>CM060129.1:14558967-15906467 GCA_030522415.1 Channallabes apus | reverse complement strand
ACAATAAACAAATGTGTGCTCAAGGTCAGGTGTTTCACACGCTCAGATACTTTTCTACTCACAAAAGTGATAGAGTGGTTATTTGAATAACTGTAACCTTTCTAGAAGCTGCCTGGTACCTCAATCATGCTCAAATTTACAGCGCTCACATTTCCCCTCTCCCATTCTGCTGTTTGATATGAAAGTGATAACTGAGGCTTTTAACCTTAACCTGTATGTTTTTTTCCCTTCATTTCACTGCTGACGTATGAATGGCTGATTGAATAATTGCATGAAAGAACAGGGGTACAGGTGTTTCTGTTAAGGAGGTCAGTGAGTCCGTATTATTCGTCATTATTCCTGGAATAATCTGATTCAATTATGATCACAGTCCAGCTGCTGATTGGAGATGGTAGAGATTAGATTCAATCAAATTCTGACATGGTTTTCTATAGTGCTTATATTTTCCATTCATGCTTATATACTGAAGCACCACTGTTTAAATAATCGCCACAAAATGCAAGGGAATTGTCTGTGAAGGTCTTTAGTCATCCATGTTATTTTAAATATCTGCTATTACTGTAGGTGTAGACATCTGCACTTGTGTTATAGAGGAAGAAAAACAGAATGAATGACAAATCAGATGTACACATAGGTGTAAAAAGTAAGTTTGATGAGTGAAATTGTTAAAAATGGCATGCAACATGACATACATTTGAAGGCGGCACCTCGGGACTGTGTTTATGTTCTCCCTGTGCTTGGTTGGTTTCCTCCGGGTACGCCAGTGTCTTCCCACAGAAGACAAAAAGACATGCAGATTAGGCTAATTGGTGTTTCCAGATTGCCCGTAATGGGATAAGCGGTACAGAAGATGAATGAATAAAGGAATGATCAAAATTTGGATTTTGTTATTGCAAAAACAATAATAAATAAGGTGGGTGGGGCAGGTGTAATTATGGCTACTAGTTACTTTTACTGATTATGTGTTATGTGACCATGTGAAGGTGTGTGTCACTCTGTGATAGACTGGTGGTCCATCCTGTCTTGTGTACAGTCTCATATACTGTAGAAGGATTCTGCATCCCATTCGTCTGGAAACCAACTCCATATTATTTTACATTTCCCATTTCTAATGACTATATTTTATTCGGCACCTGTCACATATGACTGCATGGGGTTGGATGCAAATGCAGGCTACATATACAGTATATACTATGTAAACACATGTCAATCTAAGAAGCAAGTCAAACTCAGTCAATAAGAGGCTCAATTTATGTGGTTAAAAATAAGTAAGTAAAATTGAACTTAGTTGTTAGAAAAAAACAACAAAAAGTTTTAACTAGATTTTTGCAGTGCTGATTTAATCCTTGATTCCTTTCCATATAAGACGCTGATGCAGCAGCATTTCAATATTTTATTTCATCCAGCTCTTTCACCTCCTCGTCTGTAGACTCCAGTCTAACCATGCTTCAACTTTCATGGTACCACCATCAGGGCTATCATGCTTATCATCTCATAAATCGTTAACTGGCTGAGCCGAATCTCTGGAGTAACTCAGCTCATCTTTGTCATATACAGCAGCTGTAGTGCATTCTGGAAATTTGAGATTAGTGGTTACTGTCTTCACTACTTCTCAACTGTATCTCTAATTAATATGACATTATACATGACATTAACATATCAAAAAATTATGGTGAGTGAGGTGTCTTTTGTTTTCTGGTTCTAACAGCAAAAGCAGTCTTACAGTATATCGCTTATTTAACTCAACTGTAACTGTGCTAGCAATATCCCTGCGTAAAATCGATGATGCCCCAGTCACACTCTGATGGAGACCATGAGATTCCCGCAGAGTTCTAAAAATATTTTTTAAAATGAAAAAAATGTGAATTTATAAAGTTCATACGGTAATGCTTCCTAGCCACGTCCCTGTCAGGCAGGCTATCACGTTTTTTACTAATTTACCATCACGCACATAATCATGAGTTCACCACGTGTGATGAGATTACTCCGCTATATGAACCGTCACTCTCTTACCAGGCGCTTATCACGCACTTACAACATTATAACATTGTTGGCGGGCTGGTATAAATACCACGACACACGCTGTGCGTTTCATTACGAACTGATGTCGTGAGGAATTGGAACCAGTATTTACACTAAATTCTCTGAACCTGCCCTTAACGTGATAAGCAGCAGAAGGGTATAATAAGAACTGAATGTGGTCTTGAAGAGGTTTTGACGTAGCAACAGCAACAACAACTCAGTCAGAACGCCAACCAGTCGTTCCCATTTACATTTACTATACAATCACGGCCATTATCCTTACATTTATCCCATTATACATTTGAGCAATAGAGGGTTAAGAACCTTAATCAAGGGCTCAATGGTGGCAATTTGGACTGAACCTGTGAAATTCCAATCAGTACTCCAATGCCTTGACCAAGCTTCCCATCTGTAGTACATTATTGAAATCACTAAGAAGCGTTGTCATGCCGTTAACAGGTCAGTGCTGTTATTAGGCTTTTGTATACCAAGTTTTTTATAAAACGTCCTTAATAAAAGCATGTCGGCGCCACGTCAAGAAAGACAATACTTTATCTCCAAGTTTTTTTGCAGACATAGTGGAGCCATTGTGTGTGTATGTATGTGTGTTCTCAAGGAAATAACTTGAATACAGCACTAACTAATGAATTAGCACTAGCATTGCTCAACACATAACATATATTTCAAGTATAAACATTTTATTGTGTTTCATTGTGGACCTTCCCGTTAACGAGTTTGTACACACAGAAGAGTAGAAGTTGAGTACTTAGTGAGTAGGTAGGATTCCAGTCTTCATTTAAAGACAGCTGGAGACTTACAGTAGGTAAGTTGTAGTAATTCCATCATCAGAAGCCAGGACGTGTGATTGATTCTCTCCCATATACTGATCTAGCAGTTTAGCTCTACTGTCCAATTATCATATTCATTAGGATATTAATGGCAGGAACTGCTCCTTATTTACCAGGCTAAGACTGATATGTTTAATAACCCCAAGTGTTATTGTTTGTGCAGTTATCACATCTTGCTCTCTCCCTAATAATATTAGCAGATCTTAGTTGATAAATATCTTTTATCTGTGTCTTCCCTAATGACTTTATTTGCATGAAATGAAAGAAAATCCACCAACTACTTCTTTTGAATTTGTATGGCGACCTCATACTGTAACAGCAGGTTTGCAAATGCACTATATTGCTAAAAGTATTCGTTCGCCTTCGTTCACATTCATATGAACTTGAGTAACATCTAATTCTTAATCCATAGGGTTTAACATGATGCTGGCCCACCCTTTACAGCTATAACAGCTTCACCTCTTCTGAGAAGGCTTTCAACAGGGTTTAGGAGTGTGTTTATGGGCATTTTTGAACATTCTTTCAGCAGCACATTTGTGAGGTCACTGACCTCTGATGTTGGATGACAAACCAAGCCCGGCCTTGAAGTTTCTAATTTTGAAATCATCCCAAAGGTGTTCTATTGGGTTGGAGGTCAGGAGGCCAGTTGCAGGCCAGTCATGTTGGAATTGGTTGTTTTTCAGGAGTTGGGCTCGGCCCCTTAGTTCCAGTAGAAAGAGCTCTTACTGCTTCAGCACAACAAGACATTTTGAATAATTTTATGCTCCCAAATTTGTTTGAACAGTTTGGGGAAGGCCCTTACCTGTTCCAACATGACTGTGCACCAGTGCACAAAGCAAGGTCCACAAAGACATGGATGAGCAAGTTTGGTGTGGAAGAGCGTGACTGGATAGGTATTCCTGTCCAACATTAGTGTAAAAATTTCCCATAAACACACTCCTAACCCTTGTGGAAAGCCTTCTCAGAAGAGCAAAATCATATTAAACCTAATGGATTAAGAATTGCATGTATGTATGCATCAAACTTATTTTCCATTTAAAAATCAGAGCTATTTAACCATTAATATCATTTTATAAATTAAAAGTACTTGGCCATATTAAAGTATCCCATCTTAATGGCTCTACATGTCAGCAGCCTGTTCCCTTTATCCAGGTTACTATGAGCACAGGCTTTGGGAGGATGACAGCGTAACCCAGAATATGAGAAAACTTTGTCTATTTCTACACCACATCAGAGACAGGCTGTCACGTGCATGTAGGTTATCCACAGAATCACACACACACGCACACACTTTTACATATATACTGTATATGCACACAAGTGTGCCTTTCTAGTCTGCTCCTGCTCCTGCTGGGATTTATTGATGTAATTACTGTAAGATGGCTGAAGTATCTCTCGGATGGTTTTCCCCAGGGCTGAGAACCAACCCTACTCGCAGTGAGACGGCCAAGAAGCTTGTGTGTTTAACAGGGATAACCTACATTGTCATTAGATTTAAGATGAAGGTGGTTATGAACATGCTAGTGATGCAATTGAATTCAATTCAAAAAGATAGATTGTTTTTCATGTGCATGAAACTGACTCTACAATCATTACATTGAATGTATGGTGTTCGTTTTATTCATCATTAGTAAGAAGTCACAGGCGACTGTACTGTATGCTGATAGTTCTGGTATTTCTACATGATTTTTTTCTTCGCCAATTTTTTGAACATGCTTACTTAGGATTTAAATCTGAAAACAGATACGAATAAATGAACACAAATACAGACAATAACATTGTTATTACAACCACTACTATAAACCCTGCAGTGGTGGCCAAAAGTACTGGGACTAAAGTAAACACTAATATTTCAATGACATTCTCATTTGATCATTTTCAACATAATGACAGAAGAATATTCAGTTACAGTATGTTATGCAGTTAAATTGCTATGCCACAATCATTATTTACTATAAAGTGTTTGATTCTTCAAAACCTGCTGGAAACATCTGGACATCGTCTCTGGAAATAAGAAGAGGTCTGCAGTACTCTAATGTCACTGGCTTGATCCATACGTGCTTGATCGCTTCATTGACGATCATGTACATAAATTTGCCGTATGATTTCCAAATACTCTTGGTCACCATTGTACAATATAGACTCAATAAAGCTGACCATTTGTTTTTTTTGTTGTGAGTATTGAGTTCTGGTTAGATTAAGGATTACTGTATGTGTAAAAAAAAAAAAAGTACTAGAGAGTACTATAGATATTTAAATAAATCATCATACTATTTTAGTGCTTTAGTACTTTACATCTGATCTTGAAATGCGTAAGGGTGTGTGTTTCTCTGTCAGTGTACGTGAAGGAATGTGTGCTGTATGTATCATCACAGCATGCGCTCATGTCTTATCAGTGTTTGCTGTCAGAGATTTTTCCCGGAGGCTGTCATAATACATGTGTCAAGTTTGTTGTTTTTTATGATTTACAGGTTCGGTGATATGAGACCTGTAGGTCATTGCACATGTGTGTATCAATAATTCCAGAATTCTAGTCTCCCACTGGACACAGTGATTCACATGGTCTCACCTATACTTCTGCACAATCATAACAATACAAATCGTTTCTGCTCTGATCCACTGGTATATTGTACTGTATTCTGCAGATGTGTTATGGTGCCTGTCATTACACAACTGCTTAAAAAAAAAAATCTTGGAACTGAAAGCAATTATTGATTATAACAAGGACAATGCACATAAATTAATGTGAATTTATTATCCTTTGTGCTTAGTCATATTAATTTTACCATTATAAAAAATCAGCCATTATCTATTATCTTGTTCCAATCAGCCATTTCCTATATTTATTGTGCAGTCAAGGCTGTTTATTAATTTAGTTAATCTTTTCTTCCATACAGTATATCATATTCTGTAGAACAACTGTGGAGTGCCATTTTTACGATTCCTTGAAATGTTTATTTAAATACGAGGGATGTTCAAGTCAAACTGGGACATGCGATGAAAGTTCTTCTGAATGACTGCGTAAAACCAGAGACACATCTGTCCGTGGGAGCGGTACACATAATCATTCATAGACATCTGTTGCACATTAAAAGACCTCGACTGGAAGTTTTAGCCGCATCCCATATTTCAGATGTGAATTAGGCTGTCCGATCATGGCTCTGGCATACTGAGAAAATTTTTACCATCACTAGTGAAATCCAGGAATAAGTGCATTATTGTAGCAAGTGATACTATATAGAGGAAAAAGGTAGTTTTTACCTACTTTAAACTTTGTGTTCTGTTATTCTGTACAACCAAAAGTCCCTGTTTGACATTCATTCATTAATTTTCTATACCGCTTAATCCTGTGTTCAGGGTCGCGGGGGACCTGGAGCCTATCCCAGGAGACTTCGGGCACTAGGCGGGGTACACCCTGGACAGGGTGCCAATCCATCGCAGGGCACACACACATACACACACTCACACACCCAATCACACACTAGGGGCAATTTAGGAACGCCAATTAGCCTAACCTGCATATCTTTGGACTGTGGGAGGAAACCGGAGTACCCGGAGGAAACCCACCAAGCACGGGGAGAACATGCAAACTCCATGCACACAGAGATGGGAATCGAGCCTGGCCGGGTAATCGAACCCAGACCCTGGAGGTGCAAGGCGACAGTGCTAACCACTACACCATCGTGCCACCATCCCTGTTTGACACTCCTCATATAATCAGTTCGAATCGACCGTCAGATTAGAATAAACAATTGTTATAACTGTATATGATTAAAGAATGTTTATTAAGCCAATGTTTATTTCTACCAATCTATAATTAATTATCTCATTGATTAAGTTTAGCCCTTTTAATAAGGTTCCAGTGTTAAATCAATATAAGGTTGACCAGATCAGGTTCAGATTTTGGCTAGACCTCTCACAGGAAGAGGCAGTCTTTATTTGTTTCAGGTAAAGTATATAATCAATTTTCAAGTCACATCAAGTAGGTTTTTTTTTTTTTGATATTCCTTAATTCTACCTTGGGAAAAATGCCAATTTGGAACCATTGTACAGTCAAATATGCATGATCCAAAAGCTACATAAAGTACAAATACACATCAGGATTGTACAAAATATAGTGCATGCAATATTCTGTAAGCGTGCACGCAAGTAATGTAAGTAGAAAAGCTGTGCTGGAGCAGTGACCCACTAGGAGCAATATCCCAGTAGCAGCAGGATGGAGAAAAATGTGAGTAGTAAAAAGTACCGAGCATAATAGAATTGTCTCTGGGGTTATAATGCAGTCCATGAGATAATGCTCTAATTTTAAAGTAATGTTATTTCTTTTGTGGGTATTATATGGCCAGGGTCATCTGTAGTAAAACATAATGCTCTGATGCATTAATTCTCACATTTTGGCTGATTCTTGCATCTGGCTCTTCTTTTTGGCTTCATAAGGGTGAAATCAATAGATTTCTTCAACGAAGGGTAAAACTTATTTCAATTCAAAACTACTTATATATATAATATATAAGTATATAATATACAAATATAATATATATTTTAAAAGTTGTTTGAGTAAATGTGTTATGAATGTATTGAAACTTACTTCTTACTGTCGGTTCCTTTTAATCATTTTCTAGCTTTTTGCACTTGGCATCAGTTTTCACACTAATGGCCAACAATAGTGTGTTTAGCTGTATGTATTTATAGTTATATATGGTTATAACATAGAGATGACATACAGTACATGTACACACACTTGCACATTTTAAACATGAAAATGTCAATCTGGTGATGTGTATGGGTAATGTGATTTGGGTGACAAACATATTAATAATTAATCACAAACATGTAAATGCTGCCAATCACCATTTAATTTATATCTTGAATTTGGTTTGGCATAATTGAACTTGCTTTATTCTGTTATCGTTAAACCCATGTTTTATGTATCTCTCACGTTTGGGTTTTTTCTGTTTGAAATGACAGTTCTCATATGGGCATGTACGAGCTAATGAATTTAGCAGCATTAGCCATTAATTTATCGAGGTCACTGAAATGGTGGACCACAGAGGTTCCTAAGATGGAAGAAGAAAAATACCTGTTTTTTAATTTGATGGAACTTTATTAATCCCAGAGGGAAAGTGCTCAATTTTCGCATATCCCAATTAGGAAACTGGGGTCAGAGCGCAGGGTCAGCCAGCTTACGGAGCTGCGCCCCTGGAGCAGATAGGGTTAAGGGTCTTGCTCAAGGGCTCAACAGTGGCAACTTGGTGATGCTGGGGTTCGAACCCCCGACCTTCCTAGATAGCTTAGTAACCCACAGCTTTAACCGACTGAGCCACCACTGCCCTAAAGGCACCCTGGCAGCAGTGGGATTTGAACCCACGCCTCCACTGAGACTGGAGCCTAAATCCAACGCCTAGACCACTCGGCCACGCTACCTATATAAATGAATATTCATTTACTGTATATATAGCATTTACATGCTATATCAGTACTAGTACTAGATCTGGATTTGACAGCTCTGACATTTATACCCTATTCTGAATTTTATTAAGAAAATAGAATTATTAAATTAGAAATTACAGTCTCAGGTAGCAGCTTGTATGTGCTTGCATCCTTCTCAGCTTGGCTCATCTTATTAATAACAAGCAGACAGACTACAGACTAAAATTAAATATTGACATAGAATATCTCTATGGAAAACATGATTTATGTAATGTAGTGAACACAACTGGACAATAATTACCCATTTTAGGATAAATTGACACAGGTTTAATATGGGAACCTGTGGGAACATGGAGAGTGAGGCATTTTAAGACACAGAGGTCAGTCTTTCTGTAATAGTTCTTGCAAGAACAGGATTGTCAAGTGCATTTGCAAAATCCGTCAAGCACCATAATGACACTGGCTCTCATGAAGGCCGTCCCAGGAGGACGAGACCAAAACCTACCTCTGCTGCAGACGAGAAGTTCATTTAGAGTTATCAGCCTGAAAAATGACCAATTAACAGCACCTCAGATTAGAGGTGTTATGAAGTCTTTACAGAGCAGAAGTAGCAGAAACATCTCAATATCAACTGTTCAAAGGAGATTAATGCATTTTTGGACGCCTTCAGCATTCCTTTACAATGTAGAAAGAAATAAAAATCAGGAGCGATCATGGAGTTAGAAAGTGATCTAAAACTTTTGAACGGTAGTGAACACACACACACACACACACCAAACATTTTTTAGGAGCACTATATCATCTACACATTCCACATTCATGCAGTTATCTTAATCATGTGGCAGCAGTGCAATGCCCACATCATATTAATACTGTATGTGATAGCAACTTTGGGTAATGTTCACATCAGATATCAAAATGAGGAAAAAATACTGTATGTTCTCAATGATTTTGCCTGTGGCATTATTGTTGGTGCAAAGCAGGTTATTCTGAGTTTTTCTTCAACTGCTGATCTCCTGGTGTCTTTACTCACAACAGTCCCTATTATTTATTCATAATGTTGTAATAAAAAACAGAGAATGGCCAGAATGGTTTGCATTGACAGACAGTCCAAAGTAAATCAAAATATCAAAGCATCTCAGACTGCACAACATGTCAAACCTTGAGAGAGATTGGCTACGGCAGCAGAAGACCAGGGGTGCGTTTCCCGTACAACTATGTAGCTCTTTGCTTAACCACCATAGTACGATGCAACGTTGAAGAAACTAACTAACTACAGTAGTCACAAGTGTTTCCCAAAATTATAGTACCTGTGTCGCACTTCCATGGTTAGAACTATGTTGGTTTAAACTGTCGTTCTTCTTCTTCTTCGATACAATGGCGGAGTAGTTGCTTAGGCACATATCGCCCCCTACTGTATAGTGTGTTTATTTTTTTTCCTCTCTCTCTTCGGCTCGCATTCAATGCGCGTTCGCAGTGATGTAACGTAGAAGTGGTATAATAATGTCACAAACGCAACATTTTTCAATATTTCATTTGAACTCATTTTTTATTTGGTATTGATACATCAGTACAATTAAAATAAAAAGAAATAATGGGTTTTGAAAATGCTGGGATTGTGTTGTGAACACCTGTTTTTGCTCAATATTATTTCCTATATAAGTCCCTTTACATACAGCCATGGTTTAATGAGAGTTGACGTGAAAAAATGAAACGAAAACCACAATTTACTAAAATAAAAAGAGCTTGCAGTTACAAATTCGGACAAAAAAAATTGGAATGAAATCGCACAAAAAACTAATGCTTCTGGGAATGGGTATGAGAGAAGCCCAGAGGAAGTCAGAAACAAGTGGAGGGACTTTGCAAGTGTGACCAACTGGTGGCTCAGCGGTAGCTGTTCCGCTTACTGTGCGTACGGCCCGGGTTCGGTTCCCAGCCAGTGCCCAAACCCCAGTTTGTTGATTTATTTGGGTACATTCATTGAATATACATTGAGTAATATTTTAAATAGGCTTACATATATTGAGTAATATTTTAAATAGGCTTACACTATGGTAGTGTATAAATTTTACAATTTCTTACTGCTTAACACTTTGTGCACTGTATATGTTGAATACGTGAACAGTACAGATAACATTAATTATAAGTGAAAACCTCTAACATAATACTACAAATATTGTTATGAGACATTTCTCTTTGGGTATATTTAAAGATACTCAGTTAAAAACTCACCTTTTCTTCGCACAAACGAAACCAAGGCTGTGTTCCAACCGGCATAAATAATGCTTCTGTAGGGCACTTCGAAGGGAGAATAATTGCGATGGTACCGCTGTTATATCGTTTAAAGTGAGTTTGTAAACAAAATAACCGAAAAATGAATAACCTAATATCTGAGCACCAAAACATTAAGTTTTCCAAATCGCTCAAAGTGGTTAGGAAAACTTTTAGAAACTAATAGGGCGTAGGGTCGTTAACTGTGAATAGAACACACCCAGCCGCGGCAAGGAACTATGCTTCTAACCACAGGTCGAAGGCTGTAGTTCCAACCACGTAAGTTTGCGATGCTGTTTGCGAATGTTCGTTTGAACTATGGTTTCGGGAAACACCTAGTTGTTGAACTATGTTGGTAACGACGGAACTTGCGACCATAGTTGGCTAACGATGCTTTTGGGAAACGCGCCCCAGGTCGGTTTCCATTTTTAGACAGTTGAACATGTATCTCAATTTTTCCTGAGGCACTCATCTGGTGGGGTCAGAATTTGGTGCCAACAGCATAAAGTTATGGATGTAACCTACCTCATGTCAACAGTCCAGGCTGGTGGAGGTAGTATAATGATGTGGGGAATGGTTTGCTGGCACACATTGGGCCAGTTAATACCAATGAATCATCACTTCAATCAATCAATCAATCAATCAATCAATCAAGCCACAACCTATTTGAATATTGTTGTTGACAATTTGAATCCCTTCATGGCCACATTTTGACCATATTTTATGGGCCTCTTTTAGCATGATATTGTATCATGTCATAAAGTCATGACTAGATCAGTGGCCTGCCCAGTTAAGAAATTACACTTAAAAGAATGTTTTTACTATATTGTGGAATCCATGCCATGAATAACTGAGGCTGTTTTGAGAGCAAAATGAGTATTAGTCTAATGCTCAGTTAATATACCAAAATTTTTTTTCCAGCTGCTTCCATCAAGGGGCCAAAGTGTCACCACAGCAAACAATCCAATCTGCACACAACTTGTCACGGGTTTTATGCCAGTATGAGGTGTGGAAACCTACCAACCGACCAGCAGCAGAGCGCAAACCCGAATCCTTGGATCACCAAAACGTCAATTTAGAGCCTTAGCCGGTATACGTACAGTACATGCATAGCGTACGTACATAAAAATCACAATTTTTTATAATTAATAGCCCAATATCTCAGACTGGGGAAATCTTCTAGTTTACATTATTGAGTTAATAAAAATAAATAAATAAATAAATAAATAAATAAAAATAATAATAATACTGTACGTATATATAAGATGATTGCTTAATAATAATAATAATAATATGCTTAATTATAGTGCCTATTTGCTAAAAGTATCTCTTTGGCAAGAAATACTAAAGAAACACACAGTTTTAAAATAGAAAATGCTCCCATAAGAAGACAAATAAAAAGATACAGCTCCTATTTAATAGTGCCAACCGCCTTTCCATTTACAGGATTTATGCCAGTATGTGAATTCATTTAATATTTCTGTTACAGTTATAATTTTCAGAATTGTAACTGCATACTATAATAGAACTTCCTTATGCCATTATATTGGTAGACTACCTGGTTTATAAGTCATTGTCACAGTGCTTGCATCGATATTCCCTACTCCCCTGCATACCATACAGTATATGCATCTGGGAGATTAAAAGCTACATTTAATGCCTGGCATGTTAGGGCCTAAGCATCCCTGCTCTAAAGGTATCCATATCAACTGTTAAAAGGATTTAATGTTAATTATTCTCAGACAAATCTGTCACTACGCAACAGTATAAGAAATGTGAGAAACACAATCATGCACTGCTCATTTCTCCTTAACACTTTCTGCTGTAAATGTTGACATGAGCTGCATGTTTGACTGTAAATCTTGCAGGACATTGAATTTTTACTGATACATTTTCCCCCTGTTTTTCTATAATAAACTCATTGTTTGACTCATGAAATGGCATTTATGGTCAATTCTAGAACAATTTAATGACATTTGGGGAAATGCTAATTAAATAAGTCATTTTAATTTGATAGATGGCGGGCAAAGATTTATACTGTTCAAACATCATTCGCCATGACACTTCTTGTTTTTGAGACTTCTTCTAGACAGTGCAGTTTTAGTTCACACCTGTGATTATTCATCACAGACAAATTAAGATAAGTTAATAAAATTGGCATCATGAAATTAAAACATGTACTTTCATTAATTTAACCTAAAGCATGACAACTTCTTTTGTAGTTTATGCATAGGCATTACGTATTTATATAATTACCTTACAGGCAATGTGGTGCATACGTATGAGTATGCAAAATTCAACAGTTTTAACATATACTGTATGAAAGAAGAATTGACTCAGTTGTTTCTTGTTGTGACTTCGTGAATGGTGTGCCAAAGCTAGCAGGTCCTTTGATTGTGCTGATGGCTGGAGCATGAACAGTGTCTGTCAGACAAAAGGGCAACAAAACCTTTGGCAGCCCCTGATAATCATAAGGTTGAAACTGCAGGGGGTTTACCTCTGAGAGGCTGGAGCGTTGGCTGAAGTTCTTGATTGAGTGAGCTTCATCTTGGTGTGGCAGATGGCTAGAACATCAAATGCATCTGTTGAGTGAACGGGCACTGGGGCACATTTGGCAGAACCTAGTGATCACAAGGGTGAAAACTCCAGAGGGCCAACTTCTGAGTAGCTATAGCAGGGGGTGAGATCATAGAACATTATTCATGTATTGTTGAAGTAGCATCCAACAGAGGAATAAGAACTATTGAGCTTTTATAGAGCTCCTGCTTTGGACCAGTAAATGGAATTCCTCTAAGGAGTTGAATAGCAGATGGCTCACTCTAAGAAAAGCTTTCAGATAGATCTCTTTAAATATCCAGAAGAATTAAACATCACAAACAAAGACATCATAAACAAGGACAATGAGATTCTTTGGTTTATTCTCATATGGAGTCTTTTGACACATGGGTTACTTTAAGGAAATGTTTTTATGTAGAACCTCTTGAAACATTTAAAACATTTAACCATCCAGAAAAAACAATGATTCTTTATTTTTTCCCCTCCCAGGTACAAATCAAGAAGTGTAAGCAAATATTTCAAGCAAATTACTTCAGGAACACTTAACTAATTAAATTATGCTGTTTCCAAGAATTGCACTAATGACATGATTTTTTTTTTCAGATGTTGGAAATTATGAAATGATGCATCATGAAATTATAAGATCCCTTAAGCCTTTAACTATTTCTGAATGACAGTTGACAGATCTTGATGAAGTAGTAACACCACTGATCAGTAAAATTCCCCTACATTTAGAGTGACTCTGGCTTTCTTCAGTGGCAGGATTTGTAAGTGGATATCGTGAGTGCTTTTGAAATAAATAATTTTTGAGCCATGGTGCCAATCCTCCAATTATGCTGTAGAGGTTTATTAAAGGCCCAGGCTTGAAAATGACAGCAACTGAAGGACACCATGCCATTTGTAATTTATTTATTTTTCTGAAAGACTCCTTAACTCGAAACAGTCTACAGACATGCAGAGGGCAATTTTTAGGTGAAGACATGGGATAGAGAATATGTACAATATAAAACGTGCCCTGTTATTGAAAAAACGATTAACTTTTTTTTAACTATTAAAAAAAAACTGGGTTATGATATTCTAGGATTCGTCTGAAGTCAAAGTGTGCCAGTACCTTGTACTCTGATTGCAGCTACTGAACAAAGTTTCAGTGCAGAAAGAGTTTTACTGCATAGCACTATTTATGACTAGCATATATATTTTTATATATTATAAAAATATATTGCAAAACTGATTTTTTTTTAGTTATTACATGTGTCCAGTTTTACACAAAAGGTTATATTTGTTGTAATTGTGCTGTTTTTCACTGATCTAATATCTAAGAAAGTCTCTTCTGCATGTTGCTCTTCCGAAGTAATGATTTATTCGTTGACCATGAAGGCCTGACTCACCAGTAAGACTAGTGTCCTCTGAAAAGTTGATGTTGGAAAATATTGGTCACTTGTACTCCAAGAAGCATTTCTGTGGGCTTTAATCCGAGGAAAATTAACCTGAACCTGGTCAGTCTTATAAACTACTTAAGAGGTAGTTCTTGGTCTTCCTTTCCTTGGATGGTCCTCATGAGAGCAACTTTCATCATTTAGGCGACTGCACTTGGGGATACATTCAAGATTGTCGACATTTTTTGGACAGAATGACCTTCATTTCATAAAGTTATTAGGGACTTTCTTTACTCTTAACTGAGTGTTTCTAGTCATAATATGTACAGTACAGGAGTTGTAGTAGCACTAATTGGATGATTGCCCCACCTGTCTTCTACACAAAGATAGCGTCTAAAGCATGTTAAGAAGGCAAATTACTTAAATAAAATGTGTACCAAGCTGCTATCAAAGCTAAATGTAGCCACTTTGGACAAGAAAATATAAAGCATATTCTGCGTTGTTTAACACTTTTTGTTTACTACACAATTCTATACATATTCTTTCATAATTCTGTATTCATGTAATATCTTCAAAATGATAAAATAAATAAAGAAAAAACACTGGTGGACATAGGTGTAACCTAAATAAAAATGATTATATATACACAGTTTAAAAACATGCATACGCTTGCAGTTTTGAGACAAAAGCATGATTAATGTGCTTTTTCACTCTGGCGATGTTTGAAAGTAATGTAATGTCATATAATGTCATGTATTATGTTTTAATTTGTTGAGCCTGAAGGAAAGCCAAGGTGCAAATACAGGTCATTGAAACACACATACATGTATTTTACCGTTATAACAGTACTAACAGGGACCCAAAGAACACAGATCTTAACGCTCTAGAATCCTTAGGACGAAATACCAATCTGATAATTTTTTTATTTATTGAAGGTGCTGGAAAGGCTTTCCTGACCATCCTGGTCCACTTTAACCATTTGCTGTTGATTATATACAAGTATTAATCAACATACAGACACACGGGTTGGACAATGAAACTGAAATGCCTGGTTTTAAACCACAATAATTCATTTGTATTGTGTAGGGCCTGGCGGCGCGATGGTGTAGTGGTTAGCACTGTCGCCTTGCACCTCCAGGGTCTGGGTTCGATTATCCGGCCAGGCTCGATTCCCGTCTCTGTGTGCATGGAGTTTGCATGTTCTCCCCGTGCTTGGTGAGTTTCCTCCGGGTACTCCGGTTTCCTCCCACAGTCCAAAGATATGCAGGTTAGGCTAATTGGCGTTCCTAAATTGCCCGTAGTGTGTGATTGAGTGTGTGTATGTGTGTGTGCCCTGCGATGGATTGGCACCCTGTCGAGGGTGTACCCCTAGTGCCTGAAGTCTCCTGGGATAGGCTCCAGGTCCCCCGCGACCCTGAACACAGGATTAAGCGGTATAGAAAATGAATGAATTAATTAATTAATGAATGTGTAGGGCCTCCTTTTGCGGCCAATACAGCATCAGGTCGTTTTGGGAATGACAGATACAAGTCCTGCACAGTCGCCAGAGGGATTTTGAGCCATCCTTCCTGCAGAATAGTGGCCAGGTCACTACGTGATTCTGGTGGAGGGAAACGCTTCCTGACTTGCTTCTAGGATCTAGGGAATGCCATGATATTGCAGCCCAAACCATCACTGATCCACCCCCATGCTTCACTCTGGGCATGCAACAGTCTGGGTGGTACACTTCTTTGGGACTTCTCCACACCGTAACTCTCTCAGATGTGGGAAAGACAGTGAAGGTGGACTCATTAGACAACAATAAATGTTTCACATTGTCCACAGCCAAATATTTTCGCTGCTGGCACCATTGAAACCGACGTTCCGCATTGGCACGAGTGACCAAAGGTTTGGCTATAGCAGCCCGGCTATGTACATTGACCCTGTGGAGTTCCTATGAACAGTCTTGGTGGAAACAGGAGAGTTGAGGTCCACATTTAATGCTGCAGTGAGCTGGCCAGCTGTGGTTTTATGCTTTTTTGATACAATCCGGGTTAGCATCTGGACATCCATTTCAGACAGCTTCCTCTTGCAACCACAGTTACTCCTGTTGGATGTTGTTCGTCTTTCTTGGTGGTATGCTGACATTGCCCTGGATATCGTGGCTCTTGATACATCACAAAGACGTGCTGTCTTGGTCACAGATGCGCCAGAGAGATGCGCACCAACAATTTGAACTCTTTTGAACTCTGATATGTCACCCATAATGTTGAGTGCATTGCAATATTTTAAGCAAAACTTTGCTATTACTCTGCTAATTAAACCTTCACACTCTGAAGATTAGCCACCAGGCTGGTCAAATTTAACCATGAAACCGCCAACACTAAATTGGTCAGTGTTTCAGTTTCATTGTCCAACTCCTGTATTTGTTTGTTAAATCCAAAACACTGACTGTGTCTCCGAATGTCCACTTAGCACATTGTCGAATTCATCGAGCTCAGGAAAGGACATAATACTGACTGGCGTATGATTTCTTAAAATGGAATGCTGAATTATTTTTTTAATAGATTCTTCATCTGATTTTTAAGAACTGTACAAATACTATCTGGCTATACACTGTGAATATTGCAATCTGATACATGTTGATTACTTTAAATCCTTGTCTTGTATGTTATTCCTCTTTGGGACTGGCAAATGTTCTTCGACAATCTATGTCAAATATCTGTCCTTTTATCATAAATGCATGCCAGTGTCATTGTGTGATGCCTTAGCTCTCTTTTCATTGTTCCTCCAAACCATGTACACAAATGCGCACACTACTTTTTGCCATAGCTGAAATATACAGGCCATTTCTAGAGCAATGCAGTGATATTTCAGGATTAAAGAAATTCAAGACAAGCCTTTGACTGTGAATTTTTCACTTTGTCCTTTAAGGATGAAAAGAGATACAAAATTAATAAGTATTAGAGTTCAATTCATAAGGGTTAGAGAGTCAGGGAGCTGTGAAGCTATATTATGAATACAGAACAACTACAACAAGCATAATTTTGATACTAGGGAATGATACACGCCTCGTAAACACCCTTTCTCTCATCTACTCTATTCAAGGTGATGCTGATGATGCTGGAGGGTGTAGTATAAGTGTTGTCAAGGTGCCCCAATTAGACTCATAATCCTCTTTTTTCTTCTGTTCAGTTTCATGGCTGCATTGAGACCACTGGGACTACTGGGATGCAGAATGTGGGTCTTCTTTACCCTTGTACACCTCACTATGGATCTCTCCATGTGTGCTCCAGTGGGCACTGGGCTTAGGCTGCTCCCTCGGTCACTGCCCCGCTTACGTCCTCGTCTTCTTAACCGGGATGTACCCACTGGTCCACACTGGAGGACTCTGGGTACATGGCAGCGTGGTATCTCACATCCTGTACCAGTACTCAACCACCAAGGAAGTGGAGGAGACGGACGAGAGGGGTTAGGGTCTAAACTACGGCCACAGAGGCACAAACGTAATCTTTGTGAGAACTGCACCTCCAGGTTCCATGCCTCAAAGGGAGGTGAGTCATTGGAGTTTTTGGAGGGGAGTAAAGCCGACATTTTGCAGCACTTGTTGCGACAACGTAGGCAGTTGAAGTGGGATAGTTATGACAGTTATTCACAGGAAGGAAGGACCACTACAGTGGCAGGATTTATCGACTGGGGGCCCACTGGGACGGATGACGGGGCGGACGACGAGGTGAAAATTATGCCTAAAACCACGGCCACTACAAAGGCCACTACCACCACTACAACAACCACTACAACTACCACGACCACACGTAGCCCACAAAGGACTCACGTGGTGGTCACCACCAGTCGTCCAAAAAGGCTGAGTACCACACAGTCTGCTGTTAATCTCGGTGTGACCCCCAAGCCACAGAAGCCAATTGGAGACACACCAGGTAAGAACACTTAAAGTTATGCCAAATTTTAGTAAGTGCAACTTATAAAGATATTGGAGATCTTGTTCAAGTATAATAGCGTTAAAGTATATTACGGACACTTGCATTTAGTAATCACATTACAATCACAGCGATACAGTACATGATATGTGTAAAGACAACTATGGCAGTGCATGATAATGCCACATATGGTTTATGATACCAATAATCAATTTTGTACAAGAATTAAGAAAATTCTCGACACATACAAATCATTATTCATCTTTAATTAATAATTATGTTTGCTTAATTGTTTAGTTTACTGAAAATTCTGTATAAGGAGCAGGCACCACTGAAGGATTACCTGTTTCCCAGATTATGTTTATCACTGAATAATTTTTTTTGCCATTTAAACAAAATGACGTTTCTCGATTACAGATGCATTTTTCTCAGCTTTTAAATGAACTACATTCACTTCATTTCAAGCACTTTATTAAATAGATTTAATATTCAGAGTAATTTTCCCATAAATCCACATTTTAGTGTTATGATAAACTGACCAATGAGTGTAATATAACAGCAGAACAAAAAAATAATACTCTAAAGTAAATTTATTAGTTTATGAATATGATATGATAAAGAAAGAATCCTGTATTCCCATGGGGGCTTGCATCTGCTTTCACATAGCCGAGATCGTGGACATACTGTATCATGGCTAACCTGTTGATCCTCAGGCTTATCTATAATATCTATTATCAGCATCCACATGAATCCAGTAAAAAAAATGGCATCTTGTTGAGCTTGGTCATTATAGAGGTGGAAACTGGAAACTCAATCTTAAAAAGCAGTTTGTCTATGATTTTTTTAAAAATCCTGAAAGCAGGATTAATTTATATTACAGACTACTGTAATTCACATTGCAGACGCGGTGTCAAGAGCTATTGCAGCCCATGCTTTTACTATATTTTTTTCTGTATATATATTTAAGATTTTATAATCTCTGCTGACAGCTTTCACTATATACAAAGTCTTTACCCAGAGATTAAGCTGAATGAATGAAATTTTATTCACTCGGAGATGAAAAGCACAACATAATTAAGTTCAGCTTATGAAAGTCATACTTTGATTGTGTAAAGCTGTTTTGAGACAATGTCAATTGTTAAAAGCGCTATACAAATAAAATTGAAAATTAAATACTTCATACGGCGGCGCGGTGGTGTAGTGGTTAGCACTGTCGCTTTGCACCTCCAGGGTCTGGGTTCGATTCCCCGGCCAGGCTCGATTCCCGTCTCTGTGTGCATGGAGTTTGCATGTTCTCCCCGTGCTTGGTGGGTTTCCTCCGGGTACTCCGGTTTCCTCCCACAGTCCAAAGATATGCAGGTTAGGCTAATTGGCGTTCCCAAATTGCCCGTAGTGTGTGATTGGGTGTGTGAGTGTGTGTATGTGTGTGTGCCCTGCGATGGATTGGCACCCTGTCCAGGGTGTACCCCGCCTAGTGCCCGAAGTCTCCTGGGATAGGCTCCAGGTCCCCCGCGACCCTGAACACAGGATGAAGCGGTATAGAAAATGAATGAATGAATGAATAAATACTTCATATGCAGATTTACAAACCTTACCATGTTAGGTCCTACAGTATACTGTATATTGTGGAATTATGGTGCAGCAAGCGGAATAGGCCAATATTTAAATAAAAATATTTTTTTCTGTTTTCTTTCCAGAGAAAAAATTAGTACAGAATCTACAATTGAAATTTTTCTATTGTACTTGTCCTTGCTTTTTTGATAACTTTAAAACCTGCCTGGGAACGTGGCTTAGGAATTAAATTGGCTTACAGATAGAAATGTGACTGCAGTTAGCATGTACAGTAGCTATCTGTGTGGATCTGAATAAGCCATTGGAATGTGGTGTGATGTTAAGCAGGAGTGTACTGTTTTAAACTGTTTTAATATGATGCTAAAGTAAAAGGTTTTTGGTAATTACTTAAGTTAATATGCTATATTTTACTAAGTGCCTGTTTACTATTGTCCAGTTACGCTATTAATATATTCCATACTGTAAGTTATTTACAGGTTTTAAACCATTTAAAACTATTTAACTTATCTTATATGGATTGAAGTGCTGTATAGCTAGTATCTCATACAAACTGATTCTTTTTCCTGACAATCTATTGCACCAAACTCGAGTCCAGGATGTGTCATAATTGCACTAATGCCCAGAAGAATCAAAACTGATTCATTCATTCAATTAATCGATTTGATCAGCCAAATATCAGTTAAAGTGCATAATCAATTTAAGCGCACAGTTCTATTAATTACTTTTTACATAATTTATTTTTTCCTGAATAAACTTTTAATCTTTTACTTAAATTTAAAAAAATCAGTACCCGGTTTGACGCTTGTTAATGGTTTTATTGTTCTAAAAGTTACAATCTGCAAATAAACTTTAGATTAACATCTGGAATTATCTGGTGACTTTCCTAACTTACGGTTTCAGAGGCTCAAGAGCATTCCATTTTTGTTTTCCTTTCCTGAATAATATAATTTTTATTTAGAGATGCATCATACTCACTCAGGCATGGTTTATAGTGCTTTATTCTGCATTCCAAGTCTCAGGGGGCCTGGAGCCTATCCCAGGAGACTTTGGGCATGAAGCAGAGTACACCCTGGATCGACTGTACATACAGTCACACTTACTTACACACTACAGGCAATTTGGAATGCCAGTTAGCCTAATCTGCATGTCTTGGAAATAGGGAGGAAACCCGAGCAACCGGAGGCAACCCACCAAGTACGTGGAGAACACGCAAACCACTTGCACATAGACCTGAGGCAGAACTCAAACCCGGACCCTGTAGTTGCTAGAGGACAGTGCTAACACTCTGGCACCATATTGCCCGATGCATCATACTGTTCACTTTAAACTTAATTTAATTAAGTTATACTTAGTGTCCACTTATTAAGATATTTGTACACCTCCACGTTCGGTGTAAACCCTGGAGAGTGTTTCCAGGAGATCAGTCATTACTGGAATACTCAAACCAGCCCATCTGGCCCCAACAACCATACCACGGTTAAAGTAACAGATATCAGACTGTCTCACCATTCTGATTCTTGGCCCGCACCTACAGTATTTGAGCATTCTGCTGCTGCCACATGATTGCTTATTTGGACCACTGCATAAATGAGCAGGTGTTTGTTGTAAAGTGGATGGTGAGCGTATTATTGATAATAAATTATGTTTTAATATAGTGCAGAGAAAGCTTTTTATTCATTTATACTTTCCATACAAACGTGTGTCCATGTGGAATCAACACAAACAAGATTTAAGTTTTTCTGTGGAAACAGCTGTCAAAATTACTGCATAATGAAATGTAGTGACACCAGAGTCTGCACTGCTGATTCTAGCAATTTCAAAGCACAGCCGGTGACATTGTCATTTTATCAACGTTCAAGGCTCCTTAGAAATTTCATATATCCATTTTCTGCTGAATTTCACCTGTTGGGTGTCTCTTAAGGACACAGAGCTGTTTTACTGCATGCAAGCTGCTCCATCAAAAGCTAACATTTGCCAAGTCCCAGTGCAGATCTTATCCAAGGCTTTGAGTCTGAGGTGTGACAACCTCAACCCAGTGACAACCTTGTCACTAAACAGTAATGTATCTTGATGTATCAGCTATTTTGTATGAGGATAAATAGATATCCAAGGTTGGGATAAAATAAAATAAGCATTTATAACTGTAGGTATATAAAGGCAGTGATAACTTTTGAAAAGGCAGCATACAGTAACTTTTTCCTTGGCCTGTTGCCTTCTCATTTTAGTTTGTCTGCTTTAATCAATTTTCAATAAACCCCAACATACCTCTGCGTTCTTTGCCTATGCTTCATGACGAAAGAATTTGCAGTTTTGCAATCTCAATTTTCAATGTGTACTAAGCTATTAACTCTAAGACTTCTCTCACTAATCCAGCTACAGTGGATGTAGGTTTTTGTAAAAGTGAAAGTGCTTAGGAGAAGGTCCATAGACACTTAAAATCCAATCATCTGACAGTTTGCTGACAAATGCTGCTTTGAAAGACCTACTGTATATATGAACCAGGGGCTATAGATTCAGCTATTTTTTGGAGTGGAAATTCATGTATCGCCACACTTAAAAAAAAAAAAAAAAATTATGTTTCTATTTGAAATCGTAATATATTGCAGTTCCTCTTTTATCCTGCAGGTGGCACGCTCTGAACTATTCACACATTGGCAGGCAGTACAGCATTTTGTGTGGTAGGGGCAGAATATTCACTTAGGCTACGTTTACACTGTCAGGTAAATGTGACCCAATTCCGATTTTTTTGCTCATATGTGACACATATCGGATATGTCATGTAAAAAACGCAATGCATTCCGATATTTCGAGATCGGTTTCAGACCTCCTTCATATGTGGAAATAAATCAGATATAAATCAGATATGTGCTAATGTGATTGTCGTGTAAACAGACAGATCTAATTTTTTGAGGCATTGTGTTCTGTACGTCATTAAAAGTGCGACTTCTTCGCGGTTTAATAACGTAATGTTATTCTCCGGTGTAATGATAACATCGCAGGTTACATGGAAAAGCCCCCCCGCGTTGTGTTAATGCTTATTTAGGCGAAATGACATTAAGAAATCAGTATTTGGTGAATGACGCATATGCACAGGCTGCAATTAGTTTTTTCCTCCTCCGTTTCAAAATCATGGTGACGTTTCGCGAACTTTGCATATATCGCAGAGCTACAGTAGTGTCAACCATATTTCACCTTCGTCCATCTTGGCTAGTGTGTAGCGCAAGAACCTCATAATACTTACAGAATCGCAGGGACAAATGGAATCTCATCTCTCATGAACTCAGGTCTTTGATCTGTTTTAATTGGACCTATCTTGGACTTAACATTTTTCCTTTGTTTTGTTAAACATGATATTTGTCTTGACTGATTTTTAAAATCCATTGCCCAAAATATTCTGCAGAATTCTTAACTATACCCAAGAGAATTTGCTCATTTTAAAATCATTTCTGAATTTGAAGTAAAGGCTTGGCCTTAAAAACCATTTAATCGTTTAAAATCGTCTAAAAGGCCAGTGGTCAGCACTGTCACCCCGCACCTCCAAGGTTAGTGGTTCAAATCTCGCTTCTGGCACAGTTCAAAGACATGCCTTTCCAAATTTTCTGTAGCTTGTGCTCGTGTCCTGTGATGAGTTGGCAACTCACTCAGGATGTACCCTACTGTACCTTGTGCCTTGCAGGACTCTGTCTTGACTTGTACTTAGCTAGTCCATATCTTTGAATCAATAATAGTGGACGTTACATTTACATTTAGGCATTTGGCAGATGCTCTTTTCCGGAGCGACTTACAAAAAGTCGAAGGACTTAGCTGTAGCCCTAGGTTGAGAGGTAGAAAAAATAGTTATGCCCCCATACATTATCGCTGTAAGATAACTTGATGCTTTTGTCTACCATGTCTCCTGAAAACAACATGTACAGTAGGCTATTCTAATAGATCATATACTGTACTAGGAGTTTGGTCACTTTTTAGGACCCAGGCTTCGAATTTCCTGACATTTGCAATAGATTGTGCAGCTCTACATGACAGGTTCAGTTCACGAACAGCTAAGTGTCATCTCCTGGAAAGAGCTTTTCAGTTGTGGTGGGTCAAAGGGAGCATCCATACCTGCTGTTGAACATCTGTTTTCACTTTCTCACATTTCTTGAAATAACTCAGACTCACACTCAGCCATTGTGAAGTCTTGTCCCAGATTCCATTCTGTCGAGTTACTGAGCCTTTCTCGTTGCAAGCCTGTTTCCATGGTATTAACCTTAGTCTGTTTAATTCTTCATTAAATCTCCCCTGGTGCCTACCTGTTATGCGGATCAGCTGACCTTCTTCCTTTTTATGCTTTACATTTATTGCCTTCCCCATTTGGTTTAAATCTGTTTTCATAAAGCTTAAGCCAGCACCTGCATTCTCCCTTCTGTGCTTTTTGACACACAGACTTCATCCAGTTAGATGTTTAAATATAATTTACATTTACTGTACATTGCATCATTTTAAAGACTTTAACATTCGAAAATACAGGGTCTTTTAAAAACTTTTACATAATTTTGTAGTCTAATAACATAGCCAATTCTCGCTTAAATGATCACAAATTAAACGAGAAATGATGTTTTACATTTAATTCTGTGTTGCTATGCAACAGAAACTTGAATATGAGGAGTTTGAAAAGCATCTTGCTTTCAGTGGTGATACCACATTTCATACAAATGGCAAATTCATAATGGTGGCATTTGAGGGGTAAGAAAATCCCTGTCCTACAGCACATGAGGAGCTCGACTAAAGTGAATGTGTTGGAGCTGGACTAACGACTTGGTGTGTGTGCACATATTGAACATTTGTGGAGCTTAATGAAATCTATATCCATTTGAAATCTTTTATTTTTCAACGTAATTTTTTTGGGACATCCTGTTTAACAAAATAGATTTTTTAATAAAGATTAAATATTTTGTAAATATTGAGTGAGTTGAGAAATGTTATTAATGATTAAGTTATTGGAAGAAATTAGATACAATTTAATCTTAAAAAAGCCACAATCTTTATTATTCTAATTAAGTGTGTTTAGGTCACACAGCATATTTTATCTACTGTATAAGCCTTTCCATGTAGCGCACCTGTCTTTAATAAAACATTCATTTAGAGTCCCGTTAGGATCCGAGCGTGATCAGTTTTAGGTTTCTTCATTTAATTTCAATTTAGTATAATTGTGTTTGTTCTTTGGCAGTAATAGTGATTAAACTTTAATAAAACCACAGGTGCTCAAATCTTTTTAATTGGGTCTATATACTGTGAAATGCATACACACACACACATATATATATATATATATATATATATATATATATATATATATATAGTATACAGATTTAATGCCACTGTATTGTGTTAGTGTATTTAATTAGGTAGTAAAAAATAAAAAAATCTTAAGATAGCTTGAGTATTTGTTCTCAGATTTGCAATGTATTCTGTGTATATTCCATACAGTACTTACCGCTAAAACCATATTACAAATAAGACAGAGGAACAGTCTCTCTAGTAGAAATGTGTTAGTTCCCATGAGTCTGCATGTTTTCTCAATTTATTATAAATAACTTTATGTACTGTAAAGGAATATATTACAGAATACATTTAGGAATACTGTTTCAAAGTATTGTTCTCAACTCTGTATATAGCTAGAGCGTTATACTGTGTTTGTGCGTGTGCACATATGTGTGTGTGTGTGCGTGCGTGTGTGTGCGTGTCTGTCTGTCTTTATCACTGGAGCACGTATTGTGGATGCTGCCAGATGGAAGTGTCAGACTCAGCATGGCTGTGATGATTTAAGCCTCACACATACCTGCTGTTCTCCTCACTGAGCTCTTTATCACTCCACCCATCTCTTTCCTTGGTCTATAGGCTAATTACATATTTTGTAAGAAGTTAAATTATGCATATATCTGAAATGAAGTGTGCTTAAGAATTGATGATAATATTAAGGAGTTGGATAAAATTCAGAAAGGTACTTTATAAAATACAGTGGAAATCTGCTTTGACATATTGATGATGCTACAGGGGGACATCCTATCACAGCATGACCAGGCTGAGCATTAAAATTATTATTATAGACTTTAAATGATCCAATTTAAAATAATCCTACAAGGTGCAAATCTTCAGGTCAGTTTGATTATTTTAAAATGCCTTTTATAGGGAAGAGATGTGACCATGTCCAGTCATCACTTTAAGACTGTACTAAACTGTAAAGCCAGGGGACACTTTTGGGACACCCACTATCATGGTACATTTAATATGTAATTTTATGCATGAAGACTTAATCATGGACTTTCTGATTCTAGTTCAGGTAGACACTTAATATTTTTCAGGTAAGCTTTCAAGGCAATGAAAGAAATCAAGTAGCTTTGTCCTGAGTAACTTTATTATGTCTTAAGTAATACAATCACGGTCACTTGAGCACATATCTGACCACTTCCCTCTGTCTTCCACAGAACATACTCTGTACAGTAATTGAATTATGCAGTAAAGCCTTTCACACTGGAGACCAAGGCATTCACAGTAATTGATGCTGAGCTCTCCACTTCTTCTCAGCTCTCTCTTATGCGTTTCTCTCCAGCTCCCTTTCTGCCTTTCTCTCTTACCAGCATTAAGTGTTTTGGCTTGCCATGGCTCGTTAAATGGCTCTTGTTTTTTGATGTAAAGTATGTGATACGGTATGTGTTTACTTGTATGCGTTTACATATATTTTCACGAGGATCAAGATTTAACATATAGTGATACCTCGGTATGCAAACTTACTCTGTTTTCCATAAGAACTATTGTGAGTGCAGATAATCCATTCCGGCCACCCAAAAATATTACCAACAGTATCAATTTCCTACACTATAATTATATTTTTGCATGCAAAACATTTAGAAAAGGCATGTAAATTAAGTAACATATGAAATAAATAGACCTCATTTAACCTCTTGGCGCTGGCTGCTTTAAGAATTAAACTGAGAGTGGCTCTCTTTTCTTCTTGCTACAGTCCTTGCTGACATTCTTTGAACATGCTTTGAATAGTTCCTGGAAGGCTTGCTTCATGTGCTTGTATGCCTTAAATTCTTCAGGTAAAATTAAAGTTCTTATGACGAAAATTTGTAGGGGGGCTTTGTATGCTGAGGTAGGGCTGTACTTTTTTTCTAGATACAGATTCTAGAATATCTTATTACAATGGTGGCTGGAAGTAGACAGGTACATTAGGCAGCAAGTAACTTTGTTGATGTGTTGGAACTAGGGCTGCACGATATTAGGAAAATATGCGATATTGTTGTTGAATATTGCGATAACGATATTTCTTGCGATATAACATTTCCCTAGAGAAATGCATTTTTTTTTATTATTATTGCCTATTTTTAAAAAAATTATTCATATTGTATGTAATGATCATACTAAAATGAACAGGTAATAGAAATTCGTCTGATGTAATTAAATCTATGGCTACGTTTACACTGCAGGTCTCGATGCTTAATTCCGATTTGTTGCCTATATCTGATTTTTTTGACCGTCTGTTTACACGTTCTTTTAACTATGACTCACTTGTTCTTTTCCTTTTCCATGTCACCTGCGATGTTGTAATTCAACACGCGCTTCCACCGGAGAATAACATTACGTCATTAAACCGCGAAGAAGTCGCTGTTTTAATGACGTACAGAACACAAAGCCTCAGGAAATCCGATCTGTCTGTTTACACGACAATCACATATCTGATTTATATCCGATTTATTTCCACATATGAAGGAGGCCTGAAACCGATCGCGAAATATCGGAATGCATGCGTTTACTGTATTTCCTGTTTACACGGACATAGAACATATCCGATATGTGTCACATATGAGCAAAAAAATCGGAATTGGGTCACATTTACCTGACAGTGTAAACGTAGCCTAAATGCAAATATTTAGACTTCAAAACACTATGAATGACTTAAACCCCTCAGCAGATATTCTGACTTCTGGTTTGCTGTTACTATAAACCTGCCAACACAATATGAATTACTTTCAAACATTACTTTTTATTTACATGTAACCATACACTCATCAATAGTGTCTTAAAACAAGAGCATCTTATAAACTAAATATTTTATCTTGCCTGTTTTTTTGTTTTGTTTGTTATTTTAAAATAAAAATAAATATTATTAAACAAAAATTAAATTAAAAAATACTTTTTGTCTCACACACACACACACACACACACACACACACACACACACACACACACACGCTCCGCGACCGGCACTAGGACCCGGAAGTAATGCGGTCGCGAACCCGGAAATATAAGAGGAGCAAACAAACCACATCATACACCTTAGTCACTGAGTTCGCGCATGTCGGTTCAGATTGTTTACTTTCTGATTCGAGTGTGTGTTTATAGGACGCTGGTTAAATTTGTGTTTTTCCCTTGCTCCCCTTCTGTGAGAGTCCTTAGACTAATTCGCGTGGTTATCCTGCCTACTCGCTTGCTTCCGCGTTTGGGTTTACCGTCCACGCTACAATGGGCTAACGGCTAATCGCTAAGTCTTCTGATCATCCGAGGTTAGTTCGCGACAGAATGAAGTATAAAGATATAAATATTATATATATAAAGATGTAAGCGGGTATAAACATAGTAAGGGCCCATCTGATTGGTCAAATTTGGACACACAAATGCTTGGCACAAAGTATTTATTGCAACTCTTTGCGATATGGTTATCGTGCATACCATTATCGCCATAATATTTTTTGGATATATCATGCAGCCCTAGTTGGAACCATAAAAAAATGGGCAAGAATAAGGATTTAAGTGACTTCGACAAAGGCCAAATTGTGATTTCTAGAAGACTAGGTCAGAACAACTCCAAAACTGCTGCTCTTGTGGTATGTTCCTGGTCTACAGTGGTCAGAACATACCAAAAGTGATCCAAGGAAGTAAAACCTGTGAACTGGCAACGGGATCATGAGCAGCAAAGTCCGAAGTCTGGCCGGTGTTGTCCGATCCAATAGATTTGCTAGTACAAATCAAACTAATAAAATGGTTCTTGCTAGTTGTGAGGTATCAGGTATCAGAACACACAGTACATTACTATTATGGTGTCAAAAGGGGGGACCTACTTTACTCAATAATAGGCAGGTGGTCATAATGTTATGGTTGATCTGTGTATTTTTTCCTTTCACACATATCAAGCATATACAGTATAACCCATATCAATCTACTAATACAGTATGAAACAAGCACACTTTCAACACATTGATAACTTAATTTTCAATACTTAGCTGTAAATATGACCTAACTGCAACCAGTAGAATCACCAGTAGAGGTCGTGTAGTAATGATATTTATGAATAACCAGATAACTAAATTTTTATTGAGTCATTTTAAGGGACAAATGTGACAAAGCACTTCTGTATCATATCTGCAATGAGTCAGGTGGGGATTTAAGATTAGAGTAATGTATTTGATTGATAACAGCTTTAGAGTAAAGGGTATGGATCGGATCATTTGTAATGAGCACTGTTTGAGACACAAGCAGATACAGATTGTGATTTAGTGCTCACAGTCTCACTGTCAAAAAAGGCAGAAAGAGAAACATCTGGTCAAGAAAGAGGAAGGGAGAGATGATGAAAGAGAGAGAGAGAACTTTATATAAAAGTACAAGCCCACAAGGACTGCAAGAAATATTACTGTAGATACAGTAGACTTGACCTTGTGGGGCCATATAGTTAGTGCTGAAAGGTTACTGAGGGAACAGTTAGGTTTAGATGCAGTCATAGAGTGAAAGAGCTGTTTAGTAGAAGGTCATTACAACCATAGATAGACAAAAGTGTGTGTTTGTACATTATCAATGTGCTTTGTACCTGACAATTAAGGACAGGACAGAATGCATCTTTTTCTTATAATTAGAAACATGCAAGAAAAGTTTTTACCCAAAGTTTAAGCAGAACGAGGAGTGAAGGTTAAGATGTAGTGAGGGCAATACCTTTCCCCATACGGCTCTCCTGCAATGAAAAAAAAAAAAAAAAAAAAAGCATGGCTGGCTATCTTTCTTTTGAAGGTCTGTTGGTTGGCAAGATTTCTATCTTGTCTATTCTTTCAGACAAATGGGAGAAAGAGCTTTTCAAAAGTTACCCTCCACACTCTGACAGATAACGGTGCTATCCAATTCCAAATAAAGATGGAAAATGTGAGCTTTCTCTCAGTTATAAGGAATAGAGTGCTGGAGGCTCAGCCACATGCAGTTAGAAAACCAGGACAGATGTAATTTTCTTCAAGATATAGTTCTCTATCTGTGTGGCTTCTTAAAGCTTCTGCAGAGGCTTAGCCGAATTGTTTGTTTAAGAAAAGACTCATGTTCTTAGTTCTCCCATAAATTCAATGATGTGACCCGTTAAGAACATTTCCTAAATAAATGACAAAAGAGTCGAGGGATTCTTTCTCTCAATCTTTTTCATTTATTGGTTGCTAGATGTCATTAGAAGTAAAGCTAAAGCATAAGTTATTTTGAAAATGGCTTCCTAAAAGCACATATGATCGCTTTGGAAATGCATTTAAGCACCGCTCATTTCGACTCTTTTGCCCTTGACAGGCACATGGGGAGTCTGTAAGACTTTCCTCAAGCTAATAATTTTATTATAGTTACAGAGAGATTGAGAAAGAGGGTACGGGAGAAATCTTTATAGACCCCCAGATCTCATCAGAAATTATTCTGTCACTTTATTCTCCCATAGTGAGTCATATTTTCTTGCGCTATAAAATTTCATCATTCGTATTAAAAAGTAAATTGAGTTTGGAGATTACTGGGGAGAGAATCTGAAATGTCTGTCACATGCATTTGGATCAGAGTAAGGTATTATAAAAAAGCCAATCAAATCTGGCTGATGCATAGAAGCTTTTTGTACAAGATTTTCTTTAATTTCAGTACTGTTCATCCTAAGCATTTATGGAGTTACATTAAATGCATCAGGATTGGAACTGTAATTTTCATGTGAATATAAGGCTTGGAAATTCCTCAGAACAGCGGAGAGTTTATGTAACAACAAATTGCACATTCATTATATTTCAGCTATCATAAATTCAGGTTTAGTTGAACTGGAACCCAGTATATGTTTTCTTTTATTTAGTCATGTTTTTTATTCTTAATCTTGATCATTAATTATATCCATATTTAACAAATACTTAAATAAATACTATGAGTAAGTGTAACGAGCTTCACAAACGTACAACAAAGCAACAAATGTATACTAAATGGTGTACAAAACAACATAAAAGAGAAACCCAATTAGAACTGGAGGGAACAGTGATCAGACCAAAGGGGGCTGAAGCAGTACTGTCATGATAGTATCTACCATTGTACCACATTGGATAACATCACACGATTGTCATGCGCTTGTGCCAGTTAATTTCAAATGTTTTATGTGATCTTTTGCCTTAAGTTCATAGTTCATGTTCTGAGGTTTAAAATCAAACACAATCTGCACTTCTGCACCTTCCCCTCTAGTTTATGACACAAGGCAGGATACAGTGGCAAAGGTATTCAGCCCCCGTGACCTTTTCCACATTACAGCCACAAACATGAATCAATTTAATTGGAATTCCACGTGAAAGACCAATAAAAAGTGGTGTACACGTGAGAAGTGGAACGAAAATCATATATGATTCCAAACATGTTTTACAAATAAATAACTGAAAAGTGGTGTGTGCATAATTATTCAGGCCCCTGAGTTAATACTTTATAGAACCACCTTTTGCTGCAATTACAGCTGCCAGTCTTTTAGGGTACAGTATGTCTCTACCAGCTTTGTACATCTTTGCATCTTTGTAATGCTTGTACATCTTCTTTGCAAAACAGCTCCAGCTCAGTCAGATTAGATGGACAGCGTTTGTGAACAGCAGTTTTCTTCCAAGATTGCCCTGTATTTGGCTCCATTCATCTTCCCATCAACTCTGACCAGCTTCCCTGTCGCTGTTGAAGAGAAGCACCCCCAGTGCATGATGCTGCCACCACCATATTTGACAGTGGTGATGGTGTGTTCAGAGTGATGTGCAGTGTTAGTTTTCCGCCACACATAGCGTTTTGCATTTTGGCCAAAATGTTCCATTTTGGTCTCATCTGAACAGAGCACCTTCTTCCACATGTTTGCTGTGCAAACGGGACTTCTTATGGTTTTCTGTTAACAATGGCTTTCTTCTTGCCACTCTTCCATAAAGGCCAACTTTGTGCAGTGCATGACTAATAGTTGTCCTATGGACAGATTCCCCCACCTGAGCTGTAGATCTCTGCAGCTCGTCCAGAGTCACCATGGGCCGCTTGGCTGCATTTCTGATCAGCGCTCTCCTTGTTCAGCCTGTGAGTTTAGGTGGACGGCCTTGTCTTCGTAGGTTTACAGTTGTGCCATACTCCTTCCATTTCTGAATGATCGCTTGAACAGTGCTCCGTGGGATGTTCAAGGCTTTGGAAATCTTTTTGTAGCCTAAGTCTGCTTTAAATTTCTCAATAACTTTATCCTTGACCTGTCTGGTGTGTTCTTTGGACTTCATGGTGTTGTTGCCCCAAATATTCTCTTAGACAACCTCTGAGGCCGTCACAGAGCAGCTGTATTTGTCACTCTATTTAGTCATTAGCACACATCAGGCAATGTCTATGGGCAACTGACTGCACTCAGACCAAAGGGGGCTGAATAATTACACACACCCCACTTTTCAGTTATTTATTTGTAAAAAATGTTTGGAATCGTGTATGATTTTCATTTCACTTCTCACATGTACTGTACACCACTTTGTGTTGGTCTTTCACATGGAATTCCAATAAAATTGATTCATGTTTGTGGCTGTAATGTGACAAAATGTGGAAAACTTCAAATGGGCCGAATACTTTTGCAAGCCACTGTATATAAAATGGATGCATTTTTTTTTTTACTTCCAGCCAGCAATCATAGAGACGAACTGTCTGACCTGGAGAGGAGAATGGACTAGTGCCATGTTGGAATGGCTTGACACTATGCACCACCTAAGGAAATTTTTTGAGGAGTGTATCGCTGACCAAGAGAGAGCAATCTCACACCGTCCTTGCATCACTGAGGAAGTCACTCTGCTTTTTTGCACCACTGAGGATATCCCCCAAGCCCTCTGCCTCACAAAGGATGTCCTTTGGCTCATGGCTCACCATGGGCAACAGTCCATATCCCTGTGTTTCTTGGACATTGCCACACCACCCAGCTCCACTTTGTGTGTCACTCGGCCTCCCTACTTCGCTAAGGATTTAATTCCTTTCCCGCTTTTTTTCAGTGTACATCCTTCCCCTGTTTCTATGCAGGGAACATTGCGGCTCCCTTGTTTTGGAGTGAAAATCCCCCCCTTCTGACATGAGGATGATTCTCCATTTTTAGCACCATGGAGAGCTCCTCTTCCTGCCTTCCTTGTTTCTCCTTCTGTAATCAAGGGTTCTGTCATAGCAAAAGTTCTGCTCACCGATAATGTGCTGGCTCAGAAGCCCTATTTCCCTATGGACCACACCAGATCCCATCACATGGTTGTCTTTACCTGAGTAATTTTTTATTAATTTGCATTAGTATAAAGAGCACCATAATCAGATTGATCGGTCAGTTTTTGATTCAGTAAAATTTGACAAATTAAATGATTTAGGTAAAGTTACATAGTCAAAAATCGTCATTCCTTGAGAATATATAACATATTTGCCGCATAATACAGACTGCTTACTGTACATCTTCTAAAATTGCTTATTCTCTATAAGAGGATTTAAGAGGTGGAGCAAGGCTTTTGATCACTTTGTGCAAGGAGGAAGCCATTTGCATTGTCTGCACAAGGAGTGGTACATTGTTAAGGAATTTGTACATTTTACATCAAGCACACCTGCAGTATATCAAAATTGGCAAATTTAGGAAACTATAAAAAAATAGGCTTTTTGGACCCAGAGGACTGATCATATAGGCTGTTTGGCGGGAAAAAACAAAACTTTTAGCTGTTATTTAAAAAAGATTTTGTTGCTAGTCATTTTGTTCTATATTTTGTAAACCAGTGATCAGATAAAATTAGAATTTGTTTAATGTTTAGTGTGCATCTTGAAATTATACTGTAGCTCACATTCCCCTGTTCAAGTTCACATTGACTATATTGTTCATGCTTTGTTTTGTAGAGATTATTGTTACTCTTGTTTAAGACTACAGTATATTTGTTTGCTTAGGTTTTATGTGATATATATTTGATGTATGTGATGTTTAAGTGATGTTTTTTTTTAAGCGAATAATTTTGGTAGTTCAAACCATATTATTGGATTTTGTTCCATCGTTCCTCCAATTCAAAGCTTGATTATTCACAACTAGATGAATATCTTTTTTTTTTTGCCGCCTGGATTTCTTAAAGATTATTTTTCAAGCCTTGAAGTCAGACCATAATAGAGCTACATCCGAATTTCACAAAATGTGCAGACAGATGTCAAGTTAAAATATTACCCCAATGCAACATTATACACTTTCCTGCCAAACTCTCCTTGAGGCATCTAGTAATTTTAAATTTCCAGCTAGTTTGGCCATTAATTTGCTTGACTCCACCACTAGCACACCATCTTTGGATAAGCAAAGTCTGTTAAATTGAATAATTTATGCTTGTAGTGCAATTTTAATTTTATGTTTGTTACTGTAAGTAGACTATTTCATCTAAGCAGACATTTGAAACAGAGAGAGTAAAATAGAGAGAGAGAGAGAGAGAGAGAGAGAGAGAGAGAGAGAGAGAATAAATAGGATTTATCCTCTCTTTTTTAAAAATGTATTGCACGGAACGTTTTTGATATACATCAGACATTTCCTGCCTTGAACAATTATTACTGTATCTTGCTGTATCTTGGTACATTGCTATATACTTGGTATCTTTTTAAATGATTAAGGGCTATACATGAATCTTTAGTCAGGTTTATGCCAATCATCAAAACCTAAAAGAAATAACTGTATCTAAGCAACACACGTTTGGAAAATCCAACATCAAAAAAAATCTTTGGTTTGTAGCTGAGGGCGAAAGTGAATTTTCTCTTCAGAGAGCTCCAAAAATAGACAGCTATAGTAAGCATTTTTAAAAGTCAGTGTTTAAAGTTTGTTTGATTCAATGTCACTTATACTTCTTTCAATCTAACCTCTTATTATATAATCGTATACCTTTAAGATCTAAGTTCATGTATGCCTTTGTAGAGCTGAACTTAGCTAGTCCTGCTAAATTAGCTTATTGAGACTTGTCCACATCAGTCCTTTCAACAAAGCTGCAACCCATCTTCTCTACAGAGGTCATTTTGATACTCTTTTTCCAGCGCAGGGCTGAGAATTTGGTACGTTTGGTGGAGTGTGAAAGCGGTTTTTCGTGCCCAGGAGTGGTTCAGAGAACCAATCAATTTTCCCCATGAAAATGGTGGTCTTGAGCTTGCTTCCATTGAACCGTAGTGCGGACTGCATCAGTTATGGGAGTTATTTGCCCTTGCCACTCATGCCGAGCAGTGTGATTGTTTCAACCTTTACTTCCTTTTTTGTTTCAAGCTGTGTGATGGCGGGTAAAGGGCTGTGATTGTCAAAGGGAGCGAATGTTTTATTGATATGTAAAACTAGGATTTCATAGGAACAAATTTTCATAAGTACTGTAATTGGATCATCTTTGTGCTTTGAGCACTTTGCCTGCATGACTAAAAATCTTCCTACTGTATGTGAAAATGGTTCCTCGTTTGCACCTATTCTTTCACAATGATAATCCATGTGTCCAAAGCTGCAGTTTTTCACCAATGAGTGTCAGTCCCGAAGGAAATTCATGAGAAAGAAATAGATGAACATGATGCCTATCATATTGTAACACCTAAAATGTGCAGATTAGTACCGTTATCTGCAGTTCAAAAAGTATTCTGCAGTATTTTTCTACAGTATGTGGAAGTTAATCAGAAATTATAAGCATCTCCTCTAACCCAAAGCCAAAACTGGTAGAAGTATAGGGACCAAGTGTGAAAATGCTCTTAGACCTTAAGATATGAAGCTTGTGCATTAACTCCAGTGTGTAAACACTAGTGTTTCAAGAATCATAGTTCATAGAGTTCACAGCAGAGATCAAAACACAGGCAGATAATATCAAACAAGGATAATCCATAATTTTACAGCAGGAAGTAAACTAAAAACAGAAAGACTTAACCCTTTAAAACCGCAGAGATCGCCAGTGGGCGGCACAGTGGTGTAGTGGTTAGCACTATCACGTAGTATTGCACCACCATGGTCCGGGTTTGATTCCTGGCCAGGCTCGATTCATGCAGGCCGTTTTTGCCCAGTCTCTTTCTTATGGTGGAGTCGTGAACACTGACCTTAATTGAGGCAAGTGAGGCCTGCAGTTCTTTAGATGGTGTCCTGGGGTCTTTTGTGGCCTCTCGGATGAGTTGTCTCTGCGCTCTTGGGAAGGTTCACCACTGTTCCATATTTTTGCCATTTGTGGATAATGGCTCTCACTGTGGTTCGCTGGAGTCCCAAAGCTTTAGAAAAGGCTTTATAACCTTTACCAAACTGATAGATCTCAATTACTTTTGTTCCTGAATTTCTTTGGATCTTGGCATGATGTCTAGCTTTTGAGGTGCTTTTGGTCTACTTCTCTGTGTCAGGTAGCTCCTATTTAAGTGATTTCTTGATTGAAACAGGTGTGGCAGTAATCAGGCCTGGGGGTGACTACAGAAATTGAACTCAGGTGTGATAAACCACAGTTAAGGTATTTTTTAACAAGGGGGGCAATCACTTTTTCACACAGGGCCATGTAGATTTGAAGTTTTTTTCTCCCTTAATAACGTAAACCTTCATTTAAAAACTGCATTTAGTGTTCAATTATGTTATCTTTGACTAATAGTTAACGGTTTTTGATGAGCAGAAACATTTAAGTGTGACAAACATGCAAAAGAATAAGAAATCAGGAAGGGGGGCAAATAGTTTTTCACACCACTGTATATGTAAATATGTTTTGCCCTACTGGCACACTTTAAATATGTTTAAAATAGTGTCCATGCCGTATTCCTTTGCTCATTGAAAGGCATGTCTTCCGGAGGTCAAGAGAGTGTCTAGGTGTGGCTTGGTCGTTCTCCCCCCAGCTCAGGATGAAGCTGTAAAACTGTCTGCTTTGCTTCCCGGATTGCCAGTTTACACCCTTGGTTTTGGGGTCCACTTCAAAGAATCTGGTCTTGTGAAGTTTCTTGCAGCTTAGTTTCACAGACACCCCTTTCTGATCGCGGACCAGATAAGATTATTGGGATGGCGAAAATGCGTGCGAGGAGACGGTCTCTGGAATGTGATCCGTTGATTGCTCTCTCTGTGGGAGCCCCGTTATTCTCTACACATATTTATATAAAAATAATGAATACAAATTATAAAGTAAAAAGAAAAAAGAAAAAAAGACCCTGCACTTTACCTTTGAAAAGAATCGTAACTGGTGTTAGACGAGAGAAGAAGCAGCAGGAGGGGGGCTACTGTGTAGGACAGCTTTCACACACAGAGAACTAACACACACTAACAGAATCACTCCTCTAAACAAAATCATCTCCCGCACTGCTACAGCCTTTTAAACTTTATTTTTCTTCACGAGGGTCGTTGTTACAGTACAGTTACTAAAGAACAGTCACCACACTTGGGCACAAAATAAAACAAAATGCTTTACTGTATGTGTGTGCACACACACATGGTCACAATGTTACAGTAAACAGTACACGTGCTCACGGATGTCGACTATATGAATGTTGAGTGATGCACGCACACTGAGATGGACCATGGTAGACAATTACCCACAATCCCACAGCGCGCATGAGAGAAGAACCATTAGTAATGTGTATATTCTTAAAGGTAGGGTGTAAGGATGGCAATTATGTATGCCATATGAAAATGCTTAAAAACTGAGACTACAGCATGTAAAAATACTGAGACACACTTAAAGTAACTAATGGCGAAATAAGGTATCATGACAATGATAAGGCACATTTTATAATCTATCCATGTGCAATGCATAGTTCTGCCAGAAGAAAGTGTAAGCTCTATGAAAAAATCTCAGTAAGCTCTATATCTGCAGTGTATTTGTCCCACAAACGTGTTACTTTTTTAAATGTCCTATTTCAACTACTCTGTCCTTTTGACATTTCTGTGTCTGCCTGTTACTATAGATAGACAACACTAGGCAGTGTTTTTTAGCCTTGCACCTATAATGTCTTTCTGAATGGCTCTCTAAAATTCCAGTTCATCTCTGCCATGCCCTGAGGGTATGTATACTATATGATGGGAATGGTGTGGTCTGTCATCATCATATCTGTTATTAGCTACAGAGCTGACAGCAGCACACACCCGCAATTTTGGAGTAATGGTCCTTGAGTTGTATCTCTGTCCCTCAGTGCTTTTGTCCTGTTTATTGGCAAAACTGCCTGGGAAATGAAGACTATCACTACATCAAATGCAAGGTGACTGCATGATGTGGGAGGACACTGTGGAGCTGCAGAGCCAGGCTTTATTCTCATTTGGGAACGATCATTATCAACACTTTGTCACGAAAAAAAAACAACATACATTTAAATAAGCTTATTTTGCAATGCATGCATTGGATATATAATGGCCTTTATAAAGTAATTGGTGAGCATTTTCATGTTTTCATTGTGCATAGCAAATGTGGACATACAGTACGTGATTTCTTTCGGAATAAAATGATGTACGTTTCTTTTTATTTTAAGACATAGGCACCATGAGTACTTGTAATGCCAAATTGGCGGCACGGTGGTGTAGTGGTTAGCACTGTCACCAGTTTGATTCCCGGCCAGGCTTGATTCTCGTCTCTGTGTGCATGGAGTTTGCATGTTCTCCCCGTGCTTGGTGGATTTCCTCCGGGTACTCCGGTTTCCTCCCACAGTCCAAAGATATGCAGGTTAGGCTAATTGGCGTTTCCAAATTGCCGGTAGTGTGTGTGTGTGTGTGTGTGTGTGTGTGTGTGTGTGTGTGTGTGTGTGTGTGTGTGTGTATGTGCCCTGCGATGGATTGGCACCCTGTCCAGGGTGTACCCTGCCTTGTGCCCTAAGCTTTCTGGTATAGGGTTCAGGTCCCCACAACCCTGAATACAGGATAAAGCGGTATAGAAGATGAGTGAGTGAGTATTCCCAAATTGCCTGTAGTGTGTGAATAAGCATGTGAGTGTGTATGTGTGTGTGTGTGTGTGTGTGTGTGTCCTCTGATGGATTTGTACCACACCTTACTCCCTAACTCCCCGTGAATGGGCTCCAGGCCCTGAGACCCTGCATATAGGATAAAGATGATGGATGAGTAAGTGACTGAGGGTAAATCATATACACATTATTAAATAAAATTTTAGTATTTTTAAAATTAATATAAAATAGACATAAAGTAAATGCTTATTAATGGAATAACTACCTTAATTACTTTTAAATACATCTGAGATGAGAGTTTAAAATGAAGAACAATGTAATATGCGAATTTGACAAATAATGATTAGCTGTTAGGAACAGTGGTTATTAGTGACTGGTTGTCAAAATAATGGCAATCGGTGCTTGGCCATTATGAACAAAAAGCCATTAGATTTGTTAATACACTTTTGAACTGATGATGTTAATTTAGATAAGTTGCTAAATTGGCACTTAGTTGGTTTAACACTGTCTTGTTTAATCCCACAGAAGGATTTGCCTAAATTTACAAAAAAAAAAATATTCCACGTACTGTATAATAGAAAGGTGTCATTAACACACTGCATCACAGCTTGCTGTGTGTACTGTAGGTTGCAAGGCCTCACTGACCCATGGTGACCCCTGTCCACTACAGAGAGCACCCACAGTGTGAACATAAATGTCACAATGCCATGAAAAAGCACTTTTTTGTTGTATATTTGTCTCACTTAAATGATTCAGATCATCAAATAAATTGTAATATATATTGTATATAACGATAACAGCTGTAAAACCGAACTGCATTTTTTAAAAGATGATTTAATTTATATAGGAAAAGAAGCTGTCCAAACTTACTGTACCTGTCCTGAATTAAAAAGGAACTTCCACTAAACCTAATAACTGGTTGTTCCACCGTTGGCGGTAAAAACTTCAATTAAGCATTTGTGATAACTGGAAACATGTCTTTCACATTGCTGTGGAGGAATTTTGTTCCATTTTGTTCTGTGACTGTTGGTATGATGTTCTTTTAATGAAATGCTGTGTTAGTTTTATGTCAGATGTAACACCTTTCAAAACTTTCAACTTTTGTCTCATCAATCCACAGAATATTTGCCCAAAAGTCTTGGAGATAATCCAGATGTTTTTGGCAAATGTGAGACAAGACTTTGTGTTCTTTAAGGTGAGCAGTGGATTTCGCCTTGGAACTCTCCTGCTACTTTTGCCTGATCTCTTTCTTAATGTTGAATCATGAACACTGAACTTAACTGAGGCAAGTGAGGCCTGTAGGTCTTTTAGATATTGTTCTGGGTTCATTTATAGTATGAGCTGATGGATGAATAATCATTGTGCTCTTGAAGTCATTTTTGCCGGCCAGTCACTCCTAGGAAGGATAACCACTGATTTAAGTTTTTGCCACTTGTGGACTATGGCTTATTATAGTGATTTCTTGATTCAACAGGTCTGGTAGTAATCAGGCCTCACGGTGGCAAGTGAAATTTACAGTAACTCAGCTTTCAGAAAAATCACAACTCATACATGATTTATCAATTGCTTTTTCACATGGTGCCAGAGAGGTTTGGACAGCTTTTTTCTCTTAATAAATGAGATAATTGTATTAAAAAAAATTGTATTTACTCGTTATCTTTGTGTAATATTAAATGTACTATCGTTTGAGGATCTGAATCATTTAGGTGTGACAAATGTGCAATAAAATTAACCAGATTATCAGGGCTAATACTTTATAGGCATATGTACTGTATAGGCACCAAAACTGGATTATGGAGTAATGGGAGAAGTTGGGCAAGTCTGATAAATCTTATTTTGTTTTACTTCATGTGGAAGGCCTGGGCAAACGATGCCACCAGGATGCACTATGGAAAGAATTCAAGCCGGGAAAGGCAGAGTGATGCTGGGCAACGTTCTGCTGGGAAACCTTGAGCTCCACCCACATAAATGTCGTTGCAGACAAAGTACACCGCTTCTTGGCAACAGTATTCAGTAATGTCAGTATAGTCTCTTTCAGAAGTATAATGCACCCTTCCACACTAGAGAAATGGTACAGAAATTATTTGTGGAACATGGCAAAGAGTTTAAGGTGCTGACCTGGGCTCTTTCTTGTTGCCACATACCACCTTGTGGTTCTTGTGGAGTACATGCATTGATGGGTCAGAGATGTTTTGGATGGCGGCCTTTACTTTATTAAGCAATTGCTTGTAGTGTTGACTTAAAGTTCATTTATTCATTCATCCATGTAAAACTCTAGGAAAGCTTTCTCTCAAAACCACTTTCAGGTTACAAAACTTAGGACTCCGGACAAATGAAATGGCACATTGCCCTTCTCTACGATTCTATAAACCAGGGAGTAATAGGCATACCTTTAGCACCAGATCCTCTCGGTATTATATGGCTTTGTCTCATGAATGTGATGGGCTACTTATGACGGTTGGGGAATGAGTCCCCTGATAGAAATCGATATATGGAACAAGAAGTGAATCAGCGTGTTAGATTTTGAGTGTTGTTCAAGGTCAAGTGCAAAACAAGTAAGTCTCATAAAAACTCTGGAATTCCATCGTAAACAAGAATCTCTTACTCCTTCATTGGACCATGAAAGTGGATGGGAGACACGAAAGGAGAAGAGTGTAGAAGATTGATGCAGACCATGTCTTTAAGATTTGCCATGACACTGTTAGGCTCCATACCTGATTTGAAGAAGACAGTGTAGGGTATCTGGCTGGGTTATGACATATTTCAAGATGATCTGGGGATGGTTAGCCAAGAAATCTGGCAAGGTTGAAACATATTTCTTAAATGATATGACAGAAGTTGAAGGCAGTTGTAAAGCTAACAGAAAATAATTATATAACGCAAACAAAGTTACTTTTTTTTCCCATTATTAATATCCTAGAACACATTTTTTTTATTGTACTCATATTTTTTATTGTACTCTTTTTGATGAAGGAATATCTGTAAAATGTAACCAATAAATATCCTGAATCTTTTACGTGCATTGCTTATGCATGTCTATGCATTTTTTTCCTCTCAGCTGAAAAAAAAATCTCCCAAAACAAACAACATAAAAAAAAAACAAGGAGTCAGAAAAGCCAGTAAAAGAATCACAAAAGAAGAATGCATAATTTACAATCAAGGGATAAGTAACTAACTATTATGTGCTATTTGTTTTAGTGCTAATCTAGTTAATCTACACTATGATTAATCAGAATGTATTACGATTTTAAAATACTCAGATTTACTTGCATGACAAACTTTTTTTTTTAATAAATGTGCAGCTTCATAATATCTCAAATATTAACATTTAACAAATGGTAAATTAAATTCTCTTGAATAATAAACTTCCACTCCTATAGTGGTGACCATGTCCGTTATCTTCTTTTCAACTTGGTTAGCACATTTGGCTAGCACATACGTCGGCAGAATGTTGTTTTTCTATTTTTAGCATGCCCAGAGTGAAAGAGTGCAGTGCTGTTATACCGAGGTAGTTACGGTTACTTACTGATGTACAGTGGTCTCCAGTAAGTGCAATAAAAGTAGCTTCTGCACTGCATCACTTTCAAACCTTTCTCAGTGTCTTACTGTACATTTAATGTATTCATTCATTCATTCATTTTCTATACCGCTTAATCCTGTGTTCAGGGTCGCTGGTACATTTAATGTATTCTTACGAAAATAGCTCCTGTTGAAGGTAGCTTGAGCACACAACTTTGGTTTTATCCAAACACCCATCTAGAAGTTTTTTATAATGAACTTACGATGATGTTTCCTCAGTCATCTTATTATCCGCATTAAATGTGCCATTATCACACACTGCCAAGTAATCGTGGGAAGCCATTAGGACCAAACCTGGTCATATGATTAATTTGCATAATTTTTTTTTAACAAATTAAAATTTTTTAATTAATCTCATGTTAACGTGTTAATATTGGCATCCCTAGATTTAAAATGATCTGTCCCTTTTTGCTCACCTAAAAATTGGATACGCCGCCCCAAAAGGTATCATGTTCTAAGTTGATTACCACATCTAGATGTAATTGTCAAGAAATGAAAACTGAAATTATACCTGAATCAACTGAATAATCTATAATTTGTCGTTCCTCTATTGATCCCGAACCCAGATATTTTCAGTGTCTACCAAAAACAAAAGGATTTACTTCGCTGTCGCTGAGGAATGTATTTTTATCACAGTGGAACATCACGCTGGAACAACCTTTTATAACCTTTTATATAGCGTTTTAGTTTTCAGTGTGTGGTGGTGGTGGTGAATATCACCCTTAATGTAGCATGGAATCAGGATGTTTTCTAGCAAGTGAAAAGGAGATGACATTAACCTGCTGTGACCGCCGAACTGAATAGAGGCAAAGGAAGTGAACTTGTCCTCATGCATATGCAGAAGCACACAGGCCAAGTGTCAGCTAAGCAATCAGGACAGCTCATCACATTGATATGGGCTAAATGAGCGTTTGAACCCACCTGACAGCAAGTAATACAGTGCAGTGGAGAAAGAAAAATAACAACAACAACAACAAGAACATTACAAAGGGCTACCTACAGTACACGGTCAAACTGTAGAACATTGCTTCGTAGGTGCAATCAAACTTCTGTAGAGCTGCTTATTCAATCTGGGCTGCTGTTATATAAAGTCAATGAAATGTCAGGGCTGGTTATAGTGCTGTGAGTGTTTCAGAATTGGCTCAGTAGTATTGTGCGACTGTAGAAATCAACTGTTTATCACCTTACTGTTCCCGAGCACAGGCTCGATTCTAATATTCTGCATGGTGATTTGTTATTTTGCTGTTGTATCAAGCACTTTAGGACATCAATACTCAGTATATACTGTATATACACAGATTTTCGCTGTATATACCAGCGTATTATTACACAGCAATCAGGCATACTTGATATCACTGATGAAAGATTTCTAATAATCTGGCGAAAAAAGATTTGTGACCTAACAAAGGATTATTAGACACATTGGGCTAATGTGTTTAATAACGCATCAGACCGCTCTGCTAATGATTATTTTGCTGCAACTGTATGCCTGTCATGCTTTATTCCTTCCCTCAAAGAAACAGCACATAATGCTCTACTTTCACTAAAATCATAAAGGATGGTGTTTTTTTCTTGTCATGATTTGGACTTCACCCTGCCTCTAACATTTGTTTTGTGTTCACTAATGCGCCACTTGAGTCACCATCATGTTGACAGCTGTGCTGAGGCGCTGTGTTTTGTAAGACTGCTGCAATAAGCCTGCTTAATCTGAGGGGGTTTTTTCGCAAGAAATCAAAACATGCACTCGCACATGTGCAGCATCGCGTGGTGCTTGGCTCAGCCTGCCCTGGCTTACTGTGACATCCCGAATGCCTGCCTTAATCTACCAGCCCACATATGGTTATCAATTCAACACTGCAATCAGAAACACTGACGCACATAAATCGATTTAATGGTGATGCTACATTCTCAAGGCTAATTAGCAACAGTGATGAAGCCTTGCACAGAAATTAGGACGTGGCACTAACAAGAAAGTAGCACAACAGCATCGACAACAACAACAACAGCAATGATAAAATTACAGCTCATTAAAAAAAAAAAAAAAGCACAGGCACATTTGTGTGTTAGAAAGTCTAAGATGGCAAATGCCAAAAGCATAACAGCTGTCTTGTTTCAATTTGATTGTTTAATAAAACCTATTTATTATTGAACAAAAACATTTCTTCTTTATTCTGATGAATATAATACTGTATATACAGGTGACATGGTGGCATAGTTGTTAGCACTGTGGCCTCACACCTTTAGGGTCGAGGGTTGCTGCCTTAGGGTCTGTGTACGTGGAGTTTCTCCCTGTGTTTGCTGGGTTTACTCCAGGTACTTTCCTCCCACTGTCCAAAGACATGCAGATTAGGCTAAATGGCGTTCCCAGATTGCCCGTCATGTGTGAATGAGTGTGTAAGTGTGTCTGTGATGGATTGGTACTGTGTCCAGGATGTACCCCGCCTCTTGCACTAGGTCTCCTGGGATAGGCTTCAGGCCCCCCGTGACCTTGTATACAGAATAAAGTTGTATAGATGATGAATGAGTGATTGAGTGAATGGTGTATATAATAAACTGCATTATTGTATATTTTCTGTGTCTTAAATATTCTTTATGATAAGACTACAGGCATTTTTGTAGGTAGTGAGGAAGCATAAACAGCATTTCAGTTCAATGCAGTCACAATTGTTTTTCTGTATCATAAATCACCTTCACTTTTATGAGTGGATGACTGCCTCGCAGTGGAACATGAGCCGCTTCTCAAATGCATTTATTCCTTTTTTAAGTCAAGTAACTTGTATATATAATCTATTATAAATATATTATTGTATTGACCTTGTAGTGAAGATAAAGACCAGCTTCCGATTGATTAAACCGTTGGAGAATTATGTTAAGAAAATTTGTTTGCTGGTGATGTAGAGGATGATAAGTAAGGAATCTCTCGTAGTGCCCTTGTGGTGATGTTTCATTCTTTCAAGTCATTCCAACAGAGCTTTTTTATGATGCCAGGATTTATGGATACTTTTTCTTCTAATTAGGATTTACTCCGTAATTAATCATGTTCAAATCATGCTTAAAACATTTCCTTCTAAAGTGACATTCTAAATGCCATACTTATCATCCAAAACTGTTTATAAAATGTTTTTTTCCCCCCATTAGATAATAGCCGGTCAGTCTACATCCCTGTCTGCACATTTACGTAGTCATAAGTTGTTGGTAGCCTCAATTACATGCAGTTGGAACAGGTGTTTCTGCGCAGGGTTCCTGGGCTTATTCTTTATTATAGATTGAGAAGCTTGACAATTTATTAGGGAATTGGAGCAGAGCCATTGCCCTTGACAAAAGCCATTTGAGGTGGTTTGTTCAACTTAGAAGCACACCTCCAAGAGTGTAATGAGCACATCTCAGTGTATCGAGACCTTGAAGCAGACCCTACAGTAGATGTGCAGGACACATTGTATCTAGCAGTTAGTATGGGAACATTTGGGGATCCCTAGGAGGAACTGGAATGTGAGATACAGATACAGAAGTCTGGACAAACCTTATCAGCCAGTTGCACCGTGACCTACACCGCAAAAAGTGAATACATGATGAATAAAATTCATCTGCCACTATAATTACCTAAAATTTGAGTTTTCAGATATAACTCAATGGTCCTCTGATTGTCAGTTAGCAGTTCATTCTAGATGATTCCCAGAATCAGTTTTGACACACAGATAAACCAGAAGTCAGAGTACCTAGACACACACTTTTGGGAGGAATTTGTTACTATTTGTGTAGAAGTAGTGAAAACCGCAAGATAGTGGCGATTCATTGCATTTATTTGAATGGATGCTTCTTCAACAATGTTGGACCCTGTTCCACAGTTGACCTAAACCTTTTGTTAAAGTATATTAAATAATGCTGGTATTTTGGCATGTGCTGGGCTGAACCGCTCCATGAATTTGATCAAGTTGCCTCTTGGAAAAGAAAACATAACCTGAGGCATTGGTACTTGTGTATTGTGAAGCACTGTGTGTCTAGCACATAACTTCAGTTTCTCACTCATGTTTGAAGAAAATTGAATTGAGGCTTTCATAACACAACAGGAAGTCAGTGATAGGAGGTATTTCAGCCAAGACCAAGTTTTCAGCACCATGGATTGCAAACCTTTGTTATTTTTCTCCTGCTGTGCCCATAACCTCTATCGTATAATAAACACAGAGTTCAAGGCCCACTGCTCTTCCTATCCCACTCATCTGCGTTTGAGTCACATCACTACAAGCTGAGCCTGTGACCTGTTGTCTGCTCTGCATTCCAGAGAACTGCCAGTGAATGACAATTGGCTATGGCATTTCAAAGCTTCAATCTTTCATAATATGACATATTCAAACACGTTTAAAAGGTTATGTTTGCACAAGAAAATGTATCGATTTAGCCTACAAAGCATTGTCTCCTTTTGTATCTTTGCCAGAGCAATGAATATCACATAAACTATACAAATGAGATGACTATGTAAAGAATGTGCAAGTGTTACTGATGATATTCTGTCAGTGATCTCCTGCTGGCCTCCATGCTCAATTTGCTACTTTGCCAAGTGAAGTGTCCATGCCAGGTGTCTTCAGGTCATGAAGTGTGTTATTGCTTCGGAAGCAGGACTTTATGAAGCCGCGGCTCTCCATGGCAGCCCATATCGCTCAGCAGAACCCCACTTCTACTAATGTGTAGGACAATTATTTCAAGCTGGTGGAAGATTGCCTTGTTTAGAAGATCACTGCCTAATCATTCAATGGGGCTGAAGATGCTCTCAGGTGCTAGCCAGGCGTACAGGTTTGTATAGCTTAGCGCTAAAAGCCTCAGGACCTTGTGGTGTATCTGTTACCAGGAGTGAAATAGGTTGATGTACTGAGTTCTACCACAAGATTCCATAAGTTTACTAAAACAATGTATGGTAAAGCTTCTGTTCGTGTCAGTTACAGGGATTGGATGTTCTGGGTATAAGTATCATTGCTGCGGCTATAGCTGTTCAGTGTGTAGTTTGCTATAATAACCTTCACTGTCATTTTTGGTACACTTGGCTATAATTGCAGAAAAATGTTGTTGGGTGATAGCAGCAGGTCACGGTTGGGTTTAACTTTTTTCTTTTCTTTGACTTTCTTTCTGTGGTATAATGAATGCCATTTTTCCAAAACATACAGTATTTTTTTAATGTTAATGATGCTGTTGAAGACCAGTGTCTTATAAATATCTTACACTCCAGAGTCTCACATACATTTTCAATTGGATAAATGTCGGGTAAATGTGAAGGACATGGCATTTTCCATTTCCATCATTTCCTAACTTGCTAGTAGACATTCAGTGAGCCCTTTTAACCCCTGGATGGGGTCACAGTCATCACAAGACAGCAGTGCTTCTTCAGAGGCTATAGGTGTTTATTAGAACTTTGTGTAGACAACAGAATCCAAGGTCATTTCAGACCTTAAAAAAATCCTTCCATAGAATAACAGAACCAACTTTTTTTTTATACTTTCATTAATTTATCTGCTCATTTCATATAACATTTATCAGCTTTAAGGTTTCACTTCAATTATTAGTTTTCATACAGAGGTATCTGTAGAGCATACTGTATGCCTTCAACTAACCATTTCAAATTGCCTGTCAAATATTGTCTTTCATTAGTTTTTATTATTTCCTACATTGTAAACCAATGTTGAAATCATGTAAAATGTGCGATAATATTTTCTGAGTTGTTGAACCTCTGCCCTAGTCTCAAGTCTTTTGCGGACTCAAACAGGTTTTCTTTTAGATTGCCATGTATTTGGCTCCATCCATCTTCCCATCAACTCTGACTAGCTTCCCTGTCCCTGCTGAAAAAAAGCGACTCTACACCATGATGCTGCCCCCACCATGCACAGTGTTAGTTTTCTGCCAGACAGAATGTTCCCTTTCAAAGGCTTCTCTCGATGCTGCGTGAAAACGCTATGGGAACCATTTTGTCCTGTTGCCGGTTGTGAAGCATGTGTGCAAACATGCCAAATTTTTGGCTATATATAACCTCGGTCAGGTGACATCATCTGATTAGACGCAGCTGCAGGTTATAAATACAAGTGAGCCGGCGACAAACCTCAGATCATTTGTCTTCACCTTGTTGTGAGCGTGTCTGTGTTTAAATCAGCAAAATAAGAAAGTGTTTAACTCACCAATATGGCGGAGTTTAAACTAGATATCCCTCCGTGTTTGATAATCCATATCGGACGGCGATCTCTACAGTGCTTCGGTTAAGTGCTGCGCGCGCCTTGCATTCCTTGAGAAGCTTCGAGCCGCCGCGCATCTGACAGAGCTGCGGCAGACAGAGGTAAGCTCCGTTCTTCGTTTTTTTCCTGCCATGTTTCAGGATGCCGAACATCTAACATCCCCCCCCCCCCGTTTAACAAAGCCGCCGAGACTTTTGCCCTTTTCTGAGAAACTGGCAGCGTTGAAGCTACTGCCAAGTAGATCTCCTTGGGTACTAAGCACTGGAGAGAGAAACTACAGGATTCAGTTCTCACTTCACCCTCTGTGTTTTCAACGGCGTGGTCTCCACTTCCATGAAACTGGAAAGTGCGCATCTGCTGACAAAAGCTGCTGCGGAAGGGGGCCATGGAACATGTTCCCCTACCAGACAGTGAGTCAGGCTACTACAGTCGGTCTTCTTGGTTCCCAAGAGGAACGGGGGCTGCGTCCAATTTTTCAGATTTTGCGGGCTCTTCCGCTATCTTAAAATCAATAAATACGGTTTCAAATGTTGACTGTCAAAGCGATTGCTCTCAAATCCTACCAAGCGATTGATTTCTGACAATCGATTTAAGGACACTTACTTTCATACAGAAATATTGCCACAACACAGGAGGTTCCTGAGGTTCGCTTTCGGGGGCAAAGCTTACCAGTATCGGGTCCTTCCATTGGTCTAGCGTTTACAGCTTCGGAGCAGGAGAGATTTCACTTACTGTATCCAGCTCGTGCTCTTCAGATCTACGTCCACCGCATCAGCTAGTCGTGTAGGTCAGAGCAGCTTTTGCATGTTTTGGGGGCCGTCACCAGCGGGCGACCGCCCCTACACCTAGTAGATGCTTTGCCCTCTCCTATGAGGCGCGTGGGCTCACTTCGCCTCTAGAAATCAGGGCTCATTCAACCAGGGGATCGCCTCAGACAAATTCATCTGAGGTTTGTCGCCGGCTCACTGGTATTTATAACCTGCAGCTGCGTCTAATCAGATGACGTCACCTGACCAAGGTTATATATAGCCAAACATTTTGCGTGTTTGCACACATGCTTCACAACCGGCAACAGGACAAAATGGTTCCCATAGCATTTTCACGCAGCAGGGTTACAGCACAGTAACCCGAGACATTTTGCATTTAGGCCAAAAAGAAAAAAAATTTGACTCATCTGACAACAGCACCTACCTATGTTTGCTGTGTTCCTTGTGATTCATGAAGCTGTTTGTTCATTAATGTTGTCTAACAAACATCTGAGGGCTTCACAGAACATCTGTATTTACTGTATACTGAAATTAAATAACACACAGGTAAACTCTATTTTTAAATTAGATAGTAAAGGCAATCTACATGCAATGGGTTCCACTGGATTTTAGTTAGGGGTATCAGATTAAAGTGGACTGGAAACAAATGCATCTCTACCCCACAATTAGATGCACCCCGCAGCTTTCCTCCCATAATTTTCAGTTGTTTTTTGTTTGTTGTGAAATATATATTTTTTAAACGATTTATCATTTTCCTTTCACTTTATACTTATGTGCCACTTTGTGTTGCTCTATCCTACAAAATTTCTTTACGTTTGACATGACATGTTACTGTATATGACAGTGAGTGTTTATTAATGATTTCTAAAATCGGTTATGACAGGTAAGCCTGGGTCTTCCTTTTCTGTGATGGCCATGACGAACAGTTTTATCATAGTGCATAATTGGTTTTGCAACTGCATTTGATTACAGTACTGTACTGTTCGTGTAATTCTTCAGGTGGACTGACCTTTATGTGTTAAAGCAGCTGTTTCTCCTGTGTTTTTCCACAAAATAACTAAGGCATTTCAACAAAAAAAACATTTTGCAAAAAACACACTGATCAAAATTAGAGAACACTTTCAGATACCTCACAGTTATTGGTGTTAATCTGTCACATGGTGCTACTTTCCTTGATTACCTGTCACCCCAATTTAACTGGCAGCCTTACATCCAGGTTCACTGACTCTGCAAGATGGTGGGCAATTCTAAAGTGACTGAAAGCCTCCGGCAGCAGGTTGTCCAGATGAAGGCCAAAGGGACAACCCTATCAGCCATTGCAAGACAAGTTGGTCCTTTCTGATCTGTCATTTCAAGAATTTAGAATCTTTACAACATCACAAACTCACTCAAGTCCCCCAATAAGGCTGGTCGTCCACGAAAGACAAATACAAGAGAGGACAGGATACTGCAGAGGCTCTCAATGGGCAATCATTTCCACACTGTAGCTGGAATTGCTCACCAGTCAATGCTGAACAGGGTAAGTATCTGTCTCGTCATACAGTGTCTCGACATTTAAGAGCATTTGGACTGAAAGCCCACTCTGCATTGACCAAACCTCTCATTATCATAAAGAATCAAAAGGCTAGACTAAGCTTTGCTGAGGAGCTCTGTGGACAGAGGAGAACTGGTCCAAAGTTCACTTCAGTGATGAAAGCAAGTTTAATTAATTGGGTCTGAAGGGAAACATTATGTTCGTCGACAAACTGGAGAAAGACTGAACCCAAAGTGTGTAAAGAAGTCAGTGAAAAGTGTAGGAGGAAGTGTCATGGTTTGGGGCATGTTTTCTGCAGCAGGAGTTGGGCCTCTTATACAGCTACATGGCAGAGTGAATGCAAATGTTTTTCAGAACCTTCTTCAACAACATATGGTTCCTCCCCTGCGTTCAAGACCCAATCGGCCCGCAGTGTTCAAGCAGGACAACGGTCCATGTCACACAGCAAAACGGGTAAAGCAGTCCTTGAAACTGAAAACATTGAAATAATGACATGGCCTGCCCAGAGTCCTGATCTCAACCCAATAGAGAACCACTGGAAAATCCTTGGCGATAAAGTTATGACCAAGAAACCCACTACAGTCACCGAACAGTGGAGGAGACTGAAAGAAGAGTGGACCAAAATCACACCAGAGCAGTGTGAGAGACTAGTGCTCTCCTGTGGCCGCAGATGTGCTGAAGTCATTCAGAGCAGAGGCCGGTACACTTCCTACTAATTGCTGACTGTTGTAACGTTCAGAAAAATTTGTTGTAATCTTTTTCCATGCTACAGTCATTGTTGTTCTCTAATTTTGATCGGTGTGTTTTCTCTGCAAAATAATGTTTTTTGTTGAAATGCCTTAGTTATTTTGTGGAAAAGGTTCTGGTAGCATGGTATAGACAGGACAAAAACTCCTTCAACTGTTGAGCAGTGAAGATGACATTACTTCAGAATTGTTCATAAATTGTTCTCTAATTTTGATCGCCATTGTATGTATATATATATATATAAACTTTTTTTCTCACTGGCCAATGTGGCTAGTGGATTTGTGGATTTCCGGAGCCACAATTTTGTTACCGGAAAATCGCAGTTTTTTCTTCACCATGATACGTTAATGTTTGTTATATCTTTGGTTTACTTATAAATGACAGCATACACTGTATCTCTATAGTAGTAGTCAAGTATTCAGTACTGTTAAGATAGCTCCCAATATAAAAACATGCAAACAGGAACAGTATATTCTGCTTATTGAACTTAAATTCAAGCCTCTTGCTATTGAAAAATAACAGATTCAGTACAACTAAACTCATTCTGATATAAAAAATACAGCAACTCAGAACATTTATCATTTTAGTGTGTTGTGTACTATTATCAGGTATTATTATTTATTATGTATTATTATATCAGAATTCTGAGTTAGGACAATGGACTCTGGTCTATCTTGTTGTGTTGACTCTTTATAGTGTAAGATAATTCAATCAATTTATGAAATCATTCAACATGAAATCTAAATAGATTTTAATAGTGACTACTTTTTTTTATATATATAATCAGTAAATAACCTACGCGAAATGGGCAAACATTCTCATCCTGTTGAGAAGCAATAGCCCTTTAAGGAAATGATACACACACACACACCAAACAGGAAGTAAAAGTGTGTGTGTGTGTGTGTGTGTGTGCGCGCAATTCTGTAAATGCTTCACTGTTTATCTCTTTTGCACAATAATCATTACTGGACTACTTTTTGCACTAATTCCTCAATTCTTGCTGCTATGATTAAGGGAATGTTTACAGTTTTTTCACTACCTCAACACCATAGTATTCTGTTATGTCGTGTTCGCTGCACTGTCACCTTGTTGTTGCTCTTGTTTGCACATGTCTTACTTAGCTAGTTAGTTTTTGTAAATTTAGGTTATAATTTATGTTAGTCTATCTGTCTTGTCTCTGCCAGCCAGCTAACTAGGCCTCTTTAGTTAGCTAGTTTAGTGTTTCAGTTAATTTATGTTGACATTTATGTTGCATGTAGCACCTTGGTCCTGGAGGAACGTTGTTTTGTTTCACTGTGTACTAACTGTATATAGTTGAAATGACAATAAAAGCCTTTGAACTTCGAACTTGAATTCATGTGTGAACATGTGTAGAGAGAGGTATTAAATGTCCTCATTACATTCATGCGCGTAATATTACGTTGCAATGCGTTTATTATATCGGATGACTTTAGAGAAAACTACAACAAAAATGTATTGTCATACCAAAGAATAAACTACCCGCCAAAGTGGTAGTGAGACTAAAGTTATTATCCGCCACAGCCAAATTTTACCACATCAGCATACTGTATTTCTATATTTATAGACTCAACTTGTATACTTAATTGTTCTGGATTTCTTTGTATGAATTTAATATTTGGCTTGATGGCTACATCTGGTGAACATTTTGTGTCAATAGCCCACAATAAAAATGCTGATGTATCAAATACGTATTTTCCCTGCCATATATATATATATATATATATATATATATATATATATATATATATATATATATATATATACACATACATACACATACATATACAGACACACGTATACATACATACATATATACATACATGCATATACACACACTACCGTTCAGAAGTTTGGGGTCACTTGCAAATTTCTTTGTTTTTGTTTAGTGATTTATTATCTACATTCTACAACAATACTGGGGATTTCAAAAGTATAAAATAACACATATGGAATTAGGTAATTACGTAACAATAACAAAAACAACAGTTAGTTGTTATTTTAAGACACAGAGGTCGGCCTTTCTGTAATAGTTCTGTCAGGGACAGTATTGTCAAGTGCATTTGCAAAATCCGTCAAGCACCATAATGAAACTGTCTCTCATGAAGGCCGTCCCAGGAGGACGAGACCAAAACCTACCTCTGCTGCAGACGAGAAGTTCATTTAGAGTTATCAGCCTGAAAAATGACCAATTAACAGCACCTCAGATTAGAGGCGTTATGACGTCTTTACAGAGCAGAAGTAGCAGAAACATCTCAATATCAACTGTTCAAAGGAGATTAATGCATTTTTGGACGCCTTCAGCATTCCTTTACTATGTAGCAAGAAATAAAAATCAGGAACGATCATGGAGTTAGAAAGTGACCCCAAACTTTTGAACGGTAGTGTATGTTTGCTCCATATTGCTCTACAATGCAGAAAAAATTACAACCAAACATGGAATTAGAAGGTGTGATCGAACTTTTAACTGTTACTGTACATGTGCTGTAGATGCATTTCTGACCACAATTCAATGACATTGATCTGACCTGAGGTCTGTGCCCTTATGTTTATACTTGCAGGTTTGGCACTGCATCAGATCATCACTATCACTGTTTCCCTCATCATGGTCGTTGCCGCCTTGATAACAACACTAGTCCTTAAAAACTGGTAGGAAAGATTCTTTTCTAGCATATTTGCAATGTGATTTTCGTGTTCTCTGTCTGTCTGTCTCTCCCTGTCCTTCTCTCGCTATCATTCTCATATCTTTGTTTGCATCAGATCAAACTTTTTCTCTTTGTTACCCCTATATATACAGTGGTGTGAAAAACTATTTGCCCCCTTCCTGATTTCTTATTCTTTTGCATGTTTGTCACACTTAAATGTTTCTGCTCATCAAAAACCGTTAACTATTAGTCAAAGATAACATAATCGAACACAAAATGCAGTTTTTAAATGAAGGTTTACGTTATTAAGGGAGAAAAAAAACTCCAAATCTACATGGACCTGTGTGAAAAAGTGATTGCCCCCCTTGTTAAAAAATAACTTAACTGTGGTTTATCACACCTGAGTTCAATTTCTCTAGTCACCCCCAGGCCTGATTACTACCACACCTGTTTCAATCAAGAAATCACTTAAATAGGAGCTACCTGACACAGAGAAGTAGACCAAAAGCACCTCAAAAGCTAGACATCATGCCAAGATCCAAAGAAATTCAGGAACAAAAGTAATTGAGATCTATCAGTCTGGTAAAGGTTATAAAGCCATTTCTAAAGCTTTGGGACTCCAGCGAACCACAGTGAGAGCCATTATCCACAAATGGCAAAAACATGGAACAGTGGTGAACCTTCCCAGGAGTGGCCGGCCGACCAAAATTACCCCAAGAGCGCAGAGACGACTCATCCGAGAGGCCACAAAAGACCCCAGGACAACATCTAAAGAACTGCAGGCCTCACTTGCCTCAATTAAGGTCAGTGTTCACGACTCCACCATAAGAAAGAGACTGGGCAAAAACGGCCTGCATGGCAGATTTCCAAGGCGCAAACCACTTTTAAGCAAAAAGAACATTAAGGCTCGTCTCAATTTTGCTAAAAAACATCTCAATGATTGCCAAGACTTTTGGCAAAATACCTTGCGGACCGACGAGACAAAAGTTGAACTTTTTGGAAGGTGCGTGTCCCGTTACATCTGACGTAAAAGTAACACAGCATTTCAGAAAAAGAACATCATACCAACAGTAAAATATGGTGGTGGTAGTGTGATGGTCTGGGGTTGTTTTGCTGCTTCAGGACCACGAAGGCTTGCTGTGATGGATGGAACCATGAATTCTACTGTCTACCAAAAAATCCTGAAGGAGAATGTCCGGCCATCTGTTCGTCAACTCAAGCTGAAGCGATCTTGGGTGCTGCAGCAGGACAATGACCCAAAACACACCAGCAAATCCACCTCTGAATGGCTGAAGAAAAACTAAATGAAGACTTTGGAGTGGCCTAGTCAAAGTCCTGACCTGAATCCTATTGAGATGTTGTGGCATGACCTTAAAAAGGCGGTTCATGCTAGAAAACCCTCAAATAAAGCTGAATTACAACAATTCTGCAAAGATGAGTGGGCCAAAATTCCTCCAGAGCGCTGTAAAAGACTCGTTGCAAGTTATCGCAAACGCTTGATTGCAGTTATTGCTGCTAAGGGTGGCCCAACCAGTTATTAGGTTCAGGGGGCAATTACTTTTTCACACAGGGCCATGTAGGTTTGGATTTTTTTTCTCCCTAAATAATAAAACCCCTCATTTAAAAACTGCATTTTGTGTTTACTTGTGTTATCTTTGACTAATAGTTAAATGTGTTTGATGATCAGAAACATTTTGTGTGACAAACATGCAAAAGAATAAGAAATCAGGAGGGGGGGCAAATAGTTTTTCACACCACTGTATGTTAAGTGTCAAACAGGCACAGGGGTTCAAGGTATGATTTTATGTTGGCTTTGTGAATTTGGTGCGTGTTTTTGTAGCTGTGCACAGTCGGGGAATGGCCGCCACACTAGCCATCAGAGGAAGATCAACCAGCAGGAAGAGAGCTGCCAGAACCTGACTGACTTCACGCCAGCACGCGTGCCCAGCAAGGTGGACATCTTTACCGCCTACAATGACAGTTTACAGTGCTCCCATGAGTGTGTGCGCACCGCTGTGCCCGTCTACACAGACGAGATGATCCAACACACACCAATTTACAAGACCACCTACAACGGGAGCAGGTGAGAGACACATCCTGCACAAAGTGTCTATGCATATTTTACAGTGCCTGGAAAATTCTTGACACGTGCGCTTGGTTTGCACTTCCAAAATTCATTTTACTATGTTATACTTTATGCTTAAATACCAAATTGTCTGACTAGACTGCTGTAGGAATGGAGACATACAATGTCAAATTCATTCCAGCACACATAAAAATGGCCAGCATTTTATTTAATCATGGCAGATGCAATTAGATTTTTTTCCCAAATAGAATACAATAGAATGTAATGGAAAAGAATACAGTTTTATCAGAATAGATCATGATGACATGTGAAGAAACGACACATTTGTAAAATATGTGCCTATTATGTTATAAATTAGTTCACTGCCTACAGTGCAACCAAGTCTGTACACTTCTCTGTTAAAATTACAGGTTTATATGATGTCAACAATAGAAAGCAAGATGCAATTCTAACTGTAATGCAGTCTGACGCCCAACTAAATTCAAGTAAAATATGCACAGAAATATTTTGGGAGGAAAAAAACAAAACAAGTAGTAATTTTGTTGCACAAACAGGCATGCACACTTTTAGACAAAATTGACTGAACTTTTAAATATTTTCAATTTTGAAATAGCTTAAATGTAAATTATGTAAAAATGCCTAAAACTAGCTGTTACATGGCGCGGTATGGAGAGCCGCACCACGAGATGTTTTTAATGATAAGAGCCCTGACGCAGGGCTTTAGAGGGGATCAGTGAAATAGGAGGCTGTGAGAGTGTTTGTGATACGCACGGGAAGACCTTCCCATTGGGAGATGGCGTGGGATTATTAATTAAGGAAACTTAAAAGGAAACAAATAAAAACTTAACACAAAACACTCTCTATCTCTCTCGCTGGCTGGCTGGCGTCTTAAGCAGACAGAGGCTGGGGCGTTGTCTTTGTCTTGGCCCTAATATCTTACCGGTGCTACCTAAATGATCGCACGAAGTGCGGAGGTATCAGGACCCTTATATAGACGCGCTGCCAGGTGTGGCTCGTTCAGGTCAATTGCCTGACGGTGGCGTTGCGTGGCAACCGTGTGTATAAATGGCCGCGCCTTTGCCTGTTCAGAACCCCGCGTGGTATCAATCTGCGGATCTGCCTGTTCTGAACAGCCCAAGCGTGGCTCCGCCCCTCGGGCGAGCCGCATCGTTACACTAGCAAAATTATCTGCCAATATAACAAGAAATGTACATTTACACAATAGTAAACATTTAAGTATAAACAGTATAAAAACATAGGCTGACTCGTTTCATTCTCTGAACAGTAAATCTTGCCTCAAGCATTGTAACGTTGTTTTCCTTCATTTCCTACAACAACTTTTCTTTGCACTTTTTATAAGGTTAAATTTAAAAGTTTTAATTGTGTGTGCTGGTTATGTAAAAGCTTGGTTGCTTTTTACCCTTCAATTATTTGAAATGCCTGAGACTCAAACATACGTTAAAGAATATTATGTTCAACTTAGCAATTAGTTCAAATGCATGAAAAGATGTGACATTTTGAACAATAAGTAAACATTTTATTTGGTTTGACATTACTATATTACTTATATAAAGGACATTAGATTAGTAAAATCCATTCAAAGGCGGGTGTGAAATAGTGTCATTTACTTTGATCCACTGTATTTCACAGGAAAAATAAAACAGTTGAGGAAAGGTATGAAGAAAACTTGCAACATATAATGGAACAAAACTCATTTCAGAGTTTACTTTCCTTTACTCACTCCTCCACTCTCAGCATTCAGCTCTTGTCTGACCTGGATGGCCTGGCTTGGAGGGTCGTCTTGTTTCATTTCGAGGTGGATTGAGCAGACACTGTGAAACAGCGTGTTGGTTTCATGCTCTCCAATTTACAGCTCAGATGCACATTTAATAACCCAAGACATATCTGTATGTCTGAAAAAAATTAAAATGTAAGGTTGTTAAGTTCTTCCTGTGCCAAAATTTTATTTTTGATAGCACAATACATCTAAACTCACAAACACTTGGTAACTTATTATTTTATTTATTAATTTAAAACAGAAACTTTTTCAGCATATTATATTTTAGTCAACCCTCCATGCTACTGTAAAAGTGATTTAGGCAAGATTTTCCTAAACGTGCCCATCCAATCACAATCACTCTGGACAGTTTTTTAATGGGTCTTCTCAGCCACAGAGTAGTATACTTGTGCTGAGGTTCTCACATTTTTTATGTTCAAAATTTTTTTCTAGGTTATATATGAATAAAATAATAATAATAATAATAATAATAATAATAATAAATTAATCACTTCACCTTTAACTCCTGGAAATGTTGAATAAAAGTGTTTTGACAGCATGTGCGTTATTTAATTAAATGACATGGAATACATGGATGTTAATTATGGGCCCAACACTTTTTTAGCTAATCTCTCTGCTAATGACAGTCTGGTACAAAAAAACTTAAAAACCAACCTCTTCATTTCTTCATTCTTTAGTTTCCCAAGAGGCAGCAATTCTTGTATTTTTTTATTTATTTTGTTTTGTGAGTTCTACAAGCTTTTGGCTCTCATTTTCAGTGACAAGTTTTAGACAAATGGTTCTGTTTGCTAAGCCACAGTGTGACCCACTGTATGAATCATTCAAGGATTCAAGAAAAAAAATCTAACTTATAAAACATAGAAGCATATGAGAAGATAACAATAAGGAACAAGTGCAAATGATAACTTGTCATCAGGCCTGTCATAAGTATATTCGTGATGCTGAATGCTGAGTGGTTGGAACAGATGAGAAAGGAAATGAGGATGCTGCTGAGGTTGTTACATAAACAACCAGTTTTTAACCAGTATCTTTTAGGCAATTTGCAAAACATTTGTATAACATTTGCTCCTTTTTCTTTAACATTTGTATAACATTTGCTGCTTTTTCTTTATTTTAATGTGCCTAATTTCATTTAATTAAATATAAAGAAATGAGGGGTGATTCCAGACTTTTGCACAGTACTGTATATATACTGTATATACTGTACTATATATATTTATAAACCTAAATGCTGATGCTGTGAGGTGCACCGTTAAAACCAGAATAACACTTGAGTACCATCTGTAGCTATTATTGACTAGAGTTTCCCACTAGCCACGCTCTTTTGCCAGATGATACATCACATGACTGTATGTGTCTGAGTCACATTTTTGTTAATGAACATTAGCATACAGTATATAGCATGTCTTGTTATAGCATAGTTCATAGATTGTTGTTGTTCATAGATTATGGTTGTTGTTTTCACATTTGCTTTTTTGTTTGTACTTTGGAATAAATTTTCCCCGTATGCACCTCCTGTAGAACTCTCTGACATAAGCACAAAACATACTGCTCCTGTTAAAAATAAATCACTGAAAACGCAAAAAATGTAAAATCAAATCTCACATGGAGTAATTCCCCAACATACAAATAATTTCCGTTTCAAGAGCTTGTTCTTAAGTTAAGTTTGTCCGTAAGCTCAACAAACATTGTCTAGGTACTAGAATACTAACACAATTGGCTTTAAACATAATAAAACTTCAGTTATATGTTCCATGATCTTGCTTCCGGACATCCTTGGCTGCATGCATGTGATAATGTACTGTATGTCGCACGTGATCCAATCATATCTTCAGATGTTTGTTTGTGCGGGACTTACTGTTTTGAAATTTCACTAATATTCTGCACGCTATGAATAAAGTCTTCAATAAATATATACAGTACACTATTTACATGGGGTATACATTTAATATTTACTACATGTTCAATTACATTTAAATGAATCCAATGCAGAGCCATTGCTTTTAGTTAAACATTGAATTTGTGTGTCTCAGTGGAATCAAAATGGAATCTTTAAATGCAATTTTTTTGCTTTCTTAGTTTGGATGTGGGTTTGTTTTTCCTCTCAGTTTAGCTAAGCCTCTATTTTTCCAAACTGCATATAATAGAAAATATACAAATGTCACCAGGTGAACCGTTGTGCCATGCCGCTGCACATACTGTATACTGTATAACGTACATATATTATGTTAATATAAACTCAAACTGATATGAATGGGTGCTTATGAAAGTGTTTCAGCGTATAAATAATGTATTTAAATGTCTGTCAGTGTTTTGTGTGTACTGTAGTTATTGAACTGTAGCGTTAAAAAAAAAAAATAATAATAATAATAATAAGAGGTAAATGATTTCTTAGAGATAATTGTGTTTGTTCCAGACCATCGCCAACAGAACGGCAGCTAATCCCTGTGGCCTTTGTGTCTGAGAAATGGTTCGAGATCTCCTGCTGAGGACCTTTTAGTACCCATGGGTAACTGCAGCTTTCTCAATTTTGGACCCTGGTATGTCTCATGGTATTTCTCAGCTGTTTTACAATTCTACCCAGCTAAAGATGTGGTCTGTGGCTTACCACAGAGTCATGATGCTGTTAAAAGGAGATATTTCTTTTTTGTGTAACACCATGCAGATGTTTAGTGGGAGAACTACTAGTTATGGCATACACTGCTTTACTTAAACTGTAATTATGAAGACAAAGCAAATAGACAATTTCCAGAGATCACTTGCAGTAGAAGTAGGGTTTACGACTAGAAAAAAGCATCCCATAATTACATGGTATTTTCTAGAAGTTTTTGGCTCATGGTAATTAGTAGCTGTAATAGAATTTAATGAAACAATTGCTGTGCTGCAAAGTACTGGTAATGTTACATCCTAATTCTAACTTTTTTCCAATTTCCAAAATTTCAGAATCCCATTGGAACACCTTGAATTCTCAAGTTAGGAAAATGCAAAACAAAAAACAAACATAAGCCCATGTATTTCAGAAAGAAGAACGTACACACTTCTTTTTTTTTTTTTTTTTTTTTTACAAGCAATGGATTTCCTGGACATGGAGCGAAGATGTTTATTTTTCTAAGCCGACCACAGAGGAGAGTCGTTCTATGGATCCCTCTCTAGATTATTTTCCATAAAGACTTCGGGCCATTTAGAAATGATACCAATATACTTAAAGCTAATATATTATATACATATATTACTGTATGTGTAGAAGTATCACAGGAAGATCACCGCCACAGACGTTTTGGAATGCTGTTTCCCGATGGGCTGCTTTCTGTGAAAAGGATGAACAGACTTTTCAGAACTATGTGCCAATAACGCCAATATGTGCCAATATGTACAGATGGGACGCGTCTGGGAGTTTCTCGAAAAACTGCAGACACAGTGACAAGTAATTTCTGTGACAGTTATTCTATATTAACCTGTTCTTTTTTTGTATAGAAAGTATAAATATGTATTTGAACTATGTTTTGAAATAGTTGAACAAATATGTGTTGCAGACGTCCAAAAATATTTATAAGGAGCACTATTTGAGTTTGATTAGGTAAAAGAAACAAAACAACAAGAACCTTGGCCAACTTTTGTGTTTAATGTATTGTTATTAGGCCTTGTTTTAAATAGAATAGTCTTCTCTATTTTTGTACACACGCACACACACACATCACATTGTGGTGCATCAACTCTTGGAACTGTTAATATATTCAGTCGGGAGGAAGAGACATTTTTAAGACCCTCGTCATTATTATTGATGATTCAGTAATCATCGTTCCTGATGATTGTTCATCCATAGAAGCCATTTTAATTGCTACGGGGTGCCATTACTTAAAAATGACAGTTGATTTGTTGGGTGGCTGTGGTCACAGTGTGTGTATTATATCTATACTGTCAAAGAGCCTTAGTCATGGGTTGGTCTAATTTTTCCACAGTGGTACGCAATACATTTTCATGCTTTGTGCATCAGAATTTTAAAAACTGCTTTTTTTTTTCTTTTTACAGAAACAGTGTACAGTTATTAGTATTCTAGGGCTTAATATCAGAAACATCACATGATGTTGTTGAGTGCCAAGTCTATGTCATTTGTATCATTTAAACTCAAATTCATAACGTTTCTATTATTTATCAGTGTGCTTCAGGAAACATGTATGAAATGCAGAAATGTCACCCGGTGTGATACTGATGTGATTTTTATTTAAAACTGTACTGCTGTTAAAGTTTTCTTTCACTTTGTTCTTCTTCTCAAATATTATTCTGGTTGAACAGTGATAAATAAAATTCATTTATTATCCAAATAGTGAAAAGGATAGAACTGAACCAGGGTCGCACTTGAAATGTGAAGGTGTGTGTGTGTGTGTATGTGTGTGTGTGTGTGTGTGTGTGTGTGTGTGTGTGTGTGTGTGTGTGTGTGTGTGTGTGTGTGTATGAAATGAAAAACACACAGACACAGAACCACACGCACACACTTACACATGCGCGTGCGCATTTCTGAGTCTGTGTGTATTTCATTTCACAAATCACTGCAAACGAATACAAGGCCAAAGAATTATGAATGATGACTAATTTATTTGGGTAATTTTGCTAAAAAAAATTTAAAAAGTAAAATGAAAAAAAAAAGTACATAATTATTTGACTAGCCAAAAGAATAACACAGGATAGAGTCCTATCACTATAATATAATTAAATTGTAATATAAAATGCATTACTGGTCCTACAATTTTTATATAGAAGTCTTTGTGCAAAAGCAAACATTTGCAAGAACATATAGATGTAAATCCATCACACTGAAAAATTAACATGATAGATTTATTTACTGCCATTTCCATTGCAAGCCACATAACATATTGTCGGCAAAATATGTGGATATTGATAATCAAAATAATTTAGCTGAATTCATTTGATATGTTTAGGACCTGAAGGCACTGGATGAGTTAAAAAAATTAAGTCACAATTACATATTGGTAACAACAGGGTTGTGAGGTTATCAACAACATGTTAAAAGTCAGCATATGTTGTAGCTGCTAAGTGGGCAAGTAGGCTGAACATCCAGAGAAATCAAACCCTTCAGCTAAATAACATATCGTAAAATAAATCCCATGTTTTAAAACTAGCGAACTAGCTGGCAATACATGTTATGTTGCATTCAGGACCAGTTTTAGACAATTTGAGAGCATTATTTAGTTTTAACTTGGCCCGTGGACATTTTTATTTGTCATTCGTCCTCCACTTTTGCACCAGTAGCAATGACTTTACACCAGGTCATGTAATTGTGTGGCAGCAGCAGCATGTACACACCCATTGGTCAAAATTTTCAGTTAATCTTTACATCAGACTTTCAAAATGAGAAAAACAATTCTCATGGTCTTCTCAGTAAGCATCTCCTGAGCATCAGTTCTGCAGGTAGAAATGCCTTTTTGGTGGGAGAGTTCCAAGAATAGTGCACAGACTGGTTTGAGCTGACATGAAGGCTACAGTAACTGACTTAACAACTCTTTACAACCGTGTTGAGCTGAAAAAGCATCGCTGAATGCAGATTACATTAAACCTTGTAGTGGACAACACAACAGCAGAAGACCATGTAGGGTTGTGGTCCTGCATGCTAAGAAGAAGAATCTGAGGCTACAATATGCACAAACTGGACTGTTGAAGAAATAAATAAATAAAAAACTCTTCTTTTACTAATTTTCAACTATATAGAATAAAATTTAAATCTGTATAGTGAGAGAAAGATAGAATAGACAATGATATTGTGCAGAGTGAAAGCAGGGACTCTGGCAGGACTGACAATGACAGAAATAAACAGTTCTAGTAAGAGTTCTGGCTGCTGCATTCTAAACAAACTGGAGCTTGTTGATGCATCTAGTGGAACATCCAGATAGTAAAGCATTGCAGTAATCCAACCTAGAGTTAACCTTTTCTGCATCATGTATTGACATTATATTTCTTATCTCTGCAATATTTCTGAAATTAAATAAGGCTATCCTAGCACTATTATCTACATGAGCTTCAAATGAAAGACTTGAAACAATAATCACATCAAGTTCTTTTACTGATGAAAATATTGAAACAAAAAAGCCATGCAGAGTTAATGTGATCAAAAATCTCACTAGCTGCATGTTGTCGTGGTACCAGTAGTTTTGTCTGAATTGAGCAAAAAGATGTTAATAAGAATCCAATGTCTAATGTCCTTTACACATTCTTCAAATTTATTAAGCTGGCTTTGTTGGAGCATACTGTGTGTCATCAGCTTAACAGTGGAAACTAATATCATGATTTTAGAAGAGATTACCCAGAGGACGCATATGGAGAGAAAATAGAGGCCAGTAGTAGGTCATTTACCACTTTAACCAATGCTGTCTCTGTGTTATGATGAGGCCTAAATACTGGCTCCTGCAGTTCATGAATTCCACTGCTGTGGTAAACTTATTTCTAGGAACTCAAGAGGAGACTTGATATTGGTCTATAGTTGGAGAGCTGAAAAGTTGTGTTTCTTTATCTGCTAGTTTAAATTACTTAACGTGCATAGCCATTCCTGAGGGAAGAATTGAGTATTTGTAATACTTGTATATTTGTAATACTCAATTAAGTGTATTATTTCTCATAATATCTCTTTGAAAAGTGGTGTAGTGGTTAGGACTGTCACCTTGCACCTCGAGGGTCCGGGTTCGATACTCTGCCGTCTCTGTGTGCATGCAGTTGCATGTTCTCCCCAATCTTGGTGGGTTTCCTCCAGGTACTCCGGTTTCCTCCCACAGTCCAAAGACATGCTGATTAGGCTAATTGCCGTTCCCATATTGCCCGTAGTGTGTGAATGTGTACTGTATGTGTCTGTGCCCTGCGAGGGATTGTACCGTGCCTCGTGCTCTACTGTAAGTCTCCTGGGATAGGCTCTAGGCCTCCTGTGACCCTGAATACAGGATAAAGCGGTATAGATGATGAGTGAGTGAGTATCTGTTTGAATAAATATGTAGGTACAAGATCTATTTCACAAATTGTTGATTTTGCTAAAGTAGTTTAGCATCTTGAAGGGGAGTAAAAAATACATACTGTAAGTGCTAATCTAATTTAGTTAGATTATCACCTACATCATTATTTATTTGTCTGTTTAATGTCTGAATTTTGTCAGTGAAAAAAAATTCTCACTACTCCTCACTACTCCTTGTTATTGGTGTGCATGTGTAGTCTTATTCCTAGTTCCTTTTTTTTTTTTTTTACAGTATTAAATAAGAATCTATTATTTTTTGTCATCTTTCATAAGACTGGTCAGATTCTAGTTTCCTGATTATACAGTAAGAGTGGCTCCTTGTATGGTCTTCAGTTGTTCTCCGGTAGCCCATTCACCCCAAGGTTCAACGGGATCTCCTGTTGTTTGAAAAGTGTGATTGTTTGGGGTATCATGGCTTTCCGGTCAGCTCAAACCATTCTTCTCAACCTTCTGCCATCAACAATATGGTTTTGCCTATAAATGCCACTTAATATATATTGTGTTTTTTAATGTTGTTGCTGCTTTTCTGTATTATTTAGTGTAAACTCTGACTCCTGTGTGTAAGAGGAGATCAACGATTTCTGAAATACTCAAACCAGCCTTTCTGGTGCCAACAACAATTCCATAGTCACTGAGTCACTGAGATCTCATTTTCCCCACTCTGATGTTTGAAGTAAACATTTATTAAAAATCCTTGACCTGCATTTGTATCCTTGACGTGCACTGCTTCCACATAATTGGACATCAATGATCATAATGAATTGGACAGTAAGCAAATACAGTTTTTAGTTTAATGTAGACATTGACTCTGCACAGAGATGCAAAGCAGTAGTTTGTAAGTTACGGTTTAAAACCTGAAGATCATGGTTTATTTGTGCAGTAAATTTGCAGGTGCTTTGGATAGAGGAAAGGCTGGAGGTATCGGATAGATGTCCTGTTGTTTCAGGAAATAAATCTAAATTTCCTTTTTCTTTGAGATTGTAGAGACTGACAATCAGTGCTGAATGCAGGATTACGGTGTATTCGGATTTTATAGCCGCAAAAAGTATACAACGTGGTAAACAACAAAAGTCCCCATTGCCCTATTAAAATCTAGATACTTACTGTATATAGGCTCAGTTGGACACAAGTAAACACTGGAACACTGCGCCCAGTCAATAAAAGCTCTGCTAGCTTATATTCTGCTGTGGTATGAGAAGGATAATACCTGCCTGATTGTGTGTTTATATCACTGATTGCATCTCATGAAACAAAGAGCTCAGTTATGAATAATTTATTCTATTAAAATGTCACAGCCCATAATTTTAATTGACCTTTTCTTCAGCAGGCTCCATGTGAATATGTCACTGTAGTATAGAAAAATCAAGCACGCATTTATTCACGTACTGGCAACATACAGTACATATTCCCTTTTGTAGTCACTATTTTAAATTTTTGTATTTTGGTTAAATTTTATTCTATATAGTTTTAAATCATGTCTTTTTCACTGGACTGCATGGCATTGTTGTGATTGATCTTTTATTGTATTTATTTATTTAGTTTTTTTTTTATGATTATGATCAAAATGTGTGTGTGTGTGTGTGTGTGTGTGTGTGTGTGTGTGTGTGTGTGTGTGTGTGTGTGTGAGTGTGTGTAAAATACAGACATTTCAGTTTGCAGTGCAATACCTAAACAGATGCCTGCTGAGACATCATTCTATGGAAACTGAGTTCACTTATTAATTTGCATAGGTTGGAAAAAAGTTTCAGGAAATATCACATTTACAGTAGCACAGTTGGGAATCAGAGCGGAATGGAATACTAGCACACATTATCAGGGACAAACCCATCCTCAAATGCTGAACTGGTATCTGATTGGATTTACTTTCATTTCTTTTTTTTAATGTCTTGCATTTAATGTCTTTGTTGATTTTGTTGACCCATACCACAGCGGTGCTGAAATCGTGAATCTGACTGGGCTGGAGGTGTCGAATAATTTTTTTATAACACCAGGTCTGATGGTGGTGTGGCTTTATTTCACAGTGCAGGTTTATATTAATTATATTGTGTTTACTCATTTAGTAATTACTAATGAGTCTGGTAGAGCAGACACATTGAATAAATGTAGCCAAACAATGAATACAGCGGCACGGTGGTTTAATGGTTAGCACTATCGTCTTGCACCTCCAGGTTCAATTCTTGCCTTAGGGTCTGGAATTAAAAAATGGCAGTTAGCCTAATCTGCATGTCGTTGGAGTATAGGAGGAAACCCACCAAGCACAGGGAGAACATGCAAATTCCACACACAGAGAACCAAGGCAGGAATTGAAACTAATGTTGACAGTGCTAACCACTATGCCACCATCCCCCCTGACTGTTTATGGCTGCTTTAATGCTGCAACTGATATAACAAACATCTCACACTGATGACCGTAACATTAAATGCAACTGCAAAATTTTACAAGTAAGACATGTTACTCTTTAATAAATTGAATATTGTAATCATTGATTACATTGGTTGATTGAGGAATAAAGTACGTTGGGTTGTGCTGTTATAGGAAAATAGTTGACTTAAGCTTCCCATCTGGATCTGTCACATCTGGATCTATGATGTTTTCCTACATCGACTTTCCTGTCATGTTTTATTTTGCACTAATGTCACCTCAAGACAGTTCTTGACAGTTCAGTCTGAAAACATACTGTACCTCCATCATGTGTTTGATGTTTTGTGTAATAGAATCTTTCAAAGCATCTGCTCACTCAGAAGGTATTGGACAAGAATTGAGTATCGAATGTTACTCTGAGCGTTCAAGTGGAATTAGTGCATCTGTACTCTAAACATATTTCTTGTATTAGCACAAGTGTCAGCACTTAACGTGCAAGACAAAATTCCTACATTGAAAAGTTGAGATGGAATAAATGGTAAATGCTTTCACTGAGCCATAACAGCTTTAGTCCCTTGATGGAACTTACATATGATTTACATTCCTCTAGCAGGAATTATAGGATTTTATCATTCAAGACAGCACCTGAGTGGATTAAAAACACTGCCAAACAGATCTACTTCCATGCAGTCAGTTTAATTTCCAGTCGTGTCCTAACTGCTAATGGCTGACTGCCAATGCAGAGACTTCCCACTCGGTAGATTGCGGAAATGTTCAGATTTGAGATAGATGGGAAGCAAATGTTCAGCATATCAGCAATGCATTTCAGTGCTTCATTGCCTAATGAACTCATTTAAACTGTTATTGCAAAGGTGATTTTGGTATATGTGTATGTTTTTATTTAAAGTGTCGAAGTTTATTTCAAAGTATATTGCTATGCTGCTTTCATCTCATAATGTACTGTATACATGATCCTACACTGCAAGTGAAAAAGTTATTGAACACTGAAAGTGATGATAAAAAATTCGCCTTGAAAAAGTTCAAGTAATGTTAATTGAATTTAATTTATTGGAAGAAAATAGATATGATAAATGTAAATGGTCAACTATTTTATTCATCTATTTAGGAACACATCACATTATTATTATTATTATTATTATTAGAGCTAATCCTTAGGGTGTGTACAGTATGAATCTTTTTCCTTTCCATTGTGCAGTTCATCCTCTGACTGTGCCTGCTTTTAATAAAGCATTTAAATGCAGTATCATTAGGACCTGAGAGCAACTGACACAATAATAATCATCACTGAGCGTTCAAAAATGTTTGACTGGCAGTATTAACATCCCTGACAAATATTATAGTAGATTGAAGGTTTCTTGTATCTGAGAAGTTAATTTAAAGAAACATACTGTACTTACATCACAATAACTTTTTTCAACAATAATTCTATAAGACTGATCTTCCCTCAGAAAGCATCGTAACTTAACTACTGTACATGTCCAGTAAAAAGTACAGTGTTACAGACTTTTCCCCAGAATTACAGTACTATAAGAGGACAACTATAACCCCCAAATCATGTGATTTTTCTGAGGATTAAGGAATGAAGTCTTTATATTCTTTATTGTTTTTTTTTAAATCATGCTCTAACAACACATAAAACAGCCAGACCCCATATCACAATATTCTTGCCATAAAACTGAAGAAATTGTACTTTGTGCATCTTTTTTTATATTTGTGTTTACTATATTGATGAGTACCTCTTTTTTCTTTTGTACAAGTTCTATAAATATAGCTCGGAAAAACACACGCACACACAGGGACTGTGTCAAAACTCAGTATGATGTACTTATTTTTTATTTCTCTCTCTCTCTCTCTCTCTCTCTCTCTCACACACACACACACACACACACACAGTTATTGGTAAAGTTATATTTCCAGGTGACACTGGTTTTAATTCCTCTTGTTCTTAAGCTCTCGGTGTTTCAGCCACTGTAAATGCATCTCTCACCACAGAGACTCTGTACATTAAGTAGTCTCATGTTGCTATTACTAAAATGTTCAACATTATGGGCTGTATTTCTAAAAAAAAACAATGATCAAATGTTTGTAAAATGATGATGGAGTGATACTGAAAATAAAAGTTATTTAAAACAAACTTTGCTTCCCCCCCCCCCAAGGTATGTTGTTACTATTTATTTATGTATTTATTTACTTAATTAGTTTTTTTGTTTGCTTATTTGTTTGTTTTCCAGTTGAATCTATTTTTGGCACTTTAATGACCTTAAAATAATTATAATGTATACGTTATAAATGTATACATTTGTTTGTATAAACAAAGTTTGAAACTATGTTTTCTAATTAAAATAAATCTGCATCATAGAGTATGTGTATTTAGAATTTTTACCGGGTGAATAGAGCAATACCTGTAATAACCTTCAACATACTGTAACTAGAACTCAACTTAAGGCTCCAACTTATATATAAGTTATTTATTGTAATTTATATCCGTGCTGTCAAACTATTTAAAAAATTTATCTAGTTAATCACAGTCATTACTGATTAATCACGATTAATCACAATTTTAAAATACTAATTTTTAAAAACAGATTATGAAGTTTTATAATATCTCAAACACTTTTAAATTTTATCAGCTCCTATAATGAAGACCGTGCTTGTTATCTCCTTTCCAAGTTGGCTAGTGCATTTGGCTAGCACATGCTTCAAAAAAATGTCTCTTTTATGTTTTTATGTGGATGAGTGAATGAGTGCAGTTGCGATTTGCCATACAGTAGATGTACTATTACATGGAGGTAGTTATGGTTAGTGTCTTACATTTGATGTGTTCTTGTAAAAATCTCAGGTGTTCCCCTTGAAGATAGCTCAGGGACACAACGTTGGTATTATCCAAGCTTCCATATGGAAGCTTTTTATAATAAAACACCTGGTGATGTTCTTTTATGTATAGGACAGAGAAATGAGTAGCTACCTCTCGAGTCTTCTGGTCGGAATCGTTCGTTCTTTTATCATGTAACTCCATTGCATTGCATAGCATATATGGGAGTCACGTGACAAAAGAACGAATGAATCAGATCAGAAGACTCATGAGAAGAACTGCCAATTCTGTTTCCAGTGTAATTTACTGCATAGCGTCAATGGGAGTCACATGACAAAAGAAAGAAAGATTCGAACCAGAAGATATGAAATGTAGCTGCTCATTATGTCTATCATAATATGCCCTTAGCTGCACTGAAATATTTTCATTACTGGAACTATTGCCAAAATCAAAATATGTGTAGACAAGCCGAGGGTCTGCTTTTTCATCCATCCATCCATTTTCTTCCGCTTATCCGAGGTCAGGTCGCGGGGGCAGCAGCTTCAGCAGGGATGCCCAGACTTCCCTCTCCCTGGCTACTTCTTCCAGCTCTTCCGGGGGGATCCCAAGGCGTTCCCAGGCCAGCCAAGAGACATAGTCCCTCCAGCGTGTCCTGGGTCTTCCCCGGCGTCTCTTTCCGGTGGGGCGTGTCCGGAACACCTCACAAGGGAGGCGTCCAGGGGGCATCCTAAATAGATGCCCAAGCCACCTCATCTGGCTCCTCTCGATGCGGAGGAGCAGCGGCTCTACTCTGAGCCCCTCCCGGATGACCGAGCTTCTCACCCTATCTCTAAGGGAGAGCCCAGACACCCTGCGGAGGAAACTCATTTCGGCCGCTTGTATTCGCGATCTTGTTCTTTCCGTCACTACCCACAGCTCATGACCATAGGTGAGGGTAGGAACGTAGATCGACCGGTAAATTGAGAGCTTTGCCATTTGGCTCAGTCCTTCTTCACCACGACAGACCGATACAGAGCCCGCATCACTGCAGGCGCTGCACCGATCCGCCTGTCGATCTCCCATTCCATTTTACCCTCACTCGTGAACAAGACCCCGAGATACTTAAACTCCTCCACTTGGGGCAGGATCTCACTCCCAACCCTGAGAGGGCACTCCACCCTTTTCCGGCTGAGGACCATGGCCTCAGATTTGGAGGTGCTGATTCTCATCCCAGCCGCTTCACACTCGGCTGCGAACCGATCCGATGAGAGCTGTAGGTCGCAGGATGATGAGGCCAACAGAACAACGTCATCTGCAAAAAGCAGTGACCCAATCCTGAGCCCACCAAACTGTACCCCCTCAACGCCCTGGCTGCGCCTAGAAATCCTGTCCATAAAAATTATGAACAGGATCGGTGACAAAGGGCAGCCCTGTCGGAGTCCTACTCTCACCGGAAACAGGTCCGACTTACTACCGGCAATGCGGACCAAGCTCCGACACCGGTTGTACAGGGACCGGACAGCCCTTAACAGGGAATCCGATATCCCATACTCCCGGAGTACCCCCCACAGGACTCCCCGAGGGACACGGTCGAATGCCTTCTCCAAGTCCACAAAGCACATGTAGACTGGTTGGGCAAACTCCCATGCCCCCTCCAGGACCCTGCTAAGGGTGTAGAGCTGGTCCATTGTTCCGCGACCTGGACGAAAACCACACTGCTCCTCCTGAATCCGAGGTTCGACTATCCGACGGACCCGCCTTTCCAGGACCCCTGAATAGACTTTCCAGGTGAGGCTGAAGAGTGTGATCCCTCTGTAGTTGGAACACACACTCCGGTCCCCCTTCTTGAAGAGGGGGACCACCACGCCGGTTTGCCAGTCCAGAGGCACTGTCCCCGATGTCCATGCAATGTTGCAGAGACGTGTCAACCATGACAGCCCTACAACATCCAGAGCCTTGAGGAACTCCGGGAGGATCTCATCCACCCCCGGGGCCCCGCCACCACGGAGCCTTTTGATCACCTCGGCGACCTCGGCCCCAGAGATGGAAGAGTCCACCTCTATGTCCCCAGACTCTGCTTCCTCATCGGAAGGCATGTTGGTGGAATTAAGGATGTCTTCGAAGTACTCCCCCCACCAACCCACAACGTCCCGAGTCGAGGTCAGCAGCGCACCATCCCCACTATACACTGTGTTGACCGTGCACTGCTTTCCCCTCCTGAGACGCCGGATGGTGGACCAGAATCTCCTCGAAGCCGTCTGGAAGTCATACTCCATGGCCTCCCCAAACTCCTCCCACGCCTGGGTTTTTGCCTCAGTAACCACTGAAGCTGCATTCCGCTTGGCCTGCCGGTACCTATCAGCTGCCTCCAGAGTGCCACTAGCCAAAAAGGCCCAGTAAGACTCCTTCTTCAGCTTGATGGCATCCCTCACCGCTGGTGTCCACCAACGGGTTCTTGGGTTGCCACCGCGACAGGCACCGACCACCTTACGGCCACAGCTCCGGTCGGCCGCCTCGACAATGGAGGCACGGAACATAGTCCATTCGGACTCAATGTCCCCCACCTCCCCCAGGACGTGGTTGAAGCCTTGCCGGAGGTGGGAGTTGAAGCTTGTCCTGACAGGGGACTCTGCCAGACGTTCCCAGCAGACCCTCACAATACGTTTGGGTCTACCAGGCCTGACCGGCATCCTACCCCGCCAACGAAGCCAACTTACCACCAGGTGGTGATCAGTTGAGAGCTCCGCCCCTCTCTTCACCCGAGTGTCCAAGACACATGGCCGCAAGTCCGACGACACGACCACAAATGGACACCCTTATGCCTGAACATGGTGTTCGTTATGGACAATCCGTGACGAGCACAGAAGTCCAATAACAAAACACCACTCTGGTTCAGATCGGGGGGGCCATTCATCCCAATCACGCCGTTCCAGGTCTCACTGTCATTGCCCACGTGAGCATTGAAGTCCCCCAACAGAACGATGGAGTCCCCAGGAGGGACGTTCTCTAGCGCCCCCTCCAGAGACCCCAAAAAGGGCGGGTACTCCAAGCTGCTGTTCGGCGCATAAGCGCAAACAAGAGTAAGGATCTGTCCCCCCACCCGAAGGCGGAGGGAGGCCACCCTCTCGTCCACTGCGGTGAACCCCAATGTACAGGCCCCGAGCCGGGGGGCAATAAGTATGCCCACACCTGCTCGTCGCCTCTCACCAGTGGCAACTCCAGAGTAGAAGAGAGTCCAGCCCCTTTCAAGAAGACTGGTTCTAGAGTCCAAGCTGTGCGTCGAGGTGAGTCCAACTATATCTAGCTGGAACTTCTCAACCTCACACACTAGCTCAGGCTCCTTCCCCGCCAGAGAGGTGACATTCCACGTCCCTAGAGCCAGCTTCTGCAGCCGAGGATCAGACCGCCAAGGGCCCTGTCTTCGGCTACCGCCCAGCTCACACTGCACCCGACCTCTTTGGCCCCTCCTACAGGTGGTGAGCGCATGGGAAGGGGGACCCACGTTGTCTCTTCGGGCTGTGCTCGGCCGGGCCCCATGGGTGCAGGCCCGACCACCAGGTACATGGCTAACGTTGGACCGTCCAACATGTGTGAAGGTATGAGCTGTTGGAGTGCAGTATCACTATATACAGTGGCTTGCAAAAGTATTCGGCCCCCTTGAACTTTTCCACATTTTGTCACATTACATCCACAAACATGAATCAATTTTATTGTAATTCCATGTGAAAGACCAATACAAAGTAGTGTACATGTGAGAAGTGGAACGAAAATCATACATGATTCCAAACATTTTTTTTACAAATAAATAACTGCAAAGTGGGGTGTGTGTAATTATTCAGCCCCCTTTGGTCTGAGTGCAGTCAGTTGCCCATAGACATTACCTGATGAGTGCTAATGACTAAATAGAGTGCACCTTTGTGTAATCTAATGTCAGTACAAATACAGCTGCTCTGTGACGGCCTCAGAGGTTGTCTAAGAGAATATTGGGAGCAACAACACCATGAAGTCCAAAGAACACACCAGACAGGATAGTGATAAAGTTATTGAGAAATTTAAAGCAGGCTTCGGCTACAAAAAGAATTCCAAAGCCTTGAACATCCCACGGAGCACTGTTCAAGCGATCATTCAGAAATGGAAGGAGTATGGCACAACTGTAAACATACCAAGACAAGGCCGTCCACCTAAACTCACAGGCCAAACAAGGAGAGCGCTGATCAGAAATGCAGCCAAGCGGTCCATGGTGACTCTGGACGAGCTGCAGAGATCTACAGCTCAGGTGGGGGAATCTCTCCATAGGACAACTATTAGTCATGCACTGCACAAAGTTGGCCTTTATGGAAGAGTGGCAAGAAGAAAGCCATTGTTAACAGAAAACCATAAGAAGTCCCGTTTGCAAAGCAAACATGTGGAAGAAGGTGCTCTGGTCAGATGAGACCAAAATGGAACTTTTTGGCCAAAATGCAAAACGCTATGTGTGGCGGAAAACTAACACTGCACATCACTCTGAACACACCATCCCCACTGTCAAATTTGTTGGTGGCAGCATCATGCTCTGGGGGTGCTTCTCTTCAGCAGGGACAGGGAAGCTGGTCAGATTTGATGGGAAGATGGATGGAGCCAAATACTGGGCAATCTTGGAAGAAAACCTCTTGGAGTCTGCAAAAGACTTGAGACTGGGGTGGAGGTTCACCTTCCAGCAGGACAACAACCTTAAACATAAAGCCAGGGCAACAGTGGAATGGTTTAAAACAAAACATATCCATGTGTTAGAATGGCCCAGTCAAAGTCCAGATCTAAATCCAATCGAGAATCTGTGGCAAGATCTGAAAACTGCTGTTCACAAACGCTGTCCATCTAATCTGACTGAGCTGGAGCTGTTTTGCAAAGAAGAATGGGCAAGGATTTCAGTCTCTAGATGTGCAAAGCTGGTAGAGACATACCCTAAAAGACTGGCAGCTGTAATTGCAGCAAAAGGTGGTTCTACAAAGTATTGACTCAGGGGGCTGAATAATTACGCACACCCCACTTTGCAGTTAGTTATTTGTAAAAAATATTTGGAATCATGTATGATTTTCGTTCCACTTCTCATGTGTACACCACTTTGTATTGGTCTTTCACGTGGAATTCCAATAAAATGAATTAATGTTTGTGGCTGTAATGTGACAAAATGTGGAAAAGTTCAAGGGGGCGTAATACTTTTGCAAGCCACTTTTCTTTTATATTGAGTTGGAGATGTGTTAGATTTGGCATTTGTAATTAAACATCTCAATCTTGGGCAATGCTTTTGCTAAACATGCTTTTATTCTTCTCTTAGAGGTTGACAAAATTATTGTGCACAAAATTTTTAAATGCACAATTTTTTGGGAGTAGAATCATTGGTGTAATGCACAAATAAAGTGAAAAAAAAAAAAAAACCAAGCAAAAAAAACAAACAGAATTAGTCGTTTTCAGCCTTGGCTCAATGTCTCTCAAACCCTCGACTGATCATATTGTATATCACCCCTTGACTACACCCCTTGTACAGTACATCATTTCACCCAGTGTATATTCCAATTTTGTGCCAGGTATTCCTGAAATAAGCATCAGTTCCCAAACCACCCTGCTCAGGATAATGTGGTTAGTGATGAAGCATTCATGCATGTATTAGATGGCATGGACCAGACTGGAGCTGTCATCTCATGTCCACTCTACTCTTAATAGAACAATGTAATTTGTGGAATCACATTGATAGAGCTTTTCCTCTCTGGGATACATTCCTCACCCGAGAGAGAGAGAGAGATGAACCCATCGCTGTCACAGCTCATTATTTTTCTGAACTGCTCAGACCAGAACAGGGACATGTTTAACCCTCCAGAAAAAGCTGAGTGATGGAGAATTTGCAAAGTAAAAGTAGCAACGGTTAATTTATAAAGTGTACTCTCTCTCTCTCTCTCTCTCTCTCTCTCTCTACCTCCCTATTGATCGTAAGAATTTAGAAACCTTGCCACATGGTATTAATATGAGCCCTGACAAATTACTCTAAATACTATCCTTCTCATTGCTCTCACTAACCCTGCATTAAGAGATTCCCGCTTTCTGTCTCCTTGTTAATAGCTATGTAGCTTCAAGCACATTTATTGAGCTTCAAACACCTTTATTGAGCTTCAAGCACCGCTATTCACTTTGAAAATATCCCACATGAATAATGCATACACATTGCACTTACATTTCATTTGTTATAATACCACACAGACACCTCACCAGTCTGTTAATCTATTAGCTGGCATTATGCAAGCCTGGGCTCAGGTCCTTATTTTTTGTTATTGAGGAAGGCAGCAGCTGCCAAGAGCAGGAAGCCTGGCACATTCAGCGTGGTGAAATTAAGCACTGGGAGCTGCCCACGAGAGCTGTCTGCCACTCACCAGGCCTCTCTAATGGCTCACATGGCGCACAGTACTGGCAGCTTCTACTTCCTCTCCTTTATGTCACCTGGCCTACGGAGCTCTCAGGTCGACCATCAATCCAGCAAGGAATTTGGCCTTGCATTCATATGCCAATTAATTAAAAAAAATGTGCTAGCATGTTCAGTCAATTGAGTTTAAAGTATATCTAGGTAAATGGGTTAGTAGGTCTATCCATTCCACAAGCTTGAGTGAAGTCACTGACTATGGCAAGTGCTAAATTAACACAAAGTGAACTCTACTTTAGACCTAGGGTATAACCCAAGAATTAGATATAATTAGTGTAATGCAATGTGTGTACAATACTGTCTGAAATTTATATGCATTAATTAACTTTAATATGTTTAAATTTGAGGACCGTACCAGAAGTAATACAGAAATGTGCATAACTTTGTTTATGAATTTTTTTTATTTTATGACTTAGGCCCAGAGGTGAGTAGTAACGAGTTACATTTACACCATTACATTTATATAAGTAACTTAAAAAAAAAAACTTCTATGAGTAGTTTTACTGCACCATACTTTTTACTTTTACTTAAGTAGATTTACAAAGAAGAAATGCTACTCTTACTCACTCATACATTTATTCTACAGTACACATTAGATATTCTATATTTTTGCCAGAGAAATGCAGCTGTGGATCTACTGTACCACATGACCAATCAGACGTAGCAACAATAATCACATGACTCTCATGGAGTTTTCGTAAACTCATGGTTTTTGTAGTCAAATCTTCAGCCGTGGTAGACAGTGAAGGAAACATGACGTGGTTAGTTTAGCTGTTTTATTTAATGTTGCAATGTTAACATGTATAATTAGCAAATGAGCTAGAGGCTAAAAAATATACGTTTTCTATATTTGTTCTGGTGGACAACAAATATATAAAAAAAAAGTGAGACCTCTTGTTCTAATGTTATTTTCTATCTGCTGAGCTATTTGGAGGGCAACTGGATATACAGGATATCTTACACTGGAAATAGTTTACACTGTTTAAACATATGTTACCTACAATAGGTATTTGTTTCAAAAGTTTTATGTTGTTAACAAAGTGAGATTGGGACATTTGTGTTTCTTCTTCCTTAACTTGCTATTTTGTAAAGATATGTAGTTTTATTCATTAATTTTATTTTATTTATTTCATTTGTTTAATTATTTCCAAATGTCCGAAAATTGCATCATTTTGTTGCCCAATGTTCACAGGAAACACTTAACTATATTACAAATATAATGCTTGACCCATACACAGTACTGTGACGTACTGAACATACCTATCAATTATCCAAAGTATACCTGCTGTCATTAATAGAAAAATAGGGGAATTGGGTGGAAGAGGGGAATCTATGACAACGCCCCCCCCCCCACCACTCCCCTATTTTTTTCACCATCAGCCGGTTTGCCTGTGTACATTGGCATGTTCCAGGCATAACATGTCTTCACATCACATGACGCCCTTATCTTTATACTATACTTAGATGGTTTACCTTTCATATACAGTACTGTTAAATAGGCTCCTAAAACTGACGAGAGGCTCATCAACATTGATGTCAGGGCCTGGTTTGTAAATGATCGGCAGGCGCTCCACCCACTTCCTCCAAACTGCCCAGCTTGTCTCGTTGACTTTGGGCTGCTCTTGTGTGGTGGCCATTAAAGCGAATCACACATGACAGGATGTGGAATGTCTGCAAAGACATTGTAGCGTGACACATTGCCTGACCGCATCCCATAAGCTGGATGCAGATGTGTTCCGGGATCTGTAGACACCACAGAAAATCGGACATTACAATTGAAACACTTATTCAGTAGTTTTACTCTTACTTGAGCAATATTTTGGATGACTGCTTTTTACTACTATTTGAGTAATATTATTTTAAAGTACAGCCACTCTAACTTGAGTAGAATTTTTGTTTACACTACCCATACTATATCTGCCTAGGCCCTACAAATTGAACATGTTAGTACAGTAACTCTTACTCTATAGTAAATAATGTTATCATCACTATTACCACATACCAGCGCAGAACTGCAATTTAAGACTGATTGTTTTGCACTTTATGACTTGACATTATTGAGTTTTTACTGAACATCCTATTCCTCCTTCATGCATTTGCTGCTCACAATAAAAAATGCCTAATAGTACTATTATTATCCACACTACTTTTTATTTTATTTTTATTTTCAATGTGTGTTATTGTGTGATTCACTTTGCTTTTATTGTTGCTTTTATCTGAATCACAGCCTCATTTTGTTCCCTTTCATGTCATGTTGTGAAATGGCAAATAACCATCCCTATCCCACCTACGGTAAATGTTCACAAATATTCAGGCTCTGATGTTCAAGTAAAACACTGGAAATACATTTTTTGGATAAATTTTCCAAACATGGTAAGTAAGTAAGGATTCATGTGGGTGTAGTGGTTAGCACTGTCGCCTTGCATCGCCAGGGTCCGGGTTCGATTCCCGGCCAGGCTCGATTCCCGGCCAGGCTCGATTCCCGTCTCTGTGTGCATGGAGTTTGCATGTTCTCCCCATGCATGGTGGGACTTCCTCCGGGTACTCCGGTTTCCTCCCACAGTCCAAAGACATGCAGATTAGGCTAATTGGCGTTCCCAAATTGACCATAGTGTGTGAATGAGTGTATGTGTGTGTATGTGTGTGTGTGTGCTCTGCGATGGATTGGCACGCTGTCCAGGGTGTACCCTGCCTCATGCCCTGAGTCTCCTGGGATAGGCTCCAGGTCCCCGCGACCCTAAATACAGGATAAAGCGGTATAGAAGATGAATGAATGAATGAGCCAGAGTCATGACTTCTTTGGAATCTTCTTTAAACTCGACTTCCCACAATGCACCACAGCCCATCAACAAGCTTAGCCCTCATGTTGTGTTCGTTTTTGGCTCACACTCCTAATGTTTCTGGTCACTTTTGACCGGATCATTTTATTTTATTATCAATCCACAATAATACATATATTATCACCTAATATTGCCTGCCCGGTATCACCATCCCATGAGCTGGATGCAGATTTGTCCTGGGATTTGTAGTCTCCACACAAAATCAACACATTCATTCATTCATTCATTCATTTTCTATACTGCTTAATCCTGTGGTCAGGGTCGCGGGGGACCTGGAGCCTATCCCAGGAGACTTCGGGCACTAGGCGGGGTACACCCTGGACAGGGTGCCAATCCAGCACACACACATACACACACTCACACACTCATTTCAACACATTCATGTAGGCTTCAATGTTCACTGAGTCTACCTCTTTCCAGGTGTTTACATAAACCCTTCTTCTCTACAGGTTTGTCATGTTCTTGACAATGGTTACAATGGAGTCCGTGAAGAAAAGTTAAAAACAGGACTTGATGTCACAACATGAGGTTTAACCATTTTAATCATGAAAGTTCTATGGGGATGGACTCACTTTTGGAGCTCCAGCTCCTACAGTAACGGTCATCTGAGAAACTGCATGTTTTGGGACTTCCATGGACTAATTCTTCCGAACCGGAGCTTTCTCCTTGGGGATACAGCGATAACGTAGCTGTGTGTGAAATTATATATGATAGGTTTAGATTTCTAATAGAATTGTTTCTTCGGGTGAAGCAAATTTAAGTAAGTGTCTAGGTAAATGGGTTATCTATTATTCTAGGTTGATGATCAAATTTACAGATTTTTTTATTTCATAATTTATTATATATTTATTATATATATAGTCATACACACAATGTTTTTGTGTTGCAGTAAGTTATCTTATAGTAAGATTTCGTAAGATATAAAAAATCTTTAGTGTCTATACACAATTCTCCAAATCAGTTGTGTTTAGTCTTCCAGTTTAGTTTGTTTCACCAAAATACACGCATACAATTGTTTGCTGTTAGTTTACTGCTCCTTTTTAAAAACTTCTGAAAAATCTTCCAAAAGGCTCAAAAATAATCATTACATTTACTTTGAGATAATCGTTACATGAACACATTTATTTATATGCATCAATGAGACTGGCCCCCCATGACTGTGTCGTTATTTCACTGGTTATCATCCTTCTTTGGATGACTTTTGGTCCTGACTGGAAACCTCCCATAAGACTGCGGTTTTGAAGTTGCTCTAATCCATTACATCATCCATCACAATCTGTCTCTTGTCACAACAACTACAATTACAATATCTCATTATGGTTGCACATGGAAGAGGGATATATTATGCAGCAAGTTAAACATTTTGTCCCTGAAGTTGTTGTGTTGGAAGCGTAAGGATTCTCCCTAATTTTAGTCGTGTCCAATTCCTCCCCATCACTAGGGGGCTCCCACATTAAGGCTCCTACCATTCAGTCCGGAGGGCCGAAGACTATCACGTGTTTCCTCCGACCGCATTTTTTCGAACTGCTCGCTCATGCAGTGTTGGGGGCGGAGTAACACACTCGGAGGACAGCGCCATCCACTCCCTCCACGTGCTCGAGCTCACAGATGCCCCTGATTGGTTGTAGAGCCGTGATTAATGTGGGAGCACTAAGTACCTCTCATCCCTCCCCTCTGAGAGAGCTCGGCCAATCAGCTCTCTCTAGACCTCCGGCTGTGAGAGGTTACAGCATCACCCGGGAACCGAACCAGCGATCTCCGGATGATAGGGCGAGCACCTTACCACTGCGCCACTCGGAGGCACTCCAGTGGTCAGGACATAACAAAAGTGGTCCAAGGAAAGAAAACCAGTCAACTGGCAATATGGTCATGGGTGGCCAAGGCTTACTGATGCACATCGTGTTGTCCGATCCAATAGAAGAGCTACTGTAGATCGAATTGTTGAAATGTTTAATGCTGGTTCCCATAGAAGGGTGTCAAAACACACAGTGCATCATGGTGGAAAAGGTGGGGAGGGATAGGGGGTACACAATATTAGGCAGGTGGTCATAACGTTAGGGCTGATTGGTGAATATAATGAATAAACAATTTCATTGTAAGCAATGTTATGCTTTAACTAAAATGTTGTTTGTCAAGTTTTTTATTCTGCTTAATTCAAAACAATTTTTCTGTGAAATGTGCATGCACACTGTATGTTTGTAAATTTATCTTTGTTATTTGAACAGTGTTTTTGTAACTCTTACAATATTTAGCAGTGAAACATTTGACTGATTTTGAGTAAAACAGAGGTACATTTACTGTAAGGTTACTTTATCATACTGAAATATACTATAAGTTAATTGTTAAGTAAAGTCAGTTGATGTTAAATGTAGTCAAAACTCCAGTGTATTAATTTTTACTGTAATATGAACAACATAATATGCCCCAGATTTTATAACAAGTAAGTAAGCATGAGATTTAAGTACAGTAGCTAGAGTATAGCCATTTATGTTGTTGCCGCTGCTGTGGGTTTGAATGCATTATTTTCATCACTAGTGACTGATGCATCAGTAAAAATGTAACCTTGTGCAGGCTGAACTACTTCCATGCATCATGAATGATGATACACTCCTGTACCGTAATTATGTGTCCTCCAGTGTTGGCACCTAAATGCTGTATATAGCAAATGACAAATACAGTAACAAGAACTCAGAGCACCTAAAGTCACCAAAATGTAGCCCTTTCTCCACCTGTCGTTCACGAAAATTTTATTTCTAGAGAATTTGCATGGCTGTGAAACAAAATGTTCTCCTCCTGTTCTGCGCTGCTGAGTTTAATCTGGAAGCTCCAAAAAGTTCTTAAATGCCCACTTTCTCTGTCTGTCTATCTGTCTGTCTGTTTCTTAGTGAAGTGTGAATGCTTTTCGCACAGCATGAGGTGCTGTGAAATGTTCACACACTTCATTCCACTGTAAGAAATGGGCCTATTGGTGTCTCATTTTGTCTGTTAATTATGAGAGTAGTTGAGTAACTGCCAGTCACTGTGAAAAGAAAAGGTGGTCAGAACTTCAAATAGGTAAATATCAAATTATAACCAGAAAGTCTAAGATCTGAAAGGAAAAAAAAGGAATTTGTTCAGGTTAAAGGTGACTTTTATGGACTTTTATGACATATGGACCGTTTCAAACAAACCAGGTTCATTCCTATTTAAAAAACAACAGAAAAGAGACATTTTGTGTTCATTTGATTTGCATATTGATTTGACATGTTTTTTTTCACCGGATGCCTTTCCCGATGCAACCTTCCTCATTTATTTGGGCTTGGGACCGACACTAAGACTACACAATGGCTGAGTTGTAAATGGCTCAATGGCCAGGCAGGAGGAAAAAAGGAAGGCCCAAGAGAGGTTTATGGATGTAGTGAGGGAGGACATGCAGGAGGTTAGAGTGACAAGAAAAGATGTGGAAGATGGAGTTGGAGACAAATGGTCCCTGTGGGGACTCTTAATGGGAGCAGCCAAAAGAAGACTTGTGTCTCTTTTTGATCTGCTTTAGCTCTGATGTGGCCTCAGTCTTCTTTCTGTTCACACTGTACACTGATCAACATCATAACATCAACATCACTGCTACAGTAGGTGAACTGAACAACACTGATCATCTGAAACTGGTGACAGGATGATGGGCATACAGGGTTTACCCAGGCCAAGAGAGACCCAAGGTCCGATCCCAGAGAAAAGCTGATGCAGCACAAATCACCGAAAAAAGTAGTATTATGTCAAGTGAGTATGCAGTACACGCCCTGATACTGACAATGTGCAAACACTTACTCAATCATCCTTTGACTCTCCTCAATACTGTTACCACCCTCTGTCAGCTAGCAGAATGGATATAGGCTAAAAATTTCAATACATCAACCATGGCAGCCTTGCATCATGAAGACACAATGACAAGAAAGATGGTCAAACATTAATCACACTTGCGCACACACACACACACCCACACACTGGCTTTAGCCTGTCCTTGTCAGAGACTGCTCTCTGCCCCAAACTTTCGAAGCCTCTTCGTATTTGTTTCTGGATGAGTACTATCGGGTCAACAATAACGTCATTGCTATCTTTAGAAAATCGATGCTGCTCTGACCTGAGCGGTGAGGTGATTGAAGTGGCGGTTTGCAAGGTTCATATTGGATGTTTTGGTACACCTCACCTTTTCACATGCACTTTCACATGCACTTTAGGTGTGTAAACATAATGATCATGAGGTGAGATATTACACCTCTTTGTTATGTGCAGCACCAATGCTCCTTGGCATCTGGATATGATCTGTTAAAAGGATTATCACTGACTTATTGTGAAATACATACAAAGCAGACCAAAGAACAGCAATAAATACAACTTACAATATATATATTTTAGATATAATAGAGAAAATGAAAAGCATGCATGAACCTACAGCACCTACTGTAGTTATCATCTATACAGGATTGCAGGGGCATGGAGCCTATCCCAGGAAACTTAGGCCATGAGGCAGGGTACACCCTGAACAGGGTGCTAATCCATCAAAGGGCACACACACACACGCGCACACACACACGTACACACACACACACACACACACACACACACACACACACATTATGGTCAATTTGGGAATGCCAATTAGCAAAATCTGCATGTTTTTGGACTGGAGAACTCCATACACACATATCTGAGGTGGAAATTGAACCCATACCCTGGAGGTACCTATTTATTAATTAATTTATTTATACTTAAATGCTAAAACTTATTTAGCCTGAAAGCACAAATAAACCAGGATCAACAATGATAAAGTAAGGAATTGTTTTAGAGAAAGAAATGGATTGCTCTGTCTCACTGCTCTAAATTCCTACCGCTACCAAATGCTAGTCCAAGAGAGGGGGCAGCTATTTGCAGTAAATTAACCGGCAGTGTGAATGACAGGTAATTAGAGACACCTTCAGGACCTGATTGATTGGATGATGGTGGTCCTGCTCATCAGGCTTTGAATCAGATTTCTGATCTGCTGATCTTCATATTTGCTGATCTAAAAGCGACAGAATGCATAAAACAAGCAGCAGCAGTCTGGAAGTAGGGAATAACTAGCTCTCTGCTCAACGGATGGATATGTACTGTGACAAGAGCATTTCCTGCTCTATAAACTGCATTTACATTTTAATTGAAAATATCATATGTGAAATAGTATATGACTTTTCCAGTAAGCACAACTGCTCTAATAAAATATGTCTTTAATACTACAAAACGAGAAAAATGTATTAATAAAGCTGCATGACTTTGTGACACCAAAGCCTGTTGCATGACATTATGCCCTTCAGCTTCACTGCCAATATTAGGACTGTCTCGGGTTACTTTGCTGTAACCCTGTTCCCTGAAAAAGCGGGAACAAGATGCTGAGTGAAAGCGCTATGGGAACGTTACCTCGTGACCGGTTGTGAAGCACGTGTGTGTCAAACATGCCAAAAATTTTGGCATATATTGTAGCACAGCCACACAAAAGGGGCGTTTTCATACGCAGGGAATTGGTTGTGGAGCTAATGTTGCTCACCTGTGGCCGAAGGCGTGCCCTAGCGATTTCTTTTTCCCCATTGACAGTGGTTTGGTCACCGGGCAAGTTCCCGCGCATGCGCGATCGCGTCGCAAGGGAACCCGGAAGTGACGTGGGTCACATGATCCGGCATAAAGCCGGAACCGGCAAGGAAGCCGTTACGGAGAGATGAAGACAGCGCGCTGCATGTTTTTTGAAGCTGAGCGACTGCTTGTGGATTACCTTTTGTTAATTTCATTCAGTACCCAGCTCATTCCGTTTGTCGATCTCCCAGACCTACCATCTTTATCTGGTGAGATTGACCCATCTCTCCAACTCACCATTTCACCCCAATTGCCGTTTTTTCAGACTCTGGACTATCATACACTCACTCACACACCCGCATACATCGCATACACACTTTTTTCGATTTGTATATATTTGTATATATTGGTTTGTGGTGCACCGTGTTTGTTTATTTATCTGTCTGTCTTGTATAATACACTTGGTTTAATTTATTATAATTGTTTTGTGTCGCGTCGTGTTTTGTCCAGCTGCGATTGCGCAATACCGGAAGTATTGTTTTCAAGCCCCTGTTTAGATTCCCGAATCCGTTTATTTGTAACCAAGCGGTTAATAAAATCCAAGCGTTACATAGTGGTGGCCCGTACGGGGAATCTGTATTTAGGGATATTTTCCGGTTTTGTGTGATGTGGCTGAACAAAATGGACGCTAATGCTAACATCGCTAATGCTAGTGCTAAAGCTAATGCTAAGGCTAATGCTAGTAGTGCTGCTAAGGCCGACTGTGTAGTGCATAATAACATGCCGGTAGATGTAGAGGATGCATTTTATACACGCCGTGACCTTACAACTGAATTAACGTCATTGATTAGTTCACTATATATATCAGATAGCCATGATAATGACAATAATGATGATGATGATGATTTTATTGTTCATGGGTCTGATATTGAAGTAGTGCACACACTACAGACTGAACTGTATCAATGTAAGAGGGACTTGGGGGCGCTTACTGATAAAGTGAGCTCCATGGAGCTGGATTATAGACAATCCATGGACAGCAGTCTCAACAGGGAACTCAGTTTTCGTGACGCAGTGGACGCGAGCCTGGAAGGGCTGCAGCGCTACTGCCAGGAGGCTCTCGAAAAAATGGAGAGAGCCATCGTTGACTGTTTTCTACGCCGTGACGTCATCTGGGAAAACCGGATGAAGAGACTGCGTCTCACTAGTACGCCCACCACACACAGGTTACAGGCCCGCACCCCTGCATCCCCTCCATCTCCTACACAACATCGTCCCAGCACTCCAACCACTACAGCAACAGCCAAGGTAAAGCTTTCAAGCACTCATGCCATCGCCGACGTTCCTCCTGGTGTTCCAGCACACTCCTCGGCACTGCTCTCCTCCCCACTTTCTTCTTCTTCTTCTCTGCTTGCTCATCCATCCATCTGTGTGGAGTTCCCAGCCTTCTGCGACGCGTCAGAGACAGCTGAGGTGAGGAACTTCATCGAACAAGCAGAGAAGTACATGGAGATCAGACCCCTGACCCGACCAGAGCTGCTGGGAACCCTCGGCTCAGTTCTCCGAGGGCCGGCTCTCAGTTGGTGGAAGACGGAGAAAGGCAAGGTGAAGGACTGGGAGTCTTTTAAGCAGGCGTTCACGGCGGCGTTTATATTGGATGACGACCTCGACGAAGAGGAAGACAACCCGAGGTCTCCGGTACAGCTGCCGGGGCAACGCCTGGGAGACTCCACCAATGATCACCCCGCCCTCTGTCTCATGGGGAACCCTGATATCTCAGAGGAAGAACCAGTGAGGCGAACCAGGGAGAACATCAACATGAGAGTGGCGTTAAGAGGAGCGGCGAGCTCCATGGAAAAACAGTTGGAGAGAGGCGCTAGGGGAGAGAAAGACCGCAAGGACCGCTTTCTTCCAGGTCCAGATGCCATACCCCGAGCACCCCCGCCGCTGAAAGGAGCTGACACCCCACATCTACCCACCACGTCCACTAAAGAGGCCTCCAGCTTCCCGAGCGACCTGAGCGAGATCATCAACGCCCAACAGAACGACCTAACTATCACGAAGCTGCTCTCTAAAGATCACCCAAGAGGTACACACGATCAGAGGGTCACCAGAGACCTGGTTTGGGTCAAAACTCAACCTCCCTCCTCCACAACAAAGAGAGATTCTGCAAGGCGAGTGCCCCAGTGGGAGGGTCCAGCAGAGGTAAAACACAGAAAAAGACCGAAAAAATACACAAGGTCTTGGGGCTACCCACAAAAAGCCGAGGATTACAGTGTGGCGAATTTAAAGTGCTTGTGCGGACATTCTCCTCAGACGCCGGAGGCTTGGGGGGGGGGTCTATGTAGCACAGCCATACAAAAGGGGCGTTTTCATACGCAGGGAATTGGTTGTGGAGCTAATGTTGCTCACCTGTGGCCGAAGGCGTGCCCTAGCGGTTTCTTTTTCCCCATTGACAGTGGTTTGGTCACCGGGCAAGTTCCCGCGCATGCGCGATCGCGTCGCAAGGGAACCCGGAAGTGACATGGGTCACATGATCCGGCATAAAGCCGGAACCGGCAAGGAAGCCGTTACGGAGAGATGAAGACAGCGCGCTGCATGTTTTTTGAAGCTGAGCGACTGCTTGTGGATTACCTTTTGTTAATTTCATTCAGTACCCAGCTCATTCCGTTTGTCGATCTCCCAGACCTACCATCTTTATCTGGTGAGATTGACCCATCTCTCCAACTCACCATTTCACCCCAATTGCCGTTTTTTCAGACTCTGGACTATCATACACTCACTCACACACCCGCATACATCGCATACACACTTTTTTCGATTTGTATATATTTGTATATATTGGTTTGTGGTGCACCGTGTTTGTTTATTTATCTGTCTGTCTTGTATAATACACTTGGTTTAATTTATTATAATTGTTTTGTGTCGCGTCGTGTTTTGTCCAGCTGCGATTGCGCAATACCGGAAGTATTGTTTTCAAGCCCCTGTTTAGATTCCCGAATCCGTTTATTTGTAACCAAGCGGTTAATAAAATCCAAGCGTTACAATATAACCTCGGTCAGGTGACGTCATTCAATTAGGTGCACCTGGAGGTTATTAATAGGTATGAACCAGAAACATCCTCAGGTCAATTTTGTCTGAAGGATATCCAGTCACGCATGCAGTGCAGCATTGGAGCACAGCATCTCATTCCCACTTTTTCAGTGTTACAGCAAAGTAACCCGAGACGTTCCCTTTCAAAAGCTACACTCGGTGCTGCGTAACGAGAATACCCACTCCGCTGCTCTGCAAATGTCTGGACTCCCAGGGTTGTGTAGTGTGCGCACAGTGCCCCCAAGGAGTCTTAGACATAATGTGGAGGTACGTTGTAAATTAAAGAGCATGTGCTGGACACAGTGAATTAAGTCTTACTGCTCCGGAGCTATAACGGCAGAGGACAGAAAGCTTCGACTATGGAAGATAGTTGGGTATGTAAATGATCCTGTGGGACAGAATTTGTCCTGTCCTTAAGCAGAACCTAGTGCGCTAGTTTCCCTAGCGGCGCAAATCTAGTCTGCCCAGGTGATATTTACAAGACTACCGTAATTTTGTCCATCCATGCTAGGACGTGCTTGCCTCTTGATTGCTGGAGGGAGTATTTCAGGGCCAAAAATAAAGTCATCAATTCAAGTCGGTTGATATGACATGCGAGAAGATGACCTCTATAGGGCCCTTGGGCTGGACAGCCATCTAAGGCTGCGATCCGGCCCGTAAGGGAAAAACATCTGCTGTTAGCAACTTGCGACGACAGCACGAACCTAGAGTGGGACCCAGAGTCAAGGACGAGGGTCTGAACCACATAGAGAGGGTACAAAGCTCTTGTAATAAGGCAATAACTCTTATTGCCTCTGGGGATTGGCCCTTGGATGAAATCCCCCGGCACTTAGCCACCACTGGAACCACTCTAGGAGCGGTGGAGTTACCTCCTGGCCTAGCTTGGACTCCTTTAGAGTGCTATAATGGATTCGGCAGATGCAGGAGACAGCTGTGCCCGCACTGCGGTAGGATTCCACATGACACTCAACGTCATACCTCGTGTAGGAAGGAGAACGCTTTCTGTGGCATTAAGACTCCACCCTAAGAAAATGAGGTGAGCTAGGGTGACGTGTTGACGCCGACTGGCTCTGTCTGGGAGTGGAACATTTGCTATGGCCCCTTTTGCCAGCAAGCCTGTGATTTTGAATTAACAGAGATGCTCACTGTGGTTTCACGGAAGTGGAAAACTCATGCCGTTGAAACACAATGATTGAATCCTGTAGCCAGGGAGACATGCTTGGGAGGAGCTTACGGGAAGGGGCGCCCCAGCTTCTCCGAAGGGGCGGTAGCTTTGTCGCTTAGCTAGGCGGAGGGGTGGTGATGGTGGTGGCTGTTGTGTGTTCGGTGTCCTGAAACACGACAGGAGGGAACCAAGCACCTAACACTTTGTCGGAGACTGCTGTCTCCCGAAACACCAGTAGCGGCGGGAATTGAACAACGGTCTCCTGAGGGTGCCAACAAGGAGAGAGACACCCTCACGGTCCTGAGGACTTTCTCCTCTCGGAGATAACGGTCCTCAGGTCCGCTCTCCTCGCGACAGAACGTGAAGCGCACTGAGCTCCACCCCAGTCACTGCGAGGGGGTGCACGGTTCACCACACTCTCTCTCTGAACCTCATGCCTCAGGGAGGCCAGAGCTGGTCGGGACTGGGTGGCCAGCAGTTCCGACTGTTGAGCATGCCGGGGAAGCAACCTAACAAAGGATTCCTCATGGAGTTTTTGCGTCCCGAAACTTGTTCATGACGGCATCACCGAACAGTCCAGAAGGCGAGATAGGGGCATCAAGTAGGAAAGCATGGTTCCTGTCCATGATGCCCGTAAGATTAAGCCACAGATGTCTCTCTGTAGACACCATGGCAGCCATGAAGCGGCCAATAGCACGGGCCGTCAGCTTGGTTGCCCTGAGAGACAAGTCTGTGGCTCTGCATAACTCTCTAAAAATGCCGCTTCATTGGTAACCCTGCCGGTGCTCAGGTCATTTAGCAAGTTAGCCTGGTATGCCTGTGAGACAGCCATGGTGTGCAGAGCAGAACCAGCTTGACCTGCTGCCTGAAAAGCCTTCCCCACCAGTGAAGATGTCACTCTGCATGGCTTGGAGGGGAGAGTGGGCTTTTCCAGGGACGGATGACCTCCGCAAAAGATATCCCGCAAGCGTCTCTTCTATCTGGGGTATCATCATGTAACCTGTCGTGGATATTTGCATCCACGACATTATAATAAATCGATGTCGATGACACAAATACACGAGATGAATATGGCCTCTTCCATGAACGGGTTAATTCGTCATGAAGATCACCAAAAAAGGGGAGGGAGCGCCGATGAGGCTCCTCCCTCTGGCCACACGACAGAAACCTGTCGTCTAGTTTCGATTGCTTGGGGGAGTCTTGCTCCCGCGGCCATTCGAGGTGTAAGTGCTCAACCGCACATGTTACTACTTCTAATAACTCCTGATATGCCCGCTCATTGCTAGAGGGGCTCTCCGAAGTGACAGTTTCCATGTCCGAAGCGAGAGAGGAAATTTCTTCCACTGCTTCACAAAGAGCACCGGAGCGCGCTTGAGAAGTAGGCTCACGATTCGGCGAAAGAGGGAGAGAAAGGGAAAACTCCGTTTTCTGCACTTCCGCCAGATCAACACGCGAGCCCCAGGAATGCGCTGCGGCTCGTAGTTCCGTTTTAAAGAAGGCAAGCTGAGCGCGAAGGACTTTAATAGGGAGGAGATCGCAATGCTCACATCCTCCCTCAAGCCCGAGGACAGCGTGCTTTTCCCCCAAACACTCAAAACAATAAGTGTGGAAATCTCTCCGCGAGACCCCTCTCACACGGATAGACACATTTCCCATTGGATTCAGCCATGGTGAGTAGTAACTCACTCCTTCGCTGAAAAATGCTTGCACACACGCACACACAGGATCCTGAAGACAAAAAGATCTGAGGATGTTTCCGGTTCATGCCTATTTATAACCTCCAGGTGCACCTAATCGAATGACGTCACCTGACCGAGGTTATATATGCCAAAATTTTTGCAGTGTTTGACACACGTGCTTCATAACCAGTCATGAGGAAACGTTCCCATAGCATTTTCACGCAGCATCGAGTGTAGCTTTTGAAATGGAACTGCTTTGTTAACCCTAGGGGATTGATCAGGGTTTCACATCAGAAGGTCATTTTACATGCAAAGCAGTTTTGTGGTTTTTACACACTTACAAATCAACGGCAAGTACATTTTATAATATGCATAATAAGTAGAGCATTAAAAAGAAATTTTGTTCATGATGTGCTCTGGGATAACGGCAAGTACTTGTATTGGTGCTCCATAGCAGCAAGTACATAACCTGAAGTACTCACAATGGCAAAAATGTGGCACTGGAGCATCCCTAAATATAATTGATTTTACTTAATTTTTTTAACTTACTGTATGCAATATACTCTTTAAATCTTTTTTTTCTTAACATTTCCACCAGTAATATAGACTATTTTGTCAAGTCTCATGTCACTTGCACAATGACACAGCACAAGTGCCATATTTCTATTGACATGTGAATATCCTATATGAATATTTTTAGATAAATATTAATGGAACCTACATCTGTGTTCAAAAGTCTGCATACACTTTATATTAAAATGAATTTAATGCCAATCCTGAGTTTTTAATGATTTCTTCACCCTGGTCTTTTTTATCTGGAAGAATGATAATACAACATACTGTACATTTTTAAATGAGGAGCATAAGGTTTCATAAATTTTGTTTCTTCCAATATAAACACAGTTGTAGCGCAGACACATAAGGGGTTAGTTAATTGGGCTAAAAATAAAGTGATAAGTAAAAAAATAAAACCACCAGGCCTTTTTAACTACCCTGTAAGGTTAATTTTGTTCCCCAGAAAGACAGTGTTTTGGTTCCGGGGTTGCGCGCTTGCGCGAGGGAATCCCGATGACGTGTCGGGTCACGTGTACCGGCATAAAGCCGGAACCGGCAACGGACTCGGGGTGGAGAGATGTGGAGACAGCACACTGCATTTGGTATGAGAGAGAGCGATTGTTTGGATTTTTTGTGGATTCATTCAATACCCATCTCATTCCGTTTTCTCGTGCTCCCGGACTTAAAATCTTCAACCGGTGAGGACGAACAATCTCTCCCGTTCACTATTTCATACACTCACAATAACATGGACTTGGACATTCATACATACGCAAACTCACACACGCAGATTTTGTTTATATTTGTATATATTTGTATATATTGGTTTTGGTGCACTTTATTTGTTTGTTTGTCTGTTTCACATAATACACTTTAGTTTGGTTGGATAATTATGTTTGTTGTCGCGTGTCTTGTCTTGCTCCTCGAAGCTTGCGCAACACCGGAAGTAAGTAATATTAGCCTGTATCTAGATTTAAGACCCCAAAATAGTGTAATTAGCTCAAATATAAGATCTAAGCGTTACATAGTGGTGGCCCGTACGGGGAATCTATTTTGTATATTTTTCTGGTGTTGTGAGACTTTGAGGAGCAAAAGGGACGCTAACATGGCTAGCGCTAAGGCTAACGCGTATGCTAACGCTAGTAGTGCCGGGAGGGCCGACTCTGTTGTTGTGTGACGCGACGTAATCCTAATTCATTGATTAGTTCATTGTATATATCAGGTAGACATGATGATGATGATATTGTGGGTCAGATGTCTAATATGGCTGATGTTGTAAAGACAATGCAGACTGATTTTAATCAATGTAGGATGGATATAATGGCTCATTCTGAGAAAGTGGGCATGTTAGAGAGGGATTTTAGAGAATCCATTAACAGCAGTATAAACCACAAAATCAGTTTTCAACAGGCAGTGGATGCCAAATTAGCTGAGCTAGAGCCCTACTGCCAAGAGACAATAGAGAAACTGGAGAAAGTGGTTACTGACTGAGGAAACTGCGCCTCACTAACATGCTCACCGTCCACAAGCTACAGGCCTACCCTCCTGCATCTACACAAGCGCCACCTCTACATTCACCCCGGATTACAAACACCGGGACTACAGAGAAGGACCTCAAGGGGCGAAAGATTTTCGGCTGAAGGAGGGTGCCCAACAAAGCCAGGAGGAGGTTCAGGAAGGAGCACCAGAGCCCACTTCTACACCCTCCAACGCCCAGCCCCTCTCTGCAGCCTCTCAGCTCTACTACGCCTTGCCACCAAAAGTGGAACCTCCACTCTTTACATCGGAGCTGTCCTCGGCCCACCCAGAGACCTGGCAGAGGTTGTACGTCCACAGCAGGAAGGTCTCCAGGTGGCTCTACTGGCCATGGTGGTGGACACCGGAGAGTCCCAGAACCAGGGGGTCTCTTTCGAACACCACCAGGGGGCGTTACATCGTAGAGTGCCGAGGAAGAAAGGTGGAGCACTCCAGCTGGTAGTCCCACCAACTAAGACCTGGACGTTCCTGCATGACTTTCACCAAAAGCCGTCGGGTGGCCACTGGGGGGGGGGGGTCTAAAAACACTACTAAACCTCCTAGACGTCGCCTGGTGGCCCACCATCCGCAAGGACGTCTGGCAGTATGTGCAAGCATGCGAGGTCTGCCAGAGCAGCCGGAGCCGGGCCAAGGGAACCAGAGGCCACAGGAGATCGGCCATGCCCTTAGTCCCACATCCCTGTAAAACTGGGGGAAGATACCCCCACCTGCCAGACCTCCCCAGGGTCAGCAGTGGAGCAGCTGATCAACCAACAATGAGTGTTACGTCTCCCTAATTTTGGCATCTAGGGTTACAGGAGGTAACAGTAAATTTTAGAATAAGAGAAATAAAAATATATAAAATGCAGTAAATGACTCTACTCTGTTTTGAAAAATGTGGGTGCGTGTGTGGCACAAAGTACAGACAAAAAGCCGTGTGATTCAAAAGGTTAGTTTTAGTTGTTCACGATTGCAAGAAACAGACTATTTACATATGTACAAAAAAAAGAAACAACCAAGGTGAGGGACAAGAGCGGTGCTAAAAGAAAAGAACATAGCAAAACATAAATCCGCTATCTGACCCCCCCCCACCAAACCAAGATTAAACTACACAAAAGAAAAAGAGAAAACCAACATCTTCAGCATACGCCACTAACTACTCTGACTTCACAAACATAAATACAAAGGTCGGCATCCGCTCACTGACTAGTGTGTCTAGACAGACTTACCCTGCGTGGTGTAAAATGTAAGTCACGTGACGTGCTGAACTGGTCCCTTCACTATATAGGCCCCGGAGTGAGGCTTATATGTATAAACAAGAATCGAACCCGAATGTGAACACATCCGAATAATCAAGTGAGGGAAAATCTCTTTCTATGAGAATATTTAAAACACACATTGAGCAAAATCCGACAGAAAACAAGACAAGAGCAAGAAACAACAAGCAAACATAGAAGAGCAAACAGGTGACAAGCCAACGCTCGTGCCGAACTCGCGCCATTTCCGGGTCTATATACACGCCCTTCTCGTCTGATTGGTCCTTCGGAGGTGATGTCGAATTAATGATTGACAGGGTCCTTATCCAACTGGAGGACCTGTGAATTAATAATAAAAAGAGAGCAAGAGAAAAGGAGAAAACCTTCTCAAAACGATACGGGACGTAACACCCCCATCCTTAAAACCAAGCATATACCCATCTTCAATAACTTTGCCCTAAAACAATGGATGCTATTCCTTAAATTCGTGATAACGCATCTGCCACTACGTTATCCCTACCCTTCTTGTACTGAATCTCGAGATTGTAGTCCTGAAGAACAAGGAACCACCTCATCAATCTCCGGTTTCGATTACACATACGGGTGATAAAAGTCAACGGGTTGTGATCAGTATAAACAATTACCGTATGAGTAGAAGAGCCAACATAAACCTCAAAGTGTTGAACTGCTAACAACAATGCCAAAGCTTCCTTCTCTATTGTTGAATAATTTTTCTGGCTCTCACTAAACTTTTTGGAATAATAACAAATAGGATGATCAATTCCATCCTTACCTTCCTGCAAGAGTACTGCACCAGCTCCCACATCACTCGCGTCCACCTCCAATTTAAACGCTACCGAAAAGTTTGGAGCAGCTAGGACAGGTTCACTACACAACAACACTTTAATATTGTCAAATGCCACTTGGCATACAGAATCCCAGACAAACGGTTGTGAAGGGCTAAGTAAAGTTGTTAGTGGTGTAGCGACTGATGAAAAGTTTCTACAGAAACACCGATAATAACCGGCCATACCCAGGAATCTGCGCAACTCGCGTCGGGTTTTAGGCGCGGGAAATTCATTTATGACCGCAATTTTTGCCATTACCGGACGTACTTGACCATACCCCACCTGTTTGCCTAGGTAAGTTACTGTAGCCTTACCAATTTCGCATTTTGCTAAATTCAATGTTAATGGAGCTTCTTGTAAACGCTTAAAAACAGTTTCTAAAAGCATTATATGCTCCGACCAACTCTGTGAATAAATCACTACATCATCCAGGTAAGCATTACAATTCGGAACATCCGCGAGAACTAGGTTAACCAACCTCTGAAAAGTTGCTGCGGCATTTCGCAGACCAAATGGCATCACTTTGTATTGTAAGAAATAGTCTGGTGTCACGAAAGCTGAAATTTCAGAGGCTCTGGGGGTTAATGGAACCTGCCAATATCCTTTGAGTAAATCTAATTTACTCACGAATTTGGCGGAACCTACGCTGTCCACACAATCTTCTATTCTTGGCATTGGAAAACAGTCAGGAACCGTTACCGCATTGACGCGTCTATAATCAGTACAAAAACGTGCTGTGTCATCGGACTTCTGTACTAAGAGACATGGTGAGCTCCAAGGGCTAATACTAGGACTGGCCAAACCCTTCTCCAACAGATAATGAACTTCTTTATTCATTATAGCTCTTTTAACCGAGTTAACTCTATAAGGGTGTTGTTTGATTGGACGGGCATCACCCACATCGATGTCATGTTGCAGAACATTTGTAAGTGTAGGTACGTCACCCAATATAGAAGTAAACTTGTTAAGGAGTTTAACCACTTCCTCTTCCTGATCAGCATTGAGATGTACTAAGAAACTTGACAAATTAGCTAAAGTGTCAGAATTAGTCAATCGAGCAGATGACAAGGGAGTATTAAACTCCGTTGAGTCTTCAGAATCACTTGGTTGTTCTACTACTGAACTTGAGTCACATACGATCCCTATTGCATGAATAGAATCATCTTCCTTCTCCTGAGACTTCACGTCTTCTCTAGTATAATATGCTTTCAACATGTTAACATGACATACCCGTTTTTGACGTTTCCTGTCTGGCGTACTCAACACATAATCCGTCTCTCCGCGCTTCTCCAGGATCTTATAAGGGCCAGAGAAACGTGCTGTTAACGCCGCTCCAGGAACAGGAAGCAGGACTAGCACCTGGTCACCCACTGCAAAAGATCTAGTCACAGCAGATTTATCATACCACCTTTTCATCTTCCCCTGAGCTTTAGTCAAGGATTCACGCGCTAGCATGCAAGCCTTCTGAAGTCTGTCATGAAATTTACTCACATAGTCTAATACATTTGTCTTTTTGGATTCTACAATACCCAACATACTCTCCTTCAAAACCTTTAGTGGTCCTTTCACAGCATGGCCGAACACCAGCTCTGATGGACTGAACCAAAGAGACTCTTGTACTGTATCGCGGATTGCAAATAAAAGCAAGGGAACACCTTCGTCCCACTCCGATCCTGTCTCAATACAGTATTTCCTGAGCATTGCTTTTAGAGTTTGATGGAACCTTTCCAGTGATCCCTGACTCTCCGGATGAAATGCACTCGATATACGGTGAGTAATATTAAGAGATTTAAAAACTTGAGCACACAATGTGGATAGGAAATTAGTTCCCTGATCTGTCTGAACAATTCTTGGTAAACCAAAAGTGGTAAAGAACTTTATTAGCGTTTTAATGACTGTTCGAGCTGTAATATTGCGAAGAGGAATTGCTTCCGGATATCTGGTAGCCGTACACATAATGGTCAATAGAAATTGATTACCAGACTTGGTCTTGGGTAAAGGACCAACGCAATCTATGATCACATGATCAAAAGGATCGCCTAAGACAGGAATTGGAACTAACGGTGCTGGTGGAATCACTTGGTTCGGTTTCCCAGAATACTGGCAAACGTGACAAGTCTTACAAAACTGTACCACATCACGCTTCAAACCATACCAAAAAAAATGTTGTAGGACACGATTATATGTTTTTGTCACTCCTAAGTGCCCAGACAACAAATGATCATGTGCCAAGGATAATACCTGCTGCCGAAAATTTGAGGGAACCACCACCTGACATACTACGTTCCACTCATCCTCGGTAACATTACTTTTATGCCACTTTCGCATTAGTACACCATCTTCGATGACGAATGAAACATTACTCAGTTCCGACCCCTCGGCTAGTTTAAAACATTTCACAAGAGAAACATCATTCTTCTGAGCCTCAATTAATTCTTCACGAGTTATTGTCAAGGATAATGGGCCACTCACTACCAGCTCACTCACCTGATCGTTAGTATGGCTCTTGACTTCAGGCTTTCCCTCAGTCTCCTGATCAATACATAGGAAAGTGTCAGATAAAAATTCTTCCTTATTTTTCTTTGATTGGGCACGTGTAATCACGCAAGCAGTAAATGCATTTGGATATTTCAAAGACAATTCATCCGTGCTATTCTCTGCCAAAGTATCGGTTACTTCCAGTGAAGGTACCACCTTACCTCCAGCTAAATCGTTTCCTAAAATAAAGGATACGCCTTTTACTGGTAAAACTGGGCGTACTCCTACCTCCACAAAACCAGACACCAAGTCTGTTTGCAGGTGAATGCGATGAACAGGTACCCTCATGATTTCCATGCTGAAACCCTGGACTAGTCTACTAGATCCGACGGATGTCTGATCTGAAAAAGGCAAAACTTCTGAACATACAAATGACTGGGCTGCGCCGGTGTCCCTCAACACTTGCACTTCTACCCGATCTTCTACATTCCCTGATAGTGACACATAACCTTTAAAAATGAATGGAGAATATACATTGTCTACCTTATCTATTACCTGTTCAACATGCCCATTTTGACTCACGATATTTGCAAATCCAACCTCTTTCACTTGAACTTGCTGCTTGCGCTTTAAAGAGAAACACTCTGCAATGATGTGTCCTTTTTTATGACAATAGAAGCATTCCCGCATTTCTTTAGGCTTCTCAACATTCACTTTAGGCTGCTGAATCTTCATTGGTGACTTCACATAGCTCTTCTCCAAAATTACTGGCTGAAAAACATTTCTATGTGTCAGCACAAATTCGTCTGCTAATACTGCTGCTTCAGATACCGTTGCTACCTTTTGTTCATTTAAATACAAGACCATTCTATCTGGAAGACACTGTTTAAAATCTTCGAGTAATACCAGTTCTCTCAGTGAAGTAAAGTCTTCTACTTTACTAGAAATGCACCATCTATCAAAAAGAATCCCCTTATCTCGGGCAAATTCGACATAGGTTTGGACTGCGTTCTTTTTTCGAGCACGAAACTGCTGCCTATAGGCCTCTGGGACTAGTTCATAAGCTCTAAGTACTGCTAATTTAACTACCTCATATTTAAGGCTGTCTTCCAAAGACAAGGTTGAATAAACCTCCAAAGCTTTACCAGTCAGTTTACACTGTAACAACAATGACCATACCTCTTTTGGCCAATTCAAAGAAATTGCAATTTTTTCGAAAGCGTTAAAATAACTATCCACTTCCGACTCGCGGAAACTAGGCACCAAAACGATGTGCTTACCCACATCAAAAGTGGTTGAATTAGAATTAGCTGAATTATCACTTACCGGACGGAAGTTTTGCTGAACAGGGGAACCCGCTGCATATCTTGCCGCCTCAATGTCCAACTGTTTAAGCTTAACTTCCTTCTCGGCCTCAATTTCGAGCTTGCGGATTTGTAGTTTCAGATCCAACTCTGCCTGGTGGGCCTGTGTTCTCTCTTGAGCCTCTGCGTGGAGCCGTGCAATTCGTACTTTCAATTGCGTCTCCCCTCTTAACTTGGGAGTGCCTGGGGAAAAAGGTTGAAAAGGCGAGAGAGTTGCCCTAAGTTTGGCCTCCGCCTCTGTTGTGACTAACTCACCTTCGCTTTCACCAGTTTCCACAACATCCGGTTCTCCCTCCGTAGGCTGTGCCCCTCTGTCTACAATCGGCCAGCTTAAAACGCCAAATTCATTTAGGCGATCAATTAATTCCGCCTTAATTTCCTTTTTTAATGTCTGTTTTGGAATCACGATTTGGAAGTGGTCAGCTATTAATAACAACTCGTCTTTCCTGCATTTATCTATCACCTCTAACGAGGGATCATCAATGAAATTCTGTAAGTTAAACGCCATTAAACCGTGTGATGATGCGGTACAGGACCAAATTCACTCGAACCAATGTTTACGTCAATAACTTTAGAAGAAAAGTAATACCCAGCACACTCTTCGGCAAAAGAAAGAGCATTCACTTTTTAGGACGAGCCCCCATTTATGTTACGTCTCCCTAATTTTGGCATCTAGGGTTACAGGAGGTAACAGTAAATTTTAGAATAAGAGAAATAAAAATATATAAAATGCAGTAAATGACTCTACTCTGTTTTGAAAAATGTGGGTGCGTGTGTGGCACAAAGTACAGACAAAAAGCCGTGTGATTCAAAAGGTTAGTTTTAGTTGTTCACGATTGCAAGAAACAGACTATTTACATATGTACAAAAAAAAAGAAACAACCAAGGTGAGGGACAAGAGCGGTGCTAAAAGAAAAGAACATAGCAAAACATAAATCCGCTATCTGACCCCCCCCCACCAAACCAAGATTAAACTACACAAAAGAAAAAGAGAAAACCAACATCTTCAGCATACGCCACTAACTACTCTGACTTCACAAACATAAATACAAAGGTCGGCATCCGCTCACTGACTAGTGTGTCTAGACAGACTTACCCTGCGTGGTGTAAAATGTAAGTCACGTGACGTGCTGAACTGGTCCCTTCACTATATAGGCCCCGGAGTGAGGCTTATATGTATAAACAAGAATCGAACCCGAATGTGAACACATCCGAATAATCAAGTGAGGGAAAATCTCTTTCTATGAGAATATTTAAAACACACATTGAGCAAAATCCGACAGAAAACAAGACAAGAGCAAGAAACAACAAGCAAACATAGAAGAGCAAACAGGTGACAAGCCAACGCTCGTGCCGAACTCGCGCCATTTCCGGGTCTATATACACGCCCTTCTCGTCTGATTGGTCCTTCGGAGGTGATGTCGAATTAATGATTGACAGGGTCCTTATCCAACTGGAGGACCTGTGAATTAATAATAAAAAGAGAGCAAGAGAAAAGGAGAAAACCTTCTCAAAACGATACGGGACGTAACAATGAGCCACAGAACCAGCCACACATCCATCACAGACCAACCCCAGGATCACAGCGGAGTTAGAGAATTAACCACCAGAAAGTCAGCTCACACGCCAGAGGCTGGGGAAGGGGGGGGGGTCTATGTAGCGCAGCCACATACAGTAAGGGGTTAGTTATTTGGGCTAAAAATAAAGTGGTAAGTAAAAAATAAATAAAACCACCAGGCCTTTTAACTACACTGTAAGGTTAATTTTGTTCCCCAGAAAGACGGTGTTTTGGTTCCGGGGTTAAGCTCTTGCGCACATGCGCGAGGGAATCCTGATGACATGTCTAACCTATAAAGCCGGAACCGGCAAAAGACTCGGAGTGGAGAGATGTGGAGACAATGCGCTGCATTTGGTATGAGAGAGAGCGATTGTTTAGATTTTTCGTGGATTACTGTTCCCTGGATTCATTCAATACCCATCTCATTCCATTTTCTCATGCTCCCGGACTTAACATATTAACCATCTCTCCCGTTCACCATTTCATACACTCACAATAACACGGACTTGGACATTCATACATACGCAAACTCACACATGCATACATTTCAGATTTTGTTTATATTTGTATATATTGGTTTTGTTGCACTTTATTTGAATGTTTGTCTGTTTCACAAAATACACTTTGGTTTGGTTGGATAATTGTGTTTGTTGTCACATGTCTTGTCTTGCTCCGCGAAGCTTGCGCAACACCAGAAGTAAGTAACATTAGCCCGTATATAGATTTACCCCAAAATAGTGTAATTAGCTCAACTATAAGATCTGAGCGTTACACAGTTGATATCAGAAGACTATACAATATTAAACTGGTGACAGGAACATGGACAAACATGGCTCACCCACGCCAGCCAGCACCAAAGGCCAATCCCACAGAAAAGCCAATGCAGCACAAATCACCAAAAATTTTTTATTCTGGCCAAAGAAAGTCAACAGAACACGAAGTGTACCCTAACCCTCCATGCATGAGATCCCAATGCTGCTGACCCAGCCTGCACCTTCAGATCCCAATTCGACTTGTCACCCGTGAGATTTGCTGGACAAATAAGATTGATTCACTTGCCGTATGCCTCACCCTGCAACCAACAACACCCAAAAGATCTGTTCCTAACATCCTGGTGCCAGACACCACAGCACATCCACAAAGGACCTGTAACTATACCCTGAGGAATTCCAAAATGTAGTTGGATTTAATGTTAACGGTTTTAATATTATGGCTGAAAATTTTAAAAGACCAACTAAGTCTACTAAATCACTGGTCCTTAGAAAGTCCAGAAATATATTTTAGATTGTCAAGCCAAAGGCTGTTTAACATTGTTGTGGTGACCATGAATGAGTACCAACATAAAAAGAGTTGCTTGTGTCCTACTCCCTCCTGATACATTGACTCTATTTTCACATTCCACATTCCAAAAATCTTTAAAGCTTTCATTGTTTTACTTACATTCTCATTCACTCAACCTCTATACAGCTTATCTATATCCACAGGAGGCCTGAAGCCTGCAGGCAATACAGTAGGTAGGCTATACCCTGAATGGGGTGCCAGTCCATCACAGGGCACGTCCACACACACGCACACACACTCTCACTCACATGCTATGGGCAATTTGGAAACACTGATTAGCAATCAGCATGTTTTTGGACTGTGGGACTAATCCAGAACACCTGGAGGAAACCAACCAGGAATTGAACCATCGAACCTGTAGGTGTGAGTAGGGTTGGGTATCGTTTGGGTTTTTTTCGATACTGGTGCCAAATCGATACTTTGAAAACGGTACCGGTGCCAAAACGGTGCCTGAACCGATACTTTTAAGCCACAAAATTATAGTGGGTGACTCAAGAATTAATTTTTATTGAACAAAAAATGTTATGCTTAAAATTGAACAATATATTAAAAGTTTAAAGTATATACAGTGGTGTGAAAAACAATTTGCCCCCTTCCTGATTTCTTATTCTTTTGCATGTTTGTCACACTTAAATGTTTCTGCTCATCAAAAACCGTTAACTATTAGTCAAAGATAACATAATTGAACACAAAATGCAGTTTTTAAATGAATGTTTACGTTATTAAGGAAGAAAAAAAACTCCAAATCTACATGGCCCTGTGTGAAAAAGTGATTGCCCCCCTTGTTAAAAAATAACTTAACTCTGGTTTATCACACCTGAGTTCAACTTCTGTAGTCACCCCCAGGCCTGATTACTGCCACACCTGTTTCAATCAAGAAATCACTTAAATAGGAGCTACCTGACACAGAGAAGTAGACCAAAAGCACCTCAAAAGCTGGACATCATGCCAAGATCCAAAGAAATTCAGGAACAAATGAGAACAAAAGTAATTGAGATCTATCAGTCTGGTAAAGGTTATAAAGCCATTTCTAAAGCTTTGGGACTCCAGCAAACCACAGTGAGAGCCATTATCCACAAAGGGCAAAAACATGGAACAGTGGTGAACCTTCCCAGGAGTGGCCGGCCGACCAAAATTACCCCAAGAGCGCAGAGACAACTCATCCGAGAGGCCACAAAAGACCCCAGGACAACATCTAAAGAACTGCAGGCCTCACTTGCCTCAATTAAGGTCAGTGTTCACGACTGTACCATAAGAAAGAGACTGGGCAAAAACGGCCTGCATGGCAGATTTCCAAGGCGCAAACCACTTTTAAGCAAAAAGAACATTAAGGCTCGTCTCAATTTTGCTAAAAAACATCTCAATGATCGCCAAGACTTTTGGGAAAATACCTTGTGGACCGACGAGACAAAAGTTGAACTTTTTGGAAGGTGCGTGTCCCGTTACATTTGGCGTAAAAGTAACACAGCATTTCAGAAAAAAAACATCATACCAACAGTAAAATGTGGTGGTCGTAGTGTGATGGTCTGGGGTTGTTTTGCTGCTTCAGGACCTGGAAGGCTTGCTGTGTTAGATAGATGTTACCATGAATTCTACTGTCTACCAAAAAATCCTGAAGGAGAATATCTGGCCATCTGTTCGTCAACTCAAGCTGAAGCGATCTTGGGTGCTGCAGCAGGACAATGACCCAAAACACACCAGCAAATCCACCTCTGAATGGCTGAAGAAAAACAAAATGAAGACTTTGGAGTGGCCTAGTCAAAGTCCTGACCTGAATCCTATTGAGATGTTGTGGCATGACCTTAAAAAGGCGGTTCATGCTAGAAAACCCTCAAATAAAGCTGAATTACAACAATTCTGCAAAGATGAGTGGGCCAAAATTCCTCCAGAGCGCTGTAAAAGACTCGTTGCAAGTTATCGCAAACGCTTGATTGCAGTTATTGCTGCTAAGGGTGGCCCAACCAGTTATTAGGTTCAGGGGGCAATTACTTTTTCACACAGGGCCATGTAGGTTTGGATTTTTTTTTCTCCCTAAATAATAAAACCCCTCATTTAAAAACTGCATTTTGTGTTTACTTGTGTTATCTTTGACTAATAGTTAAATGTGTTTGATGATCAGAAACATTTTGTGTGACAAACATGCAAAAGAATAAGAATCAGGAGGGGGGCAAATAGTTTTTCACACCACTGTATGAATATGTAAGCTTCAAATTTTAGCAATTCTTTTGCAGAACTGTCACCATATTTGCCTTTTCTGGCAAAATACGACACCTTTCCTGACTTATTGCCCTGCACAGGACATGCATAGCCTTCTTTGCATTAGTAAATGGGGTCACTGTTGTAGTACTACTACTACTAGCTGGAAAGCCACAATTATAAACAGAATCCATGTTACATTAGTTTTTTACAAATCATTTGACTATTTGTTAGCATGAATGCAAGATTTGCATTTTGCTATTAACATTACATTATCCTACTACTGACCCGCGGAAAGGCTGCTGACGTCATCATAATCGGTGACTCCTTTTTGCTACAGTTGGTGTGACTGGGACTGAGGGTCGTCCACACTGATAGTGCCAGCTGTTGTCCACAAGAAAACACGGTGCCTCCGTCTGCTTTTAACTTTATTCCGTCTGCCCTCGAATGTTTCATTAGATTTGACGTGTTTCCGCCTTTACACGCAACTACTGTGAAACATTTGCTGCACGTCGCGGTGTCTGAATCCTTTCTTGTGAAATACAGCCACACTTTCGACCGTTTAGTTTTAGGCATTCTAACGAGAGTTGTTTACTTTTGCATGCTAAGCTATCGGTAGACCGCCTGCTGCCGTCAGAGCGAGTGTAACGTTAGTTGCTGCATTCACGCGCATGTCGGATGGTCTCTCATTTCCGGATGATTTGTGCTTTTAATTTCTTTAATTTAATCTAATAAACTATTAATCTACAAAAATATATGAATATAGAGAACAAATATTTCAATCGACAGTTCAGGCATTTAAGTGGCACCGAAATGAGGCACAGAAATTTGCATTCTGTTTCGGTCCGGTACATACCGGTTCTATAGGTACCGGTGCCGTATTGGCACCGGCTTTCGGTACACAACCCTAGGTGTGAGTCGACAACATTAAGGACAAGCCACCATGCCAGCCAATTTTTTTTTTACTACAATGTTTTAATAGTTTTATGTTCTCTTCATGATGGCTAATGATGAATAATTTGTGCCCTTATCCAGCCTCATTTGTCAAATCATCTCCACCTTTTTTGTTCTATTTTTCTGTAATGTGTGTTGTAAAAGTGTTGAGAAACATGTTTGCTGTAGCTTTTCTAAACGCCAGCTGCATCTACGTTATGCTTTCCCTATTTATCTCTCAAAGGAAAATACATTTTCATAAAAGGATTTAAATTAAAATGGAATAGGAAACCTCTCCTGGCATTTTGTTGGCCGAATGCTGACATCACCACAAGCGTTCCCTGTTTCAGACACATACAGTACTCTACTCCAATGAGCTTTTTAAAAATGTGCTCTGATAAAGACCCAGGCACTAATGCATGCTGACAGGGAAATACAATAAAGTCATTCATCCTTGCCAAACCTCTTGTGTTTCGCTTTTGATAGAGTAGCATACAGTACTAGTAGTACCTGAATTAGTTTCAGTCCAGTGTGTGTATGCTGCATAATCCTACCCAGGGGAAAAGTTAAAGAGGTCATATACCTTGGCAGAGTTATCATGATCAGAATGTTATTGTGGTCGTAAAAAAAGGGACAGGTTTTATTTAAATCAAAACCCTTAGCACACATTATTTATAACACAGCACAGTTCTTTTTTCTGATTAAAGTCAATACTGTCAAAAGTTTTTATTTTATTTTTATGACAACAGTTCTGGCTGACAGTAGGTCTAGTGGCAAGTTAGACAGGTTCAAATTAATGGGCTTGCTGTATTATGGTGTGGTATCTACAGTATAGTAACTAATTTACAAAAACACAACACTCCACTACCAAAGCCTAACATTTTTTAAAAATATATTTAAAAATGGTGTTCCCAATTTGTTCATCAGGTATGTGAGCCTTGTGATGGATTAGCACCTTGTCCAGGGTGTACCCTGCCTTGTGCGCAAAGTCTCCTGGTATAGGTTTTTGGCCCCCAGCAACCATATGCAGGATAAGCAGTGTAGACGGAAGATGAATGAATAAAATATTTTATATATTTATATGTGACTCATCATACAGTACTGTATGTGTCTTCCACTATACAGTATGGACTTGACTTCCCACAGAACCTTGAGACTGAACAGATTAATTAAGCAAATGCCATGTGTCTGTCTTAGCCTCTCTCTAACCTGAAAGAGTGATGGTGTTAAACAAATTAATAGTCTGAAAAAAAATATTCTTTTTGGAAAGGAAATCCGTCCTTTCTTTTTTAGAAACAAACCAGACTATCATTATTATTATTTTAATTCACTGCATTTTAACAAAGGAGAATAATACTGTGCACAACTCACTCCTCAATTCTCGATGTCTTCACTTTCAACTGCTTTAAGTTACAGTACTGTACTTACATTCTCACCATCTATACCACTTAATCCTGTATTCAGGGTCGCAGGGACCTGGAGCCTATCCCAGGAGACTTAGGGCATGAGGCGGGGTACACCCTGGACAGGGTGCCAATCCATCACAGGGCACGCACACATACACACACTCATTCACACATTATGGGCAATTTGGGAATGCCAATTAACCTAACCTACATGTCTTTGGACTGTGGGAGGAAACTAGAGTACCCAGAGGAAACTCACCAAGATCAGGGAGAACATGCAAACTCCATGCAAACAGAGACAGGAATTGATCCTGGCCGGGAATCAACCCAGACCCTGGAGGTGCTTTAAGTTAGATCTTTATGTTTGAATGGGTCAGTGGTCACTACAGTACAGTATGTGGCTTAACAAACAAAACACAAAACAACACTGATAAGGTCCAGGTACTGCCCTGGAAATGAGAGCCAAATAAGTTGCCAAAGATGAGAGCCAAAAAGGTCCTCGAGGAAGCCTGGAACTGTTCCTCAAGAGTACATTAAAAATACAAGAAGAAAAATGTGAAGAAATTAGCACTGGGTCAAGACTTTCGCACATTACTGTATATTAGGGATGAATAAGGGAAGATTAAGAAATGTCTCATAGCAATAGATTTATATTTAATTTATGGTATAGCCTTATTTCCAGAAATGCTCCAAATGTCTATAAATTTTGCCTATAGACAAAGTATAGTTAAAAAAAATGGCTGCACTGAGTTCAGGTTACTGGAATGGCATGTGCCACCTGTGACGAAAAATCTTTCGCAGTTCATTAAAATGTTTAACTATACTCCCACACTCTCCACAATCTCTCTGCATCACTCACTGACAATCACAGACACCAGACTTCCTCACGCTCTCACGCAGTTGGAACTGCGGTTGTGATGTGCTGGCTTATGCAACGGTGTTAAATAGCTAGGTGTTGTTTTCTCATTTTGGTGTCTAAGCATGACCGCAGTGGTGTGAAATATTGTTCTGTAAAGCTTATGGGGGAGTTTGTCCTAAACATAGATGGAGTCTATGCCATGTGTAAAAATGTATTTTCAATGGGAAACCCCTAGTGAAGGTGTAATTTAGCCCAAGACTTGGCTTAAGCTGCATAAAAATAAAGAAAGAAAGAAAAATGAAAAAGAAAAAAAAATTAGCTAATGGAAGATGCATATAAACAGACACCAATGGGGTCCTATATGCTGGCACTCCTATTGTTTCACAAGCTATGATATGATACAGTGTGGACTACCTGGAACACTTAAATTGATGCAGTAGGCAGAAACAAATTGGGTAAGACCCAAAAGATTAATCCACCTTTTATAGATTCACTCATCAAGATGAATCTGCTTTATTTATTATTTCTTTTGGTGCTGGCCAGGCATCGCTTCAAAGGCATATTATTTGTGAGAAGTGCTGCGGGCCAGCATTAGTAAATGCATGGTGACAGTAGAGGTAACCTTGAGCAGGCGAGAGAACCTGGGGGCCGTATGTCTTCATTTACCCGAGTATCTGCAGATGGCAGGGCAACAGAGAGAGACAGTGAGAAAGGGAAAGTTATTTTCTGTTCCTGACTCGTGGGGAAAAAAGAGGCTAATGATATAGGCAGTGTTGATTGTTACCTCCCTTCTGGAATAGCGCCCATCTCTGAGCCTGAATGTGTGTGTGTCCATGTGTGTGTGTTTGAGTGGTAAGGGGCATGTAGTGGTCTCCAGGCTCACTCCTCTGAACCCAGATGTTTCATTACTGGTGAGATTATGGGCACGCTGGTCAGCCATGATGAATGTGCTGTGGAAGGCTATAAATAGAGTGGCATAAAAAAGAAGTGGGCCAGTCAGCTATCAAAATGGAACAACATAAGCAATTTTACAGAGTGCCAATTCATACAGCCTTTATAACAACATAAAGGTAATAGGGACACTTATGTAAAAAGCCAGCAAGACACTGTTCACTAATAGCACACCTCCATTCTTAAATGTCAGCTCCAGCTTCATGTTGTTTCATTTTTAATGCAAATAATTTTTTTAAAGGTTGCCTTATTGATCTTTCCACCAGAGTTAGAAGATAGTATTTCAGTAAGTAACCCTGAATCAAGTTAGCGTTTGGTAAAACATACTGTATATGGTTTACATATAAGCTTTTCATGATACATAAATAAAATAAAAATCTTTAGAAAGAATGTGTTTTCTCAATTGAGATGATTACATGAATTCAATTTCATATATGTTTAGTTGACATTCACGACTAACATAAGAATGTCATGACAACGGATTTGCATACAGTAAGCATGTGTATGTCTGAGCCTACAGGGGGGAAAAAAGTTGGTCAAACAAAATTTGTCTAGGATCATTGGGTCTGCCATAGCATTAAAGTTTATCTTAACTGGTACATAAGGGTTGAACCCAAACCGTCAACCATGTAATGCTCCTGGGAATGAAATGTGATAGTCAAAAAAACACATGAGGATTGTATAGCCGAACATCCACAGATCTTTGTCCATACAGTGTAGTACATTAATGTGAAATGCATTACCATTATATGAAAGACCAAAAGTATCATAAGCTACAAAATCAGTTTTCAAGTTTGTGATGACAGAAAAATCTCACTTATCTCACTCATATATCATTTTATACTGTATGTATATCACTTAACTATACAAATTAATATGCTCTGACACACAAGGTTGTCTATACCAGAACATTTAATTGATTTTAGATGCTTCAAACCACAATATGTAGCATTTAGATTTTTGATAAAAAGCCCATTCTCCAGACTTTCAATCTAATTAAAAATAAATATTATTATTATTATTTGTAGTAGTAGTAGTAGTAGTAGTAGTAGTAGTTGTTGTAGTATTGGTAGTATTAGTATTATCATCATTGCCAATGGCCTTAAATATTTTCCATCAGTTTGCAAAACGTCTTGGGTTACTTTGCTGTAACCCTGTTCCCTGAAAAGGCGGGAACGAGATGCTGTGTGAAAACACTATGGGAAACATCTTGTCATGTTGCCGGTTGTGAAGCATGTGTGTATAAACACACCAAATTTTGGCCTACTGTATATAACCTCGGTCAGGTGATGTCATCTGATGAGATGCACCTGGACGGTTATAAATAGGAGTGAGCCGGAAACATTCCTCAGATTGATTTGTCTGAACAGACGTCCGGTCACGTTAGCAGTGAGGCATTGGGACGCAGCATCTCGTTCCCGCCTTTTCAGGGAACAGGGTTACAGCAAAGTAACCCGAGACGTCCCCTTTCAAAGGCTTCACTCGATGCTGCGTGAAAACGCTATGGGAACGAGAATACCAACGCCGCCGCACTGCAAGTGTCTGGACCCCAAAGTTGTGTAGCGTGTGCACGAGAAGGTCTCAGAACTATGCCTGGGCAGCTAACTCGGGGGCCGTAAGAAATGCGTGCGGGGAGGACCAACCCTCCGCGCCACACAATTGCTGCAGAGGAATACCTCCTGCTGGTATCCCCTGGTTGAATGAGCCCTGATTCCTAGAGGTGAAGTGAGTCCACGCGCCTTATAGGAGAGGGCAAACACATCTCTCACCCAATATAATGGGTCAGGAGTAGCTCAGTGGTTAAGGCATTGGACTACGGTTCGGAAGACCCCAGGTTCAAACCCCACAACCACCAAGTTGCCACTGTTGGGCCCTTGAGCAAGGCCCTTAACCCACAACTGCTCAGATTTGAAATGAGATAAAAATGTAAGTCGCTCTGGATAAGAGTGTCTGGCAAATGCCTAAATGTAAATGTAATGGTGCTCTGACTTACGCCACTGGCTGATGCGGTGGATGTAAATCTGAAGAGCACATACTGGACAGTAAGTGAAGTTTCTCCTGCTCCGAAGCTGTAAAAGGTGGAGGACAGAAGGCTTCAAAGCAATGCAGTTAAGTACATCCGGAGGGTACTAGGGCACAAGCCCAAGGACAAGCTTTTCCTGCAGAAGCTCCAGCACTGAAACATTTCGGCAGTGGACTGGGTCTACCTGCTGGCACACACTTGCTGGAGTAGAATACCTCTTGCTAATGCAATAGATGAGGCGATCCCCTGGTTGAATGAGCCCTGATACCTAGAGGCAAAGTGAGCCCACGCGCCTCATAGGAGAGGGCAATAGCATCTCTCATCCAAAACATGTAAAAGCTGCTCTGACCTACGCCACTAGCTGATGCAGTGGATTTAAATCTGAAGAGCAAGGCAAGAGGTCCACCTCTTGTACATGAAATCTCTCCCTGACTACTTCGGGGTGGGGTTTCCATTCCCTGCTTGTCAGAGATAGACTGGACAGTACTACTGCTCCCACATTCATGCTGGAATGTAAATAGCCCTGAGGGACAGGAACCTGGTGTGTTAGCTATTAGCGGCGCGAGCACAGTCCGCCCTGGCGATAATATATGAGACGGCCATAGTGTTGTCCACCCGCACTAGGACATGGCACCCTCTCAACTGCTGGAGGAAGTGCTTTAGGGCCAGAAATAGAGCCATCATCTCGAGGCAATTGATGTGCCGCGCGAGAAGATGGCCTCTCCAGCTCCCTTGGGCTGGACGGTCATCTAAGACCGCAGCCCAGCCTGTGAGGGAAGCATCTGTCGTCAGCCTGTGAGGGAAGCATCTGTCGTTAGCATCTGCGACGACAAGACGAACTTGTAACGCTTGGATTTATAAAACCGCTTGGTTACAAAAAAACGGATTCGGGAATCTAAACAGGGGTTTGAAAACAACACTTTCGGTATTGCGCAACCGCAGCTGGACAAAACACGACGCGACACAAAACAATTATAATAAATTAAACCAAGTGTATTAAACAAGACAGACAGATAAATAAACAAACACGGTGCACCACAAACCAATATATACAAAATATATACAAATAGCAAAAGTGTGTGCGCGATGTATGCGGGTGTGCGTGTGTGTGTATGATTGTCCAGTGTCTGATATATGGCAAAAGGTAGGAATGGGTGGAGTTGGAGAGATGGATCGATCTCACCAGATGAAGATGGAAGTTCTGGGAGATCGAGAAACGGAATGAGCGGGGTACTGAATGAAATTAATCCACAATAATCCACAAACAGGCTCTCAGTCTCAAACAAAATGCAGCGCGCTGTCCTCATCTCTCCGTGCCGGCCTCAATGCCGGTTCCGGCTTTATGCCAGACCATGTGACCTACGTCACTTCCGGGTTCCCATGCGTTGCGATCGCGCATGCGCGGGAACTTGCCCGGTGACCAAACCACTGTCCATGGGGAAAAAAAAAACGCTAGGGCACGCCTTCGGCCACAGGTGAGCAGCATTAGCTCCAAGACCATTTTCCTGTTGTTGAAGGTGTCCCTGATGTGTGGCTGTGCTACAAACTTAGAGTGGGACCGAGAGTAGAAACCGGGGTCTGAACCGCATAGAAAGGGTACGAAGCACCTGGCGCATAACCTTTATTGGGGATTGGCCCTAGTGAAATCCCCTGGTTCTTAGCCACAACTTGAAATGCTCTCATGTGCAGAAGGCCCAAAGGTGTCACCGTGGATACAGCTGCCATGAGACCTAGGATCTCTGAAAGTGATGGTCACTTTCTGGCCTAGCTTGTTTTCCTTGAGGGTGTTGAGAATGGGTTTGACGTGAATGGGAGACAGCTGTGCCTGCTTACGATCAAATCCCATATGGCACCCAATGTATTGTCCTCTGAACAGGAAAGAGCACGCTTTCGTGGCGTTGGGTATCAATCCTAAGAAACAGAGATGAGCTAGGACAACATGCTGATGTCGAAGCGCTAGCTACCGGATGCCCTGGGACTCTCGTAAGAGCCAGGAGTAAAACCATGCATTTTGTATATGTGCGGGTGAGCTAGACCAATGGAAGGACCCGATACTGGTAAGCTTCGCCCCCGAAAGCGAACCTCAGGAACCTCCTGTGTTGTGGCAATATTTCTATATGAAAGTAAGCGTCCTTAAATCGATTGTCAGAAATCGATCGCTTGGTAGGATTTGAGAGCAATCACTTTGACAGTAAACATTTGATGCTGTATTTATTGATTTTCAGATAGTGGAAGAGCCCGCAAAATTAAAAAATTGGACGCAGCCCCCGTTCCTCTTGGGAACCAAGTAATACCGACTGAAGTAGCCTGACTCACTGTCTGATAGGGGAACATGTTCCATGGCTCCATTCCCCAGCAGCTTCTGTCAGCAGATGCGCACTTTCCGGTTTCATGGAAGTGGAGACCTCGCCATTGAAAAAACACGGAGGGTGAAGTGAGAACTGAATCCTGTAGTTTTTTTTCTCTCCAGTGCTTAGTACCCAAGGAGATATACTTGGCAGTAGCTTCAACGCTGCCAGTTTCTCAGAAAAGGGCAAAAGTCTCGTCGGCTTGGTTAAACGGGGGGGGGGGGGGGTGTTAGATGTTCGCCATCCTGGAACATGGCAGGATAAAAACGAAGAACTAACAGCCTATTGGAGACTGGTGTTGCCCGAAACACCAGTGGTGGCGGAGCAAGAACACCGACCTCCTAGGGGTGCCAGGGAGAACACTTCATTTGATTGAAAGGAATTCTGGGCGCCTCTCCCTATTGAGGCGTATAGTGCAATGCGGCGCACCCCAATCTTTATGAGGGGGTGCCCGGCTCAAAAAACACCCTGCTTGTGTTTTACGCCTCGCAAGAGTCACACTGAGTCGAGACTGGGTGGCCGACAATCCCGACTCTTGAGCACGGCGGGGAGTGAATTTCCCAAAAGCTTGTTCATTTCACTTCGCCTCAGAACCTAGTGGCAACCGAGTTAACGACATCGCTAAACAGGCCGGAAGGCGAGATAGGGGCATCAAGGAGGAATGCACAATCCTATCCTTGATGCGCCTGAGATTCAGCCACAGGTGCCTCCTGCGAAAACCATAGCAGCCATAAAATGGCACGAGCTGTCTGCTTTGTTGCACGAAGAGACAAGTCTGTAGCTCGGCGTAATTCCAATACGCCTTATCTTGAAGAGCCCCGCCAAGACTCAAATCTCTCAGCAGGCCAGCCTGGTAGGCCTGCAAAACCGCCATGGTGTGCAGAGGAGCACCAAGCTGACCTGCTGCCTGAAAAGCTTTCCCCTCCATGGAAGATGAAAGTCTACACAGCTAGAAAGGAAGTATAAGCTTACCAGGAAGCATGATGTCCCAGGAGAGAGATAGCCTGTGAAGCATCTCTTCTATATGGGCGTCATCATATAACCCCGCGCTTCCACATCAACTATATCTAAATAAATAAATAAGTTGATGGCAGGAATAGACGGGATAAATACAGCTTACTCTATGAAAGGGTTAACTCATATGGAGATCGCTAAGAAAGGGGAGAGAGAGCATCGTTGAGGCTCCGCCCCCCGGCCACCCGACCCAACCTGCCGTCTAATGTTTTTAAGTGGTTAGGGCTATTTCCATCTCCGCGGAAGCAAGAGAGGAATTCCCGTGATGAGAACGCGAAAGAAAGGAGCTTACCTCCGTCTCCCGCAGCTCTGTCAGATGCACGAGTTTTAAGCCAGGAATGCGCGGCGGCTCGAAGCTTCTCAAGGAATGCGAGGCGCGCGCAGCACTTAACCGAAGCAGTAAAGTGTAGCTCCAGGTGCGTCTCATCAGATGACATCACCTAAGCAAGGTTATATAGGCCAAAATTTGGCGTGTTTATACACACATGCTTCACAACCGGCAACATGACAATATGTTTCCCATAGCATTTTCACGCAGCATCGAGTGAAGCCTTTGAAAGGGAACTTCTTTTTTCATCTGAAAAAAAAATTAAATAAAAAAGTTTCTCTCAAAACTGCAGAAACATAGGTATCTCATTTTGCTGTCAAATTGTTGAAATATAAAATATAATAATAATAAATAATAATAATAATAATAATAATAATAATATATAATAATATAATTCAACTTGGATGTCAAACTGACATCAATATTGATACAAGCATTCCTTATGAAAAATGACGGCTGTTGGAATTGACCTTTATAAATGTTGTGTTATTTGTCATGAAGCATTCATAAAAGTGCCATCTTCACATCGTATCAACACATTACTGTCTTGAAAAATTTATATGCTGGCACAGCTGTTTATTCCTGTAGTTCTATGCAAGCTGTTCACTGGTGGACACACATTGTGTGTACTTCTTTCAGTAAAGCTACAAATTACTCATTACAATGCTGAATTATCAAAAACAACCCAAAAATGCAACCTTTGCTGTAAAGTATGTAATGACAAGCACACTTTGCCTGAAATGTACTGTATATATAAAGTAGAAAGATTGCCATCATGACAGCAGTCAAATTTTAACAGCATCATTATTGCACATTTTATCTGCAGCTATGACACCTATATACTCCCTGGATAATTACTAACATCAAACTGAACTGCTGTCATACTAATTAGCTGTTTCCACTGATCCCAGAACAGCTGGATACATGACACATTTGCAGCACAGCTCAGTTGGAGGGAGACAGGAAAAGAAAGAAAAGAAGAAATAGTGAGTGATTGCTTTATGGAGCATATCAATGGCTCCCTTTTCAGGCCATCAGACACCCAATTACCTTGCTACCCTGCCATCACAGTTATGATGTGCAGCGACATCATTGAAATGAACAAGTCACCCTGTACTCCTGACCACATGCACATTAAAACTTATGAGCTTTGATACACCTCCTAAAAACTCTTAATTTTCTCCAATATGTCATACAGGGACAGAACAAAATCCAGTTTTAATGGAATTTTCACATAAACCGAAAAAAATTTCTTTTAAAAACAAAAAGTCATGCCACTCGGAATGAATGGCCACTAATTCAGGGTGTCCGAACACATTTCATGATCCTCTGTGAAATACAGTGAGGAGTCACTGAACAGAGAAGGACAGAGGGAGAACTTGGACCTTTATTGGAGAAAATGACACACAGGAGTGATGTAAAAGAGAAATAGAGCCAACAAATCACCACCACCTAATCCATCTGGACAGAAGCTAATGGCTTGACACTGAGCCCAGGTGAGTTTAATCAGGGGGATTCACTGTCAGGCTCAGACATCTGATGATAGACCTATTCTGCTCCTGCCATGGCCTCAGTCCATCTCTGAATCAGAGCAGAACCTCCTCTGGGAGTCTGAGTCGTGAGGGAAACTGCGGCTGCAATCACCGACCATCTGAAAGAAAAGGATGTTGAGTGTCGAGATTGTGCCACGAACTAGCTGGTCTTTTCATTGCTGATGGAAAACTGCCTAAACACCTGTGAGATTTGTAACCTGAGTGCAACATGAAATAATAAATCCTGCAGGCCATTATTTAAGGAGTAACAGCATGACACAATGGATTGTGTGTTGCTGTTATCTGAGGGGCCAGGATTTTAGCCTGAAATGGAGCACAGTGAATTGTCTTCTATAGTATAGTGAAAAAAGTTAGTAGTATATACTGTAGTATATACTGTAGTAGAAAGTACATTTTAATAATATATAGTGTATACCGATCAGCCATAACATTATGATCACATGCCTAATATTGAGTAGATTGCCCCCTTTCCACCAAAACAGTAGTGACACCTTTCTATCAGAACCAACATTAATCTTTTCCTCAATTTGAGCTACATTAGTGCTTCTATTGGATCAGATTACATGGGCCAGCTTTCAATCTTCATGTGCATCAGTGAGCCTTGGCCACCCATGACCCTGTTGCCAGTTAATCGGTTTTTCTTCTTTGGATGACCTTTGGTATGTCCTGACCCTCTGCAGCCTGGGAACATCCCACAAGAGCTGTAGTTTTGGAGTTGCTCTGATTCATTTGTCTAACCATTACTTTCTCACAGTAGCTACATTTTCAATATCTTGGTACAAGATGGTGGCTGGAAGTGGGTGGGTATATTAGACGGGTAGTGAACTTTTTTTCCCTGAAGCAGAACGAATGGGCAAGGCTAAGGATTTGAATGATTTTGTAATTGTAATGGCTAGACGACTGGGTCAGGGTAACTTTAAAACCGCAGCTCTTGTGGGATGTTCCTGGTCTGCAATAGTTAGGACATACCAAATTGATCCAAAGAAGGAAAAATTATGAACTGACGACAAGATCAAGGCTTATGGTTGCACATGGGGAGCGAAAGCTGGCCTGCGTAGTCTGATCCAATAAAAGCGCAAGTGTAGATCAAATTGATAAATTTTAATGCTTGTTGTGATAGAAAGGTGTCTGAACACATTTGTCAGTGCATAATTGTTACGGTGGCAAAAGAGGGTACCTACTCAATATTAGGCAGGTGGTCATAATGTTATTATTGATCAGTGTTTGTGTGTGTGAGTGTGTGTATAGAGAGAGAGAGAGAGAGAGAGAGAGAGAGAGAGAAATAGAGAGGGCAATGTGTTTTAGTGTTGAAAATTATTTGAGCCAAAGTCAACCCTAGAATACGGTTCCTATGTACAAAGTGAATGTTTCATTCACATGCCCATTTTCATCTCTAAAATTAACTGATTGTCAAACTAGAATGATGGATGGGCACTACAACTGTCATGACGTTAGGCTCCGTGAAATTTAGTGTGCAGAACTACAGCAATATACACAACTATTGGGCATAATTGGAGCAGACATGTACCGATGTCAGACCGCATACTTTTATTTATTTAAAGCGGGGACATTCCCTGTTCATCTTATCCCCTAACAGCACACTAAAGCATTTCGGTCGATAAATTGGAGGCACAATGATTTATAAAGGGTGAATGCTTGATTAGAGAAGTAGTTCTGTAATATAAATAGAAGCTCTAGAGATATAGATCAATCAATCAATTTAATTAATTAGTTTCTGTCTACAGTTACAATGCTATGAACTACTGCCGTGTAATTGTTCTCATGTAGGCAGTTTAACAAATGACCTTAGCCTGAATGTCAATGTTTTCTTCATTGTTTTTGTCTGTCATTCTTAGCATTTTTAATTTGTACTGTAGAAGAAAAATGCTGTCATTTGAAGTCAGCCATCTGAGAAACAAGACCTGACATTTTTGTACAGTAAGCAGTTTCGGCTTGTCAGCTCATCATAGAATACTATTTTAAGGCATAATCTTTAATAAGAGTTTTACCTTGATGTTCTCACAAGTCTAATCAACAGCAAAGGAGGTACGCTCTTTCCCTTTTGAATGTATATTCCCACTCCATCTGGTCAAGTAATGGATCTGGCAACCCTCTTTACATCACCAAAGTCCCCAGCGACTTTTCAAATACACAACAGCTGCCAGATTGTCTTTCTTACTAAAGCCTAGAAACACAAAGCTGTAACCTTGTAAATTGCTTCAAAACATGCCAGATGAATCACAGAGTAAGTCGTGATGAGTTAATTCATGGGTCATTGTAATTGACACAGAGCGCAGATACAGTATAAGCAAAGACTATAGCAGGAATGGGTCGGATTTAATCACAGTAGGTTCTGTAAGTACTGACGGTAAATGCAGAAAGACTTGAGTGGAAACTGAATGAAAACAAGATGAGCATACACCAGAGCACTGCAGATGCTGTGTCTTTTATAAATATTTATTGATTGAACTTTTTCACATTTTTTACCATTGCAACCTCAATCTGAAATTGACTTCAATGAATTCATATAATGAACCCACGCAAAATAATAAACTGCCAAAGGAAAAGTCACCGTTTTTATACAAAATAACCAAATTCCTTCTGTAAGAGCATCTAAATATGAGGGTTAGTCAAAAACTATATGCACTCCAGTTATATTAAAAGTTCTCTTATCAGTATTTTCCCTTTAAGCTTAGTGTATCCCCTGGTCACTGCTGTGCAGGTGTGAACCTGTTACATTAGATAATTTTGAACTGCAGTGCAAGTAAAAGTCAACAAGCTTTCATATTCCCATAGGGCCCATCCCTCTTAGGGCTGCATTTAGGGGCCCAATCAGGTGAAATTCCAACAGAGCAAGATCATGACTTGTAACAGGAGAATACTGCATGCAAAGATATCCCAAGATCATGGCTTGTAGCAGAGGTATGCAAAGATATCTCAAGATTATTAGAATCTGTTAACTGAAAAACCATTGTCTCATCTGGAAAACCTTACATTGCTAAATATTAAGGGGAAAGACCAGATTTCTATTTTCTATACGGTTTTAATGTATACTAATGACCTATCTTCTATTGATAGGTTGGAGGCATGGAGATTAGATGTACAAGAAATTGACAGGAAAACGGCATGTCTAAAAGCTCAAAACCAAACAATTAATACTAGAATTAAATTATTACAACACAAATTGTTAATGAGAACCTACATTACCCCAGTTGGATTGAATCGTTGGTCCACTGTCATTCCAGATACATATATTAAATATTTAACTGAAAACTGTACTCTTCTTCACTGTGTATGGGACTGTTCAATAATAAAAAAGTACTGGAAAATGATGTTCAGATTATATCTGAAATTGTTGGAGTAAAAGTGCCTTTCCGAGCAAAACTGTGTATTTTAGGTATATATTCACATGCCTTTATTGTTAAACCAAAACAGTCACTTTTAATTGATTTTGGACTTCTGCAGGCCAGAGGAATGAGGCCTCCAAAACAGGCAGCAGAGTTTGAAAGTGTGTGGAATCCTTTTATACAATTTCTTGAGCAAAAAGTATATACAGAATATTTTAAAATTACAAATATACAAATATTTTTAAATTGTTGTGGGCACCTGATTATTATTATTTTTATTTCTTTATTTGAGTTTTATTATTATTATTATTATTATTATTTTTTATTTTATTTTATTTTTTTTTTACGATTATTATTGTATTTATTTACTTATTTTTATTTCATTATGCGTTAATGATTCTTTTATGTGTGTATGTACAGTAACTGGTTGTTTGTATGTCTGTATATAAAAATGGGAAAGTAATTCTATTTCCAAACATTTGCAGAAAATTTATGATATTCTTCATACTATAGTTTAATTCTTATTACTGTTATCGTCTCTTGTTGTGTATGGAATTATTTGTAAAACTCAATAAAAATATTGTAAAAAGGATCATGACTTGTATCTGGGATATATGTGGAGATATCCGAAGATCATGCCTTGTAGCAGGGGTAAGTGAAGAATAAATAATTTCACTGTGCAGTAATGTATATGTGACGAATAAAGGTTGAACTTAAACTTAACTTTAAAATAGGTGCCCCACTTCTAAATAGATAATGTTTGGATATCTGCTAACAAAATTTAGACCAATACTCTAGGGAAGGTGAAAGTTTTTTTTAAAGAGAATTATTACTGGTGATGAGACATGGAAAGATCACAATGATCCTGAGAGTAAATGACAGAGTATTGCATGGAAACAATTAGCTGGAAAATATATGCTTACCGTTTTCTGGGATTCTCAAGGGCCAGTACTGCAACATTATCAGGAAAAAAGGTTCAACAATCAACAGTGCTCGTTACAGCATGATGCTTATTGAATAGCTAAAGACTAAACTTTGGATTAAATGAAGAGGACAGATATCTGAGTGTTGTACCTTGCAAAAACTTTGTTTTGAAGTGTTAAAGCATCTTCTCTAAAGTCCTCATCTCACTCCATTGGACTTTCACCTGTTTGCTGAGTTTCAGAGATTTACTCTGAATTTTGCTGAAATTACTGGAATTAGATTTAGTTCTATTCAATACATTATTAAAGCCTTGGAGTGTAGAAAAGTATAGTGTAAAAAAATCACTTAAATGCTGGATGAAGTTGCATGATAACAAACTGAGAGTAAAAATCAAAGCTATGTTCAATAATGAAAGGAAGAGCATTTATATACACACACACACACACACACACACACACACACACACACACACACACACACACACACACACACACACACACACACACACACACACACAATGTGTTGAGAACAGGATTGGGACTAAACAGCATTTGGCCATAAGAAGCTCACTTGTAAGTGAAGATAAACAGAAACAAAGGCAATAATTTGTTACAGAGAGCAAGGATTGCACTTTGAATCAATAGAAAAAGGTAATTTGGTCTGATGAGTCCAGATTGACCCTATTCCAGTGTGATTGTTGCATCAGAGTAACCCCAGATCATAACACTGTATAAGCTTCTAGAGGCAGTGTTATGATCTGGAGGCAGTGTTATGATCTGGTGTTGCTTCAGTTGCTCAGGTCTAATCAATGTTATTTGACCATAAAATGAAGTCAGGTGCCTCACTTAATGTACTGAATGAGCAGGTTATCACAACTGTACATTTTTATTCCTTGATGGAACAGCATATTCTGGGAGCAGAAGAAATATTCTTTTTACAGATTCAATTCAATTTCAATAAAATTTCAATTGTATAGTGCTTTTAACAATTGTAATTGTCGCAAAGCATCTTTACACAATCAGATGTATTGGTCATCACTGAGTTCTGGCCTTGACCCCATTAAAAGTATGTGAAATGTGTTTGAGAAGACTTTTTTTAAAAGTAAAATGTATTCAAAAATTATGCAACTCTTCATTAATAAATATTGTGACAATGCACAAGGTTGTATATAAAAAATATATTGTACATTGAAATATTGTGTATATTGTCTTGTTTCCTCCCCCATCCCAAGGACATGCATATTGACCCTATTTGGCGTTATCAAATTGCCCGTAGTGTGTGAATGAGTACATGTATGCATGTGTGCCCTGGGATGGATTGGCACTCCATTCAGCGTTTAACCACCCCCACCACCCCTCCTCCCCGAACACACTCACACACAACCTTGTATACTGGATAAAGTCCTATAGAAGATGAATGAGTGAGATGATTGAATGCCTCATCTTAGGTGTCTTAATTCATGGAACTGTTTTTGAATCACTCTTTGAAATTTAGAAAGATGGGGATTAGGGAAGCAATCAAGAATTCACACTTCAGTGTTATGGGCTTTTGTGCGTAGAATAAATCTCAAAGCCTATTACCCTGTTTAATATTTTGCCACAAAAAAATTACGATTTTCTTTCTTTAGCAGAAATATTAATTATTATTTTTTTGTGTATTTATCCAGTTATGAAAAGTCAGTGGCTGGTCCATTCTGACCTGAAGCAAATTAAGATATTTCCTAATGATCAATGAACACTTTCTTTGAAATTTTACCCTGGTACCATCAACACAAGTAACCTAATGTGACTCATGTTCAAATAGAGTAAAACTTCTGGAAAAAGTAGACTTGTTTTATTTTTATTTTTTGCAAGGGTAGGGCTAAACAAAATACAGAAAGCTTCATTAAATCCAGGCTGAAATTGCAACTTCAGATCTGTCTGAGTGAACTGGAGAGTGCGTGACAATCAAAAAGAGTGTGTGGCAATCAAACAAGAGAGACAATCAACATCTGTGATTATGTCTTCTAAAAGTTTTAAAAGGTCTTCATGGTTGAGGAACACTTTCTGGAAAACGGTTGAAACTGATTGGAAGAGATCAGGAGAGCAGTCAAAAGGCAGAAGTGGTGTGAAGAGGTTTTTGAAATTTACTGAGCCCATATTGTGTTTTCTTTTTTTCTTCTTCACAGAAATGTACCTCCTGAGTCAGTACTGTCCATTTGTTTAATTAAAGGGTTTTTGGCATTTCTCCAAAATGTTCTCATTTCTATTGTACAACTTTTCTGTTTCTTTTAGAAAGTTAAAGTTGTGTCAAAAACCTTAATCAAATATATATAAAGCAATAGATAATCTCAAGGTCAACTGCACCCTTGAAAAGAGAGCACCTGTTACTGAAGATAAATAAATGAATAAGTGACTGAATGAGAGAAATGAGAGAATGCCATAATCACTACTAATGTATATACTTCACATCAATACTTCATCACCACTCACCTTTCTGTCCTTATGAGAATCTTTCAATAACATAGTTATTTATCCATCTAATACGTGTATGTCATTATTGTAACAAAGGCGAACTCAACACAGTGATAAGTATAAAAGATGAGTAAGTTTATGGACAGTTGTAGAAAATCACGGCAGGTTGTGAGATGCAGTTCTTTTGCAGTTAAGTAGTAATTCTTAGATAACTGTAACCGAGTGGGTAACGAGAACTAACAGTTCGTTAATGAGTGTCGAGGAATCCACACTGAAGACACAAGGAGATAACAACCACACACCACAAATTAAGATAACAACTTGGAGATTTTAACTGGATAACTTCTGAAAACAAAGAGCACAGGTAAGTAGTTAGGTATTGTAAGTATTCACTTCGTATGTGTTCATAGGGAAATGGGTCCACTTTCATAGATACGAGCCCAGACACTGACTGAAGCGTGGTGTGTGTGTTTATGTGCTTTTGCTGATTGGTGACAGGTGACGGTGATTAGTACTCAGGAGATAAAGAGGGTGTTGTTTGACTGAGTTCAGAGCCTGGCCCAACTGTGACAATTATATAACGTCTATGATTTATTAATTTATCAGGTCCCCATCATGATAAAAAGCATGTGATCTACACTTTCAACTGTTTTGATCAGTTGGTGCAATTCTGAGCATGTCTTTTCAGTGACACTGTTATCATGGCCATGAACCTTCAAGCTTAATTCTAAAAGATTAGTTTAAAAAATAGTTTAAAAATAGTTTAAAAATAGTATTTATAAGCATTAAGAACTATTCCAAGGCATTTAATATTTTTAAGATATTGAAACATCTTATTTCAATATAATTATAAAAGCATATCATTTAAGTTGATCAATCTATTACATTAATAAATAGCATAAGTGGTTATTGGGGACTATTGAACTATTTTCAATTTGTTATACCAGCTTAGCAATATTGTTGAACCTGCTATACAAATTGGCAGCTTGGTGGGTTTCCTCTGAGTACTCTGGTTTCCTCCCACAGTACAAAGACATGCAGACTAAACTAATCAGCACCCCCAAATTGTCTGTGTGTGAATGTTGACCAGAGGTCCTACCACAGTGGGAATAAATATAATGGTCACTATTGGCCTCCAAGAGTTGGACTACAGATGTTCCTAGAGAGTTGGAAGGGTGGCTTTATAAATGATCAAGTATGTATGTATGGGACCCATTTTGGTTCAGTGGCTAGCATTGTTACAACACTTCACACCTGCAGAGTTTTGATTGACATCTTTTACCCATTTTTTGTGGGTGATTTTTGTGGGTTTCTCCAGGGGCCTAAAATAAATAAATGTGTGATGTAGGCTGATGGTTTCCAAAATTGTTGCATGTATGCGTGTGTGCCCTGCAGTTGGTCTGCACCCCATCCCGGAGGCCTGAGATACTCCCCAAGCCCTTTCCCCAAAACCTGCCACAGGATGAGTATCATGGATTAAAAAAAAATAAATAAATAATAAATTAATGTACTACCCCTATTTTAATCCAGGGATGACATATTGGCTCATCTTTACATTTGATTTGTGCTAAATCAGAGTGTATGTCTGCACTGTCAGTGCTGGAGTGTTGGGATCAAAGGCAGAGTGATTGGTGGTTTATGGGAACCTAGTAAATAGAATTTTTTAATATATGCTGTTTGGGGATTGACCAATAAATATTGTCTGGATGGTGACCTAGCCTTTGATTGATGTTATTTTGGCACTAGTGATGCCCTTGGAAAAAGAAACATGTCTAACCTTTGTGACATTTGACACTGAAAAATTAGTACCCAGTGTATTGATTATTATTATTATTTTTTGTTCAGGTTTCATTTAATTTACCTCTCTTTGGACTAGTCTGGTTCTGTCAGTCTGTTTTTTTTGTTGTTGTTGTTTTTTAACAAGAAATGACTAATCAGATTCTCACAATCTAACTCTGGCTGACAAAACATATCACATATGCCACAAGAAAAATTTCCTTGTCTCTTTTTCCCCCTGAAGCTTAATTATTCAACAAAGTGAATTCATCTGGCACAAGTACAAAAAATCTGCATAAAAAAACATCTGCTATGTTGTTCACGTTCTACTTTCAGCTTCTTTCTCTTTTATCATGCATCAAAACTTGAACATATGTGCAATATTAACTTACAATCATCTCTGTAAATACCAATCACTTTTGAAATATACAAATATTCAAACAAATACGGATATAAAAATGTATCCATGGTTCCAATCAAATTGACTAATTGTGTATGAGCGAATGGTTTTACTTGTAAAATAGTACACAGAGATGATCAAAACGGGACAGATCTAAAAATAAAAAATAAAAAATCCCTATTTTTTATTCTTTATTATGCAGTAATAACTCAGAAAATCTCAGCAAATACCACTGATATACAATTAAGCTTTTCAATATGAAATGTGAGAAATGGGCCCATATTAGGAAAGATTGTTACTTTGTTCTTTCTGTTAAAATATGCCTGCTGATGCAATTTCCTTGAAATTATTAGATCTTTTACAATTGCTTATTTGCTGTAAAAGTACCCGCAGCAATGTCACCTAGCAACCATGACCCTATGCGGATCATCAATAAATATACCAACAATTGTCTAGGCCTGACTTGCATAAAATAGTAGGCACCGACATACTCTACTAAGGATAGGAATTGCAGGTGCAATCACTAGAAATAAGGGGAGGCAAAGAATTCTTGTTCATGAGTATGCGTATGAGTATTTTCCCGTGGCTTGGTTGGATTCTCCGGGTTACTCTGGTTTCCTTTTACTGTACAAAGTGGTGTAGGCTGATTTCTGCTTCCATAGTGTATAATTGGTCTGAGTGGGCAATATTAACATTTTGATTTATTTATGTGTTTCCTGCAATAAACCACAAATCTGTAAGCTTCATCTGTAAGCTTCCACAGCAACCCATTCATCTGAGACAGACGATCGAGTCAGATGAGTAGTGTGTCTGGAGAACCCTTCAGTAACGTCAATTGTAGTTCTGTATGGCCACAATGGGGTTGCACTGATTACCCAGGACTGTTAATTGTATTTATTACAATGACAGCATTGGAAGGAATAAGTCATAGCTTTGGTCATTCATGTGACAATACTTACTGACTCAAGGCCTCTGTCTTTGCTCTGTCCATGAACCAAATTAGGGAGTGAGTTCCTTAATTACTGAACCACAAGTGAATCCACTGTCTTATTGTTTTTTACCCCAATTTCAGAGCTTGTTCGCCCAATTGCACTTCTGTTGGATGAGGTTGGTCAATTCAGATTGAGCAAGTATAAATGAAGCTTACTAAATTTATATGGCAGTGAGATTGTCTCAAATGGTGCAGTCACTTCACTCCAGCCAGTCAGACATGCAAAGCTTTAGCAGTTCTCGGTATAAAGGAGAAAAAAGTAATTTCTTCAGATTTGTAAATTTTTCAGTTCATGTTATACAAACATTGCATTTAAATGTGCATTTCAATGAGTCAGCTGATATGCTAACTTTTGCTATTCTGCTAAAATAAGTTTCTAGAAGGAAGTAATCCATGAATAATACATTTTATCACTTATAGAATCCTACAGTTGAATCTCTCTGACCTCTGCTGTTTTCCAGAATCAATATGCTTTAATCATTAATATTTTATATATGTAGAGTATGTTGCTAAAATATATTTAAAACAGTTATTTAAAATGTTAATTTTATAAATTCATAAATGCAGTAATAAGCATGTACTGTATATATTTGTCCTGCTAAACTGGAATGAAATTCCAACTTTATTTTAGCTTTATTTTTTATAGCTACAAAGTTTGAAGAATATGTTTTTGTTCTCTCTACTTAAACGTTTCTCATTTTTACAGAAAATCAGCTTATTCTATTGACACTATTCCTACAAAGCAGGGATTTTCTTTCACCCAAGATAATACAGAAGAGATCAATATTAGGAACAAAAATGATTAAGTCCAATCACAATAAATCTCTTGATTTCATGCACAATCTATAGCAATTCGAATGAGTAAACGTGGTTTACTGGATATTAGTGAGAACTTATTTAAATTGTTATCCCATGGAGATCATTTGAATAGTTACATTTACATTTGTTAATTCAGCGGATGTGCTTATCTAGATGACTTATTGAGAAAGCGTGCAAAGATTTAAGCGTTGATATTTGTAAGCAAATAATGTAAATCTATAAAGGTTTATTAATCTGAAAAGTTTTATAATTTATTTTCTATACTACTTATCCTGTACAGGGTCACCAGAGGCCTATCCCACGAGACTTCGGGCATTAGGTGGGGTACACCCTGAACAGGAGGCCAGTCCATCCCAGGGTACACACGCACGCACTGATTCACACATATGAGCAATTTGTGAACACCAATTAGCCCACTCTGCATGTCAAAACAAACAAATAAAGAAAAAAAGAATACAATTAACAAGAAATGGAATAAGATGGGGGGGTATTATTAAATAAATATTAGTGGTATTGCACAGTATTGCACACATTAATATTGCACATATATTTTTTTGCATAATGGGGAGAACATTTAACTGTTAATGACACAGATTTACCGGGGAGAAGAAACTGCTCTTGTGCCGTACTGTACTGAAAAGAAACCCGCCAAACACTGGGAGGACATGCATATTCCATGCACACACACTGGAGGCTGGATTCAAACGCTTGAGGTGCGAGGCCACAGTGCTAAACTTTATGCTACAGTGCCTCAGATCGATCGATCAATCAATCAATCAATCAATCAATCATATTTGGATGAACATACAAATTCAAACAAAATGCATTGATTGTACCTCAAAAGCCTGTCAAGCTGTCAAGTTGAAAAAAATAATAATTATTATATGTAATTACATAGGATGCCAGTGCAGGCATTTCAAATGTATCCTTTTGCAAGAGAAAACCTGTTGAGCGAAGTCCAGTGAGAAAAATTGAGAAGATTATACTAGATATACCATGCAGATAACCATTATTCTGCATGCTTTATAGAGAAATGTAGAGTATGCAGCGACATCAGGAGTTTCAGTTCTTATTTCTGGAAACAACTAGAGCTTATATGAGTCAGATTCTGCAGTCCGGAAATGTCATGTTGTGGGAGAAAAATAAAAGCTGTAGCATCTGTTGGTTGTTATAATGTACATCACTGAATGCAATTATTTTCCATCACTGACAAATTACATCTTTGGTGGTGCTGGTGGCTGGTTTGTGAGATAACTGTCTTCTGACACATTGATACCACTAAAGAAGTACTGAAGGGAGCTTCGAATAACTTCTGCCTGAATTTTCCTGCACAGAAATAAAGCGGTAATATTATTTTTGCGGTCCCGAGGTAATCCCCCCACTCTGTCTGAGGTGCACACTGTTGCCCTACAGGGACACCGATCATAAAGCAAATGTCAGGACAGGATATATAATGTTGTAACAGACTAGTCTACTTGCTTAGTGCGCCTATAAAATAAGAAATAATAAAAAAGGTGCATACTCATGTCAACTGCAGCCAAAAAGGCACATTGTAGGATGTTTTAATAATATAAAACTATAAGGTATAAACATGGATTGTAATATGACACATGTTCTTAATGTTTCTCTTCAAACAGGCCCGGGCAGGTTATGTGACTTTGGGCTAAATTTAATTGACCAAAGCCAGGGGTTCAAGAGGTAATAGAAAGGCATCATATCATTATTAATGAGCTCACAGTACAATAAGTCCTTATTAAAGTCATTCTTTCAGAAAAAAAATATGTGAAAACTCTACTGGCACTGTCTGGCAAGATGACATTCCTGTACACGGTTTGAGACAACATACAGTAAATTTATTCTTGGAGTTAAACCCAGCTCACACTTTAAAAAAATTTCTTAGTCTGTTTTCTTTTTCGTTACATCCATAGTAAGACATGTATATCTTTATGTTTTAATTGAACCATATATTCCAATGTAGGTAAACCAGTATTAAGCAGATGCTGTGCATTAGTTACACATGTAAATCCAAATGTTGCATTTCTCTTTAGCTGTGTAAGTTGTAGTCTCTACAGTATGTTCCAGTTTGCTCACCCTTGACTTTTTTCTATGGTATGACATTTGACTCCATTATTGTGTCTAATTTTTTCTTCCTGCATAACAATTACACTTTGGTGATTTAACCATGGTTCGAGCCATGGTCCTGAGCCTGGTCCTGAGCCATAACTTGAGTTAGTTTAATAACTTACAAAGATTATTTGCATCCAAGACTTTCCCAAGTTTTCTATGGATTCAATGCAGCCAGTGGCAAGCCTTTTAAAATACTGAAATCATATTCAAAATTTAAGCAATTGAAGACCGGTGAAATCTGGTTGCAGCTGCTATGAAGCACTTCTATTGACTTTTGAAAGGAGAAATGACAGCAACTCACATAATATAGTGTGCAATATAAATGCTTAGATGAGAAGATCTTAGTTACTAAAAAAAATTCTAGCACTTCTGATCTTCGAAAGCCATAACGGTAGGCTAGAAATGAAGTGGTGCAATTCAAAGCATCACTCATCTGCATATTGATTGAGAACTTTATCAAGCATTACTAATAAGCGAATAGTTGTGTCATTGCAAGATGATAACAGTGATTATGAAGCCTGTGGTCTCGGTTAATATTCAGCCTTCCGCATCATTGTTTTACGGCTCCCTTCAATTAAATTTTCACCCACACTGCCTGCCAAATGCCGTTCGACTTGTTTATCAGGAGAAAGACTCCCGATACGGCTGATTGTGCTATAATTGCATTGGCATGTGAGAAGTATCTATGAACCTACTAAATGTCAAGGTTTAGCAGTTTGCAATTTTTGTTCTACAGTACATCTTACTGAGGTATAGAGATGTAAATTTTTTTTGGCCTTCTGCTGGGAACATCAGTTACACAACACTTTCTGTGATTTAAGATTTTATAAATACCAAAATCAACGCTTGTGATGAATTAATAAAATGGTGTTGGTGCAGAAAACAGAGTGCAGGAAATGTATCAAGCTTTTATACATTTTGGAGTACATATATTGTATTGTACTGTAGCATGGAGAGGTTAGCACTTTTTCCTTGTCCCTCCATATTGAGGGTTCAAATCTACCTCCAGTCTTTGCACATTGATGTTTCCATATTGTCCATTGAGTATGATTAGGCTTGGCACTGAATCCAGAGTGTACCCAGCCTCATGCCTCAAGATCCCTAGGATAGGCCCTATCCTCTTGCAACCCTATTATACAGTAGGATAACCAACAGTACTGTATATACAGTAGATGATGGATGGATTTTGGAGTACTTGCAAAAATTTAAATACAGTTATTGCTGTTTCCAATTGCCAATTTTTATGTCCCCACACCCTATTAAGCTCCTTTCTCACCCAGGCTTTGGAACCTGAAAATGGTGGATAATTTTGTATGGGTGTAGGGCCCAAAAGGAGTGATCTGTCAGGGATAGGTCTCAAACCCTTAGCAACCCAGATCCTCAACCACTTGTGCCATCACTACCCCTTCAGCCAGTCAACAGTCAGAAAATGATTACTGTATTAGTGATTCTGAATTAGATTAATTAAACTAAAAGGGCATATCAATGCCAAATTCAGTGCTGACCTCCATTTCCTTCGCCAGCAAACACTCCACCTTCTATTTTACTCAATTATTAGTCTGAGACACCTGGACTCAATCATCACCACAGTGTAAAAGCACATACCTGGGGTTGAGCAACTTAAAATAATATTTGTATATATAATGTTATTATAGTATAAAATAAACTACTGTAAATGTAAATGATATATAATTCCATAAATATGTGATATATAATAATTGAATTATGAATTCAGTTGTGTCAGGCAAAAGAAGTAAATAGAATTGGTCTAATCAGAAAAGACAAACATTCCCAACCACAGTTACATCACAGTAATACATGCTGTCTTTATTTCTTCACCTTGTTTAGCCCTTAAAGCGATTTGTCCAGGGAAAATTGCTAGGCGGTTGATGGAGAGAACATTTTGCTGTAAGCTTTCTCAAAGGACCCCAGAAGCAGTTGAGTTTGTACACATTCCTTTATAAAGCAATTAGAGGTAAAGTGTTTTTTTTTTTGTGTGTGTGGGATCCACCTAATCTGGTCAAGCTTATTTTTTTCTGAAACAAACAATTTAGCAGCTCTTAAGTGCAAGGCCCCAATGGGGCCATCTGTCAGTGTGTGCAGCTGCCATGGGTAAATCAGACAAACGTCCTTCAGATGGATGTGCCACTGATATCTACTATAATGCACCTTAACTGAGGCCTGATGTTCCTATTACTAGGCCTTCTAACTTCCTCTAAGCTAAAACTATGTGGTGTGGAGTGTTATAGCCTTCTGTTTGTGCCAGATTAAAACTTTTCTTTAATTGCCAGAGGAGAGCAGCCCTTCGAATAGTCATTTCCAGTGTTACTTTTTTCCATATTTGATTTATGATGTTACTGCAACGACTGCATCATTGCGGGCACAATTGTGTTCTGTAATTAAACAGTCAGGCTGATTCAGCTGGGAGACTCTAGCTAGTCAGACTTTGCTAAAGAGTCTGGCACTATTCTTCATTAAAGTAAAAGATTTTGCAGCAGGAGATTAGTCGACTACTTTATGTTTGGGCTGTTGAATGCAGACACAACATTTTTGTCTGAGCACAGGCAGACAAGGTTATCAATGCTATCTGCAAAATGCAGGTCAACTAAAAAGGTACAGTATGGGACAAAATGAGAAAATAGAACTCGAAAACCAAGGGTCAGAAATTAACACATCACACTAAAGAGTGGCCACAGCAGCATTAAGTAGAACAAATTAATTAAGAGATATCACAATCTTTAGGTGGACCTACTGTAATTTGTGACTGGGACAGAACTGAAACAAACAAAGGTCATTTTATAAGATAATCCACTTTCTGTTAAATGTAATAATACTGTAGCTATAATTGTTTATTTCCTTTATATATACTCAGCAAAAAAAGAAACGTCCTCTGACTTTCAACTGTTTTTACTTTCAGTAAACTTAATGTGTAAATATTTGTATGAACACTAAAAGAGTCAACACCATAAGACATAAACTAAAAATGTTTCACAATGTGTCCCTGAATGAAGGGAGGCTCAAAATCAGTCAGTACCAGTCAGTATCTGGTGGCCACCAGCTGCTTGAAGTACTGCAGTGCATCTCCTCCTCATGGACTGGACCAGATTTGTCAGTTCTTGCTGTGAGATGGAGGGATTGTGTGTTCCTGGTGTGACTCGGACAGTTGTTGTGGCCATCCTGTACCTGTCACGCAGGTGTGATATTCGGATGTACCCATCCTGTGCAGGTGTTGTTACACGTGGTCTTCCACTGCGAGGATGATCAGCTGTCCTTCCTGTCTCCCTGTAGCGCTGTCTTAGGTGTCTCACAGTGCGGACAATGGCGATTTATTGCCCTAGCCACATCAGCAGTCCTCATGCCTCCCTGCAGCATGTTTTGGGTGTTTTTTTAGTGTCCTGCGTTTTTAGAATTGTGACCTTAAATGCCTACTTTCTGTAAACTGTTAAGGTCTTGACGACCATTCCACAAGTGCATGTTAATTAATTGATTATGGTTAATTGAACATGCATGGAAAACATTGTTTAAACCCTTTACAATGAAGATCTGTAAAGTTATTTGGATTTTTACAACATTATTGTTGAAATACACAGTCCTATATATATATATATATATATATATATATATATATATATATATATATATATATATATATATACTGTATACCAGCTAATCTTACTGATGTGGCCAGTCATCAGCCTCAGGTGCATATAGACATAAATGATCAGAATGATCATAAATGTCCCTTGTGTACCTGATGTCACATAAATCCGTCTGCCTGTTCTATAACACAATCCCAAATCCATCTCTAACTCCTGATCAAGAGCACAACAACAGTTATTTGTTAACAGCAAGTTATTAATTAGAAAAATGGTAGTAGTAGTTACATACCCATATTCCTTATCATTGTTTCATTTACACCTGAAGCAGTGAGCCAACACAAATGGCTAGCAGATGCCACCAAATCTTGGAGGAATCATATATTTGTACACCCTCTAATGTAATCACGTGATGATACTGTAACAATTCAAACTTCTTCAGATTAATATCATGACCTTCTTCGTGCATTTACATCTTTTTTGTATAAAGTTACAAAGTCCACCACAACTCAATGCATATGAGAATAATCAGTAGAGCTGAAGCTATCAATTATTTGGTTACTTTTATTTGTGTGACAAAGTGTAAGGTAAGTCTGTAGGTAATCATATAATCATCAGGTAATCTTTAGTGCTCCCCAGGAATTTCATGTACAACAATACATAAGCACATAATTTCATAAAGTTCTACATCAAGCAAATAACAAATTCCTCAGCAGTAGCCAGGACCCCTAAACAATAAGTATCCTTGTAAATAACAAAGAAAGCGGAAAATGGGCTTAACACAAATCACAATGTCATGCTAGATGAAAACATAAAACCTTCTGCAACATTTTTGGCTTCAAAATACACCATAAAAAATGTCCCTAATGTTGGTTAATGATACTGTGATTGTGATTGGCCTTATGTTAGTCCAATGTCTGCAAAAGGTCCTTTTAGTCTCTGACAGAATAAACTAGTACTGAATGACACAGAACTACTGTATAATAGCCATCAGTTCCTGCATGTCCCGTGATCTGGTCCCATGCTCACTCTTGTCTGGGTCTAATTATTCCTTGTTACTACTATTAATCAATTAAAAACTTTTCGATGTACTTTATCATTGTCAAGCCATTGTTGTTGATGCTGCTGTCATCTGTTTTCCTGTGTGCCATGGTCTTGCTTATCGTCTGCATGTTTTTTGCCTTGTACCCACTGTCCTTATTCATGTTCATTGTTTTTGTTTCCAGAGTTGTATCTGCAAATGCACAATTGCATTTGCTTCCAATGCCACTTTCTGATAACATAAGGAAATTTTATTTGGAAAACCCCCCCCCCCCACAAACTTCTTCCCCCATATTTTACTATCTATTTAACAAGAAATACAGGTTTCAGAGGGCCCGCAGTGGGTGTCGGTTAATGGTCCAGCTGAAATATCCTTCAGATAATGAATGTTTTTATACCACAAACTCCATCTGTTTCACTCCACCAAATGCGCAGTTTCATTGTCTATATAAATGAGCTACTGCCGGGCACCACCCTGCCAGCAGAGCTGAGCAAAGTGGGATGGAGATGAGCAGCAAGTTGAATGGTAGCTTCTTATATGAGGTCACATTTGGGAGAATTCTAATTGGCTTATTTGTATGCTGGCCAAAACCAAAAATAGAAAAAGGACAAACAACAAATAGGATTTTCCTCACATTTATGTTTTTATTTAAGCACACCCGGAGACCCGAATGTGTAAAAATGACTAAAAATAATATTTTTTTTTTATAATGAGTCCTCTTTAATGTCACTCTGAATAATGGAATTCTGCAAATATAAATATAAAGTTGTCGAAAGTTGTACCAAATGTGGCAATTATGATTATGCAACACTAACTGCTTTAAATTAAACTCCCTAATAACCTTTAAAGGTATGCCGTCATACCTCATCAGTGTTGAGGTTTGACAATCCTGTTGCTTCAAGGTGTTCAGAAGGTTGGGAATTCCTATAAGCAATTGCACACACATGGTAGCTCAAGCAGGCAATTCAAATTGCAGCTTTCGGCCTACTGAAGCTTGGTGAAAGAAAAGTATATGAAAGGTAGCAGAAGCTCCATGAGGTAATTGCAAAGTTTCAGATGCTGAAGCTGGGCTTTGACTGGAACCTCTGAGTCATTAGATTTAAATTATATACAACATTACTTAAAACCTACCATAGAAAAATAATGCAGAAAAAGGCAAATCACTATCTTAACTTATTGATTATTTAAAATTATATAAAAAATTTTAATTTTAGGTTAAAAAAAAATCCTTAAATTTTAATATATTTTCTATAGAAAATCACACACAATGTATTGTAATAGTTTAGTTCACTTTTAATACTTCATGTGCAGTATTGTAGATAAAGTAATGTTCACCATGAACATTAAATTTTTCATGGAGCATTTTTCATGAAGCTTCATGCACTTTTTTATAATTGTATACAATGACAACATCCAATCAAAGTCTAGTGCACGGGATGCCTTGTTTATAACTTAGTAATTTGCTTGCACAGTTTTTCAATGACAAGTGACATCAGGGATCCTGTAACAGTCATTCATTTTCACAGTGTGAAACATTTTTTTCCTCACTCAGGTTACGCTGCATGCTTCTGTTCGGGTGTTTCATTTTCTGTACAGAAGTAAACAGAGTATAAAAGCAATGTGATCTCTGTTTCCTCTATTTGATTAATAAATTCAATTTAGCTGAGAATAAAACATTATATGTTTTGCTGTTGTAGGAAAATAATCAACCACAGCAATGGCTGTAATGCTATACCACTACTTCTTTTTTTCTCTTCTAAAGTTAAAATAACATGAACTAGAGCTGCACTTTAAGATGATAGAGTTCACCATAGAATTCTTAAGAGATACAGTACACCACTCGGCTCACCTGGATATGTGTCGCATTCAGTTCCTCCATATGTTCCTTTGCACATTTCAACCCCAAATTTGTGTCCAATTGAGAAACCATCAAAAAAAATAAAATAAAATAACACAACAGGAACATAAGCACCAAGCCCAAAGTGTCTTCCATACATGCTGCATAAGAATATTCCTCAAGTGGTCTTGCCGAAATTCATGAAAACAGCTTGCGAAAAAATATGAAAATAACATTGGAATGGAATCACTCAATAGCATATTTATTCCCAAATAATAAAATAACCTCTAGTGCTACTAGAAACACTACCATGTTTGCTAAATGAATGACCAACTTTCTCAAGGGGAAGTGCTTCATACAATATGATTTGCCAAAAAGCAAAGATATGAGCCTTGCTGGAGTGCATTGAACACTCCTGATCCTTATCTTTGAGCACTTGCAAAGAGGAGCAAAATAACATGTTGCAAACATATATGAATCTAAACTGGTTGATTTTGCCTTGGAGTTGTTCTGTGTCATTAACATCGTCAGATGGAGGCTTCACAACAGGACGCCAGCAACTTGAAGTAGGCATTGCCATGGCATGTTTCAGTTCTCCCATCCTTCTTGTACAGTAGATGCCTTTGAAAAAAATCCTCATTGGAGTCAGCCAAGTCACTGGAGGCTCCAATTTACCACTGGGTGAAGGACTATCTTTCTTGGCAATCTTGTTCTTGTATTGAGAATATCAGCTTTGCTGAGCCTAGATGAGACCAACAGAAATGACCCCATATTAGCCTTATTGCTAATTAGTCTCGCTAAGAAATGGTTTTCTTATGGCCACACTTAACACACTTACAGCTGTTTAATCACAATTCTGAGTTCCCGTCACATCAGTTAGGTTAAATTTGTTTTGCTCTGAAGTGTTTGCTAATTTAAATTCAAATGTTGACTTGCCGAATCCGAATGTTTTCTGGGAAGTGTACTGTACATGTCTTTAAACAAGCCTGGAGGGAATACTCAGGAGGTCTCTAGGAGAAAAGCAACAACTCTACTCCTCCCCAGGCAGTCTCAGGAAATGCATGTTTTGTAATAGGTACTCTATAGCTAGAAAGAATTAATCTGGGGAGAGGGTTACTGACTATGCCACCCCGAATTGGAAAACACTGATTGAATAGAGAAATAACCTTAAATAAAATGTTATAAGTAATACTGTTATTTACAGACAATCCCGTTATTCAATAATTGCCATATGCAGCAATGCATAAGTACATGAATCAATGTTCGCACTGGAGGATATCTACAGTATAAAGCTAATCACAAAACTTAAGCTGAGTGTGCACACCCACTACACATGCCATACACACAAAGGCCAATATTTAACATGGAGAATGTACCAAACTCAAAACATGAACCACTCCTGCATACTGTAGGTTGGCACATCATTCGCGGAGGCTCCACAATCATCCAGATAAACTTCAAAATGACAAAAAACCTCATAGCAAAAAAGTAACAGTCATCGGAACTTATCCCAGAAAATATTAAAATCCCACATTCCTCAGTAACACCAACAAACATGATTCTACACAAATAAATATACCTTATTTACTGCCACATCAAAGATGACTTAAATTCCACTCGTAAAAGCTGAACAGGGAGAACTACCACTTATCCTGGCTCTATAATTAAAAGCTATAAATTAGAAGCCTACACAAACCTCTATAAAATATCAACCACTGGAAATGTAACTCCAACTTTTAAATTGCTTACAATTTAATGCCGGTAGCCTAATCCACCCAATCACATGCTACATGCACCAAATCAAAAACCACCTATTCTGATAAATTAAATCGAAGAAATTGATAATTGATGGGTAAGAACACCTTTGCAGAACATTCTAATGATGATGTAATCTATATAATTTAATGCAGGTATACTCTCTAATCAAACAGACAATAACTTTAAATGACAAACTTTCATGACACCGGCACCACTTAATTACCCCAGTGTTGTCAGCCAGCCAGCAACAGCCAACAGCGTATCTGTTCATCAGTGCTCAGAATCTGTATAATACCACAGATTTCAGATATTTATGTAACGTATTTAAAAGTATCTCACACCCTACTCCATTTGATGTCAACCTTATTTTTTGTTCTGGTAGCTCTGTCAATAAAACAAATTCCATGTACGTGCAAGCGTACTTGGCAATAAAACTCTTTCTGATTCTGAATGTCAACGCTCAGGCCAGACGTTGTGATGTGGACAACTGCTTCAGTGAGGGTCCTGATCATGGATGTAAACCATTGCCTGGAAGAAGGGAAAGTTAGTGGTGCAGGAGCAAACATGTCTGAGGTACTCAGAGTTGGTAGGGGACCACAATGAAATGGAAAAGTTAAAAAGAAGAAGAAGTTGTGTTATTTCTCCTTTCTACTGGCAATAATGTTGCATAAATCAGAAAGCAGCGTAATTGTATTCGCTTTTGCTGCTCTGTCAAATGGCAAGGCAATGCATTTACACTCCACCAACAAGCACTTAGTCACAGGATATATTTTAAATACTTTATAAACTTGTGACTCACAGTGGTGGTTGAGGATCTAAATCTGGATCTCAATTGGTGCTTCCAGATCATGTTTCTGGCTCAAGTGTCTTTCATTCTCTGCACTTTGTTCCATGATGAATACAATTCCACACAAATTCCTGGCAAGCCACAGACATTCTCAGTTTTCCCACAACGTTTGTTAGCTCTCCTCATGATTCAGAATGCTTTCTCTCAGCTCTGGGAACAAGGGAAAAGATGATGGGCAAAAGCCAGAAGCAGAGTGTGAGTGAGAGTGAGAATGTACTTCTGGTAAAGTTCTTTGGGAGACTGAGACATTTGCCTCATCAATAATGCATGGGAAATTGCTAAGGGGCTAGAGCGAGCTTGTAGTGAAAGAGTGAAAGGAGAAAAATGGAAGGGGAGTATCATGAACTGATCTTGATGTTATTAATAGAAGGCTATTAATTAACCCAGCAATGTTAAATATAGTGCAGTTACTTGGAGCGGACAAAGGGAGGATGGCAAACTCTAAAACGTGCCCAAAATGGGACCTAGAACATCTGCTGCTGTTGGCACCTGTGGCCGATGAACTGATAGTGCTCCCTGCACATCCATCACACACTCCCTAGTGTTCTGACCCCTTACTCGGACCATGAACACCCAGACATGTCATTTTATCACCTCTCCATGAGACTAAAAGAATTGTGATAACAAGTGGGAAGGAGGAGGATTTTTAGTTTAGGATAATTTTTAACATGTTTTATTTGATCTCTGTTAATGTTTTTAGTTTTTATTACCCATTATCTTTTAATTTAGTCAATTAAAGAGGTGTTATACTGATTGTTTAAATACTGTGAGTGAAGATAATTTTTGGTGAAACTTATTAGTTAACTAATGACCAAACAATCAAAAGTTAGACTTTAGGAATGCGTTTAACATTAAGAATATTATATGGAGGTAACATATGGCTTATCCAGTGTCCCCAAAATTTCCCTGCATGATAAAAAAGAAAAAGAAATTAATAATAATAATAATGTACACTGTACATAAACTGCAGTTCCAATTCAACATATGCGATTTTACTGTAAATGTGATACCATAGATGTACAGTAGTTGGTTGTAATAAGCATTGCATTAAGCAATATAAGTGAAGAATGAACATGCCGTTTGCTGACAAAATTAAACTATACTCAAAACCTGCTTTCTCAGGACAAAATACTTTGCACAAGATGACATTTCATTTTGACCCTTTTGCCTTTTTTATTGTTTCAAATAATCAGTATTGGTCGTTAAATTTGATGTTAGCTATATTCACTTTGCTGAAAGGCTACCAGGAACAATTAAAATAAAATGTTTATGACGTGAAAATTTTATATAACAATAGTTTTTCTTAATATTTCAATTAAAATATTTATTTTTATTAGTTGTCTTGCATGACAAAGATTTTACTGATCTTCTATTTTTTTGGATCTTCAACAAAATGTGTAGATTATGTTAATGTTCGTGGTGGCAGCATGGTGGCCTTGCTCCTCCAGGGTCATAGGTTTGATGCACATTTTAGCTCTGTGTGCATGGAGTTTGCATGCTCTACCTGTGCTTGGTGAGATTCCACTGGGCACTCCGGTTTCCTCACACAGTCCAAAGGCTAGATTAGGTTATGTGGCATTTCCAAGATGCTTGTTGTTGTGTGTGTGTGCCCTGCAATGAATTGGCACGCTGTCCAGGGTGTACCCTGCATCGTACCCCAAGTCTCCAGGGACTGGAGCCAGGCATCTTGTGATTCTGTACACAGGAGAAGAGTTATAGAAGAAGAATGAATGAATGAATGAATGAATGAATGAATGAATTCTAGGAGCATCATTCTACAGCACTACACCTACAGTATGGTCGTTTGCCAATTTGCCTCTACTAACTAGAACTCCCCTATCATGTAAGCAGGGAAGATATTCACATTTCATACAAACTTCCATAAATTCTTTTGATAGTGTAAAGCTTCTTTCGACAATGACAATTGTTAAAAGTGCTATACAAATAAAATTAAATTGAATTAAATTTAATTGAAGATAGCACACACTTCCTCTAAGAAGCGAGATAAATTCCCCCCAAACATTTGCTCATTTCACAACCCAGCTTAGCTGAACTTACTCAAAGAGAAGCTCTTTCTGCCTTCTTCCACGTACATAATCGTACAGATGTCCGTGATTGATCTGTGTCACTCTGATTGATAGGTTAGTGAGAAATGCTGTCTCTCACCCAGACAATGCAGTGAATGAATTTATCTTGGTTTTTCAGCCATACATGGCTCTGGCAGCAAAATCACAATCTCTTAAATGATAGGATGAATGCTTTTGTGTTGCACCATTTAGGAGGCATTTAGAAGCAACTTTGCTAAAAGATTGATAAATGAGGTCCATTGTTTGGAAAGTTAATGACAAAAACAAAGTCAAATGAAAACAAAAGAAAGTTCTTTTTGTCACAATAAATTATATTAAGCGATGTGTTTCCATCAATGCCCACTGACAAGCTCTATTTCAAAACACAAGATGTACTGTACAGACAAGCTCTCACACAGATTTTCAGAAAGCCTGATGTTAACTAAATGAACTTCATTGATCAGGCAATGAGGCCAAAAAAAATTCCTGAGACTGCACTTTCCAATATAATTATCAGTTTATTACTCCAAAAAGACCGTACATTAACACCAGTTACAAAATGAGTAAAGCCGCTACAGCTAACCTTTCTGACTGATAAACAAACATTTGGATTTTGTATATAATTTTCAGAGCCTTCTGCTTTTATTATCACTATCGAAAGTACATATTAATTATTTTATATTCTATTAGATGTAGCCGTGACTTAATTCCCATGTAATTTAATTAAATATTTAAATATTCATTCTCTTGAATTTTAGAATTAACTAAACTTAATAAGTGCACGGTTAACTTAAGTGTGCGGTGTGAGGTAGATTTTAATTACACACAAAAAATGTACAGCGCCATCTGTTTTTGAGATAAACTAATGATTTTTTTCAAGGATGATTTTTTATGACACAAAAGTATTTTTCATTATTATTATGAATAATAATTTATTATTATTATTATTATTATTATTATTATTCAGTAAGTATTTTTCATTTAAATTTCAAAATAGCATATTTTTATATTCCCGTGGGCTGAAAGATTGTGATAAAACAAAGCTTATATGTTACCTCAAGCTTGACCAAATACAAGTGTGAAAAACCTATTAACATTTTTCAGGAGTTCATGATGTGTGCACAAAAGCAACAGACAAACAGACAGACAAAAATTCCAAAAAACAACCTTTTATTATTCATCTAATATGCTTCCAAATTATTTCTTATAATTATTTCTTTATATGTTTTTATTTCTTGTGATATTCATAAATATCTTCAATGTAGACATGGCAACTTTATTATTATATATAGATTTTATATTTTGCACAATATTCTATTACAGTATGTGATTTTTGATAACCGCCAATTGATGCAAAAGGATTTTTTAAATTTCACGTTGGGTTACAATATATATTCAATTAAATTCAATTTTATTTGTATAGCGCTTTTAACAATTGTCATTGTCGCAAAGCAGCTTTACATGAATCAAAATGGTCAGATAGTCCCTGGTGAGCAAGGCGAGGGTGACAGTGGCAAGGAAAAACTCCCTGAGACAGTAATAGGAAGAAATCTTCAGAGGAACCAGACTCAACAGGGAACCCATCCTCATCTGGGTGAAACAGAGAGCAGGAATTGCTCTGAATTTACACTGTGTGTTAGGTGGCAGGCAGTTCAGCTATAATAGTTGATGTTAATTGATGTTAATATGGTGTCCAGGTAGTTATTGGAGACTCAGGTAGACTTGTAGGATGTTCCAGTCCTGAACTATCGAACTGTCAAGCCCTCAGAGAAACAGCTGCCAACACCAGTCGAGGCCAGAACCGTCTACTAGGTAGAGAGAATCACCCCCAGACACCAGACGCATCTCAAAGAGACACACGGGGCATCCATGTGACGAGATCTCCAAGCAGAAGCAGGGCACCAGGATGGGTCAGACAGGTCCGGAGGGCAGAGGGAGTCTGGATCACTGGCAGCTCAGGAATGACATGTGTAGCTCAACAGAGAGAGAGAGAGTGAGAAAGAGATAGAGGGGGAGAGAGGGAAGAGAAAGGGGGAGAGAGAGCAAAAGAGGAGAGATGGCAGTTAGGTATGGTCACAGTCACATAATGTATAATGTGAATGTGTATTTACTGTAGAGTGCAAGCAGAGACTCCGGCAGGACTAACCATGACATCATAACTAAAAGGGAGAGCCAAAAGGAAACACATACATGAGGGCTCCCTGAGATGTAAAGCAAACAATCACCTCACCGTCAACAAACCTGAGTGATCAATGAGAGTGGGGAAGACAGCATCTAAACATGCCAGTTCACCGTAATACTCTACGTCCATGAGTCCCCCAGATCTGCTCCTTTACCTTATGGCAAATCTATTTATAAAAATGCTTGGCTAAATAAATAGGTTTTGAGCCTAGACTTAAACACTGAGACTGTGTCTGAGTCCCGAACACTATTTGGAAGACTATTCCATAATTTTGGGGCTTTGTAACAAAATGCTCTGCCCCCAGCTGTAGTTTTCATAATACGCGGTACTGACAAGTAGCCTGCATCCTTTGATTGAAGTAGGCATGGCGGATCGTAAGACACTAGCAGTTCGCTCAGATACTGCGGCGCAAGACCATTTAATGCTTTATATGTCAAGAGTAGTATTTTAAAATCAATGCGAAATTTCACAGGGAGCCAATGCAGTGAAGATAAGATAGGGGTGATGTGCTCATATCTTCTGGTACTAGTGAGGACTGCTGCATTCTGCACTAGCTGAAGCTTGTTTATGCACCTAGCTGAACAACCAGACAGTAAGGCATTACAATAGTCCAACCTAGAGGTGATAAAAGCATGAACTAGTTTTTCTGCATCGTTTAGTGAAAATATATTTCTGAGGTGAAAGAATGCTATCCTGGTAATATTATCTACATGAGCTTCAAATGAAAGGCTGGAATCTATAATCACGCCGAGGTCTTTTACTGTTGCACTTGATGGAACAGAAAGGCCATCTAAAGTTACGGTGTGATCTAAGATTTTACTCCTAGCTGTATGCGGTCCTATGACTAGAACTTCTGTCTTATCCGGATTAAGCAGAAGGAAGTTAATTACTGTAGCATCCAATTTCTTATGTCCTGCACACATTGCTCAACTTTAGTAAGCTGGTTTTTCTCATCAGGTTTTGCTGAGACATATAACTGTGTGTCGTCAGCATAACAATGAAAACTAATACCATGCTTACGGATTATGTTGCCCAGAGGGAGCATGTAAAGGGAAAAAAGCAGTGGGCCTAAAACTGAACCCTGTGGAATGCTAAACTCCACTAGAGAACATGCAGAATAATCACCATTTAAGTATACATACTGATAACAATCGGTCAAATAGGATCTTAGCCAGGAGAGGGTTGTACCCTTAATTCCTATCTGTGAAGAAGAATACTATGATCAGTGGTGTCAAAAGCTGCACTGAGGTTGAGTAATACAAGCATAGTTACACAACCCTGATCAGAGGTCAATAGGAGGTCATTTACTACTTTAACGAGTGCTGTTTATGTGCTGTGATGAGGCCTAAAAATATATATATACAGGCCTATATTGTCACACCTGTGCCACCACGGTCCCGGGGAATAAGATCTGGTTCTGGGGTCCCGCTGCCAGACGACCGTGCCAGCATGCACGCTTTTCTCCGTGATCAACAGCGAGAGATTGATAAGTTGGCACGGGCCGTGCATGATCTCGCATGCAGCGTAAGCCAGTTGGCTACCACACGATCCCCCCCAACCTCCCCACGCCAAACCTCGACACCTTCACCACCCCGCCCTGCGCCGCCGGAAAGGTATGCGGGGGACCCCGAGGGATGCAAGCGCTTTCTATTGGCCTGTGAGCTGTACTTGGCGGAGTTTCCAAACATGACCGATCTCCGGCCGTGGGACTGCGCGATTGAGCTCCTGCCGGGGAAAACAACGCCTTGCTCGCGTGTTTATCCATTATCCCTGGAAGAGACCAGGGCGATGGAGGAATACGTGGAGGAGGCTCTTCAGCAGGGTCTCATCAGCAGGTCCACTTCCCCCGCTTCGGCAGGCTTCTTTTTTATAGAAAAAAAAGGCGGGGGTCTCAGACCCTGCATAGATTATAAAGGTCTCAATGCAGTAACAGTGAAGTATAAGCACTCGCTGCCCCTGGTTCCCGCCACTATCGACCAACTCCGAGGCGCTCCTCTCTTTACCAAGCTCGATCTCCGCAGCGCTTATAACCTCGTTCGTGTACGTAAGGGCAACGAGTGGAAGACTGCGTTTAGCACTACATCTGGTCATTACCAGTATAATGTGATGTCATATGGGCTGGTAAACGCACCTGCGGTGTTTCAGGGGTTCATGAACGATGTGTTTAGGGATATGTTTAACCGTTTTGTGATAGTGTATTTAGATGATATTCTAATATACTTGCGGTCATATTCCGAACACGTCCTCCATGTAACTGCCGTCCTCCGTCGTCTGCGCGAGCACGGGCTCTATGCGAAAGCTGAGAAATGTGAGTTCCACAAGAAGGAGGTTGCATTTCTCGCATTTCTCGGCTATCGCATTGTGAAAACACAATGGCCCGAACCCAAAGCAGTAAAGGCGCTACAGAGTTTTCTCTGGTTTTTACAGGCGCTTTATTCGTAACTTCAGTACCATTGCGGCACCGCTCACTGCTCTATTAAAGGGGAAGCCTCAGCGATTAATCACATTCCCCGCTGAGGCTAAAATGGCATTCCAGAGACTAAAAAGGGTGTTCACCACAGCCCCTGTGCTATGGCTACCCAACCCCGATAAGGTTTTCATAGTAGAAGTAGACGCATCAGAGGTGGGCATAGGAGCGGTGCTGTCCCAACGCCAAGGCCAACCCGAGAAACTCCACCCTTGCGCATTTTTTTTCTCGTAAACTGACACCTGCCGAGCGTAATTATGACATTGGGAATAGAGAACTACTCGCAGTGAAAGCGGCGTTAGAGGAGTGGCGTCACTGGCTAGAGGGAGCCAAACATCCCTTCTTTGTATTAACCGATCACAGAAATTTAGAATACATCCAACAGGCTAAAAGATTAAACCCTCGTCAAGCCCGGTGGGCGCTGTTCTTCACGCGCTTTCTCTTCCATATAACATATCGGCCCGGATCCAAAAATCAATTCAATTCAATTTTATTTATATAGCGCTTTTAACAATAGTCATTGTCTCAAAGCAGCTTCACAAAAATTAAAGAAATTTAACCCCCCCCAAAAAAAAAAAATAATAATAATAATTATAGAAAAGAAAATAATTGGAAGTGTGGATGTGTGAGAAAAATGTGCAGATAATAATAATGAGACGAATGAATGAAATTTCTCTGATGAGCAAGCCAAGGGTGACGGTGACGGTGGCAAGGAAAAACTCCCTGAGATGGAATTAGGAAGAAACCTTGAGAGGAACCAGACTCAACAGGGAACCCATCCTCATTTGGGCGATAACAGATAGAAATGATATAACATCTTGTGTGTTGTGCAGGTGAAAATTCAATATGACAGAAATTATTTAAATTGACATGAAGACCAGTTCAGCATAGGGACGAGTCAGTAGGTGCAGAGGGCAGATGAGGTCTGGATCACTGGAAGCACAGGAGCAGCATGTGTAGCTCCAACCATCATAAAGCTGAATCCAGCTGGAGCTGGTCCTTCTCTGGATGCCTCAGGAACCTCGCAGGGTCGGCCTTTGTCTACTGAAGCTGGCAAAATCTCCCGATGCCTCGGGATGGGTAGAGAAATACAGAACAGATGGGGAGAATTAGCGTAGTTGCCATTCGGTATAGGTGTACTGGAGTATGAGATTATGGGATGAGTTATGTGTATGCCAGATTAAAAAGATGCATCTTGAGTCTACTTTTGAACTGAGAAACCGTGTCTGCTCCCCGAACACTGTCTGGAAGGCTATTCCAAAGCGTTGGAGCTAAATATGAAAATTGAAATTCTGGGAACTACCAGAAGTCCGGAGCTTTGTGATCTTAAGGCGCGTGGTGGATTGTAGCGCATCAGAAGACTGGTTAGGTATGTGGGAGCTAAACCATTTAAGGCCTTGAAAAACCTGTGCCAAGTTGTAGTGCGGACTGGATAGTCCGCTGTGGCGACCCCTCGTCGGGAACAGCCGAAAGACCAACAACAACATGTAAGTAATACTATTTTGTAATTTATTCTAAACTGAACAGGTAGCCAGTGCAGGGATGATAATATTGGGGTTATATGATCATATTTTCTGGATCTAGTGAGAACCCTGGCAGCTGAATTTTGGATTAACTGAAGCTTGTTTATTGGGAATGCAGGACAACCACCTAGTAATGCATTACAATAGTCCAGTCTGGAGGTCATGAATGCATGAACTAGTTTTTCTGCATCAGATACGGATAAGATGTTCCTAAGTTTAGCAATATTTCGAAGATGGAAAAAGGCTGTTTTTGTGATATTTGAAATGTGATTTTTCAAAAGACAAGTTACTGTCTAATATTACGCCCAGGTCTTTTACTGCTGAGCTGGTAGTAACAGTACATCCTTCTAAGCGCAGGCTGAATTGTGAAAGCTGTTGTGTGCTGGTTTTTGGGCCAATAAGTAATATCTCTGTCTTATCTGAATTTAATAAAAGAAAGTTATTGGTCATCCAATCTTTTATGTCCTGGACACACTCAGTTAATCTAGACAACTTAGGTATTTCGTCTGGTTTAGTTGAGATATATAATAGGGTATCATCAGCATAACAATGGAAACTAATCCCATGTCTTCTAATGATGTTACCCAAGGGAAGCATGTATATTGAGAACAACAGAGGTCCTAAAACGGACCCTTGTGGGACCTCATATTTCACTGGCATTACACCAGACGGTTCTCCATTTAGATCTACAAAATGGTAGCGATCAGACAGGTAAGATCTAAACCATTTTAATGCCTGTCCCTGAATACCTATATAATTTTGTAAGCGATCTATGAGAATATTATGATCTATAGTGTCGAATGCAGCACTAAGATCGAACAGGACTAGCAATGAGATGCAGCCTTGGTCTGAAGCTAAAAACAAGTCGTTTGTAATCTTAACTAGTGCAGTTTCTGTGCTATGATGGGGCCTGAAAACTGACTGAAATTCTTCAAGGATGTTGTTATCCTGCAAGAATGTGCAAATTTGAGCTGATACTACTTTTTCTAGTATTTTTGATATGAACGGAAGGTTTGAAATCGGTCTGTAATTTGTTATTTCATTCGCGTCCAAATTAGATTTTTTAAGAAGCGGCTTAATAACTGCTAACTTGAAAAGTTTAGGGACGTGACCTAGATGTAATGAAGAATTAATAATGTTTAGAAGTGGCTCTCCAACCGTAAGCATCACTTCTTTTAAAAATCTGGTTGGGATTGGGTCTAACAGGCACGTTGTTGATTTAGCCGAGGTGATAAGTTTATACAGCTCTTCCTGTCCTATACCTGTAAAGCACTGAAAATCTAAATGTGAAGCTATAGGCTGAACTGGATACTATTAGAGGTTGAGCCTCCATTATTTTCTTCCTGATATTATTGATTTTTTCATTAAAGAAGTCCATAAAGTCTTCACTTCTAAACTGTGATGGGATACTCTCTGCGGGCATCTTAGGTTTTGTTAGGCGAGCCACTGTACTAAATAAGAACCTGGGATTGTTTTGGTTTCTTGCTATCAGTTGGCTAAGATGCTCAGTCCTAGCAGTTTTTAGAGCCTGTCTATACAATAGCTGCACATACTGTCTTTATACGCAATTCGAAAAACTTCTAATTTAGTTTTCCTCCATTTTCGCTCGAGGTTACGGGTTGCTCTCTTTAGGGCGCGAGTATGACTGTTGTACCACGGTGCAAGTGTTTTATCTCTGACTTTTTTTAATCTGATAGGAGCAACAATGTCTAATGTACTGGTAAAAATAGTGCCCATGCTGCTAGTCACTTCATCTAGATCATCTGCATTTAGGGGTCTAATAAGAAATTGGGACAGATCCGGCAGATTACTTGTGAATCTGTCTTTAGTAGTGGGATTCATATTTCTAACAGATTGATAACGGATTCATATTTCTAAGGCAGACACCTTATCACGTTATTATCCAGCACCGCAGTCTAACCCAGACCCGGAACCCATTGTTCCCGCCGCTATGGTAATCGCGCCCATGCAGTGGGATATTGGCGCAGAGATCACACGGTGGGCACGGGACAATCCCGTGCCCACCGACTGCCATCCAACTCGTACATTTGTTCCACCCACACTGCGCGAGGGCGTTGCCATGGAGGCTCACACTAGTCCTGCCTCAGGACACCCCGGTATTGCTCGCACGTTAAAACTCATTGATCAAAAATACTGGTGGCCGAAAATGAAGGAAACCGTGAGAACAGTCGTTTCATCTTGTACGGTCTGTGCAACCACGAAATCTTCGTGGGTTGCCAGTTGGGAAATTAACACCCCTACCTACACCGAGTAGACCGTGGTCACACATCGCGGTAGACTTTGTAACGGATCTACTGGTGTCGAAAGGGTACACAACAATCTTAGTAGTGATCGATCGGTTCTCTAAGGGTTGCCGTTTCATTCCGTTTGGCTCCCTCCCGTCGGCGCTCCAGGTGGCAGAAACCCTGTTTGAGACAGTGTTTCGCTGCTATGGCATCCCGGAGGACATTGTTTCTGATAGGGGTCCCCAGTTTATCGCTAAGGTCTGGAAAGCTTTCTTCCAGAAATTGGGGACCACTGTTAGCCTAACGTCGGGCTATCACTCTGAGTCGAATGGGCAGGCAGAGCGGGCTGTCCAAGAACTCGGAAGGTACCGCGCATACTGTAGCAGCCGACAGCACGAATGGGCAGACTGTTTAATCTGGGCCGAGTACACGCAAAATTCATTATATCACTCCGCTACCGGCCTAACGCCGTTTCAGTGTGTGCTTGGGCATCAACCACCGCTCTGTCCATGGGATGCCACCCCCACCGATGTGCCCATGGTGGATGAGTGGTTTAGGCGAGCGGAAACAGTCTGGGGAGATGCACACACAAGAATCTCACAAGCGGTAGTTTGATAAAAAAAGGGAAAGCTCTCCGCTCCAGGTAGGCGATCGGGTATGGCTCTCGACACGGGACCTTCACCTCCACCTCCCCTGTCGTACGCTATGCCCCAAATACATTGGTCCTTTCCCCATTATTTCACAAATCAATTCTGTCTCCTTTAAATTGCAACTTCCTAACCATATGCGCATTAACCCTATTTTCCATGTCTCCCTTCTTAGGCCAGTGACCCGGGGACCACTAGACGAGGGTGTGTTGGAGCCCTCGCTCCCCGGGGCGGTGGAGATTGAGGGCGCCCCGGCGTTCAGGGTGACGAGACTGGTGGACTCACGAAGGAGGGGAGGGGCCCTTCAATATCTCGTTGATTGGGAGGGTTACGGCCCGGAGGAGTGGAGTTGGGTGCCAGCAAAAGACATCTTGAATCCTGAACTTATTACAACATTTCACCAAGCACGGCCGGATCGCCCGGCTCCTTGATGCCCGGGCCGCCCCGCCTGCCGACCTCCCCGTCCCGGTGGGCAACCGCCACTCTCGCCGCCCGGGCGAGGAGGACATCCTCGCCCCCCCCCCCCCCCCCCCGGGAGGTCGGTCCAGGGGGGCGGGGGGGTACTGTCACACCTGTGCCACCACGGTCCCGGGGAATAAAATCTGGTTCTCCGGATTACTGAGCCACAACCTTGTCTCCCCCTAGTGTGTCTACGTTGGTATGTCACCCAGTAATGTCAAATTAGTTTCACCTGTCTCTCCCCTGTGTGTCACTACTTAAACCCGCCGAACCCGTAGGTCCCTGTCCGTTCACTGTTGTGTTACTTGTTGTGTCACTCATGTTTGTTATGCCTTTACTCTTTTACCTCTCAGGAATAAGTGGTGTCTGCAGGGACCGGGCCAAAGCGTGCTGAAAGACAGCCTCATCGAGGTCAAAGCGGAGCACGGTTCAGAGTCGGAACCCGACCCCAGACATTGGATTGTGTAGTTATCCAGTGCTTTTTTGTTACTTGGTTTTTTTGTTCGTTTACCTGCTCCTGTGTATCTTAGGAAAAACCCGCCTGCAGACCCGGCCCGACGAGAGAGAGACTTTTTGTAGCGATTACACCTGTTAAGAGGTTCTTTTGTGTTAAGAGAGTTAATAAAGAAGAGATCGTGGAACTTACCCTGCATCCTGTGTCCATCTTTCACAGTAGCTGATCATGACATATGTAAATATATACAGTGGGGGAAATAAGTATTTGATACCCTACAGATTTTCTAAGTTTGCCAACTTACAAAAAAATGAAGGGTCTATAATTTTTATCATCGGTTTATGGTAAAGGACTGAGACAGAATATCAACCAAAAATCCAGAAAAAGCACATAATACAAATGTTATGAATTAAGTTGCATTTCAATGACGGAAATAAGTATTTGATCCCCAAGCTAAACATGACTTAGTACTTGGTAGAGAAACACTTGCTGGAATGCACAGTGGGAAGACGTTTCTTGTAGTTGTTTACCAGATTTGCACACATCTTGGGATGCATTTTGATCCACTATTATTTACAAATTTTCTCTAAATGTTTAAGGTTTCTTATTTCTAGAATACAGTATTTTGTCTCAATCATTTACCATAAACCTATGATAAAAATTATAGACCCTTAATTTCTTTGTAAGTGGACAAACTTAGAAAATCTGTAGGGGATCAAACCCTTATTTTCCCCACTGTGCACTGTAAAAAATGAATCATGAGGCTTGTAATTTTCATTAAAAAAATGTATGTAATCATTAAAAATAATGTGCATATTTCATTAAAAAAAATGGTTTTCTGTGTTTTTTATAATATATTGAGAACATTTCACTAATAAAATTAAGAAATAAATTTTACCTATTTTTTTAAGGAAATTAGTGCAATTTTTAGGCTTAATTTGAGGAACCATTTAGTCAAAAAATTTGAGGAAAAAAGGCTTCATATTTATTTTAAGAGAATTGGCTCAATTACCCGGTTTTATTAAGTCACCTTCATTTGAATCTCAACAAACAGCAGAGGCGCCATTTTGAAGGAACAGACGAACAGTGTAAAATGTTAAGTAGTAAGTTAAGCCCCTTACTAATTTTTATATTTTAGTTTTATTCCTTAAATAAGCTCCTTTTGTTGCACTAGTGTCAGCAATATAAATGAAATAAATTAAATATTGTGAGCATTTCTGAAAACATCCTGTCCGCCATTAGCCATTAGCATACTTGAGTTTTTTGTAGTGTCAGTCTCCACAGTTCACTGAAACAAGTTTTGGGGAGTTTGTGTTTTACAATGTTACAGATAATGGTTTAGATAATGGTAGAAATGGTTTACTGTACAAGTTCTCTCAGGTTTTAGTACAGAATGTGACTATTCCCACAAGAAAAGATGTTAGCATATAATGCTAAACAGTTGATTTCAATGGCATAGAAATTGTCAGTTAGAAACTGTTTTACAAATTGTTTTACAGATCTTAAAACTGCTGTAAATGTTATATACACTATTTTACACAGTGTTTAATATTTTGATACCAGTGAAACATGAAATAAAAGCATGTTTAACACCAAAATGCATTATGTATTCATTTCATTATAATTTTTTTTTTATATTATTAAGTAATTTTCCTTAATACATATGAGTACCTTTTGAAAATCATCATGTGTCTGGCTAAATAATTTAGGATGTTTTACATGATTTATTTAAGTAGATTCTGCTAGGGGATTAAATCAAGCCGTAAATACTTAAAAATAATATGCGTCTGTGTAAGGGTTAACCCCTAGATGGCGCCAGAACGCCCGTTTGTTTTTGGTTTGTTTTTGAGTTGTAGTTTTGTTGGTACTTCATTTCCCAGTTTGCACCTCGGTCAGGTGACGTAGAAGCTCACCTGAACCGAGGGAAGTTAATTATTTGATTATGTTTAGTTGTATAAATAGCCTGACTGAACTTCAGTCAGGCGTCTAGCATTTGTTGTTGTTATTTTAGTTTAGAGTGGTGTTTGTGTTACGTTTGTTATTTAAAATAAAAGCCCTTACTGAACCGTCAGCTCGCCTCTGCGTTCATGCCACACACCCGACACAGACACCATAGGGAGAAACCTGACAGAATGCTAGACCTATTAAGTGGCATGGCAGAGGATTTTGGGGGGGGCGAGATCATTGTATCCAACGAGCTGGCGGAACTGCTGGAGGACAGCGAGGAGCACGGCGAGATGGAGGTTTGGCAGAGCTGGGAAGGCTGCAGTCTCACCGAGCCGGCGAACTTGCAGGAGGACAACGAGGAGCACCGAGAGAGAGTGGCGAGGCGAAGCTGGGAAGGCTGCAGGCTCGCCATCCGGCGCACGCCATTTGTAGGTGTGGCAGCTCGGGGAGACACATCCCCAAGCCCCGAGGAGAAGTGGACCGGGGAGGTCTGGCGTGACAGGGGTGAGGGCGAAGCGGGAGGAATCTACAGGCAGTGGGCAGAGCAAAACGAGGAGCGCATTCGTGACCTGCGGGAGCAGGTGCTTCAGCTCCAGCAGTTGCTCGTCCAGGTTCGGGAGAGCCAAGCTGTAGTCCTGGAAGATCTCCCTCTCTCGAATCTGGATGACGCGCGCCCCCTCCTGCCAATGCCTGAACTCGGCGCGGAGGATGAACCGCATGGGCTGTGCAGCGTGGACGACGCGCTCCCCCCGCCGCCGGTGCGTAGCGGGGAGGATTATGCGCCGCTGCAGCATGGCGACGCGGACGCCTTTCTGCCACCTCCCGCGCCGGTGCTCGTCGCGGAGGATTACCAGCAGTGGCTGGGCAGCGTGGCGGACGCATTTCCTCCACCCCTGCCACCTCTACTCAGTGAGGAGGACTACGCGCTGCTGCTGCACGGCGACAAGGATGTCGCTCCCGTTATGCAGCCGCCTTGCGACCTGGAGAGCATCATCCTTCCTCCTCCTCCAGGCTTTGAGGACAGCGCGCCAGTTCGTCCGCAGTCGTCGAGCACCTCTCCAGCGCTGCAGTCGTCGAGCCCAGTGCCAGCTGAGATCGTCGCCGAGATCGGCGCGCCCGCTCCTCAGCCATGCGCCGAGATCGTCGCGCCCGCTCCTCAGCCAGGCGCCGAGATCGTCGCGCCCGCTCCTCAGCCAGGCGCCAAGATCGTCGCGCCCGCTCCTCAGCCAGGCGCCGAGAGCGTCGCACCCGCTCCTCAGCGGAGGGCAATCACGGGCCCAAGGCCAGCTACATCACCCAGCCTCAAGGACAGGAAGGAGAAGGTGGGACATTGGGGTGGGTGTCCAGGGCCACCCTGAATGCTTCGGAGGAGCATTTTTAAAGGGGGGGTTATGTAAGGGTTAACCCCTAGATGGCGCCAGAACGCCCGTTTGTTTTTGAGTTGTAGTTTTGTTGGTACTTCATTTCCCAGTTTGCACCTCGGTCAGGTGACGTACAGTAGAAGCTCACCTGAACCGAGGGAAGTTAATTATTTGATTATGTTTAGTTTAGGTATAAATAGCCTGACTGAACTTCAGTCAGGTGTCTAGCATTTGTTGTTGTTATTTTAGTTTAGAGTGGTGTTTGTGTTACGTTTGTTATTTAAAATAAAAGCCCTTACTTAACCGTCAGCTCGCCTCTGCGTTCATGCCACACACCCGACACAGACACCATAGGGAGAAACCTGACAGTCTGGCTAAATAATTTAGGATTTTTTACATGATTTTTTCAAGTAAATTCCACAAAAAAAAATCAAGCCTTAAAAACTGCTTAAAAATATTACGTGCAATTTTGTTACCATATTTTTTTTAAGTAGATAGCACATAAGATTTTTTACAGTGTGTGTGTATATATATATATATATATATATATATATATATATATATATATATTTATATATATATATATATTGTCTGATCTATTTGTATAAGTAAGGGAGGAAGTGATGCAAAAACAACAAAGTACCTATAGGACACTGCAACTTGTTGCATGGCATCTGTTTGTACAGCATGTAAAAAAGAAAAAAAAAACATCTCCCTTGCTTACAGACAAGCCACAGGTAAGCAGACAGGTCTGTTGAGGACTGCAGCTATTGTGGCATGTAACAGCCTGAAAAAGTGAACTACAAAATTTATTAGCATGGTGCAGAGAGTGAAGGGACAGTATGGAAACAAAGATCCTAGTTAAGGTACCAGGATGTGTGAAGCAGGTGGCATTGTATATATCTCTATGTGAGTGAAATAAAAAGGAAAACAACTAATAAGGGTATGAGCAGGGACCATTAAAAATCCATATGGAGAAAAAGCAATACGAATGATAGGAAGGAAGAAAGGGTGGAAAAGAGAATAAAAAGAAAAAGAGAATGATCAGGAAAACAGAGAGAAAGAGAAATCAAGCATAGCTGCAGTGGTGAGATACAGACCATGGTCAGCTCCATCTCACTCTAATTGCTTCTCACCTGCCGCTCTCTGTACAGAACTGGCATGAAGTGCCTCATTATCCAACTCCACCTTTGGCAGGTCTTATTACAGCTCTTCGACCTGCCTTCTGTTTGGCCCTGTGAGAACATTGAGTTCTACAGCCATAAACCAGCTCCACCTCATCCCTTCTGCCATGTCCAACAAGGAAGTGACAGGAACCATGGAACCATGTGCCCACCCAGGATGCTTTATCTGACACAACTGTAATTCAATACTTGAACCAAACACGACATGAGCAGGAAGCAGAAACTTAAAAGTTAATGCAATTTATTGAGACATTCTTGAATTACTGTTGCAGCAGTGGTTCAGTCCTAGCAGTTGGTTGCAGTCCAGATTGGACACCAAAACCAGTGTTAATACCCCGCTGCAGGGTGTTTTAACTTTTAGCTAGAGCTCATACAGCTTTTTCACTGTTTTGTGGCACGGAAGATAAAACAAGCTCCCTGTCAAACATCCAACTTCAACATTTTTAATGGTTTCAGAAGTCAATCTGTTCTGTTTTTGCTCACAACAGGCTTAAATTTTTATTTCTTCACTCAAGGATATATGTGATTCAAAATAATGACTATTTGAAACAAACTCAATGTGCAAATTAAATTTACATAGTATAGTTGCAAATCAAATGTCTATATTCTGTAATAGGTGAAAATGTGTCGTAGTTTAACAAAGGATTATGTTAAGCTTTAATCAGAATTTTTTTGTTTCAAAGGTAACAACTGTGGCCCTTATGGTCTGGTCCTATTATACACCAAGATTATGCTCTACTACAATTGTTCTTGTCTAACTCTACATATTTTTTTCAAGAGGTTCTTTCATCTTTGTACTATTATTATTGTATTTAAGATTTTGCTGTGGTGTCAAAACCAACAGGGAGACCTTGTCATACAAAATATATAATAATAATAATAATAATAATAATAATAATAATAATAATAAAATTTTTAGGCAGAAACAAGACATGGATTTTTCGTCCGTGTGATTAATTTTCCAGAGGAGAGCAGGATTATTCAAATAACCAACTCTCTAAGGTAATTACAGTTTAATTGAACAACTACAATGTCAACAGGAAATCTGTTGTCCACAAGAATGGCTCAAAAAGTCAAGTCAATTTTTCAAAAGATTCAAAATATCTTACAAAATATTATATTCTACAGTAACTTTATTGCAATTCATGTGAAAGTCCAAAACAAAGTGGTGTACATTACAAATAAATAACTGAAAAGTGGGGTCTGTGTAATTATTCAGTCCCCTTTGGTCTGAGTGCAGTCAGTTGCCCATAGACATTGCCTGATGAGTGCTAATGACTAAATAGAGTGCACCTGTGTGTAATCTAATGTCAGTACAAATAGTGATGGCCTCAGCGGTTGTCTAAGAGAATATTGAGAGCAACAACACCATGAAGTCCAAAGAACACACCAGACAGGTCAGGGATAAAGTTATTGAGAAATTTAAAGCAGGCTTAGGCTACAAAAAGATTTCCAAAGCCTTGAACATCCCACAGAGCACTGTTCAAGTGATCATTCAGAAATGGAAGGAGTATGGCACAACTGTAAACCTACGAAGACAAGGCCGTCCACCTAAACTCACAGGCCGAACAAGAAGAGCGCTGATCAGAAATGCAGCCAAGAGGCCCATGGTGACTCTGAACGAGCTGCAGAGATCTACAGCTCAGGTGGGGGAATCTGTCCATAGGACAACTATTAGTCGTGCACTGCACAAAGTTGGGCTTTATGGAAGAGTGGCAAGAAGAAAGCCATTGTTAACAGAAAACCATAAGAAGTCCCGTTTGCACAACAAACATGTGGAAGAAGGTGCTCTGGTCAGATGAGACCAAAATTTAACTTTTTGGCCAAAATGCAAAACGCTATATGTGGCGGAAAACTAACACTGCACATCACTCTGAACACACCATCCCCACTGTCAAATATGGTGGTGGCAGCATCATGCTCTGGGGGTGCTTCTCTTCAGCAGGGACAGGGAAGCTGGTCAGAGCTGATGAGAAGATGGATGGAGGGGATACAGGGATACAGGGCAATCTTGGAAGAAAATCTCTTGGAGTCTGCAAAAGACTTGAGACTGGGGAGGAGATTCACCTTCCAGCAGGACAACGACCATAAACATAAACCCAGGGCAACAATGGAATGGTTTAAAACAAAACATATCCATGTGTTAGAATGGCCCAGTCAAAGTATATATATACTTTAAATATATATAAGTCCCGTCTAGTTGAGTATAACTTATTATTATTATCATTATTATTATTATTATCATTATATTTGCATGCTCACTATTCCCAGTGTTGTCAATGGCTCTTCAGGTTTCAAATTAAAATTTTATTTGTCACATACAGTCATACACAGTACGATATGCAGTGAAATGCTTACACGACCACCCGTGACCTCAAAAAATTAAATAAAATAAATAACAAGACATAATAACGAGAAATGGAAAAGAGGCAATAAATAAATAAATAAATAAATAAATATCTTAACTATAAGAATGTTGAACAAAATATACAAGTTTTCAAAATATATAAGAAATATAAACCTTCACTACCATCTTTTTATTTATTTATTTTATTTTTAAAAAGGAGGTATTTGCACCCCATTTAACTGGACATGGGGCATACACACACACACACACACACACACACACACACCACAATCAATTTGGATATATATATATATATTATATACTGTACTGTATATGCTGCAGCAATTTGACCAAAGGTTCCATCACGGTCATATAATAAGAATAAATACAGTGGTCACCATCAGCCTCCACAATCTCTAGTTAGACTATAGAGGTTTCTACATGGATGGATGGATAGATGGATGCAGCAATTTAAGTTGTTGACAACGTTATCCAAACATAGCATTATTCCTTTTTACAGCAGGAGTCTGTGGGAGCCACACCGACACTTAATATCAACAATGATGACTCTAGATTGAAATGGTTTGAGAAATGCTTCCCTAAGGCAAAATGTTAATTTAATGTCCCCACTCTAATCAATGCAGACAATCATTGTGTATGCATTTTTATGATGTTTGATTATAGAGAATGAATAAGCATCCTAAAGAATGATTGATGGCTGCAATTCCTCATGTTTGTTTTATTATATGACTAATTATTTTGAAGATAGTTATATTTTGCACCACTCACTGCACATGACCACTCACCCTAAAGTGGCCATTCTATTGGTCGCTGATGAACGATTCAAACCTTTTTTTCTTGGTGGGTTGGGGTGGTTTTGGGGGTTACAAGCAAGGTCAATGAAACTGCAATGTTGGTGTAACTACTGTACGTTAGTGCTCTCATACACTGATTGAAGAGTGTCTGTGTATGCAATCAATACTATAGCATGTAGTTGAAACCAAACTTAGCACAGAAAGTCTCAGAAAAAATCTATCAGGGAAAGGCTGCATCTTCACAAAACAGAATCATTTACAGAGTGATTATTGGATCTACTGTCTGAAGAAGACTCAATGGGTGATTACAAAAAAGTGGGTGATTACAAGACGTGGTAACAATCAAACCCCTGTGCACCCTTACAAAATGATTTAATACATACAGCACAGATTAGGAGAATATTGAGAATAAGGAAGCATTTTGGTGGTGCATTCCTGATTTGATGTTTGTTTATATTTTTTTATTAAACTGTCATTTATAAAGACTTAAGTTTAAAATGCATAAACAATGTGTAAATATTTATGAACATAAAATTTATATAATTTCCATGAAGCATGCTTTACTGGATTCACGATGTAGATCCAGGTCACTTGAACTGAAAATACAGACTGTACAAGCAAACATACTGTACTTGTTTTATCAGTGATGCGTACCATGCTTCATGCTTGTCACAAAACAAGCATTCTGATAAGAATGTCAACCAGAGTTCACACTGGATTTGCTATGCATTGTAATACTAACAGCAGGAAAAATAAATATAAGCCTTTGATAAAACTCAAGTGGTCTTACATTTGAAATCCTCTTGGAAACAGTATATTATGCAAGTAAAACTTTTTTTTTTTTTTTAGATATTTCTTTCAGATTTTGGTACACAGACTGACACTCTTCTAAAGATCAATGCATCCTGAGATACAGTTTTACAGTTTGAGAGCTACACTGCCTCAGGCACATTCTGAGAAAGGCAGTTTTTAATATGCTATTTTTTGTTTATATGTGTCAATCTTTTCCTGCCATAGTTGTCTGAATGAAATGTCTCCTGAGACAGAATCCCCTCAAGTATTTCATTTTGATGTCTATCAGTACAATTATTGAAAATGATTATACTGAATACTGTGTGCGAGACAATTTTTTTGCATTCATCAGTAACTTCTTGTTTCCATTATGAAACCATTAATCCATAGTCATGCATTGTCTCTTTTGATCAGCAAGCGTAGTGAACAGAAAAGCTATGATTGTTATTAGCTAGCTCCTTTGTTTAAATCAAGCAACTTATATAACAAATTATGTAAGCATCTTATTTTTCTGGTAGGTCCTTCAAAGGCATTTTGGAAGAAAAATGTATTGGAAAATTAAATCGATTAATGAGAATGTAATCCATGTTATGCATGTTTATGCCATCCACCATTGTATTTCTCAACCCCTGATGATAATTAGAATGTTTTGGAGATCTTAAAAAGGTTTATCCCCAATGGACACTTATTCTAGAGTCATTCATTCTGTTTTAAAGAAACAACATACATCCATTGGGTTTTTGATCCTACAGTCTGGGCTAGAAGGCAATCAGCTCCAGCTTTTCATTATTTTTTCCTCACGTTATCACAGGTTGTTTTTGAGTTATTGCAGTTGCCTTTAGTTGCTGCTTGTTTGGTGGTCTTTCTGCCTATAGCCTTGTGCATACTTTCAGAGTAGAATAAGGTGACAATTTGCCAGTAGGGAAGTAAAAGCTAAAATATAACAATTGCTTGGTGGTGTGTCAGTTGTTGTTTTTTTTTTACCCAAAGAGTGAGTTCAAAGCATGCTCTATTGGATTGAGGGCAGGTGCTTGACTTGGCCAGTGAGGGATATACAATTTATTTGCCATGGGGAGGCTTTAACTTTATGCTTTGGGTTTTTATGTATCTGCAACATGAAGCAATGTCTGACTCAGCATTGGCTGGCTCTGAGTAGACAGTATAGCCCTATACACTTCACAATTTATCCTGCTTCTTTTATCAGCAGTCAGATCATCAATAAACATCAGTGACTTGGTTCCATTGGCAGCCATAGACGCTTAGGCCATAACACTGCCTCCATGTTTGACAGATGATATGGTGTGTTGTGCATCATAAACTATAATTCTTTTCTGTCATTCTGGTGCAAATTCATTTTGAGGTTCATCATTTCAAAGTATCTGGCGAAGATTTCTGGTAAAGTCTAATCTGGATTTCTGTTCTTAAACATTACCAGTGGTTTCCACCTTGCTGTGACGCATGTGCATTTAAAGTACTGAACATCAAAAAGCCGTCTCTTGACCTTACACTTTGGTAATAACATGCCTATGGTACTTCCTCGGGAGTGTTCTTGACTTGGTTAAATATTGTAAAAGGGATCTTTTTTTTTTTACCATTTACAGAATTCTGCAGTCATTTACTTTCGTCATCCACTTTAGTCCTTCCAGGTATTTTGCTGTTGCTGAGCTTCCTGGTTAAGTCCTTCTTTGTAAAAATGTTCCCAATGTTTTGGCTATCTCTCTGGTGTTTGTTTCAGCCTAAAAACAGACTCCTTCACTTCCGTACACATCACTTTAGACCTTATCTTAAGCGTTCCAGTGAACAGCTACTAAATATCAATGTAACACTTAGAACCACCTCCATGACTTTCATCTGCTTGATTAGTCATGAAGTAATATGGGAACAGGCCACATCTGGCCATGTAACTGCTTATTAGCATTTGTTCCATTATTTAAGAACATTATAGTGTGTGTATAAAAATTCCTGTAATTTCTGAATGGTTAATACCACCCTGTTTGTCAAACCCTTTCAATTAAAGTTGTAACATCACAACTGTTTTATTTCACATACATTTGGTAGACACGCTTTTCCAGAGCAACCTAAATATGTTTATACTTTGTTTTATTTTTTTGGATTTATCAAAACACAATACATGAAAAAAAGACACATAATGGTATTCATATTTAGAATATACTGTAGACATGTTGATAGACAATCTTCACTCTATATTCCCAAGCCTATAAACATATACTGTATTATTGGTTGGGGTTACCAATAATGTCAATTAAGGGGTAAAGAAAGCTCATTGATGAAATCAAAGATTGACACTTATTATAGAATATCAGAGTTTCCTCTGGGTAACTGTTTCATCTTTTTTAACTTTAGGAAGGACATTGCATCCTTGAACCCCTGAGAAAAGTATGTAATGATCCTTTGCATACTTTCAGAGTAGAATAAGGTGACAATTTGCCAGTAGGGAAGTAAAAGCTAAAATATAACAATTGCTTGGTGGTGTGTCAGTAGTTTTTTTTTTTTTACCCAAATAGCTGTATGAGTGGAATCATTTCAGGCAGTGTAGGCCAAAAAGATTCTGTTAGAACCCCAGCGCCAATGGACAGAAATGAAACATGGTTTAAATACATTGGTTTCATTGATTATCCAGATATACAGTATCTGGGACAATTAAGCTTTCGAAAAAACAAATCCTATATAATATCTTATCTGCCCTCCAGCTTTTTTAGGGGGGAAAGAAGAAAAATTACTTTACCCGTTGACTTGAAGGAAAATGGTTAAAACAGACATTCAATTCAATTGTTTATTTTAAAATATCAAAATAGATAATAAAGTTGAAAATTAAATTCATTTAATATGTCGGCAAACTATGAAAAATACTGTCCTTATTTAGATAAAACACCCGTGGTGTGGACAAATCCCGGTAGGCCGATGCATCAGTTGGCCATCAGAAAACAAAACAGAACCCCGAAGAAGGAACCAAAAAAATATTTTCTGTGCTCTGTCTATGAGTGTACATTTACTGTAGTGCTCACAGGTTAATGTGCACTAGCTAACATTCTAGAGTAATCCAGGCCAAATGTAGTGTACTGAAGAGAGATGGTCAGTGGAGAAGAAAATGCCCTATAGCAGTTACAGGGTCTCATTTTGGAAGCCTATATACTGTAGGTCTAGTAGCCATGTGAATGATTTAAAAGCCAACAAACTAAAATGTTATTCAAATACAAAAATGTTTACAATAGCAAAGTATATCATGCAATATAAAAAAGAACAAGCTAATCACATGCAAAATATGAGTAACACCATCATAATTTAGTCAGTCCACTCATAGTCATAATTAGATAAATAATAATGATTGACAATGGCTTTTGACCTCTGGTTAAGGTAAACCTCTATAATTGCATCAAATATCTTTTGACATACTGTACAGTGGGGATGGAAAGTATTCAGACCCTTTACATTTTTCACTCTTTGTTATATTGCAGCCATTTGAAAGTTGTTTTTTCCTCATTAATGTACACACAGCACCCCATATTGACAGAAAAACACATAATTGTTGACATTTTTGCAGATTTATTTTAAAAAAGAAAATCTGAAATATCAGTATTCAGACTGATTCAGACTCTTTGCTCAGTATTTAGTAGAAGCACCCTTTTGATCTAATACAGCCATGAGTCTGGGGAAAGATGCAACAACTTTTTCACACCTGGATTTAGGGAACCTCTGCCTTTCCTCCTTGCAGATCCTCTCCAGTTCTGTCAGGGTGGATGGTAAACGTTGGTGGACAGCCATTTTTAGGTCTCTTCAGAGATGCTCAATTGGGTTTAAGTCAGGGCTCTGGCTGGGCCATTCAAGAACAGTCACAGAGTTGTTGTGAAGCCACTCCTTTTTTATTTTAGCTGTGCTTATGGTCATTGTATTGTTTTGTATTGTCTGAGCTCCTGAGCACACTTGAGAAGGATATCCCTGTACTTGGCCGCATTCATCTTTCCCTCGATTCCCTCGTCCTGTTCCTGCTGCTGAAAAACACCCCCACAGCATGATGCTGCCACCACCATGCCTCACTGTTGGGACTGTATTGGACAGGTGATGAGCAGTGCCTGTTTTCCTCCACACATAACGCTTAGAATTAAGGCCAAAAAGTTCTGTCTTGGTCTCATGAGACCAGAGAATCTTATTACTTACCATCTTGGAGTCTTTCGGGTGTTTTTTTTTTTTTTTTTTTAGCAAACTCTGTGATATTTCAGTTTTTCTTTTTTAATAAATCTGCAAAAATGTCAACAATTCTGTGTTTTTCTGTCAATATGGGGTGCTGTGTGTGCATTAATGAGAAAAAAAAGAACCTTAGTGATGGCTGCAATATAACAAAGATTAAAAAATTTAAGGGGGTCTGAATACTTTGCGTACCCTCTGTAAGCCTTAAATAAATTCTTCACCATTACTCTATAAAATACTTAAGCGGTTCCCATAAATGCCGTATAAATGTTTTATGTGTGTGACCTTCAAATAAAGTGTTATCAAAGTTCCTTATGATTAGACATTATATGCATGAACTTATGTGACATTGAACTTCTGTAAAACCAGCATAAAATCCCAATTCAATAGCTGATACAAGGTATTATCTTCTCTTACAGCCTCAGCTACAGAAGGTATATTTTCATTACCAGAACTGCTTCAGTGTGTTGATGCTTCATGACTTAGAGGGCTCAAGAAAACTTCTATTGCACTTTAGTAAACAAACACTTCTGCCCATCTGCCTGTAGCATCTGTGCTAACCTTAGTTTAGTTGAATTAGTCACTGCGGTGGCAGCGAGATGTGACATGTCAGCCCACTGTGAATTTTAGAAAACCACCGATGTTCTTCTGCATAATTTGGGCAGTTCATTTCACATCTTCATCCAAAGCACTCAATTTATTTTAGTAACTCACACAGAGAGACAGCACGGTAGACGCAAGGAGCAGTGGATTTCAAAATCTGTCAATTATCAGCAAACTTTTCACCATAAATAAAGGAATACGAATCACAGCAGGTAGCAGGATATTTGTGGCTTTCCCAAAAGAGCATTTCAATTTTAGATTATGCCACTGCAGGTTGTGCAATATTTCACATAGTGCAGTACTGTGAAATGTATACTTTAATCAAGTCTTAACCTTATAAACAAACACTTACTGTAGGCAATTCCACATTGCTCTTTATTTTTGAATAAATAATAAGAATTTAAAACATTAAAGTCCATTTCTTTATTGGATGAGTTTTAGAATTTTTATATAAAGACATACAGTAGCTGATGTGCATTTAAATCCACCTTTTTTTCTTTGCAAAGACATAGTGTACCAATGTTCAAATTTACAATCACAACAATTCAATTCAATTTTCAATTCAATTTTCAATTCAATTTCAATTCAATTCAGTTTTATTTGTATAGCGCTTTTAACAATTGACATTGTCTCAAAACAGCTTTACACAATCAAAAGAATTATTTAAGTTTGTATGGAATGTGAATGTGTATGAATCAAAATGGTCAGATAGTCCCTGGTGAGCAAGCCCGAGGGCGACAGTGGCAAGGAAAAACTCCCTGAGATGGTAATAGGAAGAAACCTTGAGAGAAACCAGACTCAACAGGGAACCCATCCTCATCTGGGTGAAACAGATAGCAGGAAATGATCTGCATTTATACAGTGTTAAGTGTTAGGTTCAGCTATAATAGTTGATGTTAATTGATGTTAAAATGTAGTCCAGTAGTTATTGGAGACTCAGATAGACTTGTATATTTACTGTAGAGTGCAAGCAGGGACTCCGGCAGGACTAACTATGACAGCATAACTAAAAGGGAGAGCCAGAAGGAAACACAAACATGAGGGCTCCCTGAGATGTAAAGCAAGCAATCACCTCACCGTCAACAAACCTGAGTGATCAAACGAGAGTGAGGAAGACAGCATCTAAAACATACCAGTTCACCATAATACTCTACGTCCATGAGTCCCCCAGATCTGCTCCTTTACCTTATGGCAAATCTATTTACAAAAATGCTTGGCTAAATAAATAGGTTTTTAGCCTAGACTTAAAAACTGAGACTGTGTCTGAGTCCCGAACACTATTTGGAAGACTATTCCATAATTTTGGGGCTTTGTAAGAAAAAGCTCTGCCCCCAGCTGTAGTTTTCATAATACGCGGTACTGACAAGCAGCCTGCATCCTTTCACCGAAGTAGGCGTGGCGGATCATACGTAAGACACTTGCAGTTCGCTCAGATACTGCGGCGCGAGACCATTTAATGCTTTATATGTCAAGAGTAGTATTTTAAAATCAATGCGAAATTTCACAGGGAGCCAATGTAGTGAAGATAGGATAGGGGTGATGTGCTCATATCTTCTGGTTCTAGTGAGGACTCTCGCTGCTGCATTCTGGACTTGCTGAAGCTTATTTATGCACCGAACAGAACAACCAGACAGTAAGGCATTACAATAGTCCAACCTAGAAGTGATAAAAGCATGAACTAGTTTTTCTGCATCGTTTAGCGACAATATATTTCTTATCTTGGCAATATTTCTGAGGTGAAAGAATGCTATCCTGTTGATATTATCTACATGAGCTTCAAATGAAAGGCTGGAATCTATAATCACGCCGAGGTCTTTTACTGTTGCACTTGATGGAACAGAAAGGCCATCTAAAGTTACGGTGTGATCTAAGATTTTACTTCTAGCTGTAAGCGGTCCTATGACTAGAACTTCTGTCTTATCCGGATTAAGCAGAAGGAAGTAAATTAGCATCCAATTTCTTATGTCCTGCACACATTGCTCAACTTTAGTAAGATGGTTTTTCTCATCAGGTTTTGTTGAGACATATAGCTGTGTGTCGTCAGCATAACAATGAAAACTAATACCATGCTTACGGATTATGTTATGTATGATTATGAACGCCAAACTCCACTAGAGAACATGCAGAATAATCACCATTTAAGTCTACATACCGATAACGATCGGTCAAATAGGATCTGAGCCAGGAGAGGGCTGTACCCTTAATTCCTACTACATTTTCTAATCTGTGAAGAAGAATAGCATGATCAATGGTGTCAAAAGCTGCACTGAGGTCGAGTAATACAAGCATAGTACACAACCCTGATCAGAGGCCAATAGGAGGTCATTTACTACTTTAACGAGTGCTGTTTCTGTGCTGTGATGAGGCCTAAATCCAGACTGATACAGTTCATGTATGCCATTTCTATGTAGATATGAGCATAGCTGCTCCGCTACTATCTTTTCCAGAATCTTAGAGATAAAGGGGAGGTTTGATATTGGCCTGTAATTGGACAGCTGACAGGGGTCGATGTCAGGTTTCTTAATTATTGGTTTGATAACTGCTAATTTAAAAGATTTTGGAACATAACCAATGCTGAGTGAGGAATTAATTATTCTCAACATCGGTTCTGTTATTACTGGTGCTATCTGTTTAAGAAAATGTGTCGGTATACAGTAGGATCTAATATACAGGTTGATGAATTTGCAGAAGAGATGAGTGAAATTAGTTCATTCTCTTCAAGGGGAGTAAAGTATTCTAGATTTGAATCTGACATGGCTAGGTTAACATCTGTATCAATTACATTGTTCGGTTTCAAAGCCTCAATTTTATGCCTGATATTTACAATTTTATTATTAAAAAAAGTTCATGAAGTCCTCACTATTGCATGATATTGTTGTGGAGAGTTCTGTAGTGGTCTTATTTCTGGTTAATTTGGCTACGGTATTAAATAAAAGTCTAGGATTATTTTTATTTTCTTCTATAAGAGTGGAGAGATACGTTGATCTAGCTACACTAAGAGCTTTCCTATAGTTCAGGATGCTCTCTTTCCATGCTATTTGAAATACTAACAATTTAGTTTGACGCCATTTATGCTCTAATTTCCGAGCGGTCTGTTTTAAAGTGCGCGTGTGATCGTTATACCAGGGAGCGAGTTTCTTATCTCTAATCATTTTTCTTTTAGCTGGAGCTACATTATCTAAGGCACAACGAAATGTCGACTCTAAATATTTAGTCGCCTGATCGAGTTCTGTGGGGTCAGACGGTGACCTAATCGAAGTTGGTAACTCTGGGAGATTACTGATAAAACTCTGTGTGGTAGTTGATGTGAAAGTACAGTACGTTTAATACGGTAGCGCGGTGCTGTGCATACATTATCACTGTGACACACTTGAATGGAGACAAGATAGTGATCTGAGATAATTTCAGAAAGTGGAATTGTGAATACATTTCTTATACTTAATCCGAAGAATATTATTATGTCTAAAGTGTGACCTGCTTTATGAGTGGGTCCTACTACACACTGATTTACGCCTACGGAGTCCAGTATGGACATAAATGCTATTCTCAGAGGGTCTTCTGTATTCTCAAAATGAATGTTAAAATCTCCGGCAATTAACGCTTTGTCTACAGAAACGACCAGGTCTGAGATGAAATCCGCAAATTCACTAAGAAATTAAGAATACGGCCCTGGAGGTCTGTAAATTATAATTAGTGGAATCGACTGAGCGGACTTAATATACTTATGTACACTTATGTTACTATAAAGAATTTCAAATGAGTTAAATTTGTGTCCGTGTTTTTGTACGATAGACAGATTATCATTATGAATAACTGCGACGCCTCCTCCTCTACCAGTTAACCGAGGCTGGTGTATGTAGCTGTACCCAGGAGGACTAGGTTCATTTAGAGCTACATACTCGTCCTGTTTAACCCATGTTTCAGTTAAACAGAGTATATCAAATGCCTGATCTGTGATAATTTCATTAACAATAACTGCTTTTGATGCGAGAGATAGTTAACAATCCTAGCTTCAGATCAGAGGTGCCGGCTGCGCATTCAGTATGATCATAGTTTGTGGACTTTATGTTAATTAGATTATTGAAACAGACTTTCTGAGTATTTCTATATTTTTTCTTAGATCGGGGAACAGACACAGTCACAATATGATGAACCCTGAGTGACGACTCTATGCAGCTAGCAGAAGATTGGTTTCGCCCGTCTGTCTGCTCCCTGGCCTGGGCTCTGGATTGTCACCGATTAACTAGACCTCTACTGAGACTATGAGCTATACTACACGAAATGAGAGCAGCACCTTCCCGAGTGGGATGGACACCGTCCCGCCCTAACAGGCCAGCGTTGCCCTCAAAGGTCTTCCAATTATCTATAAAGCCCACATTATTTTTGGAGCACCACCTGGACATCCAGCGGTTCAGCGACCATAACCTGCTGTAAGCAGGGATGGGACCAGAGCATATTACTTCATCGGACATCGCCTTCGCTAATTTAAACACCTCTGTAAAGTTACTCTTACTAACCTCTGACTGACGAAAGCGTATATTATTAGCTCCAGCATGTACCACTATCTTAGAGAACCTGTGCTGTCCTAGTGCCCTAAGATTACCTGCTACAGTATGTCCGGTGCTCTGGCTCCCGGGATACACCTAACCACTGCCGCTGGCACCCCTAAAGGTCTAGCTAATGTCACGTGCCTCAGTATAGAGTCTCCTATAACCAGAGCTCTTTCAGGTTTCTCAGCGGGTGCATCACTGAGGAGAGCAAACCTGTTGGACACGTGAAGCGCAGAGGAGGTGTGCTCCGGTGGGCTAGCCTTAGCGTTAGCTTTGGCTGAACGAGTATGCCGCCGAGTCGTCACACACTCGCCCCGCTGTGAGGGCTCTAATGCCGGAGTCGGGAGCTGTTTATCTCGGCCTGTGGCACCCAGACTGTCCGCTACGGGAATAAAGCTGCTATCACACTCTCTAACACTCTCTAAAGTCTGGATGTCTAACGAAATGTACTTAATTAAAAGTAACTAGAAAAGAACATGCCATAACAAATTGCCACACCCACAGTCCTGTTTGCGCATGTCCATGCCGTCATTTTGTGCTCCAGAGGCGGGACTATTTGCTATGACTCAAACTTTGTGCAACTTCTTCGGCTCCATTAAGGCTTTCTCATTTCGGTAAGTAACTAAGCATTTTTATAACTATTGTCATATATTTACTTTAACATGGCCCTGTTTACACTTCAGAATACGTTTTGATAGAGAAATAAATATTACTGCATTTTCCGGTAGACAAACCGAAGATAACTTAGCTAAATGTAGCTAGCATTAGATGTAAAGTTAGCATGAAGTTAGTCACCTAGATATTGTTCTCACATTAAATACAAGGTGAAATCTGCCGTTAGACTTTACCTTTAGTGCAACATTTACTGTGTTAAAAATGTAAGTCGCTCTGGATAAGAGCGTCTGCCAAATGCCCAAATGTAAATGTAAATGTTAACGTTACGGTAAAGTTTAGTGTAGTTTATGGACACCAAACACTAGTTTGAACATGTGTGTTAGGCACGTGAGCCGCCGCGAGTGATCGCCCGACGTCCCGAGAAATTTTGCAAGGTCCGCGGTCCCATGTTTAATTTTTCACGCGGAAAGATGAAAATGTAATCACAGTATTTAAGTTTTTCATGCGGTGAAACGTGATGAACCGTACTTACGGCCACCGTGCGAACCGCTTAGGTCAGATAGGGTTATAATACTGGTAATTCCTGACTGTATTTGAATGTGTTTTCTAATGTTTGTTACTGTGGAAATTTAGCAGAAAAGTATGAAACACATTTAGTAAAAGTTAAAGACTTTACGACAGCTAGGAGGTTAATATGTCTATGATTAATGTTACTTCTACTAACCAGCCGTGTTATTTAGGGTAGGGTACACCAGAAATTAGGTTGTCCGAGTCATAGTGCACGGTTACTAGCTGCCTGTTGGTATTCATTCCAAAGACATGGGGGTCCGTGGCTCCACCCCTTACCGTGTCTGTGGAAATATCTTTTAAAATCTTGATTAAAAACGTTTCTGATTCGCCAAAAATAAACAGCTGAAAAAAACATAAGAATGGGATTGAAAAGCACAGAGCAAAGTTGCAAAATCCCCAAACATAGAAGCAGTTAAATGCTATTAAGGTAGTCGTGTGTCTAGCAGCAGTTACTCCAGAGAGACAGAGACAGCCAGAGAGGAGGACAGGTGGAGTGCATTCAGAGCCTCATTCTAGTGAGTCTTGTGAAAACACTAGTGAAGATTCTAAAGTATTAGGAAGTAGAGAATTAGTTTAGATTAACTTTTTTGTTAGCACGGTTGCATGGAAATATAATAATTATTACTATTATGTATTATATATTCATGTTTAGTTAATTGATCATGTTTAGTTAAGGAAGTAATTGGATTTCTATTTAATTATTCACGCTTATTCAAAACAATTCCATTTATTTATTTGTGTTATTTTTAACATAGTTTTCCTATATCTGATCTGGATGTGAAACAGAATTTCCTACTTGGGGACCCCATATTGTTTTGGTAAGTGCATAACTGCTATCAATGGTACCATATACTGTATCTACTACCAATAAAGATAAATGTTCTGTAACTGTGTGGTATACAGGTGAAACGGATGAAAGTCTAGAAGATGTGAGAGTTGAACTTTTGAAAGACATCAGGCAGCGAAACAGTGCATCACATGTACGAGAGAAGATGTCAAAAACTTTCTCCTATAGAAGAAAAGAAGTGGTGCACTCAAGTCCAACTGCTGGAGAGTTTAAAGCCAGGTGGCCTGCACTTTTCCATATTCAAGAGGTAATTACATTCTTGCAATTTCCAATTTTGGTGTGTAACTGCTGAAATTACATATTATAAAAGGTGGGAAAAAATGGACACAAATAAATCCCCTGTGAAGTGGTTAGTGTCCACCTGATACAAGGAAGTCCAGCATTCATTATTTAGCTCTGCTTTGGTCTCCACCAAATTTCGGTCTAACTTCTGTGTGTTCCACTTTATTCACCAGCTAGTCTACTGTATGTGTCTGTCTGCTGGACAGACAGTGATGGTTAATAAGAGCTTGTTTGATGAATATAGCTGTTGGTATATAAACAACCATAACTATATGCTGTCGAAGGGAATTAGAATATGTCTAAGATACAGTAACTACAAAATAATCTAACACCAGTGACTGTTTTCTGTCTTCTGTCATGTTCTTCTGTGTATAAAAGATAAATGCTGAATTCCAGCGAATAACAACAATCCCACTTGAGACGACCTTCATGGCATATTTGGACAGTAATTTACCCCAGCTGACATCTGTTTTCTTGAAGAAGGGAGGTGTTTCTGGACAGAAGCTAGCTAAACATCTGGAGGTCTTGCAAGAGGTAAATATGTGATATGTCATTTTTATTTGAAAAGTCCCTAAAACCATTAATCAAGTAACAAGAGTTGACTTTTTGTTTTCAATCAACTAAGTGAACAATCATTTAATTGTTGTAGCAAAAAAAAAATCATATTACGCATGTGTTTATGAAATGTATGTGTCTAGTACCATATAAAACCCTACTTTGCCTTATAGAAAATAAGCAATAACTTTAAAGGTGTGAGAGAAATTTCTAAAGACATTTAATGATATCCTATAGAGGCAGGGATCATAAAAGTTCAATCAACTAGTTCAACTCTCTGGTGGGGGAAAAGTGAAAGAAACTGTACCTACCACGAACAAGGCACTTGACAATCTGTAGTTCAGCAGAGTAGACTGACGTAAGAAGCATAAACAAGACAGCATTGTTCTCAGTGATGTTCTCACTGATGCTTTACTGGATAGAAGTTAAAACAGTGCTTTTACCTCACATTCAGACCATTTGACATTTAGTAGGCCAAACCACACTTAACTAACATTCATTCATATTTTTGCAATTATATATTGTATGTATTTAGGACAGCCTTAATCATTGGAATCTTTTTACACAGGCCACAAGTGATATCAACCTTAAAAGGGCAGCAGCCCTCAAGGCACTTTGCATCTACCTTGGGGAAGATGATGGGATTCTCATTCGGGAGTATATGGTAAGTCATTCTCTGAATGTAATGCATTCCATGTAGTCACAAGAACAAGTTATAGAGTAGAGTTTACTGCTATTTGCACAGGTGCTTTACAGTTCCAGTACATTTAGAATTCTTTGTGCGTTTCTCAGATTCAGCTTTACAAAAAAAATTATCTAATCATACTGGAGTGCACCATATTAAGAGGTGGTTCTAATGTTTGGCCTCTTCATTAATTTTAAACCATTAAACCACCTGCTATCATAAGGCACTCCAGCACAACTCCAACACCCACCTCAATGCTGTATTTTTAATTTATTTTTTGTTAAAATATACAGAATATCAATGGCGATGAGATCCTGGGAGACATGCAGAAGAGCAACATGGGGATCTATGCCATCAACAAGGAGGGTGGAGAAATTGGACATTATGATGACCTTGGGGTTTTCATTGAAGGAGTGATTGTTCTGGAAAACATTGACTCTGCAGCCCGAGCTTGTGCCATGATGCTAGGAGTCATCTATGCAATGAACTTGGTTTATCCTAAAGAGCTGAGATACTACTACGAATTCATTCAGAAGGTCCTTATGCAAATGGATGGTGACAAGTTGTCCCCCAGAGACCTTGGACTAAAGAACAAACTTAGTTCTTTGTAGGACTACAGGAAATCTTCAGTCAGACTGCGGTGTTAAGCCAGTTGTTTCTGGCTGGGGGATGATGGAGAGCATTTGATATACAGCAACATACAGCTCCAAAAAATGAGAGATGTTACAAGATTAACAACAAAGTGAGAGCAAGACAGAAGTACTTTTTATTTTTATCCTACAAAGGTTGAGGCTGTCCATGATAATTGTCTCCCAACTCTGGCCAGTTCTGGTACATTTGGTTTTTGTTATGACTGGTCTTGCTCTTTTTTTTTGTTTTAATTTTTACTGCTAGTTTCTTTTCTTTTTTTCAATGGTTACCACATGTGCATGGTAAAGTCATGTTGTCAAACCATGCATACACTATTTACAGAGACTCTTATTTGGGAGAACACAAATTGTTGTCGGTGAACACTACGCTGTCTGCGTTTTCATTTTATGTTGCCTTATACAATCAGAGTTTACTGATTATCTTTTATAGAACCTCTTAACAGGTTAAGGTTTACCTCCACAGTTGATGCACATGATAATCCAATGGATTTAATGTTATTGAAAGTTTTGCTAAGGTGACTGCATTTTGGCAGATGTTATTGCTATTTATATGGCAAAAAAAAAAGTTTACAGTTGATGCAAGTTGCACTTCACCCATCATGTCTGATAGATGCAATGGTATTGCATGTTGCAAGAGATGTAACATTTACTGTATATGGGAAAATAAAGAGTTGTTTGGTTACATATGTTGGTTACTTATCAGCATATTAAATCAATTGAAAGTAAAACTAATAATAAAAATGTTTTAATTAAATTAAACTTAATTATAGTATGTAGAATTTAATTAATCAGAATGCTACTACTACTTTTAAAATGGCAGTCCATCTTACATAATATATTTAAGTAGATTTAACATGGTGCCAGTTGGAATTACTAAGGAAATTAGTGTAAAATATACATAAAATTATTTAGCTAAAATCGCCAATGCAATTCATTTAGAAATTTCTTAAAAATAATAAATACAGTCAGCTTAAAATATATATCTGGATTTAGATAAACATGTTGTGTGCAATCACTTACCATAAAAAAATTAAGTAAATTCAACAAAACATTTTTTTCAGTGTAGATCTTAGTCTGTCTAGTCTCATTGTCTGATTAGCTCTTAGTCTGTTTAGGTACTAACATCTTTAGCCACTAACCTTTAGAGTTCTTAGTCTGTTTCATACCTAGTCTGCTGTGCACCCTGTCTGTTCATTCCCTTGGGTCTCAGGCTACTAGCCTGTTTAGCCATTAGTCTGATTAGCTATGAGCTAGCTTAGCAGCTAATGTGCAGAACAGGTGGTAGACCTAGCCAAGCCTGTCTTGTGTTTGTTTATCCCTTGCATGTATAGTCCCTTGTGTTTAGTCCTCTAGGCTGTTTAGTATGTCTTGACTCGTCCAGTTTGTATCCCCATGTCTGTACTGTATTAGATAGTGTAATCCCGAGTTTGTGTTTTGAGTTTCGTTTGTTAGCATGTTCCATGTTTTTAGCCAACTTCCTTAGTTCATGTTTTGTTCATGTTTGCTTTTTGTTTGTTTGATTCTCATTCTCATTAGAGCTTTCTGTTTCACTGCATCCCCTCTGCATTTATGCCTCAACACCAAGCCCACAGTCCAACATCATAACAGAACGTGACACTTGGTGCCAATTTTAAAATTCTCCTTAGAAGGCAAACTGGCTTGTAACCATGTCGGTTATTGAAACATTGTTGAAACATGTGTGTCAAACACGCCAAAGATTTTGGCATATATAAACTCGGTAAGGTGACGTCATTTGATTAGGTGCACCTGGAGGTTATAAATAGGCATGAACCGGAAACATCCACAAGTCAATTTTTTCTGAACGGACCTCCAGTCACGCCCGCAGTGCGGCATTGAAGCGCAGCATCTCGTTCCTGCTTTTTCAGGGAACAGGGTTACAGCAAAGTAACCCGAGACGTTCTCTTTCAAAAGCTACACTCGATGCTGCGTGAAAACACTATGGGAACGAGAATACCAACTCCACCGCACTGCAAGGTTCTGGACCCCCAAGGTTGTGTAGTGCGCACAATAGCCAAGGAGGTCTCCGACATAACTTCGGGATGCTGGGATGCTGATTAGCATGGACATCCAAACTATAGATTCTGACAATTGTGTGCGGAAAGGACCAACCTGCTGAATCACACAGTTGCTGCAAGGGGACACCTCTTGCCAATGCAGTTGATGAGGCAATTCCCCTGGTCGAATGAGCCCTGAATCCTAAAGGCGAAATCCACGCGCCTCGTATGCAGGGGCAATAGCATCTCTCACCCAATGTCACAATATTTGGCCGGCCGCTCTTCGGCTGCGGCCCATAACATCTAAGAACCTGCTCTGATTTACGCCCCTGGCTGGCGCAGTGGATGTACTGTAAATCTGAAGAACGTGAGGTGGACACAGTAAGTGAAGTCTTTTCTGCTCTGGAGCTGTAAAGAGCTTCGAGTGCATAGCCGAGAATGGAACCTTCAGAAGATAGTTAGGGTGAGGATGCAGAATACTGTAGCTTTGACTAGCCCAGAGAAAAAGTCTAAGCAGGATGGGGAGGCTGACCAAGCCTGCAAAGCCATGAGAAAAACCATTTTAAGTGCCCGAAGCCTGACAGGCGCTGACTCTAGTGGTTAAAAATCAGTCAGAACATGACAAGCTGAAATAGTGGCTAAGTATGTTCTGAGAATACTAGGGCATAAGCCCGAGGTCAATTTTCTTGTAGCAACTCAGCACTGAAACAATTCGGCAGTGGACTGGGTCTACATGTTTTACTATGCACCAATTTTCATTACACTCCATTTTCAATCCCTGTGTGTCAAAACTTGCCTGAACAGAAAGTCTGCTCCCATATTCATATGCCCTGGAATGTCAATCGTCCTGAGGGACAGGAACTTGTCCTATGTCTCAAAGCAGAATCTGGTGCGTTAGCTTTTCCCAGCGGCGCAAGCACAATCTGCCCAGGCGATTATTTACGAGACTACAGAGTGTTGTCCACCCACACTAGGACCGGTAGCCTCTCAGCTGCTGGAGGGAGTATTTCAGGGGCAGAAATAGAGTCATCGTTTCGAGGCAATTGATGTGCCACGTGAGAAGATGACCTCTCCATATCCCTTGGGCTGGACGGCCGCCCGACAGAAACTGTCGTTAACTTTGAATGTTTGGGGGATCTTATTATTATTATTATTTGTATTTTTTTTCGTGAATCAGAGGAGCGCTCTGAAGTGATAGTTCTTCTGCCTTCACAAAAAGCACCAAAGGGCGCTTGAGAAGTGGATGAAAGAGAGAGAGTGAGAGAAAAGGAAGATTCCATCTCGTGTGCTTCCGCCAGATTTGCACGCGAGATATGCGCTGCGGCTCGCGGTTTCATTTCAAAGATGGCGAGCCGAGTGCAAGGCACTTTAATAGGGAGAAATTACTCACATGCTCCCTCAAGCCCGAGGATAGCGTGCTCTTCCCCCAAACACTGAAAACATAAAGCGTGGAGATCACCCTCAGCGAGATATTCTTTTACTCGGAGAGACGAACTCCTGTCTAACTCTGCCATCTTCCTGCTGAGTAATAAGACACTTTCTATTTTCGCTTTCTTTTGAAAAACTGCTTGCACACACGCACACAACAATGCAGTTCTTGAAGATAAAAAGAGCTGAGGATGGTTCCGGTTCACACCTATTTATAACCTCCAGGTGCACCTAATCAAATGATGTCACCTGACCGAGGTTATATATGCCTAAATCTTTGCTGTGTTTGACACACATGCTTCAACAACCGGTCACGCGGAGAACGTTCCCATAGCGTTTTCACGCAGTATCGAGTGTAGCTTTTGAAAGGGAACACAAGAATGGTGGGTGGCCTACTCACAATTATGTGGCTGATTGTCACGAACTAACCGGAGATGAGCAGAAGACGTAGCTTAGCGGTTAGCCCTTTGTTGCGTGAATGGTAAACCCAAACGCGGAAGTGCACGAGTAGGCAGGATAATCACGCTATTTAGTTTAAGGACTCTCACGATAGAAAGAGCAAGGGAAAGACACAAATCAAACCCGCGTCCTATAAACACACACTCAAACAGGAAGCAAGACCAAGAAAGTGAGTACTCACGGTTTGACGAACGATTCCGAAATGGCATCGGGCGAAACTCAATGACTGAGTGGTAAGCCATCGTTTGTTTACCTCTTTTATACTTCCTGGTTTGGCGCCCGCCTTACTTCCGGGTCCTAGTGCCGGGCGCAGATTGAGTGTGCATGACACTGATGTTTCAAGGCTGTTATTAGCTATCCAAAAAAAAAAGTATCCCATCTATGGTCTTACTGAAACTGGGCAGTTGACCACTAAAAAAAAAGAAGAAATTATTTTTCTATCTGCAACTTATCTGGAACTGGTTTGTTTCTTTGAGTCTGTGCAACTGATTCTTAATCACCTTGCTGGGAATTCTGAGATGTTCTCTGCTCACCATTATTGAAGAGAATATTTACTGTATTTAAGCTCTAAACAGTCTGGTTATTCTATTCTGACCGTTCATCTGATAAGGAATTTCTGCCACCAGAACTGCCATTCACTCATTGTTTGTGTATAAAGAATAAATACATTGTTTGTGTATAAAGTTTTTAAAATCACTTTTTTCTCCTATTCTGATACTTGATGCGAACGTTCACTAAAGCTCAAGGCCTGTATGCTTGGAACAATGTTGTCTAGACATCATTTAACATGGGTAGATGTCTAATAGACTAATTTAACTGGTTTGTCTGCTCATCTATCAGTTTGTAATCGGCATCATTATAGGCCGGTCTTCTCCTGGCAGCTGATATAAATTCTGCTAGCTACAGAGCTACCTCCACTGACCACGACAATGACTAATCTCAGCCATGGCTAAACGGTTCACTGTCCTCCATACCTGATTGTGGACAAACAAGATTGCTTCTTCCAAGATTAAGAAGAAGATGGATTATTTTTTTGCAGTAGTGAAATTATTATGGACATTATAATGTAATAATAAAAGAATTATGATCAAGTTTCATAGCCCATGATTTATCTATCACGCGCACACACACACACACACACACACACACACACACACACACACACACACACACACAAACATACACCTTGATCAGTCATAAAATTAAAACTGATGAACAGGTCTTACCAATAGAAGCAAAAGCCACTGGTGTGCTGCTGTATCAGGTACCAAGATGTTAGCAGCAGATCCGGTAATGTGCAAATTGGGCACTCCATATATTGGACTTGTTTGTACAGAACATGCCAAAGATGCTGAATCAGATTAAGATCTGGGAAACTTGAAGGTCAAGTCAACACCTTGATCTCTTGTTTATTTTTCTTGGCCTTCAAACAACTCTTCATCACACTACAGAAAGAGGCTAGTGATATTTGGGAATACCTTTGCACCAAAGGAGTCTGCAACAAGGTGGTATACAGTATGTCAAAATAACAACCACATGAATACTAGGACTGAAGGACAATGCAAATTTCAAATTGCCTGGCACATTACACTGTTCCATCTCTTTCTCAGGTCAATGAGACAAATTAAATAAAAAAAACATGACTCATCAGATCAGATGATGACTAAGTTGATGGTCATGTGCCCATTGTAGGTCAGCATGCGCACTTTGACTAGTATGAAGCCTCATATGCAGCAAGAGGTGATGTACTGTTTGCCCTGAGACTTTTCTATCTTATCAAGCATTAATTATTTTATCAATTTGTGCTACAGTAAATTGGCTGCTCATGACTCTCTCCCTCTTTCTCTGATTGTGCTCCCTTGGAAAAGTTTACAGTACTAACCAGAGTGCTAACCACTATATACTAAGAACACCCCACAAGACCTAACATTTTGAAACCCTGATCCAGTCATCTGGGAATAGGATCAGGCGCACCCAAGGCTGAGAAGCAAAGGCTAACTTATCTGGGATAATCAACACAGAACAACTCCCTGACAAAGTCAATGCAGGCCACTATAGAAAGCCACCAGAACACCCAGTGCACCACAGGCAATTGCAGTTTTAAAGTATTTTGTTTTTATTTATAGATGACAAGTGGGTGTAGGTGAGGGTGTAGAGTGAGAGTGTTACGTGAACAGTGTTTTTAGTGTGGCGTGCAGAGTCCTTTCCAGACATTGTTGGTGCGAGTTGGAAACTGGGCAGCATGTGCAGACTTCAGCGTGGGGCAGTGAGGTTTGGGGGCAGCAGCTTGACGGACTAGTCAAGAGATCCTCATGAGGGTTGCAGAACTCGTTTCTGCAGTATAACAGAGAATGGCTTAGTTGTTGCTTGATGCACATATAAAAAATACCCACTTATCACCCCTTATATTATTCAAAAACCTAGGCTCCTGTGAACGGTGAAGGTGTCCTTTTTTATATATAAGAGATGGTTGTCTGCTGGATGAAAGATGTAAAATGTGCTATCCCATGGACTCTATCCCATGGGCACACTTCTCTCAGTTGTCCATAAGAATGCTGGTCAATGGTTGTTGTTTGTTCAGCACCATGTCAGTGGTTGTGTGAGGTGTGCAGTGGTGTCAAAAGTATTCATATTCATTACTTGAGTAGAAGTATAGATACTAGGGTTTAAAAAGACTTCTTTAGAAGTTGAAGTATCAACTCAAGCTTTTTACTCAAGTAAAAGTACTGGTTTCAAAACTACTTAAAGTATAAAAGTACGTGTATAAAAAACGTGCGGGGGAAAAAAAGCATTCCTGGTGCTGTTACCTTCCTCGCTGGTGCTTGGTTGTGACATTTCGCTCGAATCTTGAGTCTCTATCACTGATATCTTCGTCTACTTATCACAACCTTATCAACCGAAAATGCTATTTTATTCAAACGTCCTTGCTGGAGTGTGTGATGTGACATCATGTGCAGGTGCAATGGATTGTGTACCAACCTATAGGGTGTCTGAATGGTATGTTTATACTTCTCATCCAACCACAATCATATTCGCTCCATCCGGATGGCGTGATTTATCCGAATGTTTTTTTGTTTGTTTGTTTTTTGAATGACAAGCTGAAATAAAATAGGAGTAACGAGGCTATTTTTAAAATGTAAGGAGTAGAAAGTACAAATAATTGCGTGAAAATGTGAGGAGTAAAAGTAAAAAGTGGGCTGAAAAATAATTACTCCAGTAAAGTATAGATACCCAAAATTTCTACTTATGTAACGTAACAAAGTATTTGTACTGTACTTGACACCTCTGGAGGAGTGCAACGCTTTCTATCTGTGTGGGGTATCACCCACTGTAACAGTAACCTTTATGTCTGACCGTCATAGTGTCTTTCTCTTCAGAAATATACAACAGCAATGTCCCAAGACCAACAATTTAATATTAATTAAGGTCATTAGCCATCATACTCATGATTTACATTTACAGTATAATCACAATTTTGTGAAACAAGTTAGTTCCTGTTATTGCTTACATAATACAGTAGCAGCTACAAACTGTAGTTTCTTCATTAGCCTCTTTATTTTTACTTCTCTTTAATTTAATGGGACTTGATAGGATGAAAATTAAAATACATCTTGTCATAGTATAAAGAAAGCTATAGTTTTCATTTTAACACTTAGAAAGCTTTGACACAGAAAAATCTGCATCAGATTATAACATTTTTGTGCCTCATTATGTAGAGCATTTACAATACAAGTCCCTGTTTATGCTATTACTATAGAAATGGCAACAGCAATTTTAGAATGACAGTAGTAACACCTATAAAAACTATTTACCTTACCAATTAAAATGGTACGTTTAACAGAGATGGGGTATACAGTAACTATCTAATGCACATACAGTGGCTTGCAAAAGTATTCAGCCCCCTTGAACTTTTCCACATTTTGTCACATTACAGCCACAAACATGAATCAATTTTATTGGAATTCCACGTGAAAGACCAATACAAAGTTGTGTACACTTGAGAAGTGGAATGAAAATCATACAGTACATTATTCCAAACATTTTTTTTACAAATAAATAACTGCAAAGTGGGGTGTGCGTAATTATTCAGCCCCCTTTGGTCTGAGTGCAGTCAGTTGCCCATAGACATTGCCTGATGAGTGCTAATGACTAAATAGAGTGCACCTGTGTGTAATCTAATGTCAGTACAAATAGAGCTGCTCTGTGACGGCCTCAGAGGTTGTCTAAGAGAATATTGGTAGCAACAACACCAAAGTCCAAAGAACACACCAGACAGGTCAGGGATAAAGTTATTGAGAAATTTAAAGCAGGCTTAGGCTACAATAAGATAAGGATAAGGATACAATAAGTTCCAAAGCCTTGAACATCCCACGGAGCACTGTTCAAGCAAGCATTCAGAAATGGAAGGAGTATGGCACAACTGTAAACCTACTAAGACAACGCCGTCCACCTAAACTCACAGGCCGAACACGGAGAGCGCTGAATAGAAATGCAGCTGCAAGCGCCACATTCTGTACAGAGTCATTAGCAAGGCATTTAAATGTACAAGGCAGAAGAGTTAAGATACTGCTGAGCACCATGAACTCCACAAAACCAGTAGAAAGCCATATGCTCACTGATTTGGAGATTAGCAGCCTGGAAGAAAACACCTTTATCGAACTTCCCAAAGTGTTTACACAAAAGAATATCCCAGCTACAGTGGAAAGCATTCCACCACAACTTTGGAATCGAAATTCTCATAGGCAATAGAGAGTACAAGCTCTCAGAACCATCGCGAATCATTAATAGCAGGCACATGGGGCCATACGCAGTGAGGACTGCCATCGGATGGACGTTGAACGGGCCTCTCCGAGAACCCATCGAGGACAGCATGCCCAATAACGAACCAGCGAGCGTTACAGTTAACAGAACCTCCATTGAAAGCGTAGAACAAATGCTGATACAGCAGTTCAACCACGATTTTCCCGAACGAAATTGGTATGATAAGGCCGAGTGGTCACAGGAAGACTATCAGTTTTTAGACTCTGTGAATAACTCTCTGCAGTGAATATAAATATTCATTACCACATCGGCCTTCCACTTAAAAAGGCAGTCATTCAAATGCCCAATAACCGAAGTGCAGCCATGCAGCGCGCATTAAACATTAAAAGTAAACTCAATAGTAACAGCTCCTTTCACAAGGAGTATACAAACTTCATGAATGACATGCTTAAAAAGGGTCATGCAGTTAGGGTCCCTACACATTACTTAAATCGCCAAGATGGTCAGGTGTGGTACATACCGCACCATGGCGTCTATCATCCTCAAAAGAATAAACTGAGGGTGGTTTTTGACCGTGCTGCTAGTTATCAGGGAGTATCACTAAATAGTGAGCTCCTACAATACACAATACAAGTGTATTGGTCTTTCACGTGGAATTCCAATAAAATTTATTCATGTTTGTGGCTGTAATGTGACAAAATGTGGAAAAGTTCAAGGGGGCCGAATACTTCTGCAAGCCACTGTATGAACTAAAAGTAAACATGCTTTGGTAAAGGCATTTTGGTTGTAGTTATATTTATAAACAAATTCCTTTTCAAATGGCAGACATATAAACTTATAGAATTTGCATTAATGTAGTATGAAGTGTAGTATGAAGTGTGAGGTGAATAACGCTCAATGTGCCTATAAGTCATGGTGTTATAGGTGTTACTCTGACTGTCAAGTAGGCTTTTATTGTCATTCCAACCTGTAACGGGTTCGACACTAAATGCACAGGCGACACCATAAAGCATGGACACGAGGCAAGGTCTTACGGGAAAAAGGGTATATGGATGCGGTCATCTTATTCCACTAGTTTTGACGCGTATCTTTTGTTTGCTTTTTTACTCACACGAAAAACTGATGTCAGATGATCTCTTTGTCTCTTGTGTTTTATTTTTCAACATCAAAGAATCATCACTTCATACAGTCATCTTGAGTAAATCCACTGTGGTTACAACACCAGTTGCTGTATCAAAACAGTTCAAGATTTTCTTATGCATATAACAACACATTTGTTGTATCTATCTGATTACAGTTAGCTTGTGTTCTCCGAAACTTCTGTATCCAAACTGAACTTTCTATCATGCGATAGTCATACAAATATAGGTAAGAGTGGAATGACATCCCAGACCAACTTACGATGGTCAAAATGGATGCTTAACTAACAAATTCAAAGCTTATGGCTTATGTAATAAACTTAATGCTTAATGCTTAACTAATGAATAGAATAAGATAGAAGAACATGAAATAAAACAAATAAACACAACAACAAATTCATAAAAAATATGATATGGCTCTTACAGGGTAATGTATTTAAGGAAAAATTGGGTAGGAAAGGGTTAAAGAAGGGAGGACAGAAAGAAAGGGAAGGAAGGAATGTGCACGTGCAGGTCTGGGGGCAGTGCCACGCTGGCATGCGGGCACACATCTGACGACAGGCACACAGCTCTTTCTCGCAGTGTCCTCAGCGCACGGATCAAAGGACGGAATTCCAGAGCCCTTGTTTAAAGTCCCTGGAGTGCGTCACATAGTCCCACTCATATCCCACTCTTTTCTGCTCCACCGCATCACGTTCTTCCCAGACCCCGGACTAAACTCCGCGCCTCGCTTTTATAATGCGGAGCAAGCCCGAGATCCTATTAACGCAGATTATTGCCAGCCGGCCCAAATAGGCGGCTTTGTCCCTTTGCATACCTGCAAATGGGGGTGCCGCCTATCTAGGGAGCCTACTGAGTGAGCTAGCTGACTAAGAGATCTAATTAGTTGACTAGCTCAGATATGACAGATTTACATTTTTAAGTTAACCTAAAATCATCTATACAAAAAAGACAACAGACAACAAAGTGCACGTGCAAATGTGCAAACAAAAAGCTGCAGAGTGACACGTTACAGTACTTTTTTTTAAAGTGACGAGGTATGAGTTGAGGAAGTGGGAAGAGAAACGGTAAACATTTGACATTTCTGAAGTAGCAGCAATGATTTAAAAAATATTGTGTGCAAATTGCAAGTAAAATAAAATATTGTGCAAATATTGCAAAGAGCAGTTCAGGTAGCTACTGTAGGTATGACCAATTTGAATTGTGAGATGTTATTTAGTTCATCTTAATGATTTATGTGTGTGTGTGTGTGTGTGTGTATCAGTCCAGTTCCTTTGTGTTGAGGAGACGGGTGGCTTGTGGGTAAAAACTGTTATATAGTCTGGATGTGAGTGCTCGAATGCTTGTACTGTACCTTTTTCAGATGGCAGGAGGGTGAAGAGTGAGTGTGAGGGGTGTGTTCGGTCAGCCACAATGCTGGTGGCTTTGCGAATGCAGTGTGTGGTGTAGATGTCTTTGATAGAGGGGAGAATGATCTTCTCAGCTGTCCTCACTATCCGCTGTAGGGCCTTGCGGTCTGATATGGCACAATTACCAAACCAGACAGTTACTGTATGCAGCTGCTCAGGATGCTCTCGATAGTTTCTCTATAGACGGTGGTGAGGATTGGTGGTCGAAGCTAGACCTTCCTCAGCCTTCTCAGGAAGAAAATATGTTGTTGGGCTTTCTTCTGCAGAGAGCTGATGTTGAGGGACCAGGTGAGGTTCTCCTCCAGGTGGACACCCAGGAATTTTGTTCTCTAGACGATCTCCACAGAAAAGCCGTCGATGCTGAGTGGAGAGTGATCGCTCCGTGTCCTCTTGAAGTCAACAACCATCTAATTTGTCTTATCAACGTTCAAATACAGGTTGTTGTCTTTACATCAGTTCATTAGCCTCTACACACTGACTCGCCGTTCTTGCTGATGAAACCCACAACGGTTGTGTCATCAGCAAACTTGGTGATATGACAATCATGAGTCAGCAGCGTGAACAGCAGGGGACTGAGCACACAGCCCTGGGGGGCCCCAGTGCTCAGTGTGGTGGTGCTGGAGCTATAGTTCTTGTCAAGGTGTGTCCGTGCCAGGTGGAGTGTGGTGGAGATGGTGTCGTCTGTCGAACGGTTTGAACGATACTCATACTGCAGTGGATCAAGTAGGGGGGGCAGCAGGGTCTTGATGTGTCTCATGATGAGCCGCTCAAAGCACTTCATGATGATGAGTGTGAGTGCAACAGGGCGGTAGTCATTGAGACTGGTGGTAGACTTGAAGCATGTGGGAACGACAGCGATGCTCAGAGAGACGTTGGAGGTGTCGGTGAGAACATCTGACAGCTGTTCTGCACATTCTCTGAGCACTCTACCTGGGATGTTGTCTGGTCCAGCAGCTTTATGTGGGTGGACTCTGCGTAGAGTTTTCCTCACATCAGCCGTTGTGAGACACAGCACCTGGTTGTTCGGAGAAGGGGTGGTCTTCCTTGCCGTCATGTCGGTCTACATTAGCAAATAACAAATAAATAATTCATTAAAAAAAAAAGACACTTATACAGTTGTAATCTGTAATGAGGACTAGAGAAAAAGAAAAATTATGTATGCCTACTTTTTGACATAACCATTCAATTTTATTTGCAAAGGTTCTGGTTTTATTATGATTATTATTGTGACAGATCTTCTGAAAGTTATTATATTCTCTAATGATGATAAATAGCATTTTTCCAATTATTTCAACTTTAATTTATTAATTAACAACATGACTTTTACTCAATCAGTTTATAGCAGTTATATTTAATGTTGTGGAAAATCAGTGAGAGAAATTACGTCCTGTGATAGGTTGCCTACAGAATAAATGTATTATGTTATTAAGGGAAAGAAAAAAAAAGTTTTGTCGTGTTATTGAAAAACTAAGAAGACTCTGCTATGGCTGAAAACTTAAATAAAAATCTCTTACTGTAAATTAATTATTACTATACAACATATAAAACATTTCAATGAATGCATGACTATATAGTATAGCTATGTTTTTAATTAATTAACACATTCTGACTAGTCAGATTTAAGGACATAAATGCTTCGCAGATTAAGCACATATACACAATTATATTGTAAACACAACATTTACGAAACAGCCATATAAAAAAAATCTCTACTGGATTAATGTTTATATGCAACACTGTTATTAATGTTTTATTGCATTCATACTGTAAGTGAGATTTGTCAATACCATGCACTAGTTAGAAATCTATCACACTATACTAATACTGTAAAATAAGGATAAGTGTAAATCATGGGTGTTTTCTACTCAGTAAAAACATCTTTACAACCCTTTGGTGAAATAAAAATGTATTTATTGTATGTATAAGTCCCATCTCACACACAGGGCTGGTAGAGTGGCATATGTGATGCTGTGTGTCAGTGAGTGGTCCAAGCGAGAAGGTTTGACTTTCTTGCTTGCTGTGTGCATTGGCTGTAAGTCCACCGTCACACCTCTTAAGATAAACAATGACGATTAGCTAGCCCCAAAAATGCACATACCTGCTTCTTAATCCACTTTCTTCTCTTGCGGCTTGAGCAGGCCAGATCTAATCTGATGCCTAAGGTACAGTGGCTTGCAAAAGTATTTGGCCCCCTTGAACTGTTCCACATTACAGCGACAAACATGAATTTTTACAAATAAATAACTGCAAAGTGGGGTGTGCGTAATTATTCAGCCCCCTGAGTCAATACTTTGTAGAACCACCTTTTGCTGCAATTGCAGCTGCCAGTCTTTTACGATATGTCTCTAACAGCTTTGCACATCTAGAGACTGAAATCCTTGCCCATTCTTCTATGCAAAACAGCTCCAGATCAGTCAGATTAGATAGACAGCATTTGTGAACAGCAGTTTTCATATCTTTCCACAGATTCTCGATTGGATTTAGATCTGGACTTTGACTGTGCCATTCTAACACATGGATATGTTTTGTTTTAACCCATTCCATTGTTGCCCTGGCTTTATGTTTAGGGTCGTTGTCCTGCTGGAAGGTTAACCTCTGCCCCAGTCTCAAGTCTTTTGCAGACTCCAAGAGGTTTTCTTCCAAGATTGCCCTGTATTTGGCTCCATCCATCTTCCCATCAACTCTGACCAGCTTCCCTGTCCCTGCTGAAGAGAAGCACCCCCAGAGCATGATGCTGCCAACACCATATTTGACAGTGGGGATGGTGTGTTCAGAGTGATGTGCAGTGTTAGTTTTCCGCCACACATAGCGTTTTGCATTTTGGCCAAAAAGTTCCATTTTGGTCTCATCTGACCAGATCACCTTCTTCAACATGTTTGCTGTGTCCCCCACATGGCGTGTGGCAAACTGCAAACGGGACTTCTTATGGTTTTCAGTTAACAATGGCTTTCTTCTTTCCACTCTTCCATAAACTTTGTGCAGACTAATAGTTGTCCTTGTATTGGTCTTTCACGTGGAATTCTAATGAAATTGATTCATGTTTGTGGATGTAATGTGACAAAATGTGGAAACGTTCAAGGGGGCCGAATACTTTTGCAAGCCACTGTATCAGTCATGTCTCAGTCATGCCAAGGTGACACTTACTGGGATTCGTCATTAGCCCCGACATCCACAACTTCCCGAGGACCTGTTCAAGGTGGTGCACAGTAGATGATCCTCATAGCTACTAGAGTGGATTACTACATCATCTAAGTGAGAATTTAATACAAATTTCTGGAATTTAATTTGGAGATGAACCGGGCCTTCCCCAGTTGTCCCACGTGATCATCTACATGCTGGAGCAGGTATGTGTCGAAGAATGAAATGGCATTCAATAGGTGGTACAGTGAGGTACAGATCTGCTTAACCTGCAACAGCCAGCACACATCGCACATTAGTTTAAACATGAACCGTGCACCTTGATCCATGAGGGTTTATTTGGGCTTAACAAGAAAAGCTGAACAAGTTCTCTTGCAATATTTTTTTCACCAAGATTTATTCATGGAGTGTGCAGACGGGGTCTATGCCTATCCTCTCAATGGTACGCTGATGATTGGCAGGGGAATCAGTGGGACGGGGGTGGGCTTTGTGGGGGCTGTCTGCTGGCATTCTGGGCAGCGCTGGCAGAAGTACTTCCACAAATAGAGTCGAATTGGCTAGGTGCATCACTATGTCCACTTTTGCCTGTAGAACCACTAGGAGATCGTTTAAGGTAAAAAAAATCACAACCTCTGTTCTCAGAAGCGTTTAAGCAGGGATCATCTTTTTGCAACTAAATGTACAGAAGCTGCAATCACGTTTACTTGCTGAGACAGGGACACAAAAGGATTAAAAGGATTACTAGCCTCACTTCAGCTTCTGTATTGATGTCTGCACCAGCCACGCTGGTTATGTAGATGCTGCTCTTTGCCACTTTAATCTGCCTGTGGCACGCATTCCCCACAGCTGGCCCATTTTTGCCAGTAGTAAGCCGGGGCAGTCACGACCTAGGAAGTTGTGAGATAATAACAGATTTGAGATTGTATTTACCCCTGTGGTCCTCGACCACAATGTGGACTGCAGGAACCACCGCGGGCAGGGCTAGTGTTATTGCGCTCCTGGGGTCTAGTAACGTGGGAAGCGGTGCTCCATTAACTTTTACTCAGTGTGTGGGTGCCAGTTCTGGTTCTTCCGTGCACTTATGACTAGCTAGAAAGCCCCTGGCGGGAGTCCAGTTGATTTCCGGCCTTATATGGCATTGGTTTATTGCGGGGTGATTCCAGCCTCTGTTCTTCATTCAAAAATCAATAATTATTGATCACTTTTAATGTGCTATTACAATGCTATATTTTTTAACTGCATGAATATCATACATTCCTATTTAAAATTATAAAATGAAATGTTATAGTTTTATTTATACATTCTAACTTTTTTTTTTGATATTCCTGACTCTTTACTGGCTCACAAAAGATCAGATAGGTCGGGCTATTAAGCATACAGTACATTGTTGTACCCTTCATTTTTGGGGAAGACCACATTTGTTGCCTCCATTTGAAGGATCCTTCAAAATGTGTCAGCCTTCGTTGTGACGCTATGACATGAACAGCCTTCAAATACATCCTTTTAAAGATGCAGCCCCAGATGCAGCCCCACCTGCTGGTGGTTTACTAGTCATTGCTTTTAATCAGCCATTCTATCAAGCATTTGTTTCATTTCATTATAGAGGAAGTGTCTCCTCAGTATATATCATTATCGGTCTATCGCCCAGGCCTATGGTATACTATTAGATTACTGGCCAAGACCACTAATTCACTGATATTAATAAAATGAAACATTTTATTGCCCTTGGCCCTGTGGTTCCTGTTATCACTTTATAGCAGCTGTAATCAGTTGTTGCTAGCCTCTGTTTTTTTTCATGTTAAAGTAAATAATTTTTTTAATTTAGCTCTAAGAAACTGCAAAGTCCTACAGTATATCCACAAAACTAGACATATGTTAGAAAACTTAAAAGAAGAGTTTTAGCTCAGATTGGGTAGTGAATAACTCACCACATATTGAAAGTGATGAATACCACACATTTTAGAAGAAATTAAATGATACCAAGTGTATTTAAAACAAAAAATTACTGTATGTCCTATCACCAATAAATTGCAGCAGGCATGCCATGGCCAACTTAATGAAACAGCACCCAGTAAAACTGCAGAAAGAGAAGTCGACTTATTAAAAGACAGGGGACAAAGAACAATAATGATTGACGCCATTATGATGATGGAGGAAGATATTGTGTCATGAAACTTGGAGCATGAGACATGTTGACACTAACACATAGAAGACATAAACAGAATAGAAGATCATACCAGGATCTATTATCTGAGCTACTATTATGACCAGTCACAATCAAGTATTCAACAGCACTGTGGTACAATGAAGCATGATCAGTGTCAGGTCCATGGTGCATATAGTGTGTAGCAGAGATTTTCTTTCTATTTTGAGGCTAAAGTTAAAGTTGTAAACCAGGTTTAGCTTGAGTAAATGACCTGTGATCAAAATATGAGTGGACACAGTGTTTGAGGTAGTAAACTGCAACTGCCACGATGCTCATCCTATGCCCATATTACTTGACCTTGAGTCAAGCACCTACGTATAACTATCCACAGTCATCTGATTACAAATAGAACTCAACATTTTGAACTAATAGTACTCTAATTAAATAACCTAGCCTCTCAATGTTATGATGCACAATAAAACTACTACACTGAGGCTGTAAGACACAACATTTTTGCCACTGTAATTAAACTAAAGGATAATCCAAATAATAAATCATGACACAGACACAGGGTTAAACACAGCATACAGTACATTACTGGCAAATGTTCACAAAACTTCACAATGTGCTGCTGAGCCAGGGTTTGACCTGAAGTACTTATCTAAGTCTGTGCGAGAATTTAATAAATTAATACCTCTGGAGCTGATGCTAGAACATGCTTATGAATTATATATGCATAGATTTAATTTTTACAAGATGTCGAGGGTTGGACTTCAATCTGGGTCCATGGAGTTTGCATGTTTCTTTGAGGTGATTTATCCCCACAGTTCAGACATATTAAAATAACTGGCAGTGTTTGAGTGTATGTGCTTCTGTGCCCCTGCAATGGATTGGCACCCTGTCCAGGATGTAATTCATGCCCCCTAGGATACGTACCATGCCTGCCTGTGACTCTGTATAGGACATGTGGTATAGAGAATGAACAAATGAACAGTTGTTATTATTCATTTTTATTTGTCACATGGAATCTCCTGAGCACAGTTTCAGAAAAAGTTTCAGAAAGTAGGAAAGTGGTGAAGTGAGTTATAATACAATTTTTGATGTCAAGGATGATGTTGTTTTGAAGTTAAATGACAGTTGCATTCCATAATAAAGCCAGGGTATACAGTATGGCCTTTGTTCATAATTCAATTCAATACATTTTTTTATGTACTGTATATAGGGATTTTAAGAATGACCATTGTCACAGACACAGCTTTACATAGTAAGGAAATGTGTATAAATTACAATGATCAGTTGGTCCCTGATGAGCAAGCTGAGGGCAACATTAAAAAACTCCCTGAGATGACAATAGGTAGAAACCTTGAGAGGAACCAGACTTGACGGGGAACCCATCTTCATTTGGGCGATCTGACAGCGGGGATTGATTTGCACTCATTCTATATGTAAGACGCTGGAAGTTCAGTATACCAGGGAAGGTGAATATGACGTCCACTTTTTTTTGGTAGAGGCTCAGGTACAAACCTGCTTGTGGGAATTTCAGTCCTAAATTATTACAGAACTGCACTCACAAGTCATTCCCCCCAGCCACTGGATGCAGTGCCGGTCCCAAGCCCGGATAAAATGGGAGGGTTGTGTCAGGAAGGGCATCCGGCGTAAAACCTGTGCCAAGTTGTAGTGCGGACTGGGTATTCCGCTGTGGCGACCCCTTGCCGGGAGCAGCCGAAAAACCAACAACAACTCACAAGTCATCAGAAAACAACTACCTGCATCAACTGGGTTCAGGACCATCTTCATGGTCAAGTGGAACCATCTCCAGTCACCATATGCATCTCAAGTAGACTATACAAGGACATCCTCATCAGAGAGCCAGAGGTCTCTATGCAACAAGAAGAAGCAGGGGAACCAGGATGTGTCAGGCAGATCCAGAGGGCAGGGGTCTGGATCACTAGCAACTCAGGAGTGCCATGATTAGCTTAACAGAGAGAGAGAGAGAGAGAGAGAGAACCGGTACAGTATGACTGTCAGATAATGTAAAAAGGTCAATGTTTATTTTGTACAGAGTGAAAGCAGGGACTCTGGCAGGACTAACTACAACAGTATATATTCTGTAAAAGGAAGAGCCAAAAGGAAACACAGACATGAGGGCTCCCTGAAAAGTTAAGAAACCAGTCGCTTTACTGTCAACAAACCTGGATGATCAATTAGAGTGGGTGAAGAATGCAACCAATTCCCCCTAACACTCTATTCACATGAGTCCCCAGATCTGCACCTTTACCTACTGTATGGCAAATCTAATAATTAAAGGCTTGCGTAAATAAATAAGTTTTAAGCCTATACTTAACCACTGAGGCTGTGTCTACATCTTGAACATTGGAAGGCTATTCTATACCTTTAGGGCTTTGCATGAAAAAGCTCTGCTGCCAGTTTTCATAATTCAAGGTGCCGACAAACAGCCTGCACCCTTTGAGAGAAGCAGGCATGGCAGATCATAAAACTATGAATAGTAGTTCACACAGGTACTGTGTAAGTCAATAGTATATTTTTTAATCAATTTGAAATTTTAAGCCAATGGGAGCCAATGCAGTGTGCGTAAGATGGAAAGGGCTGTGAGGGCTGCTGCATTTTACAAAATTTTCAGTTGGCATGTACTTACAGTTCATAGTCTTTCATAAACCTTTCTTAAATAAGACTTCTACAGTATTTTTTTGTGCAATGTACATTTCTTGTTGAAAAAAATGCCTGCATTGAAACACCATATGTGTGAATTATTACTGTATGTGCTCAAATATCTCAAATAAACATTAAGCTTTGGTTTCTTCACTGTAATATAAGGGGAAATTTGGTGATAAGAGTGATTTAAGAATTCAGTCTTTGTAAGACATTTTCAAGTCTCGTCTCACAGCAGAAACAGATACAAAAGGTCATGGAATAACTGAATAATAACCACATCCATATTTTATGTGGAATAGTGACTAATTTGGCAAAGTATATAATTTATTACAGACAAAAATTCCCTCTGTGGTGAAGAGAGCTTTCACTGAGGTAGTTTTGTGCTGATGAATTGGGCGGCCTTGTCATGTGGCCAGTACAAATGGCAGAGAGGCTGAGAATAGAGGGACCTTACATCTTGCTTTGATAAGAACATCATGCTGATTGCATCTAAATGTAGTGCAACATTTTCTGCATGATCGATCAATGCCATCATGCAAACTTTTGCAGAAATTAGCTGCGAACTGGTAATGGCTCTATTTAATTTGCTGCGACAGTGTCTGTTTGTGCCTGCACCTTGACCAATTAAAATAGCAAATGAGTACAGGCATCATTTATGAGCAGGGTACTGAGAATGCATTTGTTTTCAGTTCAGGAAGGTTCATGGTCAGGCAAGATGGCCGAAGTGACTTTTGACGACCTAGACATTTGTTCCACTCCGAAGATTCTCATTCATTTCTGTAGAAGCTGTTCTGCTTCAACTCTCCTGAGGGGCCGTGCTACAGAAAAGCTGTGAAACTCCTTTGGATTTGTCTTTCTCTCCTTCTGTCTCCTTTTCTTTCTCAATGGACAATATCTGGGCCAGTTGAGCAACACATGAATGAAGTGTATGAGGAGTGTATAAAATAAGATCTCAGTGTCAGACCCTGGTTTTCTATCACATTGCTTGCTTCTGGTTATGTGTGGGAAGGTGAAGGGTTTGTCCAGGCCTTTTTAAATTTAAACTGTTCATCATATTAATTCTAGTTGCCTTATTTGAGAATGATTTCTTAGTTTGAGATGGAAGTTACACAGGGTTGAGTCATTAGTTTTTGCATCTGTTTAGAATTGTTATTCCGCCGTGAAAGAATGAGACTCACGGTTCCGCCTGTCTCACATACATAATCTGCTGTCTTATTGTACATACTTCAGCTGCATGAATAAATGTTCTGTTACATTACATATATACAGTATTTAGTGTTTTTATTGTCTCACAGTATGACAAATTGTGCCTAAATGAAAAATAATCTGCCAACTTATTTTGTATTCATGCATTGATGCTATAATGACAACATGGTACATACAGTATAGTTTATAATATACTATAGATAGTAGAGAAGAAAGTAATATTAAGTAGTGTTCATAGGCCATAATGTTCATAAGTCAGCTTAACACCTTCCTAACTAATATAAACTGTCATCAACCTGCAGTCATTAATTCTGATGTTAAATTGATTCAAGCCCTGAGAGATATTTTTTTTTCCAAGCTGACATTTGATAGAAATTATTTATCAGAGGCACGTAATGGTCCCTAAATGACATGTTAGATGTTAAACCAAAGTTAATATAATTTAGGCACTGTTACGTGGTGCGGTATGGAGAGTGACTGTAATATACACAAAACTCTTTTAAATTATAGAGCTAAGATTTTGTCATATATTCGAACAAAACGTTCAGTAACTCCTTCAGTAACTTTAGTAACCCCCTTACCATGATCAGAGCTGGCGTGCACACACACACCCTTACACACTCACATTTACACACTCGTACACATGTGCACATGCATACACACACATCTTAACACATTCAATGGAATTTTAGTAAAGTTTAAACCAAAGAACCCAGATGAGTCCCATGAAAGACTTACAAAATGAATAAATATTGTCATTCTGGAATTGCGCATTACTCACTCACCCCTTGTCTATAACGCTTCATTTTCTGTACAGGGTCATGGGGCCTGGGGCCATAAGCACAGGGGAGAACATCCAAACTCAATGCACACAGACTTGAACCTGAACCCTGGAGGTGCAAGGCAACTGTGTTAACCATTAAGCCACCGTGCCCTGTTTACTACCAAATTTAAATATTATGCATTTTCAAATCTTATTAATATAATCACAGCAGTTATACTAACACTGAATGCACTGTAGTGTATTGACTTACAGCAACTGTTTTTGTGGGTTTTCATGGCATCAACATGCTGCCCACTCCAATTAAACATTAATGCCACTGTAATTTTTTCCACACTGACTACAGTAGAACAGTGCATTAAGCAGGACACAGGACACTTGGAACTGAAATTCCACATCTCACTCCCTTACCAACACTGACCCATTTTCACTTACTGTAGACTGCCAATCAATCGCACCTGCAATTTCAGTGATGGTCATTCAGATTTTTTAAAACTACTTATTATTGTACATTTAATTTTGTACATTTAAGTATAAGTACGAAGTAAGCCTGTTATAATACAAACCGGATTCCAAAAAAGTTGGGACACTAAACAAATTGTGAATAAAAACTGAATGCAATGATGTGGAGATGGCAAATGTCAATATTTTATTCAGAATAGAACATAGATGACAGATCAAAAGTTTCATCCGAGAAAATGTATCATTTTAAAGGAAAAATATGTTGATTCCAAATTTCACGGTGTCAACAAATCCCAAAAAAGTTGGGACAAGTAGCAATAAGAGGCTGGAAAAAGTAAATTTGAGCATAACGAAGAGCTGGAAGACCAATTAACAGTAATTAGGTTAATTGGCAACATGATTGGGTATAAAAAGAGCTTCTCAGAGTGGCAGTGTCTCTCAGAAGCCAAGATGGGTAGAGGATCACCAATTCCCACAATGTTGTGCAGAAAGATAGTGGAGCAATATCAAAAAGGCGAAAAATTGCAAAGACTTTGCAGTTATCATCATCAACTGTGCATAATATCATCCGAAGATTCAGAGAATCTGGAACAATCTCTGTGCGTAAGGGTCAAGGGCGTAAAACCATACTGGATGCCCGTGATCTCCGGGCCCTTAAATGACACTGCACCACAAACAGGAATGCTACTGTAAAGGAAATCACAGAATGGGCTCAGGAATACTTCCAGAAACCATTGTCAGTGAACACAATCCACCGTGCCATCCGCAGTTGCCAGCTGAAACTTTACAGTGCAAAGAAGAAGCCATTTCTAAGCAAGATCCACCATCACAGGCGTTTTCATTGGGCCAGGGATCATTTAAAATGGAGTGTGGCAAAATGGAAGACTGTTCTGTGGTCAGACGAGTCACGATTTGAAGTTCTTGTTGGAAATGTGGGACGCCATGTCATCCGGACCAAAGAGGACAAGGACAACCCAAGTTGTTATCAACGCTCAGTTCAGGAGCCTGCATCTCTGATGGTATGGGGTTGCATGTGTGCGTGTGGCATGGGCAGCTTGCATGTCTGGAAAGGCACCATCAATGCAGAAAAATATATTCAGGTTATAGAACAACATCTAGTCATCTCTTTCAGGGAAGACCCTGCATTTTTCAACAAGATAATGCCAGACCACATTCTGCATCAATCACAACATCATGGCTGCATAGGAGAAGGATCCGGTTACTGAAATGGCCAGTCTGCAGTCCAGATCTTTCCCCTATAGAGAACATTTGGCGCATCATAAAGAGGAAGGTGCGACAAAGAAGGCCCAAGACGATTGAACAGTTAGAGGCCTGTATTAGACAAGAATGGGAGAGCATTCCTATTTCTAAACTTGAGAAACTGGTCTCCTCGGTCCCCAGACGTCTGTTGAGTGTTGTAAGAAGAAGGGGAGATGCCACACAGTGGTGAAAATGGCCTTGTCCAAACTTTTTTGGGATTTGTTGACACCATGAAATTTGGAATCAACATATTTTTCCTTTAAAATGATACATTTTCTCGGATGAAACTTTTGATCTGTCATCTATGTTCTATTCTGAATAAAATATTGACATTTGCCATCTCCACATCATTGCATTCAGTTTTTATTCACAATTTGTTTAGTGTCCCAACTTTTTTGGAATCCGGTTTGTAATAACTTGGTGTTATTTGATCTTATTGGTTTAGAAATTTATATTTAAATAAATAGTAAACTTGGCCGATTTCGTTATAATTTTGTGTGATGAGTGGGGCTTGAAAATTCTCTTGAAAAATATGGTCATTTATTTCAGTTAATAAATCTACTATATATTTTTTTTAATCATTATTGTACAGTACACATCAATAGCTCTGGTTCAGATTTTTCATGTTTGTTGTGGAAATTACCATCACTGTTGTATTTACTGCGATGAATGAAAATGTCATTTTGCGCCACCTGGCGGCCATTTTACGAATGACTTTGAAATGCAACTGATTTATTTTGGCCGCTGTTGCCTTTAAACGGCGGTATGCGCGGCGGGATGGTTATTCCGATTGTGTAACCACTGTATGTAACATATTTTGGGTTGTTTCAAGATTTGGCATATTGTATAGGGTACTGATCTGACATTTACTGTGCTCATTTTAGGGTCTCTAGAACCAGAATCAGAATCAGAATCAGAAAGAGTTTTATTGCCAAGTACGCTTGCACGTACAAGGAATTTGTTTTAGTGACGGAGCTTCCAGAACAAAAAATACAAATGACAAGACAAAAACAGCATGACGCAAAAAAAAAAAAAAAAAAAGAAATTTTTTTTTTTAAATGGTTGACATCAAATGGAGTACGATGTGAGATACTTTTAAATAAGTTACATCAATATCTGAAGTCTGTGGTATTATACAGTATATTGCACAGTGGTGTTGTACACAATATTGCACATATATTTATTGACCGTTTGAATGATGTTTATCTGTTAAGGAGGTAGATTGCCTGGGGGAAAAAACTGTTCTTATGTCTGACTGTCCTGGTGTTCGGTGCTCTGTAGCGTCGACCCGATGGCAAAAGTTCAAAAAGAAGGTGGCTTGGGTGTGAGGGGTCCGAAGTGATATTCCGTGCCCTTTTCTTCACTCTGGATATATACAGTTCTTGCAGCGTGGGCAGGGGAGTGCCAATAATTCTTTCAGCAGTCCGAACCGTCCTTTGTAGTCTTCTGATGTCTGCTTTCGTAGCTGAGCCAAACCAGACAGTTATTGAAGTGCACAGGACGGATTCAATGACGGCTGAGTAGAACTGTGTGAGCAGCTCCTGTGGCAGGTTGAATTTCTTCAGCTGGCGAAGGAAATACAACCTCTGGTGGGCCTTTTTAACAATGGAGTCAATGTGAATGTCCCACTTCAGGTCCTGAGAGATGGTCGTGCCCAGGAACCGGAATGACTCCACTGCCGTCACAGTGCTGTTCATGATGGTGAGTGGGGGAAGTGCAGGTGGGTTTCTCCTGAAGTCCACGATCATCTCCACTGTTTTGAGCGTGTTTAGCTCCAGGTTGTTGTGACTGCACCAGACAGCCAACTGCTTGACCTCCCTTCTGTATGCAGACTCGTCACCGTCCTGGATGAGGCCGATGATTGTAGTGTCATCTGCAAATTTCAGGAGCTTGACAGTGGGGTCTGTGGAGGTGCAGTCGTTGGTGTAGATGGAGAAGAGCAGTGGGGAGAGAACGCATCCCTGAGGGGCTCCAGTATTGGTGGTGTGACTGTTGGATATGAATTTTCCCAGTTTCACTAGCTGCTGCCTGTCTGTCAGAAAGCTGGTGATCCAGTGACAGATAGAGCTAGGAACAGAGAGCTGGATTAATTTGGTCTGAAGCAGTGCTGGGATGATCGTATTAAAAGCTGATGAAAAGTCTATGAACAAGACCCTCTACTTACAGTAGTTAACTTTTTTTTTTTGGGGGGGGGGCTGGGGGGGTCCAATTCCTCCCCGTCGCTAGGGGGGCTCCCACATTAAGGCTACCACTACCACTCAGTCGGGAGGGCAAAGACCATCACGTGTTTCCTCCGAACTATGTGACGTCAGCCAAGCACATCTTTTCGAACTGCTTGCTCACGCACCATTTGGGGCGGAGTAACACACTTGGAGGAAAGCGCTAGCCACTCCGTCCGTGTGCACGATCTCACAGGCACCCTTGATTGGCTGTAGAGCCGTGATTAATGTGGGAGTACCTCATTCATCCCTCCCCCCCGAGAGAGCTCGGCCAATCAGCTCTCTCTATGCCTCCGGCTGTGAGAGGAAAACAGCATCATCCGTGGTTCGAACCAGCGATCTCCGGATAATAGGGCGAATGCTTTACCACTGCACCACTCGGAGGCTACAGTAGTTAACTTTTACCAGTTTGGAAAAAAGGAACATAGTGAACATAGAGACAGAATCTGTTTTAAACTGTTTGAATGCGAGCTGATGGTTTATATCTTTCCTTGTGACAAAGATAAGATGAAGTCTTATCATTATCATATGAAGAGACATCTGAAAAATACGGCAGCCCAGATTACAACACTGCCACCAGAGGCTTTACCAGTGGGCATTATGCATGATGCCACCCATGCATTTTCTTATGGTAGCCCAGATGTTTTCAGTCCCATTCCTTGTACGTTTTTGTGTCTGCATGTGTGTGTGAATGCTTTTATTTCTACTATTAAACAAAGTTGTGATTTGTATAGTCTAGTTGTTTTTGATGTGTTTCATGTGTTTAAGTAATATCCAATCATGGTCATGCATGATTTTTTTTATAGCAAATTTCTTTTGCAAAGTTGACTGCCACTATCCTTTTAGGTTTTCATAATTCATTGGACAGTTCTTGACTAAGGAGGACATCCTACAAGTGCTATAATATTTCATTTATCATGCTGGTGCACCACATTCAGGTTGGCTCTGTGGTACAATGGATAGTGCATTGGACTTCTAGGCTCAGCTGTGGAGCTATTTAAAGGTTGTGGGATCGAGTCCTGCCAGAGTCACTGGCTTGACTGCTTCTTCTCAGGTGGCTAAATGGTTAAGGCTGTGTGTTAGAATGCCAAGATACTGATCAGAAGGTTGGTGATTCAAGCTGCCACTATTGAGACATTGAGCAAGGGCTTCAACTATATCTGCTCCATAGATGTGGTATCCTGGCTGACCCTGTGCTCTCACCCCAGCTTCCTATCTGGGATATTGAAAAATTATTTACTGTGCAGTAAAGTGCTGTACTGTATATGTGACAAATAGTTGAATCTTAATGATTGGCTGGTGATTGTATATACAGTAGATTTCAAAACAGACTATTTAAATCCGCATAAGATTTCACTGCATGACTTCATAATAATGAGTCATATACTGTATCATCTATCACTCGGACTATGTTTTGATGATTCCCTTTATTTCAACCCTGTGTCTGTCTGCTTGCATGGCCCCAAATGTTGCTCTGAAACTGACAATGACTGCACTGGTTGGTCTCTGTGGACAGACTGATCCAGTCTGGATTTGTTTCTTCTCTTTTTATTTAATTGGTGTCAAGTGTGGAGAACTGTTGCTTAATGACAAAAAAAAATGGAGCAGGGGCTGAGGTGTGCTAGACAATTATTAGAAATGCAGTAACAGGGAGTGACAGAGCTGTGAAATCAGGAGTCTACTCTGGTCATGGTCCAGGACAGGCATTAATGTGGTGTTGGGGGTGGGTGTGGGTGTTCAGGTAAGGACAGTAAGGTGAAGAAGCAGCAATATAATAATAGTTATTAAAGTTAAAAGATGATCTACAGTAACCTTATATGTTTATACAGTAGGTGTACTGTATATGTTTATGTTGCTTGTGAATAATATGCAATTAAATGTCAAGGAAAATGTGACATGCAATAATAAAAAAAACAAAATATTCACTAATTATGAAAAAAAAATTTGATACAAACGATTAATAAAATTTATTATGTGAAAATAACCTGATCTGGTGTAAAAAGTTTTTGTTTAAAAATAAACCACTTGAAAAAACCTGTTAATTGTGATTATTTTCTTATGGATATTGTACTGTATGACCTTTTCTGTCAGGATTAAAATCTGTTAAAAATTGTTGTAGTTTTGAATGTAGTTTCTAATTTAATGATCAGCTAGCATTAACTGAGAATACAACCATACTGGACATTCACATACTATAGCGCTTGATATTCTGTTGGCACTTTGCAAAAACCATCAAAAGACTTTTGAAAGTCACAATAATGGAACAGTGATTCTTTGTGCTCAGTAAAATAATAAGCTGATCATGAGATAAGCTAATGTGCCTGCAGAAGGCAGACAAGGGCAGCAGTAATAAGGCAAGAGGGCAGATTTGAGCTGAGTTGAGTAAACATTCATCTCCATCACCTGTTCTTCTCAAGATAATTAATTACTGCCGACCAGGTTCCCTTCCACTGTCTTTCTCTTGCATTTGCTAACGAAGTAAATCTCTTGAACATCTGTATATCTCTACATCCTGGGAAATTATGCAGATGGCAGATAAAAACCTTTTTTTTTTGTTTTTTTTTTGTTTTTTTGTGACAGATCTGGGGATAATCAATGAATAGGAACCGCTATTCATTTTTTTAAATGTGACTTGCTTGTTGACTTTCAGTGATATTTGAGGGATGTCTTGAAAGTTATACATACTTTCAAGACAACTCCTCAAATAGCACTGAAACTAAACAAGCACACAAATCTTCCTCTATGAAAAAAAAGTAGTACTCCATCACAAATTATGCATTTGCATCATCGTTAAACCCTCTCTGATACTCTTTGGAAATCACCTTTGTCACAGTTGATGGTCTTCAAATGAAATACCTTGTAAAAGCTTGCAATTGCAGTAGAACTCACAGGCAAGAAACTCACGGGCTCTATCCTTGTCCGATTTCTTCTCAGTAATTCTCTAAGGGTTTATTTAGAGATGACATGCTATGTCTCTTTTAGGGCTTCCCTGTGATATATGGAGAAGGTAACAGTCCTCCACTCTCATACCTTCTGTAAGATTTTCACCCTGTCTAATGTCAGATAACTAGACAAACCTTTCATTAAAAATTCCAGTATCTACTGTCTTTATATATCTCATGTGCACTGCTGATATATATATATATATATATATATATATGTGTATGTGTGTGTATAAATCATTAAGATTCAAATATTACTCAGAGGTAAAGTTTTAACAGGCAGTATACCGTGTATGTGGGTGTATGACTTATGGTCATCATGGGCATGTTGCCTGACTTCTTATCCATCACAAACAAGTACTTGTTATTATGTTGACTGTTTAGCTCCATGGTTTGCCTGTGGGTATACTGTACAGTATATTCTCACATGTAGTGAACAGGATAAGTTGGACACTGGTATAACATATAAATGCATGGTAACACAAATATTTTGTGACTCATTTTTGAATAATACACTGTATGGACAGAGGTATTTGGCCAAACCAATGACATTGTATCTAAATACATATACTTCAATATCGAGTTGGTCTCCCTTTTGCAGCTATAACAGCATCCACTTTTCATGGAAAGTTGTCCACGAGATTTTGGAGTGTTTCTGTGGTAGAAGAACTTTAATTTCTAGATCGTGTTGATTAAACAGCTCTGACATTTTTACATAAATATTTACATTAATACACTTGACGTTTATATTATAGTTTCTATAATAATAACCTGTTTACAGGGACTTGTACGGTTATTTGTACTCTTACAACTTCCTTCATTGACCCTAAGAGGCTTAAATTTGTTCCAGCATGACAACACCCCTGGAAACAAATTGAGATCCAGGAAGACATGGTTTGAACTTAACTGGCCTGGACACAGCTTTAGACTCAACCACACTTTACGTCTTTGGGATGAAGTGGAATGATGAATGCACTCTGGCCCTCCATCCCTGAGATAAAGTAAGTGCCTGCCCTCATTAACACTAATAAATGTGATTATAACAGAAGAAATAAATTAATGGATATGTTCACAAATCACATATGGATGTGATGGTCAGGTTTGTTTTGGCCATATAAGGTAAATGTATATGGGTACAGTAGGTGTATAAGTATATACAGTATACATCTCACAAATATTACACAAAATTATATGTTTCGTAGGAAATGTAGCTTTCTTTTACAACATGTAATTGTTTTCAAATTGTTCTGGAATTAAGAAATATATTGTTTTAAAATGAGCTGGAAAACAGTCCTGCATCTTGTCCACCCTTGATTATTTTCCTATAGCAGAAGTCCTTAGGTTTTATTTTTTAATCCTGCTTAGAGAAAAGAAATGTCCGAATACACATTTTGATTTAAATAAACAAATGCATAGGAGCATTTGAGTGGATAATTATTTCAGTGATTAAGATGTTTCAATCGGCAACAATTATTTTAACCCTAACAAATACACTGGATGTCAGAAGATCACATGGAACAGATGTTCATGTGTTTCAGGAGGGGTACATTATCATCCAGCATTAATATTCATGAAATTCCTGGGATTGTAAAAAGAACTGTGCAGAGAATAATGAAAGAAATGTGCTCAGAAAAACATCTTTAATGACTGTTGATCATTTAAACCCTGGTTGATATTGATTCATAACAAAACAACTGTAGAAAATACAGCTATATTGAAAGTAAGGGCGTACTTACATGACCAATGTGACAAGAACTTTAGGATTTAAACTAATATCAGTTTATTTATCTTTATTTCAACCAGCACATCAACGTCAGGGACAAAATGTTCACTTGCTGCCTAATATATCACAACCACTTCCAAGTGCAACTGAAATGAGATATTGTAACTGCAGCTCCTGTGATGAGGGCCGAACTGTGATCGGCAAATTGTGGGTCAAAGCAACACCATAACTGCAGCTCTTGTGGGATATTCCCAGTCTACAGTGGCCAGGACCTATCAGAAGTGCTCGTGTGATATTTAGTTCCTCTTAGCTGGACCACATACTTTGTTGAAGAATTGAATACGTGATTATGCTGTTGCATTTTCATTTTAGTCTTCATTCCAAGTCTATAACTACATCTTAACCTTAAGCCTTTTTGTTATAAACCAGTAAATTGCCTTGTATAAGTCAATTAACCTTTCTTGAAATTGGTGAAATATGACTTCCCAGACAGTCATTAAAAAAGGCCCAATGAGTGCCAGGTGCTCATTAATTCCTAAATAATTTTCAGTTATTATTTTCCATGGTAATGTTCCCCAGAGGTAATTCTCCAAACGTCTTTTTTTTTTTTTTTTTGGCTGTGCTAGATGAATTGCATGATTAAGTTTCTACAGTTGAAGGGGATTTGCAAAAAGATAAAGACATTTGTTTTATTTGATGTTTAATAGATATGGAAAAGCAGAATTGTGGAAGTTAACATTAGAAAAATCTGTGATTTCCATTAATTTAATTTCTCTTTCTCTCAAATCTAATCACTGATAAAAAAAGAAAAAAAAGACACAAAAACTCACAATTGGCATATGGAATTTATACATGTGCTTTACACTTCTGCATGTATTTTATGGCAGCAGTGAGGTGTAGTGATTAGCACTGTGGCCTCACACCTCCAGGGTCGAGGCTTCGATCCCTGCCTCCGGTCTGTGCATGTGGAGTTGGCATGTTCTCCCCGTGCTTGGTGAGTTTCCCCCTGGGTACTCCAGTTTTCTCCCACAGTCTAAAAACGTGCAGTATAGGCTAATTGAGATTTCTAAATCACCCGTAGCGTGAGTGTGTGTGGGTGTACCCAGCCGCATGCTTCTCGTCCACTGGCATAGGCCTCTCTCAACCCCGTATGTGATAAGCACTTAGAGAATGAGTGAGTATGTGTTTTTATTTTTGAATATGTTTAATACTTTTATATACAATTTATTTATATTAAAATGTGACATTTATAATTTTTGCATATAATTAATTTATTTTCATATGTGATTTATGTGCAAATGTTTATTTCATATTATATATTTCACATTGATGTCATTTTTTACCTTGAAGGATGAAAAAGTCTGAGTGTTTGTGTGTGTGTGAGTGAATGCATGTGGGTGCAGGCAAGAGATGAAAAGGTGACCAAAAGTGAATAGATGAGAGCTTGTATCTGAAGGAATAGCACAATAAAAACATTACTTTCTTCTTCTTTTTCACTTTTTTCTACCTTTTCTCAATACAGCTAAGGCTTTTACTGTTTTTATTGTCTGCAATGCAATAAAGGACTATGTATGAAAAGTGCCTAAAACAAATCAATGTAAAAAAAAAAAAAAAAAAAGGTTGAGTATATGTGCAAATAAATAAGTAAATGAAAAAGAATAAGCAGACATCAGTACCACGGAAGAAGACATTTTGGTTTGGAGAAAAATGCAAAGGAAAAAATAATATAAAATAGATACATAAACAAGGGCAGAGACGAAGGAAAAGCTGTTTAAAAACACAGCGTCGTCTTTGTGTCACACTCTGCCTCATCTCAATTTAGGTCATTTGGCAACAATGGAGCTTGATCAGATGCTAAAAGCCCTTCTTATTTTCCTCCACTTTACTCAAAAGTAATTTGAAAACAGGTTAATGCGCTCTGACCCCTCAGAGAGCTGTGCTTGAGCTCTGTGCATGTTTATTTGATTACGGTGACTTTTCACATCATTTCCTGTCAAGACATTTCCTAGAAGTAAAAGACAGACAGACAGAGGGAGGGAGGGAGAAAGAGAGAGAGATAGATCGAGAGAGAGAGAGAGAGAGAGAGAGAGAGTCTCAGCCTCTGATTCTATGTGGCTCAGTGGATTTCAGTGGAGGGTTGAGATGCTATAAAAAAAAATTCATTCAAGCACATGGTGAACATGCAAACTTCACACACACCTGAGGCAGGGACCAAACCCTCAATTCTCCAGTTTACACCCATAATATAAATGCATTCAGATTAAGCTAATTGGTGCTCTCAAATTGCCTGTAGTGTGTGTGTGTGTGTGTGTGTGTGTGTGTGCGTTTGTGTTTGTCCTGCAATGGATTGGCACCCTGTGTCCAGTGTACCCTGCCTCTTACCCAAAGTCACCTGGGATAGTCCGGTCCTGTGTGACCCTGTACAGGATAAGCGGGAGAGAAGATGAATGTATCAATGAATCAATGAATGACAAAAACATAATTAATATGAGGCATTAACCATGCACTGTAAGATCCTAGTATTGTAGTTTTTTTCTTATTTTATCAAAATAGATCAAGATAGATAGATAGATAGATAGATAGATAGATAGATAGATAGATAGATAGATAGATAGAACCAAATGGAAGTGTTGTATGGTTGTTGGTGCCAGATAAGGTGGTATTAATAATTCAGACTTGTTTAAACAGACAAGCACGGTACAGTACCCTGTTTATACCTGTGATGGCAGAATGCATAACACTTTAGACCATGAGACCACGGGAGAGACAAACAGAACTATATTTATTATCAGTGAAAAGAGCATATTTAAGCAGACAATTCATATGCATAAATCATACTTTTTTACACCTGAATACGGGCTATAGGAATTAATAACACATACAGTACAGTAAGGAATCAGGAAGCACAATGAGGGGGTTGTTTTATGAACATAAAGGCATGGGAATATATATTTTATATATTATAAAACCTAACAGGGAGGAAACCAGATTTCCTGGAGGACAGATTTCCCTCTGAGCACATGGAGAGCATGCAAACTTCACATACTGTAGACAGACCCAAAAGCAGGTCTCATTTGGCAACATGCAAGGCCACATAGTAACCACTACACCATGAATTTACTATTTATTTTTAATAGGAATTCTCTATGGCATTGCTGTAGAAATGTAGCACATTTTCTGCTGTGTTAAGCTTTGACATCTGTACCAATGAGCACAAAGGTTTTATGAATGTTTCAAGCATTATGCTCTCAAGCAAAGGGAAAATTTAACCCTGATTTGAAAAAATCCTGTGCAAACAATAAACCATAGTCTCATTTATGTATTTTTCTTGGCATGTCCTGAAAGTTTTTCATCTGGATGTTAAGTAACTTTACAGTGGACAAGTGAAGCACATAGCAAAAGGTATCAGTTCAATTCTGACTAAAGCACTTTTGTCTAAAATAAGTCATTCACTATCATTATAGACACTGTCATATCAAAATGGTTTCTTTCTGTCAAAAAAAAGAGTCCAGCTAATGGAACAATGGAGGCAGGATGTCTTCAGTTGCCTGTTGCTATGCCAACATCAGTCTGTCAGCTGAGTTTCTGCAGTTGGGCAGCAAGGTTATTCTACATTCGATGTCTCTCCAAATGCACACCATCTGAAATAGAAGCAATATTTTATATTCAGGAAAAAACAAGGTTCTGAACAGAAGTGCACTTTCTCCTCTACTAGTTTTATTGAAAATGTATTAAAAATGTGCTATTTATTTAAAGGTCAAAATAACCGCATCAGTACTGAGAAATGTAAAATTAATTATATTAAAAGGATCTGTATTTTTCTGAATATTGTTTAAAATAAAACCTCAACATCTTCACCTCTGCTACCTCTAGCTCTGAAGAAAAGACAGGAGGCAGAGCTAGAGGTAGCAGAGCTGAAGATGTTGAGGTTCTCTTTGGGAGTGACAAGGATGGATAGGATCAAGAATCAGTTCATCAGAGGGACAACCCATGTGAGATGTTTTGGAGATAAAGTCAGAGAGGCCAGATTGAGGTGGTTTGGACATGTTCAGAGGAGAGATGGTGAATATATCGGTAGAAGGATGCTGAGGTTGGAACTGCCAGGTAGGAGGTCTAGAGGAAGACCAAAGAGGAGATTTATGGATGCAGTGAGAGAGGACATGAAGTTAGTTGGTGTGAGAGAAGAGGATGCAGAGGATAGGGTCAGATGGAGGCAGATGATTTGCTGTGGCGACCCCTGAAAGGGAACAGCCGAAAGACAAAGAAGAAGAAGATTGTTTAAAATAAAAATAATAACTCCGTAAAAAATCTGGTAAAGAATTTCACTGAACTTTAAAGAAAACAGTGACGAATAATATAGTTTGTTCCGTGTAACACTAAACACTCTAAAATAGAGTGTTTACCTATTAGGAATTGTTCATGATAGACCTAAAATAGTCTTTTCGGAAGTTAACATTAAGGAAACCTTTATGTAAAAGATTTACCACATACTGTACTTTAATACACTCCTGGGAAAAGAAACATTAATTCTTCTAGAGACCATTGTAAAATTTACACTAATTGGCATTCCCCAAATTACCAGTAGTGTGTAAATGCACTCGTGAATGTTGACCGGAGGTCCTACCAAATGGTAGGACTAACCATTAGCCTCCATGGTCCCTCGATGGATATTTATGCAAAATTTCTAGTACTAAAATAAAAAGATGAACAATATAACTTTGTTTTCATATGTGAGTGTTTCTTCCTGTAAGAAACTAACATACACACTATTAGCATGTTGATTTACTAATGTGCATAATGTAAGTGTTTGTTCGAAGTGTGCACCGCCTCACCGTAGACAGTGTCTTCATTTCGTTCACACAGATTCTTAAACATATCGTAGAACATAAATCATATGTATGGATGAATGCATGGATAGATGGGTTTGGGTAGGTAGGTACTGTAGGTAGGTACAGTAGGTAGGTACTCTTGGCTACCTGTTACATGTACTAAATGTACAGTAATATGTGTTTTGTACATAATAATTTCATGTTTCGAAGATGAACATGAATAAATTATGTTGTATTTGCATGAAATTCAACAAATTAACATGTATTAGATTCAATCATGATAAACCAGATAAACCAAAGAGATCTTGTCACTATGAAAACTGGAAATATCAAAGCAAACATCGCAAGAAGATATCGCGAGAAGAGAACACAGTTTGTTGAGAAGACAAACGTTTGGCAGGCGTGTGGAAAAGATAAGCAGGAATTAATTCCCATCTTTCTAAATAGAAACGAAATATTGAACATAAATGTCACCTGCTGTTTAACAATGTTTAGTCACGTTATTTTGGTTTAATATATTTCTTGTATTTTTAATCACACTTAAAATACGGACGGTTATATGCGCGTGCTTAATCTGCAGTTCGGGTTCTGGTTTCGGTCTGTTCTCATGAGTTGTGAAGCGAGAGGAACAAAGTATAAATATTTTTAATTTGCTAATTTAAGTATCATGAATTTTAATTGAATATCTATCTCTGTATTTTTTTCACAGCAGTTTGTGACTGAAAGTGTGTCTGCATCTGACTTCAAGAGTTTCCTGACCAACCGTATCTAACTGTCATATTTAAAAGTCATAACGTACAGTTAAAGTACAAAACGTTTCTGTTGGTGTTTAATTTTTTTTTCTATGATTAATACTTATTTGTGGTGTTTTATGTTTTGTACATCTTTTCAAATTGAGACCTCATTTGTAAGTTGCTGCTGGTGTAAAACAGGGTTCCCTTTCAAGGCTCCACTCGATGCTGCGTGAAAACGCTATGGGAACCAGTTTGTCGCGTTGCCGGTCGTTGAAGCAAGCTGTGAAAACACGCCAAAGTTTTTGGCTATATATAACCTCGACAGGTGACGTCATCTGATTAGATGTAGGTGGAGGTTATAAAAGCAGGTGAGCCGGCAACAACCTCAGATCATTTGTCTTCAGAGCCTTGTTGTGAAGCGTGCTTGTGATAAACCAGCAAAATAAGAAGGTGTTTAACTCACCAATTTGACGAGTTTAAATCCCTCCGTGTGTGATAATATATATCGGAGTGCGATCTCTACACTGCTTCAACTAGTGCTGTGCGCGCCGCGCATTCCGTGAGAAGCTGCGAGCCGCCGCACATTCCTGGCTTAAAACTCGTGCATCTGACAGAGCTGCGGCAGGCGGAGGTAAGAAAACTCCTTTCTTCCGCGTTGTCATCACGAGGATTCCTCTCTTGTTTACCGGAGATGAAAATAGCCTTAAGCACTTAAAAAAAAAAAAAAAAAAAAACAAGCAGTAGACGGCAGCTTCTGTCGGGTGGCCGGGGGGCGGAGCCTCAATGACGCTCTCTCCCCCCCCCACCCCCTCTTAGCTCTCTTCATATAAGTTAACCCTTTCATGGAGTAAGCTGTATTCATGCTGTGTTTTTCCTGCCATCGACTTATTTGTTTATTTAAATATAGTCGATGTGGAAACGCGGGATTGTATGATGACGCCCAGATAGCAGAGACGCTTCACAGGCTATCTCTCTCCTGGGACATCATCCTCCCTGGTAAGCTTATACTTCCTTTCTAGCTGTGTAGACTTTTATCTTCCCTGGAGGGAAAAGCTTTTCAGGCAGTGGGTCAGGTTGGTGCTCCACTGCACACAGGAGGTCAGACTGATTTAAAAAAAAAATAATAATAAATATATATATATATATGTGTGTGTGTGTGTAAAATAAAATAAATGGGGGTGGCCCCCCAATAGGGAGAGGCACCCAGAATTCCTTTTTAACGAATAAGTGTTCTCCCTGGCACCCCCAGGAGGTCGGTGTTTTGCTCCGCCACCACTGGTGTTTCGGGCAACACCAGTCTCCAATAGGCTGTTAGTTCTTCGCTTTTTCCTGCCATGCTTCAGGATGCCGAACATCTAACATCCCCCCCCCGTTTAACCAAGCTGCCAAAACTTTTGCCCTTTTATGAGAAACTGGCAGCGTGGAAGCTACTGCCAAGTATATCTCCTTGGGTACTAAGCACTGGAGAGAGGAACTACAGGATTCAGTTCTCAATTCACCTTCTGTGTTTTCAATGGCGTGGCCTCCACTTCCATGAAACCAGAAAGTGCGCATCTGCTGACAAGCTGCCGGGGAAGGGGGCCATGGAACATGTTCCCCCACCAGACAGTGAGTCAGGCTACTACAGTTGGTATTCTTGGTTCCCAAGAGGAACGGGGGCTGCGTCCAATATTTCAGATTCTGCGGGCTCTCCCGCTACTTGAAAATCAATGAATACAGTTAAATTCTTGACAGTAAAGGTGATTGCTCTTAACCCTACCAAGCGATTGTTTCTGACAATCGATTTAAGGATGCTTACTTTCATACAGAAACATTGCCACAACACAGGGAGATCCTGAGGTTCGCTTTCGGGGGCGAAGCTTACCAGTATCGGGTCCTTCCATTGGTCTAGCTCACCCGCACACATACAAAATGCACGGATTTAGCCCTGGTTCTTATGGGAGTCCCAGGGCATCCGGTGGCTAGTGCTTCGACATCAGCATGTCGTCCTAGCTCATCTCTGTTCTCAGGACTGGGACCCAACGCCACGAAAGCGTGCTCTTTCCTGTGCAGAGGACAACACATTGGGTGCCATATGGGATTCGGTCGTAAGCGGGCACAGCTGTCTCCCGCTCGTATCGAACCCATTCTCAACACCCTCAAGGAAAACAAGCTAGACCAGAAAGTGACCATCACTTTCAGACATCCTAGCTCTCATGGCAGCTGTATCCACGGTGACACCTTTGGGCCTTCTGCACATGAGAGCATTCTAAGTTGTGGCTAAGAACCAGGGGATATCACTAGGGCCAATCCCCAATAGGGGTTACGCGCCAGGTGCTTTGTACCCTTTTTACGTGGTTCAGACCCCGGTCTCTACTCTGGGTCCCACTCTAAGTTCATCGTGTCGTCGCTGAGGCTAACGACAGATGCTTCCCTCACAGGCTGGGGTGCGGTCTCTGATGACCGTCCAGCCCAAGGGAGTTGGAGAGGCTATCTTCTCGCATGGCACAGCAATTGCCTCGAGATGATGACTCTATTTCTGGCCCTAAAGCACTTCCTCCAGCAGTTGAGAGGCTGCCATGTCCTAGTGCGGTGGACAACACTATGGCAGTCTCATATATTATCGCCAGGGCGGACTGTGCTCGCGCCGCTAACAGCTAGCGCAACAGGTTCCTGTCCCTCAGAGCGATTTACATTCCAGCATGGATGCGGGAGCAGTAGTACTGTCCAGTCTATCTCTGACACACAGGGAATGGGAACCCCACTCCGAAGTAGTCAGGGAGAGATTTTCATGTAGCAAGGCGGACCTCTTGCTTTCTAAGATATGCTTCGCCTTTTACTGCTCTTCAGATTTATGTCCACCGCATCAGCTAGTGTTGTAGGTCAGAGCATCTTCTACATGTTTTGGATGAGAGATGCTTTTGCCCTCTCCTATGAGGCGCGTGGGCTCACTTCGCCTCTGGGAATCAGGGCTCTTTCAACCCTGGGGATTGCCTCATCTATTGCATTAGCAAGAGGTATTCCCCTGCAGCAAGTATATGCTAAGCAGGTAAACCCAGTCCACTGCCGAATTGTTTCAGTGCTGGAGTTTCCCTCCTCGGGTCTGTGCCCTAGTACTCTCAGGACGTACGTGACTGCATCCTCTCTCAACTATCTTCCGAAAGCTCCATAAACCCAACAGGCACCCTATTGCTCTTGAAGCCTTCTGTCCTCCGCGCTTACAGCTTCGTAGCAGGAGAGACTTCACTTGCTGTGTCCAGCTTGTGCTCTTCAGATCTACGTCCACCGCATCAGCTAGTGGCGTAGGTCAGAGCAGTTTCTACATGTTCTGGATGAGACATGCTATTGCCCTCTCCTATGAGGCGCGTGGCCTCACTTCGCCTCTAGGAATCAGGGCTCTTTCAGCCAAAGGGATTGCCTCATCTATTGCACTAGCAAGAGGTATTCCCCTGCAGCAAGTGTCTGCTAAGCAGGTAAACCCAGTCCACTGCCGAATTGTTTCAGTGCTGGAGTTTCCGTCCTTGGGTCTGTGCTTTAGCACTTTCAGGACGTGCGTAACTGCATCCTCTCTCAACTATCTTCCCGAAAGCTCTATAAACCCAACAGGCACCCTATTGCTTTTGAAGCCTTCTGTCCTCCGCGCTTACAGCTTCGGAGCAGGAGAGACTTCACTTGCTGTGTCCAGCTTCGCCTCTGGGAAGCAGGGCTCACCCAACCAGGGTGATCGTCCCAGTCTCACCAGCAGGAGGTATCCCCTGCAGTAATTGTGTGGCGCGAAGGGTTGGTTCCTCCCCGCACACATTTCTTACATTTATAAATCTGGATGTTCATGCTACTCCGGGCTCACTGCCCCCGAGTTAGCTGCCCAGGCATAGCTCTGAGACCTTCTTGGCTTTGTGCGCACACGCTACACAACCTTGGGGTCCAGACACCTGTAGTGCGGCGGCGTTGGTATTCTCGTTCCCATAGCGTTTTCATGCAGCATCGAGTGGAGCCTTGAAAGGGAACGTCTCGGGTTACATTGCTGTAACCCTGTTCCCTGAAAGGCGGGAACGAGATGCTGCGTCGCAATGCCGCACTACCACGTGACCGGATGGCTGTTCAGACAAATTAATCTGAGGTTGTTGCCGGCTCACCTGTTTTTATAACCTCCACCAACATCTAATCAGATGACGTCACCTGTCGAGGTTATATATAGCCAAAAACTTTGGCATGTTTTCACAGCATGCTTCAACGACCGGCAACGCGACAAACTGGTTCCCATAGCGTTTTCACGCAGCATCTCGTTCCCGCCTTTCAGGGAACAGGGTTACAGCAATGTAACCCGAGACGTTTTTATTAAATATAAAATAAAAATCTCCGTTTTATCCCATTTGTCTTATGCTTCCTTCCTTCACAGAATTCAGATGTCCAGGGCTTGAAATTTAAATTTACTTGAGTTGGATGAACTTAATTTACAACTGAAAGCGTTTGTACCAACGCTATTCATTTATGTTTATACTACTGGTTATGTTAACCATGATTTAATTATGTTCATTCCACGAGTTATTTTTTTGAGTGTATACAATGCCTACTATATGTCAGGAACATGATGAAATTACTGTTAAATTACATTAAACATTTGAATAATGTAAACACTAAGAAATTGTTAGACTTTTCAACGATAATGGAGTATCATAGACATAATTCAATTACATTACAATTACACAATCAATTGCTATTACAGTAAATGATAAAGATTATGTTAAGTCAACATGATTCTTTCACAGAAGTTTAACATGAATTAAATATTTTGGTTTAGCAGGCAAAAATTGTGTAATTTGGCCACATTTTGATGTGGGACCGATGTACACATTAAAATCAAATAAATTCAAAGGATAATTTTTTTCACTGTAGGTAAAACATAGATACATAGATACTTTGTTATACATACTGTAGATACAAAGGAAAATTCAAACAACAGTGCTGAGAACAGCAACACAAGTAATATTGTAAAATTTTACATTGTTCCCTAGAAAAAACAGTGTTTGCCATTTGGCATATTTGGTATTAAATTCTTAACCATTATTGATTAGTTCATGGTTATTAAGTCACATGAAGTGTTTTGTGTTACACTGGCTTTTCACATAACCACACACAATGTTGTCACATCACTACCAGAGCATGTAAATAAAATAAATGTAAAAATTGGGGGTATGTGTGCATGGAGTTTGCGTGTTCTCCCCGTCCTTGGTGGGTTATTTCCAGGTACTCCAGTTTTCTACCACAGTCCAAAGATAGATTAGGCTAATTGACATTCCCAAAATTGACAAAAGGCATTTTTATAGATATTATTGGGCACTATGGAGCTTACCATGCAACCTAAATACAGTATATGCATGTGATTGGCTGCAACAAGGCACAACAAAAAGATGTGTTACAAAAGTTGTGATTTACATTTAGTTTGTATCTTTTAACTGAAATATTTTTTGCGCCATATTTTATTAACATTGACATCATACATAAAGTCGAGTTATGTGCCTTGAAACCTTAACTAAACTAAAGGTTTCCACATAAACATAGTAAAGGTAGAACACATTTCAGTGTCAAGGAAAAGAACACAGCTGTGTCATTATACTGTATCTCATCATCTATATGGCATGCTGGAGCAAATGGAACTCCTTTCACTGGAGAAGAAGTGTTCTAACAAAGAAGGTAAAATTTTGTCAATGCATTGTATTACTTCCATGTAGCCTCCTTGAAAGATTAAAAGTGTGTGTGTGTGTGTGTGTGTGTGTGTGTGTGTGTGTGTGTGTGTGTGTGTGTTGGTGTGTGTGTTGGTGTGTGGGTGTTTGTTAGCTGCTCTGAAATGGGATGCAACCATGAGGGAGCAGTCAGAAAGAGTAACTGGGTAATTGGCTGATTCTACACACTTGCTTCTTGTTCCCTTGGTGTCTATTTATTTTTCACTTTGTCTCCGCAGTAAAGTGCCTGGAGACCCAAATGGACGTCTGCTGCTAAGCAATGGTAACATATGATTGTTAATGCTGTCGAAAGGAAAAATGGAAGAGTTTAGTGCCTGTTTCCTTCTCGGCAACAACGCACAAACATTTCATACCACCATAGTTTGTCTTTCGATCTCACTATTCTCTCATTTCCTACGTACTTTCATTGCTTTATGACTGCCATTATATTGCCTTCTAGGACTATATTTTATATCTTATCTGTGTTTTTATATTTAGTTAAAGTTAGAGATTATACCTTCAAACACTTCCAGGGCTAGTTCTTACTCATGCAGAATGATTTTAATTGTGTGTCATGGATCTTTGTGAGAGAAATGGCAGGTCTTTTCTATCCTACCAAGGAACAGAGCTGCACTGTGACATGAAAGGCTGCCAGGCTGGTTACAAGAAAAGTCATGCAAGAAATGAGTAATTAACTGCTACTTGGTATGCTATTGTGAGTGTGTATGTGTGTGTAAATCATTGGTGACTGACAAAGAGAACTCTGTCTGAGAGGATTATAAATGTTCTTATCGATAGGTCAGTTACTGTATATGCACAAGCAACACGGGTAAAAAAAGAAATCAAAGAAAGACATGTATTGGACAAATATAGGATTTAAGTGTGTTTCTCAATCCAGCTTCGGTTGCCTGGAAACCTAACTGACTAAGATGATGAGTAACTGATGGAAATGTGGTACCTAACATAGTGTAATAATGCAAAGCAATCTACATCAATCAGCCATAACAACAAAACCACTACAAGGTGTACTGGACAACACTGATCACCAAGTACAGATGTGCTCAAAACGTTTGCATACCTTGAGAAAATATGCAAGATGAATACCATTTTTTAAAGACATGAGTGTAAAGGAAATACAAATTTATTTTATTTTTAATATTTTGTATTGCTTTCTTTAGCATCATGCAAATGGATTTTAATAATTGTGCATAAGGTCCTTAATTCTCTCAAGTGGTATACTGTACCTGCCCATTCTTCTTGGCAAAATACCTCCAGTTCCTGTAAATTCTTTGGTTGCCTTGCATGAACTGCCTGCTTGAGATCTCCCTAAAAAAGGGTTCCGTGATATACAGTAGAGGTCAGGAGACTGCGATGGCCACTCCAAAGCCTGTTTCACTGTTGCTATTAGATGGTCAACTTGGCCTTGTGCTTTGGATCATTGTCATGTTGAAACATCCAAGAGCGTCCCATGAGCAGCGTTCATCCTGTGGAATGTAAATTGTCTCCCAGTATTTTCTGAAAACTTGAATTGCAAGCTGCATTTTGTCATCAATTTTGACTAACTTCCCTGTGCCACTGGAGCTCACACAGCCCCAAAGCATAAGAGATCCACCACCATGCCTTTCAATGTGTATGGTGTACTTTTTACCATAAACATAACATTTAGACTTGTGACTACAGTATGAAGTTAAATTTTGGTCTCATCACTCCAAATGACTCCAGATGCTGTGAGGGTGTAGGGTGTCTGCCATACTGTGGCATAGGCGCAAGTAACTGCTTTCTCCTGACAACTCGGCCATGCAAGTAATTTGTGTTCAAGTACCTCTTTATTCTGCTCCTTGAAACAACAACACTATTTTTTTCCAGAGCATACTGTATTTCTCTAAAAGTTGTTTGTGGGTTTTTTTTGTGGCATCCTGAACAATACCTCTGGCAGTGCAGTAGTGAGTGAAATCTTTGCTTGGTCTACCTGACTGTGTATCAACAGAACCACTTATTTTCCACCTTTTTATCAGACATTGATCAGTACTGACTGGCATTGTCAAGTGTTGAGATATCTTTTTATATCCTTTTCATGCTTTATAAAGTTCAACTCCCTTATTACGCAGGTCCCTTGGCTGTTCTTGATGCAGTATCCAGCAAAGTCAGTGCATCACCTCATAATTTGAGAAACTCATTGACTATTTATGCAGAGACATTAATTACAATTATAATGAGTCACAGGTGGGGAAACTTCATTTTAATAGCTATTTAAACTTGTGTGTGTCAACTTTGTGTACTTGTGTGTGTCAACTTTTGATCAGGGTTGTTTGGGTGATTTCAGTTATCATTAGGGTTTTTTTTTAAGTCAAAGAACATGTGGAAATTTCTAAATAAATGGCAATGTTGATGACTTTAACACTTTTGTGACTTCTGGGACCATGAAGAACTGGAAGCAGGTAAACATCAACATCCACATCTTTCATCTGCTATTGTGAGTGTGTATGTGTGTGTAAATCATTGGTGACTGACAAAGAGAACCCTGTATGAGAGGACTACTGTATAAATGTTCTTATCGATAGGTCAGTTATATGCACAAGCAACAGGGGTAAAAAAAAAAGAAAACAAAGACTTGTATTGGACAAATACAGGATTTAAGTGTGTTTCTCAATCCTGCTTCGGTTGCCTGTGCATACTCAGTGAAGCCCCCCCCCCCCCCCCAACTAGCCACTAATAGAAACAGCCTTAATAAATAATTCTATGTTTCATTAGGTTAAAAGGCAGGGTTGAAGTGCAATAGAATATTTATCACAGTTGGCAAGATAAGAACATGGATTGTATTTTTAATGCTATGCTTTTTGAATATAAAGGTCCTTACAGTGCTACCACAATCCTCTTCACTTTAACACAACAGGTACATTTCTTTCACTTCTCAGTTGTCTAGCGTCTATTAGGAATGAAAGGTCGCTCGCATGAGGAAAAATATAAATGTATCTTCTTTGCAGTAGGAGGACTTATTTTTTTATTTGTTGTTTCTTTAAGCTGGACGAAGTTAGCCAAATACATGGTGCTAGCAGCTGGGGTCTGCTAAAGATCAATGCTAAGGTTTATGCTTTTTATATGCATCAGTAATTTTGCTCTGCTGAGGGTAGCTATAGGTTGTCAGAAGGGAGGAAGACACCAATTGGATTATTAAATAGGTTGTGTAGCTGCATTTGGAAAGATTACAATTGTGATGTGCAGCATTTTTAATTACTGTAAAAAAAAAAAAGCGTTAAAAAAACGGTCAAATGACTGGCAGCAATGGCTGCCAAACAAAAACTGTAAAATTAAGGTAAAATACTCTAGTTCATATTATGCTCAAAAACATTAAATTTACAGAAATTGTTATTTTATCTTTTACAGAGAAACACCGTTATTTTACAGATTTTTCCTACGTTTATACAATTGAACACCTTCATTAAACGACCAGCAGTAGAAGTTTAGCATGAAACACCGTTATTTTACAGATTTTTCCTAAATTTATACGATTAAACACCTTCATTAAACGATCAGCAGTAGAAGTTTAGCATGAAACACCGTTATTTTACAGATTTTTCCTAAATTTATACGATTAAACACCTTCATTAAACGATCAGCAGTAGAAGTTTAGCAGTGAAATACCATTATTTTACAGATTTTTGCTAAATTTATACGATTGAAGACCTTCAATAAAGCAACAGCACTATATGTTTAGCAGTGAAACACCATTATTTTACAAATTTTTCCCAAAATGTATACGATTTAACACATTCATTAAAACAGCACTAGACGTATAGCAGCAAAATGTTTTTATTTTACAGTTTTTTCCAAAATTATGGAACACCTTCAATAAAGCAAAAGCATTAGGCATTTAGCAGGAAACACTGTTATTTACAGATTTTTCATAAATTGAAGATTGTAGGGAATATTTGATTTTTAGTATGTTTCATGATATTCTGTGTGCGTGAGAACAGAATGTTAGTTCTTTCTCTTACCTCGACACAAGCTGCACTTTCAATAAACACATCCTATAGTAGTTTATGTTAAAGGTCATAAAACTGTTAAACGCTCGTAAATGCAGAGCTACTCCCAAATTTTATGTTCTTCTTTTCCTTATCTTTTCTAAACATTCCTGCTCAAATGTAAACACTTCTGCACCCTCTTCTTTGGTTCTTTGTGTGTGTGTGGGTATATATACTGGTGTCTTCCACAATAAACTTGGAACGTCTCACTGATCACGGACTTGTGTATTATTGAGGGGTTCCCTGGTACCAGGCGGGAAGCAAAATACAGGCTGAGCACTGACTAGACGGGGTCTAGCAAAAACAAGAAATCCTTACAATTTGGGGGCTCGTCCGGGATACCTCTAATCAGGTGAGTGCTGCTTTTTTATTTTTCTCTATAAGGATAGAGCAAGCACGCTCCCTGGGTTTTGGTATCTGGACCATATATAGTACGGGGGAGGATTGTCTTGTGGCTTTTACGCCAGTATAGCGCGCTCTCGCTTCTGAAAGGTTCCTTGAACTGAAGCATAGTGTGGAAGCTGTATTCTGTTGCCCGCTCTTTTTTGTTTTTTGTCTTTGTTGAGCTCTTTTTTGTTGTCTTTTGTTGTTGTATTGTGTGTTGTTTGTTGAAGATATTGGTTCTTTCTGTCGCGGGTTAATTCACATTTATAAAATGGGTAATAAGAACACAACTACTTATCCAAAGCCGGACCCAGAAGAGGTTCCGCGTGACTGGATGAATAGGTGTGGACTCACTTATTTTACCACACCTTGGCTTGATAATTTATCAGGGTGGACTGAACCACAATTTCAATTTTTAACCTATCCACGCGGAGGTACTTTTAAGCCTGAATATCTAGCCTCTGCTTACTCTCAGATATATGAGGGTATGGGTGACCCAGGATGGGATTATCCTTACATGGGTTCATGTTATCAAAAATGGGTAGAAATGAAAGCTCTTTGGGATAAATACTTAGACATAAAAGAAACTAAAATACAGAAGAAAGATTCCAAAGGTCACATCCGAAACTAAATTCAAGCCGCCCGTTCATTCAACCTTTCCGATCCCTCCTCCATATCATGTTGACATAGGATAAATTCTCTCAATTATTTGTTGGTTAGATGCTGATGTTTCTAATTTGAATCCCACTAATCCTTTTGTGAGCTGCCCATCTGTGCCTGTCTCTCCCGTACCCACAAAACCGTGCTCACCTTCGTCGGAAGTGTGTGCCTCAGGAAAGGGAAAGACTCCCAAGAAGGTGTCAGGACGAACTCCTGAGAGCCCTCTTTCGGATGATCCCGAGGATACTGATGGTGAGGATTTTGATAACTCGGACGATGAAGGTCCGGATGAGAGGTCTCGCCCCAAACCTCGACAAGAAAACACTGCGTTTGTTTTCTCTATGGGACCAAAGGGTCCAAAAATCCTTCCACCATCCGTAAGCACGCTGAAGGACATTATTAAGATGCTCCCTTCTCCCAACAAACCTTTGCATTTTGTTGATATGCTGATAAAGGCTTCCAGGCCCTGTCAGCTCGTGGGTGCGGATTATCGCTTTATTTTGCAGTCGGTTTTGGGAGATGGGTACGATGAGGCTGATTTGATAAAGACGGTAAAATGTTTAGATCCTGAAAAAGACAGATGGACTGTAGTGGTGAAACATGAAGACGTAGAGGGAGGGGGGAGACGAAAAAAGAAGGAATATGATTTTCTTTGGGGTAATTCTAATGAGGCTATGAAACTTTTAAAAGATGAGCTAACTACTTATCTTCTTGCACGTCAACAAGCTAGTCAGGATCTGTCACAGGTAACTAATTGTAAACAAGAAAAGAGTGAGACCACATCCAGGTTTCTGGAGAGGTTTCGAGAGACCTGGACTCTTTTGGGTGGTATGCCCCTCCCTGAAGAAAACCCTAACCCACTTTTCCTTACCACCTTCTTGAATAATTGTCGACCAGAAATCATGAAGATTTTAAAGTTTCAATTGTCAGACCGTTCTACAACGACTATTAAAAAATTAGGTGAGCGTGTGAGAACACTGGAAGGAGACGGTATTTTAGAAAACAGACAAGTGGCATGTTTGTTTGTGGAGAGTGAAGGACACAGAGGTGGAAAAAGGGGGGGTAGAGGAGGCCGAGGAGGCTGTGGAAGAGGTAGAGGAGGTCTGCAGGGTCAGAGTGCACCCCGTAGATCTGGTTATTGTTATTATTGTTATAAAGAAGGTCATTGGGCTCGTGAATGTCGCACGAAGGCCCTTGATGAGGGACGTAGTGGACAAAATGTGTACAATCGATTGAATGATAATCAGTGGCATGATGCTAATGAGGTGTTTTCTCCTAATCCTTCACAGCAGCCACCACAGCGAGTACAACCACAACAACAGCAGCAGCAATATAGACCCAATCCCTTCTCAGGGATGCAGGTAGGAGCATATGATGCATAGGGATGCCCGCAGAGTTCCAGCCCCGCGATGTTACTTTGTACTTTCGAGTCACCTCAGGTTAATGAGTTGCCCTTTATAGAATTGTGTATAGATGGTTCTGTATTCTCTTTTTTGGTGGATACGGGAGCTACAATGTCGTCTTTAGGTCGTGATTATGAGGGACCGCTTTCGAATAAAAGTATCAGCTCTGTGGGAATTGAAGGGGTTGCTCAACGAAATTATTTCACTCCTCAGGTAACTGTAACATGTCCTTTAGATAAGGGAATTCATCTCTCTCATCGTTTTGTCTGTATGCCTGATTGTCCTTTTAATCTGCTAGGACGCGATTTAATGAGCAGATTACACATGTCCTTGACTTTTTCTGGCGCAAAACTCACTGTTGAAGTGCCTGATTCAGTTCCTTTTTCCCACCTCACAAATATGCGTGTAAATAATTGTTTCCTTTCTTCACAGAACAGCTCTATTCCTGCTGCCCTTCAATGTGTGCCGAGCAGTCTGTGGGCTGAACATAAGGATGAGGTGGGGTTAGTACACTGTGTTCCTTATGAAGCTAAATTAAAACATTTGCAACCTGTGTACATCAAACAATATCCACTCTCCGAGGCCAAGGCCTCAGGAATAGATGAAATTTTAAGCTCATTGCTCAAGCAGGGTGTTATTAAACCCTGTGTAAGTTCTTATAACACACCTGTTAATCCAGTACTGAAACCTGATGGTACGTGGAGATTTACACAAGATTTGAGAAAAATAAATGACATAATTGTCCCTGTAGCACCTGTTGTGCCTGATGTGCTTTCTTATCTAAAACTTTAGATGCTGTGGCACAAGGTTTGCCTGCCTTTCTCAGGGCTGTGGCCGCCTGTGCGGTGATGGTACAAGATGCTGAAAAGATTGTTCTCTCTAATCCTTTAATTTTGTATTCTCCACATCAGGTTAAACAAGTGCTGCAGAACATTCAAACACAACACATGACGGCTCAGAGACGGTCTGGGTATGAGATTATCCTGTGTTCTACAAGTAACTTAGAGATAAAAACCACCTCTTCTTTTGACACCCTCGGATATGCTCTGGCACGCTTGATCAATGCACAGGACGACACGCTAATAGACACAGATCATGACTGTTGTTCAGAGATTATTCACTCCACTAGTATACGTCCTGATCTATCTTCTACTCCATTAACAACTGGTGACATTTTGTTTGTAGATGGTTCCTGTTCAAAACCATATGATGGGAAATTTCTCTGTGGTTATTCTGTGTGTGCACTGCCAGATATAACCATTGAAGCTTACTCTCTCCCTTTCTCATCTGCTCAGGCAGCTGAACTTTTTGCTCTAACTCATGCGTGTGTTCTTTCTGAAGGAAAAGATGTCACTATATACACTGATTCTCGTTACGCTTTTGGTATCGCTCACGACTTTGGCCGCATCTGGCAATCCAGGGGTTTTCGTTCTGCTGAGGGTAAGCTAATTTCTCATTCTTCTCTTGTTCAGGATTTAATAGACGCATGCCATCTACCTGGTACTCTTGCTATTGTAAAAACTAAGGCTCATTCTTCTGGTGATTCTACAGAAGTGCGAGGGAATTCGCTAGCTGATCGTATTGCTAAAAAAGCAGCTCAAAAACAGATTTTCTTTCCTGATTCTGGTTCTGATTTGATCAATACATCTTTTCTTGCTAGCTCTTTGATTCCCGATGTAGATTTATTGTCTTTGCAAGCTTCAGCCACGCCGAATGATTCCTCTTTTTGGCAAGCTCAGGGCGCCTACGTTGCTTCTGATGGTTTATGGTACTGTGCTGATGGCCGTTTGTGCCTGCCGTCTCATTGTCTTCCGTTCCTCGTGCGCGAGTTCCACGGTGTTACACATCGTGCACGAAGGGGGGTTAAGGAAGATATGAAAAAACTCTTTTGCATAGCTAACATGCTTGGAACAATAGATTTATTAATATCTAGATGTTTGGTGTGTGCTCAGAATAATGTGACAAAGGGTTTAGGTAAACACGAAAGTCTTCCTTTACCTACTGCTCCGTTTGCAGAGTGGCAAATTGATTTTACACATATGCCTGCATGTGGCCCATTCAAATATCTTCTGGTTTTGGTAGACAAGTTTTCAAGGTGGGTGGAAGCTTTCCCGTGTGCTCGAGAGAATGCAAAGGTGGTGACCCGAGTCTTAGCGAAAGAAATAATACCTCGTTATGGCGTTCCTCATGCTATTGACTCGGATAAAGGAACACCTTTTACATCACAGGTAACACAGAATTTGTGTAAATATCTTTCACTGTCCTGGCATTTTCACATTCCTTATCACCCACAGTCATCAGGTATAGTCGAAAGAACAAATAGGACACTGAAAGAAAAACTGTCTAAAGCAATGCAAACTATGGGGAGTAAAAACTGGGTTGATCTGTTACCTGCTGTTCTAGCTGAAATGAGAATGACACCAAGAAAAGATGTGCACATGTCACCACATGAAATTATATTTGGCAGACCTTTTCCCGTGCCATGGAGGAAAGGTAAACCCGCGATAGGAACAACTGATCTTGATGTACATATTGCTGAATATTCTGCTGCTCTAATAGATACTCTGAACAAACATTATGAACGAATTGCTAATGTGACTCCAGTACCCTCAACGAAACCCACACATCCTTTTAATGTGGGAGATACTGTTCTGGTAAAATCTTTGACCCCCAGAAAACTGGGAGATTGTAAATATGACGGACCAGCAGAAATAATCGCAATTACTCGTACTGCTGTCCTAACTGATCTTTTTCCACAGTGGATCCATGCTACTAGGCTGAAGAGATGTCCTGTCGGCGTGAGATCAAAGGATGAATAAATGTTTGTGTATTATTATCTTTCTTTCTCTGTGATTTTTGTTGTTTCCTAGACTGAAGACGTGCTGCAGTGATGACCAACCCGTGACGTGACACAGAGGGATTGTCTTGGGTTGCCACGGGACGACTTCACTATTGCTATTAGTTTACCATTCCTGGTGGTGTCTTAGCGCCTCGTAAGGTGGGACGAGTGCAGATTGGGCGTGCCCGCACTCTGAGCACTGTAGCGTCAAGAAAGGCAATAGTTCACCACTAGTAGTTATTTATATGTTTGACATTGCGAACAAGATTTTTCACACACACAGGTTTACACTCAACCTGTTATATTTCTGTGTATTCTTTTGGTCACACTTCATTCTGTAGAGTTTGTTGTGTCTTTTAGGTCCATGCATTCTTCGCTGTGTGCAAAATTTTTTGTACAAGTATGTTTCAGGTTATGTTCCTGCGCCGTGTCCGATGACCTATTATCCGCCGGCGACTTCTTGAAAGCTCTGAGTTTTATTCAACGATGTTTCTTATGAATAAAAGGGGGGAACTGTAGGGAATATTTGATTTTTAGTATGTTTCATGATATTCTGTGTGCGTGAGAACAGAATGTTAGTTCTTTCTCTTACCTCGACACAAGCTGCACTTTCAATAAACACATCCTATAGTAGTTTATGTTAAAGGTCATAAAACTGTTAAACGCTCGTAAATGCAGAGCTACTCCCAAATTTTATGTTCTTCTTTTCCTTATCTTTTCTAAACATTCCTGCTCAAATGTAAACACTTCTGCACCCTCTTCTTTGGTTCTTTGTGTGTGTGTGGGTATATATACTGGTGTCTTCCACAATAAACTTGGAACGTCTCACTGATCACGGACTTGTGTATTATTGAGGGGTTCCCTGGTACCAGGCGGGAAGCAAAATACAGGCTGAGCACTGACTAGACGGGGTCTAGCAAAAACAAGAAATCCTTACAAAGATCAAACACCTTCAAACAAAGCAATAACATAAAACCCCTGATATTTAACTTTTTCTTTTCATAAATTCCTATGAATACACATTTTCAATAAAGTGTTAACAAAAACTCAAGATTACAATATTTGTAAAAAAATAAAAAAATTTAAAAAAAAGTCTGTATAACTGACACAGTATACTACAGGTATGATGCAAAATACAGTAAAAAGAAGTTCAGTTTTATAGCATTAAAGTAAAATCCTAAAATGAAAAACAATGAAATATTTAGACTATTTTGCTATAACAGTGAAACATTCTCTCTCACAAACTTAAACATTGCTGTGAAATATCCTTGACTAACAACCTATGAAGAAATAAATTTTAAAGGGGACCTACGGTGCAACATGGACTTTTTCAAGCTGTTTGGACTGCATTGTGTGTTAGGAGAGTGTGTACACAACCACTCTACAATGATAAAGAGCCGCCCAGCGATTTTCTTTTAATTTAATAATATAAGATGCCCCTTCTGAAATCAGGCCGTTTTCAAAAGCCTGTCGGTGTGAAGTCACACCGACAGAGGCCGCTCCTACTATAGTTGATTGACACTGGTGTTTTAGCAAAGACCCGCCCCGAGTGAAAAAAGAGCCGTCGGCCATTGTTTTTCTACACTGGAGCAAAATGGCGCCTACATGAGTGTGGTGTGCAGTTTGTTGCTGTTGTGTGGTGCTCTAGTGGTTAGGATTCGGTGCTTTCATGTGGGAGACCCGGGTTCGATTCCTGCTTAAGGTACATGCTTTTTTTGCACTACATATTTATAAAGTTTTTCTAAAGTTCATTTAGTAACGAGGCGAGTGCGCTATGCTTCGGTAAGCTTTTCTGAGACCAGGACTCAGTCAAACACACACACACACAATGCTTCGCGTGTATGATGTCCTATTCCCGGCATCTATATGACTCAGACACACACACACACACACACACGTTGTCTCTTTATTAACAGCAAAAGATTGGTATAAATATGTTTGACTAAACGCCTGTGCTATAGACATATGTTACTACAAATGAACCATTGTAAATGTCCTGGTGAGATCCCAAAAAAACAATGCTTCGCGTGTATAAGGTCGCGGGTTGAATAGCCGGCATTTCCAAGATGGCAACCATTAATCCTCCGTGGTCTAGTGGTGGTTAGGATACGGCGTTCTCAGCGCAGCAACTCGAGTTCGATTCCCGGTCTGGGAAGTCAAAAAAGTTTTACAACCAGATTCACATGTAAAATTTTATATACATATATAACTATATATATATATATATATATGAGTGCATAATAAAAATCTTACAAAATATAGGGGAAATATAAATATATATATATATATATATATATATATATATATATATATATATATATATATATTTCCCCTATATATATTTCCCCTATGATTTTTATTATGCCCTCATATTTATATATATATATATATATATATATATATATATATATATAAATATGAGGGCATAATAAAAATCATAGGGGAAATATATATAGGGGAAATATATATATATATATATATATATATATATATATATATATATATATATATATATAAAATTAAAAAAAATAATATTTATATATATATATATATATATATATTTCCCCTATATTTTGTAAGATTTTTATTATGCCCTCATTTGTACATTGTATATTAGTACAACTATTTTACTAGTTAAATTTATTTTCTTTAGTATTTCTTTTTATTGATATTTATTCCTTACGTATAAGCTTTTATTTTCTTTTTAAGGTCACTGGCTGTCGTATAAGCATTTCACTGCATATCATACTGTGTATGACTGTGTATGTGACAAATAAAATTTTAATTTGAATCAAAGGAGAGGCAGATAGGTGGAAGGAGACAGAGGGGGAGAGAGAGAGGGAGAGAGAGAGACAGAGTATGGGAAGGTGAGCGTGAATGAACAGATGCAAGAGGAGACAGGAAGATAGCAGGGAAGATTTAACACGTTAATATCAGATCTATGAGGAAGAGAGCAAAAGATTAGAAATAACTCCTTTATATATAAAATAATTCTAACATCATGTAAAATAATTTTTAACTGTTTTTTAAATATTTTTAACTGTTGTCAAAGCTATACCCCACTTGTATTGTGAAGACACGCCCCACAGAACTGGGGGGCGGGTTCAGTAGAGGTCATTAACATTTAAAGTAGCATGTACTGAAACAGGTTGTTGAGAACAGAGCTACTTTTTATCAGGTAAAAGTAATGTTTTTTTTACACAACAATTGAGAATTTTTAATTAAAGTATATTACAAACTTTTCATTAGGACCCTAAATAATCATATTAACCTATGCAAAATTGAGACTGTATGTCTCCTTTAAACAATATTCTCAATGTTCCAATTAAAGTTGGATTGGAAACTTTATTACAAGTATAGTACAATGTGGTCCCCTTTTTAACTCTATTGTTCTTATATAATGTATGTGTACAAATAACAGAATCCTAATGTCTTAGTGCAATTAATTCAAATCTAAAACATACCAAAATGGCAAAATGGACGGTCCAGTGTATCCAAGAAAGATCTTCTTCCAAACAGGCAGTAAAGAACTTGGTGCATTAGGGTGGATTGGAAGAGAGAAGAAAAGAACACATTAAGATCTTAGATTTAAAAGAAAAACGTGGCAGTATTAATAAATTAGCTTTGTTTACAGCAACAACAATAAGAATTAAAATAAGAATAAAAAACATCTTACCGTCATTGTCTCTTGAGCTTGTAGGTATTTTACATTTCAGAGTCTTCTCCTCTGTCCCTCAGAGACTGCTTTCCTCCTCACCTGTAGCTCAGCAGCGTGTCTTCACTCCTCTGAATTTACACACACCCGTTTACTGGCTGCTGAGTCACACCACCCCTGCGCGCGCTAAACATTTGAAGGACGCCTGTTTCCCATTGGCTGGTTCATATCACGTTACGTCTGTACCTGAGCAATAAGCGTAGGCGTTTTCCGCGTCAGGTCCCGCCCTCACTCGCGCGCTTGTTTAAATGCGCCAGTAATGAAGCGGTAATTAGAATATCTCCGCCTCCGGCTGCTGATCAGCCAATCAGAAACAAGATTAGAAGGTTCCCGCCTCCAGATTCTGATTGGCTGTGGCAGTTAAGCAGAGAGTCCGTGGAGTTTTCTCTAACATTTTTGGTACAAAAATGACGCCATAGTTCCCCTAATACAAGCTAAATATCAAAATGTAACTTAAAGCGATGCTTTAAAACAGCTACACAGCAAATACATTATCCTTGTGTCAGAATATGCAGGCATGCATTAAGAAAGCTGATGGCTGGATTGCCATGGTGATATTTCAGAACAACTGTAATACAAATATATATATATATATATATATATATATATATATATATATATATATATATATATATTTTTTTTTTTTTTTTTTTTTTTTTTGATAAGTATCAGTCTCCTAAAGTCTCTTCACATTCTTTGAAGGCATGAAGCAGATACTGTACTATAGCCTACATGTAAGTGATAATGTAAGAATAATCTTTTAAAAAGTCATAAAAAAAATGCTAAACTTGCATCTAGAACTTAAATATCAAAGTATTGTAAAACTAATATGATTTACCTCAAAATTACAAAGAAAAACAATAAAATTTTTGTATGGACATTAACCTTTATCTAATGAGTTTTGTATTTAATTACAATTTATTATTGTAATTTTACATAAAGTTACACGTAATTTACAAAAACAGAAAAAACAAAGTAAAAATAATATGGTATTTTTACTGTTAAAAATGTGAAAAAAAGTTAATTTTTCAATATTGAAATAATACTTAAAAAAACAGTTGACTTCGTAATTTACAGATAATGTCTGTAATTGTACAGAGATTTGTATGTAGTTTAAAAAAAAGGAAAACTACTATAAAATTTGAAAGTTATTTTCCATAAATTTAGGACTTTTTTTTACAGTGTGCGTCCCTGTCCAGGGGTGTACCCTGCCTTGTACCCTAAGCCTCCTGGGATAGGCTCCAGGTCCCTTCGACCTTGAATACAGGATAAAGTGGTATAAAGATGAATGAGTGAGAGTGAAATATATATATATTCACTCTCACTCACTCATCTTCTATATATATATATATATATGATGTTTATTCCTCCAAATGAATCTATAAAGCACTTTCTTTAAAATATGAATACTAATCTGGACAAATTCTCTGATTTAGACAGATGTATTTAGCCATTCAAACAAAGGTATCTAAACAACCATGAGGTTAGACTGGTTTCCTCATGAATATTCATACCAGGCCAATTGTCAAGTTTGGGCACTCTGTGAATGTAACGTTCCCAGTGGACCATGAAGCTTTGCAAAGGATGCAAAGCACGACATCAGAAAGCACGACATCAGAAAGCACGACATCAGAAAACTGCTTGTGGTGGAAATCTCAGGTCATGTTCCTTTCTGATCTCTTATAACAGCATTGTCCATGTGATGAGTCTTTGCTATCTTTCTTTCTTGGCTAGATTTTCTCACACTCTGTTTCATATTTTAGTCCATAACATGGCTCTTCCTTAATCTTCTGCATACTGTCTAGCCCTTTGGTTTATCTGCTACACTGGTTTCAATAAAACCAGAAAACTTGCACTTGTCTCTGTCTGACCTTGACCTTCTATTTCAGAGTATTCCTTGGGGCATGAAATTAATTCCATTTTCCCTAGAATAAATTTCAAACAGGAGATTGCAAATGTTGGCTTCATTCATTTTTGAAGGTGCCTTTATGAAGTGCTCATGGCAAGCTTGTATAATTTGTAATTTTACTGCTTGTTATGGTTTGAGAAGCACTTCTGAGGACTAACATGAGTACTAATTAACCCCATTTTCATCACCTTATTTTTTAACATTTTAAACATTCTATATTACAACCATTAGATCAAAAATACAGTATATCATGGCTCTCCATGAACAGTTTTCTCATGGTGAAATGTTGGGTTTGGAAATCTGAAGCTTTGTGGCAAAGCCTACAAAGTTTAATTTTGGTCTCACTACACCAGGGAATTACTTTCCACATGCCTGCTAAGTTGCCACCATGCCTGTTGGAAAATTTGCTTTCATAGACCTCAATAGTGTAATGTAAGGGATTGTAGTCCTGTGTAGTAACTATTACTGTACATCCATATTTTGCTGCTGTGTCTAGTTGATTAGTGTACACTTGGTGTAAACACTGTCACTTATTAATTTTAGGTCAATGGTATTTGTATAATGCTTTTAACAATGTTCATTGTTGCAAAACAGCTATATAGAATCAAAAGAAAATTACTGAAATTAGTTTTAAATGTGAGAAAATGTGCATGAATCAAAATGATCAGATTGTCCCAATAACATTTTAATCACTATACCCTTGAATCAGTTTAACTTACTGTACATGTTACCTTGGAAAAAGTTCACTGCCTGAAACACTTTATGTTCCATTTAACAACCTTTAATTTCATGAATTTCAAATGATTCCTTATTCTCTCCAGAAGAATATGCCTTATACCACCAGGAAAGTATAATAATAATAATAATAATAATTATTATTATTATTATTGCACAAAGTAGGAGCGGTTCAGGATACATTTCACTGCGTGTTGTACTTGTATAACTATGCATGTGACAAATAAAGAATCTTGAACCTTGAATCTTGAATCACACAATACAGGCTGGACAGAATTTATTGAAACATTAGCAGTACTTTCCTGAAATTTAGCCTGCCCCTTAAGTAAAAAGAAAAAAATGTTGAGTAAAAGCAATGTTATAAACAGTTATGTGCCAGATTTAATAATCTACTTTAAAGTAAGTCAATAAATATTAATTGAACTGAATATTTTTACTGGGATTAGTTAATATTTTTACAACTGAAATAACAGCGCTGAAGTGGTATGCAGTACAGTAAGTAAAGTTTAATGCGCTGGAGTAATTTTAAGACAAAACATAATTTTATACAATCTACTTTTTCGATGTCTCTTCTGTGATTTACTCTCTGATTACCGAACAGGGAGTGTACAGTATTTGGCTGAAAATGAAAGAAGTACGACTTCTTAATATCCTTACTTTGTAATTGATTGTAATAAGATGAAATGACATTAGATTCAAAACCAGGTACATTTTGTATAATTTCCCTACATTTAGCCACCAATTCAGTGGAAACCAAAGCAATATAATCTTGTCACACCAAACTAAATTTTGTGAAATTACAGTAAAAAAAATTAAGGGGTTCATCTTTGTTGCAGGCAGAAATGTACGTGGTCTTCAACCTGAAATATCAAATCAAATAAAAATTTTATTTGTCTCATACACAGTACGATATGCAGTGAAATGCTAATACAACTGCCTGTGACCTTACAAATTTAAAAACAATTAACAATAAATAATAATAATAATAATAATTCATTCATTCATTTTCTATACCGCTTAATCCTGTGTTCAGTGTCGCGGGGGACCTGGAGCCTATCCCAGGAGACTTCGGGCACTAGGCAGGGTACACCCTGGACAGGGTGCCAATCCATCGCAGGGCACACACACATACACACACTCACACACCCAATCACACACTACGGGCAATTTAGGAACGCCAATTAGCCTAACCTGCATATCTTTGGACTGTGGGAGGAAACCGGAGTATAATAATCTTCTTCTAATAATAACAACAATAAAATAAAAAAATTATAATATCACTGATATGCTCTGCGATGGATTGGCATGCTGTCCAGGGTGTACCCTGCCTCGTGCCCAGAGTCTCCTGGGATAGGCTCCAGGTCCCCACGACCCTAAATGCAGGATAAAGCGGTATAGAAGATGAATGAATGAATATCACTGATAAGCTGATCATCGTATTATTAGTTTTAACTATTTGACTATTTCTACAAGCTCTTTTACCATCATGTGGAAAATATTTTACTTTTATATTCAACATAGCTGTGATTTCTTTAGTTGATTTGTTATGATGCAACTTTGCCATTCATTTAGAAACTTCCATCATGTGCCTCCTTTAGGTGCCATAAACAAGCTTCAGCTGATAAATGTATAGACGCATACTCCGGGTCCCTGCTGGGCCCTTCAGCTATGTTTTCCCACATCTAGTGCTTGAGTGCACTCCATCAGCTGTAAATTTCATTTGCGGCTCAGTGGGATATTGTTTTAAAATAAGACCAAATGTTGGTGTGTCAGTCAGATAGGATTTGCTCAGATTAATTTGTTTTAATGGAAGTGAAAAGACAACCAACCGAGTGCAGTATTAAAGCTTGTCTGTTTTATATTTGTCTTGATTTTCTTTTCTTTTTTTTTGTTTATTCCATTATATAGAACATTGCAGTAGTCTTCAGGGTAAAGTGTTAAAATGGAAATTACTGACATGGTCTGAGTCATATTTCTACACAAGCAGTGGCTTGTTGTGATGTTCGAAAATCTGTCTACCAGAATCTCACAGTGGGATCCCCATAGTTACTGTATAAAGAGATGCTAGGGAGATAACACTGACCCTATCACGTGATGCATGACTTTTCAAAGAATGCTATTGCTGTAAATAAACAAATCAGTAATAATGAATTTGGTTTTTGGTTTTCTTGTTTTCTTGTTAGCATCAATTATTGATTTTCCAACTTTGTTGTTCTTTAATATCCTGCAATTGTTTCATTTCCAAATCAATATTTCTGCTTTTTCTCTTGGTGTTGCAATCACTAGCACTAGTTCTTAGTCTGCATTTGTGAGAAATGATGCATGTCACATTAACATTTTTGAATGAAAATTAAACAAAGAGATAATGCCAAAACACGTTTTGAGTACGTGAGATACATCTCGGGTTACTTTACTGGGTCTACATGTTTTATGTCCTGTTCCCTGAAAAAGCGGGAACGAGATGCTGTGCGAAAGTGCTATGGGAAACGATTCCTTGTTACCGGTTGTGAAGCACGTGTTTGTCAAACGCCATATATATATATATATATATATATATATATATATATATATATATATATAAAACGCCAAATATAAACGCCGAGAATACCCACTCCGCCGCATTGCAAGTGTCTGGACCCCCAGGGTTGTGTAGTGTGCGCACAGTACCCCAAGGAGTCTTAGACATAATTCTGGGATGCTGACTCGAGGACCCGCGAGCCTGGCATCCAACTATGAAGTCTGACCGATGTCTTACGGAAAGGAAGCCTGCCGCATGACCTACTTGGAAGCCCCTCTTGCCAGAGCAATAGATGAGGCAAGCTTCCTGCTCGAACGGCCCTAATCACTAGAGGCGAAGTGAGCCATGCGCCTCATAGGCTAGGGCACTAGCATCTATAACCGGACTTGTCTAATGGCGGCTGCCCTTCGGCCGTGGACCAAGACATATGCAATCCTGCTCTAATTTACGGCCCTGGCTTAATGCAGAGGTGCTCTGTAAATTGAAGAGCATGACCTGGACACAGCAAATGAAGACTTACTGCTCCGGAGCAAAAGGCGGAGGACAGAAGGCTTCGACTGTGGAAGATAGATGGGTAAGACTTTTTTTTTTTTGCAGAAACTTCCAGCACTGAAACAGTTTGGCAGTGGACTGGGTCTACATGTTTTATGTCCTGGAATGTAAAGATCCTGAGGGACAGAATTTGTCCTGTCCTCCTAGGCTAGGGCACTAGCATCTCTAACCCGACTCGTCTAATGGCGGCTGCCCCTCGGTCGCGGCCCCATGACATATGAAATCTGCTCTGATTTACGCCACTGGCTAGTGCGGTGGAGTACTGTAAATCTTGAAGAGCATGAACTGGTCACTAGTTAATGAAGTCTTTCTGCTCCGTAGCTGTAACGGCGGAGAACAGAGGCTTCGAGAACAACTGCGGAAGATAATTGGGTGAGGATGCAGAATAGCTCTAGCTAGCCAATGGCAAAGCCTAAGCACAATAGAAAGGCTGATGAGGCCCGCGAATAAGCCGGCAACTAAGGGGTGCTTTACCCAAACCCCATCAGTCAGGACGGAGGGCAGAAACGGCTACGTATGTTCTGAGTGTACTAGGGCATAAACCCGAGGTCGACTTTCTTGCAGAAGCTCCAGCAGTGAAATGGTTCGGCAGTGAACTGGGTCTGCATGTTTCGCCATGTTCTAGAATGTAAATGATCCTGAGAGACATAATTTGTCCTGTCCTCAAAGCAGAACCTAGTGTGCTAGTCTTCTTAGCGGCGCGAGCTTAGTCATTGTTTCGGGCAATTGATGTGCCACACGAGATGATGACCTCTCCAGATTCCTTGGGCTGGGCGGCCATCTAAGGCTCCGCTCCGGCCGCTAAGGGAAAAACGTCTGCCATTAGCAACTTGCAACGACAGCACGGACCTAGAGTGAGACCCAGAGTCAAGGACGAGGATCTGAACCACATAGAAAGGGTACAAAGCTGCCGGTGCGTAACCCTTATTGCCTCTGGGGATTGGCCCTTGGATGAAATCCCCCGGCACTTAGCCACCACTGAAACCACTCTGGGAGCGGTGACGTTACCACCTGGCCTAGCTTATACTCCTTTAGAGTGTTATAATGAATTTGGCGCGCACAGGAGACAGCTGTGCCCGCATTGCGCTCGGATTCCGCATGACACTCAACTTCATACCTCGTGTAGGAAGAAGAACGCTTTTGTGGCGTTAAGACTCCACCCTAAGAAAATGAGGTGAGCTAGGGCGACGTGTTGGTGCGTAATGGCTCTGTCTGGGAGGGGAACAAGTGATATGGCCGCTTTTTCCAGCAAGCCTGTGATTTTGAATTAACAGAGGTGTTCAGTGTGTTTTCACGTAGGTGGAAACCCACGCCATTGAAACACAATGACTGAATCCTGTAGCCAAGCAGACATGCTTGGCAGTAGCTTCCATGCTGCCAGCTTCTCAAAAGGGGCGGTAGCTTTTTGCTCAGCTAGTTTCAGTGTCCTGAAAACACGACAGGAACCAAGCACCTAACACTTTGTCAGAAACTGCTGTATCCCGAAACACCAGTGGTGGCGGGAATTGAACAATGGTCTCCTGCGGGTTGGTGGTCTTCCATAGTGCTTTGTGCTTAAAGAGACATAACTGGCAGTAGGTTCCCCGCTGCCAGCCACTCTAAAAGGCGTACAAACTTCAACACTTCGGCTAGACGGAAGTGTTCGGCATCCTGAACATGGGAGGAAGGGACCTACCGTTTCACTGGAGAGACACCCTCACGGTCCTGAGGCCTTTCTCCTCTCATTTAAAATGGTCAATCAACGGGGGGGCCAGAACTGGTTGGAACTGGGTGGCTGACAGTTCCGCCTGTTGAGCATGGCGGGGAAGGAACATAACAAAGGCTTCCTCATGGAGTTTTGCAACCCGAAACTTGTTCATGACGGTCGTGACGGCGTCACCGAACAGTCCGGAAGGCGAGATAGGGGCGTCAAGAAGGAAAGCATGGTCCCTGTCTTTGATGCCCGTAAGATTAAGCCACGGATGTCTCTCTGTAGCCACCATGGCAGCCATGGAGCGGCCAATAGCACGGGCCGTCTGCTTGATTGCCCTAAGAGACAAGTCTGTGGCTCGGCGTAACTCCAAAAACGCCACTTTTTTAGCAACCCCGCTGGTGCTCCAGTCGTTTAGCAAGTCAGCCTGGTATGCCTGTAAGACCGACATGGTGTGCAGAGCAGAACCAGCTTGACCTGATGCCTGCAAAGCCTTTCCCACCAGCGAAGATGTCAATCTGCACAGCTTGGAGGGGAGCGTGGAGGGGAGCCTTTTCCAGGGAGGATGACGTCCCAGGAGAGAGATAGCCTGCAAGTGTCTCTTCTATCTGGGGCATCATCATATAACCACGTGTATTTGTATCCACGACATTAGAATAAATCGATGTCATTGGCACAAACACACGGGATGAATATGGCCTCTCCCATGAATGGGTTAATTTGTCATGGAGATCACCAAAGAAGGGGAGGGAGCTCCGATGAGGCCCCTCCATCTGGCCACTCGACAGAAACCTGTCATCTAGTTTCGACCGCTTGTGGGAGTCTTGCTCCCTCGGCCATTCGAGGTGTAAGCTCTCGACCGCACGTGTTACTACCTCTAAATGCTCCTCATATGCCTGCTCCTCTCTGGAGGGGCGCTCCGAAGCGACAGTTTCCAAGTCCGCAGAAGCGAGAGAGGAAATTTCTTCCGCTACTTCACAAGAGGCGCCGGAGCGTGCTTGAGAAGTAGCCGGCAACGGCACAAAATTCGGCGAAAGAGCAAGAGAAAGAGAAAACTCTGCTGTACTTCCGCCAAATCAACACGCGAATGCGCTACAGCTCGTAGCTCCGTTTTGTAGTAGTGACACGTGCGGTCGAGCGCTTACACCTCGAATGGCCGAGGGAGCAAGACTCCCACAAGCGGTCGAAACTAGATGACAGGTTTCTAAAAAGTAATTTATATTTTTTCCTAAAATTGTGTGTGTAAGACTTCACGTCTGATTACATCATACAATGTTAGGGTTTCAGCTATGTTATTTTTTATTCTGTCAAGTTAAGAAAAATAAAATAATATAATAAAATGTACATGTAATACAAATTTTATATATAGTGTACACATTTTATATGATTTCTGGGTATACCTAGAAATCATATTAATGCATAAATGATAACAATATACATGCGGAACAGTGAAATCTCTGAAACATGCCTTTCAAGAAACCTAACGTATTTATCTCAGTCTCATGTGTCCTGCACAGCTCCCTGCCAAGATCTACTGGGAAATGTCACTTTTGTCTTATTCAATCACTAACAACCAATAGGCTTAATTACACCAGTTCCCATCTGTCTTTGCTTATTTCCTAGTCAAAGAGCTACCCCTGAGGTGATGTAATGAGAAAATTCTCTGATGATTTTCTTAGGACATATGACATGAAAAGAAGACACTGTCATTCAAGACGGTTGCCAATATGTAGCTTTGCATGAATAATTGATGATTTAATATTTAACTTTGAAACATAATATAAATATCTTAATAAAACTTTTCCACAATTTGATCCATCTAGGTTATACAGTACTCAACTTAACTTACATACAGTGTGACAAAACTTAAGATACGGTTTTTACGGTAAAAAAACGGCAGCTGTGGTTACCAGAATTCTACTGTAAAAAATATGGTAGCACCGATATTGCACTGTAAAAAAAAAAAAACAAAATTTTGTGGTAAAAAAAACGTCAGCTGTGGTTGCCAGAAGTTTAGCATAAAAAATACGGTAGCAATGTTTTTGGTTGTACGGGATTGCACTCATATACTGTATATTTAACAGATTTTAATTATTATTTTACGGTTTATAACTGTCTAATAAACATGTTTATGATGTTATAAAAACAGTTTATTTCCGTCAAATTCCAGGGTTTACATTGTAACAAATACGGATCATAACCATGGTTTTTACAACTAATAAATGTCTAATGTAAAGATTTATGTTGTAATAATAATGGTTTATTTCCATTTTTACAGCTCAGAACTCACTCATCACTCACTCAGCTTTATCCTGTATACATGGGGGAGAACATACAAACTCCATGCACACAGAGACGGGAATCAAGCCTGGCCGGGAATCTAACCCGGACCCTGGATATGCAAGGCGACAGTGCTAACCACTACACCACCATGATTGCTACACAATTGCTGTCATTGTTGGACTATTTTTTTATTATTTTTTAGCTGGGAGCTAAAAGAGCTAAAAGTTACATTGCTAAGCATTCGGATTTTACTGTTAAGAAACTATTAAGAGTACTTTTATACTAATTGATGAATACAAACATAAATCAAATGATCAAAACCCATAAAAATTTATTCAAGATTTGGACATCAGCATGGTCCCATGAATTTTTTAATAAAGACAGCAAAACAATATTTAAATTCTCAAAATCAAATGTCAGGGTGGACATTTTTAACCGTTTTGGGCAGACAATCAAAGCATATAATTTTATAGAAGTGCAATCCTAATAAGTGCATAATGAGTGCAATCCTGTAAAACCAATAATGTTGCTACCGTATTTTTTATGGTAAATTTCTGGCAAAATTACGTTTTTCCTACCGTTAAATTTATGGTTTATTTTTTATAGGGCAGATATTTTTCTGATTTTTAAACTCTATTTACAAAGCTTTAGTAAAATATAAACTGATGCTTCAGTATATTAGTAACAAATACCTTCTCTGAGAGTTTATATGTTACTGTCATGTCTAGCCGTGGGTACAGAGAACGCAGACGCAGAGTTAGGCAGAAATGATGATCTTATTTATTATTTTTTAGTCCGTAAGCCTACACACATGTAATACTTAAATACTACTCCAGGCCGGGGTCTGCAGGCGGGCTAACGAAGGAGCATGAAACAAAAAGAGACACTTGTCTGTAAACTGGAACCAAGAGGAAGTCTTTCTGGGAAATCAGTCCCAGTGTAGCCGTAGGAGGCTCGAATCCGCCTCGCCTGCAGATACCACTCAGTCCTGGGTGAGGGAGAAAGAGAAGCATCGGGTGAGAGAACGACACAGAAGGGTGCACAACAGTGAACAGACAAAAGGGCTCTGGGCTCAGCTGCTATATATAGAGACACACAGGGGTAGACACAGGTGAACTTGATAATGAACTTAACGGGGAACTAATACACACGTAGACACACTAGGGGGAGACAGAGTGACGGCTCAGTAGTCCGGTGAGCCGGATCTTACTCCCCAGGGCTGAGGTGGCTCGGATGTGACATCACCCCCCCTCCCAGGACCGGCTTCCCGAGAGGGGCGTGGGCGCGCTCTCTGCATTACCGGAGTGGGCGGCTGGCGGGGGGGGCGACCCGGAGGGCGCGGCGCTGGGCGATCCGGCCTTCTCTGATGGAAATCAGAGATGAGTTCCCGACTCAGTACATCTCTCGCCGGGATCCAGCTGCGCTCCTCCGGTCCGTATCCCTCCCAGTCGACCAAATATTGCAGAACGCCCCCTCTCCTCCGGGAGTCTAGTAGTTCTTTGACTCTGAATGCAGGGGCGCCCCCAATTTCCACAGCCCCGGGAAGCGAAGGGTTCGCGGCGCCCCCGTCCAGGGGGCCCCGGACCACTGGCCTGAGAAGTGAGACATGGAAAACAGGGTTAATATGCATGTGAGAGGGTAACTGTAACTTAAATGAAACGGGATTGATTATTGCTATTATGGGAAAGGGGCCGATGTATTTTGGGGAGAGTTTCCGGCAGGGCAGGTTGAGGGAGAGGTCCTTTGTTGAGAGCCACACTCGATCTCCTATCTGGAGCGGAGGACTTTCCCTTCGTCGTCTATCGGCGAACTTTTTGAACCTACGAACTGCTTGGGAGATTTTGGTATGTGCATTTTCCCACACTGCTTCCGCTCTTTTGAACCACTGATCCACCAGGGGAATATCGGTGGTAGTGGCATCCCAAGGACACAGCGGAGGTTGGTACCCAAGTACAATTTGAAACGGCGTTAAGCCGGTTGAGGAGTGTTTCAAAGAATTTCGTGCATATTCCGCCCAGAATAAACAGTCTGCCCACTCATGCTGTCGACTACTACAATATGCGCGGAGGTACCTCCCGAGATCTTGGACAGTCCGCTCTGCCTGCCCATTCGATTCAGGGTGATAGCCCGAGGTTAGGCTAACAGTGGTCCCCAATTTCTGGAAGAAAGCTCTCCAGACTCGCGAAATAAATTGGGGACCACGATCAGAAACAATGTCCTCCGGAATACCGTAGTAGCGAAACACTGTATCGAATAGGGTTTCTGCCACCTGGAGGGCGGTTGGGACTTTCAATAGTTGTAGTTTGGACCATCAAATCCGATGGTTTACAGAATTGAGCGCACCGTGGGGCCCAGGCTGTGATGCGGGAACTAGTCCAATCAAAATCAGGATTGTGGGAGCTGAGCCATGGGAGGCCTAGCACGACGGAATGATCCGACTGAGGAAGTACAAAAAATTTTAATTCCTCAGTGTGATCGGGGAAAGTTAATCGTAGGGGTGCGGAGAGATTTTCAACCGGTGAATGCGTTAACGTTTTGCCATCGAGAGCTTTTATATGGATCGGGTGTGGAAGCTTCGACACAGGAGCTCGCAGCGAGGAAAGGATAGCGGCCGAGATGAAGTTACCAGCCGAACCCGAGTCTATTAAAGGAAACACAGAGACAGAACGGTTATTAAATGTAAGAGAAGCTTTCAAACAAAAATCATGGTGGGTGCGGGGAGGTGTGTGTGCTGTTACTTGGAGTAACGGGCAGTTCTTAATCAGGTGCGATCCCCCCCCACAGTACAAGCACAGTCCCGACGAGAGCCGTCTCCTCCTTTCCTGCGCTGACAAGCGAGACGTGCCTACATCCATCGGTTCGGGCTGGTTCCCCTCGCGCGGTTCGGCGGGGTTCTTGTTCGGGCTCTCGCGCCGATATGCTTCAGCACGGCTTCCGGTTCCCCTTGGCACTGGATGTTTGCGTTGTCCGCGGAGGTGCTGGTCCAATTTGATCGCCAGGTCTATGCAGCCGTCGAGAGACAGGTCGGCATCCCTGCACGCTAACTCCAGCTGCAGGTCCGGGTGTAAGCCATCTCGGAACCTGGCTAGCAAGCTCTTAGTGCACCAGCCACTCTCCGCGGCGAGGATGCGAAATTTAACCGCATAGTCCGCGACTGACGATTGGCCTTGTCTTATCCGCAAGAGCTGCTGTTCCCCCGTTTTACCGTGATCTGGGTGGTCGAACACCGCGCGAAAGGACTCGAGGAATAATTCGTAGTTCGCAGTGACACCCCCGCCCGCGCTCCATACCGCTGAGGCCCAGTCCAACGCTGACCCGGTCAGATGCTGGATGACGAAGGAGATCTTCTTGCTGTCCTGAAGCTGTGGAAAATCGCTCAGAAATAACTCACAAGTCAGCAGAAATTTTTTGCATCCCTCAGGGTCTCCCGCATACCTCTCGGGCGGGGCTGCCCTCGGAGGAGATCGGGAGGCTCGCGTGCGGAGATTCGCCCGTGGCGAGGAACCGGTAGAGAGGGAGTGGACACTACGCGCCAGATCGTTAATGGCCCTCGCCAGTCCGTCAATCTGCCCCTGCTGTCTTCGGACATAGTCGAGGAACGGTGGGTCTTCCTCTGGAAGAGGAGTCTCTGCTGCGTTCAGAAAGGTCTGTTCATCTGTCATGTCTAGCCGTGGGTACAGAGAACGCAGACGCAGAGTTAGGCAGAAATGATGATCTTATTTATTATTTTTTAGTCCGTAAGCCTACACACATGTAATACTTAAATACTACTCCAGGCCGGGGTCTGCAGGCGGGCTAACGAAGGAGCATGAAACAAAAAGAGACACTTGTCTGTAAACTGGAACCAAGAGGAAGTCTTTCTGGGAAATCAGTCCCAGTGTAGCCGTAGGAGGCTCGAATCCGCCTCGCCTGCAGATACCACTCAGTCCTGGGTGAGGGAGAAAGAGAAGCATCGGGTGAGAGAACGACACAGAAGGGTGCACAACAGTGAACAGACAAAAGGGCTCTGGGCTCAGCTGCTATATATAGAGACACACAGGGGTAGACACAGGTGAACTTGATAATGAACTTAACGGGGAACTAATACACACGTAGACACACTAGGGGGAGACAGAGTGACGGCTCAGTAGTCCGGTGAGCCGGATCTTACTCCCCAGGGCTGAGGTGGCTCGGATGTGACAGTTACATCCATAACTTTTTTTAATTTTACAGCAATAAACCATATTTTCATGTGTTTTTAACTGTAAAATTTAAGGTCTTACTTTGTAAAACTAATTACAGTTTTTCACTGTAAATTCTACGGTTCTCCCAAGTTTTGTGGAATACGGTTTTATTCTGTAGCATTTATACGGTATTTTACTGTTGAAATTACCGACATTTTTTTTTACAGTGTACTGTATGTCCTATGTGCTGGTGGATTATGTGACTTACAAACCCCTGGTCAATCCCTTTCCATAAAGCCACATTGAGGAAATTGAGAAATAGGTGTATTATTTAGTTGGGGAAACATACCCAATGAGTTGCTCATACACCAATATGCAGCTTTGTCTCAAACTTATGGTTGATCTTTTATAGCAGTTGAAGGTAAAACAGACGTTGAAGCCCATGCTGTTTCAGATGGTGGACAAGGAAGGTTGAAACTAGGTCCTCTACAAAAAGCCCTAAGCATCCCCGGAGTTTACCCCTTTTGAGCCCCTCTTCATATGGCAGCCCAGAGGACTACTTGCTATGGTGAAAGGTGGCTGTGAGTAGCATCTATTCCCTTTTCAGCTGTGGTAGACTATATGCTGTACGTACATAAATAAACAAGGTCCTTTCCATCTGCAGCAGCACATGGAGTAAGTCCCAGATGACAAACATAGCAGCTACAGATGAAGATGTGTTCTGCTTGCCCTGCCGAGTGTGTTTCAAGAGATTTTTCTTTCTTCCTGGCATTCTTTAGTAATGCTTCATACAGTGTTCTTGATTTTTTTTTTTTTAAATCGGCCATCTACAGTATTGGTGCACAGGCAACTTATTGTACCATAAAGGCTGGTACAAACTGCATTAACTGTTATGAGTACTCCTGCACACACACTACATTTTATGTTTTCAGTTTATAATATATATTCAACTCAACATGCATTGTCACAATAATTTTTAACTTCCATTATGCAAATATTTATCTGCATTTTTACGAAGGCTTCCGTAACACCTTTTTATTTATTTTTTGAGGGCAGAATGCTTTCTTTTTTCATTCAGTCATATCTCATAACGTTTTTTAGAATTTTTTTTTTTATGACTGACACTAGATAGTAGGGTAGCTCTGACACTAGGGACTCATTCCATAAAAGAAAAAAGCCTTATCATGTAGAATAGAATATTCATCCAAATCTACATTCTTTCTTTGTTAAAAAAAATAATAATCAGTTTATTATTAGCTTTTTATTCGATTATGTAGAACACATAATAGCCATAACATTAAAAATATGAATATTGAAACTACCTAATCTAATCAGATTACTAGATCAGAATTAAATGATGATACTTAAGTCCTATCTGCTTAATAACCTGTAATAATAATCATAATCGTAATCATAATAATCATAATAAATTATATATGTAAGTTTAACATTTTTTATAATATAGGATTTGCTCAGATTAATTTATTTTAATGGAAGTGAAAAGACAACAACTATGTACTTTATACTTTACCTGTGTCTCATTAATCACCTAGTCAGAATTTTAAAAAAGACAATGTAGAATCTTCCAATTGTGGTGTATAGCCTGTAGCATGCTATCAGATCAGAGTTATTGGTGTCACTGTTCTGTGTATGTTGCAGTCTGAACATGAGTGCTGTGTAAGAGATGAAGGCTGTCAGTTACCCTGGAGGGACAGAGCACAGAAGAAGCCTCAGGCTGTCCAGAGTATTGGTTGGGAAAAAGATTGGAACAAGATAGAAATAATTCCATATATATATATATATATATATATATATATATATATATATATAATATATATATATATATATATATATATATATATATATATATATACAGTATGTATGTATATATATATATATATATATATATATATATATATATATATATATATATACAGTATGTATGTATATATATATATATATATATATATATATATATATATATATATATATATATACGTGTGTGTGTGTGTGTGTGTGTGTGTGTATCTACTGTACTGTATATCACCTAACAGCTCTTTATCTTTTTAACCCTCCCCTTTTCTACCTTTCTTTAATCCATCTCTATCTTCTTCTGTCTACACACCAAAAGAAGGTATGCCTCTGTCACAAAGCAGAGTTGGCAGTTCATCCCTGACAGGCAGTAGGGTAGAGGTTGCTTCCACTGCTCCCAACTGCAGAATTCTCAGATGTCTTTTGGAATATGGACAGTACATATATCAATGCATGTCAGCATGTTAGAAGTCAAAATGACAGCTCAGCCCAAAGCTTACAGTATGTCATAATGTGAACTTTGATCTCATTAACATCATATTGTTATTATCTTTAGTTAAAATGTTTCTCTAAACTTCTGAGTAACACAGTTTGCGAGTGTTCCGCAAGGCGTGCAAAGATTTTTAATAAATTTTGACTTGAAAAACGAGCAAGTCTTGGTTTATGAGTACCAAGTATCATGTAGCATGCATGAGCTTCTTGTTTTGACGCAGAGCATCACATGATCACAACTGAGCCAATTTTTTTTCTCTCTCTTGCGCTGTGTAATTGTAGGTAATCATCTCCTCTGGAATTGTGGCATTAATCATCTCTTTGTGCATGTCTCTATCTCTGTATAATCAACATCCTTGCACTTGCTGTAGCGCAGCCACATAAAAAGTTTTTTTTTTATATATAGGTTTAGTCTAAGCTGATTTTAAAGTTAAAGAATCTGCTGTCCCTTTATGAAATTGTACCCGATATGGTTATACAGTATGTACTCAAGAGTTTGTGGGATAAATTCTCGCGAGGATACGCAGCCGCGTCGCGAGGTCATCCCGATGACGTAACGTGGTCAAGGGACCCTGTAAAAAGACACCCAAGGAGAAGCTCGGGGGGGAGAGTTTGAGGAGTACAGCGCGCTATTATGTTCATGAACTCGGAAGCGAAAGCTATCGTGAAGCTAGTCGTTGGCAGATATCCAGTATTGTCGGATAATCACCCCGGTCTACTTCACCACTTCGCTCATGCTCTGTTATCGTGCTTCCGGATTTTAACAACACTGCCGGTGAGGCCGATCCAGCTCTGTCACAGCACACTCACATTCATTTATTACTATAACCCGGACTTTGGACAATCACTTCACTCACTAACACTCCATTGCTGTTTTGTATATATTTTGTAAATATTATTAATTTTGTTGGTTTTGGTGCACCTCTTTTGTTTATTTATTGTTACACTTCGGGTTTCTGTTTACCATCGGTGTTGGTGTCTTTCCTTGTTCTGAGCGGCTAGTGCAGGACCGGAGGCTAGATTAAAGTTCCCTCCTTAGTGTAACCTGGTTATTAAATCATCCGAGCGTTGCAGCGTATACTGTTTACTATAACACTGATCATGTGTGTGCACACACACTCTCGCCTTTACACCCCCCTCCCCCACCACCTCCTCTTGGCTTCACACATACATTCTCTCTCTGCTCTACACAGAAACACTGCTCTGTCGCAATTCTTTTCTAATGTAAAGTGCAGATTCATTTGATTGATTGTTTTACTTTACAGCAGTGATTTCGCTCACACAAGTGTCATTACTGATGTTCCTTGCTAATTTTTCCGACAAAACAGTCTTTCCGTTAGTGTGTGTGTGTTTGTGTGAAATTCAAATAAGAGAGGAGAAAGTTCACTGTGTAAGATGAGAAGGGGGAGACGGGAGGGGCTGATTCCTCCTTTCCTCTTACTTTCGATTCACTCACATACAGTACACAAACACTCGCATAAACGTAAACACTTTTCTGTTGGGATTTATTTTTACTTTTTTTAAAGGATAAAAGTGTATGTTAACTTGTTTTATTTTTGCTTTATATTCATTATTTTTATTAATTGAGTGTATTAATGTATTAACTAAGTTTTTGTTTTTTGGGTTGTGGAATGAATAATTTGAGTTTCCATTATTTCTTGTGGGAAAATTGGTTTTGGAATACGAGCCCACTTCCTGAACGAATTATGCTCATGATCCATGGTTCCACTGTATTTATTATCTTTACCTCTTATTCTCTGTGGAGATGCTGCGGCCCTGGATCCTATCCCAGGGAACATGAAATCTCTATACATGCTATGTGGCAACAAACCCCAAAACCTGGAAAATGTAAGACAATAACCCCTAAGCCACCATGGCACCTATCCAATTAAAAATGAACATAAATGTAAATAAATAAATATATTTAATTAGAAAGCATACAATTAGTACCGTAGAACATGTCTATGTACCTTTGGTGCTTGCGGCCCATAAAGTGTCTTATTCAAGGCAAACAGAAAGTATGGCTTGTGAGACTCATATTAGAACTGCATATTAGAACTGCAATTTCTTTAGAGTTGGACACCTGAAATTTGGCTTAAGACCAGCAAGCATTGATTAGCACAATTTTAATGTAATAAAAACATAAAACAAACCTTGCCCACTTTTACAGTTCTGTAGTCTCGTGGTTTTATGAGGATAGCATTAGGAAGGTTATCTTTCCATCTCCATAAGGTTACAATCTCTGACTGGTCTTGCTACCGGATAATCTGCTGCTTTTGTAAACCAAATTTTCACGAATGGGTGGTACTGGTGGTTGTTGCCGTGGGCACAAGGGGCAGGCATAGGCACAGAGGGGTGTTTTAAACAAAAGAGTCTTTTAATAATGTAACAAAACACGAACAATAAAGAGACAAAACAAAGAAACAAACTCAAACTATAATAAACAGCATTGGGTGAGAGACGGGCACTATGGCGAAACACAGGCTCTATAGTGTTACATAGGCTCTGTAGCTTTATACCAATGGCTCAGAGCAAGACCAGAGGCTTAGGGCGTTTTCCCTCGCCCGGACATATGTCACCAGGGCCTCCCTCTGGAGCCAGGCCTGGAGGTGGGGCCCGATGGCGAGCGCCTGGTGGTTGGGCCTGCACCCATGGGGCCCGACCGGGCACAGCCCGAAGAGGCAACGTGGGTCCCTCTTCCCATGGGCTCACCACCTGTAGGAGGGGCCAAAGAGGTCGGGTGCAGTGTGAGCTGGGCGGTGGCCGAAGACAGGGGCCTTGGCGGTCTGATCCTCGGCTGCAGAAGCTGGCTCTAGGGACGTGGAAGAATCCGTTGGTGGACACCCGCGATGAGGGAGGCCATCAAGCTGAAGAAGGAGTCTTACCGGGCCTTTTTGGCTGGTGGCACTCCGGAGGCAGCTGATAGGTACCGGCAGGCCAAGCGGAATGCAGCTTCGGTGGTTGCTGAGACAAAAACCCGGGCGTGGGAGGAGTTTGGGGAGGCCATGGAGAATGACTTCCAGATGGCTTCGAAGAGATTCTGGTCCACCATCCGGCGTCTCAGGAAGGGAAAGCAGTGCATGGTCAACACAGTGTATAGTGGGGATGGTGCGCTGCTGACCTCGACTCGGGACATTGTGGGTCGGTGGGGGGAGTACTTCGAAGACCTCCTTAATTCCACCAACATGCCTTCCGATGAGGAAGCAGAGTCTGGGGACATAGAGGTGGACACTTCCATCTCTAGGGTCGAGGTCGCCGAGGTGATCAAAAAGCTCCGTGGTGGCGGGGCCCCGAGGGTGGATGAGATCCGCCCGGAGTTCCTTAAGGCTCTGGATGTTGTAGGGCTGTCATGGTTGACACGTCTCTGCAACATTGCATCGACATCGGGGACAGTGCCTCTGGACTGGCAAACCGGGGTGGTGGTCCCCCTCTTCAAGAAGGGGGACCGGAGAGTGTGTTCCAACCAGAGGGATCACACTCCTCAGCCTCCCCGGGAAAGTCTATTCAGGAGGGTCTGTCGGATAGTCGAACCTCGGATTCAGGAGGAGCAGTGTGGTTTTCGTCCAGGTCGCGGAACAGTGGACCAGCTCTACACCCTTAGCAGGGTCCTGGAGGGGGCATGAGAGTTTGCCCAACCAGTCTACATGGCTTTGTGAACTTGGAGAAGGCATTCGACCGTGTCCCTCAGGGAGTACTCCGGGAGTATGGAATATCGGATTCCCTGTCAAGGGCTGTCCGGTCCCTGTACAACCGGTGTCGGAGCTTGGTCCGCATTGCCGGTAGTAAGTCGGACCTGTTTCCGGTGAGAGTAGGACTCCGACAGGGCTGCCCTTTGTCACCTAATTTTTATGGACAGGATTTCTAGGCGCAGCCAGGGCGTTGAGGGGGTACATTTTGGTGGGCTCAGGACTGGGGCACTGCTTTTTTCAGATGACGTTGTTCTGTTGGCATCATCATCCTGTGACCTACAGCTCTCACTGGACCGGTTCGCAGCCGAGTGTGAAGCGGCTGGGATGAGAATCAGCACCTCCAAATCTGAGGCCATGGTCCTCAGCCAGAAAAGGGTGGAGTGCCCTCTCAGGGTTGGGAGTGAGATCCTGCCCCAAGTGGAGGAGTTTAAGTATCTCGGGGTCTTGTTCACGAGTGAGGGTAAAATGGAACGGGAGATCGACAGGCGGATCGGGGCAGCATCTGCAGTGATGCGGGCTCTGTATCGGTCCGTCGTGATGAAGAAGGAGCTAAGCCAAAAGGCAAAGCTCTCAATTTACCAGCTGATCTACGTTCCTACCCTCACCTATGGTCATGAGCTGTGGGTAGTGACCGGAAGAACAAGATCGCGAATACAAGCGGCCAAAATTAGTTTCCTCCGCAGGGTGTCTGGGCTCTCCCTTAGAGATAGGGTGAGAAGCTCAGTCATCCGGGAGGGGCTCAGAGTAGAGCCACTGCTCCTCCGCATCGAGAGGAGCCAGATGAGCTTGGACATCTGATGGCTTGGGCATCTATTTAGGATGCCCCCTGGACTCCTCCCATGTGAGGTGTTCCGGACATGCCCCACCGGAAAGAGACCCCGGGGAAGACCCAGGACACGCTGGAGGGACTATGTCTCTCGGCTGGCCTGGGAACGCCTTGGGATTCCCCCGGAAGAGCTGGAAGTGGCCAGGGAGAGGGAAGTCTGGGCATCCCTGCTGAAGCTGCTGCCCCCGCGACCCAACCTCGGATAAGCGGAAGAAAATGGATGGATGGATGGAATTTTGTTACAATAAATTAAATGGGAAATTAGGAATATGTAAATATATACACTACCGTTCAAAAGTTTGGGGTCACTTGCAAATTTCTTTGTTTTTGTTTAATGATTTATTTTCTACATTCTACAACAATACTGAGGATTTCAAAACTATAAAATAACACATATGGAATTAGGTAATTACCTAACAACAACAAAAACAACAGTTAGTTGTCATTTTAAGACACAGAGGTCAGCCTTTCTATAATAGTTCTTGCAAGAACAGTATTGTCAAGTTCATTTGCAAAATCCATCAAGCACCATAATGAAACTGACTTTCAGAGTCAGTTATCAGCCTGAAAAATGACCAATTAACAGCACCTCAGATTAGAGGCGTTATGAAGTCTTTACAGAGCATAAGTAGCAGAAACATCTCAATATCAACTGTTCAAAGGAGATGAATGCATTTTTGGACACCTTCAGCATTCCTTTACAATGTAGAAAGAAATAAAAATCAGGAACGATCATGCAATTAGAAAGTGACCCCAAACTTTTGAACGGTAGTGTATGTAAGAATGTAGAGAAGAAAGCAAGAACTGTATAAATAAACTGTATAAAGTATAATATGTGCAATGTGTAGACAGCAGCAGTATGCTGTGGTCAAAGAGTGTGAAATGAAATGGTGAACACCACTGGTGTTGTCCATCTTTAAAGTGCAGTAGTGCAATAGTAGTCCTATTTTATATGCAAACATAACCATACATGTGCAACATATATGTTTTGTGTACTTCAGTCCTATGCAATTGTTCAAAGTGGTTGGTTTTGGTGTGTTCCAACACATGTGTGAAGGAAACACAGCAAGTCAAACCAGCGGCGTCCTATGTGGAGTTCTGGTTTGAAGCTCAGTCTCTCTGAGTTGGCCTTCAGGGAGCGGAAGCGCCAAGTAAACTTTTTACACCAAGCAATATGTTGCAGATCAAACTGATCAAATATATATATAAACATATATAGACAATATACAGTATATGATGGCCCGGGTTCTATTCCCAGCCAGTGCCCAAACCCTAGCCAGTGGATGCAGTGTCGGTCCCAAGCCCGGATAAAATGGGAGGGTTGCATCAGGAAGGGCATCCGGCGTAAAACCTGTGCCAAGTTGTAGTGCGGACTGGATATTCCGCTGTGGCGACCCCTTGTCGGGAGCAGCCAAATATATTTAATAGTTTTATTTTCACTGGTATACTGTAGGCAGCTCAGTGGTGTCGTGGTTAGCACTGTGACCTCACATTTCCAGGATTTAAGTCCCATCTTCAAGTCTCATTGCATGGAGTTTGCATGTTCTCCAAGGTCGGTTCCCCCTGGGTACTTGGGTTTCCTCTGACAGTCCAAACTGCCTGTAGTGTAAATGTATGTGCTTGTGTGTCCTATGATGGATTGGCACTCTTTTCAGGGTGTCCTGAGTCGTTGAACCTAGAGCCCAGTGTCCCCTAGGATACACTCCTGGATTCCTGCAACCCTGTAATGAATACGCAATATAAAGTATGAATGAGTAAGTGACTGAGCAAGTGTTCAATTCAATTTTATTTATATAGCGCGTTTAACAATGGTCAAGTGTTATACTTTATGTGGTCACAGAGAAAATGCAGTAAAAGTTTGCAGCTGCTTTATCTTTTGTTGCTATGGCTACAAAAATTCCATTACTGCACAAGAGCCAAGCATACCTAAAGCATGAGGTCCAAACACAAGGAATGATGATGTGGTCAGGGGTATATCAGTGGTTAAGGGGCATAAGACTATGGTTCAGAAGGTCCCAGGTTCAAATCTCTTGGCCACCAAGTTGTCCCTGTTGGGCCCTTGAGCAAGGTCCTTAACCATCAACTGCTCAGATGTATAGTGAGATAAAAATGTAAGTTACTCTGGATAAGAATGTCTGCCTAAATGATTTAAGTTTAGAAATAACAGTCTTCTTGATTTTATTAAAATTATTAACTTGACAGATAGACTTTGATTGACATAAATGAAAAAGACAGATGGAGACTGTTTCCTTATGTCTCAGTCATGAATATGGTATTTCCTGTTCATGTTAGATTATTTTTCTGATTGACTGATTTAAGTATATAAACTAATGTGGCAAAAAGTTTATTTTATAATCACTTCTTGCACTACTAGCTGCAACTGAAATTCTAAACTGCCTGAGTTTCAACTAACTATTTATACCTCAAAACTTATATTAAAGATTAGGATGCACGTGTGTGTGTGTGTGTGTGTGTGTGTGTGTGTGTGTGTGTGTGTGTGTGTGTGCGCGCGCGTTTGTGTGTCCCCTCAGGAGTTTCCATGCAGACCCCTTATGTTTCCCACAGATAGGTAATCAAGCATGGATGCACTCAGTTCATAGCACATGTTCCCTTTCTTATCTCTGTACTAAATCCAAATGCTCTCAACGTGCTTCAGCTCCTTCCACCTCCACTGCATGTTCACAATTGCTATGAATTATGTTTCAAAAGATTCCAGGTTTCATTGTAATGCTGTGGGGAAGTTTGTTTCCCAGTGATCAGCCCCTAACCAATGTGTTTGCCATCCAGCATGTTTTAATGGGAGTCACCAGAGCGAGGATATACATAATCCATTTAAATCCTCCCGCAGGTAGTTGCCATTATTTAATCGTGTGTATCTCTCTTCTCATGGGGTGCCTTTGGGCAAAATGATTATTCCAAAGGGACGAATCATTTAATCGCAATACTGACCTGACTCATTCTGTCATGCACACTCAGCCGCGACCGGCACTAGGACCCGGAAGTAAGACGGTCGCGAACCTGAAAGCATAAAGGTAAACAAGATGGCGCCGCACATCGCTCTGTCATTGAGTTATGCCCAGATCCTTTCGGAATCGTTCCCGTATCTGTGAGTACTCACTTTCTTGGCTATCTTTTCAGACTGAGTGTGTGTTTATAGGACTAGGGTTAGATTGTGTCTTTCCTTTGCTCATTGAGTGTGAGAGTCCTTATAACAAAGCGCGTGATTATCCTGCCCGCTCGTGTTTATCCGCGTTTGGGTTTACCATTCACGCTACAGGGCTAACTGCTAAAGCTATCTGCTCATCCCGGTTTGTTCGTGACAGATAGCACGATCATCATTCTAGTCATCCCGGTTAGTTCCTGACAGAATGACAGAGCCTCGAGCAGTAAACCCAGCGGATTACGCCCGCCTCCGCGATGTGGTTGACCAGCATGCTTTGCTCATCAATACGCTAACCGCGGAGCTCGGTTCTCTGCGCCGCAGTGTCCAAGACATCGCGGCCTTGCGCCGCGAGGTCGCGGAGCTTAGGCAGGAGAACGCGAGCCTCCGGGAGGCGGTTGGTGGGCTGGCTAGCTGCCCGCCCGCCGCGGCGGTTGCGGCGCCGCACCCCCCCCCCCTTCTGACGTTTTTTTAGCTCTTCCAGATAAATGGGATGGCACGGATGGGAAATGCAGTGTGTTTTTAACATCGCTGGAACTGGTGTTTGAGTTCAATCCCACCAAGTACTCCACCGACCGGCTGCGCATTGCACTCCTCGTCTCGTTGCTATCAGGGCAGGCAGCAGAGTGGGCCACGGCAGTCCTGCGCGCAGACACAGACACCGCGCACTCCTACAATGAATTCACCCACCAGCTCAAGTTAACCTTTGAACATCCTGCGGGCGAGGTGGAGACCGACACAAAGCTCTACCACCTGCGGCAGGGAGGACTGTCCGTGAGTAAATACACCGCCGAGTTCCGGACACTCGCCATCCAAACCTCCTGGGGAGACGCAGCCCTCCGGACGTCCTACTTCGAGGGGCTGGCTAATCGAATCAAAGACGAGCTAGCCGGACGAGAGCTCCCAGCCACACTGGAGGGGCTAATCCAGCTAGCCCTCCGGATCGACCAGCGCCTCCTATCCCGTCCGAGGCCAGCACCTCGAACCCTGCCGCCACCACCCACGTACGCCTACATTGCACCAAGACCACCAACCACCGTCACCACCGCTCTCCCTGGACGTGTCGGATCTCCACCCCCTGCCGTGGTTGACACCGGAGCCGGGGAACCCATGCAGCTAGGGCGCGCCTCCCTGACCGTGGTGGAACGCGAGAGACGTTACCGCGAGGGACTGTGCGCTTACTGCGGATCAGCCGCGCACCATCGAGCGACCTGCCCGTCCCGTCCGGGAAACGCCCAAACCCGGTGAGAGAGAGGAGAGACTCCCCGGGTATCATCCATCTCTCCGCGACCACCGACAACGCCGAGACTCGACTCACGGTCCAGGTAACCCTCCAGCTTGGCCACAAACGGGTCAGAAGTGCCGCGTTCATCGATTCTGGTGCCGCGGGTAACTTCATTGACTCAACGTATGCCAGAGGATTGGGGGTAAAGATAGAGGCGTTATCCCAGCCAGTGAAAATCACCTCAGTCGACGGGCGGCCCCTCTCATCCAGCCCCATCACCCAGCAGACCTCACCCATCACTCTCATCCTCGGCCAACATCAGGAGTCTATCCAATTTCACCTTACACCCATCTCCTCTCCACCCATCATCCTCGGCTACCCCTGGCTCTTACAGCACGACCCACTCATATCCTGGTCTCAGAACCGAATCCTTCAATGGGGGCCGACCTGCACCGACTTATGCCTACAGGCCCAGGCTGGGACGTGTTCCAGGGAGTCCGAGGCCCCCGACGTCGACATCCACGCCCTCCCACCACCATATCGAGACCTGGCTGAGGTGTTTTGCAAACGCCGGGCCAGCCATCTACCACCTCACCGACCTTACGACCTAGCCATCGAACTCCAGCCAGGCTCCAGCCCCCCCCGCGGCCACCTCTACTCCCTTTCTACCAGCGAGACCCAGGCTATGGAGGAGTACGTCGCCAGCGCCCTGCGAAATGGCACCATCAGACCCTCTTCCTCGCCGGCTGCCGCGGGGTTCTTCTTTGTAAAGAAAAAAGGGGGCGAACTTCGTCCGTGTGTCGACTATCGGGGGCTTAACAAGATTACCATCAGAAATCGTCATCCTTTGCCTCTTACCAACTCAGCCCTGGACGCCCTCTCTGGTGCCACCATGTTCACTAAGTTGGACCTCCGGAGCGCCTACAACTTGGTGCGCATCAGAGAGGGTGATGAGTGGAAGACGGCCTTCATCACCCCCACCGGACACTATGAGAGCCTGGTCATTCCATTTGGTCTCTGCAACGCACCCTCGGCCTTCCAGTGTTTCATCAACGATGTTCTCCGGGACATGCTAGGCCGATGGGTGTTCGTCTACTTAGATGACATTTTAATATACTCACGCACCCCCGAGGAACACACAAAACATGTTCGGGCTGTCCTAAAGAGATTGCTCGCCCACCAGCTGTACTGTAAGTTGGAGAAGTGTGCTTTTCACGAGCACTCCACCACGTTCCTGGGTTTTGTTATCTCGCCCCAGGGTGTGGCCATGGACCCGCAGAAGCTGGAGGTTGTACGTCACTGGCCCCTACCCAGGACACTCAAACAGCTCCAACGCTTTCTCGGGTTTGCGAACTTTTATCGTCGCTTTATCCGGGGCTACAGTACAGTTGCAGCACCACTCACTGCACTTACCAGGCTCTCCAACCATTCCTTCCAACTCAACCCTAACGCCATCTCAGCTTTCCACCGACTCTGTCACCTGTTCACCACCGCCCCGATTCTCCTCCACCCGGATGCCAGCCAACCGTTTGTTGTGGAGGTGGACGCGTCGGAAGTGGGCGCCGGCGCAGTTCTCTCACAACGAGGTCCAGACCAAAAGCTACACCCCTGTGGCTTTTACTCCAAAAAATTTAACCCCACTCAGCAGCGATACGGAGTAGGGGACCGTGAACTGTTGGGCATAAAGTGGGCCTTGGAGGAGTGGCGTCACTGGCTCCAGGGTGCCAGTGAGCCATTCATTGTCTGGACGGATCATCAGAACCTCATCACCATCCGCAATCTCAAACAGCTAAACCCACGACAGGCACGGTGGGCCTTATTCTTCGAACAGTACGATTTCCATCTTTCGTACCGCCCGGGGTCAAAGAACACCAAGGCTGACGCCCTCTCCCGTCAATACGAGCGAGAGGCGCCCCGGGCGGAGCCCGTGCCTGTCCTTCCACCCACCCGGATCATCGCACCCCTGCACTGGGATATGGAAACGAGGGTCCGCCAGGCACTGGTCACCGAACCCGCACCGGCAGGTGTGCCGCCCGGGCGGCTCTACGTCCCCACTCAACTCCGGCCCGAAGTCCTCCAGTGGGGCCATTCTTCACCCGTCGCGGGACACCAGGGAACCCGGAGAACCCTCACCTTCGTGGGACGGGCCTTTTGGTGGCCTTCGATGAGGAGGGAGGCTACTGAGTTCATCCGGGCGTGCCCAGTGTGCGCCAGGGCCAAAGACTCTAACCAACCAACTCCGGGGGAGCTCCAACCACTTCCAGTCCCTCGTCGGCCCTGGTCGCACATTGCCGTCGACTTCATCACGGGCCTGCCGATCTCCGAGGAAAAAGACGTCATCCTTACCATCGTGGACCGCTTCTCCAAGGCAGTGCACCTGGTGGCCCTCACCGGACTCCCGTCAGCCAAAACCACAGCAGAGCTGATATTGGAACACGTAGTCCGATTGCATGGGTTCCCTAAGGACATCGTCTCGGACAGAGGTCCCCAGTTCACCGCCCGGTTCTGGAAGGCCTTCTGCCGTCTGATCGATTCGTCCTGCAGTTTGTCCTCTGGCTACCACCCCCAGACGAACGGTCAGACGGAGCGAACCAACCAACAGCTGGAGCGCTACCTAAGATGTTTCGTGTCGGATCGCCAGCGCTCCTGGGCCCGCTACCTCAAGTGGGCCGAATTATCACACAACCTTCACGTCTCCTCAGCCACCAACCTGAGTCCATTTGAGGTGTGCTATGGTTTCCAGCCTCCGATGTTCACTCACCAAGAACCGGAGGTTGATGTACCATCGGCCCAACAGTTGGTTCGCCGGTGCCGGCGGCTATGGCACCAAGCCAATCTCGCCATCCGACGCACCAACGCCAACTATGTGGCCCAACACCGCCGTCGGCACCCTCCGGGACGATTGTACCACGTAGGTGACAAAGTGTGGCTATCATCCAAAAACCTCCACCTGCACACAGAGTCAAAAAAGTTATCACCAAGGTTCATCGGGCCATACCGCATAACTCTCAGGATCAACCCTGTCACCTACCGGCTCCAGCTGCCTGCGGCGCTCCGGATCCATCCTGTCTTCCATACCTCACAGCTGAAACCATTCACCACCTCACCCATGGTTCCACCCACCCCCCCTGCTCCTCCCCCCCGAATCATTGACGGCGGTCCCGCCTACACCGTGCGACGGATCCTCGACTCGCGCCCTCGGGGCAGGGGCACCCAGTATCTGGTCGACTGGGAGGGCTACGGCCCCGAGGAGCGGTCCTGGGTTCCGGCTCGCTTCATCCTCGACTCCGGGCTCATTAGGGACTACCGTCACCGGGTATCCTCCACCCCTGGACCGTCCGGAGTCGGTCCTGGACGGGGGGGTACTGTCATGCACACTCAGCCGCGACCGGCACTAGGACCCGGAAGTAAGACGGTCGCGAACCTGAAAGCATAAAGGTAAACAAGATGGCGCCGCACATCGCTCTGTCATTGAGTTATGCCCAGATCCTTTCGGAATCGTTCCCGTATCTGTGAGTACTCACTTTCTTGGCTATCTTTTCAGACTGAGTGTGTGTTTATAGGACTAGGGTTAGATTGTGTCTTTCCTTTGCTCATTGAGTGTGAGAGTCCTTATAACAAAGCGCGTGATTATCCTGCCCGCTCGTGTTTATCCGCGTTTGGGTTTACCATTCACGCTACAGGGCTAACTGCTAAAGCTATCTGCTCATCCCGGTTTGTTCGTGACAGATAGCACGATCATCATTCTAGTCATCCCGGTTAGTTCCTGACACATTCATTTCTTTTGTATTCTTACTAATTCCCTATTCATTTAAAGACACTGAGGAAAAAGAAAAATATTCATCAGGGTTGGGCTGCAACATATTTAGAATACATTGTAAACTGTATTCAGAATACAGCAGATTTGAAAATCTTGTTCGTTTAGATTAATAAAAAATTATTGAACTTTATAGAAATCCAATACTAATGGATATCTAATCTCCAATAAATTCTGAATGAGCAAAACAGACATTACACTGGAAACCATTGAACATGCTCTTCACCATACAGTGGAATTAGAAATCACCTTCATACAGACGTAGAAACATTGACTCATAACCAGTCCTAGGTGCTTTTAGTGGATGTTCTGGGATATGAGTCCTGAAATGAGCGAATGAACATTTTTATGATTGCAGTAGCAGCACCTATGCTTTTGATGAGTACAAATCTTTATTGTATGACTGTTGAATCATCTGCAGCAGAAGAAGGTGAGTCACATTTTAAGGGTGAATCAGGCAGGTCCAGAATATCAGAGGAGTCCTTGACAAAGAAGGCATTACACTGAGTACACATGTAGTTTGCATAGAGCAAAACCAGACTTTTAAGCACGCTCCATTGCACACTCACTCATTGTCTATACCACTTTATCCTGTATACAAGGTCGGACCGCCTGGAGCCTAGTCAGGGTACACCCTGGATGGGTGCCAATCTATTGCAAGGCACACACATATACACACACGCATTCACAATTGGAGTGATAATTAGCCTAATCTGCGTGTCTTTGGACTGTGGAAGGACAACGGAGCACCCGAGGGAAAACCACCAAGAACATGCAAACTCCATGCACACAGGCCCTAATGCGGGAATTGAATCCTGCACATGCAGGGTGACAGTGCCTCCATGTCTCCTTGCAGCCTTCACAAAGTTTTATATAATAAAGCGATTATATAATGTTTATTTGATATAATGTTACCATTTGTCTGAATGCTGAAGTTCAAGCCTGTGAACAATTTTACTGATTAGCTAATCACAGATAAGTGCAGTGTATAATATGTATATCAGATCCAACTATCAGTTGTTGAAAATTAATCTCACAGTGCTGATCTTTTCCCTACAGTGCCCTGCATGTCCTTTCCTGTCACTCGGTGTGTCAAGGCAGCCCTGAAACGGCATGTTCCGTATGCTTTATTTAATGAAACAACTCCGAGAATCAGGAAATTTTAGTACGTCACCATTTGCATAAATTAATAATTACATATTTGTTTATATTTACAGAGGCCAAGTGGGGTACAAAATTGTTGTCTCTGTGTTGTCTGTTCATCTTGAACTCCCCCAGAAAATGTATTTAAATATATTCTCAATATGCTAATGTTTTACTGAATGTACTGTATTTAGATTTAGTGACTATTTGGATGAAAATCTTAATTTATCAACACTGCACAGTGTGCTCAGTTTGTGTTTGCTTTCATTTGTTATCTTATGATTATGCTCAAATCCCATAAAATTATTATAGAGTCATTGCTCACGCCCTTGTAGGTTGTTATCATAACTTACAGTATTGTTCCAAATCATTTGAAGAATATGTAAGTCCAATCTAATAATAGTCAGTTGTCCACAATTGATGTGTATATGAGCAGTGACCTTAACACACAGCATTCATGAACAAGTGAAAGCATCATCATTGTCTCATATGCATGATTCTTTATATGTATGTATGTAATTCATGCACACGTTCCATGAAGCCCTGTTTATTGTACAGTACATATTGGGCTGTTAAAATTACTGTATGTGTAATATTTATTACCTTATTTGTTTGTTTATTCTCATATGACCCTCATGTTGGAATATGAACTGTCTTTTGCAGATTTGCTTATTCAGTTTTAGTTTTGGATCTGACCAGCTTTATCAGACAGCGTTGCTATGGAGCACTATACAGTATATAGTTAGAGGACTTTATGCATTGTAAGTACTCTATAAGCATGTTCCTGTAAAGGTCATAACCTCTTTACTTAAAGATTGTCTAAACAAGACAACTGTTTTACTCACTCACTCACTTACAGGATTATCGCTTAATCCTGTAAACAGGGTTGTGGGGGACTTGGAGCCTATCCCAGGAGACTTGGCACCTTGGACAGGGTGCCAATCCATTGCAGGGCTCACAGACATACACATTCACACACTATGGGCAATTTGGGAACCCAGTTATCCTAATTTGTATGTCTTTGGACTTTGGGAGGAAACCAGAGTATCAAGCACAGGGAGAACATGCAAACTCCATGCACACAGACCCTGAAGGTCTAACAGTGGTAACCAATGAGCCGTCGTGCCTACATATAAACACAGTATATTCAGTAAAACATTAGCACTGTGGCCTCACACCTGATCTTCCTGTGCTAACCAGCATTTCCGATTTGGTATTTTTAGGCCTCCGGTGACCCTGTACAGGATATGGTAGGGGTAAAGGTTCTGGTAAAGGTATAAAGAATGAGTGAGTGAGTAAGTAATACATCATATTAGGTTATTTGAATTACTCACAATTTACTTACGTGAACTCCATCTCAAAAGTGAGAAAATCCCATTTTTAGATACCATTCCAGTGCCACTAAAATGTCTTTATCTATATTTCTTACCCAATCTATTTATGGAAAAGCTATATCACTGCCATTTGGGTGAAATTGTAGTTTAACGTAATTAGGTTTACAATGATAAAATAAATGTCTTTTTAATTATCAGCATCATCCACATCAATCTAGGTCTCATTAACGGAGGTGAATGTCACTCTCGACATTTCAAGCTTTGTCTCCATTTCTTCACTCAATTGATCTCTGTCTGTGATAAAATAAGTGGGGAAATAATTGCTGACTTATTCAGGCACTTCTCTACTTCTGTCTAAATTTCGTGTTATTATCTTTTTGATGAAGTCATTTAAGCATTTGAAATCTTTGTCAGACATTGTCTGTACAGAGTATGTAAGTTTTTGATGATGATGATGATGATGACGACGACGTGAGGAGCAGTATCTGATTTTATTTAATGAATTACATTTCACTACCCTGTTTAACCAACCAAAACCCTGATCAAATCACAAGAAAAGCAGACTTATCTATCAAGGTTTTAGATACCTTTAGGCCTTTTTTTTTATTTATTATTATTGCTGTGCTTGTTAAACTGGATCCATATCTGATGTAATCTTTTTGCAGGCAGACTCCAGGGCAAGGATAGACAAGTAACAAAATGAAAACATTTCCACATTGATTTTTTAAAATATACTGTACATTATTCATGTTTCCTTAAAGATGATATGTCAAAACATATTATTGGCAAAAACTAATATTTACGGTCTGTTTTATTTTTTGGAGAATTCATAATCAACTTATGATAAATTTCTTTTCCCCAAGTGGTCATGCCTATTTTAATGTAAACAGTATAGTTACTTCAATAGGAACATACAAGTTCAACAAAATAGCATTTATAGAACATTACATTCTCTGCAAGGAAGAAAGATAATGCATTTTGTCTGTGTGTTAAAAGCCGCTTTTATCACATTAGCACATCCATACTTTGATCCTGTACTTTTTCATAGTTTAATCGTGACTTCTTTCACCTCTGCTTTTTATCATCTACTCTTTCTTTCTTTGATGATAATCAGAAGAAATCTTTATTTATAGACTAACCTGTCAGAAATAAAATGTAGATGGCAATGTTTTATTAATGCGTGTGCGCTGATATATTATAACCATATCCCTTTAATCCAGGGGTGCAATATGATTATTTGCACATTATAATATTATTGGCTTACCATTCCAAAATGATCATTATTCTACCTAATAAAAACTATAAAAGCATCATGAAGAAGACACACACATGATGTATAAATTAACTACTGTACATGGCACAGGATAGATTAAAACAGCAAAGAAAATCCATTTTTACCCAAAGAATGAAATCCAGCTTAGTAATATTATTACAATATTACAGGCTAAAAATTGCATCATTCTGTCAATTTAGCAACCTGGCTGATTTCCTTGATGCAATGCCAGAGTGTGTTGTGCTGTGTGTCTGTATGCAGGTTGTGGGATGTGTGGATCTCTGTGTATGATCAGTATTCTTGTTGAGGGTGCGCTCTCTGTGTCTGTGTCTTTGTCTAAAGGCTGCCATCTCACTTCTCACTGAGAGACGTCTGACAGGCCATATGAGATCTTTCCTGTGAGTCAGCCCACACCCTCGTCTCTCTCCACCCCCTCCTCCTCTTTGTCACCCTCTCTCACCATCTTACATGCAACCATGAACCGTCAATCAAAGTGCCAGAGATAAGTGATGATACATTTTTTTTCATAGATCATGTGACAGACAGACAATAACGGTGAGGTTGAGACAGTAGAATATGGATAGAGAGAGAGAGATATACAGTATATGTCATGCTCAAAGCTTTATTCACTGACCTATCAGAAAGAGAGAGAGTACTGTAAATGGATTTTAAAGTACAGTGAAAGGAGGTCAGGTAATGTTAATTGACAGTGACAAGGAAATTGTTTCTTAATGAGGCTTCCTTTGCAGCTCTCTGGAGGTGATATGACATTGTTCAGTCAATCACTAGTCCATAGTGACTGGAATTTGTAATCATTTTGTCTGGTGAATATAAGACATCCGGATGTGCGTAATCAATTTCCTTCACATTTATTGGCCCCCGTTCCCCTTTATCTAAATAACAAGCCTAAAGACTTCCTGTGCAGTGATGAATTTCCATGTAGAACACAGTAGATGTCCTAATCATCCTGCAGCTCTTTCACTGCCGGGTATTGGGTTACAAAGTGGGTGGGATGCTGCCTCAATAATAAAGTAATCAGATTGAAGAATAAACAAGTGTCAAAGGTTAGTACTGACCTTTCAAGCAAAATGGTCCCTGCTTCCTATTTTTTGTTACAAAAATGAATAAATAAATAATAATAAAAATAATACAAACTAGAGGAGTGTGGGTTCGGGTTCGTGTCCTTCAGGTTCTCCGGTTTCCTTCCACAGCCTAAGGATATGAAGGTTAGGCTAATTGGCGTCTTCAAATTTCCTGTAGTGTGTGAATGTACAGTATGCGTGTGTGCCCAGCATGCACCTGTCCAGGATAGACTCCAGGCCCCACACAACCCTGTACATGGCATAAAGTGGCATAGACCATGAATAAGTAAGTGAGTGAGTTAGTAAGAGGTGTGTGTGAGATTTTTTTTCTTTTTCTTTTAAATTCCACTTCCACCCACTCTTTATGATGGTCTGATCAATCATATTTATTCCCACAGCTAATTTTGTTTGTACTGTGTGTGACATAAATAAATAAGTAATGTAGATAGCTCAGCTACTCTCCATCAATAACACAGTGCAATCTTATTCACATTTTAGTCAGGTAGACTTAATATATTGTAGTCCTATATATTCAATTACGACATTATAAATATGCTATCTTCCTTTTGTCCCACATTCTTCATATCCCATCATCTCCAGAAGAGTTATTTTTTTATGTATGCCTTTAAAACAGTCATGAGCCATCTTGTGTGAATTCTAAAACAGTAAGGTTTATGCTGAATAGATATAATGTGGACATTACATTTAATTTATTAATATATGTAAATGTTATTATTTAATTTCCAAAGCTTTTCTAAAATAAATCCAGGCTTTCTAATACAGTTTTAAGGGCATATGTGTGGGTAAAATGCTGAAAGCAGCTTATTTCTAGGCCATATGGTTACAAAGATATGAGCTCGTATACAGCTTGTGATATCATGGAGTGTGTGTACTGTATGTTGAAGGGGGTTTGTGGCTGGGGCTTCTCGATGTAGCCACCCTTCCACAAAACTGTAAATCTCACAGGCACAGAGAATGTATCCAGCATAAACTTCAAAGCCAACGGGACTCTCTTGCTACATTTACGTACTGTAAATCAGAGGAACCATAGGTGCTAGAGCTTTGGTATTTTAAAATTTTTTCAAGTCTTTAATGTGCCTTGTCTCATATTCCAGTCGCCCAAAAACAAGCGAGCTAGGAGACAGTAGAGCGAAGTGGTTTCATCATGAGTGCCAAATCGATCCTTAAAACTCAAAACCGGTGCTTTTTCATTTCATTGCACTCAAGGCGGATGTTTTGCTTCTTGTTTTGTGGGTGTAAAATTAATAACAATACAGCTGGCCACAACCAAATAAAAAAATGGAATTTGGGGAATTTTTGTTGGTTTCCATTGAGCCATTACCGGGTGGAGAGAAGTAATTGGGCCATCCACTTGCATGACAAAAAAGAAAAAATTTAAAGGAAATAATAATTGATAAACTCTGTGGATGTGGATCATTAAAGTTTTGAGGTCAAATCGGTAATCAGAGCTCTAGGGGTTCTAGTGAAGCTTGATGGCATTTCAAATTCTGCCAATTAGTACAAAATTCATCTATCTCTGCCAGGAGGTTAAACCTATTATAAGTTGTTAAAAAAGACTCAGTGTTCTTTTTGTAGAACCTTTTGTAGAAGGTTTCACGACTCCTAATTGTAAGGGTTTAAAACCTTAAAAAAAATGTAAACAGATTAATCACGGCAATCATAACAACATAATGTAAAACTATAATTACACTGCATGTTTATCTGACTATGCTATTTTTTTTTTTTATCTTAGAACAAAATAATTTAATAATTTTAATATAAACTGCCAAAATACAGTTTAAAATGTCCGTAATAAGTAATGATAAAATAAAATGACTGACTAAAATAATGACTAAAAATATGTTAGTACTGTATGTATGTATGTATGTATGTATGTATGTATGTAATATAAACATACTGAAGTTTTATTGAAATATAAATGCTTTTACTTAAATGAAATGACTAGAAGGAGCTATTTCAAAGTTTATCATTTTGTTCATATCAAAGCAAATGTCTAGTGGACTCTTGTCTGCTGTGCATTTATTGTTCTATATGGCATGCACTGCATATGCTATTAATTTATTAAAATTATAAGGACTACTTGAAAATATCAGCACTTGAATTCACTAACCTGAAGCAGTTCAGAATCAATACATGTATGTCATTAATGTCCAGTGCATTCAATTAAAAATCATTAACTGATATAACAACTGTGCTAAAATTAACTGTTACGGGTAGTATTGTCATGCACACTCAACCGGATCCTTCAGTGGCGTCCGACCTGCACCGATCTATGCCTACGGGCTCAGGCTGGGACGTGTTCCACGGAGTCCGAGGCCCCCAACGTCGACATCCACGCAATCCCTTCTCCCTATCGGGACCTGGCTGAGGTTTTTTGCAAGCGATGCACCAACCATCTACCGCCTCACCGTCCTGGCTATTGAACTCCAGCCCGGGCTCTAACCCTCCCCGCGGCCACCTCTACTCTCTCTCCAACAATGAGACCAAGGTGATGGAGGAATACGTCGCCAACGCCCTTCGACATGGTACCATCCGACCATCCTCGTCACCTGCAGCTGCTGGGTTCTTCTTCGTAAAGAAGAAAGGGGGCGAACTTCACCCGTGTGTCGACTATCGGGGGCTAAACAAGATCACTATAAAAAATCGTCACCCTCTGCCGCTCACCAACTCAGCCCTGGACGCCCTCTCTGGTGCCACCGCGTTCACTAAGTCGGACCTCCGGGGCGCCTACAACTTGGTGCGCATCAGAAAGGGCGATGAGTGGAAGACGGCCTTCATCACCCCCACCGGACATTATGAGAGCCTGGTCATACCTTTTGGACTCTGCAACGCACCCTCGGCCTTCCAACAGTTCATTAATGACGTTCTAAGGGACATGCTAGGCCGATGGGTGTACCTAGATGACATTTTAATTTATTCACACACCACCGAAGAACATGTCCAACACGTCAGGGCCGTACTAAAGAGATTGCTCGCTCACCAGTTGTACTGTAAGCTGGAGAAATGTGCTTTTCACAAGCACTCCACCACGTTCCTGGGTTTTGTCATCTCGCCCCAGGGTGTGGCCATGGACCCGCAGAAACTGGAGGTTGTACGTCACTGGCCCCTACCCAGGACACTGAAGCAGCTCCAACGTTTTCTCGGGTTTGCGAATTTCTACCGTCGCTTTATCCGGGGCTACAGTACAGTTGCAGCACCACTTACTACACTGACCAGGCCCTCAACTCATCCCTTTCAACTCAACTCAGCCACTATCTCAGCCTTCAAAAAACTCTGCCACCTCTTCACCACCGCACCTATTCTCCTACATCCAGATGGCAACCAACCATTCGTTGTGGAGGTGGACGCGTCGGAAGTGAGCGCAGGCGCCATTCTCTCCGAGAAGGTCCAAACCAGAAGCTACACCCTTGTGGCTTCTACTCAAAAAAATGTAACCCCACTCAACAGCGATACGGGGTAGGGGACCGTGAACTGTTGGGCATAAAGTAGGCCTTGGAGGAATGGCGTCACTGGCTCCAGGGTGCCAGTGAGCCATTCATCGTCTGGACTGACCACCAGAACCTTCTCACCATCAAGAACCTCAAACAGCTCAAAGCATTGTTCTTCGAACAATACGACTTCCACCTGTCGCACCGCCCGCCGTCAAAAAACACCAAGGCTGACGCCCTGTCTCATCAACATGAAAGAGAGACGCCCTGGGCAGACCCAGTGCCTGTCATCCCCACCACTCGGATCATCACACCTCTCCACTGGGACATCGAAACGAGGGTTCGCCAGGCACTGGCCGCGGAAACCGCGCCGGCAGGTGTGCCGCCTGGACGACTCTATGTCCCACAACGTCTAAGATCCGAAGTCCTCCAATGGGGCCACTCCTCGCCCGTCGCTGGACATCCTGGAACCCAACGAACCACCACCTTCATAAGACGGGCATTCTGGTGGCCCACGATGAGGAGGGACATCACCGAGTTTGTTCAGGCGTGCCCGGTGTGTGCCAGGGCAAAGGATCGAAACCGACCCACACCCGGAGAACTCCAACCCCTTCCCGTCCCTCGACGACCCTGGACACACATCGCCTTAGACTTCATCACGGGCCTGCCGGCTTCAGAAGGGAAAGACGTCATCTTGACCATTGTGGATCGGTTCTCCAAGGCAGTGCACCTGGTGGCCCTCGCCGGACTCCCATCAGCAAAAAACACAGCTGAGCTAATACTGGAACATCCGATTGTAGTCCGATTGCATGGGTTCCCAAAGGACATCGTCTCGGACAGGGGCCCCCAGTTCACTGCCCGGTTCTGGAGGGCTTTCTGCCGTCTGATCAATTCAACCTGCAGTCTGTATTCTAGTTACCACCCCCAGACGAATGGTCAGATGGAGCGGACCAACCAACAGCAGGAGCGTTACCTGAGGTGTTTTGTGTCGGATCGCCAATGCTCCTGGGCCCGCTACCTCAAATGGGTTGTCGCACAATCTTCATGTCTCCTCAGCCACCAACCTAAGTCCATTTGAGGTGTGCCATGGTTTCCAACCTCTGATGTTCGACCACCAAGAACCGGAGGTTGACGTACCATCGGCCCAACAGTTGGTCCGCCGGACAGTTGGTCCGTGGTACAGTCATCCTGAAGGTGCCGACGGCGGTGTTGTGTAACGTAGTTGCCATAGCCGTCGGCACCTTCAGGATGACTGTACCACGTAGGTGACAGGGTATGGCTATCGACCAAGAACTTACATCTGCACACCGAATCCCGGAAACTGTCACCAAGGTTCATCGGACCATACCGCATCACATTAAGAATTAACCCTGTCACCTACCAGCTCCAGCTGCCTGCGGCGCTCCGGATCCACCCAGTCTTCCATACTTCCCTAAACCCATTCATCACCTCACCTATGATTCCACCCACCCCCCCACTCCTCCCCCCGCATCATTGACGGCGGTCCCGCCTACACGGTGCGACGGATCCTCGACTTGCGTCCTCTGGGCAGGGGCACCCAGTATCTGGTCGACTGCGAGGAATGATCCTGGATCCCAGCGCGTTTCATCCTCGACCCCGGGCTCATTAGGGACTACCGTCACCGGTTATCCTCCACACCGGGACCGTCCGGAGTCGGTCCTGGACAGAGGGGTACTGTCATGCGCACTCAGCCGCGAGACTAGAACCCAGAAGTAAGACGGTCGAAAACCTGAAAGCATAAAAGGAAACAAGATGGCGCCACACATCGCTCTGTCATTGAGTTTTGCCCATGTTGCCTCGGATTCGTTCGTTGACTCGTGGGTACTCATTTTCTTGGGTTTACTTAGTATACAAACTGAGTATGTGTTTATAGGACGCGGGTTAGATTGTGTCTTTATCTTGCTCATTGATTTTGAGAGTCCTTATAACAAATCGCGTGATTATCCTGCCCGCTCGTGTCCATCCGCGTTTGGGTTTACCATTCACGCTACAGGGCTAACTGCTAAAGCTAAGTCTTTCTGGTCTCCTCGGGTTAGTTCACGACAAGTATACGTCCTACTTATGACCGAAAATGGAAAACAAAGAGAAATATACTTGGACTTCTGTGCATTTTTTTCTAATCACAACCGACCAATAAATGTCTTTATGATTAGGCAATACGCCTTAGGAAGAAAACCTTCGAGGTTAAAATTGATTTCCTCTCTCCTTCTGAAGGACTTTAAAAGTCATACTTAATTTGGATGATTTTCATTGTAATAAAAATGTTCTGAGATATATTTGTATTTTCTGCATTTTTAAAAGTATGGAAGTGTGAAAGATGATGAACCAATTGAGCTTTTCTGCACATTTGGCATATAGAAGCCTGCATATTTTATGCAGTTAAATTTCACTAATGGACTATGGAACTGACAAATGTACTGCAATCTAACAGAAACCCTTTTAATAGCCCTCATTTTAGGCAGGATCCAGAGTTGGCAACTTTCAAAAGATATGTCAAGTTAAAAAGTAGAAAAAGTTGTTAATTCCCACTTAAATATACTTTCTGTGTGACACATTCAGATTTCTGAAAAACATGAAATAGTTCATAACTTCAAGGTTAGCAGATTTGACTTGATTGAAACTTGAAACATAAGGATTTTTATTTTCCTTTATTCATTCATCTTCTACACCGCATGTCCTGTAAAGGATCATGGGGGGCCTGGAGTCTATGCCAGGAGACTTTGGGCAATAGGTGGGGTTCGCCCTATAGAGGGTGGCAATCCAGTGCAGGGCGCACACACACACACACACAGACACACACACACACACACACACACGCACAACAAGCAATTTGGGAATGGCAATTGAACTAATCCTTAATTTGTGCTTTGTGGGAGCAAACCCACCAAACACTGGAAGAACATGCAAACTCCATTACTGTACACACCCAAAGGTAGAATAGAACCATGGAGCTTTGAGGTGCAAGGTCATAATGCTAACCAGTACTCCACCATACCATAATTTATTTATTTTATATTTTGTCAAAAACAATGGATCAAAGGCATGAACATATGCTTGGATATACAGTACAGTATTTCTTTATTATGACTTTTATGTGGAAAACTAACCGAACAATAATGAAACAACACATCTAAAAACACCATTAATGTAAATATAGCAGTAAAACAGCAAAAAAGCATCAACAAAATGAACAAAAAAGTAAAATCAAACCAAGAAAGTCACAACAGAAAGCATACAACTTTCTGGGTGGATTTGGATATCTCCTTACTGAAAAGCTTATTCTTAATTGTGTGTGTGTGTGTGTGTGTGTGTGTGTGTGTGTGTGTGTGTGTGTGTGTGTGTGTGTGTGTGTGTGTAAGTTCTGGAAAAATATGCACTTAATATAATCTTTATGCATTTCTGATATTATTTTAGGTATATCCCTAATGGAACTCTTAAAATATACAGTTAATATAAAATAAATATGACTCTGGGTTATTTGGTCAGAACAAATTCCTCACCAAAGTAGCATCAGTAACTTTGTTTTTCTATCTTAAGTATTAAAAAGTATTTTTTTTTCTTGTAATAAGACCCATATTTTATGCTTCATATTTTATTTTATAATATAAGACTCATTAAATGGTTAACACAATGCTTTTTAAAAAATTTTAAGTTAAAACTGAAAGTTTGCAAACAGTAGGTTGGTATAAACCTCAACATGCACAACTGTCATGGTGTGAGAAACTGGATCTATTATTTATATAAAATTCTCTGAACATGAAACATGATAACCTGCTGCATGCACAGCTAAAATGTACCAGAAGAAAGTAAAATGAACCTTGTCTACAACAGGACTTGGACCTAACATGGTCATAGTACAAGCATGAAGAGGTCATTTTGAGATCTTGATTAATATAGCAGTTTGATGCCTGAGGCTTCCCCCTGTCGGCACACACTGACAATACATCCATATATGGATTATTATTTAACCATAAATTGAGGACTTAAATCTATAGTACTATGCAGTGCAAAAGTCTTGAACCACTTTTTTTTTTTACATTCCAAAAATTATTCTTTGCTTTCCAAAGAATTATTTCTCCAGACCTCCAGGAGGACTTTATTGGCTTTCATTTTTGCAAGTTCTTGGCTCTAACTTTCAGTCGAGTGCCTCTACCTGACCAGTTTCAAGGTACTGTTTTTTGTTTGTTTGTTTGTTAAGCCACACAGTGATCTATAAAACATTCACGTACAGTATGTATACAGTATATATTAGGTAATATAAGGCATGAACAAGTAAGAAATTAAATGCTGACAGATGATCAGACTGGTGATTAGTATACTGGTGATGCATAATGCTGAGTGTTTGGAACATACGAGAAGGGAAATGAGGTTGCTGCTGAGGTTGATAAATTGCATCTTTAGGCACTTTGCAGCTTGTCACAGAAAAAAAATCAATACAATTTAATTTCATTTAAAGAAATTATGTGTATCTGATGATTTTTGCACAGTACTGTGTATATACTGAACTTCCAGTCTCACACAGTATGATGCAGACCAATCCCTGCTATCTGTTTTCACCAAAATGAGGATGGGTCCTTGTTGAGTCTGGTTCCTGTCAAGGTTTCTTCCTACTACCACCTCAGGGAGTTTTTCCTTGCCACTGTCGCCGGCATCCTCAGCTTGCTCATCAGGGACAATCTTATAATTTTGATTCATACACATTCACGTTTCATACAAACTTTAATAATTCGTTTGATTGTGTAAAGCTGCTTTGCGACAATGTCAGCTGTTAAAAGCGCTATACAAATAAAATTTAATTGAATATACCATGCAAATATTTCATTTAGAGTAATTAGCATACTGACATATCTTTCTAAATCTATAACACTGTTACTGACTATAACATGGACCTCTAGTGGCATTCTACAGTTTAGGTATGTATCTACAGTACATTACACAAAACATCAATTCAGAGTGAATGTCATACAAACAAAATGCACTAAATTTCAAGGCCTGAACATCAGAAATGTCCAATGGACTGGAAATGACTGTCTAGGCAGCAATCAGATCTATTGATAACACTGAGGCCTGAATACACATATGAGCAATGATCAGCCAGCTTCTCTCGGTTATGACCCTTTTGTAGATATTATGGTATTATAATAATATAATATTCACTATGTTAAGTGGACTGTAGACTGCAGTAATGCTTTTGCTACTGATTACCCTTCTTTATCACCCTCTGTCCATTGAAAAGCAGAATCAGATCTAAAGCCAGAATAACAAATGGATCAAGAATACATATTAGGCAGTGCTTCGTGGTCAGATTTTATGTATGCAGTACTGTCTTCAATAAATGGTATAGCTATTAGATACAGAAGAAAAAAATACAGTAAAATTATTCGAATAAAGAAGGACAATAGCCTTTTGTGTCTGCTGAGATTTTATCTGGCATGCTACATTATTTGATTAAAAATGTTAAATGTATAAAATAAGAACATGATTTATGTAATGTAAGAGACCACGACTCTTTCCCTTATCCTTTTATGGTTGTGGTAAAATGGTCAAGGATGAGGGATGTTAACAATAATTATGAAATATTACTATTATCTCACTCTTTTGTGAAATATTAAGAAATAAATCGACCATTTGCTGTCTCTTCAGGGTAAATTCTCTGTTGAGCCACACTTGACTTATTAGAGTGTAACATCATGGTGGTGAAGAACACCTTGGAACTGATCTTTGGAAACTGTCATTTTCTCGCCACAATGTTCTCTATCATTTTATCAGCTTAATTCAGTTTAGTTCAAAGCACATTTTACAATACATTATTGTCATTAAAAAAGTTTCAAAGAAACACAGGTGTTGAGCCATAATGAGTAAGCCAGGTCAGACTGGCAAGGAAAAACATTATAAGACAGCATGTTGAAAAAATATTCAAAGGAACAAGATTCAAAACATTGTCTTCCTCTAGCATGAATATAAATCATTATAGTTAACAGTTATAAAAGAGTCAAGGAAAACAGTATCAAGTTTGTTGAATGGCTTTTCAGTGGGAAGATTTTGTGATTAAGCATGCTGGGATGAGTATAGGACAGTCTTTATGATGAAAAAAGCACTTATAAAACACTCAAGGATTTAATAGAAAAAAGGATCTTATCACTTGGATTTAATAAAAAAAAAAACAAAGCAAGCAAAAAATAGCAACAATAAAAATATATTATACAACAGTCATCGTGACTTCAAGTATTTTCTTTTTATGGAGACATCAGTGGAGGACAGCCTGCATGCCACAGAAGGCCATCAGCTTTTTTCTTTTCTTTTTAAGCCAGATAAAATTTGGTATTGGTTAAATTGACCATGTAAGTAGTAGAGAGCAGTATGAGTGTCTACACCAAAAGTATGTTTCTCCACTCCACCTCTCAGTTTTGCTTTCTCTCTCTCTCTCTCTCTCTCTCTGGTGCATGCTGGGAGGTGGTGTGTGTGAGAGTGGTGTGTGGAGTGTGGTGTGAGAGCGAATGAGCGTTTTCAAACTCTTTTGAAAACTTTTCAAACTCTTTTGAAAACTTTTCAAACACTTTGAGCTTTTTTTTTTAAAAGCACAAACATATAATTAATATATATATTAAACATCTAACAGCGATCACGCGGCGTTATTAACGTTAGCCCGCCGGTGTGTGTGGCTGTTGATCCGGTGGCGGGGTGCAGGGATGGCGGCTCACCCGAGCGGTGCAGTCCGTCCTCTCTCGCACCGTCACGGGGTCGGTGGAGCAGGTGTTACTGGCGGTAGGAGAGTGTGTCGGGTGTGAGAACATCATGTCAGCGTCGCGGATGAACAAGGCCGTGGTGGTGTTTGTTAAGGAGAGGGAACTCGTGCACAAGCTGATTGAACACGGAGTAAAGGTAAGTGGAGAACTTTATTCCGTTACTCCGCTCGGTGCTACAACAATGAAGGTCACCGTGTCGAACATTCCTCCTTTTATCCCCGATGAGGATATAGAGAGGGAATTGTGTCGATTCGGGAAGATCGTGAGCAGTATGAGGATGTTGTCTCTCAACTGTAAAAACCCCGCGCTGAAGCACGTGGTGTCCTTCAGGCATACAGTGCTCATGTTCCTGACTGAGGCCACTCTGGACATCTCATTCAGGGTCACACATGAGGGGAAATCCTACATGCTGTACGCCAGCACTGGGAGCATGAGGTGCTTCGAATGCGGGGACATCGGGCACAAAAAGTTCAGCTGCCCACATAGAGCACAGGGCAGGGAGGAGGCGGGGCCTAGTGGGGTCAGGGCAGTGGGGCAGGATGGAGCGGGTTCCAGTGTGGAGCAGACTGGTGGTGCAGGGTGGGGGTGTAGCAGTGCAGGGTGGGGTTGTAGCTGTGCAGGATGCGGGTGTAGCGGTGCAGGATGCGGGTGTAGCGGTGCAGGATGCGGGTGTAGCGGTGCAGGGTGGGGGTGTAGCGGTGCAGGATGCGGGTGTAGCGGTGCAGGATGCGGGTGTAGCGGTGCAGGATGGATGTGTAATGGTGCAGGATGGAGGTGTAATGGTGCAGGATGGAGGTGTAGCGGTGCAGGATGGAGGTGTAGCAGTGCAGGATGGAGGTGTAATGGTGCAGGATGGAGGTGTAATGGTGCAGGATGAAGGTGTAATGGTGCAGGATGAAGGTGTAATGGTGCAGGATGGAGGTGTAATGGTGCAGGATGAAGGTGTAGCAATGCAGGAGGAATGTATTGTGGTGCAGGAAGGAGGTGCAACGGTGCAAGATGAAGACTTAATGGATGAGGACTTTGAGGAGGACAGATTTTCTGACATATCAGATATTAGTGAGTCAGGTTTTGGAGGGGATCAACAACTACAGTATATACACTTGATGACATAAATGAATACCTGAAAAAAACATACAAAAAAAACAATCAATATTGAAAAAAAAATTCATAGCATCGGTTGCAAAATTACAGCGCACTACAGGCTATGATCAACTGAGTAAAAAAAAGAGATGGCGCTTAAAAGATCATATAACGCGATGGCGGCGGTCACATGCAAAACACAAATGAATTTTTCACACTGGGTGTTTTCTTGTCTCTGTAATGCACTTCACAGCTACCTCTTCTTTCTCCTTCTCTTATTCTTAATGGACAATCTAAAAATAGGGTCCTTAAACATGAATGGTGGCAGAGATAGGAAAAAAAGAGCAGTAGTTGGGGATTTTATAAGACAAAAGAACCTTGATGTAGTCTTCCTACAGGAGACACACAGTGACCAAGCAAATGAATCTGAGTGGGCCATGTGGTGGGAAGGGAAACTTTTCCTAAGTCACGGCTCGAACATCAGCGCTGGAGTGGCAATAATTTTTAATAAAGCAGTGAGCATAAAAGGGGTTGAAATAACAGAACTGGTAAAAGGTCGAGTTTTAATAATAAAGGCAGAAATAAAAAAAGAACTTTTTACTTTTTCAAATGTTTACGCCCCTAACAGTGGCAGTGAAAGAACACAACTCTTCAATAGAATCAAAAACATAATACAACGAAGTGGAAACAAATCCACGATAGTAATGGGAGGGGACTGGAACTGTACAGTAGACTTCACCCTAGACAGAAACGGCGAGGAACCACACCCAAAGTCTGCTGAGGCACTTGAAGAGCTTATCATGCAGTGTAGTCTGGTGGATGTGTGGAGGGAAAAAAACCCAAACATAAGAAAATACACATGGGTCAAGGTCAACAACACAAAGATTACCGCAGCAAGACTGGACAGGTTTTATATCACTAAGTCCCACAAAAACAATCTTCACCAAACAGCTATTTTCCCCACTGGTTTCTCTGATCATCACCTGATCAGCATAGAAATAAAAATACCAAACAGAAAAAGGCAGAGCTCATACTGGCGTTTTAACATAAAGCTTTTACAGGATGAGAACTTTTATGAAAATTTTAAAGTTTTATGGAATGAATGGAAAAATAGAAAAGGGGATTTTAGCAGCTTGGTCTCTTGGTGGGAGGTGGGAAAAAATCAGATAAAAAATTACTGCAGAAAGTACACTGAACACACCTCAGATGCTCTTAAAACCACAATAAAAGATCTTGAGGCAGAAATCACCCAAATAGAAAGCAAAGTGATCAGCAAAGACGATGTTGGAATAGGTCGTCATCTGGAAGGAAAAAGGAAAGCTCTAAGCTCCTTCCTTCATGAGCAAGCTAAAACAGCCCTGATCAGGCATCGCATCTCCTGTATCAAGGACATGGACGCTCCCAGTGCTTTCTTTTTTAACCTATCCAGAAATACTAAACCACAAAATCAGATGGTGTATCTGACACGGGAAGATGGATCAACAACAACCGACGCAAGTGAGATGAGGAGAGCGGCTACAAGTTTCTACACTCAGCTCTACAGTGCAGAACCCTGTGATCCATCCTGCAGGGAGGAACTACTCAGGGAACTTCCACAACTCTCCCTGGAGCAAAGCACTGTGCTGGACGCAGAACTCGAGCTGCAGGAACTTACTGACGCTATACAGCAGCTCGCAACAGGACTAGACGGTCTGCCAAGTGAATTTTATAAACTTTTCTGGGACGTAATACGTGCTGACCTACATGAAGTTTTTAAATGTGCTTTTAACAGCGGGAAACTACCGGTGAGCTGCACAAGGGCAGTTCTATCACTGATCCCCAAAAAAGGAGACTTGGGGCACCTCAAGAACTGGAGACCAGTGTCACTACTATGCAGTGACTACAAAATACTCTCAAAGTGCCTGGCGAACAGACTGAAACAATATATACACTCAATAATTCACAATAATCAGACATACTGCATACCTAACCGCACCATCACAGACAATCTTTTTCTAATGAGAGACTTAATTGATCTATGCAAAGTGAAACGCTATGAACTTGGACTCTTGGCATTAGATCAAGAAAAAGCTTTGATAGAGTCGACCATGACTATCTCTTTCAGACTCTAAAATCCTTTGGTGTAGGAAACAACTTTTTAATGTGGATCAAACTTTTATACTCCGAAGCTGTTTTTACACTAAAGATTGGAGGTGGCCTTAGCTGCCCCCTACAAATGAAACGAGGAATTAGACAGGGGTGCCCACTATCTGGACAACTCTACAGTATCGCTATAGAACCCTTGCTGCACAAACTAAGAACCGAACTACAGGGTTCTCCTGTCAGAGAGTCACAGGAGAAACTCGTGCTGTCAGCATACGCTGACGACGTAACAGTTTTTATAAAAAATCAAAATGATGTTCAGGCCCTGACAAGGAGCCTGAGCATCTATGCGAAAGCTTCCTCAGCACGTGTTAACTGGGCAAAAAACCTCAGAGAGTTTTTTAATCGGGCAGTGGCAGGAAACAGGCCCCCCAATCCTTCCAGGTGGTCTCAAATGGGGCAAAGTTGGCCTCAAATACCTTGGGGTTTTTAGGGACACACGACTTACAAAATAAAAACTGGGAGGGTGTAGTGGAAAAAGTGTGTGCTAAGTTGTCTCAATGGACCTGGGTCCTGCCACAGCTGTCCTACAGGGGGAGAGTACTGGTCGTCAATAATCTGATCGCCTCCATGCTCTGGCACCGCCTCGCTGTCCTTGAACCACCGGAGACATTAATCAGGGAAGTGCAGAGGAAGTTGGTGAACTTTTTCTGGACTGGCCAACACTGGACCCGAGCCTCTGTGTTATATCTCCCTGTACAGGGAGGGTGTCAGGGCCTGATCGACTTGACCTGCAGAAAAAAATCCTTCAGACTGCAGGCTGCACAAAGACTCCTCTACGGCGAAGGACAAGCATGGACAGGCATAGCCAAAGCACTACTCCAACAGGTGGAGGGACTGAACTATGACACACATCTGTTTGCACTAGACCTCAATAAAATGGACCTATCCGCCACAACACCTTTCTACCAATCTGTACTCAAAGCCTGGACATCCGTAATAACGACGAGCAGGGTGGACGCACAACCTTTTCAAAGCGTAGATGAAGAACCACTGTTCCACAACCCACTTACAAACACAAGGATGCTATCATCAACCTTCGTTCAAAACCGCTTCAAAAAAGCAGGTATTACCAAAATCAAGGACCTGAGGAATGAAGCGGGGTGGAAGACTGCAGACGAACTTTGCAAAAAAACTGGACTAAAATCAAACCGTTTAATGGAGAGACTCCTGGGAGAGGTGATGTCAGCACTGCCCTCCCAACTCCGAGAATCTTTAGAGCAAAGCCCTAGAGAACGTCCGCAGCCTTCCCTAACACTCCTCATAAGTCCAGCAGCCGAAAACCCTCAGCATGAGGAAGGAGCCCTCCTGTGTTTTAAAACACCCTTTTTAACAACCTTCGAAGCCGCCTCAAAAAAAGTGATCTACGGAACGTGCGTCAAGGTCACGCACAGAAGCTCGCTGGCCGGAATAAAAGACTCAAGGTGGTCAGAGTGGCTGACGCCAGGCTCATCCCCACGAGGACGCTGGAGGTCCCTGTACAAACCGCCCATAGAAAAGCGTACAGCCGATCTACAGTGGCGGATAGTACATGGGGCCATGGCCACGAACAGACACGTGGCACACATGGACCCCACTAGGGGCACAGAGTGTCTCTTCTGTGGGAGGGAGGAAACAGTAGACCACCTGTTTTTAAAATGTAAAAGATTGGGAGGGCTGTTCACTCTGCTCAAGTCCTGGTCAGGGGAGTTAGGAGCGACATGGACAGACAACCTTTACATTCATGGGCCCAAATACAAAACAAAAGATAAATCGGTTATTCTCTTAAACTACCTAATAGGCCAGGCAAAACTCTCAATCTGGCTAACGAGAAAAAAAAAATGCAGGGGGGTGGGGGCACACACGATGCTGGGAGAATGCTGATGGCGTTGGTTAGGGCAAGGCTAAAAGTCGAGTTCGCTTTCCTGAAGATGACCCACAGACTAGTAGAGTTTGACCAGATGTGGGCACAAGGGAACTTTTTATGCTCCGTAGAGCGGGAAGTTTTAACTCTCAATGTTTGATGATGTGCGAGACCTCCTATTAATCTTATGCCTGTACCCGTCTATTATCTCTTTGTTTGCCAGTTTTCTGTATCATGTGTAATGCTGCACCTATTCGTACTTTTTAAACATTGTTTTTAATATACCAGGTTTTACTACTGTACTGTACATACTCGACCACTTTTAGACTCAACCTTTTCATTGATCTGTTTCTTATTTTGATTCTTACCTTTTAAGTACTCACTGCAAAGCTTTTTCTTATCCCAAAATTTTTGCTTTTTGAAGGGTTTTAGTTAGTTACTTAATTTATTTATTCATTATCTTGTTTCTTGGTTTCTTATATTACCTCTAACCGCTTGCGCTTTTTGTAATTTTTATTTTCTATTATATATGAAAAAAATCTTACTATCCAAAAAATTAACCTTGTGTAAAATAAAGGAACGTTAAAGTCTCTCTCTCTCTCTCTCTCTCTCTTTCTTTCTAAAAAAACTAAATCCATCCAATTTTTAGATGGGTTTCAGTGAAGGAAAGAAACATCAAGTATAACCATGTTTTTAAAACTATATGAAACATAGTTTGCTTGGTCATGGTCATACAATAGTTTATAGGGTTAATGACAAATAAAAGGGGATTTTCAGTTTGGGATTTAAAATTATGTATCAAATATGTATAAATTTATAAAATGAAAATGAATCAATAATGGAGCTGTGAGACATATAGTCACCCTGAACTAACAGAAGGGTTTGAAGTAAGTAAAAACTGACATGGTGAGTTTAGTGATTTTGGTGGGTTTCCTCCCACAGTCCAAAGACATGCAGAGTAGGTTAATTGGCATTTTGTGAATGATGAGGTGAGTGTGTGCACACTTGTGCCCTGTGATGGACTGGAACCCTATCCAAGGTGTACCCTGCCTTTTGCCCTGAGTCCCCTGGCATAGGCTCCAATCTTTCTGTGACCCTGTACCGGGTAAGTGGTATAGAGAAAGAGTGAGTAATAACATCATACATTTTATTAGTTTACAGTTCTGTTTAATGTTGTGGTTTGTTCAAAAATGGATCTTATTTGTTGTACAGTTAGAAACATCTTTACAGAATGCAGCTGAGTAATTAGAACAGATGAGAGAGGTAATAATAAATCAAATTAAATGTCATACACAGTACGATGCTTAAAATGTCATACACAGTACATGCAGTAAAATGCTTAAACGACCACCTGTGACCTTATAGAAAAAATATGGAATAAAATATACTAAATAACTTTAGCTAAGGAAAGAAAAACATATCTATAGAAGATAAGACAAAACATAAAATATAAGAAAAAAAACCTAGCTGTACAAATGTGCAAAAAGAAACTATTTTCTGAACAAATATAGAAAAATATAGAAACTTATTATTGTTGTTGTTTACACTTTTGTCAAATGATACTGCAGCCCCATTTTCTGGTCACATAAATCAAATCTGCATTAACCCCGCTTATGCATGCCTTAAACAATCTATTCTCATGAAAAATTCATAAGAATCTTAAGTTGCAATTTTGTCTGTTTGTATGTTGTTCCGACCTTGAAGTAACTTGATACAACCTCAATCCAAACTTTCAACCAAGTTGCATTATACAGAACTGCATGGAAATGTAATTGTGAGATTGTACTGTTAATTATGTGAGGCTGAAAGGAAAATGGGCAAAAGAAAAGACAGAAAAAAAAGATTTATTAAATTACATAAAAGAGACATAAAGAGCCTAAAAGGGAAGGAGAGATAGGATGAAAGACAACGAAAGAAAAGCATCCAGACAGAGCAACCCTCTAGTGTTAATGTGTTCATGTTCCTAGTAATGAATGTAGTTCTAACACAGTTGCTTGGCAACACAGTACCATACTGTATTCTTCAACTGATTTGTTGCTTTCCTGGTGGAGCGTCTGGTGCCTGAGCCCTGCCTGGCACTCCTCATTCCTCAGGGTGAAGTCAATAGCAGGCAGGAGGAGGCGGAGGGCGACGAGTGCGCTGCGTGGATGTTTCTACCTGAGCTGAATTTCTCTAGTCGTCCCTGTGGGAGACTCAGCAGGCTGCAGGAAAAACAGCGCACTAAACCAACACACTCTCCCCAGGAGAATCTCATTCTGTCTCTTTCTATGGCCAAAGAGAAGAGAACATCCATGTATACATAACCACACAAATGCTGCCCTGCCTCATGCAGTAAAACAACATGAGTATGCAAATTCCAGTGTGTATATAAATTTTTTTTTTTTTTTTGTAGCTTTAAATAAGGATAGCTAGTTCCTTGATTCTTTTTAAACATTAAGCAGAAGAGCTCTGATGCAAGCACAAGAGAGTGATAATAGGAGCAGGAAATGTCTTTTCATGTCCACATTTGTAGCACACAACTTCACATTTTAGCAGAAGGCCTTTTGGACCTAATTTGTAAAGCTGTCAGAGGCAGCTGCATGTACTACTGATATTCTAAAGCTAAGAGAGACAGACACAGAGAAAGGATGGCACCCTGGCTATCAAACAAATATGTTTCCACTGTGATCAATGGGTGGCCGTAAACCCAGACGATTGAAAAATCAACCAATTCAATGTATAATTACATAATATACACAGATCACATCACATAAAATACACAAATTAAATGGTTAATTACCACCTTTTGTTTTTTTTATCAATTAATTATAATTATGTGTTTAAATTGGAAGAATTGAGTGGCATAAGACTGAATTAATAATTAATAATATAATCCAGTTACAATAATTGCAATCTTTAAATTAATAGGAGTTAATTAACAACTTGTTTATGCAGCGGGGTCAAAAAGAACAGAATTGAAATTTTTTTTTTATTAATGGAAAAAACTGAATGTTAACCATTTGGAAATATTTAAAACATGTTTAAAAAATGCTGCACTATTTCTTAGTAACAATTTAAACATAACGTAAGTTTGTGATATTGACCATGCTAACTGGTTTGTACAGATGGCCAGATTTTCCACATGCTTAATCTCTTCTACTGAGGTTTGTGCTCACATACAGTAACACTCCAATGGATATGTCCCAAAATGGATCACAAACTAATTGCACAATCCTGTAGCATCGGAATGAAGATCACACTGTCATTAAGATAAAGGCAGTCATACATGCATACAAGGGGTACAACCTTTCACGATATCTTCACAGTGCAACAGCCCAGCATCTCCATGACGGAAAAAGGCGAGGCAAGTCTGCAGCTCAACCAAGTGCATGTATATTTGTTGCATAGTGCATCGAGAATTTATCCCTGAGGGCCAGCCTGTCAATAGCTGAGGCCAGGTTTAAGGCGTCTAGTGGGGGACATGGGCAAAGAGCAACCAGATCTGTGGTGTGCAAATCTTGAAAGTTTCTGATACCACCTTGCAAAGCTGGTGAGGTTGGAAGAAGGAAGATGATCTTTTCTCAGCCATTGCAGAAAGAAGGAATGCTTTTGGGCTTTCTGGGCTATGTTGCTGGTGTTTAGGGACCAGGTGAGGCTCGCCTCCAGGTGAACACCAAGGAATTTCGTGCTCTTGATTATAGTCACAGAGTAGCCATTGATGTTCAATGATGAAAGTTTTTTCTTTGCTCTCCTGAAATTAACAGAATATCTGTTTACAGTAGGTTTGTCAACTGTTATTGTGTGCACCAGTTATGGGCATGCACCTCAATCTGTTGTTGCTCCTTGCTCACTCAGTAGGCTCATTAAGGAGGCGGCCTTCCCTTCTGCAGGTGCACGAAGGGGCAGGGCAGCTGGAAAAGGGCGCAATTGGTGAATATTCATCTTCAATGTATCCAGAGGTGGGGAGTTTAGCTTGAGGTTGGGAGATTTAGATCCAAGTGTCACGCGGCGAATACTAAAATCAAGGCGTGGTATGCAAGCAGGGATGTCATACTGTATGCACCAGGGACTTCATACGTAGGTAACTGAATATAGCTGTTTGAGCTCCGTGTTGAGAACAGACGCAAGAGGACCGCACAAGCTCCCCTTGCACTTTTGTTTTCATAAAAACCCAGCCCTCAGGTGCTTCATGTTAAGGCCTCTGTTCTCAGCTCGGAAAGCCATGTTGGCTGTCTTGTGGAACTCCTGTCTATGGCCACACCCAAGGGGACCTGGGAGGGAATGATTGGCCAGCCAGCAAGAGAAGCTGTTCTAGGGAGCATGCATGAGCATCTGCCCACATAGGCCCATTCTGCCACTCTGCCTCCTGACCTGCACGTGCATAGCTTCACAACTTTCCTTCCGCTTTTTCCGGTCTCCCTCCTTAAACCCTTTGCTTCCTTACTTTTTTCAAATAAAATTACCCTTTTTCTGCAAGGCCCTTTTTTTCTACCCTTTTTCTCCTTGTGTCCATGTGTCTATGGTGCCATACGCCCGTCAAGTTCGCTACACAACATTCGGACACAGCCTGTTGGGTTTGCACAATGCAACTTCACCAGAGGTTTAAGTGATCATGATCATTAAATTTTTTTTTTATATATATGTATATATAGGTTTTTTTTTAATCCATTTTCTTCTGCAAAGTTGATGATTGAATACTACCTTTCCAGATTTTAAAGCGTTAGACAGTTTTCACAAAAATTCAGTAATTTCTACAATTTTGTTTTTCCTTATGGGGCCTGCATGAAACAAATACATACTATAAATTCCAACAGATATATTAAAATATCAAGTAAAAATACCGTCCCATGAATATGGTATTCAGGTGTCAGGTGTTTTGGCCATATAATGTACATACACATTATGTACAAGTTAAACGTCTTCATGTGTGTATAGTTAGAGTCCATTAATAAAGTATCTCTGTCCTTCTAGGCTTCATGGATTTTATTTATACCTAGAGTGGACAAAGATTGAAAAAATTTCCAAGAACACTTAACTGACATTTTGTTCACAGTAACCAAGTAATCAAGTGTCAGACCAATTAAGCACATCTTCACAAGAAAGCAATAAAATGTTGAGTGCGTTTTTTCCTCTTTTGAAATTCTCTATTAAGAAGAAAAAGCATTTTTTTTAGCAATGTCAATACAGGAAGACCCTTTCAGATTAGTAGCTTCTTTTGAAAACCAACTAACCTGAAAAAATAGTCTTCCAAACTTAACTCCAAATGAACAGTTTGACAGCATTTCTTTTGTTAATTAAGCAAGAAGTATTGCAAAGTGAGTCACGACGTGAGTCAGTAGGATGTTAATAAACATAAATGGCAAAATATTTTGTCTAAGTGCTATAGAGATTGAATGAGAGTGTGATTTTTAGCAGTAAAAAAAGTAGAAAACTCATGCTTTCATTGTGATTTTGTAGGAATTCAAACAACAAAAGTAGTGAAAGCAAATTGGATCAATGAACAAAATTTTGAGTTTTGTTGCATTCAAAGACTTTTTAATTACACAGTCTGTAGTTGATCATTAAAAACGTCTCGGGTTACTTTGCTGTAACCCTGTTCCCTGAAAAGGCGGGAATGAGATGCTGCATGAAAATGCTATGGGAACATCTTGTCATGTTGCCGGTTGTGAAGCATGTGAAGCATTCCCATAGTGTTTTCACGCAGCATCGTGTGTAGCCTTTGAAAGGGAACAGTATAAACAATAACAAAACTTTATAGATGTGTAAGCCTTCATCCTCTACCAGTTTGAAATCACTTTCATAGTTGTCCACAGCACCTTAACGTAGTACAGGTGTGCAGAGTATAACTCATTTTCCAAAATGAGTAAAAGTCCAAAAATGGCATTTATCATGTTTTGCTGTTAGACTGTTCAAATATTCTGAGCAACTAAATTGTGACACCTGCTGCATTTCACATCATATTTTAACTAATGGAAATAGATGTCTGCAACTTTACTGAGATGCTCTGTTGATGATTATGTGCAGATATTGTGGTATTTGAGCGTGTTAGGGGGTAACAAGATGCCATTTGCTGTGCTTGTCATTTTACGTAGTAGTCTCAGTGGGACTGGGAACCCATCATCCTTGGTATAAACCGTAAGCATGTAGTGACAGTCAATAACCCTCCCATTACGGAAGTAATGTGGTTGCATGGCCTTTTCAGGTATAATTTTTGGTGGTGCTTAAGTTGAGAATGTTCCCCCACAACGCCAAGAAAGAGGAGAGCACCAAGCTGAGAGGTTATTTACATCCTTCAATTTCTCCTCACAGACTGCTAGATTATTGCCTACCATTATTACTGTCTTCCAACTGGGAGCAATTTATTTAAATTAAACCTCAGTGTTGTTTCCTTAATGTATTTCTGGAAAATATTAAATTGTCAGAGGTTATATGAGCACAGAGGTTAGGAAGAAGTGTGTTAGCGAGAGAGACAGACAGAGAGAGAGAGGGAGAGAGAATAGAAAGAAAACGTTATCTTTTACTGTTGCATAAACAGAAATGAGAGACCAGTGAATTTAGTCACATATTCATCAGGCCGGTAGTCAACGGCACGCCGAATGGAGAGCGTCATGTGTCTTCTCCCTGTGAAAGTCATAATGATCTCAATTACACGCCCATCCGTCAACGCAAACGAGTTTGTTTTCCGCAGGTGTCACGATGATGATGGAAATGTCAACAATCCCTCCATAGATTTAATGAAAGTGTCAGGAAAGAATATGACAAAATGCCACAAGCTGACACATCGCTATTCTAGGAGCAGTTGCAGGGTGATCAAAGTGGTCCGTTGCAATTGTGGCTCCTCAGTCATGGACAGGGGGCAAAACACAGAATGATAGAGCATTATCTCCCTCCAATCAGTCTTCAGAGTGTGTCACATTGACATCAGCAACATGTGTAAAAAAGTTTTTTTTTCCTAAACACTTCCTCAGTCCACTAATATCTGTTTTCAAATATAGTAGGAAGTGATCTTTTAAAGATTTTTCCAAGGTAAGCTTGATTTTAGTACTTCTCTATCAACTATGGCCAATAACCACATCTCATGTCAAGTAAAGTAGGATTTAATTGTCATTTCAACCATATACAGTTCAGTACACAGTGAAATAAAACAACATTCCTCCAGGACCAAGGTGTTACATACAACATAAATTTAACAACATACATACAGTACAACAACAACTAACTAGCTAACTAAGAAACCTAATTAGCTGGCTAGCTGAGACAAGACATATTGAAATGGCAACATACTATACAGTGGTGTGAAAAACTATTTGCCCCCCTCCTGATTTCTTATTCTTTTGCATGTTTGTCACACAAAATGTTTCTGATCATCAAACACATTTAACTATTAGTCAAAGATAACACAAGTAAACACAAAATGCAGTTTTTAAATGAGGGGTTTTATTATTTAGGGAGAAAAAGAATCCAAACCTACATGGCCCTGTGTGAAAAAGTAATTGCCCCCTGAACCTAATAACTGGTTGGGCCACCCTTAGCAGCAATAACTGCAATCAAGCGTTTGCGATAACTTGCAATGAGTCTTTTACAGCGCTCTGGAGGAATTTTGGCCCACTCATCTTTGCAGAATTGTTGTAATTCAGCTTTATTTGAGGGTTTTCTAGCATGAACCGCCTTTTTAAGGTCATGCCACAACATCTCAATAGGATTCAGGTCAGGACTTTGACTAGGCCACTCCAAAGTCTTCATTTTGTTTTTCTTCAGCCATTCAGAGGTGGATTTGCTGGTGTGTTTTGGGTCATTGTCCTGCTGCAGCACCCAAGATCGCTTCAGCTTGAGTTGACGAACAGATGGCCGGACATTCTCCTTCAGGATTTTTTGGTAGACAGTAGAATTCATGGTTCCATCTATCACAGCAAGCCTTCCAGGTCCTGAAGCAGCAAAACAACCCCAGACCATCACACTACCACCACCATATTTTACTGTTGGTATGATGTTCTTTTTCTGAAATGTTGTGTTACTTTTACGCCAGATGTAACGGGACACGCACCTTCCAAAAAGTTCAACTTTTGTCGCGTCGGTCCACAAGGTATTTTCCCAAAAGTCTTGGCAATCATTGAGATGTTTTTTAGCAAAATTGAGACGAGCCTTAATGTTCTTTTTGCTTAAAAGTGGTTTGCGCCTTGGAAATCTGCCATGCAGGCCATTTTTGCCCAGTCTCTTTCTTATGGTGGAGTCATGGACACTGACCTTAATTGAGGCAAGTGAAGCCTGCAGTTTTTTAGATGTTGTCCTGGGGTATTTTGTGGCCTCTCGGATGAGTTGTCTCTGCGCTCTTGGGGTAATTTTGGTCGGCCGGCCACTCCTGGGAAGGTTCACCACTGTTCCATGTTTTTGGCATTTGTGAATAATGGCTCTCACTGTGGTTCGCTGGAGTCCTAAAGCTTTAGAAATGGCTTTATAACCTTCACCAGACTGATAGATCTCAATTTTACTTTTGTTCTCATTTGTTCCTGAATTTCTTTGGATCTTGGCATGATGTCTAGTTTTTGAGGTGCTTTTGGTCTACTTCTCTGTGTCAGGTAGCTCCTATTTAAGTGATTTCTTGATTGAAACAGGTGTGGCAGTAATCAGGCCTGGGGGTGACTACAGAAATTGAACTCAGGTGTGATAAACCACAGTTAAGTTATTTTTTAACAAGGGGGGCAATCACTTTTTCACACAGGGCCATGTAGATTTGGAGTTTTTTTTCTCCCTTAATAACGTAAACCTTCATTTAAAAACTGCATTTTGTGTTCAATTATCTTATCTTTGACTAATAGTTAACAGTTTTTGATGAGCAGAAACATTTAATTGTGACAAACATGCAAAAGAATAAGAAATCAGGAAGGGGGCAAATAGTTTTTCACACCACTGTAAATCAACAACATAAATTAACAGAAAAACTAACAACTGTAACTAACTTGTAGACCTAATTATCTGGCTAGGTGGGGCAGAGAACTATCTACGTTTTTATACAAAAGAGACAACATACAGTGCATGTGCAAATGTGCAAATGAGCGACAAAGTGACAATGCAACAACATGACTTTTCAATACTCTGTGGTAATGAGGTGATGAGTTGTATCTCACTCATCCTCTATACCATTTTATCCTGTATTCAGGGTCGCAGGGGGTGGGTGGGGGGATTATCCCAGGAGACTTAAGATACAATCCATCGCAGGGCATACACACATTCACTCACTCATTAACACACTACGGCAATTTGGGAATGCCAATTAGCCTTATCTGCATGTTTTTGGACTGTGGGAGGAAACCAGTGTACCCAGAGGAAACCCACCAAGCACGGAGAGAACATGTAAACTAAGTCTAAGCATTTGGCTACACATCTACTTTTTGTTACGTGTATTGTTGTAAGTATCCAGCATATTTAAAAGTTTGTCACGTGCGAATTATACAATGTTGTTTACAAATGTATGTACAGTATTATAAAGCGTTTTTTAATTCAACATTACAGAAAACAACCCACATAAATACGATCCACAAACTGGGTAAGAATGTTGTTTCTTTACATGTTATGTGTGGGGTTTTACATAATCATTTTAAATGTTTATAATAATAATTAATGATTATTATTCATAAATGATAATAGTTCATAATTAATGATACTACTCTCTTTCCACACAGAATAAGTTTACTTCATGATCAGACAGTGATGACATATCTGCTGGAGGAATTAAAGGATTTTTGCAGATGCAGACCCTGAGTGCATAAAGGGTAATCAGAAATTGTTATTGTAATTATTTTCATGTCCCTTTATTTTTGTCCCTCTAATAATTTGAATTGGTTACGTCACTTATCAGATTTTTTTTTATCCAGCATGTTACAGGACTATGAGTCATTGCAGGGGAAATACTCTTTGCCTCGGCCAGGAAAGTGTCAGCTAAGAGACTCCATTAAGACAGGGGATAAAAACTGACAAAGATAAGTAAGTGTACAAATTCATCTATGTATTAAGTTTATCTCTGAGTGTTTTTAGGGGTTAACGTATGGTGTGTTTTGCAGTTGCTGGAGTCCAGGTATAGAGTCGTTCAAACCGATTCAGAGAGAGAACTGTGGCAGACTGCAATACTGGAACTGATGTCCGATGAGGAGGATGTCATTGCGTGCCATGCCGTCAGCGTGTAATATCTAATGGGACCGAGCTAAAAGGACATTTATTTTGGATATTTAACAAACACTGGTGCATGTTTGTTTTAGTATTGCTTTTAATTTAATTCCACCTTATTGTACAATTTAATGGACATTTGTTAATTTTTTCCATATTTTATGTTTATTCTTTCCACTTATTCTTACATTGCTTTGTATATTTATTAGTGTTTGGTTTGATTTTAATAAAAAATTATTAATGAATTCTAAGTCGGCGCGGTGGTGTAGTGGTTAGCACTGTCGCCTTGCACCTCCAGGGTCCGTGTTCGATTCCCGGCCAGGCTCGATTCCCGTCTCTGTGTGCATGGAGTTTGCATGTTCCCCCCTGGTTGGTGGGTTTCCTCCGTGTACTCCGGTTTCCTCCCACAGTCCAAAGACATGCAGATTAGGCTAATTGCCGTTCCCAAATTGATCATAGTGCGCTCTGCGATGGATTGGCATGCTGTCCAGGGTGTACTCTGCCTTGTGCTCAGAGTCTCCTGGGATAGGCTCCAGGTCCCCGCGACCCTAATACAGGATAAAGCGGTATAGAAGATGAATGAATGAATAATCAATTCTACTGTCATTTTTTAAAGCATGTGGGGGATATATAGTATTGTGGGGTGGGGTAGGGCCTATTTACATATCTGCCTAATAACCAATCAAGTCACTAAGTTCTGAGGGCTTGGGTTGGGCTAAATAAAAAGTAGTAACTGGGTAATGTCCCAATAGATGTCAGGATTTTGGGAGTGTTTTTTTAAAAAACAGCCAATCAATGTTGACATACAGTAAGAAACCAATAGAGAAGAGCAGAGTTGGGAAAAGGTGTAAAATGCAAATGAGGCTTGGGGTGTGAATATCTCAAAAATCCTTGAGTGGATTATTTGCCATGTCAACAAATGGCTGTACCAAGGAAGGATTCCTCAGGAAGATACAGTACATCCGAATTGGTATCAATCCGGAAGTATCCTAGCTTGGTGGAATTAGATGTATACACTCAGTGGTACTTGTAGATACTTCAGAAAATCAGTGGTGTATACAGGAGTTTCCTAGTACAGATACACCTCTTTTCATGCAGTGATAAGTAATATTAAATCTCCAAACTCAAAGTCAGGTCAAATTTATTTTTAAAGCATATTTAACACAACTTTGTTGACCAAAGTGATGTACAATGGAACCTTGGATTACAAGCACAATTCGTTCCGGAAGTGGGCTCGTATTCTAAAACACTCCTTTAAAAAAATTTAATTTTCCCATAAGAAATAATGGAAACACAAATTATTCGTTCCTCAGCCCAAAAAAATAAATACATAAAAATAATGGATACAAAATATAAAGTAGAAATAAAACAAATTAACCTGCATTTTACCTTTAAAAAAAAGTAAAAAAAATCCCAACAGATAAGTGTTTCCGTTTATGCATGCAGGCGCTGTGTGTGTGTGTGTTTGTGTATGTGTGTGAAGCTAAAGTAAGAGGAGACTCTTACTTTCAGCCCCTCCTGTCTCCCCGTTCTCATCTTGCACAGTAAACCTTTCTCCTCTCTTATTTAAATTTTAGATAGAGCAGAGTGTGTGCGTGCGTAATTTGACACCGTGCCAGTTCACACACACTTTCTCTCCCTCTTTCGCCTTTAGTGTGTGTGTTTGTGTGAAGCAGAGAGGTGGTGCTTCACACAAACACACACACTAAAGGCGAAAGAGGGAGAGAAAGTGTGTGTGAACTGGCACGGTGTCAAATTACACACACACACACACACACACACACACACACTAAAGGCAAGAGAGAGAGAGAGCGAGAGAGAGAGAGTGAACCGGCACAGTGTCAAATTATGCGCACGCACACACATACTGTAACAGGTTGAGGGAGAAAATGGATTTTTAACTTTCTAATGAGACTTTTTTTTTTTTTTGTTATACATGCGCGAAAGAGAGAGAAAAAACTTTGGCTCAGTTGTGATCACGTGATGCTCAGCGTCAAAACAAGAAGTGCATGCGTGATACATGATACTTGATGCTCGTAAACCAAGACAATGCTAGTTTTTCAAGTCATTTTTGAAATTTAATTTATTAAAAATCTTTGCTCGTCTTTTGGAACACTCGCAAACCGCGTTACTCACAATCCAAGGTTTCACTGTACAATCCTAAAATAGCTGAAGACATAAAAATGGAAATTAAAAATAAAACAATTAATCTTAATGCATTTCACATCTTTTATGACCAATTTTGCAACATATACTTCAAGGCACAATGTATATGGACAGCGGATCAATTGCATCCGTTTGTGCTTGCTAAAATAACCCCCATCCAGATTTAGTCTCCTGTTTGCTTTTATGATAACATCTACTCTTCTGGGAGGCTTTTCAATAGATTTTGGAATGTGAATGTGGGGATGTGTGCACTTTCAGGCACAAGGGAATTAATGAATTCTGACACTGGTGCCTGGGGTGCAGACAGTGTTCCATTAATCCCAAGGTGTTCACTGGGGTTGATGTCAAGGCTACAGTTGAGCTCTTCCACTCTCCACTCTAACCATGGCTAAACATGCCTTCATGATTTTCATGTTTTTATATGATTTTCATTCTGAAACAATTCTGTGCCTCACAGTGCTACAGCATAGAACAATAGAAAGACAGTACTGTATATTCAATTGTGTGCCTTCACGTTTGTGGCAACAGTATTGGAAAGGTCCATTGGGGTGTAATAGTAAGGTGTCCACATCCATTTTGCCATATTGTGTGGTAACCACTACAGTGTCTTGCATAAGTAGCCCCCATCCCATGTAAATACTGTAGGAATTTCAAATTTGTCCTTTCCATTAGTCTTGAAAAAAAAAGCACATTTTTGCATGTATGCTATAAACAAGTCACGGTTTTAGTGTACAGTAGATATGCCTTTACAATATGTTTCTATAAACGTAGGTGATAAAAGTAGATGATCTGTGCTCTTGTACTTTCTTTCTCAGGAACAAACTGAATTTTTATGTACAACTTTGTAGGGCATTGGAATTTACTGCCATCTGTTTATAATACTTGCAATCAGTTCCAATTGAACTAAAACTTCAGAATTACAGAAGTATTTGTGGTGCCCCCAAATTGGTGCAACCACATTTGGTGATATATGTACTTATAAACAGTAAAACATTTTATTCCTTTAAATTAGGACTAACATTTTTTGGAATTAAGCAAATTATTATTTGTCATTTAGCAAGACGCCCTGTAATGAAAGGAAAAGAAGACAAATAATGAATACAACAGCAAAAGAGGGGACCGGAACCTTTGATGCGGTTGTTATTTGTTCCCGGGTGCATATACAAGTACTGATATACTGTACAGTATATAGACATAATCTGGAGAAAGAATCGCATGGTCCTGCGTTCCTTTCGTCTCAGTTATTTCATTAATTTTACAGGTCAGTACTGCGTTTAAACCACCAAAGGATGAAGTTTTAGACTTTGTTTAACAAATGTATTTGTTGGAAACCTTATACTGAAGTTTTGAGCAAGTTTTGAATAAGTTAAAGCCAAGCCGCGTGTAATCTCACGATGTCTCGCACTATTCTTGTGAGAGTTTGTTCGCGCCCAGCTATTCATTCTGTTTGCACAGTAAATTAGATTTAAACACTTTATCTTTGCCTTTAAGAAACGTATATCGTTCCAATTGATATTTAAAGTTTAGTAGTACATGTCACTAAGCTGTTTTAAACAGAGTAAGTTCATAATTGAATGTTAAGGAAACCGCTGAGAGTTTCTTATGTTATATTTTGTTTACAGTTTTTATCATATCAGTATTGATTGCTTTATTTCTTAAGTTTGATGTCACATCTGTTGAGGTTACAGTACACTTTTATATGCAAAGTCCCAGCCTGAGTAAGCTAATTTCTAGCACATACAGAGTAGTTACGAGTGTTAATTAATGCTTATGAAATAATGAACATATGTGATAGCACTCTGTCTCGGGGAAACCAATGCAATATCGCAATGTTACTTGTGACTTGTGGGATTTCTACCCAGAGTTGAGTGAATGTGCAACAGGAAGTTATTATACATCCGACTGATTAAGCTAATGGATGCCCATGCACTTTACTTGTGTTTTATAAGTTAAATATGCTGGACAGAGAATGCATTGATTGTAAAAAAAATTTACCTGAGTTAAGTGATTTAAGAGACATAATCTGGAGAAAGAATCGCATGGTCCTGTGTTCCTTTCGTCTCAGTCTTTTTATTCATTTTACAGATCACAATCCTTTTTGTTATTGCGGTCACCGCACCTGGGGCCCGTAACAAACTGTGGGGGCTCGTCCGGCATCTCTCCTCTTCAGTTGTCGAGGGGCAGATCCAGTGATACTAGAACCGTGACAGCGAGTGGGCCACTATTTCAGCTTAGTCAGCCAGTGGGTGTTCAAGGAGAGACGACGATCAAAACTGAAAAGGTATCGTCGCCCCAAAAGGAAGCCAGACTGCTGTAGAGACAGATCATCACGATAGAGCTGCAGTAAATGGTAGAAATAACTGAAGTTAAACAACCAGAATGTCTACAGAGCGGAAAAAGCTGGCATGGACCATTCAGAGGTGCTTGTTCGCACTCTCTAACATACAGCTTTTCGAGCTAGCCACGAATATTGCTACAGACAATGGAGACCCAGTCCGGTTTAAGCAGACCGATGAAGAAAGCTGCATGGACTGTTACTGCCTACATTCAGTCTGACACTCTGCTACAACTAGATGAGGGGCTGAGCCAGCTTCTGATGCTGAATGAGGGAATAGACCAGCTTATTAAAAAGAGTTACCCTGCCGAGTTACCAGTCAGTGAAGTATCTGAACAAGAAACACTTGCCACGCCCAGTCCTCATCCGTCAAACATGATATCCGGCTCACCACCATCGTCTGATAATGCATTGGTCACAAATGTAAGAGACAACACAGAAACACAGTCAATCATGGAGTTGAAAAGAGTTAATGAGGAACTGATGGAGCAGCTAAAGCAGCTTGAAGCCACAGGGCCCCAACCTGCTACAACACCCAGTTATCCAAGCCAAACACAAGTAAGTTCCCTTTCAAAAGCTACACTTGATGCTGCATGAAAACGCTATGGGAACATCTTTCTGTGTTGCCGGTTGTGAAGCATGTGTGTATCAAACACGCCAAATTTTGGCATATATAACCTCGGTCAGGTGATGTCATCTGAAGAAGCGCACCTGCAGGTTATAAATAGGAGTGAACCCGGAAACATTCTTCAGATCTTTTTATCTTCAGGACCGTATTGTGATTGCGTGTGATGTGTACAAGCGAATTTAAAAGCATTAACACACCGGTATGGTGGAGTTTGTTAGGAGATCCATACCTCCGCTCTTTCGGAGTGCAATTTCCACCCCATCAAAATAAGGAAGTGTTTAACTCACCGATATGGCTGAGTTTCAAGCGAGATGTGTCTCTCCGTGTGATAAATCCATCCCAGAGGGCGATCTCCACACTGTTTCGATTAAAGTCCTTCACGTGCGGCTCGCATTCTTTATGAGAAGCTACGAGCCGCGGCGCATTCCTGGGGCTTAAAATGACGTGCATCCGGCAGAGGTGCGGGAGACTGACTTTCCCTCCTTTCTCTTGAGTTCTCGTTGGATCGGGAATTCCTCCATCCGCTTCTCAAGCACGCCCTGGGGCTTATTGTGAAATGGGCAGGATAGACATTTTCTCTCGCTTCCGCGGAGATGCAAATAGCCTCCAAGCGCTCAAAATTAGACGACAGGTTCCTGTCGGGTGGCCAGGGGGCAGAGCCTCAATGATTCTCTCTCCCTTTCCTTAGCAACCTCCATGATCAGTTAACCCTTTCATGGAGTAAGCTTTATTCATCACGTGTTTTCGTGCCATCAACTTATTTATTTATTTAAATATAGTTGATGTGGAAGCGCGGGGTTATATGATGACGTCCCAGATAGAAAAGACGCTTGCAGGCTATTTCTCTCCTGGGACATCATCCTCCCTGAAAAGCTAACACTTCCTTCCAAGCTATGTAGACTTTCATCTTCCCTGGAGGGAAAAGCTTTTCAGGCAGCAGGTCAGGTTGGTGCTCCACTGCACACCATGACAGTTTTTACAGGCCTACCAGGCTGACCTGCTGAGAGACTTGAGCACTGGCGGGGCTCTTTAAGATAGAGCGTTCTGGAATTACGCCGGGCCACAGACTTGTCTCTTCGTGCAACAAAGCAGACGGCTCGTGCTATCGGCCGTTTATGGCTGCAATGGTTTCCGCGGAGAGGCATTTGTGGCTGAATCTCATGGGCATCTAGGATAAGGATCTCACCTTCCGGCCTGTTTGGCGATGCCCTTAACTCGGTCGCCACTAGGTTCGTGAGGCGAAGTTATATGAACAAGGCTTCGGGAAATTCCTTCCCCGCCATGCTCAAGAGTCGGGACTGTCGGCCAACCAGTCTTGAACGGGTCTGACTCTCGCGAGGCGTGAAGCACATAAAGAGAGTGTTTTGAGCCTGGTGCCCCCTCGTAAGATTGAGTGAGATTCGGCCGCCGCGCCTCGCAATCTGCCTCATAGAAGTCAGACCTGCATACTTTCTTCTTCACAAAGAAGTCCTGAGGCTCATGTGCCCAGGACTGTGGGGGTGGCCAACAGAGAGAGGCACGTAGAATTCCTTTCGAGAATGATGTGTTCTCCCTGGCACCCCCAGGAGGTCGGTGTTCATGCTCCGCCACCACTGGTGTTTCAGGCAACACCAATCTCCAATAAAATGTTAGTTATTCAATCATTTCCTGCCATGTTTCAGGATGCCAAACATCTAACCCCCCCGGTCAAACCAAGCCAGCAAGTCTTTTGCCCCTTTCGGAGAAACTGTCAGCGTGGAAGCTACTGCCAAGTATATCTCCTTGGGTACAAAGCACTGTAGAGAGAAGCTACATGATTCAGTTCTCACATCACCCTCCTCGTTTCCACTCTGCTGACTCTGGGAAAAGGGGCCATAGAACATGTTTCCCTACCAGAGAGAGAGTCACGCTACTACTGTCTACAGTATATTCCTCGCTTCCCAATAGGAATGGGGGCGGGGGACTGTGTCCAATTTGAGATTTTCGCGGGTTGATAAATAAATGATCTAAAAATAAATAAATACAGCTTCAAAATGTTGACTGTCAAAGTGATTGTTTCTCAAATCTAAACAAGGAATTGATTTGCGACAATCGATCTGAAGGACGTATACTTTCATATAAATATTGCCACTACACAGGAGGTTCCTGAGGTTTGCTTTCGTGGCGAATCTTACCAGTATCGTGTCATTCCGTTTGGTCTAGCTCTCTCCCGCACATACACAAAATGCAAGGATGCAGTTCTCGTTTCTTTACGACTCCAGGGCATCCATATTTTGAATTACATAAACGGCTGGCCCAGTCTCATATGCTAGCGCTTCAACATCGAGATGTCGTCCTAGCTCATCTTTGTTCCTTAGGATTGAGACCCAATGCCACGAAAGCATGCTCTTTCCTGTTCAGAGGACAACATATTTGGGTGTCACATGGGATTCGATTGTAAGCGGTCACGGCTGTCTCCCGCTCGTGTCAAATCCATTCTCAACACCCTCAAGGAAATCAAGCTAGACCAGAAAGTGACTGTTCATCACTTTCAGAGATCTTTAGCTCTCATGGCAGCTGCATCCACAGTGATACCTTTGGGCCTTCTGCACATGAGAGCATTTCAGTTGTGGCTAACCAGGCCATTTACCTCGAGGGCCAATCCCCAATAAGGGTTACGCGCCAGGGGCTTCGTACCCTTTCTATGTGGTTCAGACCCTGGTTTCTGACTCTGGGTCCCACTCTAAGTCCGTCTTGTCGTCGCAAGATGCTAACGACAGACGCTTCCGTCACGGGCTGGGGTGCGGTCTTAGATGGCCGTCCAGCCCAAGGGAGCTGGAGAGGTCATCTTCTCGCGTGGCACATCAATTGCCTCGAAACGATGGCTCTATTTCTGGCCCTAAAGCACTTCCTCCAGCAGTTGAGAGGCTACCATGTCCTAGTGCGGGTGGACAAGACTACAGTAGTCTCATATATAAATCGCCAGGGCGGACTGCGCTCGCATCGCTTGAATAAGCTAGCGCACCAGGTTCTGCTTTGAGCACAGAACAAGTTCATGTCCCTCAGGGCGATTAACATTCCAGGGCATATGAATGTGGTGTAAGAGCCATATTTAATTTTTATGATTCGGTTGTTGTGTTCATTTAAATTTGATTAGTTAAGCATTAATTTATGTTAATCGTAAGTTGTTGTGTGACCATACTGTATATTCCATAATTGCGTAGTTGCATGATTATTAGGCATGGTAGAAGTTGTTAAGATACGGAAGTTGTGGAGAACACAAGCTTTTGACCGCAGTCTAAAACCATAATCTAACACAGCAAATAAGATACAGCAAACAAGTTGTTGTAACCATAGTGGATTTATGCAAGAAAACTGTAAGAAGTGTTGAACGTTTGATGTTGAAAATAAACAAAGAGACAAAGAATTCATGGACATCCGAGTCGTGAGTAAACGAGTGCAATAAGAAAGATACACGTAAGAACTTGTGGAATAACATGCCCGTACATGTGGGAGCAGATTTGCTGTCCAGTCAAGCTCTGACACACGGGGAATGGAAACCCCACCCTGAAGTAGTCAGTCAATCTGGGAGAGATTTCATGTAGCAGAGGTGGACCTCTTTGCCTCACAAGAAACAGCAAAAGTCCTCATTACTACTCTCTGACTCGTCCAGCTCCCCTGGGTCAGGACGCCTTGGGCTATTCGTGGCCCAGATTACGCTTTTATGCGTTTTTCCTGATAGCTCTGCACTCGGCAGTCTTGGCGAGTGTCGTCAACTGGGTTTGCGCCTCTAACTGATAGCGCCCCATTGGCCAACCAAAGTGTGGTTCTCGGATCTAATATCTCTCCTCGACGGCTCACCGTCGGTGATTCCATTGCGGAGGGATCTTCTGTCTCAGGCGCAGGGGGCAATAAGAGATACTGGTCTTAACCAGCCAGTGTAATTGAAACTATTTTAAGTACTATGACTCCCTCCTCTAGAAGAATGTATGCCCTCAAATGGAGTGTATTTGAAAGTTGGTGCATGGCAAAACATGTAGACCCAGTCCACTGCCGAATCATTTCAGTGCTGGAGTTTCTGCAAGAAAGTTGTCCTCGGGCTTATGCCCTACTTCTCTCAGAACATATGTAGCCGCTATTTTGGCTTGTCAAGTTCTGACTGACGGGGTTTCTGTGGGAAAGCACCCTTTAGTTGACTGCTTTATTCATGGAGATAAACGGTTGAGGCCGCCAACTAGAGCCATAGTCCCTTCTGGGGACTTATCTATTGTGCTCAAAGGTCTGATTGACACCCCTTTTGAACCATTAGAGTCAGCGCCTGTTAGGTTTCTGACTCTTAAGATGGCTTTTCTCATGGCCGTTACTTTTCTGAAGAGAATTGGAGATCTGCAGACATTGGCAGTCTCTCCATCTTGCCTAGACTTTGTCCCTAGGCTGGTCAAAGCTATTTTGCATCCTCACCCGAACTATCTTCTGAAAGTTCCATTCTCAACCATGCACCCAGTTGTTCTCGAAGCATTCTGTCCTCCGCCTTTTACAGCTCCGGAGCAGAAAAGACTTCACTTACTGTGCCCAGTGCTCTTCAGATTTACGTCCACTGCACTAGCCAGTGGCGTAAGTCAGAGCAGCTTTTCATATGCTACGGGGACCGCAACCGGTGAGAGATGCTATTGCCCTAGCCTAGGAGGCTTGTGGTCTCACTTCGCCTCTAGGAATCAGGGCTCATTTGACCAGGGGAATTGCCTCATCTATTGCGCTGGCAAGAGGTGTCCCAATGCAGCAAGTGTGTCATGCGGCATGTTGGTCCTCTCTGCACACATTTGTCAGATTTTATATTCTGGATGTTCACGCTACTCCAGGCTCACAGGTCTTCGAGTCAGCCTCCCAGAGCTAGCTCTGAGACCTCCTTGGCCTTTGTGTGCACATGCTACACAACCTTAAAACCTGGAAAACTTTATGCGTGCGGCTGAGCGCTGATTTAGACTACGTAGTAAATTAAAGAAGAGAATCACGATGCCGAATCGAAGTCCTGAGCCTAAACCTCATATAAATTAAATTAACAAATATTATAAGTAATAAAACAATAGCCCACCTTTAGAAAACGTTTAGAAATTCTTTCCGACATGAGTTGGCCCAGTGTTATGCGCAGAGCGCCGGGAGATTTCCTGGCCTTTTTCCTGTTCAGGACTGGAACTTTCTACAAGTCTATCTGAGTCTCCAATAACTACTGGACTCCATTTTACATCAACTATTATAACATCAATTAACATCAACTATTATAGCTGAACCTCTAACACTTAACACTGTATAAATGCAGATAATTTCCTGCTATCTGTTCACCCAGATGAGGATGGGTTCCCTGTTGAGTCTGGTTCCTCTCAAGGTTTCTTCCTATTACGATCTCAGGGAGTTTTTCCTTGCCACTGTCGCTCTCGGGCTTGCTCACCAGGGACTATCTGAACATTTTGATTCATACACATTCACATTCCATACAAACTTAAATAATTCTTTTGATTGTGTAAAGCTGTTTTGAGACAATGTCAATTGTTAAAAGCTGTGAGTTAGATGAAGTGATGCAGAGCATCCCCAGAGGTGAGAGAGTTGTGATTGGTGCAGACTTCAATGGACATGTTGGGGAAGGGAACAGAGGGGATGAAAATGTGATGGGCAGGTTTGGTCTTCAGGACAGGAATGTAGAAGGACAGATGGTGGTGGACTTTGCAAAGAGGATGGAAATGGCAGTAGTAAATACTTTCTTCCAGAAGAGGCAGGAACATAGGGTGACATATAAGAGCGGAGGCAGAAGCACTCAGGTGGACTACATCTTGTGTCGACGTTGTAATCTGAAAGAGATTAGTGACTGCAAAGTGTTGGTAGGGGAGAGTGTAGCCAGACAACACAGAATGGTGGTGTGTAAAATAACCCTGGTGGCGAGGAAGGTGAAGAGGACAAAGGCAGAGCAGAGGACAAAGTGGTGGAAGCTGAGATGGGATAGAGATAGAGATGGGAAGGATGTGCAGCAGGTTAGAGTGATTAAAGATAGAGATGGAAATGTACTGACAGATGCCAGGAGGGTGATGGGAAGATGGAAGGAGTACTTTGAGGAGTTGATGAATGAGGAAAACGAAAGAGAACAAAGAGTAGAAGAGGTGACTGTTGTGGAGCAGGAAGTAGCTAATATTAGTAAAAGTGAGGTGAGAAGGGCGTTGAAGAGGATGAAGAGTGGAAAGGCTGTTGGTCTTGATGACATACCTGTGGAGGTATGGAAGTGCTTAGGAGAGGTGGCAGTAGAGTTTCTGACTAGTTTGTTTAACGAGATCTTGGAGAGTGAGAGGATTCCAGAGGAATGGAAGAGAAGTGTATTAGTGCCGATTTTTAAGAACAAGGGAGATGTGCAGAGCTGTGGCAATTACAGAGGCATAAAGCTAATGAGCCATACAATGAAGCTGTGGGAAAGAGTAGTGGAAGCTAGGTTAAGGGCAGAGGTGAGAATTTGTGAGCAGCAATATGGTTTTATGCCTAGAAAGAGTACATCAGATGCAGTATTTGCTTTGAGGATGCTGATGGAGAAGTACAGAGAAGGTAATAAAGAGTTGCATTGTGTCTTTGTAGATTTAGAGAAAGCGTACGACAGGGTGCCGAGAGAGGAGCTGTGGTGTTGTATGAGGAAGTCTGGAGTGGCAGAGAAGTATGTTAGAGTGGTGCAGGACAGGTATGAGAGTTGTAAGACAGTGGTGAGATGTGCTGTAGGTGTGACAGAAGAGTTCAAGGTGGAGGTGGGTCTGCATCAAGGATCGGCTCTAAGCCCCTTTTTGTTTGCTCTAGTGATGGACAGGATGACAGATGCAGTTAGACAGGAGTCTCCATGGTCTATGATGTTTGCAGATGACATTGTGCTTTGTAGCGAGAGCAGGGAACAGGTGAAAGAAAATTTGGAGAGGTGGAGGTACGCTCTGGAAAGCAGAGGAATGAAGGTTAGCCGCAGCAAGACGGAATACATGTGTGTGAATGAGAGGGACCCAAGAGGAACAGTGAGGCTACAGGGAGCAGAGGTAAAGAAGGTGCAGGATTTTAAGTACTTAGGGTCAACGGTCGAGAGGGTCATCATTTTGCTGTCATTTGGAGAAATGAAAGAATAATGAATAAACCAGTTGTTGGGTCAAAATAACCCAACCAGGTGTTCATTTGTAAACTACATCTCATATGACCCAACATGAGCAACCCAACAATGTGTTTAAAGTACCTGAAATGACCCAAAACTTAAATAACAATAAACAGATTTTAATAACAAACAATAAACAATAAACTGCTACAGTATATTTTACTTTGTACAAATCAAATTGTCAGCTAGTGAACTTGATCGAAACAACATTTAACCAATGTTTTTTTTACTCATTATTGTACAGTACATATCAATAGCTCTGGTTCAAATTTTTCATGTTTGTTGTGTAAAGTACTCATGTTGAAATTACCATCATTATTGTACTTACTGCGACGAGTGAAAATGTCACTTTGTGCCACCTGGCGGCCATTTTACGAATGACATTGAAATGCAACTGATTTATTTTGGCCGCTGTCGTCTTTACACTTTACATGGTGAGCGCGACGGTAATAACCATTCTGATTGAGTAACTTCAGTTGCCCTTTAGAACCCTTTACGTTTCTATGTAGAACCTCATACTATTGCTTACCTACCCAAAATATAACCCATTTAGGACAAGCCTTTAACTACAAACAGAGCCAACTAAAGGATCCTTGAAGAAAATCTGAAAATCTATTAGAGATGGTTTTAAGTTGAACTAGTCCAAGAAACTAAGAACATTAAAATATACTTACCCCCTACTCCTTGTAATTCAATGGTTCCAGAGCTGATTGCTACCACTATAGTCAATGCTGGTGATTCCGCTAAACTTTAAGTTTGCCAGATGTATAAGGCTTGGAAAGGTAGAATGCAAAGGAAATTTTGTGAAACGACCAGATACCTCATGTATGTGAATATATATGGGAATCGGTGAAACTTTCTAGAAATCCTCACAGCTAGCAGTGACAGGTGATGGCTGTGAGGTGTAAAGGGCTTTTGTACGTTAATGACTAGCAGGAAGAAGTGCTGTCCTTCTTATCATAGCCGGGTTAAAAAGCATTTTTAATTCAACATTACAGGAAGCTGAAAAGGAGCCTCCATAATTCAGAAAACAACCCACATAAATACGATCCACAAACTGGGTAAGAATGTTGTTTCTTTACATCCTACTGTATGTATGGGGTTTTACATAATCATTTTAAATGTAATTGATGATACTACTCTCTTTCCACACAGAATAAGTTTACTTTATGATCAGGCGGTAATGACATATCTGCTAGGGGAATTAAAGATGACTTTTGCAGATGCACACCCAAAGGGTAATCAGAAATTGTTATTGTAATTACTTTCATGTCCCTTTATTGTTGTCCGTCTAATCATTTGAATTGGTTCTGTCACTTATCTGATTTTTTTTTATCCACCATGTAACAGGACTATGAGTCATTGCAGAGGAAATACTCTTTGTCTCGCCATGAAAGTCTCAGCTAAGAGACTCCAGAAAGACAGGGGATAAAAAACGGACAAAGATGAGTAAGTGTACAAATTCATCTATGTATTAAGTTCAGTACATCTCTGAGTGTTTTAGGGGTTAACGTATAGTGTGTTTTGCAGTTGCTGGAGTCCAGGTGTAGAGTCGTTCAAACAGATGCAGAGGGTGAACTGTGGCAGACTGCAATATTGGAACCGATGTCTGATGAGGAGGATGCCATTGCGTGCCATGCCGTCAGCGTGTAATATCTAATGGGACCAAACTAGAAGGACATTTATTTTGGACATCTAACAAGCACTGGTGCATGTTTATTTTAGTATTGCTTTTAATTTAATTGCACCTTCATAAATGCACATTTGTTCATTTTTTCCATATTTTATGTTTTTTTCCCTTATTCTTACTTTGCTTATTATATTTATTAGTGTTTGTTTTGATTCTAATAAAAAAAATTCTGAATCAATTCTATTGCCATTTTTTAAAGGATTTGTGGGATATATAGTATTCCGAGGGGGTGGGGTTAGGGGTGGATAGGGCCTATCTACATACCTGCCCAATAACCAATCAAGTCACTAAGTTATGAGGGCTTGGGTTGGGCTAAATAAAAATTAGTGACTGGGTAATGTCCCAATAGATGTCAGGGTTTTGGTAGTGTTTTTTTTTTTTAAACCAACCAATCAATGTTGACATAAGAAACCAATAGGGAAGAGCACAGTTGGGCAAAGGTGTAAAATGCAAATGGGGCGTGAGGTGTGAATGTCTCCTGACAAAATCCTTGAGTGGATTATTTGCCATGGCAACAAATGGCTGTACCATCGAAGGATTACTCAGCAAGATACATCCGAATTGGTATTAATCCGGAAGTATCCTAGCTTGGTGGAATTTTATGTATACGCTCAGTGGTACTTGTAGATTCTTCCGAAAATCAGTAGTGTATACAGGAGTTTCCTAGTACAGATACACCTCTTTCCATGCATTGATGCTTCATTATGCACATGCACATGTTTGATTTTGACGAAAACCACTTTAGATAGCAGTTTTTTGCATGAACATTCATACCAGGTCAAAAGTAAAGTCAAACCACACAACTGAAAACACACATTACAAATGTTATGTCATAGATCATCTCGTAGAGGAAATCCAAGGTACAGTAGAAATCCTAGGAAGGAAGAAAAAAAAAAACACATGAGGTTACAATACCAAAGATAAACCTTCATATAGGACAAGAAGAGGTTTTTAAGTATAAGATAATGTGTTTCACGAACCGTTATATTTGTATGTAATGTATTATGCATTATTAATGTAAATGTTATACAATTTGCAACAAAATAATTGTATAAAAATTCTAAATTCTTTATTTCTGCCTTTCAGGTGGACCATAAGGGGATCAATGGAAAAAGGACAATCCAGCAATTAGTATGGTGTAATAGTTTTGATACAATGGATGGAGTTAAAAAAGGGAGAGAGAGTCTGGAAAAAACTATGGTTAATAAAAAAAAAGTTAATAGGTATCAATATCAGTTATCACATGGATTACAGTTATTGGATGTGTAAACAAAGCTGTTAAAGGATACTACAGATGAGTCATGTTTGTGCTGATTTTGCATGCCCTACTCACTTAATTTAAGGTTGGGATTGTGCCTTTTCTTTTCAAAAGATAAAGACATATTGTACATGATAAACTGTAGCAAGTAACAGGAAAAATAAGAGAAAATAAAAGCATAAATCATGCAGAAGTGCTAAAAAGGCAGTGTGGATTTTTCTTGCTGGATCCTTTTTCTGTCAGACTCACTAGATATGGACGACTAAAATATTATTTTCCCCGCCATCGTTATTCTTGTCCCCAGCATTATCTAAAACAAAGTTAAACCAAAGGAAGCAACAAAGTTACACCAATAGCAGCACAGAATTCTAAAACGAACTGGATTTTAGTAAAAAACATGGCCAGTCTCATGTCCTTGTCTTCTATGTCCGAGGGTATGTGAGGATAATGGCCCAGATAGCACACACACACACACACACACACACACACACACACACACACACACACACACACACACACACACACACACACACACAGGCCATGACAGAAATATGGTACAAATTGTTTCTAAAGAAGTTCATAGGTAACTCGTTTGTTAATTAGCCCTTTAACATTCTCACTATAATGATATAAAAGTAATAAAGATTTTCATTGCATTTATTTGTGTTTGTTGGTTTGTTTGTTGTCTTTTAAAATAACTCTGATTTCATGGTAAACATATCAATATGTCTATAAGTCAATAATATATCAATATATCCAAAAATCACTCAAAATACTACTGTATGTAAGTTTGTGTTTTGGGTTATTAAATCCACTTTATTTCTCATGTTATGCTATGAAGCAATAAAAAATGATTTTATTTAAAGATACATCATCATCATTTAGTGGTTTTTTTTAGCATAGCATGCATCAACAGAGTGGAACAGTTTTTTCAATCAGATTAAGTTAAATTCAACATAGTTTAATACCATACAGTGACCTACAATGTGCTTTACCAAACAGATGAGCAAAAAGTTTAGAAGTAAGGATAGTTTTGGAACTAAGCGAGATTTATTATTTTCATATTTTATCTGTTATATGCTTAGGAAAGTTAAGATATTTATTTCATTTGTAGTTATTTGTATGATATTGGCTAAACAATGAGGCTCTACACTTCATCTGCATTACCATTTATTGTCTCTACTGTACAGAATGGTTACTAACCTGTAGACCAGTACCACAATTTACAAACTCCAACTACTGTATATAAATGTTAAATAAATTAATATTGTATTGTTGGCCCCATTTTTTAAAATGGACTTTGTTAAGACAACAAGTAACATTGTGTAATTCACTAACAGTTCATGTTACTGGTCTGTAGCTTCAGCCTATGCTTCAGAAAAATTCAAGTTAATATTGTAGCGTTTTTCAACACTAGCAGGGATCTTGGAGGACGAGTGAGGTTTGTGGCTACCCAATGTAATGACTGTAGTTTAGACTGTAGTAGTTTATTGAATCAGCACAACACACACACACGCACAGGTAAGCACACATACACATACTTAAACTTGGCCGAAGCCACTAACCTAAAACAACGTCCCAACCAGGGTGAACACAAACAGAACTCTGGCCCAAAACTGGCGGTCGCCAGCCCCGCCCACGCCACAATATTATTTTTTATTGAACATTATAACTCTTGTAACTGACCAGATATAAAACAGAATAGTACATAATTAATTTCATTGCAAATTCTACCTTTAGCTTAGTTGTATTTTCTAATGTAAATTTCTAATTTGTAGCATAATTTTCAGTCATACTGTATAAACATTTCATTTTGTTTCTTAATTTAAGGACAAGTCCAAAACACCAGTCCAAAGTACAAGTATAAATCCAGGTAACAAAAATGCTGCAATTTTGTGCTTAAAGAGGCATTTAAAATCATCAGCTTCATAAGAAGTCAGCCACTCCAGCTGTCGTTGTTTAAAAATAATCATATTCAGCTTGTCATCTCTACAACAAAATGTGCACTGACATCCACTTACCACTAAGCGCCTCAACCTGCCAACATGGACCCTTGGACTATAACTCCCACACACCAGGTTCATGGTGACTTTCATAGTCACACGATTGCTGATTGCACACACCTAGTCCCAGTCACCTCCACCTCCACACACACACACACACACACACACACACAAGTTCCCTCACTACACCAGGGGGGTGTTCTTCATACGTCGCTTGAAACATCCGGGATGAATTGACACATCTAAGATGAGATCATCGTGCTAATTAAGACCTGGCTAAGTCGGTTCTTCGAGCACACCTGTTGTTGATGATTAGTATGGCCGGATTGAGTTGTCTAGGATTATTGCGCGTTCGTGTGTTGGTTTAAAAGGCGATATGCATCGACAGTAGAAACACTGATCACAAGCCCTTTGATTGGTTGACAAAATGACAAAAAGAACAAGCTAAATTTTTTTTGTAACACCTGCGCTGAAATGCTACCCCCACCCCCCCCACGTGTTACGTGTTATGCGCTGAAATGCTTCCCTGCCATGGACCCCCCCCCCGCCACCACACACACATAATCACTATCAAATATTATATTAGAACATAATATGCATATATGTTTTACAAATTACATGAGACAATAAAATAAAATAAGAAATATGAAAAAAATATTGTGAAAAAAAAACACCGGCTCCACTGTTTCACTACTCCGCAACGGAGTGTTGGGACCAGGCGAGCGCGCTGGCAAAGGTTGTACATGCGTGCGCGTTCGCCCAGTTGCGTGAAGCCTTGGTCACGGGTCCCGTCCTCGGTTATCCGGATGCATCGCGCGCGTTCATCCTTGACACAGACGCGAGCGATGTAGGGCTGGTGGCCGTACTATCTCAGGGTTCCGGTAACCAAGAGCGGGTTGTCGCATATTTCAGCCGCGCGTTGTCTGGGCCCGAGCGGAATTATTGCATCACGCGGCGCGAGCTGTTAGCTGTCGTCGCGGCGTTAAAACATTTCCGGCCATACTTATACGGGCAAACCTTCTTGCTGCGGACCGATCACGCTTCGTTAGTTTGGCTGCTTAGCTTTAAAGAACCTGAGGGGCAGTTAGCGCGTTGGCTGGAGCGCCTACAGGATTATAGCTTCACCATTCAACACCAAGCCGGGAAGATACACGCTAACGCTGACGCGTTATCTCGCCGACCATGCAGCGAAGCGCGTTGTCGGTACTGCGAGCGGGTCGAGGAGCGCGGTTGCGACGTAGGCCAACCTCCGGAACCACTGACGCACAACCTCCCTCCCGTTCAATCCTCCGGACCCCCCGGGGGTGATCAGCCGACCGTTCCGGCGTGCAGCCGAGTCACTGCCGCATCGAGGGCACCTCCCACAGTCATCTCACCTGTGCCCCAGCTGGACAGTGAACAGCTCGCGGCCGAGCAGGAGAGTGATCCGGTTCTGCATCAAGTTCTGGGTTGGGTTAAAGCGGGCCTGAGACCGGATTATACTGCAATCACTCACCTGGGGTTAGAGGCAAAAGCTCTTCACTCACAGTTTACCCGCCTATCATTGCGGCAAGGGTTACTCTACCGCCGCTGGGAGCGGCCGTGCGGCGCTGGCGAATGTTTCCAGCTTCTGGTACCAAAAACTTTGCGGGCATGTGTGCTGGATTTGGTTCATGGGCATACGGGTTCAGGACACTTCGGTGTGACAAAAACTTTGCGGCAGTTGCGCGCTCGTTTCTACTGGCCGGGCTGTCACACTGATAGTGAACTCTTTGTTCACAGATGCGACTCCTGCACGGCGAAGAAGGGCCATACCCAGCGCTCGCGAGCCCCGCTGCAGGACTTTCGGGTGGGGGCACCCATGGAGCGTATGGGCGTGGACATTCTTGTACCGTTCCCCGTTTCCGATCGGGGTAACAGTTATGTGCTGGTCGTCGTGGATTACTTCACCAAGTGGCCGGAGGCTTTCGCTGTGCCTGATCAGATCGCCTCCACCACGGCCCGAGTACTAGTGGATGAGGTGTTCAGCCGGTTCGGAGCTCCAGAGCAGTTACACAGCGATCAGGGGTGCAACTTCGAGGCGGAGGTGTTTGCGGCGGTGTGCGAACGCCTCGGGGTGAAAAAGACCCGCACCACGCCACTTCATCCACAAAGTGACAACCTCGTGGAGCGCTTTAATCGGACGCTCACCACACAACTCGCCCTACTTACCAGCGATCGGCAATGCGATTGGGACGAACATTTGCCTCTCGTGCTTTGGGCATATCGCACAGCAGTACAGGAGTCATCGCAGCTAACGCCAGCTGTTCTCATGTTTGGCCGCGAGCTGCGCACTCCAGTGGACCTTGTTTTCAGACCACCTCCACAATCGGATTTACCCACGGAACCGGGGTTGGATTATTTTTGTTCTTTGAAAGAAAAACTGTTCCGGGTTCACGAGTAAGCGCGCAAACACTTGGCGGACGCCGGTGTTAAGCAGCGCCGGGTTTATGACACTCACAGCCGGGGGCGAGACTTTGAGCCGGGAGAGCAGGTATGGGTTTATTCCCCGAGAAGGAAGAGAGGGCTATCACCCAAACTTATGTCCCACTGGGTGGGACCCTGTACGGTGCTCGCTCAGCTTTCGGATGTCGTCTACCGGGTGCGGCTGGCGGGGCAAGCGCAGATGATTGTGCTTCACCGAGACCGTCTCGCTCCCTACCAGCCGCATGCCGGCGAGACGGTAACTGTTGCGGAGGCCGGACCGCCGCAGGCTAATGTTCACGTTTCTTCTACAGCATGGCTCCGGCGTTCACAGCGCCAGCGCCGACCGCCTGCACGCCTCAGAGACTGAAGAATTAGGGGTAACCGGGGATGGTCACAGCTCGGGTGGGGGCAGTGTGGCGTGGGCGGGGCTGGCGACCGCTGGTTTTGGGCCAGAATTCTGTTGATGTTCACCCTGGGTGGGACATTTGTTTTACTGTAGGTTAGTGGTTTCGGCCAAGTTTAAGCATGTGTGTGTGTGTTTGACCTGTGTGTTTATGCTTGTGCTGAGTTCAATAAATTACTCCCATTCATTACATTGGGTAGCCACCAAGCTCACTTGTCCTCCAAGATCCCTGCTAGCGTCGATAATATGTTGTATATGGAAAAATTGAAATATGAATATTTTTTTCAAAAACATGTATACGTTTATATTGTTTACTTTATAATAAAATTTTTCATTATAAAAAAAAAATTATATTTGCATATTCATAACGAACCCCTGAAAAATAAATGTGTTACAAAATAAACATTATACAAGAATTTGAATTAATGGGCTTGAGGGCTGTCTCGTGCCTAGAGTTTATTATAATAATAAAAAACCTATGAATGTATGTTCTAATATAATATTTGACTACAATTATATACATATATATACAGTGGTGTGAAAAACTATTTGCCCCCCTCCTGATTTCTTATTCTTTTGCATGTTTGTCACACAAAATGTTTCTGATCATCAAACACATTTAACTATTAGTCAAAGATAACACAAGTAAACACAAAATGCAGTTTTTAAATGAGGGGTTTTATTATTTAGGGAGAAAAAAAATCCAAACCTACATGGCCCTGTGTGAAAAAGTAATTGCCCCCTGAACCTAATACCTGGTTGGGCCACCCTTAGCAGCAATAACTGCAATCAAGCGTTTGCGATAACTTGCAACGAGTCTTTTACAGCGCTCTGGAGGAATTTTGGCCCACTCATCTTTGCAGAATTGTTGTAATTCAGCTTTATTTGAGGGTTTTCTAGCATGAACCGCCTCTTTAAGGTCATGCCACAACATCTCAATAGGATTCAGGTCAGGACTTTGACTAGGCCACTCCAAAGTCTTCATTTTGTTTTTCTTCAGCCATTCAGAGGTGGATTTGCTGGTGTGTTTTGGGTCATTGTCCTGCTGCAGCACCCAAGATCGCTTCAGCTTGAGTTGACGAACAGATGGCCGGACATTCTCCTTCAGGATTTTTTGGTAGACAGTAGAATTCATGGTTCCATCTATCACAGCAAGCCTTCCAGGTCCTGAAGCAGCAAAACAACCCCAGACCATCACACTACCACCACCATATTTTACTGTTGGTATGATGTTCTTTTTCTGAAATGCTGTGTTACTTTTACGCCAGATGTAACGGGACACGCACCTTCCAAAAAGTTCAACTTTTGTCTCGTCGGTCCACAAGGTATTTTCCCAAAAGTCTTGGCAATCATTAAGATGTTTTTTTAGCAAAAGTGAGACGAGCCTTAATGCTCTTTTTGCTTAAAAGTGGTTTGCGCCTTGGAAATCTGCCATGCAGGCCGTTTTTGCCCAGTCTCTTTCTTATGGTGGAGTCGTGAACACTGACCTTAATTGAGGCAAGTGAGGCCTGCAGTTCTTTAGATGTTGTCCTGGGGTCTTTTGTGGCCTCTCGGATGAGTTGTCTCTGCGCTCTTGGGGTAATTTCGGTCGGCCGGCCACTCCTGGGAAGGTTCACCACTGTTCCATGTTTTTGCATTTGTGGATAATGGCTCTCACTGTGGTTCGCTGGAGTCCCAAAGCTTTAGAAATGGCTTTATAACCTTTGCCAGACTGATAGATCTCAATTACTTTTGTTCTCATTTGTTCCTGAATTTCTTTGGATCTTGGCATGATGTCTAGCTTTTGAGGTGCTTTTGGTCTACTTCTCTGTGTCAGGTAGCTCCTATTTAAGTGATTTCTTGATTGAAACAGGTGTGGCAGTAATCAGGCCTGGGGGTGACTACAGAAATTGAACTCAGGTGTGATAAACCACAGTTAAGTTATTTTTTAACAAGGGGGGCAATCACTTTTTCACACAGGGCCATGTAGATTTGGAGTTTTTTTTCTCCCTTAATAACAAACCTTCATTTAAAAACTGCATTTTGTGTTCAATTATGTTATCTTTGACTAATAGTTAACGGTTTTTGATAAGCAGAAACATTTAAGTGTGACAAACATGCAAAAGAATAAGAAATCAGGAAGGGGGCAAATAGTTTTTCACACCACTGTATATATATATATATATATATATATATGCAAGATACTTTTCTTTCCCCACGTGAGTCAGTTCACGTCAGCGTTCTTTAACCAATCAGATGTGACCTCACCATTTCAACCAATCATAACCCGGCAGGAGCGCAGCCTTAATCCTGTTTACATGAAATAAACCTGCTACCGAGCAGGTTCAAGCTTACGGACATGTTGCTATGACAGCAAATGCGAGATGAGCATCGAAGAACGAAACAATCCAAGATCAGGACAAATCCACAACAATCAAATCCAGCTAACTGAGTTAGCGACGTACGAAGAACACCCCCCAGCACTTCTTTTAACCTGCTCATATTTTTCTTGTTATTTTATTTTTTTCTATTTCAGGTTTTCATATGAGCGTGTTTCATTGTTTCTTTGATATTTATTTTGCAATATCACCTGATCCATGCTTTTGTCTTTTTGATCTTTACGATTTGGATGTGTTTGCTATTGGAAATTCTTATATTTAAAAACAACAACAACAACAACAACTCTTGTTGTCACTGTCTCTGTCACCTGACACAGCTTATGCAGCTTCTTTTCTATCCCTTATGTAGTCGCTCACATTTTGTACTTTGAGACAGGGCAAATTTTATTTATTTATTTATTAGTTTGTTTGTTTGTTTGCTTGTTTATTTAAAACTAATTTTGATCTCTTGGATTAATTCATGAAGTCTGTGTAGCTTTTGAAAATACAAAAATAGTAAATGTTCTTGCTTTTACTATTAAACATATGTAAGATTTCTGTCTTTTTTTAATGAAGCTTATTTAAACTTTTATGTTATCTCTAAGAAAAACATTCATGATTTTCCTTTTTCTGACTATTTCTCTTATGTAAAGTTGGCAGTCCGGCACTATCCTTCCAAGTTTTAATAATTCATTGGACAGTTCTTAATCAAATTCAGCTATAGCTTTGCTTTATTCTTCAGAAACACAGTAACATGTTTTCCTCAGTACATTTTCTGACAATGTTGTTTAATAAATACAAAGCTAGTCATTGCATCAGTTAGGGTTAAAAAGAAAATGTTGCCAGTTGAAACAAATTAATCACTGCATTACTTATCCAATCAAAAGTTTTTGCATAGCTTTTTCACTTGGTTGCATGACAAAATTTATAATAATTACTCTAAGTTATTCTGGACAGTTTTATTAATTGATTGATTGATTGATTGATTGATTGATTTGGACAGAATATGTAATGATCATCAAGATTATCATGATGATATATTGTGGGGCCAAGGGAACTATTGGCTCTATTTGTGCTCCCTTTCAAGGCTACACTCAATGCTGCGTGAAAACGCTATGGGAACCATTTTGTCCAGTTGCCGGTTGTGGATCATGTGTGCAAACACGCCAAAATTTGGCTATGTATATAACCTCGGTCAAGTGACGTCATCTGATTAGATGCAGGTGGAGATTATAAATACAAGTGAGCCGGCAACAAACCTCAGATTAATTTGTCTGAACGGACGTCCGGTCACGTGGTAGTGCAGCATTCCCTTTCAGGGAACAGGGTTACAGCAAAGTAACCCGAGACGTTTTCTCTGCTTTCTATGCATCATGGGTTGACATGCAGTGTCACAGTAATGTGATGGTTTACCCTCTACTAACAATGTTAAATATGCATGAGCCTATTCAGTGAAATAAACAAAGAGAAGTATTACTGTATGTCTCTGTGTCCAGCTCAATTCTGTCAACTTTCCTGAGAAACTTATGAGGATCCCCAGCCAAATTCTTATGATGCCCCTAACACTGTCAGTGTTAGTGATGTTTAAGAATAATATGTTAAGTCCAGATCTTGTAACGCTGCTTTGTGAAAAATGTGTGAAAAAAGTTATTTTCTTTATTTTCTGAATTTGTGCAACAACTACAACAAATGAAGCAATATTCTCACTGTAGGCCAAAACCTTCATGGGATGCTTAACTCATTTCCACAAATTAACCCATACGAAATATGTTTAATGATCTGAATTCATTAAGTGTGACAAATATGCTAAAGTTTAGTATTTAGATGGAAAAACTTAATCAGCAAAGGGCAAATACTTTTTTTTACAGCACGGCCTCATAGCCAGTGCGTCCCATGTGAAAAGATCTTCTCGCCCTCCCTGTTACATTTGTTCACAGTGAAATGGAGCCTCTTCAGTGACTGCATACACAACAGGATGAGCCGATGCCCACAGAACCCAAGCTAAGCAGGTACATATCTTCTTGGGGGGCACTGAGTCGACAGCTGTCAAACTGAAGAAAGCTTCCTTGCTGCCAACCACTGGGTCTGAATCGGCAGAGGCCCCCTCATTGATATGGCGTGCTGTTACAGTACCTTAGCTTGCCCCTCGGTCATCCTTGTAAGATGGTTTGTTATGTAAGATGGATCTGCAAAATTTGTTGTTGTGTTTATTTTATTTTATTTCATTTATTTTATTCTATCTTATTCTATTAATTAGCTAAGCACTAAGCATTCTATTGGTCATTTAAGCATTTATTGTTATGTCAGTTAAGCATTAATTTTGACTGTCGTAGGTTGGTCTGTGATGTCACTTCACTGTTATGTGAATTTTTATGACTATTGCATAGTAAAATAGTTTCAGTTTGGATACGGAAGCTTCGGAGAACACAAGCTAGGACCGTAAGCTAACCGTGATCAGCTAGATATAACAAATGTGTTGTTATAAGCTCAAGCAATCTAGAACCGTTTTTGATACAACCACAGTCCATTTACTCAAGATGACTGTATAAAGTGTTGAATCTTTGATGCTGAAAATAAAATACCAAGGACAAAGAAATCATTGGACTTCCATTTTTGTGAGTAAATAATCAAACCAAAGCTACGCGTCAAAACTAGTGAAATAACATGACCACATCCACAATCCTGTTTGGCGTGCAGCTATGTGGGCCTCTCCCAATCACCTGTGTGTATGGCGATTGGCAGAAGGTTCCAGCTGACCAGTTTCACTGTGGATGACAGATGGGGAAAACATTCTGTAATTGCAGGGGTTGTGTCTAATCTTCCTGTCCCAGAGATGAAAGGCGAGAAGAAGCAGAAGAAACGGGAGCCGAGACATAGACAAAGGCAAAAGCCTGGCTTTGCTGGCCTGGTTCACCCAGACTGCGGATGATGAAGCAGATGTTGAGGCAGAAGGTGAGGTGCATACTCCCTCTAATCTTTTTCCTCCCCTGTCTCAGCAGATCCAGAAGGACAGCACTTTTATGCAGCTCAAACATTGCTGGAGTCAGGTGCAGGAGATAAAGGGAGAAGCCGAGAGTGATAAAAGTGTGCGGTCGGCGTCCTACTTACTAGTGAAAAATGGCATGCTATACTACCACACGGATCAAAGAGCAGAAACGTCTTGGGTTACTTTGCTGTAACCCTGTTCCTTGAAAAGGCGGGAACGAGATGCTGCGTGAAAACGCTATGGGAAACATCTTGTCATGTTGCCGGTTGTGAAGCATGTGTGTATAAACACGCCAAATTTTGGCCTATATAACCTCGGTCAGGTGATGTCATCTGATGAGATGTACCTGGAGGGTTATAAATAGGAGTGAGATGGAAACATTCCTCAGATTGATTTGGCTGAACGGACATCCGGTAACGTAGGCAGTGCGGCATTGGGGCGCAGCATCTCGTTCCCGCCTTTTCAGGGAACAGGGTTACAGCAAAGTAACCCGAGACATTCCCTTTCAAAGGCTTCACTCGATGATGTGTGAAAACGCTATGGGAATGAGAATACCAATGCCGCCGCACTGCAAGTGTCTGGACCCCAAAGTTGTTTAGCGTGTGCGCACAAGGCCGAGAAGGTCTCAGAACTATGCCTGGGCAGCTAACTCGGGGGCCGTAAGAAATGCGTGCGGGGAGGACCAACCCTCCGCGCCACACAATTGCTGCAGGGGAATACCTCTTGCTGGTGCAAACTGGGACTATCACCCTGGTTTATCACCCCATCATAGCACAGAAACTGCACTAGTTAAGATTACAAACGACTTGTTTTTAGCTTCAGACCAAGGCTGCATCTCATTGCTAATCCTGCTCGATCTTAGTGCTGCATTCGACACTATAGATCATAATATTCTCATAGATCGCTTACAAAATTATATAGGTATTCAGGGACAGGCATTAAAATGGTTTCGATCTTACCTGTCTGATCGCTACCATTTTGTAGATCTAAATGGAGAACCGTCTGGTGTAATGCCAGTGAAATATGGGGTCCCACAAGGGTCAGTTTTAAGACCTCTGTTGTTCTCAATATACATGCTTCCCTTGGGTAACATCATTAGAAGACATGGGATTAGTTTCCATTGTTATGCTGATGATACCCAATTATATATCTCAATTAAACCAGACGAAATACCTAAGTTGTCTAGATTAACTGATTGTGTCCAGGACATAAAAGATTGGATGACCAATAACTTTCTTTTATTAAATTCAGATAAGACAGAGATATTACTTATTGGCCCAAAAACCAGCACACAACAGCTTTCACAATTCAGCCTGCGCTTAGAAGGATGTACTGTTACTACCAGCTCAGCAGTAAAAGACCTGGGCGTAATATTAGACAGTAACTTGTCTTTTGAAAATCACATTTCAAATATCACAAAAACAGCCTTTTTCCATCTTCGAAATATTGCTAAACTTAGGAACATCTTATCCGTATCTGATGCAGAAAAACTAGTTCATGCATTCATGACCTCCAGACTGGACTATTGTAATGCATTACTAGGTGATTGTCCTGCATCCTCAATAAACAAGCTTCAGTTAATCCAAAATGCAGCTGCCAGGGTTCTCACTAGATCCAGAAAATATGATCATATAACCCCAATATTATCATCCCTGCACTGGCTACCTGTTCAGTTTAGAATAAATTACAAAATAGTATTACTTACATACAAGGCCTTAAATGATTTAGCTCCCACATACCTAACCAGTCTTCTGATGCGCTACAATCCACCACGCGCCTTAAGATCACAAAGCTCCGGACTTCTGGTAGTTCCCAGAATTTCAAAATCTACAAAAGGGGGTAGGGCATTTTCACATTTAGCTCCAACGCTTTGGAATAGCCTTCCAGACAGTGTTGGGGGAGCAGACACGGTTTCTCAGTTCAAAAGTAGACTCAAGACACATCTTTTTAATCTGGCATACACATAACTCATCCCATAATCTCATACTCCAGTACACCTATACCGAATGGCAACTACGCTAATTCTCCCCATCTGTTCTGTATTTCTCTACCCATCCTGAGGCATCGGGAGATTTTTCCAGCTTCAGTAGACAAAGGCCGACCCTGCGAGGTTCCTGAGGCATCCAGAGAAGGACCAGCTCCAGCTGGATTCAGCTTTATGATGGTTGGAGCTACACATGCTGCTCCTGTGCTTCCAGTGATCCAGACCTCATCTGCCCTCTGCACCTACTGACTCGTCCCTATGCTGAACTGGTCTTCATGTCAATTTAAATAATTTCTGTCATATTGAATTTTCACCTGCACAACACACAAGATGTTATATCATTTCTATCTGTTATCGCCCAAATGAGGATGGGTTCCCTGTTGAGTCTGGTTCCTCTCAAGGTTTCTTCCTAATTCCATGTCAGGGAGTTTTTCCTTGCCACCGTCGCCGTCACCCTTGGCTTGCTCATCAGAGAAATTTCATTCATTCGTCTCATTATTATTATCTGCACATTTTTCTCACACATCCACACTTCCAATTATTTTCTTTTCTATAATAATAATTATTATTTTATTTTATTTATTTTATTTTTATTTTTTTTATTTATTTATTTATTTTTTTTTTTTTGTTAAATTTCTTTAATTTTTGTGAAGCTGCTTTGAGACAATGACCATTGTTAAAAGCGCTATATAAATTAAATTGAATTGAATTGAATTGGTTGGATGAGCCCTGCTTCCTAGAGGCGAAGTGAACCCACGCGCCTCATAGGAGAGGGCAATATGCATCTTTCACCCAATATAGTGGCACTCTGACTTACGCCACTGCCTGGTGCAGTGGCCGTAAATCTGAAGAGCACGTACTGGACAGTAAGTGAAGTTTCTCCTGCTCCGAGGCTGTAAAAGGCGGAGGACAGTAGGCTTCAAAACAATGCAGTTAGGTGCATCCTGCAGAAACTCCAGCACTGAAGCAATTCGGCCATGGACTAGGTCTACCTGCTTAGCAACACTTGCTGCAGGGGAATACCTCTTCATAGTGCAATAGATGAGGCGATCCCCTAGTTGAATGAGCCCTGATTCCTATAGGCGAAGTGATTCCACGCGCCTTATAGGAGAAGGCAATATGCATCTCTCACCCAGTATAGTGGCGCTCTGACTTACGCCACTGGCCGATGCGGCGGACATAAATCTGAAGAGCAAGCATTGGACAGTAAGTGAAGTTTCTCCTGCTCCAAAGCTGTAAAAGGTGGAGAACAGAAGGCTTCAAAACAATGCAGTTAAGTACATCCTGAGGGTACTAGGGCACAAGCCCAAGGACAAGCTTTTCCTGCAGCACTGAAACATTTCGGCAAGCCCCAGCACTGAAACATTTCAATAGCATCTCTCATCCAAAACATGTAAAAGCTGCTCTGACCTACGCCACTAGCTGATGCGGTGGACGTAAATCTGAAGAGCAGTAAAAGGCGAAGTATATCTTGCAAGGCAAGAGCTCCACCTCTGCTACATGAAATCTCTCCCTGACTACTTCGGAGTGGGGTTTCCATTCCCCTTGTGTCAGAGATAGACTGGACAGTACTACTGCTCCCACGTTCATGCTGGAATGTAAATCGCCCTAAGGGGCAGGAACCTGGTGCGCTAGCTATTAGCGGCACGAGCACAGTCCGACGGGCGATAATATATGAGACTGCCATAGTGTTGTCCACCCGCACTAGGACATGGCAGCCTCTCAACTGCTGGAGGAATTGCTTTTGGGCCAGAAATAGAGCCATCATCTCGAGGCAACTGATGTGCCATGCGAGAAGATAGCCTCTCCAGCTCCCTTGGGCTGGACAGTCATCAGAGACCGCACCCCAGCCTATGAGGGAAGCATCTGTCGTTAGCCTCAGCGACGACAAGATGAACTTAGAGTGGGACCCAGAGTAGAAATCGGGGTCTGAACCACATAGAAAGGGTACGAAGCACCTGGCACGTAACCTTTATTGGGTATTGGCCCTAGTGAAATCCCCTGGTTCTTAGCCACTACTTGAAATGCTCTCATGTGCAGAAGGCCCAAAGGTGTCACCATGGATACAGCTGCCATGAGAGCTAGGATCTCTGAAAGTGATGATCACTTTCTGGTCTAGCTTGTTTTCCTTGAGGGTGTTGAGAATGGGTTCGACACGAGCGGGAGACAGCTGTGCCCGCTTACAATCGAATCCCATATGGAACCCAATGTGTTGTCCTCTGAACAGGAAAAAGCACGCTTTCGTGGTGTTGGGTCTCAATCCTAAGAAACAGAGATGAGCTAGGACGACATGCTGATGTCGAAGCGCTAGCTACCGGATGCCCTGGGACTCTCGTAAGAGCCAGGACTAAATCCATGCATTTTGTATATGTGCGGGTGAGCTAGACCAATGGAAGGACCCAATACTGGTAAGCTTCGCCCCCGAAAGCGAACCTCAGGAACCTCCTGTGTTGTGGCAATATTTCTATATGAAAGTAAGCATCCTTAAATCGATTGTCAGAAATCAATCGCTTGGTACGATTTGAGAGCAATCACTTTGACAGTCACATTTGAAGCTGTATTTATTGATTTTCAGACAGTGGAAGAGCCCGCAAAATCTGAAAAATTGGACGCAGCCCCCGTTCCTCTTGGGAACCAAGAAATACCGACTGTAGTAGCCTGACTCACTGTCTGGTAGGGGAACATGTTCCATGGCCCCATTCCCCAGCAGCTTCTGTCAGCAGATGCGCACTTTCCGGTTTCAGGGAAGTGGAGACCACACCATTGAGAACTGAATCCTGTAGTTTCTCTCTCCAGTGCTTAGTACCCAAGGAGATATACTTGGCAGTAGCTTCAATGCTGCCAGTTTCTCAGAAAAGGGCAAAAGTCTCTGCGGCTTGGTTAAACGGTGGGGATGTTAGATGTTCGGCATCCTGAAACATGGCAGGAAAAAAACAAAGAACTAACAGCCTATTGGAGACTGGTGTTGCCCGAAACACCAGTGGTGGCGGAGCAAGAACACAGACCTCCTGGGGTGCCATGGAGAACAATTCATTCATTTGAAAGGAATTCTGGGTGCCTTTTTCTATTGAGGGGGCCACCCCCATTAAAATTTTTTTTTTATCAGTCTGACCTCTTTGAGGCGGATAGTGCAACGCGGCGCACCCCAATCTTTACGAGGTGGTGCCCGGCTCCAAAAAACTCCCTCCTTGTGTTTTACGCCTTACAAGAGTCAGACCCGGTCGAGACTGGGTGGCCGACAATCCCGACTCTTGAGCACAGCGGGGAGGGAATTTCCCAAAAGCTTGTTCGTATAACTTCGCCTCAGAACCTAGTGGCGACCGAGTTAACGACATCGCTAAACAGGCCGGAAGGCGAGATGGGGGCATCAAGGAGGAATGCACAATCCTATCTTTGATGCGCCTGATCAAATTTTCCCTCCAATTAAGATGAAAGTCTACACAGCTAGAAAGGAAGTATAAGCTATCCAGGAACGATGATGTCCCAGGAGAGAGATAGCCTGTGAAGCGTCTCTTCTATCTGGCCGTCATCATATAACCCCGCGCTTCCACATCAACTATATCTAAATAAATAAATAAGTTGATGGCAGGAAAACACGGGATGAATGCAGCTTACTCCATGAAAGGGTTAACTCATATGGAGATAGCTAAGAAAGGGGAGAGAGCGTCGTTGAGGCTCCGCCCCCCGGCCACCCGACAGAACCTGCCGCCTAATGTTTTTAAGTGCTTAAGGCTATTTCCATCTCTGTAGAAGCAAGAGAGGAATTCCCGTGATGAGAACGCGAAAGAAAGGAGCTTACCTCCGTCTCCCGCAGCTCTGGAGAGCTCTGGCTTTAAGCCAGGAATGCGTGGCGCGCGCAGCACTTAACCGAAGCAGTAAAGTGTAGAGATCGCCCTCCAATATGGATTATCACACATGGAGGGATATCTAGTTTAAACTCCGCCATATTGGTGAGTTAAACACTTTCTTATTTTGCTGGTTTAAACACAAGCACGTTCACAACAAGGTGAAGACAAAGAATCTGAAAATGTTTCCGGCTCACTCCTATTTATAACCCTCCAGGTGCGTCTCATCAGATGACATCACCTGACCAAGGTTATATAGGCCAAAATTTGGCATGTTTATACACACATGCTTCACAACCGGCAACATGACAAGATGTTTCCCATAGCGTTTTCACGCAGCATCGAGTGAAGCCTTTGAAAGGGAACCTGAGATCTTCTAGTGGTTCTGGAAAGGCAAGGCAAATGCTGTGATGCACCGCGCCCACACTCATCCCCTCAGCGGGCATATGGGAAAGAGGAACACCATTGCCTAGGTGCGAGATAAGTTCCACTGGCCGGGTTGGATGCAGAAGTAAGAAATTTCTGCCAAAGCTGCCCCAAATGCCAGAGAACAAATGCCCTGTACCATTAATTCCTTTTTCAATCATTGGCGCCCATTTGAGCGGATTGGGATGGACCTCACCGGCCTGCTTCCAAATTTGGCGAAGGGTCATCAATACATCCTAGTCATCGTTGACTATGCCACCTAGTATTTTGAGGCGGTCACACTCAGAAAAGCAATAACTAAGAATATAGACCTGGTACTATTCTTCAGCTGTGGGGGTCTGACAAAAGAGTTACTAACAGACCAGGGCACACTGTTTATGTCCAGACTAATGGCCGGCGGCTGCAGATCAAACAGCTGCGCACCTCGTCTACCACCTGCAGACAGACAGACTGGTGGAATGATTTAATCAGACACTAAAATGGATGCTGCATCAAGTCATGGATGAAACCGGATGAAATTGGGACCAGCTGATCTTTTACATCCTCTTTGCTACACGGGAAATGCCACAGGTATCTGCGGGCTTCCAGATGTCGTGGAAAGAGCAGCCATCTCCTTTTTGCTCAATTGTGACGTACATGTAAGATCTGCAGGGAAAGATTGCTTGAGTGCTACCCATAGTGCCCACACATTGAAAAAGCAAGCGGAACAGTGCCGAACATATAACCGGCCCGCACGGCCGTGCAAGTTCCATCCTGGTGATCCTGTGCTTCTTCTTCTGCCAAAATGCAATTGTAAGTTCATCGCTCGGTGAACAAGTCTGACCTGTGAACTACCATCTGCAGCAGCCTGGTACGAGAAAGAGTATAGAGCATAGAGGCTACAGTATATCATATAAACCTACTTAAACGGTGGATAGAACTGCTGCCACGAATTTCAGCTCCCTCAGGTTGCAAAAAGATGCAATCGGCCGAGGGCCTGTTAAAACAACAAGAAAACAAAGTGGAGGCCATGCGTTGTACCCACAACGAACATCCAAAAAACAGGTACTGTACGTACCTTTTTGGGGCTAGGCAGTTATTACAGATGATTTGTACATGATTGTATTTTCTCCTCTAATGCAGCACCCCTTTCAAACCTCCTTAGGAAAGGATAGTCAGAGAAAGTGCACTGGAAACAGGAGGCAGAAACAGCTGAAAGCCCACTTCACCCGTTCCCCCCATCCTCCGAAACCAAGACTTTAACAGGCCATTCACGCTGCACACAGCTGCATTGGAGACGGAGCTCGGAGCCATCCTGTCACAAGATTTCAACACAGAATCTCTCAAGTGGTTGGTGGCTGGCAAGGGCTAAGGACACAAACTCTCGCATAACACGCTGGTTCTTCTCACAACAAGATTTCTCCTTCTCAGTCCAACACAGGGCAGGTGCACAAGGACTGTCCAGGTGCCACGCGCTCTGCTCATCGCCAAGGACAAGCTCAAAGCTGACCAGGACTTTGGGGGTTTTGTGCTGCTGGGGAAAAGGGAGAACATTTTCTTGCTTGTCATGGAAGAAAGGCAACCGGGGCTCAACCAGCACCCTGGACAGCACTAAAATGCTCCAGAAAGGGGCAGGATGCCGCAGCTTACAGGCATCAGTGAGAGCGAATCATTCACCATCCAACTGTCCACCACTCCCTACAAAAGGGCCCTGCCAGCACATGCTGGTGATAAGGAAAAGTATGCATATGTCTCATACCGCTCTCCTCTCTACACAGACTCAGATACCTATAAGGTTCCCTGCATGCTCTCCCCCTCAAGCTTTACAAAAATGTATACTATACTTTGCTTTAAATGGATACATATATATATATATATACCCAAAATGTATGTGTAAATTGCACCTCCCATCATATTTAGCAGATTATGCTGTGACTTTATTTTGTGTAATTTCTAATCTATGCTTAAAATTAATTCCTGGCTACACGACTGATCTGTGTGTATTCATAAAAAAAATTTCCAATAGTTTTGGAATAGTCTTATAAAATTAGTTTTAATTTAACTAAATATTATACTGTTTATATTTTTTTTTATCAAGACTCATCTTTACTCCTACCAATATGCATATGTGTATGTGGTTAGTGATCATTTATTGTAATATTCTACCTTCATAACTTTTTACTCTCAGTATTTGCCTGAGTAAAATGTGAATTTTCTTGTGAATGAATTATATTACCTTTCTGAAATCTATGGTACATTTAGATTGTACATTATGGTAGACTTAGCCTTCTTTTGAACGTATATTAGTCTATTATTTTTGTTTACTCAAATGTCTATTAGCTTACACTGAATTTATATTTAAATAAAATATAGGCTATAATTCTATGGACCCATGTATCATGTAATTGACATGAGGTCTGTGTGAACACAGAGTCAAACTGTGTGATTTAAGCTACTGATGTCAATCATGTACAGTATATTGTGGATTATAAAATGCTGTGAATAAGCATGGTAATGATGAATTATAAAAATATGTTTAATAAATATTTAGATTGCCCTTACATGATCCTTATCATTAATTTCCACACTTAAGTATTAAATTGTCTGAGTTAGCAAAAGACTACTCATATTTGCAGTGGTTTTACTTTTGCCTGTGTAAATGCATTGTTACAAAATACATTAAATTGTTAAAATACATTAAAACAAGTAAAATATGTTCTTTGAGCATTTCAGTATAGGAGAAAATTTTAATCATGCTTTTGTAGAAATTAGCAATTAGTGAAAACTCGCGACAAACTCTTAGCACTTAGCTGTTCTACAGTATATGCAGTTACACTGCCTAGCCAAAAAAGGCATTTGAATTTAGTAATTTACTTAAGAGCTTCTGACTGGATAATTACTGCACTATGGCAGAACTGTCCCTGAGAGAGTGCTTTTGTGTCCACTGGGCACTTTGTGTTTTTTAAGATGTTAAAGCAGACATTGGTGGTTATGGGTTGCACCTCCACAATCTGTTCCACAAGTGTTTCACTGATGCTCTGATCATTAGCTGTACTATTTACAGTAAGCTCCATGAATTCTTCAGTATCTTCGCCTTTCTGCTATCAGCTATTTTCATTTCTGACCAGTTTTGGTTTCACTGAGCTTTTCATTTGCTTAACTCTTTAATTTAGGTTTAATAAACTTACAAATATGCTATGATGCTTTGTGTTACCTGATCTTACCTGGTACAGTGATTAATATGAGTCAGCCGGTGACAATTTTAACCCTAACTGATGCAGTGTGTAGCTTTAACAAATCTTTAACAAACATGACAAAAGATGTGTCATTGAAAATGGAAAGTTACTTTGACTGTAGTCATTAAAAATGTTTTTTTTGACTGCTTCACAGATTTCATGTTAACACACTATAGTTTTGGAAAGTCTGTTATGACACTGACTTTGTGCAAATAATTTTAGTTTTTCACATTAACATTTGTTTATCAGATATATTATTTCACTTACAATTAAATTTTTCACAATTACAGTGGATCAGATGTTTACATACAGTCAGTTTATTGTACTTTTACATAGCTTGGAAGATAATTTGTGACAATTGCAGGTGTTGCTGTTGATGTATTTTAACGCCTATCATCCAACTCGGTGCCTCTTTGTGTGACATCATGGGAAAATTAAAAAGAAAACAGCCCAAACCTCAAAAGAAATAGTGGCCCTCCATAAGTCTGGTTTATCCTTCAGAACAATTTTCAAATGCCTGAAGGTACCATGTTCATCTGTACAAACAATGCTACACAAGTATAAACACCATGGGACCACACAGCCATTGCACCACTCAGGAAGGAACTGTGTTCAGAGATTAACATACTTACGTCATTTCTAATCAGTCCATAATTACACTACTGCAGGGAAGTAGTTGTGTCAGGGTTAAGATTGGCACATGAACCAATGCACATATCATGCATAGTGACTACTGTACAAGCCTCTGGAGGCAGTGTTATGATCGGGGGTTGCCTCAGTTGGTCAGATCAAAGTTATGTGGCACTAAAAAATTTATTCAGCTGAATATGTGAATGTACAGTACTGAATGACCAGGTTATCAAATCAGTGAGTTTATTCCAGGCATATTCCAGAATCACAATGTTAATATTTACGTGACAAATTTTTACTCATTCAAATTGTGAATGAACAGTTCTGAATGCATATCCATTTTTGCGCATAAATTGGCCACCACAACATTAAATGTTGTTGGGTTGTGTTGGAGATGACATTAAAGAGTAGTTTTGTAAAATTGCATAAACCTTGCTAGTCAAAGCTAAGAGCAGTTCAACAAAATATTAGAGTATGTGACTTATTTTTATTTAGGTCCTGAATTGTACTTTATTATACAATACACCAAGAAAGGAGTAGTGAGTTAGATATAGTACTGTATAGAGCTGAAGATCTTTGCCCGAACCTGACGGGACTTTTCGGGCTTAATTAATATAATTTTACACGGGCTCGGGCTTGCGCGGTAAATGAGCGGTCATGTGATGCATTTTGATTAGCGCGACAGAAATGGGAAAATGGATGCTGAGGAGGTTTTTTATTTTTTGTGCCAACTTCCAAGATGCCTGTAGCCTATACGTTAGTCATAAATAAACAGTGGCGGTTTTAGGTATGGGCGAACTGGGCAGAGCGAGCGGAGCGGATAGGAAATGACGGGGGGCGCTTGCGCACATTTGAATAACGTCGGGCTGTAAACGGGTTCGGGCTTTTAAAAGGTTGTCAATCAAAATGTACTTGTCGGGCTCTAGTACTGTATATCCAATTTTTTGGGAGTAACAGCACACATAAATAAATATATTCTTCCTAGTTATTTCCTATACTGAACATTTTTTCCAATAGTAACGAACTTTCCGTAACTAAAATGTCTTTTTATTTTTTGCTAGTCAACAACCACTGAGTCTTCAGAGTGGGGTTCTGGATTTGTCTAATGCAAATCAGAATGCTCCCAGAAATCCAGCCCCAGGTCTCAGAGTTCTCCCCTCTTTTGCAGCTCCACAACCTGTCTTCATGTAATTTAGAGGATATAATACTTGTATATGTACTTAAACTGCATTTTATAATGCTGTGGGTAAATGATTTGTTCAGATACACCAAAAAAAAAAAAAAAAAAAAACTCAACATCATATTGGAACAGAGGCAGCTTTAGACATTTACTGTAACAGTCACGGAATTTAGTTTCCAAGGCAACTGTGCATTGTAGTAGAGAGAGAGAGAGAGAGAGAGAGATCAACAGAGCATGATGAATAGAGAGAAAATATAATTTAATTTATTTACTTTTTATGTAACGAATACAGACAAAAATGCATGAGTCACACCTCCAATTTATTTATTTTTTGTTTAGTACAGGATTCATGAGACATCTGACATTTGACCTTATAAAATCTGAAACTTCTTATAATAAGATGAAGACCTGACTACAGTACATAGTCGTAAAAATGTATGTGACTGCGGATGAATTCATACAGTAGGTCTGGGTCTGAGATCATGCAAACCTCTGCTAGCCCATGTGCAGAGTAACATAAAGGTGTATACTAAACAAAATGATAATTCCAAATACAGTAATGTCTCATATATCAGCAGCACTGACAGTGAGCAAAATTGCAACCTGGATTTTCTTCATGTTCTCCCTGTATCTGTATCAGTTCTCTCCAGGTTTTCTGATTTTCTTCCAACATTTAAATGCATGCCAGTATGTGAACAGGTGTGTCTAAAATGGTATTAATGAGTTTGTGTTTGTGTGGGTATGGTGCCCACCCAGGGCATATTTCATCTCAGTGTTTAAACATGTTGTTTGTGTGAAATGAGTTCAGTGCTTCCAGCATAGATTCCACATGATTGATTAAATGAATGAATGAATTACGTGGTACAATAAAGAGAAAAGTGGATAACTATGCTATATTTCAAATGTTTCTTCATAGTATTACACTGAAATTGTATCAAATTGCCTTTCATTTTTCAATTCACAGTTATACTCCCAGTCAATTTAGAGCAACCAATCTGCATCCTATCCAAGTAAAAAATAACTGATCTGCTTACTGAAATTTACAGTAATCAGTCTGCCAAATGTTCAGTTGAAAGTAAATAATCTGCTTAATCTAGTTTGTAAGTTTTTACAGTACCATGTAGCCAAAAGGAGAGGAGAATAACCCATCGTGGTGGTGTTAAGTTCTGAGAAACTTGCAAAATTTACATTATATTTAAAATTATTCGGCTTTAGAATATCAGCTGACTTACAAGCTCCAGAGTTAAATACCAAATACAGGAGTTAGTGAGGGATTTGGGATTCAGGCTTGTCTTAGACGCTAGTTAGCTTAACATTGTGAAAAGAACATGGACGGTTCAGATGCAATTTGTAATGATTTTAAGCAATTACAATTTCTAAGTGTTTTTGAAGATGAAAATGTTTTTTAATGATTCCATGACTGATTTTGAAGATGGGTTTTGGCAGACAGGTGCTTTTAACTCTTATCGGTCCTGAAAACCATACCAACCTACTGTATTTTCAGTATGAAAACGTCTCGGGTTACATTTCTGTAACCCTGTTCCCTGAAAGGCGGGAACGAGATGCTGCGTGAAAACGCTATGGGAACCAGTTTGTCGCGTTGCCGGTCGTTGAAGCATGCTGTGAAAACACGGCAAAGTTTTTGGCTATATATAACCTCGACAGGTGACGTCATCTGATTAGATGTAGGTGGAGGTTATAAAAACAGGTGAGCCGGCAACGACCTCAGATTAATTTGTCTGAACAGCCGTCCGGTCACGTGGTAGTGCGGCATTGCGACGCAGCATCTCGTTCCCGCCTTTCAGGGAACAGGGTTACAGAAATGTAACCCGAGACGTTCCCTAGCAAGGCTACACTCGATGCTGCGTGAAAACGTTATGGGAACGAGAAAACCAACGCCGCCGCACTACAGGTGTCTGGACCCCAAAGTTGTGTAGCGTGTGCGCACAAAGCCAAGAAGGTCTCAGAGCTATGCCTGGGCAGCTAACTCGGGGGCAGTGAGCCCGGAGTAGCATGAACATCCAGATTTATAAATGTAAGAAATGTGTGCGGGGAGAAACCAACCCTTCGCGCCACACAATTACTGCAGGGGATACCTCCTGCTGGTGAGACTGGGATGAACACCCTGGTTGGGTGAGCCCTGCTTCCCAGAGGCGAAGTGAACCCACGCGCCTCATAGGAGAGGGCAATATGCATCTCTCACCCAGTATAGTGGCGCTCTGACTTACGCCACTAGCTGATGCGGTGGACGTGAATCTGAAGAGCACATACTGGATAGTAAGTGAAGTTTCTCCTGCTCCGAAGCTGTAAAAGGTGGAGGACAGAAGGCTTCAAACAATGCAGCTAAGAAAATCCTGAGGGTGCTAGGGCACAAGCCCAAGGACAAGCTTTTACTGCAGAAGCTCCAGCACTGAAACATTTTGGCAGTGGACTGGGTCTACCTGCTTGGCACACACTTGTTGCAGGGGAATACCTCTTGCTAATCCAATAGCTGAGGCGATCCCCTGGTTGAATGAGCCCTGATTCCTAGAGGCGAAGTGAGGAAGTTGCTCTGACCTACGCCACTAGCTGATGCGGTGGACGTAGATCTGAAGAGCACAAGCTGGACACAGCAAGTGAAGTCTCTCCTGCTCCGAAGCTGTAAGCGCAGAGGACAGAAGGCTTCAAAAGCAATAGGGTGCCTGTTGGGTTTATAGTTAGCTTTTGGAAGATAGTTGAGAGAGGATGCAGTTACGCACGTCCTGAAAGTGCTAGGGCATAGACCCGAGGACGGAAACTCCAGCACTGAAACAATTCGGCAGTGGACTGGGTTTACCTGCTTAGCAGACACTTGCTGCAAGGGAATACCTCTTGCTAGTGCCATAGATGAGGCAATCCCTTTGGCTGAAAGAGCCCTGATTCCTAGAGGCGAAGTGAGGCCACGCGCCTCATAGGAGAGGGCAATAGCATGTCTCATCCAGCACATGTAGAAACTGCTCTGACTTACGCCACTAGCTGATGCGGTGGACGTAAATCTGAAGAGTACAAGCTGGACACGGCAAGTGAAGTCTCTCCTGCTCCGAAGCTGTAAGCGCGGAGGACAGAAGGCTTCAAGAGCAATAGGGTGCCTGTTGCGAGGAGGGAAACTCCAGCACTGAAACAATTCGGCAGTGGACTGGGTTTACCTGCTTAGCAGACACTTGCTGCAGGGGAATACCTCTTGCTAGTGCAATAGATGAGGCAATCCCTTTGGCTGAAAGAGCCCTGATTCCTAGAGGCGAAGTGAGGCCACGCGCCTCATAGGAGAGGGCAATAGCATGTCTCATCCAGCACATGTAGAAACTGCTCTGACCTACGCCACTAGCTGATGCGGTGGACGTAGATCTGAAGAGCACAAGCTGGACACAGCAAGTGAAGTCTCTCCTGCTCCGAAGCTGTAAGCGCGGAGGACAGAAGGCTTCAAGAGCAATAGGGTGCCTGTTGGGTTTATGGAGCTTTCTGAAGATAGTTGAGAAAGGATGCAGTCACGTACGTCCTGAGAGTACTAGGGCACAGACCCGAGGAGGGAAACTCCAGCACTGAAACAATTCGGCAGTGGACTGGGTTTACCTGCTTAGCATATACTTGCTGCAGGGGAATTCCTCTTGCTAATGCAATAGATGAGGCAATCCCCAGGGTTGAAAGAGCCCTGATTCCCAGAGGCGAAGTGAACTCATAGGAGAGGGCAATAGCATCTCTCATCCAAAACATGTAGAAGCTGCTCTGACCTACGCCACTAGCTGATGCGGTGGACGTAAATCTGAAGAGCAGTAAAAGGCGAAGCATATCTTAGAAGGCAAGAGGTCCGCCTTGCTACATGAAAATCTCTCCCTGACTACTTCGGAGTGGGGTTTCCATTCCCCGTGTGTCAGAGATAGACTGGACAGTACTACTGCTCCCGCATCCATGCTGCAATGTAAATCGCTCTGAGGGACAGGAACCTGGTGCGCTAGCTGTTAGCGGCGCGAGCACAGTCCGCCCTGGCGATAATATATGAGACTGCCATAGTGTTGTCCCCCGCACTAGGACATGGCAGCCTCTCAACTGCTGGAGGAAGTGCTTTAGGGCCAGAAATAGAGCCATCATTTCGAGGCAATTGCTGTGCCATGCGAGAAGATAGCCTCTCCAGCTCCCTTGGGCTGGACAGTCATCAGAGACCGCACCCCAGCCTATGAGGGAAGCATCTGTCGTTAGCCTCAGCGACGACAAGATGAACTTAGAGTGGGACCCAGAGTAGAGACCGGGGTCTGAACCACGTAGAAAGGGTACGAAGCACCTGGCGCGTAACCCATATTGGGGATTGGCCCTAGTGATATCCCCTGGTTCTTAGCCACAACTTACAATGCTCTCATGTGCAGAAGGTCCAAAGGTGTCACCGTGGATACAGCTGCCATGAGAGCTAGGATGTCTGAAAGTGATGGTCACTTTCTGGTCTAGCTTGTTTTCCTTGAGGGTGTTGAGAATGGGTTCGATACGAGCGGGAGACAGCTGTGCCGGCTTACGACCGAATCCCATATAGCACCCAATGTGTTGTCCTCTGCACAGGAAAGAGCACGCATTCGTGGCGTTGGGTCCCAGTCCTGAGAACAGAGATGAGCTAGGACGACATGCTGATGTCGAAGCACTAGCCACCGGATGCCCTGGGACTCCCGTAAGAGCCAGGGCTAAATCCGTGCATTTTGTATGTGTGCGGGTGAGCTAGACCAATGGAAGGACCCGATACTGGTAAGCTTCCCCCCATCGAAAGCGAACCTCAGGATCTCCCTGTGTTGTGGCAATGTTTCTGTATGAAAGTAAGCGTCCTTAAATCGATTGTCAGAAACAATCGCTTGGTAGGGTTGAGAGCAATCACCTTTACAGTCAAGAACTGAACTGTATTCATTGATTTTCAGGTAGCGGGAGAGCCCGTAGAATCTGAAATATTGGACGCAGCCCCCGTTCCTCTTGGGAACCAAGAATACCGACTGTAGTAGCCTGACTCACTGTCTGGTGGGGGAACATGTTCCATGGCCCCCTTCCCCCATGGCACTTTCTGGTTTCATGGAAGTGGAGGCCACGCCATTGAAAACACAGAAGGTGAAGTGAGAACTGAATCCTGTAGTTCCTCTCTCCAGTGCTTAGTACCCAAGGAGATATACTTGGCAGTAGCTTCCACGCTGCCAGTTTCTCATGAAAGGGCAAAAGTTTCGGCAGCTTGGTTAAACGGGGGGAGGATGTTAGATGTTCGGCATCCTGAAGCATGGCAGGAAAAAACGAAGAACTAACAGCCTATTGGAGACTGGTGTTGCCCGAACACCAGTGGTAGCGAAGCAAACACCGACCTCCTGGGGGTGCCAGGGAGAACACATATTCGTTAAAAAGGAATTCTGGGTGCCTTTCCCTATTGGGGGGGCCACCCCCATTTATTTTATTTTATACACACATATGTATACACATATATATATATATATATATATATATATATATATATATATATATATATATATATATACACATGTACATACATACACATATATACATATATATATACATATATATACATACACATATATATATATATGTATATATATGTATATCATATGAAGAGAGCTGAGGGGGGGGGGGAGAGCGTCATTGAGGCTCCGCCCCCCGGCCACCCGACAGAAGCTGCCGTCTACTGCTTGTTTTAGTGCTTAAGGCTATTTTCATCTCCGGTAAAAAAGAGAGAAATCCTCGTGATGACAACGCGGAAGAAAGGAGTTTTCTTACCTCCGTCTGCCGCAGCTCTGTCAGATGCACGAGTTTTAAGCCAGGAACGCGCGGCGGCTCGCAACTTCTCACGGAATGCGCGGCGCGCGCAGCACTAGTCGAAGCAGTGTAGAGATCGCACTCCGATATGGATTATCACACACGGAGGGATTAAACTCGTCAAATCGGTGAGTTAAACACCTTCTTATTTTGCTGGTTTATCACAAGCACGCTTCACAACTAGGCTCTGAAGACAAATGATCTGAGGTCGTTGCCGGCTCACCTGTTTTTATAACCTCCACCAACATCTAATCAGATGACGTCACCTGTCGAGGTTATATATAGCCAAAAACTTTGGCGTGTTTTCACAGCATGCTTCAACGACCGGCAACGCGACAAACTGGTTCCCATAGCGTTTTCACGCAGCATCGAGTGTAGCCTTGCTAGGGAACATGTGACACAGAGTGATACATATACTTAAACAGCCCAGTGCAATGCATCTTCTTGAATCAAATGACCTGGTTAGAACTAACTCTTGTATAATCTAGAATAAACAGTCTAATTACTGGCAAATATAGCATATTCAATAAGCTTACTGGGCCGTGACGAGTAGCCAGTTGACCTACTGGACAATTTAGAGTAACTTTACTGACTATTTTCTGCTTTGTGGATCATTTAGAATAACCAGTCAGACTACTGACTAGTACAGCATAGACAATATAGCAACTGGATCATAAAGATTAGAGAATTGGCCAATTCAATTCAGTTTTATTTGTATAGCGCTTTTAACAATTGACATTGTCTCAAAACAGCTTTACACAATCAAAAGAATTATTTAAGTTTGTATGGAATGTGAATGTGTATGAATCAAAATGTTCAGATAGTCCTTGGTGAGCAAGCCCGAGGGCGACAGTGGCAAGGAAAAACTCCCTGAGATGGTAATAGGAAGAAACCTTGAGAGGAACCAGACTCGACAGGGAACCCATCCTCATCTGGGTGAAACAGATAGCAGGAAATGATCTGCATTTATACAGTGTTAGGTTCAGCTATAATAGTTGAAGTTAATTGATGTTATAATAGTTGATGTAAAATGGAGTCCAGTAGTTATTCGAGACTCAGATAGACTTGTAGAAAGTTCCAGTCCTGAACGATCGAATTGTCAAGTCCTCAGAGAAACAGCTGACAACACCAGTCGAGGCCAGAACCATCTTCTAAGTAGATAGAATCATCCCCAGACACCAGGCGCATCCTAAAGAGACACACGGGGCATCCATGCGACAAGACCTCCAACCAGAAACCGGGCACCAGGATGGATCAGACAGGTCCGGAGGGCAGAGGGAGTCTGGATCACTGGCAGCTCAGGAACCACATGTGTAGCTCGACAGAGAGAGAGAGAAAGAGTGAAAGGGGGAGACAGGGGGAGAGAGGAAAGAGAAAGAGGGGGAGGAAGAGAAGAGGAGGAGAGATTGCAATTAGGTATGGTCACAGTCACAATGTCTAATGTGAATGTATATTTACTGTAGAGTGCAAGCAGGGACTCCGGCAGGACTAACTATGACAGCATAACTAAAAGGGAGAGCCAGAAGGAAACACAAACATGAGGGCTCCCTGAGATGTAAAGCAAACAATCACCTCACCGTCAACAAACCTGAGTGATCAAATGAGACTGAGGAAGACAGCATCTAAACATACCAGTTCACCATAATACTCTACGTCCATGAGTCCCCCAGATCTGCTCCTTTACCTTATGGCAAATCTATTTATAAAAATGCTTAGCTAAATAAATAGGTTTTGAGCCTAGACTTAAACACTGAGACTGTGTCTGAGTCCCGAACACTATTTGGAAGACTATTCCATAATTTTGGGGCTTTGTAAGAAAAAGCTCTGCCCCCAGCTGTAGTTTTCATAATACGCGGTACTGATAAGCAGCCTGCATCCTTTGACCGAAGTAGGCGTGGCGGATCGTAAGACACTAGCAGTTCGCTCAGATACTGCGGGGCAAGACCATTTAATGCCTTATATGTCAAGAGTAGTATTTTAAAATCAATGCGAAATTTCACAGGGAGCCAATGCAGTGAAGATAGGATAGGGGTGATGTGCTCATATCTTCTGGTTCTAGTGAGGACTCTCGCTGCTGCATTCTGGACTAGCTGAAGCTTGTTTATGCACCTAACAGAACAACCAGACAGTAAGGCATTACAATAGTCCAACCTAGAAGTGATAAAAGCATGAACTAGTTTTTCTGCATCGTTTAGCGACAATATATTTCTTATTTTGGCAATATTTCTGAGGTGAAAGAATGCTATCCTGGTGATATTATCTACATGAGCTTCAAATGAAAGGCTGGAATCTATAATCACGCCGAGGTCTTTTACTGTTGCACTTGACGGAACAGAAAGGCCATCTAAAGTTACGGTGTGATCTAAGATTTTACTTCTAGCTGTATGCGGTCCTATTACTAGAACTTCTGTCTTATCCGGATTAAGCAGAAGGAAGTTAATTAGCATCCAATTTCTTATGTCCTGCACACATTGCTCAACTTTAGTAAGATGGTTTTTCTCATCAGGTTTTGTTGAGACGTATAGCTGTGTGTCGTCAGCATAACAATGAAAACTAATACCATGCTTACGGATTATGTTGCCCAGAGGAAGCATGTAAAGGGAAAAAAGCAGTGGGCCTAAAACTGAACCCTGCGGAACGCCAAACTCCACTAGAGAACATGCAGAATAATCACCATTTAAGTCTACATACTGATAACGATCGGTCAAATAGGATCTGAGCCAGGAGAGGGCTGTACCCTTAATTCCTACTACATTTTCTAATCTGTGAAGAAGAATAGCATGATCAATAGTGTCAAAAGCTGCACTGAGGTCGAGTAATACAAGCATAGTTACACAACCCTGATCAGAGGCCAATAGGAGGTCATTTACTACTTTAACAAGTGCTGTTTCTGTGCTGTGATGAGGCCTAAATCCAGACTGATACAGTTCATGTATGCCATTTCTATGTAGATACAGTATGAGCATAGCTGCTCCGCTACTATCTTTTCCAGAATCTTTGAGATAAAGGGGAGGTTTGATATTGGCCTGTAATTGGACAGCTGACAGGGGTCGAGGGCCAATCAACTTATTCATCAAATGATTTCAGAAAATAGTGAAAACAGGGGTACCCAGAAAAAACATATGTGGAAGCAAGGGCAACAGTAATCAGATCACGTTCAGTCTTTAGGCCCCAGGATCATTACCTGACTTGTCACTATGCTGACTATTTTCCTTGTGTAATTAACGAATAGTTAAAGGGGATCTCATATGGAAAATAAATTAGACATTCAAATGATCCTCCAGATTAATTCCTCTTTTAACTTTCTCACTGCTTAAACAAACAAGATATGTTTTCTCTCTGATATTACGTTATATTAGTTTTAGTTTTTTTTTTTTTAATGCATAAAACATTCCATAGTATATATTGTAGGGAAATCCCCCTCCTGCTGGAAAACAAAATTTCCTAGTGTGTGTGTGTGTGTGTGTGTGTGTGTGTGTGTGTGTGTGTGTGTGATTTAATAAATGTTTCTATATTTGCAAAAAAAATAATAGGTGATATTCTGTAAATAAACAAACACAGCTAAAAATGTATATGCAGTGTCTTTTTTTATTCACAATCTATAGACCAGAAATACCCTTAGGATACATAAGGTCTACACACACAGAGTAACCAGCTAAGAAAGGAGAAAAAAGGAGATGGGGGGGGGGGGGTTCTATTTTTATTGTAGCACTATGATATGTGGATGTAAACAATATATGAAATATTAAAATATTCTGCCTATTTAATATAATAAACTACTGGCCAATATGGACAACATAATAACGGTATAAGCAAGGTATCATTTACTGTATATCAACCTGTACATATAATTGCTTATATAATTAAAGTTAAGAAGATAAAAAATGCTTTTTTTAACGCTTTGACATCCCTTGATAAGAACCACTAGGATTACAGGATATTAGCAGATTACCTGGATTAAGTTATAAACCTGTCCAGTGCCTAGTTTATTTAACAAAAAGAACAATGTTTCTCTCTCTCTCTCTCTCTGTGCGTTTCTCTCTGTGTGTGTGTGTGTGTGTGTGTGTGTGTGTGTGTGTGTGTGTGTGTGTGTGTGTTTGTTATTTTCTTTCCTTACACTCTGATGCTTCCAAAATTACCAGCTATTTCCTCCCCGGCACTGTTGCAACAACTGCCAATCACTTTAACCCAGGAAAATAAATTAATATTATGCAAAGAGAACAAAAATGAAATGGTTGCTATTTTCTGCCTGGCACAAAATGATGTTCCAAATGAATATTCCTAATGTTCCATTGGTTCAGAACATTAAAATTGGGTTACAACTTTGGCCTTGCTCTCCCATCAAGCCTGGAGACATAATTAACACATTAGCGAAATGTCCTGCGGAAAGAGATTTATCCATGAATACCTGTGTATGTGTATTTATTTACACAACTTAAAGGCAAAACAGCACTACTAGTTAAACTAAGTAAAAATAAAAAGCCACAGGAAGAAAGAATGCTTATATAGTACAGTACTATTTAGAGACAATGTAGGATAAATTAACAAATGTTGAATGAAAAATATATATATTGGGCAGGAAATAAATACATACATTATATTTCCTTTACAATAAAAATATAAATAAAAATACTTGCCTCATTTCACAATTGAAAAAAATTCTAAAATGAAACATGCTCCAGCCTTTTATTTTCTTGGTTCCACATTTTATTCCAGGTTTCACCACAGGGCCGTACTGTAGGTGCCATAGAGCTATATTTGTCCTAATGTTCCAGATACATTTGGGGCATTTATGCTATGATTTCTGCGAGTTCAGAGAGCATTAGTATGCGTCAGGCTTGGATAATGCATTGACTGTTGAGTATATCTGTAGAGACTTGGGGAAAGTGTAGATTTGGGTTGAACTAGATTTCCTAGGACAACAATCTCTCGGGGATGGGGGCGGGGAGGGGATGTTTTGATTTATTGACTTTATTCTAAAAACTGGTCATTTAAATACAAATGGGCAAAGCCGTTAGCTCAGTTACATAAAATTTCAGCTAACAATACTAAAGACTAATCACTGATTATTTTCCCAATGAACAATCACTGATAATTTAAGTTTCCCAATTAACACACTGGTCATTTTTGTCTCCAAAGACCGTCTTGGGTTACTTTGCTGTAACCCTGTTCCCTGAAAAAGTGGGAACGAGATGCTGTGTGAAAACGCTAGGGGAACGCTCTCTGCGTGACTGGTTGTTAAAGCATGTGTGTCAAACACGCCAAAGATTTTGTGTTCGGCATCCTGAAACATGGCAGTAAGGAACCGAACACCTAACATTTCGCTAGGTTCGCCTCCTGAAACCTAGTGGCAGCGGTGTTTACGGCTTCGCCAAAAAGGCCGGAAGGTGAGATGGGGGCATCAGGAGGAAGACGCGATCCCCGTCCTTGATGTCTGTGAGGTTAGGCCACAGCTGTCTCTACATGGCGACCATGGCAGCCATACAATGGCTGATAGCGCAGGCCATCTGCTTGGTGGCATGGAGAAATAAATCTGTGGTTTGGCATAGCTCCGCAAACGCCGCGTCATCGAGAGACCCGCCAGTGCTCAGATCTCTCAGTAGATCAGCTTGGTATGCCTGCAAAGCCATTGTGTGCTGCCCGAAAAAGCATTTCCCACCAACAAAGATGTTAGTCTACACGGCTTGGTGGGGAGTGTGGATTTCTTCAGGGAGGATGAGCTCCCAGGAGAGAGATAGCCCGCAAGCGAATCTTCAATCTGGGGCATCATATAAAACCGCGCTTTTTGCATCAACGACATTTAAACAAATCAATGTTGATAGCACAAAAACACGGGATGAATACAGCTTATTCCATGAAAGAGTTAACTCATCATGAAAGTTGCCAAGAATGGGAGGGGCCATTGTTGAGGCCCCTCCTCCGGCCACCCGACAAAAGCCTGTCATCTAACTTTGAGAATTTGGGGGATTTTATTATTATATATTTTTCTTTTACGGCGAATCGAGGTGTATGCGTTCGACCACATGTTTTACTACCTCTAATAACAACTAATACGCTCACTCACCACTAGAGGAGCGCTCTGAAGTGATCGTTTCCATCTCCGTTGAAACGAGAGAGAAAGTTTCTTCCGCTCCTTCACAAGAAGCGCTGGAGAGGTGGACGGTAAAAGGCTCATGATCCGGCGAGAGAGCGAGAGAAAAGAAAGATTCCGTCTCATGCGCTTCCACCAGATTTGCACCCGAGAAATGCGCCGCAGCTCGCGGTTTCATTTTAAAGACAGCGAGCCGAGCGTGGGGGACTTTAATGGGGAGAAAATCGCAATACTCACCTGCTCCCTCAAGCCCGAGGATAGCGTGCTCTTCCCCAAAACACTGAAAACAGAAAGTGGAGATCACCCTCAGCAAGATATTCTTTTACTCGGAGGGACAGACTCCTGTCTAACTCTGCCATCTTTCTGGTGAGTAATAAGACACTTTCTATTTTCGCTTTCTTTTTGAAAAAGTGCTTGCACACACGCACACAACAATGCAGTCCTTGAAGACAAAAAGAGCTGAGGATGTTTCCGGTTCATGCCTATGTATAACATCCAGGTGCACCTAATCAAATGTCACCTGACCGAGGTTATATATGCCAAAATCTTTGGCGTGTTTGCCACACATGCTTCAACAACCGGTCACGCGGGGGGCGTTCCCATAGCGTTTTCACGCAGCATCAAGTGTAGCCTTAGAAAGGGAACATTTACTACTGACCAATCACCGGCCATTTATTTTACATCTTTGCACAATTCTTTGTTATTCAATTTAAACTCACTGTTTTCCAGACAATAAAACCAAATTATTCCAACCATAAACATTTTCTTCATGTCTAGTTCCTGCCTCCACACTAATACTGCTCTTTTTTGCTGAAACTTTTAGCACATTTTTTATAGAGTGGGTATGGAAAAGAATCACCCCTTTAGAATAATCACATTTTGTTGCTTTGCAGCCTGAAATAAGGACAGACACAGTTTTTCTTTTATCTATCTGTACTCTGTACAACTTTTAACATAAAAGTGAAAGATATAACACGAAGATGTCAGAAAAAAAAATCATCACTGATTTGGGAAAATATTGCCCCATCCTAAAAATGACTTGAAACTCAATAACACGCAAATCACTTTTTCAATGGCACCCAAAGCTTTGCACATCTACACAGTATCAGCCCACTCTTCTTTGCAGAACTTCTTCAGATTTTATGGTGACAAGTCATTCCTCAGATTTACAATGGGGTTTAAGTCTGGGCTCTGGCTAGGCCATGCAAGAACATTCACCTTTTCTTCTTTCACCACTGTGTGGTAATTTTTTTGTGTGCTTTGGGTCATTGCCATGTTGGAAGATAAACCTTCTTCCCATTAACAATTTCCTGGCAGAGCTCAGCAGATTTTCCCCAAGAAATTGATGGTATTTTGTCACATCAATTTTCCTTCTATCCTGACAAGTGCTCCAGTCCCTGCTGCAGAGAAACATCCCATAAAATGATATTGCCACCTCAATGCTTTACTGTAGGAATTGTGTTATTTGGATGGTGAGCTTTATTGGATTTTTGCCAGACATACAGTATTGTTTGGTGTTGTGACCAAACAATAACTTTTTAGTCTCATCTGACCACCTGCATTTTTGAAAAAACTCAGTCATGATTGCATGTGACCCTTTCTTGAGGAGTGGATATTTTTCTTGCAACCCTCCCATATAAGCCACATTTGTGTAGAATTTGTAATATTGTTGTCATATTTATCAAATTCCTGGAACTGCTTCAGAGTTGCTGTAGGCCCCTTGTTAGCCTCTTTGACCAGTTTCCTCCAGGCCCTTTCACCCACTTTGCAGCATGTGTTGTACCAAATACCTTCCACTTATTAATAATAGACTTCACTGTGCTTCTAGGCAGTGATAAAGAGGTTGATTATTATTTTTTTTATCTATCTGATGACTTGTGTCTGCACTACTTTATCCTGGAGATCCTTTGACAGGGCCTTGCCACTCACAGTTGATTGTTTACTTAAAAATGTGTCTTCATTTCAGGCTGCAAAGCAACAAAAAGTGATTATTTTAAAGCTGGGTGATTATTTTCTATACTCACTGTAGTTATTTGTGGTGCTATGATCACAGTCTAATTTACTATCTTCATACTATCTCTTGTTTTCTAGTTTGATTATATTTTGATCATATTCTCTTTTACAACAAGATCCATTACATTTTAGCATTGACTCAAACAATGCATATTACTTTACTGCACAATGTATACTATACACACTATTTATAATAATAATAATAATAATAATAATAATAATAATAATAATAACTTTTCTCTTGGCTTTCTTAAAGCGAAAACTTTAACACTCAGGATTCTAACACCAAAATCAAACAATAGTGTTACAGTATTATCTGATGTTGAACAAAAGACCACAATATTATAAGACCATGACTCTTTAAAATGATTGAGGTTCAAATTGCCGCACATTGATTTTACATTTACAAATTTATATGTAAAAAACGTACAACCTGTACATAGTTTATATAAATTACTCTAGCATACTGTATGATTAACCTTTTTTCTGTCAATTATATTTATAAAACAGTATATTTTTCATGGTACAACACACTATAACTAATTTAGTCACATAAAATACATTGAATACTTTGAATTTCATACTTGTCCATCATTAAACATAATAGGTTAACAATAATGTACATTTTACTGTAGTTAATTCATTTGACACCCATTAAAAACAAAATAAAGAGGGAAAAGGATATGAACAAATTGTTCATTTTTATCACTATTTCAATTCATTCATTCATTCATTTTCTATACCGCTTAATCCTGTGTTCAGGGTCGCGGGGGACCTGGAGCCTATCCCAGGAGACTTCGGGCACTAGGCGTGGTACACCCTGGACAGGGTGCCAATCCATCGCAGGGCACACACACATACATACACTCACACACCCAATCACACACTACGGGCAATTTAGGAACTCCAATTAGCCTAACCTGCATGTCTTTGGACTGTGGGAGGAAACCGGAGTACCCGGAGGAAACCCACCAAGCACGGGGAGAACATGCAAACTCCATGCACACAGAGACGGGAATCGAGCCTGGCCGGGGAATCGAACCCAGACCCTGGAGGTGCAAGGCGACAGTGCTAACCACTACACCACCGCGCCGCCCACTATTTCAATGTCAAAAATATTTTTGCAAATGAAGTGAATTTTTTAAAAGTGGCCTGTCCCACAGTGGCGGTGGCTGAGTTACTGTACTGCCCTCTAATCCTCCTTCTTGATCTCCACTTGCTTTATCAGTCCCAGTCACTCCCTAGCTCTCTTTATTTCTCTGTCTTGAAGTGGCCCTCAATGCGTGTTCCACATATTCAGCCCATGAGGCTAATTAAATATCCTGCATTCATGAATGTCCCATTCATCCTGAATGCATTTCTATTTTGTGGCTAATGCCATAACTTCGCTGCAGCTGACCTACATATAGGTTTTTTTCCCACTTTGGGAACATGGAAATTCTTAAGTCTTGTTCATTGACACACCACTTTCTCCTCACCAGTCCAGTGCTCACAAGACAAACATTTATAATTTGTTTGAATAAAAATATATATATATTAAGTTAAGCTATTAAAGCTACTCCTTCATAGCTACTGTATCATAGTCTAAAGTTCATATTGTTTAATGGGTTAGTTTGTGTAAACTTGGTAACACTTTAAATGTTCAAAATGTAGATGTTACATTTGATTCTCAGTCTCATTTTTTCCCACTTGTATCAGTGCCTCCTTTCTGTGATTGGACTTCTAAATATTCTAATAAATAGGAACTATTGTAATATTTTGGTGATACAGTACTGGACTTTGTATAAGCTATATGCCATTATCATCCAAAAAAAAGTTTTGAATAATTAAATTTATGTATAATGACATCTATAATACAGTATATGAGAGTTTCACTTTTTAAATTTTTATTTTTAAATAATGAAAAAATATATATTCTATCTGGGGTACCTGACTGGACCAATTCTTGATATACAGTAAGTGGTGGGCCACCTGGACCAAAAACGCCAGGGCAGATTTTTGTCCCAGTCCAGCCCAGAGTGTGATGGTCAGATGTCCACTTTTATAGCATCATATAATAATATCAGCATATCCTAATATTAGCATTTCCTGATGACTCATATAAAGCTTTGCAGAAGATTCATAAATAATACATATGACAAGCAGCAGCAATAATAAATAAGGCAGTTGTAAATGTTGATGTCAAGTTTGAGAAATTATTTAAACTAATTTAAATTATTTATTTTATATAGCGCTTTTAACAATGGTCATTGTCTCAAAGCAGCTTCACAAAAATGAAAGAAATTTAACAAAAAAAATAAAAAATAAAATAAAAACAATAAATAAATAATAATAATAATAATAATAATAATAATAATAATAATAATAATTTTAGAAAAGAAAATAATGAGTTAAGTGGAATGCTTGGGATTGTCTTTTGGCAATCTTTCTAAATTGTCACTGATATCATGTATTATAATTAATATTTTGTGAGAATAAGATTCAGATAAACATTGCGCAAATAATGTGGCTTAAAGAATCACAATTGCTCCTAATGTTCTCGGGTCATTGCAGTTTAATTGAGGTGCTGGCAATTAAACTCTGCACTGGAAGCTATAATCAGCGTGCTCAATAGATTGTGGCAGCATCCTCTGTGTAAAATATAAGTGTCTTACAGTCTGGTCCGTTCATGTCCCTTGGCACTGGGAATTTTTTCTGTTTTCCATAAATGCTCTTAGGCAGTAGACATCAGTTTCTCGATTTCACTGAAAAAGTCCAACTGTCATTTATTTCCCTGAAATCTGTACTCTAATGTACAATACTGTATGTGTACCAGATGACTCTTGTAAGCACTTAATGCATGACTGAATAAATGAATAAATAAATGGATAAATTGTATTGCATGTTTGTTTAAAACATTGGTCCCCACAGTCCCTTGTCCTGACTTTGGACAATTATGCTTTTAAGCAATAATCTTTTTTTTTTTCATTAATTTATTTTGCTATCAGGTCACATAATAATTTCACCTTAAGGATAAATTTTCTCAGAAAATACTACTGTTACTGACAGGATTTTTTGAATGTCAAGCCTGCCACCCACTGTGGCTATCCTCCTGCAAGCAAAACGTCATAGTGATGTTTCTATTGGCAGTAAACAGTGTGCTAATCAACAACCTATTCACAGCTGAGGAGCCACTTTCAGCTGCTAGAAGTATGGAAGTGTTACACCAACAAAACAATAAAGTCCACTGTCAAACAGAACAGAATTTCTTTTTTATGGGTCAGTGATCAGCTCTACATCAGATGGATTTTGTCTTCTCCAGCTAGCTAGCTGTATAATCTCAAAGTGTAAATTATTCTATTATCACCCTCTGGGTCCAAAGTATCACTTTTGCTGTTTCATTCAAAGCTCAATCTACTATCAAATGCATGCTGTGGGCAATCTTATAAAATGCTCTTTGGCCAGCACCACATTAATAACATTCTGCACACTTGAGATAATAATCAGAAACAGTATTAACCTGAAATCTGTCTTTCTTTGGAGGAACATGAGAAGCAATATGTCCATACATGTAGACAAATTGGGAAGAGTTCAAACCAGTGAATTATTCATATCCATTCACTTACGATGCAATTCTTGGCAAAAATTCACACGCTCACACTTTTTCACATTTGTTGTCTTTAGTTTTGATTACAGCATGTATTCGCCATGGCATTGTTTCATTGACCTTGTGCACCATTGTAATATGTATTTCCATTAATATTGCTCCAAAGTTCACTCTTTATTCTGAGTGAAACGTCATTTTTTTAGATTAGCCTCATTTACATGTGATTTTACTGATGGCCACACAGCTGTTTAGTTCCAATCCTGTGAATTGGCACTGCATTGGCTATAGGAACCCTAATGTGGAATGACCATTATAATTTGGTTGTACCAATGTTATCGGGACAACATCAGTACAACATTAGAAAAATTAGAACAACCTGACATTGAGATAATGTTCAATAAATGAATGACTCAAACACAACATTGCAAATAAAACCTCGAAAACAATGAAATTTTAACCTGGAAGTGTAACATGGCCGCCCATGCAACAGGCGAAACTGCGAGTGACCAACCCAGGGATTTATAGTCAGGCAGACAGGCGCAGTTGCTAGGCTAAACATCATATTAAGACATACTATACCCCTTTCCCCCGCGACCCTGAACACAGGATTAAGCGGTATACACTGTAAAAAATAAATCCTGAAAATAGTTGTTGGAACAAAGAAATATATGTTGGGCTAATATAATGCTGGTGTCAAAAAAGAAAAATATGTTTTCTCAATGATTGTATAAATTTCATTACTCAACTACGAAAGTTTCATCGAGGCAACGAATAAAACTGTGTTCATGAAACATTTAACTGCACACAAACAATTTTATGTTGGACGAACAAGAGGGACCTCTGCGCATGCGCAAAAGCGTTCTTCCAGAATTTTCGAACTTCCCGCTATTTCCTCCCGAAATGGTGAGTACTTCATGGAAACTAACTGTCCTGCAAAGTAATTAGCAATTTTAGCTTTATAACATATATATTATCCAGCAGCAAGCTTTAGAACATTATATTTTTGAGTGTTTATGTATATAATTTGGAGTGTTACAGTAGTTATCTGGCAATGCACTCGTTTCAGCTCCTAACGCATTTTTTTTCAGATGGTATGTACATTGACATTAATGTTAATCTATGAAACCGCTAAAGTTTAATTACGTTACATACATTTTATTCATTTTAATGACTGATAATTTCAAAGGCTATTTGAAAAAGACGGTTAGTGCGCCACTGATGGAGCTTAATGTTCTCACTTCATCATTCATTAACCTTATAGTGTCTGAAAACGGTTATAATGGCTAAACGGACATTTTTTTGTCTAGGATTTTTAATGGTTTTGAACTACAAACGGTTACTTAATTAGTTATTCATATATTTTTCTTTTTGTATTTCAGGTATTAGGGAGAATATCTGGGAAACAGTGCTTACTGCATCTGCAAACAATCTTGGAGCTTGGCAAAATTATTTCACTTTTTTTTTTTTTTATATATATCTTAAACCATTTCTGAGTTAAAGCAAATATTTTATTTTCAAATAAGCCACTGCACGTTTTTACTGAGAAATATCAGTATGTTTTGTTCCTCAAAGCAGAAGTCTATTTATCCAGTATACTGTTTTGACTGAGTGTGATATTAGTAAGCTTTGTAACATGAATGTTAAGGCCACAGTTTCATTCTTGCATTTTGGAATGTTATTTGCATTCATTCATTCATTCATTTTCTATACCGCTTAATCCTGTGTTCAGGGTCGCGGGGGACCTGGAGCCTATCCCAGGAGACTTCGGGCACTAGGCGGGGTACACCCTGGACAGGGTGCCAATCCATCGCAGGGCAATGTTATTTGCATATTTTGTTATAACAATGCAGCAGTTGTTTATTTGTTGAAAGAGTAGCTGGATTGCACTTAATCAATGTTGATAGTCTTTAACAGGTGTTTAAAGTTTACATTAAAAAAATATTCAAATTTAGAAGAATGTGTCATGTTATTTGAAATGTGGCCACAGTGAATAACCTACTCAAGTAAACTTTAAGATGTTAATTTTATAATTATGCAAGCATAATTTCCAATTCAAAATATACCTTTCAGTCAACTTGGAACATTTAATTGACACAACATTATATTTCAATTTGAGACTGCTTGTTGGCCTAACTAGGCATGTTTATTCAGCATAGAACATTTAGTTGACAGAATGTTTTATTTCAATTTGTGTGTACATTTAGAGGTAATCAGCACAGCAAAAACAAAATAGTTTACACAACTTAAATTGAGCCAACTAAAAATTTTAGATGCAACAGGTCACTAGAAATTTTTTAGTTGGAGTAGCAAGAATTTTTTTACAGTGTAGAAAATTAATGAATGAATACCCCTTTCTGAACAGCAAGCGGTAATAAGAGTAATGTGGCAATGTAAAAGCCCCCTTACCTTAGCGCTGCGTGGTGTTCACGCGAGCCGATCATTCTCTGCTGAAATAAACACTCCACGGCCCAACACTCCCCTCTAAGTCCTGCGTTGGGGCTCCCGCACTTAACAACATACTTGTTGGCACCGTATTGAAGCGCCCCCTCATATCATTTTAGTGTTTTCCCTTCTCTATCATGCTCACTTCAGAAGGCTCTATATTATCTACTTAGTTTAATCAGGTGGGCTGTGAGCTTACAGTATATATATTTGGTCCTCCAGGATCATGAATGAGAACCACTGATTTATACCAATTAAGATCTGTTCACACAATGTCTAAGCACATCCATGGTCCCTTAAGTTTCTAACAGGCATCAGAATTCTGATCGTAGATTGGGACATGCAAACAGCTCATGTATCTCATGTCATGGCCAGGCTAGAGCCAGGGGTAGCTCAGTGGTTAAGGCATTGGGCTACAGTTCAGAAGATCCCAGATTCAAACCCCACAACCACCAAGTTGCCACTGTTGGGCCCTTGAGCAAGGCCCTTAACCCTCAATTGTGTTAGATGTGTAATGAGATTTTTTTTTTTAAAAGTAAGTCGCTCTGCATAATAAGAGCGTCTGTTTAATATAAATGTCATGCATCTGTAATATTACCTTTCTGTTTTATTTCCTTTTGGAAGTATTCCCATGAGCTGAATCTCATTTATTAGCTTCAACAGCATGTTCCCTTGAGATACATTGGTAAGCATACGGTTCTCTCACCACAGCAACTGAAGTTTGAGTCTTCCAGCCATTAGTCTGGTATTAATATGGTTTTAAAGTCCAACACTAAAGGTCCAACATTTTTGCAACATTTTTGCATTGTTTTAGGGACATTTATTTCTTAAGCAAATTCCATTAATTTAATTTAATTTAAATCTCTTCAGTTGTTTTATTTACTTGATGCAGTTCAATATTTAATCCTTCTGACACACAATAGCATATTTTCCATCTCTGAGATGGTTGTTTAAGAAATATGAAGATACTCACTAAATCAGTTATGGCTCAAAGAATTGTTGCCAGCTGAAACATATTAATCACTGTAGTAATTATTCAAAGATGTACTTATGTACATTTATACTGTAGCTCTTAAAATCCAGAGCATTTTTGCATTGCTTATTTTGCTTTATTTTTTTTAAATAAACATACAAAGTAACCACATAACATTATGACATATCAACCTGACTAATATTGAGTATGTCCACCCTTTTGCCACCATAACTGTGATGCACTTTGTGTTCTGACACCTTTCTATCACAACCAGCATTAACTTTCTTGTCAATTTGATCCACAATAGCTTCTGTTGAATCAGACTACACATGCCAGCCTTTGGCCCCCATGTGCATCAGTAAGACTTGGCCATCCATCTCTTGTCACCAGTCACCAGTTTTCCTTCCTTAGATTACTTTTAGTAGGTCCTGACTATTGAAGCCTTGGAACATCCCACAAGAGCTGCAGTTTTGGAGATGCTCTGACCCAGTCCTCTTGCCATCACAATTTGCCCCTTGTCAAAGTCACTCAAATCCTTGTGCTTGCCCTTATATATATATATATATATATATATATATATATATATATATATATATATATACAGTGGTGTGAAAAACTATTTGCCCCCCTCCTGATTTCTTATTCTTTTGCATGTTTGTCACACAAAATGTTTCTGATCATCAAGCACATTTAACTATTAGTCAAAGATAACACAAGTAAAGACAAAACGCAGTTTTTAAATGAGGGGTTTTATTATTTAGGGAGAAAAAAAATCCAAACCTACATGGCCCTGTGTGAAAAAGTAATTGCCCCCTGAACCTAATAACTGGTTGGGCCACCCTTAGCAGCAATAACTGCAATCAAGCGTTTGCCATAACTTGCAACGAGTCTTTTACAGCGCTCTGGAGGAATTTTGGCCCACTCATCTTTGCAGAATTGTTGTAATTCAGCTTTATTTGAGGGTTTTCTAGCATGAACCGCCTTTTTAAGGTCATGCCACAACATCTCAATAGGATTCAGGTCAGGACTTTGACTAGGCCACTCCAAAGTCTTCATTTTGTTTTTCTTCAGCCATTCAGAGGTGGATTTGCTGGTGTGTTTTGGGTCATTGTCCTGCTGCAGCACCCAAGATCGCTTCAGCTTGAGTTGACGAACAGATGACCGGACATTCTCCTTCAGGATTTTATGGTAGACAGTAGAATTCATGGTTCCATCTATCACAACAAGCCTTCCAGGTCCTGAAGCAGCAAAACAACCCCAGACCATCACACTACCACCACCATATTTTACTGTTGGTATGATGTTCTTTTTCTGAAATGCTGTGTTACTTTTACGCCAGATGTAACGGGACACGCACCTTCCAAAAAGTTCAACTTTTGTCTCGTCGGTCCACAAGGTATTTTCCCAAAAGTCTTGGCAATCATTGAGATGTTTTTTAGCAAAATTGAGACGAGCCTTAATGTTCTTTTTGCTTAAAAGTGGTTTGCGCCTTGGAAATCTGCCATGCAGGTGTTTTTGCCCAGTCTCTTTCTTATGGTGGAGTCGTGAACACTGACCTTAATTGAGGCAAGTGAGGCCTGCAGTTCTTTAGATGTTGTCCTGGGGTCTTTTGTGGCCTCTCGGATGAGTCGTCTCTGCGCTCTTGGGGTAATTTTGGTCGGCCGGCCACTCCTGGGAAGGTTCACCACTGTTCCATGTTTTTGCCATTTGTGGATAATGGCTCTCACTGTGGTTCGCTGGAGTCCCAAAGCTTTAGAAATTGCTTTATAACCTTTGCCAGACTGATAGATCTCAATTACTTTTGTTCTCATTTGTTCCTGAATTTCTTTGGATCTTGGCATGATGTCTAGCTTTTGAGGTGCTTTTGGTCTACTTCTCTGTGTCAGGTAGCTCCTATTTAAGTGATTTCTTGATTGAAACAGGTGTGGCAGTAATCAGGCCTGGGGGTGACTACAGAAATTGAACTCAGGTGTGATAAACCACAGTTAAGTTATTTTTTAACAAGGGGGGCAATCACTTTTTCACACAGGGCCATGTAGATTTGGAGTTTTTTTTCTCCCTTAATAATGTAAACCTTCATTTAAAAACTGCATTTTGTGTTCAATTATGTTATCTTTGACTAATAGTTAACGGTTTTTGATGAGCAGAAACATTTAAGTGTGACAAACATGCAAAAGAATAAGAAATCAGGAAGGGGGCAAATAGTTTTTCACACCACTGTATATATATATATATATATATACACTCAGCAAAAAAAGAAATGTCCTCTGACTTTCAACTGTTTTTTCTTCTTTTCAGTAAACTTAATGTGTAAATATTTGTATGAACACTAAAAGAGTCAACACCATGAGACACAAACTAAAAATGTTTCACAATGTGTCCCTGAATGAAGGGAGGCTCAAAATCAAAAGAGCCAGTCAGTATCTGGTGTGGCCACCAGCTGCTTGAAGTACTGCAGTGCATCTCCTCCTCATGGACTGGACCAGATTTGTCAGTTCTTGCTGTGAGATGGAGGGATTGTGTGTTCCTGGTGTGACTCGGGCAGTTGTTGTGGCCATCCTGTACCTGTCACGCAGGTGTGATATTCGGATGTACCCATCCTGTGCAGGTGTTGTTACACGTGGTCTTCCACTGCGAGGATGATCGGCTTCTTCGATGCTCATCTCGCATTTGCTGTCATAGCAACATGTCCGTAAGCTTGAACCTGCTCGGTAGCAGGTTTATTTCATGTAAACAGGATTAAGGCTGCGCTCCTGCCGGGTTATGATTGGTGGAAATGGTGAGGTCAAATCTGATATATATATATGTACATATATTCATTCATTCATTCATTTTCTATACCGCTTAATCCTGTGTTCAGGGTCGCGGGGCTGTATATATATATATATATATATATATATATATATATATATATATATAATAAAACTAATTTTTTTATAATGAATAATTGGACAAAACTAATTTTATTATAAAGTAAACAATATAAAAGTGTACATGTTTTTGAAAAAAATATTAATATTTCTATTTTTCCATACAACATATTTATTTTCATATTTCTTATTTTATTTTATTGTCTCATGTAATTTGTAAAACATATGTGCATATTATGTTCTAATATAATATTTGATAGCGATTATGTGTGTGTGGTGGGGAGGGGGTGATCCATGGCAGGGAAGCATTTCAGCGCATAACACATGGGGGGGCATTTCAGCGCATAACAGGTGTTACAAAAAAAATTTAGCTTGTTCTTTTGTCATTTCGTCAACCAATCAAAGGACTTGTGATCAGTGTTTCTACTGTCGATGCATATCGCCTTTTAAACCAACGCACGAACGCGAGACAACTCAATCCAGCCATGCTAATCATCAACAACAGGTGTGCTCGAAGAACCAACTTAGCCAGGTCTTAATTAGCACGATGATCTCATCTTAGATGTATCAGTTCATCTCGGATGTGTCAAGCGACGTACGAAGAACGGACCCCTGTCCTTCCTGTCTCCCTGTAGCGCTGTCTTAGGCATCTCACAGTGTGGACATGGCAATTTATTGCCCTAGCCACATCAGCAGTCCTCATGCCTCCCTGCAGCATGCCTAATGCACGTTCACGCAGATGTGCAGGGACCCTGGGCATCTTTCTTTGGGTGTTTTTTTTAGTGTCCTGCGTTTTTAGAACTGTGACCTTAAATGCCTACTTTCTGTAAGCTGTTAAGGTCTTAATGACCATTCCACAGGTGCATGTTAATTAATTGATTATGGTTAATTGAACATGCATGGAAAACATTGTTTAAAGCCTTTACAATGAAGATCTGTAAAGTTATTTGGAATTTTACAACATTATTGTTGAAATACACAGTCCTGAAAAAGGGAAGTTTCTTTTTTTGCTGAGTGTATATATATATATATATATATATATATATATATATATAGTGAGGGAAATAATTATTTGCCCACTTACAGTTTAAAGAAATGAAGGGTCTATAATTTTTTATCATAAGTTTATGGTAAAGGATTGAGGCAGAATATCAACCAAAAATCGAGAAAAAAGCACATGATACAAATGTTATGAATTAAGTTGCATTTCAATGAGGGAAAAAAGTATTTGCCACGGCGACATTACTGCATTGTGCTGAGAGTAAAGTTTAGTGGGGGGAGGATTATGATGTGGAATTGTTTTTTAGGAGTTTCGCTCAGCCCCTTGACTGCACATCAGTGCACAAAGCAAGATCCATAAAGACATGACTAAGCAAATTTGATGTGGAAGAACTGCCCTGTAGTCTGATCTCAACCCAATAGAACTTTGGGATGAATTAGAGCAGAGACTATGAGCCAGGCCTTCTCATCCAACATCAGTGTCTGACCTCATAAATCTTCTTCTGGAAGAATGGTCAAAAATTCTCATAAACACACTCATTCCTCATTCTCATTCCTTCCCAGAAGAGTTGAAGTTGCTGTTATAACTGCAAAGGGAATACCAACACCATAAAAAAAAAACTCTATGGATTAAGAATCGGATGGAACAGTTCATATTCATGTGAACTGCAATTTGCCAGTATATATACTGTAGTAACAGGTTCGTCCCTATGTGCACGGGCGACACCATGAAACACGGACACTAGGCGAGGTCTTATGGGAAAAAGGGTACAGTAGTTAATTTAAGAAAAATGGGGGTAGGAAAAGGGTTGAAGGAGGGAGGATGGAGAGAAAGCGACGGAAAGAATAATGCACGTGCTGGTCTGGTTGGCAGTGCCCTGCTGGCATGCGGGCACAGGCTGGTGAGTGGTGGTGACAGGCATAGTGACAGCTTTGGAGCACGCGGAGGTAGCGCTCCTGCACGCTCCCGATGACGGCGACCTCGTCCGCTGTCGCGGGCCAAAACCGGCCCCTCCCAGCTCTCTCTGGGCGTGGCCACAGGCGGGAGTCTCTCCTGGACGTCCGTCAGCTGGGCGGCTTTCCCGGCTGGGATGCGAAGGCGGGCTCTAAGCGGGAATGAATGTGCCTCTCGCGGAGATCAAAAGGCGGCATTCCGCTTTCAAAGTCTCTGGGGCGCGTCACATTGCCCCGGCTCGCGAGCCACTGTCTTTAATAAAACTCCACCACGTACAGTAACAAGAATGTATCTTTCCACCAGTCAGACCCCGAGCTACACTCCCCGCTGTGTTTTATAGCGCGTGGAGAAGCCTAGGATCGGGGCTAGCTCACCAGCCGTGCCTGATTCCGCGGCCCCTACTCCTTAGCGCACCAGTAGAAGGAGAGGGCGCCTACCTAGTGAGCTTCGGAGTGAGCGAGGAGCGATTGTAATTTGGGCGCACGCCCATCACAGGTGCACGCCGTGACAATATATATATATATATATATATATTCGCCAGACATTGTATTATATCTAATAACCTTGTGATTAGATTGACAGTGACCAAAGATGAGCATTTAGTGAAGATGAATGAACAAATGTTCTCAGCTAAAGTTCTAAATGAGTCCAAAATGTCACTTTTGCTGTTTCATTTAAAGATCAATCTACTATCAAATGCATGCAGTGAGAAATCATAAAATGAAAAAAAAGAAAGAAAAAAAGAAAGAGAAGAGATGGCAAATTTGGGTCAGCATCTACATTAAGACAATTAATCTGCACACTTCAGATAATAATCAGAAAGACATTAACCAACCATATAGGTAAAATGGTAAATGTCCAAAACAGAGACTCATTTGTTGCACCAAAAGTATTTAACTGTTGTTGTTATTGTTGTTGCTCTTCTTCTTCTCCTTTCTTTTTTTATTATTTTATTGTATGTCTCACCTATCATATGACAGCTACCAGTCCAGGAGGGTGAAAGCTGTCATGTGCTTCCTCCAAGACACATGAAGCCAGCCACATACATCTTTTCAGCCTGCAGTTCATGCCATGTCACAGAGCATTGTATCACACTCAGAGAAGCGCAGTATCTGCCCCTTCTGCATGGATAAACTCACAGATGCCATTCAGTTCAAGGTGCTGTGATTGATAGGGGACAGAGATTCTGCCACCACTCCCACACTGAAAGCTCCCTTCTTGGACTCCAGGCCAGCAATGGGGGTGAATTTGTAAGATTTGAACCTTATGATTGATGGCCAATAGAGGGAACACATTTTTCACACTTGGTAGCTACTTTATTTAGTGTGGTTTTGGTATTTGAATGGCCTAAAAAAATACAAATGTTATTTATGCTAACTCGTGCAGCTGTATATTTTGTTGGCATGGTGATACAGCATTCTCACCTCACAGCTTTAGGGTTCAAGCTGGGGTTACTCTCTGTTTGGAGTTTTTGTGGATATTCACCCCAAAAAAGGATAAAACTAGCTTACAGGTGAAAATTGATTATGACATTAATGTGTTCTCTTAGCTTCGCTAAATTGCAGTCTGCAAATCGGTAGTATTTCTGCTGCTGTGAAGGTTGTAGGAATTGCATTCACTTGAATTTAATTCAAATTGTGACCACTCTCAGGGTTTACTGTTAGCGAAGTAAACTAGAGTTCAGTTCAAGAATGGTTAATGTGTTAATGAACACACAAGCAGAGGTGGAAAGTAATGAATTACATTTACTCACATTACTGTAATTGAGTAGATTTTTTTTTTTTTGCACTTCTACTTTTTAAAAGTAGTTTTTAAAATCTGTAATTTTACTTTTATTTAAGTATGTTTTGTTTAAAGTATTGTATTTCACTAAAATCATATTCGCTATCGAGTAAAAAATAAATTAATGAAAATGAAAAATAATACAAATAATACAACGGGGAAGGGAAAAAATAATAATTTTGTACTTAAGTAACAGTAATGTTACTTAAGTACAAAATGTTATTACTCTTTCCACCTCTGCACACGAGCTAATGATTATGTTAGGCTAACGTTATGTACTGTAATTGCAGTCGATAACATTTCTTGCAAGGTCATGGTTAAATAATGCTACACATTTAAAAGTAAAGTTAACTGTATTAATGCAACATTATGTTCATAATCTGCCTAACTGTTACATGAATGTTAATGTTAATTATGTTAATAAAGACTTTTTAAACATTTCTAAAAGGCTGATATTCAAATGCTTCTCCACATTGGTTGTCTTTCCTAGTTTTTTTTTGTTTGTTTGTTGGTATAGTTTTTTGTGGCAAATGACAACATCACTGAAATATTCCAATAAGTCATTCCTTTTTTTTTTTTTTTTTTTTTTTGTCTTCCAGGAGCAGGAAGAGCCATAATAAGGGATTTATTTCTGTCGCCTTGCACCTCCAGGGTCTGGGTTCAATTCCTACCTCAGATCTGTGTGCATAGAGTTTGCATGCACTCCCTGTGCTTGGTTTCTTGCACAGTCTAAAGACATGTAATTGCCATTTCCAAATAGCCCGAAGTGTGTGAATGTGTGCATGAATGTTGACCGGAGGTCACACCACCTTGTAAAAATGGGAATAAATACAATGGTTACCATGGTCCCTAATTGGACTACAGAAGTTCCTAGATGGATGAGTGACTCCATGCAGATTATTGGATAGAAAGTGAAAAAGAAAGTAATTATTTTTTGTTGACAAAATGAACACAGACAGACAGACAGACAGGTAGATAGATAGATAGATAGATAGATAGATAGATAGATAGGTAGATAGGTAGATAGATAGATAGATAGATAGATAGATAGATAGATAGATACAGTAGATAGATAGATAGATAGATAGATAGATAGATGACAAAAAAGTAAATGAGATCAGTTTAGCATATACCTTCTCATTTACTCTTGACAAAATCATTGGTGTTCTTTGGTTCCAGTCCTGAGATGTCTATTTCAGTTATCAATAAAATATAATTATATGTCTAGGGTTTCTAGGCACTGGAGAGAAGTGCTGTAATATGTTGCAGAAATAAAAAAAAAATACTGATGCAAGTCTTCTTAACTTTCTGATGCAATGCAATTTGGGCGAATGTTTAAAACCATGAAATATTCTAAACACTTCTAGAAATTACAAAACATAGAAAGTCACCAGTTGCCCAAGCAGTGGATACACAGAACAAAAAAGGATTGTTTGTGGTTGCAGTTTGAAAACAGATTTGTAACGCACCCTCCATCATCTCTGCTAGGTAAGACCAAATGTGAAGTGGCATGCAGCCATACATGCAAAAGAGAAGCAGAGTGGTCCTGTCCTACGGCCTTTCATATTCACTGTAATTATATTATTGCATAATTTGTAATGCAAAAACAAGTGACAGACATTTGGCCTGCTGAAGCAGAAAAAGAACAGAATATGTGCTTTTATAAAGCTCTCTCTCTCTCTCTCTCTCTCGCTCTCTCTCTCTCTCTCTCTCCACACTCCTCTAACATATAACAATTAATTTTTTAATAATTTATTTATATAAGTTTAATATATAAGTCATGGGTCAAATAGGGAACTGCGTTGTGGTCTGTATTTGTTGACTGGGTTGATGTATTGTTTACCCCAATGGCCTGATCTAATGAATCATGTTTTCTTTTATATCATATGAATGGCTGAGTGTGTGTGCATTGTTTACCTGAGGAAGAGATGGCACCTGGATGGTTTATGGGAAGATGGCAATGCTCTGGTCAGTGCTCTGCTGGGAAACCATGGTTCTGGGAATTCATGTAGTTGTTCCTGTATCACATACCCAAACATTATTTCAGGCAAAGTAACCGTCTACATGATGTGAAACCTTTTTGTTGTTCCTGTATCACATACCCAAACATTATTTCAGACAAAGTAACCCTCTACATCAGGTGTGCCCAACCAGTCGATCGCGGTCGACCGGTCGATCGCAGACTGCTTTCCAGTCGATCGCGAGAGTAAACTGCCTTCTGGTTTGTCCTTTCTCTTTCTTCACTGTTTCCACTATGGCAGAAGCAAATATAAAAAAGGACAATTTGGAGCGCCATTTCAAAACCTACGATGCAGATTTCCCGGCTAAATCAGCTCTACACACCCAAAAAGTCCAGGAATTGAAGAGGCAGTTAGCAGCACAGCAGTCCATTTTCACCAGGCCAATCACCAAGGGTAAGGCTGAAACTATAGAATCTTATCTTATCTTAATCTCACGTTCTTGCAAAACACAAGAAGTCTTTCAAGGATGGCGAAGTTGTGAAAGAAGCATTTGTCACGGCTGCAGACGCACTATTTGGTGACTTCAAGAATAAAAGTGATATCATAGCTGCCGTTAAGGACGTGCAATTATCCCGTGGCCCTGTTACACGACGACGTGAGGGAATGTGAGGGATGTCGAGGCGCAGTTAAGGAAGGATATTGAACAGTGTGAATGTTTTTCTCTTCAATTTGATGAGTCTACTGATGTTGTGGATGTGGCATGCTATGTGTTTTCATTAGAATGGTTTTTGGAGACATGGGTGCAAAAGAAGAGCTAGGGTTAGAGTTAATAACTTTATTGTCACTACAATTAGACTATGTTTTATTATACAGTATATGGATTAGGGCTACTTTCTGTTTGTTTTGTGCACATTAAATATGTAAATATGCTATGAATAGCAACTGGCTTTCTGTTTGGCACACTGACAAATTAAAAAGTAGATCTTTGTTCAAAAAAGGTTGGGCACCCCTGCTCTACATGATGTGAAACCTTTTTCTAGGAGGGCACAGCAGGTGCACTCCTTACCCAGGTGTATTTATTTTCTTCCTTTACTGTAAAGTGAAAGGGAGAGGGTATGGAAGTGAGGCATAGTGAAGGGTCGAGGTGAGGCTCCTTTGGGAGAGTGGGGAGGTGAGGTGAGCTTGCGGAGGCGGCGGCCATACAGCAGTGTGTGATTCTTCAGTGCGCTTCGCTCTGAGGTCCGCTGGAACTTGAATCTGAATGACGTGACACATATAGCACAACATTAGTGGGTTTCTTGTCTCGTGCATCCTACTCATTGAACTGGAGTTCAGAGTTACACTTTTCTGCTGTCCATGGTGCTGAAGTGTTGGTTAGTGCATGAAGCTGCGTATAGTGGAGCAGGTTTACGGTCTCCCTGTCACAATGACCACTGTATTTTGTTTGAAATGTTGAATGATAATTATTACAAACTGCGTTTATTCTTATTAGTAAAATGAAAATATAATCTGCATACTAGGCTTCTCTTATGTTCAAGCTGAGCATCTTGGCCTTTTATTACAGGTGTTGAATGTTAAATATGTCACTGCAAACCTTGATGCTGTAATCCGGGCTTGTGTTCTTATGTAATGTAGAGCTGAATGGCAGTATATTTTAAAAACAGAGCAAGCTCACATCGTTGCTTGGCACCTCTATTGTATTTGATTGCTTTGGAAAGTTCTCCATTAATACATAATCTAGCACGCATTCCAGAGTACAATCTCTTGAAGACACAAACAAATTTGGCAGAACATCCATGCGTTAAGATCATGGAGAGAGGAGGTCCCAATTTACTCAGTCGAAAGTGAAATCAATACAGTTTTTTCCAATTGCTAACACACTAAAATGACATGCACAGCACAATTATTTAAACTGACACACAGAGAGCAAAACTTCTTCTCAAGTCTCCAAAAGTCTAAACACATTTTCTGCTTTACACACATTTTGCATTTCAAAATGACACTTTTTAAATGCACTGAAAACAGTTCTCTGCATAAGACACAACAATCTGATATAAAGTCACATGTTTGCCATTTCAAAACACTGCCATTCAAAATGACACTACATGAGCTAATTGGCCAGTTACATGTGTCACCTGGCCAAACACCTCAATGATTAATTGTTAACACTTCAATGAGAATGTAAGCACTATCAAAAGACCACAGGTGAGAACCTTTTTTTCTTCTTCTCAAATGAGCACATGTGGATGTAAGTACTACAGTATATTGACTGATTTTTGTTCTTTGTTTTCAGGGAGTACTGGAAATGGATGCTCATGCAATCCCACATGAGTTCATCTTTATACCGTACAGTAGATGAGGCTGGGTTCAACATTGGCAAAGACCAGAAGAAGGGGGAGAAACGTCATTGGCCAAAGAGCCATTATAGATGTTCCTGGCCAACGTGGTGAGAACATCACAATGTGCGCTGCCATCTCCAGTATGCATGGTGTACTCCACCGTCAAGCCAACCTTGGACCATAAAACACAGCCCATATTCTCACTTTTCTGGACAAACTTCACAACATTCTCATACCACCAGAGCGTATAAAGGATGCAGACCATCAAAGAATGATGCTTTCATTGTGCAGCCCCAGTCTAAAACTGATTTGCTGACCACCCAGCATTTCTCGTGCAGTACCTCCCACCATACTCACCATTTCTGAATCCCATAGAAGAGTTCTTTGCATATGTTGCACTGACTTGTTTACTGTAGTGAAAAAATAAAAAAAAAAAATGTTGCAACAGCATGTGTGTGTATCTGAAAATATTTCTGTGCTTGTGAACAATCTGATACATATTTTAGTATTATGGCAAAGCATACTAAAGATAGGGTGCTTTTCATTATGCCCAACAGTGTGTAGTTGGTTAGGCAAAAATTTGGCAATATGAATGAAGTGTGTGCCATTTCATGCAAAAGTTTGATTTTGATAATGCTATGTGTAGTTTCCGTTGCAGTGCTTCATTTTGCAGTTTGGGTATGTGGTTTTGTAAATTGTGTTAAGTATTTTGATAAAACCAAACTAGTTTGAAAAATTGTGTGTTAGCAATTGGAAAAAACTGTAAAGGCAGTGTGCAGATTTTTCTATTGTTTGTCGCAAGGTGAAGTTGACTCTGCTTCTCCTGTTTTTATAGCCTGATTGAGATTCAGGGTAAACTAATTCTGCTAACCCCTGGAGTGCTGTAGTAGGGTGTCAGAGAATATCTTTCAAATAAGATGCAAATTAAAGTTTCAATTAGGTCTGATGGGAGATTTTATGATATCCAAGACAGACTGAAGATAGTGAGCGTGGATGATTCTACCACAAACAAGAAAGTTGGATATTACTGTATATTATTGTCTGGACCTACAGTAGACTCTTTGACAGCAGCTTACGCCTCCTCCAAGGTAATTTGTTCCAGTCTTTGCTCTTATAGAATGAAGGTTTGTGTGTGTGTGTGTGTGTGTGTGTGTGTGTGTGTGTGTGTGTGTGTGTGTGTGTGTGTGTGCGTGTGTGTGAGAGAGAGAGTTTTGGCCCACGAACAGTATTGATCATTGCGTAAAACTCTCTGAGATTATTCTCCTTTGAAAACTCTTTGCTTCATCATGTTTGCTGATATCATTTATTCCTACGTTTCCTGATCTCTTCTCAGAGAGCTTTAATGTCCTGATATTTTCTTGTCTTTGAGCAGACTCTGGATCTGACTGACTTGCTTTCTAAACCAGTCTTCATTCCTCTTTATGACATATGTTCAATTCATCTCAAGATTTTTCACATCTTTCAGCATTCATAGTGGTGTCCAGTTTACTGGTAGTTTAGTTTGGTAGTTGGACCACTACTCTACACTACACTACTAACATTTACTGTACATGTAAAATGCTTGTTGTCTTTAAATCAATCTACTTTTGGTTTGAACAATCTACTTCTGAACTCATCGAGAAAAAATATGCTATGTCCTTGAGATTTCACAATACATTCACTTAACTTCTTGCAAAAAAATAATTTTATAGTTTTGCTGGATACTTTCCCAAGTGCCTAAGGCATCACAGCTGTGCTGATATCCAGCATAACAGCACTCCCTCTCTTGTGCTATTGCTCAATGTTATATTAATCAAGTTATATTAATTAGTATGTTATATTAATCGAATGGTGTTGCTAAAGATAAGTAAGTGAGTTAATGTAAGGAACTAACTAAATAAAACTAACTAAATTAAAGCATTCAAATATATTTAGATCTTCCAAGAGACTTTAAGATAGCATAATAAGATCTTCTCTGTTAGTGGCTGACCCAGGTGGTACCATGTAATGTTTTCCACCAGTGGCATATTATTTACGTTATTTATTTGTGTGCATTTTCTTTTTTTGTGAGAGCACTGGTCTGTATGTGTGTGTGTGTGTGTGTGTGTGTGTGTGTGTGTGTGTGTGTGTGTGTGTGTGTGTGCGTGCGTGCATGTGTACTGCAATTAAAAAGTAACTTTAAATAAACCTGTCTCTGTCCTTCATTTCCCTGTAATGACAACTATCACAGTGGGCTGCTCATTATGCTCTCTCCTGTCAATACGACTGAGATTAACTAATGGTGAGTTTGTGTAATTTAATGAAAAAGGGCAGTAGCACTTGCTTTCCTCAAAGTTTGTTCAACCACCCTCTGACTTCAAACAACAGTTTGAAATAGTGCTTTGGCTGTGTTCATATTTCTCCTTAATATGGGTAGATGTTTGCCAAAATGATAGATACTGGATAAAAAGTGGGCAATAGTAACTATACTGGGTACTAAGTCTTTGTACAGTAGGTACAGTATATGACATTGGCTTTCGTTATTGTATTGTTATTGTAATAAATATTTTATTTACATGGCACTGAATATATGAAAAGTTTCTTCACCAGTGTTATATAATTGTGAAATACGAACTTAATAATATAACTTTTAACATGAGTTTTAATTATATTGAAATAATAATTATTATTGGTTAATGAATTATATTGTCATTGGATGTGTATGTTTCCAGCCATCACTTACTGTATCTATACTGCTTATCTTTTGTTGGGTCGCAGGAGGTCTGAAACCTATCCCTAGGAACCTAGCACACAAGGCAGGATACATCTTGGATTCCTAAACAATTCCTAAATTATGATCAATTCATAATCTATTTCATTTACACCACATATCTTTGGCCTCAAGGAAACCAGATTATGCAGAGTGTCCACCAAGCATGGAGAGAACATGTGATTTCTACACATAGACCAGAGATTCGAAGCGCCAACCAAGAAGGCGCAAGGCAATAGTATTAACCACAAACCCACCATGCCCCCTAGATTTATTATTTGCAATGTTTTGCCTTTTTTGTCCTGCAGGAAGTCACTTTTTTGAGTTTCACAAGCAGATGGGACCAAAGCTGCTTCTTTAACAAGCGGCCCTTACCGTATATAAAGTACAGTATATGCCTCTTTAGGTATAAGAAACAACTAGAATATTCTGTTACAGTATATATGCATGGCTGCTTGAACCGTAGTCATGTACGTAATTCATTCCCTGGTGTTTTCCCTGGTTTGCGTCTGCTTCAGCAATGCCCAAATAGATGAGCAATGAGCATTAGGGATATGTTAATGTGGAGACATGTTTCCCTGTGTTATTCCAGCGTTTTGCCCTGTTAACCATGACGCTATTCACAGCTCTGAGAACAGAGGAAAGCGTGAAGGAGACAGATTGCTTGGCCTGCTGGCTCTTAACACTGTATCATTAGCTGGCTAATTGGATATTAATGACTGTGTGGTTTCCATTACAGCGAATGGCACACCTGAGGACATTAATATTGTGCAGGAGAAGGTGGAAAGATCAGAACCACCTGTGTACTTCCAAGGAGAGACATCTTTAATGAAGGAGAAAGCAGATAAGGAAACAGGATGTTTAGCCTTGGAGAGATTTTCTTTGCTTTTAGTTAGCATAGGTTCCTTTATTAGATAGAGAAAGGCTTTGAGGAAGAGGGACCTTTCTTTTGGCCTCACATCCAAAGCAGATATTTAAAATTTTAATCACTTTGCAAACATCTCTCCAGGAGACTGGAATTGAGTGATCCATCTCTGCCTGTTTTAATACCTAGAATTAACGTTCAATCAAAGCCCATATTTCACATTGCAATGTGTTGTTTTATGTGATTGTTATTAGGACAGATTGGTGATGTCTCAAGCAAGCAGCTGTCTCAAGGTTTATATTAATTAAAGTAAACGTAAACATAAACATAAAGCTGAGGGAAATAAATAGATTGAGTAATTTGATATATATTAATTAGTTTATTTTGTGCATGGGTTCTTTTTTTTTTTTTTGTGCAAGTTTTCGGCTTTCATTTTCACTCCGGTCTCTGTACCTGACCAGTTTCAAAGAAATGCTTTTTGTTTGTTTGTTTGTTTGTTTGTTTGTTTTTTCAACCACACATTGACCTATGAACTATTCAAGCATAAAAAATATATAACATGAGTCATACAGGTGATGCTGAATGATGAGTGGTTAGAACGGAAGAGAAGGGAAATGAGATTGCTGCTAAGGTTGTTTCATGAACAATCAATTTTTAAATTGTATATTAAGGCACTTACCAGCTAGTCACAGTAAAACGTGGAATTTTTTCAATTTCTTTAATTTAATCTGTGTAATTTTATTGAATTTAATTGCTTTAATTTACTGGCTCAGGACTTTGCACAGTACTGCAGATACTGTACAGTAGATTGAATGAAAACCTGAGCCGGATAAAAAAAAAAAAAAAAAAAAAAAAAAAAACAAAGCAGTAACAAAGGCACATGGAAAGATGAGAACTGCACCGTGGGCTGAGAGGGGTATTCATGACATCTCTGTGTGATTATTATAGACTTAATTGTGTCAGCTGAATGTACTGTATAAAAACCTAGAGACTAAGCTAAAGACTAATTAATAAAGCTTGTGATTGTTTGTCAAACTGTAGCAAAACATTTCCCCTGGTGATTACATCGCCTATATATGGCCTATGATAGGGTATGTGTATATATAGGGTGTGTCCTGGGCAAAGGAAGGAATGCTCAGCAGATAGCTCAGATGGAAAACTGAAGAAGAACAGCATATTCCAGGAGAGATGATTTGCTGGAAGACTTTTTTTGTCCCCATCGCCACCACCTCCACACATACAGATCTTATGTAATTGCTTAGTAGAAGGCTGGTGGGCAAAATTGAGGAGAAAAAAAAGATTAAAGCACTTACCACTAATAACACAATCCCTCTTCAATTTACATTAAACATATTCCCCTTAACTGGCAGTCAGCTGCTCTGAAGTCAGTCGCAACTAATGAATGCAGATCAGGACTTGCTATCCAGTTTTCTAGTGATCTTAGTGTATTTAAATTTAGATAAATGAAAATTTTATTTTGCAAGATAATTTGTGGACAGGAGGCATAGTTGTGTAGTGGTTAGCACTATCGCCTTGCACCTCCAGGGTCTGGTTTCAATTACTGGCCAGGCTCGATTCCCATCTCTGTGCACATGGAGTTTGCATGTTCTCCCCGTGCTTGGTGGGTTTCCCCCGGGAACTTTGGTTTCCTCTCACATTCCAAAGATATGCAGCTTAGGCTATTTGGCACTCCCAAATTGCTCGTAGTGTGTGAATTAGACTGTGTACTGTATGTGTGTGCCCTGTGATGGATTGGCACCCTGTCCAGGGTGTACCCTGCCTCATGCCCTAAGTCTCCTGGGATAGGCTCCAGGTCCCTGCGACCCTGAGTACAGAATAAATCGGTATAAAAGATAAGTGAGTGAGTTTGTGGACATTATAATACAGTTGAGATAAAAAGAGAAACGCGGCAGGTTTGGTTTCTTCGCTTATTTGCCAATATAACTGATTAACTAACAGACTAAGTGAGAAGCTGTTAGATTACATTTGCAAACATTGGACTTTTACATGTGATAATGTCAAAACAAGTATAAGCCAATTGTTTTTCCTGATAGCAATCTTCATAATAAGATGGAGCTTATTTGGACATGCTCCCAAGAAGTTGGTTGAGGAGAGCTGGGTTTTGGGGATTGTGTGATGTGAAATTGCATAAAGATCGAGAACACCATGTAATCCTCTATTTGCAACAACTGTAGGCTGCATTCACAATATCAGACAGAAGTGACTCAATTTTTTTTTACCCTAATGTGAAATAGGTACAATTTTTCAGGGCTGTCTGAAAGCACAAGTCAGATTTATATATATAAAAGTAGTGTGAGAACTTAGTTTGGGGTCCAAAGTCCAGAGTAACAATGGTGCGAGAAAAAGGTCGGAGTTTATGACTCAGAGCCTCATGTTGAGCGGCCAACACTATAAATGTAAGAGCGCCATGAGGGTGGAGCGGTGCCATGTTTTCCAGATGCTTCAGAGGTGAGGAAAGGCAGCACTGCCGATTGATCACTGCATGAGAGAGATCCTGACCTGCAGCAGGCATTCCTGTGTGCAGGCTGTGCCTCAGTTTCACAGGATGGACATAAGAGCTGTCTGTTGGAGACTCACAAGTGGGTGTGTGCCTGAGTTTCACAGGAGGGAATGGAGGAGTTAGGCTGTATTAAAGGCCAGGACAACCGACTCTGCTACTCCAAAGCAATAAGGACCCTTCTGCACATGTGAGTGGCATGTAAGCAGGGCAATACCCTGCATGCGTCCCGGGGATGGCATAAAGGTGAGCTGACAACGCTGATCGAGCACCTGCTTAAGTACACTACGCATGCTATACTGTTATGTTTCAGTCAGGGCTTGCTACGCATGATATGGTGTTGGAATATCAGCTTTTATATTATACTGCTCTTCTTCCTGTCTCAGCCCTTTCATCAGTGCAGCCACCATATCCGCCCAAGCTAGCCACCCAAAAGCAAGAGGGCAAGTGCAGCCCTGCCCCCTGCTTGAGCTTGTGTCGCTGTGAGTAACAACCCATCTCATGTAAGCCACGGTGTAAAAAGACGGAACACACATTGCACCTGTTCACGCTTGGGGTGCCAGTGCAGGGGGACTGTGAGCTATCAATCTACATAGTAGAGCTCACGGCACCAGAGTGGTTGGACAAGGAACCACTGATTGACCTGCACAAACCAAAACAACGGAGATGCCACACACCCTAGGAACTTTACAGGTGGCAGAACAAGACTCGGCTATTTGTGTGCTGTACGGATGACGTCATGCAAAGACTTACATGGGCACTGTGCACCTACTGAGTGTCCCAGCGATGAGAAAGGCTGGTGTGATTGCGATATATACATTGGCCAGGCGATCAGGGGCACTAATCATGTCTTTTTTTTTTTCTTTTTTTTTTTTTCTTGGATCTGTTCTAATACTGTTACTAAACATTATTAAAACTGTTGTCATACTGTTGTCTATCGTTCTGCTGTTTTCTCGTTTTTGTCATACAGTAGTTCATTTTTATTTGTTCATGTCGAGATTGGTTTTTCTTGTTTGCTTTTCTTCATTAACATTAAGTCTTAACCTCTGCACTTATGCCTCACCCGCTAAACCCCACACATGGCATCAAGAATATTTTTGCTACAATCACATCTGTTGTTTGAAATAAATGAAGCACAAATATAATGTTTTACTCCAGATGGCACAAGCAAAGATGTATCAATGGCACATGCATGCCATATTATAGGACAGACGCATTCACATTAGAGTCAGACAAAAATCACTTGTAATTATAAATGTGAACTGCCATGCCATAAAAGTCTGATCTGACCAAAAAAATCAACAAAACAAAATGTTGGCTTCTAATGTGAACATAGCCATAGTTTCTTTATTTATTTACAGTGGACCCTGCTTATTACGATGGACCAACAAGGGACAGAATGAGTTATTATGGAAAAAAAATGTTTTATTTTAGAAACAAGTACAATCAAAATGGTAAAATTCCCAGGCATCGCCAAACCAACTTTAAGAAATAATCTCTCCAGTGAGTCTTCGGTTTTTTCTTATGCACGTAATTAATGACATTTCATCCTCTCCCTCGCTCTACATATGTAATGTCTAAATGAGCCGGCCAGCTCTATGACATAATCAGTCTGTGACCGCTATGGTTATATTGTAACAGATCTTGGACTCACAAGATGGCCATAAGAAAAGTCCCTTGCTGCACAAGTACAGTAAAAAACATTAACCTGTTCAAATTCAGAACAAAGACACCCACTCATTGCATAAGTATAATCATTAGTGTCTTTGTATTAAAATGTAAATTAAGGCTGTGAGTTTTGAAATTGTTGCAGGTATTATTATCGATCAAAGCACTGATCTCTTTGTAGATTATCTTTCCAGTAGATTTTTTCTTTTTCGGCTTTGGAGTTTGAAATCGATTTTCACTGACTTTGAGAATGTTTTTTTATTTATTTATAGTTATTCATTCATTCATTCATTCATCTTCTATACCGCTTAATCCTGTGTTCAGGGTCGCGGGGGACCTGGAGCCTATCCCAGGAGACTTCGGGCACTAGGCGGGGTACACCCTGGAAAGGGTGCCAATCCATCGCAGGGCACACACACATACACACTCACACACCCAATCACACACTACGGGCAATTTTTAGGAACGCCAATTAGCCTAATCTGCATGTCTTTGGACTGTGGGAGGAAACCGGAGTACCCGGAGGAAACCCACCAAGCACGGGGAGAACATGCAAACTCCATGCACACAGAGACGGGAATCGAGCCTGGCCGGGGAATCGAACCCAGACCCTGGAGGTGCAAGGCGACAGTGCTAACCACTACACCACCGCGCCGCCTATTTATAGTTATTATTATTTTATGTTTTTCAAGTCTTTAAAAGAAGAGAACAGAAAGAAACAGGGCTGATTTTTTAATGGCATATAAACAAACGTTATTTAGTCATGATCATTTAAGGGAAAAGATTGTTTTTAAGATTGTTTGCAACTTCAAGCATCTGAAGTCTCTTTTCTTTGTTGTTGATTTATTAATTAATAATTTTTTTTATTCATTACAGGTTTACATTTCATGTGTAAAATCTTAATATACTGTACAGTAAATATAAACATTTTTATAAAAACATAATGATAATGTAATGTGTAAATGTAATTTTAATATTTAAAAGCAAAGTTTACAGTCTGGTAGGACTGCCGGTCAACATTCACACACTACGGGCAATTTGGGAACGCCAATTAGTCTAATCTCAATGTCTTTGGACTGGAAACAGAGGAAATTCACCAAGCACAGGGAGATCATGCAAACTCTATGCACACAGACCCAACACGGGAATCAAACCCAGGACCTGGAGGTGCAAGGTGACGGTGCTAACCACTATGCCACTGTTATAACATTACAGCACATAATATACGTACAGTACATATGAATATATACAGTAGCATATACAGTATTCAAACAAATGTCATATCTATAATATTGCCGTGACCATAGTATTTTCTATGCTCATACTGTAGGAAGGCTTGACTTAGTCTATGGAACCAGTAATTGAACCGACATTACATTTTTTTACACAGTTTGTGCTGTACTGAATCTGTTCAAGTTTCCAGAGACCTGTCAGGATCCTGAGTAGTGAAGTTTCAGCAGGGTGAGTAAACACAACAACAAATACCCTCAAGCAGGCACAGTTGATTCAAACAGACTTTATTTTTTAGGTTCTGTCTTCATAATTTATGCAGGTCTGTTCAATCTGAGTTTTTTGCGTTATATGATATGATGAGCCCTGCGATGGGTTGGCACCCTGTCCAGGGTGTACCCTGCCTTGTGCCCTAAGCCTCCAGGGATAGGCTTCAGGTCCCCTCGACCCTGAATAGAGGATAAAGCGGTATAGAAAATGAATGAATGAATGAATGAATGAATGAATGAATGATATGATGAGACATCAATAAGACATCTTGTCATTAGATTAGGGTGGTGCACATCAATGTCAAATTACCAACCACCCAATAACATAAACAGGAAACAAGAGGGCAATACAAACACAAAGAATGTTGACTTTTTCAAGGATTTTTTTTTCATTTCCTTGTGTATTCTCTTGCATCAGTGTAGTGCCTAGTAACAACAGAATCATGAAGTGTATAATTACTATATCTACATACACCGCCTGGGGAAGAGTAAAAACGCACTGTTCAGTTAACACACACGGATGAATTTGTTGGTATTCTTGCATCAAGGAAATAAAAACCACAGTGGTCACAGAAATAACTTGAACTTGACGAAAGTAATCATAAATAATTTAATAAACATCAACAAATAAAAATCTAAATACATTACTTTTGAATTGTGTTTCAGACTATTGTAGAAAACAACCTACAGTATGAAACACGCCTGAATATACTGTACATGATGAGACCCTTACCCTAATATTTTGTTGCACAACCTTTTGAGGTAATCACTGCAATCGAGCTGTCAGTGAGACTTCTGAGGCCTGAGACTGAGATTTCTGACACTGGGCAGTACGTTTACCTCCAGAATGCTCTGATATACTTGAGATTGCTTTGTACCCTACACATATTCAAGACAGCCTGTGCCAGATACAGCAAAAGGAGCCCTAGGTACAATGCTTTTTTCTTCAAACAAACAGCTGATGTGACTTGCCAAAAAGCTACATTTTTGTCTTCTGTGTCTAAAATACATTCTCCCAGGAGGATTGTGCTTGTCAGTAGGCACATTGGCAATTATTTATAAAAAAAATTTTAAGGTGCTTTCAACAGTGGATTTCTCCTTGGTTGTCTGTATAAGGATTAGACATTGGAGCAATAGAAAAATATGCATCCAGGTAAAAAGGAAAGTGCTCATCAGGCGATGCACCCACTATGGACAGTGCACACTGTTTCACCACCTGGGCAATGCTATGATCTAGGTTTGCTCCAGCTGGCCAGGTCTAGACTCAGCAACATTGTCTGGCAGAAGCTCACTGAATTCTGCTGACGACCTGAATGACTTGGTTATCCCATGGTTTTATTTTTATTTTACTCATGTGACCAGCATATGCTAGGACAACAATACAAAGTTTCATCAGGCTTAAATTAAATGAAATTGAATTAATAAAAATGTAAAAATGACACAGAGTCACACACAATGTCACAGAGTCCTGACCTTAACCCCATTAAAAGTCTTAGGGATGAGGCAGAGAAGACTTTGAGGCACAAATAAATGTTGTGATGCTGCATAAGATTTATGTAATGAAACCCATATTCTGCCAAATTAAATATTATAGCAAGTGAATGCTATGGTTTATAGATGCAATTGAACTATCAATGTTTAATTGATATCCCTGTTGTCTGAATTCAGTGGTATCGTTATCAGAAATTGGATAATACTTCAGACAATACTTAATATAAATGTTATTAACTTAATACTTAATATAAATGTTAACAACATCTCAGCATTTAAATCTTTACTCAAAACTCACTTTTTTTCCGAATGTTCCGAATGTTGTGTTCCTAATTGTTTTGTACTTTAGTACTTAAATTTCTGTTTGTTTTATTCTTTTTTTTGTTTGTTTTAGATTTCACTCATTGTAAAGTGTCCTTGAGCTCTGGAAAGGCGCTATATAAATTAAAATTATTATTATTATTATTATTATTATTATTATTATTATTATTATTATTTAACACCTGCTACACAGACAATATTCTATTTGATTTTAGCATTTTTTTAAATGATCTGCAGCATGATATATACTGTAGTTAACAAAGGAGCCACATAATTCTTTCTTCTCCATAGCTTGTGAAGAGTTTTCTGAATAGAAATTAAATCTGTTCCTTATGAAAACGGTGCCCTCATGAACTGCTAGCTCTTTGCTTTTGAAACTTTTTTTTTTCATCTGGATTCTCGAGAGATGCAATTATTGTGCAGTCGACTTGTAAAGCTTAGCTTACTGGGAATACATGGCCCCTTTTTGCATTTGGTTCTTCCCTGTGCGTCAGCCATTCTTCATGTTATTTATAACAGCTGCAGTGTGGGGTTGATGCCATTGTGATAATTCAATGATACACCTTATCTTTTAGCACAAGGTGTTGCTATTGTAAATAAGTCACAAATATGAAGCATCAAAACCTACACTAATGGTCAATGGTATAAACCATGAATTAACGACTCTTTTAGGGGAATAATCAGCAATCAGAGACATTGAATGGTTTGAATATTACACCCAGTAAAAAAAATCATACATAAGACCGTTTTCTTATAGCTAATTATAATGCAAACCTAAGGGTTTGTTAGAAAAGATTACTTCATTACCTTAAAGTTGGAAAAAAAGTTCATCATCTTCTTCTTCTTCTTCTTCTTCTTATTATTATTATTATTATTATTATTATTATGTTCTATTTCCTAGCAGAACCACAGTAACAGATCAGTGTTCTTATTAGAATTCTAATAAGAATGATTTCAATCAGGTGAAAAAATATTGTCCATATAGCCTCCGAGTGGCGCAGTGGTAAAGCGCTTGCCATATCATCCGGAGATCGCTGGTTCGAACCCTGGGTGATGCTGTTTTCCTCTCACAGCCGGAGGCAGAGAGCTGATTGGCCGAGCTCTCTCAGGGGGGAGGGATGAGAGATACTTGGGTTCCCCCATTAATTACGGCTTTACAGCCAATCAGGGGTGTCTGTGAACTCGCTAGCGCGATCCTCCAAGTGTGTTACTCCGCCCCTCTGTGAGCAAGCAGTTTGAAAAAATGCGGTTGGCTGACGTCACGCGGTTCAGAGGAAACATGTGATAGTCTTCGCCCTCCCGACTGAGTGGTAGTGGTAGCCTTAATGAGGGAGCCCCCTAGTGACGGGGAGGAATTGGCCATGACTAAATTGGGGAGAAAAAAAATATAATAATAATAATATATATATATATATATATATATATATATATATATATTGTCCATATAAACATGGCTATTGATTCCTGAAATATGGAAGAAACAGGACTTCTTCCTGATTTCATGTGCAGAAGTGAATATGTACACATTTTTTTCATTAGTGGTAAAAAACATACATTTTCATGTGAATCTTCATGCAATGTCACTATGAATACAGTACAAGTAATATAAGTAAACAATATCAAAAGTTATAAAATATTAATTGTGTCATACATTTTGAAATACAATTTGCAGTTATGTACTGTATATTATCTTAAAATGTAAATTATTCTAATAGTGGAAAGTTAAAAATTTTATAAAGGAACCACAAGCTCTGTCTGCTGCACTTCCACATGTTTGCTGAACGAGAGAGAAGTAAACACACACATGCGCAAGTTTTCTCTGATTTGCTCACAGAACAGAAGAAGTATATAGGTTCTAAGTCAATGCCCTAAACACATGGTCCAAACACAGAGTACCCCTCAATGCAACATGCAAGATTTCATCACAGAACATGAGCCATTCACACAGTCTATATACATTACACAGCAAACCATTTTCCATAATTTTCGAATAAAATAATGTGAAGAGACAGAGAGAGAGAGAGCATGGCAAAGGTGAGACAGCTCAAAGGAAAAATATCTGGAAACATTACCCAATATGAAGGATTCTTAAAAGCAGTGTGTATTTGTGGTTATGATGGAGGACTAATACTTATTAATCTGCAGGTGGAAGAAATAGGAAGGAGAGGGAAGGAGGGTGAGAAGAGTCAAGTGAGTGATCAGAGCGAAATAGAGGGCAAAAAAGAAAAACAAGCTAGTGAGAGAGTGAGCGCTGAGGCTTGAGGATAAGAGCCTGAAATCCCAACACACAAAGTGATGTGCTCAAGAGGAGCCTCTCAATATGTTTCCTTGATCAGTCAGCTTACATAATATAATTAAACACTTTAAGCAGGCTTTCACAACCAAAGCAGAGTATGTGCACTGTGGGGAGAGGGGAGAAAAATCCCTTATGAGGGCCAATATATGCCTCAGCATTAGCACTGCTGCCTCAGAGTCACAGCCTCAGCAGAAATCCTTTTGTTCCGCTGCCACTCTGGCTTCATGTAGACCAACGTAACACACAGCGCATACACAGATTGGAAAGAGAGAGAGATATTGCATAAAGGGAAATATCAAAGACCAATATGAAATCCATCAAGTGTTCATCTTTGTACATTTTTGTATCTCATATTTCAATACACAGTATCTCTTTACAAAGGTACTCGTGCTTGAGTGTTTAGACTGGCTCACTTTGATCGTCTCCTAGAATATCAGTGCTTTAACACAGCTTTAGGCAATACTTCACACTTTGTTGTTTTCAGCAGGAAAACTGGAGGCAGGACAGACACATATACAGATGTGTTAATCAGGGCTTATGTAACACTGGCAAGCCGTAATCTAAAGCCGAACCTTCCATTCCCACAGAAGCATTCCCCTTTTCTGTCACTCACACACCTACTTTACAAGCAGCACACAGTTGGCTCACCATTTTATTTGACTGACAGCACAGGATTTTCATATAAACCAAGTATCTTTCACCATTCCACACTGAGAAGTGGGAGTGTAATTAGACTCACGGTAATATGTTTTCATGAGCTACTGTTATTAAAACAGAGCTCATGAATTATATTTCTATTACCATATTTTTTTATTAATGTGTTTGTTGACAACAAAATAGCCTGCCCCTGGCTCTCTTCTTTTAATTTTATGTTTCACTAATTAGGATACTCATAAACATGTTGCATATGAAAAATGTTATGCCACTGTGTATTAAAGGACATCCATTCCCAATTCCCATCTCGAAGCCCATGTCTGTCTTTAAGTTCCTACAGTACCTTGATTCTGTTGTTACAATTTTTATGCCCATGGCATTATGCTTTTTTCAGATCTCACTCCTGCCAAAATTGTGTTCTACAAGCTCCTGCTCCTATGATCTCGAATCTGCAATGCACAGCCTAAAGCTTGGGCCCTCTTTAGGTTCTAAAGGCCTCTATCTAGGCCTTCTATCCTGTGGTCCAAAAGCATCTATTCCCAAAAGCATACACTACCTGTCTCAGACCGGGTTGGTCTGATCTGATCTAATCCGGCATGACCCATTTCATTGTGCACATTTTTCAGCACGAGTGGTTTCAGCTTCTCTAGTAGAAATAACTGTTTGTTGTCGATGTTGTTGTTGGTCTTTCGGCTGCTCCCGGCAAGGGGTCACCACGATGCCAGTAGAGAATTCAGAAGTTTGTTCCAATCATGTACGAGTCTCCTTTTTTTCTGGTCATATTTAGTTTGTCCTCCTTATATGGTACCCAAAAATTTCCCTTAAGTGTGACTACATTTTGAATTATAGGATCATCATACCTTGCAGTCTTGATATCTGTTTCAGACATCCTACTTACTGTCTAATGATCTGAGCCTCTGATGACTTTGTCTCTTTGCCACATTGTGGAAACAACATTATAAAAGTAGATGTGATAGATGACACAGTTTCTCTGCTATTTTGATTCGCACGATATGTAAAAATGTGAGGCCTAATACCAATTAACATTAAGCTTGACTTTTCATAGCAAATTATTGTCCGTGATTACAGGAAACCTTCATGTATAGTACATGTTACCCAAAGCTAACCATGTTAGTCCTTGTAAACAATAGCACAACAATAGACTTTGTTGAAGGTCTCTATATACAGTATAAAAAAACAAAAGGTAGATTGAAGTGAGGGTTTGCTAGTATACTGTAGGATGATATATTACAGTAGATCAACAAACCACATCAACAAACTGCAGTTGCTCTTTTCATTCGTTTTTCTTGTTTATCTGTCTTCATAGGCTTTTGTTGTTTAAGTCATAATGACCCTACAGTAAATTGTACAAAGGCTGAGCAAGCCTAAAGCAATTCTCTATGAAGGATTCATCCATCCATCCTTCTATGAACCTCTGTAGTCCAACTGGGGCCCGTGTAGGCCAATGGTGACCATTGTATTTCTTCTCATTTTTATGACCATGGTCAACATTCACTCACTCATTCACACACCCGATAAGTCAGAAATCAAAGGAATCTTTAGATCTGATAATAGTTTCCAAATTCAAATTCAAATTTTATTTGTCACATAGACAGTCACACACAGTACGTAATGCAGTGAAATGCTTATACGACAGCCTGTGACCTTAAAAATAAAAAGATTATTAATAGGAGATAAATACGGAATAAAATAAGAAAGAAAATATAGAAAATATCTTTAGTTAAGAAAAGAATAATATATTTATAGAAGATAAAACAAAATATAAAATATAAGCCAAATATAAGGAAATCTAGCTATACAAATATACAATATCACGACAGCAAACTTGATGATGGTGATGGAGTTGGTAGTGGCCACGTAGTTATATGTGTACAATGAGTACAGTAGAACACAACCAATGACCCTGACCGGCACTCAACCCTGGGGGGCTCTAGTGCTGAGATTGAGGGAGGCTGAGACATGTACGCCCATCCTTACTGCCTGTGCTCTGCCAGAACCACTGGCACAGAGATAGGCCCAGGTGCTCTAGCTTGGTGGTGAGTGTGGAGGGAATTAACGTAATTAATGCTGAACTGTAGTCGACAAAGAGCATTTTAACATAATTCCCCCTTCTAGTGTCCAGGTGTGAGAGATGTGTGGAGGAGGTGAGAGATGGCATCATCTGTAGAGAGGTTTGGATGGTAAGCAAACTGTAAAGGGTCAAGTGTGTCAGGTAGTGAGGAAATGATGACGTCTCTTCTCAAAGCACTTCATCACTACTGAGGAGAGGATTACCTGGTGATAATCATTGAGGGAAGCAGGATGGGGTTTCTTAGGGACAGGAACAATGATGGAATCTTTAAAACATGCAGGGATTAGTGACTGGTATAAGGAGAGGTTGAATACCTCTGTGAATCCAGTTGCTAGCTGGTCTGAGGCTTTTCCGGTGCTGGCAGTGTCTTCCTGTCTGCAGCCGATGGCATTAGCATCACAAGTATCTTTAGCTTTGAAGCAAGCATAGAAGTTCAGTTCGTTTGCCAGAGACACTTCCGCATTTGTCATACCGGATGTTGGTGCTTTATAGGCCGTTATTGTCCTTACTCCCTGCCGCAGGATCCTAGAGTCACTCTGTTGAAGCTGTGATTTTAGTTTCCTCCAATAGAGCTGTTTCGCCTCCTTCACCACTTTCTGGATGTTGTATGATACAGCCTTGTACTGGTCTATGTCACCCGACGCAAGTCCCGCGATATCTCAGAGCGTCACGGATGGTTTTATCCACCCACGGCAGCAGTGCGATTTCTTGCCGATTCCCACAACAGCTTCCATAAACTCCTTGATGTCATCGAAGCTGCATCAAAACGACCCAGTCTGAGCCATCGAATGCATCCTGTAGTGTGGCCACCATTTGGTCCTCCAGCGCTCGACTTCCCTCTGAACCGGAACTTTCTGTTTGAGACTTTGTTTTGTATTTTCGCTTGAGGAAGATGGCGACATGGTCGGACTTCCTAAACAAGGGAGAGATTGTGCCTTGTAGCCGTGCTTGACTATTGTATAACTATGATCCCCTGGTGGGGCAAGTGATATGCTGATAAAAGTTTGGCGCTGCATGTTTGAGGTTGGTGATGTTAAATTCCTCTGCCACAATAAGCTGAGCATCCTGGTTTTGCGTTTGGTGCTGTGTGTGTGTCATAGTGTATGTTCGGCAGTGACTGGACGTGGATGCTAGGCAGAGGTGTGCATTGTGCATGGGCTTTCAGCCTGCTCCTAACGCCGATTCATTTCCGTCTGGGTCACCGTTTTGGGTCGCGTCCTTTGTTCTCCCTCAGGATCTCACTCAACCAACTTGTATTCGGGGTTAAAAAAGTTTAATTGTACATTGTATACCAATAGAAATAAGAGTATCTCTACCATACCTAATGTACTCAATTGTGAATCTAAAATGGTGCTAGGGCAATACTGTAGTTAAGCCAAACCCATTTAAATAAACCCTAGGGATTGCAAAAGGCTGTGGCGTGTCTTGACCTTTCATCAAAAAATCCTTAATGATAAACACTGCATGGGATGAAGAACCAAGTGAATCCCCCAACCTGTCCAATACATTCTGTATTCATAGCAGTTGGTGCTCATACAGAATAGTCTTGCTATTTAACTCTCTGAAATCAAAACACAACTGTAGACTACTGTCTTTTGATAACACAAACAACTGGCAAAGAGTTCTCTCAACGATTATCGCCCTGTAGCCCTCACAGTAGTGATGAAGTGCTTTGAGCGCCTGGTCAGAGACTTCATCATTTCTTCACTACCCGACACACTGGACCCTCTGCAGTTTGCATACAGTCAGAACCGCTCCACAGATGATGCAATCTCTCATCTACTCCATACATCACTCACTCACCTGGACACTAGGAAGGGGAATTATGTTAAAATGCTCTTCATCGACTACAGCTCTGCATTTAATACCATAATTCCCTCCACACTCACCACCAAGCTGGAGCACCTGGGACTCAGCTCATCTATGTGTCTGTGGATCTCCAACTTCCTGACTGGCAGACCACAGGCAGTAAGGATGGGCGGACACGTCTCAGCCTCACTCACTCTCAGCACTGGAGCCCCCCAGGGTTGTGTTCTGAGCCCCCTGCTGTACTCCTTGTACACCCACGACTGCGTGGCCACTACCAACTCCACCGCCATCATCAAGTTTTCTGACGACACTGTCGTGGTGGGCCTGATCACCAACAATGATGAGTCGGCCTAGGTAGAAATCTGGAGAACTGGTGCCAGAGGAACAATCTCCTCCTGAACGTCAGCAAGACAAAGGAGCTGATAGTGGACTTCAGTACAAAGCAGGAGAGGAACTACCAGACCCCCATCATCAACAAGAGCCCAGTAGAGAGAGTGGACAGCTTCAGATACCTCGGTGTTCACATCACGCATGACCTGTCATTTACATTTACATTTACATTTAGGCATTTGGCAGACGCTCTTATCCAGAGCGACTTACAAAAAGTACTTTAAAGTTAACATCACTGGATACATACTTACACTGGGTTAACTAGGTTTATAACTAAGTACCATTAGTCGAACACAACTGGGAAGAGAGTTTTTTTTTTTTTTCCGTCATGGTCCTGTCACATCAACACCGTGGTGAAAAAGGCCCGACAGCGTCTCTACCACCTCAGACGCTTGAGAGACTTCAGATTGCCCTCTAAGGTGCTCAGGAATTTCTACTCCTGTACCATAGAGAGCATCCTGACGGGTAACATCACGACCTGGTTTGGAAACAGCACCATGCAGGACAGACGAGCTCTACAGAGGGTGGTGCGATCAGCTGAGCACATCATCCGCACCGAGCTCCCTGACCTGCACTCGATCTACAGCAAGCGGTGCTGGACCAAAGCCAGGAAGATCGTGAAGGACCTCAGCCACCCCAACAATGGACTGTTTTCTCTGTTGCGGTCTGGGAAGCGATTCCGCTCCCCTAAGGCCAACACAGAGAGACTGAGGAGGAGCTTCTTCCCGCAGGCGATATGGTCTCTCAATCACACCACCACACAGGATTAACAACATCTTTTTAAACTCCCAACATTGACTGGACAATCATGGACACATTCATACACACTCACACTGCATATTTATATGTCTGGACCATTGCACAAGACACTTTAATAAGTCACTTTTTATGCATATTTGCACAACCACTGCCACTTTCAAATATTTCTATATTTTGTAATATTTTTTATCATGCCCTTATTTGTACAGTTTATTTTAATAGTTACATTTATTTTATTTAGTATTTCTTTTTATTCATATTTATTCCTTACGTACAAGATTTTATTTTATTTCTTAAGGTCACTGGCGGTCGTATGAGCATTTCACTGCATTTCGTACTGTGTCTGTGTATGACTGTGTATGTGACAAATAAAATTTGAATTTGAATTAATAATGTAGATTCCTACTCCAGCCTCTTTTAAGAAGGTTTTGAACATAATCCAGTACCTCTTTGTTCAGCAGTTTCAAAATTGAGTTGCAGGACTTCTGAACCGGAGTTTCATATTTTACTGTAGATTAAAATTTAGATACAACCTACATATGTCTCCATCTTCTTTAGCAAAGTCATCAGATTCCTCACACAGAATTTTTTCAAAAAATGTTCCTTTCAAGTCTTTGAAAGTACCTGATGTAATCAGTTTCAGCATTGTGCAAAACCAAGAACTTCTGTTCTCTTAGGTCCTACTCCTATACGTCTACCTTGAACCTCATAAACCCTACCCCACCTGGAGTATGAGATTTACAAGCTTCTACTCCTTGTTACTGACATCAGGAGGAATGTAACTCTTGTTCTGTTTAGATTCAGACAGTGTGTCCTCGTGTGTCCCAGTGTGCCGGCCTTTCAAATAAGTAGTTATATGAATAGAATAAACAATGTAGAATGGATAAAGCATGAAAATATGGGGAAAAGGTGACGAAAAAAAATTTTTTTGTTCGTTTGTTTTAAATTTAACAATTCAGTATTTGTTAAATGCAAATCCATAGTTAAATACAATCCATAGTTAAATACATTATTGATACATCAACTGATATTGACATGAACTGTTATTTATAAAAAAATAAAAAAAAAGTTTTTGGTCAAATTCTGACTACTAATAATCTAATAATTTCCATAAATTATGTATTAATGCACATTAATTGTGCACACTAAAAAGTGTTAATTGAAATCACGGAAGGCTGCTACTACTAGGAAGGAGTATTTATGACTCTTATACTGTACTTCATATGAAAACCAATACTATGGGGTGGTGGGTCAGAAGTTATTTATTTGTTTGTTTGTTTGTTTGTTTGTTTGTTTGGTTATTTTATTTATTTCATTTTATTTTACTTCTGCCTAAATGTCAGAATTTATGAGTTACAAATTACTCTATTGTTCATTGTTAGATACCTTCCTCAAACCACCTTCAACCTTTAAGACTCTGCTGATTCTATATCCATAGATAGCAGCTCCAATTCATCCTCAGTTACATGGATGCCATCTAAATATACCTCAGATATACTTTGTAGTGCTCATTGCAAATCAATAAAAAAAGGGCTTTCCTGCAAAGCTTGCATGAGGTTAGGTGGCTTTGTATGTTTTAATACTGAAACTAACATTATAAAAAATTGTTAGAATGCACCAACACTTTTGATTAAGGTAGGCCTCGTCTCCCACTTTCTCCCACTGAATTAAAGTCTGTGCTCTATAAAGTGTCTATTTTTGCTCCTCTCCTTGACCATGGTTTAAAACCAGATTCAGAAAGAGCACAGAGCATGAGCCTCTGGGGAAGGCAACGCATTTTTAAACACTTTTATGTTTCCAGTTCTCCAAAGAAATGAACACTAAAGATGGCCATTCACACCACTCAGCATGGAATTAATATTGAACTCCGTGATATTGCAGCCAAAGCTGCTGTGACCTCCAACAATACAGTTCAGCAGCTTTATGGAGAACAGAGACCTATTGCAGATCCCCATTTCTCAATCTGTCTTTTGTTTAGGAATTTAAGCACTTAAATAACAGCAAATTGTGGTTAGAAACAATATTGTTTTGTTAAAAATAAAAACATCCGGACATAAAAGAATCTCATTAAAAGTATGTTGCTGTGTGGAAATTCGTAACTTAAATGTTCGTAAGTCGGGGACTTAATTACTGTAGTTGAAGATCCTAGCAATAATATATTAGAGTGGTAAAAAATTAAACTGGAAGCTCCAGAGACAGCCAATAAAAGTAAATATCAATAGGTAAAAAGTATGCCACTGTGGTATGAATAGAATAAAGACAAGTTGTTATGAGAAAATAGTCAATTAAAGGATGGTTTTGATTATTTTCCTATTATAGCACACCCTGTCATGTTTAATTGATCACTTAATACACATTTCCCCTCAAACTAACCTGCTCTGACAGGTGTTTGGAATCAGGCCTATTCACTTGAAAAATGCATTTTAATATCTTTTGGGTTCCTGCCATCATCATAAAATAAGACAATAACTTATAAGCAGTGATGTTTTTAGAAGCATATTGTCGGAATGCCAGGTCAGAAGTACCCAAAATCAGCTGTGTGTGAGTAAGGGTGCTTTTATGGTATGAAATCCAACCCTACTGCAAAATCATTAAGGCCATCTGTCTCCACCAATATATGCATGTTCACCACATGAATCGAGCTCATCCTCTGAACTACATAGTCATAGCTGGTAAAATATGGAAGGCACGCAAGAGGGTCACTCTGACTGTCAAGGTTGACTTCCCTGTATGCCTCTTATATTTATGTTCATTGGTAACTCAGAAATCAACTAGTTGCTAAAGCATAGAAAATGAAGATTAATGCTAAAACAGAATATTGTACTGTATGTGAGATGGAAAAGCAAGAAAAGGCCAAACATGCCTAGAGTGCAGATGGAACATCCAATTTTGGTGACAAATATTAAGACATTGTTTAAGTAGTTCATATACCTGACCTATAGATTTTCTCGTTTTGTTCCTAACTCTAAATATTGTTGTGATTTATTTCAGAAGTAGAATCACTGTCTCTAATTTATCTGTAACAATAAAATATTTTGGCAACACGGTGGCTTAGCCTGTACCTCCGGAGTCCGGGTTTGATTCCTGCCTTAGGCCTGTGTGCATGGAGTCGGCATGTTCATCAGCACTCCTAAATTGCACATAGTGTGTGAATGAGTATGCGAGTGTGTGTGCACTGCGATGGATTGGCACTCCATCTCATGGTACTCCATCTCATGGGGTCTCTTGGGATAGGCTCCAGGACCCCCGCAAACCGGTATACAAGATAAAGTGGTATAGATGATGAGGCAAGCAAAGTTAATTTTGTTTACTATTAATACCTGGATATTAAATAAAAAATAACGTGTTTAATTGTAAACATTGTGTGTCCTTATGAACATTATGTGATAAGAGATCATTGGCTGCTCTATATCAGTGGTTCCTGGAATTTTCCATGCCCTGAACATTTGATTGTTTTTATTGTTCTACAGTACCTTTTCTTTTTAGAAAACACTAAAATGAGCAGGGCAGGGGGTCATTCAAGGCCAAGGTTGGGCTTTATACTGTATACCGAATAAGGTAAAGGAATAATCTTGAGAGGTCAATACACTAAGTAAGTTCACCACCGCACAGTATGTACTATGTCCAAAACTTCGGAGCAAAAGTATGGATACATACAGTACATATCTTAAGTCCTGTTTTTGTCACCTTACCTAAAGGCCCCAATTAGGATATATTTTATAATATTCACATAGAAGCAATTATTCATTTTCAACACAACTTACTATATAATTTTAATCAACTAATTAAATCACACACACACTCTAACAGTCTCTGCATGGTTTGTGTGTATACTCTTTGAGAAAACAGCTCAGGATGAGCAATTGTGGTTTATCTAGATGAAATATTAATTTGCACAACATACAAAAAAATTTGCAAGATCCACCACATGACACTGTGTTACACACCTGTCATATATACCAGCTATCATAGTCACAGGAATCCTAGAGCCTATCCCAGGAGCCTCAGGGCACTAGTCGGGGTACACCCTGGACAGGTTGCCGGTCCATCGCAGGCCGTTATAACAAAACTACAAACAATTTGGCAATGATAATTAGCCTAATCGATATGCCGTTGGACTATAGGAGAAAACAAGAGTACTTGACGGAAACCCACCAAGCACGGAAAGAACATGCAAACGCCACGCACACAAATCCAAAGGCAGGACTTGCTCAAGATCCTTGGATCCTCACAGTGCTAACCACACCACTGGATTTTTTGTAAGGTATTTGTAAAATGCTATGATTTTTTAATATTGAGAATTGTTTTTGTTTTTTAACTGTATACTGTATCTTTAAATGCTAGCCTTAAGAAATCTGTAGATTTGTATCTAATGTACAGTGTCTGATGAATGTTGGAAATTGTGAATAGAATTGGGTATTGTAATTCACATCCACAATTCACTTGAACACATTTACTTCCATGTGTGAAAAAAGTTTGTGGGAAAAATATCATAAACATCATTAGAACCAAATGACATATTTTAAGCTGACATATTACAGCATGTACTGTACCTGCTAATATTTTATTAGCTTTAACTGTTATGTGATAAAAAGCCCTACTTAGGGTAATATGTGTCTGAAAGCAGGGCATCTGCTTCTTGTTTACGTACAGTACAATAGGAAAGAAATCTTTATTTTATATTTTCTCTTTGAAAATGATCTGTAAGCGTAGGTTTAACCTATACTTACTTATGCTAATGTAGTAGGATAAAAGAAAAAAACTGTGTCGCTAAACAGAAAAAGAAACTCATGTTGTAGAAAATGCATTTAAATATGAAACCATATGTTAAATCAAAGTTTATTGGTACAGTTGCGTATTATAAACAGAAACAACCCCTGTTAAAGTTTGACTTGTGGTGTTTGGTTCAAATTAACCGTAAACTAAAAATATGAAATGAATAAATAAATAAATGAATGAATAACATGTCCACTCTGTCTCTTTTTATGTCTGACTGAGGATTTTTTGCCCTTGATTACAGGTGATGGTTAACATTCACTAATGAGGGTCATTAATTATGTCATGTAGCATTTATCATGCTACAAACAGAAACATTACACTATGTCTTCCTTTGTGACCTCATTATAATAAATATGCCTGTCATTTAGCAGTTACACCTGTCTTTTGGTTTAATTTGAAGTAATGAACTCGTGTTTTTAATTTACTCAAAGCCAGTTTGTGGTGTTCATAATCAATATGCTATGCTGTCACTCAGAGAGTCAGTGTCCTGGGGCCTCATATATCAACGCTGCGTACGCACAATAACTTTGCTTACGCCAATTTTCACGCTCACGGTCGGATTTACTAGCAGTGAAATTAACGTGAGAATGTGCGTTCTTCCACGCCAACTTCATGTCTGGCGTACGTGTATTTCTTGTGTGTGTTTGTTTTATTTCCGTTGGCGACTCCTAAAGGCAATTATTTTAAATTGCACACTACAAAGTATCGCACCAACACATGTGAAAAACATTGCTATTCATTTATAACTGATAAAATGGGTTAATTGACACAATATTTTTCCTACCAATTATTTGATTTAGAACATATAAAAGCATTTTACAAATGTATACAACCCTTAGTCTATGGCAATGGCAGTGTTGGCCTTATTAGAGGACATTGTCAATGGCCGAATCCGAAGGGGACACATTTTTAGGGATCACAGTGATTTCTGGCCCATGATGATGACTGGCTTATTAGTTGTTTCAGATTTCCAAGAGCTATCCTCTTGGAGCTCTGTGCTGAGTTGGGTCCAAATTTGGAAAGAGAGACAGCGAGGAACCACGCATTACCCGTTCCCTTACAGGTGCTGACAACGCTTGGTTTCCTGGCAACTGGTTCTTTCCAAAGGGAACTGGCAGACCGCCCGGGGTTAAGCCAGTCATCTTTGAGCCGTGCAACGCCAGCTGTATGGGACGGGATCATCCGCATGTCTAGCAGGTATATAAGGTTTCCATACCATGCAGTTGACCAGCCAAACATTAAGGCGCAATTTGCAGCGATCGCCGGTTTTCCTAATGTAATCGGAGCCATCGACTGCACGCACATTGCTATAAAGGCGCCATCTGAAAATGAATTTGCATACGTGAATCGGAAACATTTCCATTCAATAAATGTGCAAATAATATGTGAGGCTCAAACAGGTTGCATGATCTGACTGCGCGCCCCGTCGCATGATCTGGGGAAAAAACAATGCTAGACCAGGATGCCCCCTTCAAATTTCTCACTGCCCCTCCATATGGTCAGGTCTAGAACCGGCCCTGCTTACAGTAAATGTGCCTAACAAATATTGTGGCGAGGTGGCCTGGCCAACCCATGATTCATTCAAACAGCATGGCTGGGATGAGGCTCCAAGGTGGCAGGGTGCGCGATGGGTGGCTTCTTGGTGATTGATGTATTTAAAGACATTATTCCAGCTAAGATTTTTATTTTTTTGTTATTAATTCCGGAGGACAAACTTGGAAATAACACAGTTTTTCTCCGGTCTACCTCCGTTAGGAGCACCTCCAATTCACATTCTGTGAAGCTTCTCTTCTTGCTTGCTTTTGCCATTGCTTTTTCGTTTGGTTTTGCCAAAGTTCAGTAATTACCATATTTATTTCACGTTAATTTGGATGTACAAAGAGAATCTGCGTGGGATTCCACGTTCGCAGTGTTTCATGCATCAGACTTTTTTACTGCGTACGCACATTTACAGCTTTGTCCGTACGCAATGTTTTAGTATGAATTCAACGTAAGTCTTTGTACATGAGGCCCCTGATGTCTTGTGTACCAATTGTGGGATATTTACAGTCGTAATTAAAGATGATCAAGCAGGAGATATGTTAAAAACTGACTGTTGTGTTAAACAAACCTTAAGTCAATTGGTTCATTGCCAAATCTTTTTATCTGTCTATTAGTCTATTTGTCTTTGTATCCATCTATCTAGGTATCACAAGGGAAAATGTACTGTTAGAAACTATAATATCTATTAATTATTAAAGCATCCGTAGGGGATTTCAAATCTATGTAGAACTTTACAACACTGTGCTTTAATGTCAGACATAATTTCAAGCACAAGTTTCCCCTCAGGAATCGCTGAAATCGTAAATAATTAAAGGGACCTTGAATAACTGTTTTTTTTTTCTTGTTCTACCAGAAGAGAATTCAGAATTACACAGAAGTAGCCTTGCATGCTGACTAACAACTTGTAGTTAAGCACAAATGCATCATCCATATGCTATATAAATGTATACATATACACCTACATACATACATACATACATACATACATACATACATACATACATACTGTAAAGCTTTTAGCAGCAAGGCACTACCACAGACATAGAGATGGCTTTTGAGGTGCTGGTTTATTAAAAACCACAATCAATTATGAGTGATTTTTAATGAACATGATGGGACAGTGCAGGTCTCTCAGTGGAGTGAAGTGACTGTGTCCTTCTGTATCGGGCAGCAGCAGCGGGTGTCAAAGTGGTGCCGATGAGCTAGGCTGGCAGAGTTGGAAGGAGATGTTGCGAAGGAGGTGGCTGGGCTGTGGCAAGTAATCCTCCGATGCGTTTTGTCTCGTGCTCAGGCTCTCCGGAACTCTAGGAGTCTGCAAAGAGGTGAACAGAAACACCAATTTAGTGGATTTATTGTTCAGTACATTACACTCACCAGACTGGATCTCCAGGACAGTCAATGAAAATGGGAAGCTGGCCATGCAGGCCCCTTTGCCGCTGTCCATGGTGCTAAATAGCGTACTGTACGTATTTGCTCTCCCTGTGTGTGGAGCTGTGTAAAAAGCAGAGCTGGTGTACAGCCCATTGTCACAATACATACATACATACAGTACATACATACACTGAAGAGCCATAACCTTATAACATAAACCTTGTCCACACATGGCCCCACAAGACCTTTGTGGGTGTGCAGTGGTGTCTGTTGATCCTTTTGGTGCATTAGGTTGCAGGGTGGGTTCCAGGGTTGCAGGGTGGCACCTCTGTATATCAAACGTGATTGTCTGACACATTCCATTGGTGCTTGACTAAATTAGGATCTGATGAGTTTGAAGGCTGGGTCAGCTGCCTTGGTTTTCTTGCCTGCTGGCCCCATGAGTTATACTGCTTCAGCTTTTCTGTTGGATCAGACCACGTAGGTTATCCTTTTCTACTTGCTTTTTAGCCTTGCTTGCCCATGATGCTGACCCAAGTTTACTGGTATGTAATTGATCAGTTAATGTTAGTGTTATGGCTAATCCATGCATACATGCATACAGTACATACATACATACATACATACATACATACATACATACACTACCACAAACTAAAAGTTTGGGGTCACTTGCAAATTTCTTTGTTTTTGTTTAGTGATTTATTTTCTACATTCTACAACAATACTGGCGATTTCAAAACTATAAAATAGCACATATGGAATTAGGTAATTTACATAACAACACCAAAAACAACAGTTAGTAGTTCTTGAAAGAACAGTATTGTCAAGTGCATTTGCAAAATCCGTCAAGCACCATAATGAAACTGGCTCTCATGAAGGCCATCCCAGAAGGACGAGACCAAAACCTACCTCTGCCACAGACGAGAAGTTCATTTAGAGTTATCAGCCTAAAAAATGACCAATTAACAGCACCTCAGATTAGAGGCGTTATGAAGTCTTTACAGAGCATAAGCAGCAGACACATCTCAATATCAACTGTTCAAAGGAGATTAATGCATTTTTTGGATGCCTTCAGCATTCCTTTACAATGTAGAAAGAAATAAACATCAGGAAAGATCATGGAGTTAGAAAGTGATCTAAAACTTTTGAACGGTAGCATGCATACATACAGTACATGCATACATACATACATACATACATACATACATACATACATACATACATGCATGCATGATCATGGGAATAATTTCAGTGGGCTCTGAGCCACCTCATCCGGGGTCTGGGACATATGGCCTACTTTATAACAATATATCCAAGTATTGTTTGACTTGGATGACCATTGTACAAACATGTGCACATTTATGCATTCATCCATCCAGGAACCTTTATAATACAACTAGGGACAATGGAGGACCCCAATGATATTTATTTCTACTTTGTACCATGGTAGGACCTCTGGCCAACATTTACACATTACAGGAAATTTGGGGACATCAGTTATCCTAAACTAAACTAACAGCATAACTAAAAGGGAGAGCCAGAAGGAAACACAAACATGAGGGCTCCCTGAGATGTAAAGCAAACAATCACCTCACCATCAACAAACCTGAGTGATCCACTGAGAGTGAGGAAGACAGCATCTAAACATACCAGTTCACCATAATACTCTACGTCCATGAGTCCCCCAGATCTGCTCCTTTACCTAAGGCAAATCTATTTATAAAAATGCTTGGCTAAATACATAGGTTTTTAGCCTAGACTTAAACACTGAGACTCTGTCTGAGTCCCGAACACTATATGGAAGACTATTCCATAATTTTGGGGCTTTGTAAGAAAAAGCTCTGCCCCCAGCTGTAGTTTTCATAATACGCGGTACTGACAAGCAGGCTGCATCCTTTGATCGAAGTAGGCATGCTAGTAAGACACTAGCAGTTCGCTCAGATATTGCGGCGCGAGACCATTTAATGCTTTATATGTCAAGAGTAGTATTTTAAAATCAATGCGAAATTTCACAGCAAGCCAATGCACTGAAGATAGGATAGGGGTGATGTGCTCATATCTTCTGGTTCTAGTGAGGACTCTCGCTGCTGCATCTTGACTAGCTGAAGCTTGTTTATGCACCTAGTGTCACGAACTAACCGGGATGACCAGAATGATGATCGTGCTATCTGTCACGAACTAACCAGGATGAACAGATAGCCTTAGCAGTTAGCCCTGTAGCGTGAATGGTAAACCCAAACGCGGATAAACACGAGCAGGCAGGATAATCACGCGATTTATTATAAGGACTCTCACACACAATGAGCACAGGAAAGACACAATCTAACCCTAGTCCTATAAATACACACTCAGTCTGAAAAGATAACCAAGAAAGTGAGTACTCACATATACTGGAACGATTCCGAACAGACATGGGCTTAACTCAATGACAGAGCGATGTGCGCCGCCATCTTGTTTCCTTTTATGCTTTCAGCTTCGCGACCGCCTTACTTCCGGGTCCTAGTGCCGGTCGCGGCTGAGTGTGCATGACAGTACCCCCCCGTCCAGGACCGACTCCGGACGGTCCAGGGGTGGAGGATACCCGGTGACGGTAGTCCCTAATGAGCCCGGAGTCGAGGATGAAGCGAGCCGGAATCCAGGACCGCTCCTCGGGGCCGTAGCCTTCCCAGTCGACCAGATACTGGGTGCCCCTGCCTCGAGGGCGCGAGTCGAGGATCCGTCGCACGGTGTAGGCGGGACCGCCGTCAATGATTCGGGGAGGAGGAGCAGGGGGGGTGGGTGGAACCATGGGTGAGGTGGTGAATGGTTTCAACTGTGAGGTATGGAAGACGGGGTGGATCCGGAGCGCCGCAGGCAGCTGGAGCCGGTAGGTGACAGGGTTGATCCTGAGTGTTATGCGGTATGGCCCGATGAATCTTGGTGATAATTTTTTGGATTCGGTGTGCAGGTGGAGGTTCTTGGTTGATAGCCACACTTTGTCACCTACGTGGTACAATCGTCCCGGGGGGTGCCGGCGGCGGTGTTGGGCCACATAGTTGGCGTTGGTGCGTCGGATGGCGAGGTTGGCTTGGTGCCATAGCCGCCGGCACCGGCGAACCAACTGTTGGGCCGATGGTACGTCAACCTCCGGTTCCTGGTGGGTGAACATTGGAGGCTGGAAACCATAGCACACCTCAAATGGACTCAGGTTGGTGGCTGAGGAGACATGGAGGTTATGGGATAACTCGGCCCACTTGAGGTAGCGGGCCCAGGAGCGCTGGCGGTCCGACACAAAACATCTCAGGTAGCGCTCCAGCTGTTGGTTGGTTCGCTCCGTCTGACCGTTCGTCTGAGGGTGGTAGCCGGAAGACAAACTGCAGGACGAATCGATCAGACGGCAGAAGGCCTTCCAGAACCGGGCGGTGAACTGGGGACCTCTGTCCGAGACGATGTCCTTTGGGAACCCATGCAATCGGACTACGTGTTCCAGAATCAGCTCGGCTGTCTCCTTCGCTGACGGGAGTCCGGTGAGGGCCACCAGGTGCACTGCCTTGGAGAAGCGATCCACAATGGTCAGGATGACGTCTCTTCCATCTGAATCCGGCAGGCCCGTGATGAAATCCACGGCAATGTGGGACCAGGGTCGACGGGGAACTGGGAGTGGTTGGAGTTCCCCTGGAGTTGGTTGGTTAATGTCCTTCGCCCTGGCACACATTGGGCACGCCCGAACGAACTCTGTGATTTCCCTCCTCATGGAGGGCCACCAGAAGGCCCGGCCGATGAAGGTGGTGGTTCTCCGGCTTCCCTGGTGTCCTGCGACGGGTGATGAATGGCCCCACTGGAGGACCTCAGCTCGGAGTCGTTCGGGGACGAAGAGCCGTCCGGGCGGCACACCTGCTGGTGCTGGGTCCCTGGTCAGTGCCTGGCGGACCCTCGTCTCCAGGTTCCACTGCAGGGGTGCGATGATGCGGGTAGGTGGAAGGACAGGCACGGGGTCCGCCCGGGGCGTCTCTCGCTCATGTTGCCGGGAGAGGGCGTCAGCCTTGGTGTTCTTCGACCCCGGGCGGTACGAGAGGTGGAAGTTGAATTGTTCGAAGAACAGTGCCCACCGTGCCTGTCGTGGGTTCAACTGCTTCAAACTGCGGATGGTGATCAGGTTTTGGTGGTCCGTCCAGACGATGAATGGCTCACTGGCGCCCTGGAGCCAGTGACGCCACTCCTCCAAGGCCCACTTTATGCCCAGCAGTTCGCGGTCCCCCACACCGTATCGCTGCTGAGTGTGGTTAAACTTTTTGGAGTAGAAGCCACATGGGTGCAGCTTCTGGTCTGGACCTCGTTGGGAGAGAACAGCGCCGGCGCCCACCTCCGACGCGTCCACCTCCACAACGAACGGTTGGCTGGCATCTGGATGAAGCAGGATGGGTGCGGTGGTGAACAGATGACAGAGTCGATGAAAAGCTGAGATGGCGGTAGGGTTGAGTCGAAAGGAACTGTTGGAGAGCCTGGTAAGTGCAGTGAGCGGTGCTGCAACTGTACTGTAGCCCCGGATAAAGCGACGATAAAAGTTCGCAAACCCGAGAAAGCGTTGGAGCTGTTTGAGTGTCCTGGGTAGGGGCCAGTGACGTACAACCTCCAGCTTCTGCGGGTCCATGGCCACACCCTGGGGCGAGATGACAAAACCCAGGAACGTGGTGGAGTGCTCGTGAAAAGCACACTTCTCCAGCTTACAGTACAGCTGGTGGGCGAGCAATCTCTTAAGGACAGCTCGAACGTGTTTGGTGTGTTCAGTGGGGTTGCGTGAATAAATTAAAATGTCATCCAGATAGACAAACACCCATCGGCCTAGCATGTCCCTGAGGACATCGTTGATGAAAGCTTGGAAGGCCGAGGGTGCGTTACAGAGACCAAATGGGATGACCAGGCTCTCATAGTGTCCGGTAGGGGTGATGAAGGCTGTCTTCCACTCATCACCCTCTCTGATGCGCACCAAGTTGTAGGCGCTCCGGAGGTCCAACTTAGTGAACATGGTGGCACCAGAGAGGGCGTCCAGGGCTGAGTTGGTGAGAGGCAGCGGGTGACGATTCCGAATGGTGATCTTATTTAGCCCCCGATAGTCGACACATGGACGAAGTTCGCCCCCTTTCTTCTTTACGAAGAAGAACCCCGCGGCAGCCGGCGAGGAGGAGGGCCTGATGGTGCCATTTCGCAGGGCGTTGGTGACATACTCCTCCATAGCCTGGGTCTCGTTGGTAGAGAGAGAGTAGAGATGGCCGCGGGGGGGGCTGGAGCCTGGCTGTAGCTCAATGGCTAGGTCGTAGGGTCGGTGAGGTGGAAGGTGGCTGGCCCGGCGTTTACAGAACACTTCAGCCAGGTCTCGATATGATGGAGGAATGGCGTGGATGTCGACGTCGGGGGCCTCGGACTCCCTGGAACACGTCCCAGCCTGGGCCTGTAGGCATAAGTCGGTACAGGTCGGCCCCCATTGAAGGATCCGGTTCTGAGACCAGGAGATGAGTGGGTCGTGCTGTAAGAGCCAGGGATAGCCGAGGATGATGGGTGGAAATGATATGGGTGTGAGGTGAAATTGTATGGACTCCTGATGTTGGCCGAGGACGAGAGTGATGGGTAGAGTCCGCTGGGTGATGGGGCTGGATGAGAGGGGCCGCCCGTCGACTGAGATGATTCTCATTGGCTGGGATAACGCCTCAATCTTTACCCCCAATCCTCTGGCGTATGTTGAGTCAATGAAGTTACCCGCGGCACCGGAATCGATGAACGCGGCACTTCTGACCCGTTTGTGGCCAAGGTGGAGGGTTACCTGAACCGTGAGTCGAGTGGCGGTGTGATCGGTGGTGGCGGAGAGATGTATGGTACCCGGGGAGTCTCTCCTATCTCTCACCGGGTCTGGGCGTTTCCCGGACGAGACGGGCAGGTGGCTCGGTGGTGCGCTGCTGAGCCGCAATAGGCGCACAGTCCCTCGCGGTAACGTCTCTGGCGTTCCGCCACGGTCAGGGAGGCGCGCCCTAGTTGCATGGGTTCCCCGGCTCCGGTGTCAACCACGGCAGGGGGTGGAGATCCGACACGTCCAGGAAAAGCTGTGGTGACGGTGGGTGGTGGTCTTGGTGCAGTGTGGGTATAAGTGGATGGTGGCGACAGGGTTCGAGGTGCTGGCTTCGGACGAGAGAGGAGGCGCTGATCGACCCGGAGGACTAGCTGGATTAGCCCTTCCAGTGTGGCTGGTAGCTCTCGTCCGGCTAGCTCATCTTTGATACGACTAGCCAGCCCCTCGAAGTAGGACGTCCGGAGAGCTGCGTCTCCCCAGGAGGTCTGGATAGCGAGGGTCCGGAACTCGGCGGTATATCTACTCACGGACAGTCCTCCCTGTCGCAGGTGGTAGAGCTTTGTGTCGGTCTCCACCTCGCCCGCGGGATGTTCAAATGTTAGCTTGAGCTGACGGGTGAATTCATTGTATGAATGCGCAGTGTCTGTGTCAGCGCGCAAGACTGCCGTGGCCCACTCTGCTGCCTGCCCTGATAGCAACGAGACGAGGAGTGCAATGCGCAGCCGGTCGGTGGAGTACTTGGTGGCATTGAACTCAAACACCAGTTCCAGCGATGTTAAAAACACACTGCATTTCCCATCCGTGCCATCCCATTTATCTGGAAGAGCTAGAAAAACGTCAGAAGGGGGGGGGGGATGGTGCGGTGCCGCGACCGACGCGGCGGGCGGACCGCTAGCCAGCCCACTAACCGCCGCCCGAAGGCCCGCGTTCTCCTGCCTAAGCTCCGCGACCTCGCGGCGCAAGGCCGCGGTGTCTCGGACACTCCGGCGCAGAGAATCGAGCTCCGCGGTTAGCGCATTAATGAGCAAAGCATGCTGGTCAACCACACCGCGAAGGCGGGCGTAATCCGCTGGGTTTACTGCTGGCTCTGTCATTCTGTCACGAACTAACCGGGATGACCAGAATGATGATCGTGCTATCTGTCACGAACTAACCAGGATGAACAGATAGCCTTAGCAGTTAGCCCTGTAGCGTGAATGGTAAACCCAAACGCGGATAAACACGAGCAGGCAGGATAATCACGCGATTTATTATAAGGACTCTCACACACAATGAGCACAGGAAAGACACAATCTAACCCTAGTCCTATAAATACACACTCAGTCTGAAAAGATAACCAAGAAAGTGAGTACTCACATATACTGGAACGATTCCGAACAGACATGGGCTTAACTCAATGACAGAGCGATGTGCGCCGCCATCTTGTTTCCTTTTATGCTTTCAGCTTCGCGACCGCCTTACTTCCGGGTCCTAGTGCCGGTCGCGGCTGAGTGTGCATGACACCTAGCTGAACAACCAGACAGTAAGTCATTACAATAGTCCAACCTAGAGGTGATAAAAGCATGAACTAGTTTTTCTGCATCATTTAACGACAGTATATTTCTTATCTTGGCAATATTTCTGAGGTGAAAGAATGCTATCCTGGTGATATTATCTACATGAACTTCAAATGAAAGGCTGGAATCTATAATCACGCCAAGGTCTTTTACTGTTGCACTTGATGGAAGAGAAAGGCCATCTAAAGTTACTGTGTGATCTAAGATTTTACTCCTAGCTGTATGCGGTCCTATGACTAGAACTTCTGTCTTATCCGGATTAAGCAGAAGGAAGTTAATTAGCATCCAATTTCTTATGTCCTGCACACATTGCTCAACTTTACTAAGCTGGTTTTTCTCATCAGGTTTTGCTGAGACATATAACTGTGTGTCTTCAGCATAACAATGAAAACTAATACCATGCTTACGGATTATGTTGCCCAGAGGAGGCATGTAAAGGGAAAAAAGCAGTGGGCCTAAAACTGAACCCTGCGGAACGCCAAACTCCACTAGAGAACATGCAGAATAATCACCATTTAAGTCTACATACTGATAACGATCGGTCAAATAGGATCTGAGCCAGGAGAGGGCTGTACCCTTAATTCCAACTACATTTTCTAATCTGTGAAGAAGAATAGCATGATCAATGGTGTCAAAAGCTGCACTGAGGTCGAGTAATACAAGCATAGTTACACAACGCTGATCAGAAGCAAATAGGAGGTCATTTACTACTTTAACGAGTGCTGTTTCTGTGCTGTGATGAGGCCTAAATCCTGACTGATACAGTTCATGTATGCCATTTCTATGTAGATATGAGCATAGCTGCTCCGCTACTATCTTTTCCAGAATCTTAGACATAAAGGGGAGGTTTGATATTGGCCTGTAATTGGACCGCTGACAGGGGTCGAGGTCAGGTTTCTTAATTATTGGTTTGATAATGTCACGTTTCTTACGGTGTCTGCGTCGGAGGTGAGTGCGAGGCATGATCGCGGAGGCGAGCTGACGGTTTAACAGAGTATTTTATTTTGACTTTCCAACAAAAGCATACAACAAGCAAAATCCCTCCAACACAAACTAAACTTAAAAGACTAATGCTAGACGCCTGGCTGGAGTTCAGCCAGGCTATTTATAATCAAACATAAACATACTCATCAAATTAACTTCCCTCGGTTCAGGTGAGCTTCTACGTCACCTGACCGAGGTGCAAACTGGGAAATGAAGTCAAAAACGAAACTTAAGACGAACTACAAAACACAAACCAAAAACGGGCGTTAGGCGCCCTCTAGGGGTCAACCGTCACAGTACCCCCCCAAAAAAAAATGCTCCTCTGGAGCATCATCGGAGGCCCCGGACACCCACCCCAATGTTCTACCTTCCACCTCCTGACCAGGAGGCTGGGTGACGGGGCTGGAGACGTGCTCGGCCGTGGCAGAGCTGGAGACCTGCTCGGCCATGGTAGGGCTGGTGATGCGCTCGACGACGGCGTTGGAGCGGTCCCTGCGCTCGACGACGGCGTTGGAGCTGTCCCTGCGCTCGACGACGGCGTTGGAGCTGTCCCTGCGCTCGACGACGGCGTTGGAGCTTGTGCAGAGCTCGACTGCGACGTTGGAGCTTGTGCAGAGCTCGACAGCGACGTTGGAGCTGGTGCAGAGCTGGACAGCAGCGTTGGAGCGTGCACTGCGCTCGACGACGTTGGAGCGTGCACTGCGCTCGATGACAACGTTGGAGCTTGTGCAGAGCTCAACAGCAGTGTTGGAGCGTGCACGGTGCTCGACGACAACATTGGAGCGTGCTCTGCGCTCGACGACAACGTTGGAGCGTGCACTGCGCTCGACGACAACGTTGGAGCTTGTGCAGAGCTCAACAGCAGTGTTGGAGCGTGCACGGCGCTCGACGACGTTGGAGCGTGCACTGCGCTCGACGACAACGTTGGAGCTTGTGCAGAGCTCAACAGCAGTGTTGGAGCGTGCACGGCGCTCGACGACAACATTGGAGCGTGCTCTGCGCTCGACGACAACGTTGGAGCGTGCACTGCGCTCGACAACAACGTTGGAGCTTGTGCAGAGCTCAACAGCAGTGTTGGAGCGTGCACGGCGCTCGACGACAACATTGGAGCGTGCACTGCGCTCGACGACAGCTCTACGTCGTCCTCAAAGCCGGGAGGCGGCGGCAGAACGGGTGCGTGGGACAGCGGCTGCTGGCATGCTAGCTCGCTATCCTCGAAGCCGGGAGGCGGTGGCAGAACTAATGCATTGGTCAGCGGCTGCTGACACGCTAGCTCGCTGTCCTCAAAGCCGGGAAGTGGCGTTGGAGCGTGCACTGCGCTCGACGGCGTTGGAGCGTGCACTGCGCTCGACGACGTTGGAGCGTGCACTGCGCTCGACGACGATGTTGGAGCTTGTGCAGAGCTCGACTGCGACGTTGGAGCTTGTGCAGAGCTCAACAGCAGCATTGGAGCGTGCACTGCGCTCGACAGCGGCGTGGGAGCGTGCCGTGCGCTCGACAGCGGCGTGGGAGCGTGCAGTGCGCTCGACAGCGGCGTGGGAGCGTGCAGTGCGCTCGACAGCGGCGTGGGAGCGTGCAGTGCGCTCGACAGCGGCGTGGGAGCGTGCAGTGCGCTCGACAGCGGCGTGGGAGCGTGCAGTGCGCTCGACAGCGGCGTGGGAGCGTGCAGTGCGCTCGACAGCGGCGTTGGAGCGTACTCGGCGCTCGACAGCGGCGTTGGAGCGTACTCGGCGCTCGACAGCGGCGTTGGAGTGTACTCGGCGCTCGACAGCGGCGTTGGAGCGTACTCGGCGCTCGACCGCGGCGTTGGAGCGTACTCGGCGCTCGACCGCGGCGTTGGAGCGTACTCGGCGCTCGACAGCGGCGTTGGAGCGTACTCGGCGCTCGACAGCGGCGTTGGAGCGCACTCGGCGCTCGACAGCGGTGTTGGAGCGTGCAGTGCGCTCGACGACGACTCTGGAGCGTGCCGTGCGTTCGCCAGTTCAACGTCGTCCTCAAAGCCGGGAGGCGGCGGCAGAACAGGTGCATGGGACAGCGGCTGCTGGCGTGCTAGCTCGCTATCCTCGAAGCCGGGAGGCGGCGGCAGAACAGGTGCATGGGACAGCGGCTGCTGGCGTGCTAGCTCGCTATCCTCGAAGCCGGGAGGCGGCGGCAGAACAGGTGCATTGGTCGTTGGAGCTTGTGCAGGGCTCGACAGCGTTGGAGCGTGCATGGCGCTCGACTGCAACGGTGGAGCGTGCACGGCGCTCGACTGCAACGGTGGAGCGTGCACGGCGCTCGACTGCAACGGTGGAGCGTGCACGGCGCTCGACTGCAACGTTGGAGCGTGCACGGCGCTCTCCTGCAGCGTTGGAGCGTGCACGGCGCTCTCCTGCAGCGTTGGAGCGTGCACGGCGCTCTCCTGCAGCGTTGGAGCGTGCACGGCGCTCTCCTGCAGCGTTGGAGCGTGCACGGCGCTCTCCTGCAGCGTTGGAGCGTGCACGGCGCTCTCCTGCAGCGTTGGAGCGTGCACGGCGCTCTCCTGCAGCGTTGGAGCGTGCACGGCGCTCTCCTGGAGCGTTGGGGCGTGCACGGCGCTCTCCTGCAGCGTTGGAGCGTGCACGGCGCTCTCCTGCAGCGTTGGAGCGGGCTCGGCGCTCTCCTGCAGCGTTGGAGCGTGCACGGCGCTCTCCTGCAGCGTTGGAGCGTGCACGGCGCTCGACTGCAGCGTGGGAGCGTGCACGGCGCTCGACTGCAGCGTGGGAGCGTGCACGGCGCTCGACTGCAGCGTGGGAGCGTGCACGGTGCTCGACTGCAGCGTGGGAGCGTGCACGGCGCTCGCTAGCGTGCACGGAGACTGGATAATGGACGCGCCGTTTTGCTCTTCGCGCAGACACGGCGCGCAGACTTCCTCCGCGACGGGCTCAGGCAGTGGTCGGGGGATGAGCGCATCGTCCAGACCCGGGAGAGGGATCACTTCCGGGGCTACAGACTGGTTCTCCCGAACCTGGACGAACTGCAGTTGGAGCTGCAGCACCTGCTCGCGCAGGTCACGAATGCGCTCCTGGTTGGACTCCGTCCACTGCCTGTAGAAGCCTACCCCGTCGCCGTGCTGAAGCGGCGTCCAGTCCTCCGTGCCCAGCTCCGGTGTGCTGTCCGCGCCACCTTCAGGCAGTGGCCGTGGGAGGAGTGCATCGTCCAGATCTGAGAGAGGGATCGCTTCCGGGACTACAGCTTGGTTCTCCCGAACCTGGACGAACTGCAGTTGGAGCTGCAGCACCTGCTCGCGCAGGTCATGAATGCACTCCTCGTTGCGTTCCGCCCACTGCCTGCAGAATCCTCCCGTCTCTCCCTCGGCTGCTACACCTCTCGGCGGTGTGCGCCGGATGACGGGTCCGCAGCCTTCCCAGCTTCGCCTCGCCTGTCTTTCTCTGGCTGTCATGCTGTCCTCCCATGAGCTCACCGGCTCGATGTGCTCGCCGTTTCTCCATTCCTGCTCCACTTCCCTTTCGCCGTGCTCCTCGCCGGCCTCCAGCAGTTCCGCCAGCTCGTTGGAGATGATAATTTCTCCTCCCAAGTAATTCCCTAGGAGGAGATCCTCTGCCATGCCTCTTGGTAGGTCTAGCATTCTGTCACGTTTCTTACGGTGTCTGCGTCGGAGGTGAGTGCGAGGCATGATCGCGGAGGCGAGCTGACGGTTTAACAGAGTATTTTATTTTGACTTTCCAACAAAAGCATACAACAAGCAAAATCCCTCCAACACAAACTAAACTTAAAAGACTAATGCTAGACGCCTGGCTGGAGTTCAGCCAGGCTATTTATAATCAAACATAAACATACTCATCAAATTAACTTCCCTCGGTTCAGGTGAGCTTCTACGTCACCTGACCGAGGTGCAAACTGGGAAATGAAGTCAAAAACGAAACTTAAGACGAACTACAAAACACAAACCAAAAACGGGCGTTAGGCGCCCTCTAGGGGTCAACCGTCACAGATAACTGCTAATTTAAAAGATTTTGGAACATAACCAATGCTGAGTGAGGAAATAATTATTCTCAACAGCGGTTCTGTTTAAGAAAATGTATCGGTATAGGATCTAATATATAGGTCTGTAGAAGAGATGAGTGAAATTAGTTCATTCTCTTCAAGGGGAGTAAAGTATTCTAGGTTCCGATCTGACATGGCTAGGTTAACATTTGCATCCAATTACATTGTTCGGTTTCAAAGCCTCAATTTTATGCCTGATATTTACAATTTATTATTAAAAAAGTTCATGAAGTCCTCACTATTGCATGAAGTTGTTGTGGAGATTTCTGTAGTGGTCTTATTTCTGGTTAATTTGGCTACGGTATTAAATAAAAATCTAGGATTATTTTTATTTTCTTCAGTAATAGTGGAGAGATACGTTGATCTAGCTACACTAAGAGCTTTCCTATAGTTCAGGATGCTCTCTTTCCATGCTATTTGAAATACTAACAATTTAGTTTGATATCAGTTATGCTCTAATTTCCGAGCGGTCTGTTTTAAAGTGCGTGTGTGATTGTTATACCAGGGAGCGAGTTTCTTATCTCTAATAATTTTTCTTTTAGCTGGAGCTACATTATCTAAGGTACAACGAAATGTCGACTCTAAATATTCAGTCGCCTGATTGAGTTCTGTGGGGTCAGACGGTGATCTAATCGAAGTTGGTAACTCTGGGAAATTACTGATAAAACTCTGTGTGGTAGTTGATGTGAATGTACGTTTAATACGGTAGCGCGGTGCTGTGCGTACATTATCACTGTGACACACTTGAATTGAGACAAGATAGTGACCCTAACAGGCCAGCTTTGCCCTCAAAGGTCTTCCAATTATCTATGAAGCCCACATTGTTTTCAGAGCACCACCTGGACATCCAGCGGTTCAGCGACCATAACCTGCTGTAAGCTATGTCGCCACGTCTCATTGGGATGGGCCCAGAGCATACTACTTCATCGGACATCGCCTTCGCTAATTTAAACACCTCTGTAAAGTTATACTTACTACCCTCTGACTGATGAAGGCATATACTTTATCATTAGCTCCAGCATGTACCACTATCTTAGAGAACCTGTGCTGTCATAGAGCACTAAGATTACCTCCTATGTCCGGTGCTCTGGCTTCCGGGATACACCTAACCACTGCCGCTGGCGCCCCTAAATGTCTAGCTAATTTCACCTGCCTCAGTATAGAGTCTCCTATAACCAGAGCTCTTTCAGGTTTCTCAGCGGGTGTAGCACTGAGGGGAGCAAACCTTTTGGACACGTGAAGCGCAGAGGAGGTGTGCTCCAGTGGGCTAGCCTTAGCGTTAGTTTTGGCTGAATGAGTATGCCGCTGAGTCGTCACCCACTCGCCCCGCTGTGAGGGCTCTAATGCCGGAGTTGGGGGCTGTTTATCTCCGCCTGCGGCACCCAGACTGTCGGCTACGGGAATAACGCTGCTCTCACACTCTTTAACCCCCTCTAAAGTCTGGATGCGCTCCTCTAATGCTGATATCTTCTCCACCAGAGTGCTCACTAACACACACCTATCACAAATAAAATTATCGCTAATGACGGAGGAAGAATGCCTAAACATCCTGCACTCTACACACTGAACAAGCTGAACGGTAGGCATGATAACGTACCTCTCTGTGTCGGAGTTTAGTTGTTTGGAGCTGAATTCCGTTTGTTGTTCTTAGACGAGGAAACTCGCGCGTTCTCCAAAAATCGCAGAAAAAAGGCGAAGCCGAATAGTATGAAGATGTAAAAGCTAGTTGCTATTGATATTATTGATATGACCTTACCAAGAGACCAGGTATAGAGGGAGAACAGAAGGACCAAGTACTGAGCCCTGTGGGACACCAGTAGAGTCTGCGTGGAGCAGATGTGGATCCCCTCCATGTCTCCTCATATGACCTATCTTCTAGATTCTGTCTCACAGATTCCAAGGCTTATAAGAATAGATAATAGAATCTTGTGGTTCACTGTGTCAAATACAGCTGATAGGTCCAGAAGGATGAGGACAGATGACAGTTTAGCAAATCTAGCAGCATGGAGCTTCTCAGTGACTGACAGAAGGGCAGTCTCTGTGGAATGTGCCACTTTGAATCTGGATTGGTTGGGATCATTAAGGTTGTTCTGTGAGAGATAAAGAAATATTTGGTTATAAACCGTCCTTTCAATAATTTTGGAAATAAAAGAGAGAAGCGATACCGGGCAATAGTTGTTAACTTCTGTTAGGTCCAGGCAGGGTTTCTTGAGGATGGGAATAACCCCTGCCTTCTTATAAGCAGCATTAACATGACCAGATGATATGGAATGGTTGATGATGGTTGTGGTGAAGGGAAAGAGGTCTTGAGAGATGGCCTGGAGCATTGTGGAAGGGATTGCATCACTATGAACAGGTGACTAATGGCATATACTGTATATTTCTCATGAACAGAGTTAAAGATTTACACAACACATTACATTTTTTGATCCAAGTTAGGTGTTTACATAACACAGTTTTATTCTGTCTGGGATTTATTCTGTTTGTAAGTGGAATATTAGGGTTAACACACATAAGAAAAATCTGATCTTTAGTTGAAAGGATTTAAAACTATTAGAATCTCAAATTTGCTTTTGTGTATATAGTGACCTACACCAGAATAAAATATAATCTTATAGATTACTGTAAATATTCCTCATGCCACATTTGCATCACTAACCTCCCTTATGCCACATTACTTTTTTTTAATATAGTTTTCCTGGTTATTTTGTATTATTTTTTTTAGTTAATCATAATAATCCTAACCCAGATCTGGGGATGTCTAACTTTAATATATGATGTGCTATAGCAGTGCTTCAGTGTGTACAGCAGCTTTTGGCCCTGAGCAGAGTGCACATTTGCTGAAGAGGCATGTTTGGTGTTTGCAGTCTAATTTGTTACAAATGTATTTCCTGTTTGACTTTGGCTTTGCTCTCCTAAAGGGCCTCTGTCAGTGGACAGATTAATAAATATGAAATATGATTACAGTTTTTTCCCCTTCTCTACCAAATGCACAAAATGGACCTGTTCCACAAAACCATAATAAGTGAGTAGTCAGCAGTTTTTAGAGAATAGCTTTACAATCCTTGAGATCAAGCTATGGGTAAGGATTTTAATCATCATAGGTCAAATGAATTGACCTGAATATTGCAAAGCTGGAAAAATTAATTAATTAATTCATTCATTCATCTTGTATATCACTTATCTTGTGTAAAGGGATGTGGGGATTTGCCAATGAATTGCAAGGCACATACAAATAAAAAACAGACAATTTAGGAACCCTCAACCCTGGAGGTGCAAAGCCACAGTGCTAACCACTATGCTACCAAACTATCTAAGTGGAAACAAACATGTGATAATTTGCCAGTGCACTTTCTCTGTGATATATTCTAAAAAAGTAGGTTACAGTATATCCCCATGTATGTGTTCAAAATGACAAAATAAAACAGAGATTGTATGTAATTTGTACAAAGATGCTTAGGTTCAATAAGCAAATCTGAATACTAGGCATACTAACATACAAGACTTTTTGTCTTCATATTCCGACTTAATGCTTGAAGTGCAAACAAGTTAATTAAACATGAATTTATACAGGGCAGCATGGTGGTGTAGTGGTTAGCACTGTCGCCTTGCACCTCCAGGGACTGGGTTCGATTCCCGTCTCTGTGTGCATGGAGTTTGCATGTTCTCCCTGTATTTGGTGGGTTTCCTCCTGGTGCTCCGGTTTCCTCCCACATTCCAAAGACATGTAGGTTAGGTTAATTGATGTTCCCAAATTGCCCGTAGGGTATGAGTGTGTGTGCCGTAAGCCTCCTGGGATAGGCTCCAGGTCCCTGCGACCCTGTGTAACGCTCAGATTTCTTTTTTGAGCTAATTACACAAAATCGGGGTCTAATATCTATAAACGGGCTAATCACACTTTCTTCCGGTATTGCGCAACCTTCGCGGAGCAAGGAAAGACGGACACAACAACAAATACCAAAACCAAACCGCAGTGTATTATATACAAAAGAAAAACAAATAAATGAAGTGCAACAAAAAAACAATATATACAAAATATGAACAAATATGTACAAAATCAGTAGTGTATGCGAGTGAGTGAGTGCGTATGTATGAATGTCCAAGTCCAGGTTATAGTGAAAGTATGTAAAGGTGGAATGGAGAGACGGCTCGATCTCACTGGTGAAAGATGGTAAGTCCGGGAGCTCGAGAAATGGAATGAGAGGGGTATAGTTGCCGTCCAGGAAAAGAATAATCCAGTGGATATCGCTAACTAGCTTGCTCTCTCTATCCAAACACAGTGCTGCAATCTTCATCTCTCTGTCCCGAGCGTCATGCCGGTTCCGGCTTTATACCGGCACACGTGACCTGATAGGTCACCGGGGTTCTCTCGCGGCACAGCTGCGCATGCGTGCGTGAGCTTAACCCCGGAATCAAAGCACCGTTGTCATGGGGACCAAAATAACCGATAGGGGCCAGTTTGTTGGTGCAGGTGAGCAACATTAGCTCCTTCTTCTTTCCCCTGCTGTTTAACTGCCCCTTTATGTGGCCGCGCTACATACAGTAGACCCGCCCCCCCAGCCTCCGGCGTGTGAGGAGCGGACCGCACTAGCGCTTCATCCAAACCACTCCCTCGGCTTTGTGGGTTTGTGGTTCTTTTTTTGTCTTTTAGCTGGACCCTCCCACTGGGCACTAGCTCACCTGAAAAGTTTTTGATGGGCAGAGGGAAAAGATGGAATCCGTCAGCAAACCAGCTCACCCGGTAGCTCTGGCGCCTTGTGCAGCCGGGAACTGTGGTAGCTGGCTTCTTTGGCTGGCTGACCGGTTGGTATTGGTGTCTCTTCCTCCGCTGTGTTCCTGTGGTAGGTCGTGGATGGTTAGGTGGCTGGCTCTGTGGAGTGTTGGTGGCTGGTCGGCTGCTCCAGCGGCTGGTGAGGTCTGGCAGGTGGTAGCTCCCGGATCCACCCTGGGGTTTGCAAGGGTGAGGGGCGACGGGCATGGCTGATCTTTGCTGGCCCCTGGTTCGCTTGGCCCCACTCCGGGTGTTCTGGCAGACCTCGCATGCTCCCAAGTACCACCAGACATCCCTGCGGATGGTGGGCCACCAGGCGACGTCTAGGAGGCTTAGTAAGGTTTTTAGCCACCACCCCCCCCCCCCCCCCAACGGCTTTTGGTGAAAGTCTTGTAGGAACGTCTGGAGGGACTACCAGCTGGCGTGCTCCTCCCTTCTTCCTCGGATCTCTACGGTGTAACGCCCCCTGGTGATGTTCGAAGGAAACGCCCTGGTTCTAGGTCGCTCCGACATCCACCACCGTGGCTAGTAGCGCCACCTGGAGACCTTCCCGCTGTGGATGTTCCACCTCTGCGAGGTCTCTGGTTGGGGTGGCTGCCCGTTCCGAGGTAGGTTAAGGAGGTTCTGCTTTCGGTGGCATAGCATAGTAGAGCCGAGAGGGCGCAGAGAGGGGCTGGCCGTCGGAGGGCCCGGCCTGGTTTGGAGTAGAAGTAGGCAGTGGTGCTCAATCAATGGGCCGTAACCCCAGTGATCATGTGATCGAGAACTAAGTCTCGCTGACGGGCCACCATTTCCGCAGAGTGGGCAAGTATCAGCCAATCGTCGATGTAATTCAGGATTCTGATACCTGACAGACGAAGTGGGGCTAAGGCCGCATCCACTACCTTTGTGACAGTGTGGGGTGACAGGGCTAAGCCGAATGGAACCACCCAATACTGGTATGACTCGCTCTCAAAGGTGAACATCAGGAACTTCTGATGTTGAGGAAGGATGGAGACGTGGAAGTTCTTCAAGTCTATCGTGATGAACCAGTCACCTGGGAAAATCTGGGTCACAACTAGAGATGTTCTGATACCATTTTTCCCCTCCCGATACTGATTCCGATACTTGGGCTACTTCCGATACCGAGTACTGATCCGATACCTGGGTGTGTATCTGTACAGTGTATATATATATATATATATATATATATATATATATACATATATATATATATATATATATATATATAGCTTTTCTTTTTTTAAGTAAAATACTACTAGCTCTGTGTAACGGGTTCGACCCTAAGTGCACGGGCGACACCATGAAACACGGACACGAGGCGAGGTCTTACAGGAAAAAGGGTAATTTATTCAGAAAAATGGGGAAGGAAAGGGTTAAAGCAGACATGGGCAAACTACGGCCCGCGGGCCACGTACGGCCCGTTAGGCTTTTTAATCCAGCCCGCCGAACTTGTCCAAATTATAGTAAAAACCTTCTTTTTTCCCCTTTCCCTGCAATGCCCACCTTTCCCCAATAGATGGCGCACTCGAAACACATTGACCGTTGTTGGAGTGGCGCGTATTTCTCTTTATTTCACTTTAATTTTCACTTCGTTTCACGTCACCATTAAGCCCTTCTGTAAAAATGAGTGGACCAAAGAGAAGGAAAGTGGACAGCGAATGCCGAGTGTTTAATAAGGAGTGGACAACAAAATACTTCACTGAAGTCCGATCAAAGGCTGTATGTCTGATATGCCAAGAAGCTGTTGCAGGTAGGATATTTAATACAGCCTATGTCTGTGTGCTTGGCAACAATACACGTGCACTGTTTGCGCGTGAAGGCGAGGTCTTCCGTGGCGAGTTTGTAGAGCGCGCGGTCAAGACAATCCATTTATGATTTTGCGAAGTTTAACACAAGTAGATATTATTGAGCTTGAGTATTTTGTTGTGTAATAATATGTTTTGAATGTTGAAAGTGATTCCATTTTTCAATAAATGTTGATTTCTTTAACTTTGCACGTTAAATTGAAACTTATTAAAAACAGACGCAATCTTGATAAATCACAGTGCGTGTGTTATTTGAATCTATTTACATTTCCTCATCCCAGTATCTGCGAAATAGTATGTAAATGTCATATCTTGCATATTCCTTGAGACAAATTTATTAATTGATAAGGGCTATTTTTCACATTTGAAAGACAGTTAATAAATTGGGTTGTAGTGTTCTTACTGTGCTATGAGGTTTGCACACACTACATTTAATGCTTTAGTATATCCGGCCCAAACACTCCCTCCAAATGCACCTGGCCCGGCCCCTCTGTCAAAATTGAAAACCTATTGTGGCCCGCGAGTCAAAAAGTTTGCCCACCCCTGGGTTAAAGGCTCTCTGCGGCCTTTTCCACTTCGGCGGCAGGGATGCGAAGGCGGGCTCTACGCGGAAGTGAAGGTGCCACGGGAGCTAGCGCAGCTCGTTCATGCGCTCCTCTCGCGGAGATCAAAGGTGCTCCCCTTTTTAAAGTCTCTGGGGCGCATCACATCGCCCAGCTCTTGTGCCACTGTCTCTCACAAAATCCACCGCGTCGCAAAGTCCAGCTTCCCAACAGTCAGACCCCGAGCTACACTCCCCGCTGTGTTTTATAGCGCCGGCGATAGCTCATGGGCCATTACCTGATTCAGCGGCCCTGCTCCTTCACATGCCTAAGGGGGGGGAGGCCGCCTAACTAGTGAGCAAGGAGCGATATCAATTTGGGTGCACGCCCATCACAGGCGCACGCCGTGACACTATGTAAGTAAGCTAAGCTAGCAAAGCTAGCGGGCATAAATACGTTATGTTTAGGAAAATGGTATCGGATCGGTACATGGACTCAAATACTCGCCGATTCCGATGCCAGATTTTTTTGTGGTATCGGTGGCATTTCCGATACCAGTATCGGAATCGGAACAGCCCTTGTCACAACGTGCTTGAGCGTTAGCATTTTGGACTTGTACTTCCTCAGACTGCGGTTCTGAACTCGCAGGTCCATAATGGGCCGCAGTCCCCCATTTTTCTTGGGGACAATGAAGTAGCGGCTGTAAAACCTGGACTCTCTTTGGGACTGAGGAATCCTTTTGATAGCCTCCTTCACCAAGAGAGCCTTAACCTCCTCTTCCATCATCTGGGACTTCTCCGGTTTCACTAGCGTACACAGTACGCCATTGAACCATGTTGGGGGGCTTCTGAACTGAATCCTGTAGCCCTCTCACACTGTACACAGAATCGACTGAGACACATCTGGAAGAGCTTTCTACTCATTCATGTGTTCTACTAGAGGAATCACGACGAGTTTCCTGGTGATGGGGGCTCTGAAGAGCTGAGTGGAGCCAAGCTGGTGGCTCCTGGACCCATCAGTGTCTAGGGCCTTTGGAGCGCCGCCTACTCCGCCTGCCTGAGCTTTTCTGCTTCTGCGGGGGCTGACGAGTAGCGACACTCTGTTTCTGAGTCAGACGATGGGACGACATTGAGCTAGTGCTGGGCTGATCAGTGGCGGCATGCTCATATTCAGCCCGGAGAGGGAATATGTTGGTGAACGTGCCTCGTTCTTCTGAGACCTCCGGATACTGGCAGCAACGTCGTGGACGGCACCACCGAAAAGCTCGGAAAGTGAGATCGGCGCGTCCAGCAAAAACTTCCGATCCTTTTCCCCAAACGACGCCAAGTTGAGCCACAGATGCCTGCAGGCAACCACATTGGCCGCCATAGATCTACCCAGCCTAATGGAGAGATTCGTGGTGCGATCTTAGCAGATGTAGGGCATGGTCTGGATGGGAGCCGAAGTCGGAGACAGATGTCTCGCGAGATCACCCTCGATCTCCGTCATTGCCCCATAACCTCTCTCATGGCCCTGAATAACGTTAGAATAGTCATATGTGAAAGGGCCAAGAACTCGAGAGGAATATGGCTTTTTCCAGGAACGTGTTAGCTCATGATGTACTTCCTGGAAAAAGGGCAGAGCCCTCCTTGAGGGTTTAATTCTAGGTTCTAGGATGCGTTCGTCGCATTTTCCTCGAACTCGTGCTTCCTGCTGAACTTGTGGCCAGGAAATATCTAGCTTCTCTGTAGCCTGAACTAAACACTCAAGCAGCTCTGTATCACCTACAGTGGGATCATGTTTCACTGGCTTGTTCACCACATGCGGCGCTGGCCCCTCCCCATCCTCCATGTCTGACTCAGACACTCGGAGATGCAAAGGCGAGCTAGCGGCTAGTGCTAGCTGCGCGCTAGAGGCGCAAGGAGTAGACGCCACGGGATCTAAAACCTCTGAGGACCCGCTGTCCGAACCAGAAAGGGTAGAAGCAAAGCTATCGCTAGCCGCCTTCTCCAGCTCGACGCGGGAGCCCCGCAAACGCACGTTCTGTCTGAGAGGCGCCGCGCTGCTTTTATGGTAAACAAATGCAGGCAAGCATGAAGAGCTCCACCAGAGAGGATAGTACAACTCTTGCATTCCTCCCCGGTCAGAGCCACTTTAGCTCTTAGCGCTTAGCCGCACACATAGTGCCTGTTTTATTGAACGACAGTGTATTTTTGTGAAGGATCAGTGTTCTGTGAAGCGAAAGAAGCTGTAGTAGGTGTGTCTGACACCTATTTATACTATTCCGCGTGCCGTCACTTTGTGATGCGGCTCGAAGTTCCCCTGAAAGGGAACTAAGACTAATGAAGAAAATCACATTTTGTAAAACCCACAACTTTGTTTTATTTGTTCTGGTTCCTTTTTAAATATAAAAAATATCAGAAATATTTTATGATAATTTTAAACCTAATACAATTACTAAATTCAAAATAAAAAACTTTTTAATGTATTGGTTGTTATTTTTATTTATGATGTCCTGCAGCCTGTGCTCTGTGATGGATTGGCACGCTGTCCAGGGTGTACCCTGCCTTGTGCCCAGAGTCTCCTGGGATAGGCTCCAGGTCCCTAAATACAGGATAAAGCGGTATGGAAGATGAATGAATGAATGAATGTCCTGCAGCCCATTTGCAATACCCTTATGGTCCATGATGACCCACACTTTGGGAAACACACTTTGGGTTTGAAACATTTGAGCGATTTGCTGTCATAAGTCATCATGTTGAGACTATTTGTATCAATGAAATCCAAACCAACTTTGAGGTTAATAAGTGGAATAATTCTTAGCTATTACATGGTTGTTTAAGCAGACCATACTGGGCCATCCTTAGCACTTACATCACTCAATCTTTCTTACTTCAATGTGTACTTGTATGAAACAGACCTACTGATTTAACTGCAAAGACTGTCCTGTATTCACTCCAAAACTGTTTCACAATGATTTCATATTGGCCAACATTTTTAAATAATTAGTAAGGATTGACTTTATTGGCTTTCTCATTAGGGACTTAGATAAACTTCCAGGCATCTGTAAAGCTAAATGCCAAAAAATGAGTGACTGCAATTATAGTAAACTTTTAAATCTTTTACACTTTGGTAGAAAGAGGTTTATGTTACAGATGTACTGTATATCATTGTTTCTCTCGTTTACAAATATCGTTAGCCCATTATTATATTCTGTGCAAATGTTTAGATTACAGTTTTATGTTAGTCCAATGTTAAGTCTCACAGACACATAAGCCTCAATGGATGTTCTTATACTGAAATAACTTCTTGTGATAAACAGTTTGAATAACTAATCCATAAATCCCAATTCCCAATACTTATTAAATGAGTAACAGGAACTAGTGCCTCATTATTTATTGCTCTTGCACAATATACAAGCCTCGAACCTGAGGTTAAATATTTTAGGACTGCCTTGTTTAGGAGTGGGAGACACATTACTGTTTCGGAAATCTTCACCAATCACACTGCACCCCAAATACATGTTTAAATATAATTTCATAATATTGTCACAAATTTTACTGTTGTTGAAATATTTAAAGTTTTAACATACTTAGACAAAATGTGTGTACTATAGCATTCTTTTTTATTTTATGTTTTTATGAACATTGTAGCCTATCATTATTAAAATATCTTAAGTACAGTATATAAATGTGTAAATCATGTTTTCTGTCAGATGGACTATGGTAAAGTTATGAGACCTAATTAACTATGAAACAGGAAAATAACATGTTGTTGCATAACCAAGAAGGGCCCGGTTTCTCGATAACGCACACTATTCGCGCGCTAAGAAGACTCTTAAGATATATCTTACGTTAAGTGATAACTTTTCTAAGTGTATTTCTCGAACTGTCTCTTAGGAGTCTTCTTAAGTCGCTGCCTCTTACGTCCGACGTTACAGCTGTTAAGGCGCTGTCTACAGTGAAGGTCCTGAATTAGAGGACATCGGTTGCTCAGGAATCGATTTTTGACTCCTTTTGCATGACAGCGTTAAGAAAGACGGCACTTTATATGCAAATTAAACATTGCACTAAATTCTTTTAATAGCGTTTATTTCGACATGGGTTAACTTATCAGTAACATGCCATAATAGACAAATATATAAATTAAATCACCAAACTGTCGCTAATATTTTCATGTAACATGTGGCCGTGAAACGAACCGGGTATACAATCATAGTTGATTGACAAACAGCTGATAACACTCTTCACCAGCTTCAGAAACAATGTGAAACATGTCAGTTGTTGGGGTTGTATAGAGCACTTATGGAATGAATACGATGAGATGACAGAGTGGAGGTTTAATACTATCCCTATCTCACCTACGCGGGGCCGTAAGTGCGGTTCATTATGATTCGGCGTGAGTTTTGGTGCTGTTATTACGTTTCCATCTTACCACGCAAAAAAAAATAAACATGAACATGTGGAAGCTCGCGGACCTTGCAGATCTTCGCGGACCGTCGGGCGGCCACTCGAGGCGGATCACAGTGCCTAATACCCCTCTCTCACCTGTGTGGCCTAACTCATCTCCGTGAGCTGCCGCGATTGCCCACGACGTTCCTTTAACGTTCAGCGAAGTTCTGCAAGGTCTGCAAGCTTCCGTGAATTTTTCACGCGGAAAGATGGAAACGTAATCACAGCGCAAAAACTCGCAGGTGAGATAGGGGTATAACAACGCATCTCATAGCGAGTCAAACCGCATAAGTGAATAGGGGTATTACACATTACAATCACCCAGAAAAATTAATGGATGCGCTGTCTGAAACTCCCAAGGTTATTTTCTCATTTAACTAAATCAAATTGCATAAAAATAAAACGTGTCAAAAGAAAAACCCATAAAGTTATGGATAATGGCTAATGATCAATGAAACATATTTTAAACAAAAAGCAGCGAGCAGCTGGACATCGTGAAGTAGAGCGTAGGTACGACGCATTGGCCTGGCACGCGCAGGTCTGAGCAGGTCAAGAAGCTTCATAATCTGTTGCCTTGGAAGGCAAAACTTTTATTTATTTATTTTTTAATCATGACCACGGGGAAAATATGAAAAGGACTGAAGTTTTGTCTAAAGGGAAAATTTACATGACCCACATGGCTCCACGGACTGCGCCGTCTTCAGTTTAACACAACACCACACTGCCAAATTGTTCGCCACCTGTTTAATATTAAAAGTTATTGCCAATTTTAATGCATTAGTCACATTATGAAATAAGCTAATTAAAAGTCACTCTATTAGTTCTGATATCAAATAAAATAACATTCTTAAACAGGTCTACAGTATATTCCATCATTAATACGACTTTGATTCGTTTCGGGAAATGCGCCATAACATTAAGAGAGAGGTTAAGGTACAACTTAAGAACTACTTAGCGATAAGAAGCTTTCGAGAAACCGGGCCCAGGTCTTTAAGAGTCATCAAGAGACATCTATTCTGCACTATTCTGTTGAGCTTATTATTGCCATACTTGCAAAATTTAGTAAAATCAACCAAGTATTCAAGAGACTGCAAAAATCACAGGAAAGCTGACATTTATAAAGTTATCAATTTATTTGACAGCTCAGTTAAAGATCATTCAGGCAACTGACTGAGCATCACTGAACCCCTCATGCCACATGTCAAATGACAGCCAATGCAGCTAAATTCAGATAATTAATTAATGTTGGGCAGTACAGATTATCCAATCAGTCACTGTCTCATCACCTGAGGTAAAAGACAACATCGAAACATAAGTTAAATTATCATTGTCTTTTCACTTTTCTGGTAGTTGTTTATGCAAATATCAGTTATGCTGGCCATTTTTAGTGTTTTTTTCACTGAACATTTCATTTTATACAAGAAGATCCTTAGCCACTTAATTTTCTGACTCTTCACAACCCAGACTGGATAATTTTTTAGCTGTCCCAAGATTCCATTCATAATAGGTATATCACATTTTAATCTACAAATTTAATTTGCATTTATATATTGTACAACACAGTTGCACAATGTGAATCTCAGGTTGTGCTCTTTTATTGAAAGTGTTGAGTGTGGAGAGAAAAGAGTGGTCTAAGGAAGAGAGGTCTTCTTCAGGAGGATTGGAGGAAACAAAAACTAAATACATAATCAATACAACATTAGCTGGCTTTGTCAATAAACAAAACAATAAACAGGTTTGCGATTTGCCAACAAACTAAATTATTGGTATAGATTTTAGATTCAAGTGCATAGGCACACTGGCAAGGAATACTCCCCGCTCCCGGAGAGATACCTGTCGTTTCTCAGAGATACCAGGTCACCCAATTGTAGCTGATCAGGACCTTAAATATTATTATTATTGTTGTTATTATTATTATTGCAGATATTACAACAGCAGGACAATTTGAATGTGTGGCCCCATGTACTTTCCACACTTGCAGCAAGCTGTGTTTGTTTTTTAGTCCTTTTGTGTTGGGCAGGAGTTGTACCTTCTTTTGTAATGTTGTTTTTGTGTCAGCTAACTGCTGGATTGCTGTTTGATGAAGGCCCAGATTCGGATTGTTGCACTTCCCTAACAAGAGCTGCTGTGGCTTTTGTAAGGTCGCATTGCCTTTTCAATTAGAGAAAATGGCAGCTTAGGCCTGTTCCTCCTCAGAGTACAACCCATGATGAGGTTTCCATTCAGGACAAAATTCACAAGATTAGAGGTTATCATGAAAAGATTTTCCAGGAAATAAGGGTTACTTATTAATTGTTACTTTGTTTGTGATTGCTTACAAGAACTTCATAGTTAGGAGTCCTGGCAAACACATCCATGGGCAGTTCTTTAGATGTGTCAAAGTCCCCTTATGGATGGATGGATGGATGGATGGATGGATGGATAAGGTTCTGTTCACATCAGGATGGTAGGTGCTGATCTGCTGCCAGCAACTATGAGTTAAGACCCTTCAGTGCACGAGGTGGAGCTGGCCATGGTGCTGAACACATACTTTGTTCAAATTCAAATTTTATTTGTCACGTAAACAGTCATCCACTGGTCGATATGCAGAGAAATGCTTATATGACTACCAGTCACCTTAAAAATAAAAGCTTAAACATGAGAAATAAATATGAATAAAAGAAATACGTTAGAAAATAAAATTAACTAGTAAAATATACTGTACAAGTAAAATATACTGTAATAAAAGAAATACATTAGAAAATGAAATTAACTAGTAAATATACTGTACAAAGTAAAATAAAACATATTGTACAAATAAGAACAAAATATCAATATAACAATATAGAAATATAAAATAAGAAAGTAGAAATTTGTCCAAATCAGAAATGTAGAAATGACTGAGGTGTGCAAATATGCATAAAAAGTGAGTTCAAGTGTCTTATTATTAAAGTGATTTGTACAGTGGTCCCTAAATGGAAATGGAAATGTATACTGTAGTGCAAAAGTGTGCATGAATGTGTCCATAGTGGCCATGAATGCCCAGTCAGTGTTGGATGTCAACAAGATGATGTTAGTCCTGTATTGTGTTGTGGTTGAGAGACCTTATGGACTACGGGAAGAAGCTCCTCCTCAGTCTCTCTGTATTTGCCTTCAGGGAGCGGAATCGCTTCCCAGATCGCAACAGAGAGAATAGTCCATTGTGGGGATGGCTGAGGTCCTTCACGATCTTCCTGGCCTTGGTCCAGCACCGCTTGCTGTACTGTAGATCGAGTGCAGGTCAGGGAGCTTGGTGCGGATGATTCGCTCAGCTGAAACCACCACCATCTTTACAGCTGTATCTGTCCTGCATGGTGCTGTTTCCAAACCAGGTCGTGATGTTTCCCATCAGGATGCTCCCTATGGTGCAGAAGTAGAAATTCCTGAGCACCTTGGAGGACAGTCTGAAGTCTCTCAAGTGTCTGAGGTGGTAGAGACACTGACCGGCCTTTTTCACCACGGTGTTGATGTGACAGGACCATGACAGGTCCTGCGTGATGTGAACACTGAGGTATCGAAAGCTGTCCACTCTCTCCACTGGACTCCTGTTGATGACTGGGATCTGGTAGTTCTTCTCCTGCTTTGTACAAAAGTCCACAATCAGCTCCTTTGTTCTGCTGACGTTCAGGAGGAGATTGTTCCTCTGGCACCATTTCTCCAGATTTCCAATCTCCTCTAGGTAGGCCGTCTCATGACGGCGGTGGAGTTGCTAGTGGCCATGCAGTCATAGGTGTACAAAGAGTACAGCAGGAGCCAGAACACTGCTCCAATGCTGAGAGTGAGGGAGGCTGAGACATGTCCACCAATCCTTACTGCCTGTGGTCTGCCAGTTAGGAAGTTGGAGATCCACTGACACATAGATGAGTTGAGTCCCAGATGCTCCAGCTTGGTGGTGAGTGTGGAGGGAATTATGGTATTAAATGCAGAGCTGTAGTCGATGAAGAACATTTTTACATAATTCCCCCTCCGAGTGTCCAGGTGACTGAGTGATGTGTGAAGGAGATGAGAGATTGCATTGTCTGTGGAGCGGTTTGGGCGGTATGCAAATTGTAGAGGATCTAGAGTGTCGGTTAGAGAAGAAATGATGAAGTCTCTGACCAGGCACTCAAAGCACTTCATCACTACTGAGGTGAGGGCTACAGGGTGATAGTCATTGAGAGAAGCAGGAGGTGGTTTCTTTGGGACAGGAATGATGGACTCTTTGAAGCATGTGGGGATCACCGACTGAGATAAAGAGATGTTGAAAGTCTCTGTGAACACAGGTGCTAGCTGGTCTGTGCAGGCTGTGAGGATAAGGCCTGAGATGCTGTCTGGTCCTGCTGCTTTCCTGGTGTTCACTCTCTTGAAGGCTCTCCTCATGTCATGCTCAGATATGATTTCCGGTGCTGGCAGTGTCTTCCTGTCTGCAGCCGTTAGCACCGCTAGCATTAGCATTGCTAGGGTCTTTAGATGCAGCCTCGAAGTGAGCATAGAAGGCCAAAGTCGCGTCCCGTTCGTCATGCCGGTTGTTGGTGCTTTATAGTCCGTTATTGTCCTTAGTCCCTGCCGCAGACTCCTAGAGTCACTCTGTATGAGTTGTGACTCTAGTTTCCGCCCATAGCGCTGCTTTGCCTCTTTCACCGCTTTCCGCATGTTATATGACGCAGCCTTGTACAAGTCCATGTCCCCCGACGCAAGTCCCGCGTTGTAAGCAGCGGTGCAAGATCTCAGAATGGATGCGAATGGTTTGTCCACCGACAGCTTCTGGTTATGAAACGTTTTTTTCTCCACGGTATCATCCGCTAGTTTCTGGTTGAATCCCACAATCACTTCCGTAAACACACTGACATCATTGGAGCTGTTTCGGAACATGTCCCAGTCTGCGTCATCAAGTGCGTCCTGTAACGCAGCCACCAATTGATCCGTCCAGCGCACGACCTCCCTCTGAAATGGAACTTCCTGTTTCAGCCTTTGTTTGTATTTTGCCATGAGGAAGATGGCGGCGTGTCGACGCTTCGCGTCGCGTCCTTTGTTCTCCCTCAGGATCTCACTCCGCCAGCTCGGATTAAAAGCATCGAATTGTGAGTACATTGTATACCAATAGAAACAAGAGTGTCTCTATCATACCAAATGTACTCAATGGTGGTGGATTAGCCGGTTTAAAGTGACTGAAAGATAACTTAAAAGACGAAAACAAAGTAAAATAGGTCGGAGCAGTCGTGACGGCAGCCGACCTCCCCGGCGCCATCTTAGATCACTTGTTTTCACTTGTTTTCCTCTACTTGGTTCATAACATTACGTTTTTGCATAATTTTGGTTGCTTTAGGACAATTCATAAAATTGTAAGAAAAGATAATATAATTAATGGTGATTTTATTGCTTTCAAATGTCAAAGTATGTCAAATAAGTAAAAATTTACTTTGGTTTGTAAGGGTTTAAAAAAGCAGAAAGCTTGTCTAAAAGCTTGTCTTTTACATTAAGGTGTTTTTAATAATATGAAGCAGATGGGGGTATAAAAGGAATCAGCTGTTCAAACTGTAATTTAAAAATGCCTGTAGGCTACAATCAAAATGTTTATTATAGCTGCATAATATTTGGCAAAATCATACTGGTCATTTGTCAAGAGACAGAGAGTCAATTCATAGGGGTCTAATTATGAGGAAAAGAGATAATGAGAAAAAGAAAAAGTTAAAGAAAGTAATGGGTTGAGATGGAGAGAAAAAGGCAGGGGGAGGTGAAAGACGGAGATTATTAATGTAAACCTCTTTGCCTGCAAACTGGTTTGCTGGATACTCAGCAGTGCTTTAAATGAAGTGTGTTTGCATGAGAAGTGGATTCACTACCCTCAATAAATCTTCTTCTAAACTGCTCAACTTTGACAAATCCACTGTGGCTGGCAGTACTGAGAAGAGGTTCCAACTGGGGGGTTGGGGTCATCCAAATAATAAGGCTTACATTCTGTATCAGTCTTTTTGTTGCTGTGTGGCTATTAGTTCTATTCATATGGGGATTAATGTCTCAGGGTGAGGTCTGTCATAAAGATTTTACACATAACATCTGTATAAAGAATGAATGGGCAGCAATTATTTTTTATTTTCCTTGATGAAATGAGAATTTCTGAAACTGAAACCAAATTTCTGGAAACACTAGGCTGAACAAAAAAGGTTCCCTGTAAAGTGTCAAAATTCAAATTCAAATTTTATTTGTCACATACACAGTCATACATCTCAGGGAGTTTTTCCTTGCCACTGTCGCCCTCGGCTTGTTCACCAGGGATAATCTGATCATTCTGATTCATACACATTCACATTCCATACAAACTTAAATAATTATTTTGATTGTGTAAAGCTGCTTTGCGACAATGACAATTGTTAAAAGTGCTATGACAATGACAATGACAATTGGTAAAATCAGGACCTTTTCAAGTGACGCTGGGGCTTAAACTGGTAACAATCTTAAGAGGAGTCCAACACCCTAATCACAAGGCACCCCCTGCCCTATAATAATAATAATAATAATAATAATAATAATAATAATAATAATAATTATTATTATTATTATTATTATTATTATTATTATTATTATTATTTAATTGAATTGAATTGAATTGAACAGTACAATATGCAGTGAAATGCTTATGACTGCCTGTGACTTTAAAAACAAGATTATCAATAAGAAATAAATTATGGAATAAAATATGATATATATATATATATATATATATATATATATATATATATATATATATATATATATATATATATATAATAGATATATATATTATATATAATTTTTTTTGACATAACATTTTCTCTGACATGTCAATGTCAAAGTAAAAAAAAAAGTGATATACTTGAAAGTATATCACTTTCATATTTTTTTTGACATAACATTTTCTCTGACATGTCAATGTCAAAGTAAAAAAAAAGTGATATACTTTCAAGTATATCACTTTTTTTTTTACTTTTTTAAAAGTAAAAAATGTATTCCATAATTCCATAATATTCCATAATTCCAAAATTATGTATTCCATAATTTATTTCTTATTGATAATGTCATGTCATTTCCATCTCTTCAAAAACTGTGGTTACAGATGGTGTTAGTGTGCTAGCAGGCACTTTCATTTTTACTTCTGTTGTTTTTCTGCATATTGAGTGGGATGACATGTTTTCAAGTGGTTTATCAAATCCGTAGTGGAGATGTCCTCTGGCGTCGTACCCCCTCTTGAGACTTGGCATGAATAGTGATTAGAAATTGTAGCAAGTGTTAAATCCTTCCACACAGCCGACATTTTTATTGTTCATGTGCTGCTGCTCAAACTGTTCAAACATGTCTGTGCTAATGGACGTAAAAAAGCAAAGGAAACCTGTTTCTTTTTATCATTAGAATTATTTTTAGAAATGTTTTGGTTGGCTGTATTATATATGATATTTACAGTTGAGTAGCATCTACTAAAGCAATATTATTGCTCCATTTATTTCTAGAAATGTTTCTCAATATTGGAAGTGGTTTATACAGTAATTACAGCTATCACTGACATAGGTCTTACATTTGCCTCTGGCATTGTTTCTCTGCCTAAGTTTACTTTCTTTCTTCTGCTAAATGGCTCCAGATTTAGACACAATTAAGACAAAGTTATATGACCCATACCAAGTAAATTGTTGGAAGACACTCTAAAAGCATTAATCTTTTCACAACTGGGCAAGTGTTTAATGCATATATACATTTTCATTTGTCCCATGCATTACGTAGATGTAGTGTCACTTGGTACTGTGAAGGAACATGTTTTAGAGTAATTTATCTTACCAAAGTAGAAAATCTTACCATAGCTTTAATCAAGCTTCATTATTTCATTCACCTTCAGAAACTCCTTTATTCTCATCAGGGACTTAATGTAGTGGGTGAGAATGGCGCAAGGTGAGATGGGATGTCGGCATGTGCCACATTTATTGTACAATTTAGCATTACTGCTGCAGCAACTGTTTTTTCTGCTTTACAAGAAAAATTAAAAAGAAATTGCCTTGTACTAAAAAAGGGGGGGAAAGCTAGATTCCCCACTTGTGACAGTTTAACACCGGTTAATGTTTATGTAACTTATCAATTAAAATCATATGAAGCCATGATGTCATGCATAATTATGGACATATCTGATGTGCATCACTTTAGCTAACCAGCTATCTGGAATTCTTATACAGTAGTTGAACTTACCACAAGAAATCTAGGAGCAGACACAGGACATCTGGACAATATGTAGAGTTTGAATGACAAGAGTTCAATCAAATGCATTAATTAATAACTTAACATTAGCTAACATAGCATTTAATCTAAGCTAAAACTAAACTGAGATAATTAGACAGGTTACAAGCAACAGCCAAGCTCTGTTTGTCTCGCTCATTTTCCCATTTATGGATTAACTGGGTTTTGATGGAATGTGCTCCTACCAAGATGGTGATGAACAGAGCTCCCAATTTGAGCTTTAAACCCACACTTAAGAAAACATATGGATGATATCATGAAAAGTTTGTCTAGTTCTTTTTATCTATTTCCCCCAAAAATCTACATTTTTACACAGTGGACGGTCACTTGGAAAACAAGCAAGCAAACCTGAAAAACAACACCTACACAAACACACTTTCTTTTTTGTCAGCTTCATTTATGCATAAACTTGTTAAAATTAAAGCTCAGTATGGTCGTTGCCTATAGACATCCATTATTCTACATGACAGATACACTAATCGATTAGAAAGATCACACACAATATACATCAATGCAGGTAAACACAACCATGGGTCTGGAGTGAATGAGCCCAGCAAAGCTGACACTCCCTGTGGACAGATCGCTCAGCTCAAGTGACTCTATCGATTGGTAAGTTACACAAGCACGGTTGAGTCTGAGATCTACAGAAAGCATGATGTGAAAAACAGAACTGAACAAAGAGAGCTCTCAGGTGCATTCCAGTCAACATGAGATCAGAAGAAATAAGGATATAGAAATGGTAAATGAATTAATAACTGTATGCTAAATGTAGTCAAGGGATTCACATATTCTGTGAGCTGTGTTAAGGATTGCAAAAACCTATTGGGTTTTTATTATACAGAAAATGAACAATAAAAAACCCAATAAGTTTTGCAATCTTTAACACATCTTCAACACAGCACAATAACAAAAGTGATTTAATTCATTTTGTGCATAATAGGCTATATAAGCCTATATATATATATATATATATATATATATATATATATATATATATATATATATCAAATAACTCATGGTTAACTCCAGCCCAATTAATACAAAGCAAATTTATTCCAGGAACTCACAGCAAGTCACACAAAGTAATTGTGTCCTGTCTCACACAGGGGAAAATAAAGTCTCAAAGAAACATCCCCTGTGATATGTGGAATAAAACGGGATTATACCAAATGAATGATAAACAATAAATAAACAAAGAGTGTAAGAACTATTGGAAAGGGACTGTAAGAAAGAACATTACTGAACTATTATGACTAATCTAAACTCTACTGGTTTCTGTTCCTTTGGTTAGATGACAAAAGAGCTTTTTTTTGCTTCTACACAACAGGCCCAGACAGAGAAACAACCTCTCACATAAACTGATTTGGCAGGTGTTGCCAAGTGCTTGTGTGCAGAGGAGGCCACTTTGCTGAGTGCCCCTTAGTTTTCGGACCACCCCTACTAGCAGGCCCTGCCCTGTAATGCTCCACACATTACTCAGTAGAATCTACCTCTTCGTCAGAATCAGACAGAATCAATGATAGAGAGGGTTGCTTATTCTAAGATTGCTCAGACTGTGCTCCTGCTCCAGTTGTGCAAGTCTCCCTTTCCTTAGCAAGGCATTGATTTAACTCCACATCTCAGCCCTCTGTGTAACCTGTCGATGTGCTTAAAACTAGGCTCTGATAGTGCTCTGATAACCCTCAACCATGTCATTTGTTTTCCTTGAGTTTCTGCATGGCTTTAAGTACTGCTTAAATTTTGCCATGTAGTCTACAAGTCTACAGTAGTTACAGTATGTACCTGCAGTAATAGACACTTCATTTAGGAACGTCTAATGCTTATTCACAAAAAATACGTTTAAAAAATTATCTTTCATTCTCAACTATAAGCCTGCTTTTAGATCCCAAAAAAAATAGAATATATGCAAATGCAGTTTCAATGGATTTTAATACATTTAGGCAAGCAAGTACATAACAGAGTCCAAAATAATAAAAGTCTCTGTAGTCAGACACAGAGATACTGAGAAACACAATGCTTTTATACAAAACTAATCAGAGGGATATACTTAAAACTGGTGAGAACAATGGTGACACACTAATAACAGAACTGATCTCAGGACCAAAGGACCAAACCAAAGGAGGAGCTTCTTCCCGCAGGCCATAAGGTCTCTCAACCACATCACAACATAGGACCAATATCATCTTTTTGACATCCAACACTGACTGGGCATTCATGGCCATTATTGATACATTCATGCACACTTTGCACTGTATATTTATATCTTCATTTAGGGATCACTGCACAATCACTTTAATAAGACACTTTAAGAAGTCACTTTTATGCATATTTGCACATCCCAGTCATTTCTACATTTCTGATTTGGACAAATTTCTATTTTCTTCTTATATATGTCTATATTTGCTATACTTCTACTTTGTATGATATATTTTACTAGTTAATTTTATTTTCTAACATATTTCTTTTATTCATATTTATTTCCTATGTTTAAGCTTTTATTTTTAAGGTCAATGGCAGTCGTATAAGCATTTCACTGCATATCGTACTGTGTATGACTGTGTACAGTATATGACAAATAAAATTTGAATTTGATTTTATTTGCACTGGCCATGGAGACTACTACTGTCTCCTTGGACCTCTGGCAAGATCTTGGCATTGAAGGTCACCTTATTGACCTAGACATGACACAAGGCCATTTCATCAGTCTGTAACAAGCTCATCAAGAGTGCCTCATTGCCCTCTGACTTGAGGTTATTGTGGGAGGCTGCCATATCTGCCTCTGTCTTAAATTCATATCGGGAGGCCTCTTTGTCAGCTTCAGTCTGGAGCTTGGCTTGGGAGGCCACCTTTCTTTTAAGGTGTTACAGTAGTCCCTTTACATTTTCCTACTACTGTACATCAATTATCTCAGTAAAATAATGATATTAAATTGTGGCGCAAATGGGTGCAAGGGCAGTGTAATGTGGTTTTAGCCTACAATTTTTGTAGGCACATATGTACGAAACATTGATCAAAATCATAGACAGAAACCAGCTAGGTGTGAGGGGATATGCAAACAACAATTCAAGGGCTAGTTAAAATCACAACCATAATGAGAAACAAAGACCAAAAATAACATAAGGCTAAGGACACTGAGCACTAAGGACCACAAAAGCTTTTAAGGGGAGGGGACTAGACAGGAATAAAATCAAAAGTCACATGCAAAGTGTTCACAGACGCTTAATGCGAAAGCCAGTATTGTAGCGCTGAATGCTGGAGTGTGCATCAAAAGCTACAGTAGGCAGCAAACAGTTTGAGGGGGCAAAACCATGACAGAATGCAACTATAAAAAGACTAATTAAAACTTCAGTCTTACCCCGGGTTTCGAAACTCCACATCCTTACACTAACACTATTCACCTGCCACCTCCCACTAGCTGTCAAGTAGGACTACACTATAGTCATGACTTGCCTGGAATGGTTAAAATGAAAGATTTTTAAACACCGGGGCTGGGTGTCATGCGCACTCAGCCGCGACCGGCAATAGGACCCGGAAGTAAGACGGTCGCGAACCTAAAAGCATAAAAGGAAACAAGATGGCGCCGCACGTTCGTTGACTCGTACTACTTTCTTTAGTACTACTTTCTTGGGAAGTGCAGTGTGTTTTTAACATCACTGGAACTGGTGTTTGAGTTCAATGCCACCAAGTACTTGACCGATCGGCTACGCATCGCACTACTCGTCTCGTTGCTGACGGTGTGTGCCAGGGCAAAGGATCGAAACCGACCCACAGCCGGAGAACTCCAACCCCTTCCCTTTCCTCGACGGCCCTGGACACACATCGCCTTAGATTTCATCATGGGCCTGCCGGCTTCAGAAGGGAAAGATGTCATCCTAACCATTGTGGATCGCTTCTCTAAGGCAGTGCACCTGGTGGCCCTGGCCGGACTCCCATCAACAAAAAACACCGCCGAGCTGATACTGGAACATGTAGTCCGATTGCATGGGTTCCCAAGGGACATCGTCTCGGACAGAGGCTCCCAGTTCACCGCCCGGTTCTGGAGGGCTTTCTGCCGTCTGATCAATTCAACCTGCAGTCTGTCTTCTGGTTACCCCCCCCCCCGACTAATGGTCAGACGGAGCAGACCAACCAACAGCTGGAGCGTTACCTGAGGTGTTTTGTGTCAGATCGCCAACGCTCCTGGGCCCGCTACCTCAAATGGGCTGAGTTGTCACACAATCTCCACGTCTCCTCTGCCACTAACCTAAGTCCATTTGAGGTGTGCCATGGTTTCCAACCTCCGATGTTCGACCACAAAGAACCGACAGTTGGTCCGCCGGTGTCGACGGCTATGGCACCAAGCCAACCTTGCCATCCAACGTGCCAACACCAACTATGTTACACAACACCGCCGTCGGCACCCTCCAGGACGACTGTACCACGTTGGTGACAAGGTATGGCTATCAACCAAGAACTTACATCTGCACACCAAATCCCGGAAATTGTCACCAAGGTTCATCGGGCCATATCGCATCACATTAAGGATTAACCCTGTCACCTACCGGCTCCAGCTGCCTGCGGCACTCCGGATCCACCCAGTCTTCCATACTTCCCAGCTAAAACCATTCATCACCTCACCTATGATTCCACCCACCCCCCCCCTGCTCCTCCCCCTGCATCATTGACGGCGGTCCCGCCTACACCGTGCGACGCATCCTCGACTCGCGTCCTCGGGGCAGGGGCACCCAGTCGAGGATCGAGGAACGATCCTTGATCCCAGCGCGTTTCATCCTCGACCCCGGGCTCATTAGGGACTACCGTCACCGGGTATCCTCCACCCCGGGACCGTCCGGAGTCGGTCCTGGACAGGGGGGTACTGTCATGCACACTCAGCCACGACCGGCACCAGAACCCGGAAGTAAGACGGTCGCAAACCTGAAAGCATAAAAGGAAACAAGATGGCGCCGCACATCGCTCTGTCATTGAGTTTTGCCCATGTTGCCTCGGAATCGTTCGTTGACTTGTGAGTACTCACTTTCTTGGGTTTACTTTCAAACTGAGTGTGTGTTTATAGGACGCGGGTTAGATTGTGTCTTTCTCTTGCTCATTGATTTTGAGAGTCCTTATAACAAATCGCGTGATTATCCTGCCTGCTCGTGTCCATCCACGTTTGGGTTTACCATTCACACTACAGGGCTAACTGCTAAAGCTAAGTCTTTCTGGTCTCCTCGGGTTAGTTCACAACACTGGGAAAGTAAGAAATACAATAGTACTTGATCAAAAAATCTAAATTCAAAATTCAAATTTTGTTTGTCACATACACAGTCATACACAGTATAATATGCAGTGAAATTCTTACACGACCGCCAGTGACCTTAAAAAGAAAATAAAAGCTTGTACGTAAAATAAATAATCAATAAAAAGGAAATACTAAAGAAATAAATTTGACTAGTAAAATTAACTGTACAATAAGGGCATAATAAAATATAGCAAAATATAGAAATATAGGGTATATGTATATAGAATTTAAAGTGTCAGTGGTTGTGCAAATACTGTATGCATGAAAGGTGACTAATGAAAGTGACATGTGCAATTGTCCAGATGTATAAATATTTAGTGCAAGTGTGTATGAATGTGTCCATGATTGTCCAGTCAGTGTTGTGAGCTTAAAAAGATGTTATTAGTCCTGTGTGGAGGTGTGATTGAGAGACCTTATCGCCTGCGGGAAGAAGCTCCTCCTCAGCCTCTCTGTGTTGACCTTTAGGGAGCGGAATCGCTTCCCAGACCGCAACAAAGAGAACAGTCCATTACTGGGGTGACTGAGGTCCTTCATGATCTTCCTGGCCTTAGTCCAGCACCGCTTGCTGTAGATCGAGTGCAGGTTGATCGCACCACCCTCTGTAGAGCTCGTCTGACCTGCATGGTGCTGTTCCCGAATCAGGTCGTGATGTTTCCCGTCAGGATGCTCTCTATGGTGCAGGAGTAGAAGTTCCTGAGCACCCTGGAGGGCAGTCTAAAGTCTCTCAAGCGTCTGAAGTGGTAGAGACGCTGCCGGGCTTTTTTCACCACGGTGTTGATGTGACAGGACCATGACAGGTCCTGCGTGATGTGAACACCGAGGTATCTGAAGCTGTCCACTCTCTCCACTGGGCTCCTGTTGATGACGGGGGTCTGGTAGTTCCTCTCCTGCTTTGTACTAAAGTCCACTATCAGCTCCTTTGTCTTTCTGACGTTCAGGAGGAGATTGTTCCTCTGGCACCAGTTCGCCAGATTTCCAATCTCCTCTAGGTAGTCCGACTCATCATTGTTGGTGATCAGTCCGACCACGACGGTGTCGTCAGCAAACTTGATGATGGAGGTGGAGTTGGTAGTGGCCACGCAGTCGTGGGTGTACAAAGAGTACAGCAGGGGGCTCAGAACACAACCCTGGGGGGCTCCAGTGCTGAGAGTTAGTGTAGCTGAGACATGTCCGCCCATCCTTACTGCCTGTGGTCTGCCAGTCAGAAAATTGGAGATCCACTGACATATAGATGAGCTCAGTCCCAGGTGCTCCAGCTTGGTGGTGAGTGTGGAGGGAATTATGGTATTAAAAGCAGAGCTGTAGTCGATGAAGAGCATTTTAACATAATTCCCTTTCCTAGTGTCCAGGTGAGTGAGTGATGTGTGGAGGAGATGAGAGATTGCATCGTCTGTGGAGCGGTTCTGACGGTATGCAAACTGTAGTGGGTCCAGTGTGTCGGGTAGTGAAGAAATGATGAAGTCTCTTATAAGGCGCTCAAAGCACTTCATCACTACTGAGGTGAGGGCTACAGGGTGATAGTCATTGAGGGAAGCAGGATGTGGTTTCTTCGGGACAGGAACAATGATGGACTCTTTGAGCACGTGGGGATCACCGACTGAGATAAGGAGATGTTGAATATCTCAGTGAACACAGGTGCTAGCTGGTCTGCGCAGGATCTGAGGATACGACCTGAGATGCCGTCTGGTCCTGCTGCTTTCCTGGTGTTCACTCTCTTGAAGGATCTCCTCACGTCGTGCTCGGTGATGATGAGCGCGTGCCCGGTGCTGGCAGTGTCTTCCTGTCTGCAGCCGTTAGCGCCGCTAGCATTAGCGCTGTTAGCATTAGCGCCGTTAGCATTAGCATCGCTAGCTGCAGCCTCGAAGCGAGCATAGAATGTGTTGAGCTCGTCTGCCAGAGTCGCGTCCGCGTTCGTCATACCGGATGTTGGTGCTTTATAATCCGTGATTGTCCTTAGTCCCTGCCACAGGCTCCTAGAGTCACTCTGTTGAAGCTGTGACTCTAGTTTTCTCCCGTAGCGCTGCTTTGCCTCTTTCACCGCCTTCCGCACGTTATATGCCGCAGCCTTGTACGGTTCCATGTCCCCCGACGCAAGTCCCGTGTTGTAGGCAGCGGTGCGAGATCTCAGAGCGTCGCAGATGGTTTTATCCACCCACGGCTTCTGGTTGGGAAACGTTTTCTCCACCGTATCGTCTACTAGCTTCCCAATAAATCCCACAACCGCTTCCGTAAACACGCTGACGTCATCATCGGAGCTGTTTCTGAACATGTCCCAGTCTGCGTCATCGAGTGCGTCCTGTAACGCGGCCACCGATTGGTCCGTCCAGCGCGCGACCTCCCTCTGAACCGGAACTTCTTGTTTCAGCCTTTGTTTATATTTTGGCATGAGGAAGATGGCGGCGTGGTCGGATTTACCAAACGCTGGACGAGATTGTGCCTTGTAACCGTCTTTGACCGTGCTATAACAATGGTCCAGTGTCCTTTCGCCCCTGGCGGGGCAGGTGAGGCAGGTGATGTGCTGATAAATATTCTGAAAGAAAGAAAGGTTGTAGGAAATGAGTGTGCTTTCTAGAGTTTTTCTTCCTATTATATTGTTAGCACTAGATAGCTTCTAGAATTAGTTTTTCATGAACCAGTGGTAGAAATTAATATCCGTCAGTGGATAATAAAATGTACTACATTCAGCAATATCATTAAATATCAACTACAAAATTTTTCTTTTTTTAAATAAACCAATTCACAGAGAAAGGAGTCCTTTGTTTGTGTTTGCATCTGTTAGCAGTGATTCCAGGGTTGAGTGTTGATTGTTGCTCTTATTGACGTTTGCATGGAGTGCACTATTCAACCATATGTGTCAAATTAATGCATGAAAAAGACGTCAAGTCACAAAAGGATTGGACAGCTGTAAATGCGTCAAAATCTGTCAACATTTATCATGATCTGCAGAAATAAATCTTAACATAGTTATTCAAACCAGTGCAGTGTATACAACATATTCGTTATGACATGCAATGCTGTTTCAGTAATCCGGTTCAATGGTGCGTAATGAGAGTTCAATTCCATGACCTCAGATGTGCTGAGTGAATACTGTAATCACTCTTGCATAAGCACGAGCATAATTTATCTCTGTTACACTAGAAGGCTATTTTTTTATGTCAGGAAATGAATTATGTAACTTTTTAAATTATGTATTTAAACATTGCTTTAGTCTATTGCTTAATGCAGAGGTATTCAAACTGTGGAGGAGGGCACAGGGGTTAAGGTAAGGAGTGAGATGGAAAATAAAAACAAAATAAATATTTAAATTACAATATCAAACCTGGAAACCTTTTTTTCTTGCATTTGAATATGTCATTTTTAACCCTGAAAAACTAAACTACACCATGGACAGACACACACACACAGGCACAAACACACACACACACACACACACGCACACACACACAAACACACACACACACAGGGCTAAATTAGAAAGGCCAACTAAACTAATCTGCATGTCTTTGGAAAACAGAGTCCCCGGAGATCAGAGGTGTCAAGTAACGAAGTACAAATACTTCGTTACCTTACTTAAGTAGAAATTTTGGGTATCTATACTATACTGGACTAATTATTTTTCAGCCGACGTTTTACTTCTACTCCTTACATTTTTAAGCAATTATCTGTACTTTCTACTCCTTACATTTTAAAAATAGCCTCGTTACTCTATTTTTATGATCAGAACGCGCAACCCCTCCCCCCCCCCCCCCCCCCCCACCCGGTCGCATGATAAGAACGCGCACAACGCACCCTTTCCCCCCCGCCGGCGCATGATCAGAAAGCGAGACCTTAATGCATTTACATTTACATTTACATTTAGGCATTTGGCAGACGCTCTTATCCAGAGCGACTTACAAAAAAGTGCTTTAAAGTTAACATCACTGGATACATACTTACACTGGGTTAACTAGGTTTATAACTAAGTGCCATTAGTCGTACACAACTGGGAAGAGAGTTTTTTTTTTTTTTTTTTTTGGGGGGGGGGGGGGGAGGGTTAGTCCAAGTACTGGAGAAACAGATGCGTCTTGAGTCGTCGTTTAAAGATAGTCAAAGTCTCTGCTGTACGGACATCTAGAGGAAGTTCGTTCCACCACCTAGGTGCCAGAACAGAAAAGAGCCTGGATGAATGTCGCCCTCGATCCCTGAGAGATGGTGGGATGAGGCGAGCAGTGCTGGAGGATCGGAGGGAACGTGGTGCAGTGCGTGGTGTGATTAGAGCAGAGAGGTAAGTGGGTGCAGGGCCATTTTTAGCTTTGTAGGCAAGCATCAGCGTTTTGAATTTGATGCGGGCAGCTACAGGAAGCCAGTGCAGGGAGCGGAGGAGTGGGGTGGTGTGGGAGAACTTGGGGAGGTTAAAAACGAGACGTGCTGCTGCATTCTGGATCAGTTGCAGAGGACGAATCGTGGACAGAGGCAGACCTGCCAGAAGTGAGTTGCAGTAGTCCAGTCTTGAAATAACAAGGGACTGAACAAGCACCTGAGTAGCCTGTGAAGAAAGAAATGGGCGAATTCTTCTGATATTGTAAAGAAGAAATCTACAAGAGCGAGTAAGGTTAGCGATGTGTGGGGAAAATGACAGATGGTTGTCCACGGTTACCCCAAGATTGCGGGCAGTGGCTGAAGGAGTGATTTGGTTGTTGTCCAGGGATATCACAAGGTCTTGACCTGGGGATGAGTCACAAGGGATGAACAACAGTTCAGTTTTACTCAGATTGAGCTTTAGCTGATGTACAGTCATCCAGGATGAGATGTCTGCCAGACATGCTGAGATCCGGGTGGAAACCTGAGTGTCAGAGGGAGGAAAGGAGAGAGTAAGTTGGGTGTCGCCCAACTTTTTAATGCTTTTGTCGCCCCTCACGGTACTTTTACTTTTAGACTTTAAGTAGTTTTGAAACCAGTACTTTTAAACTTTTATTTAAGTAAAAAGCTTGGGTTGGTACTTCAACTTCTAAAGAAGTATTTTTGAACCCTAGTATCTATACTTCTACTCAAGTAATAAATGTGAATACTTTTGACACCACTGCCGGAGATACACCGTACTGTATGTGCTTCACCCACATACAGCTCAGGGTCGGAAAAATCAAATTCTTGACCCTGGAAGAGCAAGGCCACAGTGCTTACAATTACACCATTGTGCCACCTTAAATCTGTATAAATAATTTATTTATTCAGAGTTTTGTAGTTATTGAATACCTCCATAGCTGTGACGAAGTTTTATGTCTTAAAAACATTTCCTACAAACATAAAACCACTTTGAATGTCACACAAAACATCTTAAATCTTACCATCACATCAAAATATGAACATGCTTTCATTTGTTTCTTAATATTTTCTAGAATACCTGCCTATACCAACAACTGCTTAGTTACGATGCCCTAGCAAAATGGGCATGAGCCTGGCCAATTCAGTCTGTAATAAAGTCCCCACTCTAAAGATGTGATGAGATCTTAAAACTCTATAATGTTGCTTATGTTTGACCCTAACTAATTTCAGGAAAGCATGCCATTAGTTGACGTTGAAACTATAATACCATGTATTAAAACTAAAAATGTCTAAAATTTCACCATGTGACGGATTTCCCCTGGCTGCCAAACATGTATCTAGACTTAATAGTTATTAAGCGTGAAACCTATTAAACTGAGCATACTATAAAACATACTATAAAAATAATATGTACAAAGCAGAATACCTGCTTTTAAACAATATAACCAACAAGCTAATACATACTTCCCAATTACCAGTCTGAATGCCAGCAAATCAATGTGTCCAATAAAACCAAAAGTTCTTTTATAAACATAACATATGCAGCAAATGACCAAAAAACATCCTCAGGCTTACATTTACATTTTGGCATTTGTCAGATTATCCAGAGCGACTTACAAAAAGTGCTTTGAAGTTTACATCATTGGGTAGGTACTTACACTGGGTCACTAGGTTACTAACTTCAGACTTCAGAACTAAATCAAAAGGGTGACTGTATATGCTGTAAAACCAATATGTGTAATACACTTATTCGTCACGCATTCTCTTTACTTAGCCTGTAGAGGGTTACAAGAGGTCTGGACCCTATCCCAGGATTAGGGCATGACGTCCCGACACCCTGAACAGGTGCCAATCTATCGCAGGGCACAAGCATGCACACACCCCCACACTATGGGCAATTTGAAAATGCCCATTAGCCTACATTAGCCTAGAAACTGGAGTACCCAGAGAAAACCCACCAAGCACAGGGAGAGCATGCACTCACATACTGTAAGCCCAAAGGTGAGACTCGAAACCTGGAGGTGCGAGACCACAATGCCTACCACTTCGTCACCATGCCACTATGTGTAATACAGTATATTCCAATTCTTGCAAGCTACACTATATTTCTGACAGACATATTTGAAATTAAATTCTGCCATGCTTTCACCCTACCCCCTCCTTTCCTTACCTTAAATGTGTTAAAAACATACTAAAGCAAAACCTGTTGATGAGCCAAGGAAAATCAATCTACTAGGGGGATTCACCAGATACAAACACAGCCTGTCAGTGCAATTAAGAATGCCATATGCAGGATGGGAACCTAGATAATGATAAGTTGGCTAGGAGTATTGATTCCAGCGATGGGAACAAGACCTTTTTAGTGTTTTCTGCAACTTTTCTATTTTTAACTTCACTGCCCCCACAGAAGGTTCATTTCTAAAGATTTCAGAAAAAGTGTATTTTTTTCTTTTTTGGTCTGATGAGGTCATTTCTTAGCAAACACAATAACAAAAGTTGCTTATCAGATTCAGTCAATTGTGTGTGTGTGTGTGTGTGTGTGTGTGTGTGTGTGTGTGTGTGTGTGTGTGTGTGTGTGTGTGTGTGTGAACTATTGCCTCAAGGTTAGAAACCAATTATATAAAGGCTTCCATTCACCTCACACATCACTGTTTCAGTTGAGATGAACCTGTGAGCAGTTCAATGAACATTTTTGGAAATACACATAAATACACATATACGAAGGTAGAGAGAGAGATAGAAAGAAAGAGCAAGAGAGAGAGAGAGAGAGATTAGCCATAATATTTAAATCACATAACTAATGTTGTGTATTTCCCTTGTCCTGCCAAAACAGCTCCAGACCCGTGGAGACATGGACGTAGCTAAAGGTGTGATATGGTATTTGCCACCAAGATGTTAACAGCAGCTTCATTAAATCCTGTAAGTTGCAGGTTTGGGTGTCCACGAATTAGATTTTTTTCCCAGCACAAGTTTGATGCTTGGTTTTGGGGAATTTGGATACCATGTCAAAACTTGCTTCAAAATTTTGGTGCCGTCGCTTTCTGTAACAAAGAACAAAGAATTGAGTTTGAATTCGAGTAGATATAAAATCGAGTTGACTACGCTAACAGTAGATACTGTAGGTATACAAATATCAGCCATAACATAAACATCACCACCAGGTGAAGTGATGAACAAAAGTATACATTATAATGTCTATATTACTATAATAATACATAGAGGACTATCTACTGTATATCCTCAGTGACCAAAGGCTATCCAGCACTAATGTCAGACACCTATAGGAGTCTCATAGAGTCACAACCTGAGGGGTCAGCACCGCCCCAGTGGCACAATGGTATCCTAAAACATACAGTACGTGGTTTTAATATTAAACGCTTGAAAGTTATTCTGTTTGGTATATAATCACCTGTAACTTTAACTTACTATGTTTATTATTACCATGTTTTATACCTTACTATGTTTATTATTCCATCAGTTTATTAATAATGTACTGAAAATGTAGAAATATTCAAGAAATATTTCAATCAAATGTCTAATTAATTGTTGGTGTCAATGATTTGCTGCAACACAAGTTTACAGGTTTACCTAAAAAAATATTTACCCCTATCAAATTTTAAGGCAGTTCCCAGTGCACACAGTTCTCATGCTTTTAACCATTAATAGATAATTTAGCCTTTATGTACAGATCATATTTCCTGAACTATAATCTAGCCTAATGGGTTTTTTTTTTAACATGACCATACCACAGGCTGAAGACATCCTTTTAAGGTTGGCAGAGGTTTTGAAGTGTAGATGATGCCTGAACCTGCCCAATGTTCCCAACACCTGTATTGTGTTACGATAACTAGTGCACGGATGTGTGTGATGTATCACCTACATGGCAGTGGTAGGGGCTTGCTGTTGCTCTGATGTTGCTGATCAGAGGATGCATTAAGGGTCTATCTGTCCGCCCTGTTGTGTTTCTGAAGAGTTGCATAGAGGCCAGATGTTGTATAATAATTCAGCTTCATATTTAATCAGTCCTTCCAGTAGGTATATACTATCAAAGGACTTGGATTTTATAGTATGTGACATGGATACTTCCAATCTGCAGATATGTCTTCCAAGCTACAAAATAGTCTATGTATTTCCTACACAATAGGTAAAAATGGTCCCCGTCTCCTACTATACAGTCTAAGTTCTAATACAATACAATCCTGTAAGCTGTATTTTATATTCTAGGAATCTATTTTTGGACAGAAGCCGACAGCATGTTATGACAACTAAATTAGATTTGGTTATGCTACATGTTTCATGAGTAATTAAAATTTTTTTTTTTCCTCGTCTAAGAACAACAAACAGAATTCAGCTCCAAACAACTAAACTCCGACACAGAGGTACGTTATAATGTCTACCATTCAGCTTGTTCAGTGTGTGGAGTGCAGGATGTTTAGACATTCTTCCTCCATCATTAGTGATAATTTTACTTGTGATAGGTGTGTGTTAGTGAGCACTCTGACGGAGAAGATATCAGCGTTAGAGGAGCGCATCCAGACTTTAGAGAGTGTTAGACAGTGTGAGAGCAGCGTTATTCCCGTAGCGGAGAGTCTGGTTGCCGCAGACGGAGATCACCAGCCCCCGACTCCGGCATTAGAGCCCTCACAGCGGGGCGAGTGGGTGACGACTCGGCGGCATATCGTTTAACCAAAGCTAACGCTAAGGCTAGCCCACCGGAGCACACCTCCTCTGCGCTTCACGTGTCCAATAGGTTTGCTCTCCTCAGTGCTGCACCCACTGAGAAACCTGAAAGAGCTCTGGTTATAGGAGACTCTATACCGAGGCACGTGAAATTAGCTAGACCTTTAGGGGCGGCAGTGGTTAGGTGTATCCCGGGAGTCAGAGCACCGGACATAGCAGGTAATCTTAGGGTTCTAGGACAGCACAGGTTCTCAAAGATAGTGGTACATGCTGGAGCTAACGATATGCGCCTTCGTCAGTCAGAGGTTAGTAAGAGTAACTTTACAGAGGTGTTTAAATTAGCGAAGGCAATGTCCGATGAAGTAGTATGCTCTGGTCCCATCCCAATGAGACGTGGCGACATAGCTTACAGCAGGTTATGGTCGCTGAACCGCTGGATGTCCAGGTGGTGCTCCGAAAATAATGTGGCCTTTATAGACAATTGGAAGACCTTTGAGGGCAAAGCTGGCCTGTTAGGGCAGGACGGTGTCCATCCCACTCGGGAAGGTGCTGCTCTCATTTCCTGTAGTATAGCTCATAGTCTCAGTAGAAGTCTAGTTAATCGGTGACAATCCAGAGCCCAGGCCAGGGAGCAGACAGACGGGCGAAACCAACCTTCTGCTAGCTGCATAGAGTCGTCACTCAGGGTTCACCATATTGAGACTGTGTCTGTTCCCCGATCTAAGCAAAACTGTAGAAAGACTCAGAAAGTCTGTTTTAATAATTTAATTAACATAAAGACCACAAACTCAGATCACACTGAATGCGCAGCTGGCACCTCTGATCTGAAGCTAGGATTGTTAAATATTAGATCTCTCGCATCAAAAGCAGTTATTGTTAATGAAATTATTACAGATCAGGAGTTTGATATACTCTGTTTAACTGAAACATGGGTTAAACAGGACGAGTATGTAGCTTTAAAAGAAGCTAGTACTCCTGGATACAGCTACATACACCAGCCTCGGTTAACTGGTAGAGGAGGAGGCGTCGCAGTTATTCATAATGATAATCTGTCTATCGTACAAAAACACGGACACAAATTTAACTCATTTGAAATTCTTTATAGTAACATAAGTGTATTTAAGTATATTAAGTCAGCTCAGTCGATTCCACTAATTGTCATTTACAGACCTCCAGGGCCGTATTCTGAATTTCTTAGTGACTTTGCAGATTTCCTCGCAAACCTAGTCGTTTCTGTAGACAAAGCGTTAATTGCTGGAGATTTTAATATTCATTTTGAGAATACAGAAGACCCTCTGAGAACAGCATTTATACACATAAATCAGTGTGTAGTAGGACCCACTCATAAAGCAGGTTACACTTTAAATTTAATAATATTCTTCGGATTAAGTATAAGAAATTTATTCATAATTCCACTGTCTGAAATTATCTCAGATCACTATCTTGTCTCAATTCAAGTGTGTCACAGTGATAATGTACGCACAGCGCCGCGCTACCGTATTAAACGTACATTCACATCAACTACCACACAGAGTTTTATCAGTAATCTCGAGTTTACCAACTTCGATTAGATCACCGTCTGACCCCACAGAACTCGATCAGGCGACTGAATATTTAGTCGACATTTTGTTAACCTTAGATAATGTAGCTCCAGTTATAAGAAAAATTATTAGAGATAAGAAACTCACACGCGCACTTTAAAACAGACCGCTTGGAAATTAGAACGTACAGTAAATGGCGTCAAACAAAATTGTTAGTATTTCAAATAGCATGGAAAGAGAGCATCCTGAACTATAGGAAAGCTCTTAGTGTAGCTAGATCAACGTATCTCTCCACTCTTATAGAAAATAACAAAAATAATCCTAGATTTTTATTTAATAACATAGCCAAATTAACCAGAAATAATACCACTGCAGAAATCTCCACAACAACATCATGCAATAGTGAGAACGTCATGAACTTTTTTAATAATAAAATTGTAAATATCAGGCATACACGTGAGGCTTTGAAACCGAAGAATGTAATTGATGCAGATGTTAATCTAGCCATGTCAGATCGGAACCTAGAATACTTTACTCCCCTTAAAGAGAATGAACTAATTTCGCTCATCTCTTCTGCAAATTCATCAACCTGTATATTAGATCCTATACCGACACATTTTCTTAAACAGATAGTACCAGTAATAACAGAACCGCTGTTGAGAATAATTAATTCCTCATTGAGCATTGGTTATGTTCCAAAATCTTTTAAATTAGCAGTTATCAAACCAATAATTAAGAAACCTGATCTCGACCCCTGTCAGCTGTCCAATTACAGGCCAATATCAAACCTCCCCTTTATCTCTAAGATCCTGGAAAAGATAGTAGCGGAGCAGCTATGCTCATATCTACATAGAAATGGCATACATGAACTGTATCAATCAGGATTTAGGCCTCATCACAGCACAGAAACAGCACTCGTTAAAGTAGTAAATGACCTCCTATTGGCCTCTGATCAGGATTGTGATCTATGCTTGTATTACTCGACCTCAGTGCAGCTTTTGACACCATTGATCATAGTATTCTTCTTCAAAGATTAGAAAATGTAGTAGGAATTAAGGGTACAGCCCTCTCCTGGCTCAGATCCTATTTGACCGATCGTTATCAGTATGTAGACTTAAATGGTGATTATTCTGCATATTCTCTAGTGGAGTTTGGCGCTCCGCAGGGTTCAGTTTTAGGCCCACTGCTTTTTTCCCTTTACATGCTTCCTCTGGGCAACATAATCCGTAAGGATGCACTGTAAAAAATGAATACTGAAAATAGTTGTTGGAAAAAAGAAATATATGTTGGGCTAATATAATGCTTGTGTCAAAAAAGAAAAATATGCTTTCTCAATGATTGTATAAATTTCATTACTCAACTACGAAAGTTTGTAGAATTAAAGAATGCTTTAGAACACTTCATGCTCACATTTTCTGTTAGATATTCATAACAGGAATTAGTAAGATATGCATAACCTGCACATCTGTCTGATTGAAAAGCGTCTTGGCTCAGCATTGGGTCAGCTTTTTACATTTCTTCCAGTCTGAACCCTGTAAAATAAAAATGTCATGATAGTTATCAAAATTCAGAGCAGGTATAAGTGCACATTTTGTGGACATTATACTGTAGTTTTCAATGGACTCAGTAGTCATGGAATTCATAACAACAACCTTTATACAGTATGTTTTGTTACTCTCCCACATTCATCCAAACTAACACGATATCAAGATCTTAGAAAACTACATAGCCTTTGACAGTTTGGTCAGTAATTTTGAAATGTATAGGTAATTGCAGAATAGAAAGCAATTCATTTAGTTATTTGTATCTGGATCAGAGTACTTAGTAAAGAAATTGTAGAGCCCACAAATATGCTGAATTCCTTCAATTTGTTACTATTTGACAACCCCTCCTGAATTGTCCCAATTTCAACACATGATTAGTCAAGAATTGTCAAGGTTCTGATATGAACCACCATGGTCCTGATTCAAACCCCTACAAATAGCGCTCATTCCCTCACAGTTACATGGTGACACTGGCTGGATGTTGAAGCAATTTCCAACCAATATACTGTAGTGCTCCTAACTAGTCTGAGTGGCTGCATTTTGGAATGCACTACATACTGTACTGTACAGTAGGATAATCAACCACTTCATTCACTTCCATCAGAAATTTAGTGTACTGAAATAGGAAAAATAAAGCAATTTCAGTACCAGCCTAAAGTATTTGCTAGGTGAAAAAAATTGTAGCAAGTCTTGACAAATCATAGATGGTTCGATAGCAATCATAATATAACAACTGGTCAGTAATTGGTGACAGTTCATAGACAGTTCATAAACAGTTCATAGACGGTTTTGTCATGGTTCAGAGTGGAGCCTTTAATGGGTCTTTAATATAGCTTCCCACTGTGTAGCTACAGTAATGCAGTCAACTAGTGGTTGGGTGTGTGACTGAGAGCTATCAAGAATTTTAATCCAGAACAATTTGGCAGGCTCTATCAAAAAGTTCAGGATTGTGGAAAAATTGCCTTACTACATATATCAGTCATAGGCAACTCTAATTCATCAATTGATTCACTATTAATTAAGATCTGCTGCACTATTGTACTAATGACCTATACTGTATATTTTCTACATTCTCACCTCTAGTTGCTGTTTTATATTCTTTCAATCAAATATTGTTAAAGTCAAAGTAAAATTCATTTTTAAATCACATTTAATATAAATTCGTTGATAGTTGATCAAAGTGCTATACAATTGTGATAGCTGCAGGCATTAAAACTTTGCATGTGCACTTTACAGTGTGTTGTCTTCTGTATGGTACTGTAATGTCTTTTGTGTAGTAGGCCTACTTCAGAATAGTTTTTGCTAATTTATGGTGTCAGTTAGGTTTGTCTTAGATAGTCAGCTGATTAGGTGTCCCAAGTAGCTAGTTAGTTTCTGTTACATGTATGTAGCACTTTGGCCCTGAAGGAATTCCATTTCGTTTCACTGTGTACTGAACTGTATATGGTTGAAATGACAATAAATGCCTGCTTGTCCACCTTCAAAACAACAATTAAATAATAGAAATAATTTTTTTTTTAAAGAGAAAAGATTATTTTTAATACTGTCTTAAAGGTGAATTAAAAGGTCTTTAGTTTAAATTTTAAAATAAGAAAAGGTAGGGGCCTGTCTGATGTAGAGGGGCAGCTCATTCCAGAGTTTAGAAGCTACTGAAACGGGATGATCGCCTCGAATATTCAACCTAGGTTTGGGAACTGTAAGTAAAAGTTGATCACCAGACCTGAGAGACTGTGCTGGATTGTATTGCTGCGAAAGGTCAGAAATACATTATATGGTGGTGTTATATTATTCAGGGCTTTTTAGACTATTAACACGATCTTAAACTTGACTCTGAACTGCACAGGAAGCAAGTGTAAGGATCTCAGGACAGGATTTATGTCTTCCCATTTATGTGTTGCCGTTAAAAAACATGCAGCTACTGTATGTTGTGGACCAACTGCAACCTTGACCTTGACCTTGAACAACAATCTAAGATGAAAATAACTTTAATAACACAATTATTTTATTACATTTAAAATCACTTTCCAGTAAAACCCATAAAAAGTTCATAAAAATTTGGTTCAACTTCCAGACCTTCCAACAGCGGTTTTAAACTGTTTGTATCTCTCTGTTTCAAAAAAAGATACATTTTAATATAATCTGCAAAACAGTGAAAATACATTCTGTATTTCCTAATAATGGAGCCAAATAACAGGACTTAAAGTGAAAATAACAAAGACCCAAGAATAGACCCTTGAGGGATCCCAAATGTGAGAGCTGCCAAGAAGGATACACAGTCACCTAGATCCACAGAAAATTCTCTGTTCTTCAGGTATGATCTGAAACAGTCCAGGGCAGAAGCAGTAATGCCCACACTGTGCAGCAGATGATGAAACAATCCACAGTGTCAAATGCAGTTGTAAGTTCTAAAAACAGAGGACTGGCAAAATTTCATGAGTTTTGCTCAGTAGTTATTAAAAGATCATAAAATCTTTTTAAGAGAGTGGATTCAGTGCTGTGGGGTGATTTAAAACCAGACTGAAAATCTCAAGAATACAATGTGCATCTACTGTACTGTAAGTTACACTGGAGCTATACAGAGAGAATTTTCTCAAGAAATTGCAGTTTAGAAATTGGTCTGAAATTAAACAGAATAGAGGGATGAAGGTTATTTTTTTCGGGATTAATGGTTGCACTAATTAATTACGTGTCAGACTAATATATAAAACTTTCACTTTTAAACAATCGAAGAGGGATAATATTGGTAGAATGAACACTTCATATGTCCAATAATTTCCTACTGAGTGAAATATTGATTGCAAATCTGAAACAAATCACACAAATTGTCATGATTATTATGACTAGTATTCACTCACTCTTAATCATTCTCAATACTGCTCATCCTGTACAGGGTTACAGGAGGGCTGGTGCCTATCTCACTGGACCTTTGTACACTAGAGGGGATACCCTGGACAGGGTGCCAATCCATTGCAGGGAACACACACACACACACACACACACACACACACACACACACACACACACACACACACACACACACACAACAACAACAACAACAACAACAACCACCACCACCAGAATACCTGGAGGAAACCCACCAAACATTAGGAAGAACATGGAAATGTAACACACACAGACGCAAGGTGGAAAGCAAACCTTTAACCCTGTAAGTGTGAGGCCACAGAGCTCACCAATACACCAGTGTGCTTTCATGACAAGCATGATTAATCTAAATATATTTGAATCTTGGCTTGTTTGCATTTAAAGAATCTCTTTATGTTTGCCTGGGACACACACCTAGGGCAATTCAGTGCAGCATGTTCTCCTTGCTGGATTTATTTTATTTTATTTATTTTTTTTGGTGGTGGTGGTGGTTGAAAAAAAAAACATTGAATCCATGTATACACAAGCAAGACCAATCTGAGCTCAGAAGTAAGTCAAGAATGTTGTAGTTAAGAGATGACATCTCTACTCACAGTGCCATTATGCCATCATTTTTGTCTGTCTTAAATAAATATGTTACATTCTGCTGTAACTGAAAATATTATTTACTTTGTCAGTCCACATTCTGTACTAAACTTTCTCTTGACAATGTGTGCTTTTATTTTGTTCCTTTGTTTTTTTTTTTTTAAATAAAGATTCCATATTTGTTTTAAAGTGAGTGCAAAAGGCTCAAAATCGTGTACTGTACCCGCTTAGTCCGGGTCCGAATATAGAAACCGTTATGCAAGTCTACAGTATTTGGTATATTCTCTCTAGTTAAATTATTACATTTAATTCAAGCACAGTATTTCCTTTTATTATTCATGTGCAATCATTCACTTAACATGTTAATATTGTATGGAATTGCCATTTTATTAAACAATCCTTAAGATAATTTGTAAATCCTGATACAAATATTGTAAGAAAATTAGAGGATGGCAAATAGCAAAACATAAATGCTTACTATGCATGCAACATCTATAGGTATGCATCTATAGATTACTGTTAGCAAAGATGCTGGGAGTGTGTTTGTAGTTGAATAAGAGATAAAGTCACAGGACACACAGATCTGTTGTTACACTCCTATAGCTATTAGGTCCTGCTGTGTCAGGCTGCTGCTGCTCCCCCCGCTGTGCACTGATAGACTGTGCCATTATCTGCTCTGAGAAAGTAAGAAGAGAAAAGGGAAAGAAAATGAGCAATCCAGACTCAGATAGATATTGTAGAGTGTCATCAAGTAAAGAAGTAAGAGATGAACTTCTTTTGGTGTACCCTTCAACTCTTCATTGAGTAAACTTGTGCTGTAGCCAGTGTGAACAGTCAACAGTCTAATATCCAGAATTAAGGCTCTTAAAAGGGTTCTCCAGTGACATGGTTAAAGGGCTCCTTTAAAAACTAAACTGAAAGTGGCTCCGTTATCTTCTTGCTGCAATCCTTGATAACATCCTTAGGACCCATGCTATGTCTTTACTAAGTCTTACACAAAATGCAAATAAAACCCACAAAAAATATGTGAATTTGTTTTGATTGGGTTTACACTGACGCGAGTGTAAGTTTTGATGGGCTGCTGGAAGTCAAAATTTCTTGCAATTTTTTTTCCATAAGTTCGCACGCCAAGGTATCACTATAAACATTGTCCCATAGAGTAACTTTCAACTCATAACCTGTAACCATTTATAGATGCTGTAATATATATAATAATTTTCCACCACCAAGATTAATTTACATCATATTAAGATTTATAATGTGGTACCATCAAAAATGATCCATCCATCAAATGCTTCTTATGGCAGCTCTTGAAAGAAATATTTTTTTACAGCACTTCAACACAAAAAGTACCAATTTCCATCTGTACATGATGATAAATAATTAATTCATCTATTAAAAAAAAAAAAAAAAAACTTTTCGTGTAAGTTTTCCATTACAACATTTCTTTAGTATCCTTGTATAATTTTGGTATAATCTTTACCGGGTTAATTCATTAGCTAGACCCTTTATTTAGTATTATCACAGAAGACCGTTTTCTACATCACTAAAAGTACAAATAATCTAATTTCCGTTTGCTTCGTACACTCAACCCTATCTCTACAACACTCAATAAAGCACTCAATAGACCAAACCACATTTGGCTGGATATTAATAATGCAGCACAAACAGCATTATAAGGAGAGCCTTTATTTAGTAAAAGAGGGGATAAAGAAATGAAGAAGGCTTAGAACATGCAGCCAAATATTTAAATAATAAAGCAGAGGTCTAACGACATCGAAATCAGGCAAATAATAATAATAATAAAAATAAATACTTTGGAAAAGAATGGTGGTGAAAAGCTTTATTATAATGATAAATTATATATGTAGGATTTTTTTAAATGATCATTTAAAATAAAATTTCAATTAGCAACACAGGTTAATATAATCATCACAATTGAGCTAACATAAAGACACAGTTAGAATAGTGAATTTAAATGTTTGTTGCACTTTTATAATAATAATAATAATAAGAAGAAGAAGAAGAAGAAGAAGAAATTCTTCATCACTTTTTGGTATTATTATTAGTATTGTTGTTGTTGTTTACAACAAAGCATCATTTTGGATGTAGTCGAGTCATCAGCTTTAAAATTATCCATTGCACAGAAAGCAGTCTGAGGTGAAATGTCCCATACAACATTAAAGAACTGCAGGAACATTTCTAGTATAAATAAAGTTTATTTGCTTCACTCTGAATTAAAAAAAGAGAGTTTGGTGTATTAACAGCCACCAAATGATCAAATGATGAAATTGTGCATGAATGGCGCCCTTTACATTTTACCCCAGTGCAGAAAACAAGGACTATAAAGACATGATTTGATGAGTTCATTGTGGAAGAAGTTGACTGGCCCACACAGAGCCCTAACCTCAACCCCATCAAGCACCTTTGGGATGAACTGAAACAGAGATTGTGAGCCAGGCCTTCTCTTTATCCAATGTCTGTGCTTGACCTCACAAATACTCTACAGAATGACTGGCCATGAATTCTCACAAAAACACTCTTGTGGATATCCTTCCGAGAACAGAGAAAGCTGCAAAATAATAAATTCCATATTAAAGTATATGTATTTGGATACATTGTCATTGCAGTTTTGGACAAATACTTTTGTCCGTATCGTGTATATGCTTTCTTTATGCTGGTCTTTACTTTTATTCATTGGGTCTTTGGAAAGGACGGGGCACTGTCTGGCTTACCATTTTACATGTGTAAATCATCTAACCAATCATGGATGAGATGAATTCTTGTAACAAATCATAAAGCAGAAGGCAGGATTTATTGGAAGAAATGAGAAGCCTAATCTAACCTCTAATTTGAAAGAAAAAAAACATTCTTCTTCTTCTGTTATATTTCTGGCAGATCAAATGTTTCACAACATATGGAACCAATTTCCACATGGAAAAGATGCTATTCTGATTAAATGTTTTTTAGCATTATGTGTAAATGCATATCTTATCAGATCAGTGTCCATGAAAAGGTTTAAGATGGAAACTCTAATCAGAATGACTTCAATCAGATAAAATCAATATTGTCCATGTAAACGTACAGTAGCTAGTGTTGCCCATATTAAAGAAAAATGTAGTAATTTTCTGCAGCCTACTTAAACAGAGGAATCCTGTGACTTCAGCCTTTCTGGTCATGCATAAATATCTGCAGTGCAAAAGAGGTGTAATTTATGATGATTCAGAATTTTGTATCATTTGTAACATTTAAATCAGTGTTTACGTAAGACCGAATGATTATTGTGGCTTTCTGTTACTGTGTCTAGCCTCTATAATTGATACATATTGAAGTTAAAAAGTGGCTTACACTTGTAGAAGATGTACTTTATTGTACTACATTGTGAGATGATTATTGTAATCAAGCAAATTGGGCTTGGTTCAGAGGTCTGAAGCCTGGTAGCCTGCACAGAAGGAATTACAGTGCATCGCAAGAATCACACTGAGCCGAGATCTGACATTTGAGGTGCTACAAGGGAATAACAGAAACTTTTTTACTGTTTTTAACTTTTGACATTTTTATTGCTGCTGGAAATCTGTAAGGCAATCTGTGTGTGTGTGTGTGTGTGTGTGTGTGTGTGTGTGTGTGTGTGTGTGTGTGTGTGTGTGTGTGTGTGTGTGTGTGTGTGTGTGCGTGCGAGAGAGAGAGAGATTATTTTTGTTCTGCTGCCAGATATAATGCAGCTTTTTATCACATTTGAGATCTTCTTTTCCAAAACAAAGCCTGTGACATTAAAATGGAGAAAAAGGTAATTTTATAGTTTAAAACATTTAAAAACACAACCATAAACATTTTGCTAATGTATTAACAATATTCTCAGATAACATGGAAAGTAACTATTAATAATACAATAGTAATTATATAATAATATTATAACAATTATGTTGACAAATGCATTATATTATGAGCACTTGTTAATGGTGTAGGAGTGTGTAATCTGCGTTGCGTCATGCTAAAAACCTCAATACACCGACATTCTTGCCATCATGTCCTCGTTTATTGAATCTGGACAACACAAATAGGCGACCTGAGGATTGCAGCACTGAGGGACTTATAATCACAGTTATACAGGTTTAGTGTGAAATCATCTGTTATTTGAAATAAACATCTAATTAAATCACTACCAAACTTTTGTGATCTACCGCTGTGAATTCACATGGGAAGAGGTTAAAGGTAAACACTCCCTCATATAGCATGAGGACACAGGAAATCCAAATATGGTCATGGCAAGTGGAATCACAAAATACTGTTTTAAAGGCATACCTGCTAAATGGCATGGTAAGAATGATAGTATCTTGGTTCTTAGTCGAGAGTCAGTGAGGGCTCAGCAGGTTAAGGCTCTAAAGGTTGGCTGTTTAAGCCCTGTTTCCAGCAAGCTGTCACTGTTGAGCCCTAGAGCAAGACCCTTAACACTGTCTGCTCAATGGGTGCCATGTCATGGCTGCATTCCGGCCACATCTTTCTAAACTGGGATATGGGAAGAAAATAATTTAATTACATAGAAATGTATATGTAATCATTAACATTGTAAAGTGACAAATAAAGACTTTTTTTTAGAATTAAGAGACTAAAGAGATAAAGGCTAAAGTCCTACAAAGAAATCTGATCGTATGTGAGGCTTTCCACAAGTGTTTATAATAGAGAGTAACAGCACTGGGACATTTTACTACATGTACAGTATCACTCTGTGTCGCAAGTGTCCTAATAACCGTTAATTACACTAGCTGATGTTTGCCATTATGAAAGTAGATATGTACTGCGGAGAGAGCAGCTGCCTGCTGAAAATTAGAAAATACATCTGATAAAGTTGTAATAAAGTCATATAAAAAAAAAACAACCTTTGGTTCGTTTACATCGTTCCAAATTGTATCTGAACCATCTGTGTTCTTTTATTCATGGCTACAAAACTACAACAAAAAATCTGCTAACACAAGACTCCCCAACCCTTGATCATGGACACTTGATGTGTGGGACAATGGATTGTACTGTACACCTTAGTGCACAAGCTATCCATTTAACACTATTTGGTTTAATTTATTATTTGGTCCCGATTTAACCGCGGAACCTCGAAGTTAACTGAGCTGATAAAGAAAACTACAGGACTGTCCGCCAGCCGCATGTTTCATTCCCCTCATCTTTTGGCTAATAATTTAAACCTATTTTCACACTTGTTAATGACACTATTTACCAATTATAACCATTGGTCGCTAATGGTCAGTAGCCATCTCCACCAATCGCAGTTAATTAGTTCCACCAGTCCACCAGCATAAGTGTTGGTGGAGTAAATTAACTGGGTAAATAAACAAACAAATCATAATCTGTTGATAATACATGGTGTTTGTGTAACTGTATAATAGCAATATTACTCAGGTGGTGCACTTGTGACTAGGACCACATCATAGCCATGCTGATATTCATCCTCTTGTGTGATATTGCTTAATTATTTCACAACCACTTTCTTGATAGTGTGGTATGTTTAGAGTGTTTTGCTCTCTATTATCACCTATCATGACTGATACTGATATCCTGCAAGAATCTACAACCTTGACTAGAAAGAAATAAGGAGCTGATTTCTTTCTGTCATTACAGTATGTATATTTTTCTTACAAGCATTCGTGGTTACACGTGTCCAAAATATAGAAAAGAATCAACTGTACAACCTTTTCTATAAGCAAATAACCTGATATGGAATTAATAAAATACATTACGTCTTCTTTTGTTTAAAAGAAGAAGAAGAAGAAGAAGAAGAAGAAATTGAGGTGACAGTCTTGTAATACTGTTCGAGTCGACTGATATTTTCATAGCATGCTCAGTGTGTAAGTTGAAAGCACTTGTTAAGCATGTTATACAATGAAGGTGATTATAAAGGACAGAGAGTGAGTGGGCAAGTCAACTTACAACAAGTGTAAGTGCATAAGAGCACCCCGCAGCTAGAAACTAACCCTTACCTGCAATGTGCAGTTTCTAAGCAACACTAAGCACTCAAAGTCCAACAAAATATTATGGATTTTTTCCCTTTTAATTTAAGACCTCTGCCATTGTTATCTAAATTGATTTAAAATTAAATGAACATGCACTTCTTGTGTTCAGTCAATGTCATTTCCACCTATTGACTAATAAATAAACACATCCCTCAGATCCTTACAGTATTTCCCTTATTTCTTTATTGCTGACAAAAGTAATTTGCTAAAACCTTTCTGTGCTCTAGGGCTCAGCTCTACCCAGGAATCACCATTTTTATTTAGCTTAGAGAAAATAGACTTGTTTTGTGAATTACAATATTATAGAGCTACAGCAAGTCAGCACCAAAAGCAAGGCAAGGTCAATGTCCTGCTGTTCGCTGCAAACAAGAACACCAATGTCTCTTTTTACTAACATTTTCTAAAGTAAAGACTCACTGGCTATACTGTAATATATATTTATGGTGGAAACGTTCCAACAGCTATCCTGACAGTGTATGTGTATATGCTAAACATTTCACATCAGACTAATTTCTCAACAAGGTACAGTTCAGATCTTGCAAAACTAATGAAGATATTTCAAATGACAGTACCTCAACTTTAGATCCTAGAGCTGTAAGTGTTGCTCACTCATTATCTATACCACTTCATTATGTATTCAGGGTCACAGCGGGCCTTGAGCCTATCTCAGGAGACTTGGAGCATGAGGAGGACACTCTGGACACCCTGGCACCAATTTATCACAGGACACACACATACAGTACACACACACTATACATAGGTAAATTGGGAATGACAATTAGCCTAATATGCATGTCTTTGGACTGCCGGAGGAAACCAGAGCACCCGAAGGGAACTCACTAAGCACTGGGAGAACATACAAATGCCACGCACAAGGCATGAATCGAACCTGGACCCTGGAGGGGCAAGTCACCAATTAAGTCGCCAAGGCACCTGCCATTAATGTTTCTATTTTTCAAGTTTTTCAAGTTAATGTTTGTTAGGCCAGTTTGTTGAGTTTAGCCACACTTATATTGCTCATATTGCATACTCATGCAATATGCATTTTTTGCCTAATTACTTTGAGTTATGGTTTAAATGTACCAGTAAATCAGGGCGAAACTTTTTTAAGACAGATTAATGGGAGTACCTTTTAGTTATATAAATGTTAAACTTGACTATGGAAGATATGGAACTGGAAAAGGGTAGATTCATTCATGTGGATATGAGTATTTTTTTCAATGCTCTAAGAAAACTCTAGCCACAAAGCCAACATCATAGAAACTAAGGCAACATCAGGAAAAGGGCATAGATGTTACATTCACATTAACAAAGGGGTGAGGCATGGCACAGCTCAGTGGTAGCTATTTATACATACAACAGTTCATTTGGATAAGAATTGAAAGAGAGAGTGTTTGAGATATGATATATGCTTCAACTAAGAGTTACAGTAGTTTGACTGAAGCATTAACAGACACTCTGGGAGACCTCTGAAACCTATGTTGACTTCTTTAAAAATATAATAAAATAATTAAATCATGCTGATCATTTGATTGAGGTCTTTTATTAACAACCATTCCAAAATGCTAATCATCAGCACATGTGAAGTGCACGTTGACCCGATAGCCATTATAAAGAACTCTTTGGTAGATTTTAAATGATACAGCCCTGAAACCTTAATAATACTAAGGCCAAAAAAAAACTGCTGAATTTAGGCGCTTTTTCAATTTTGAAGCTCCATTTAGGGCAAACATTTTTGTGTTGAACCTGATTGTGTGAATCTGGACTTGACCTCTCACCTCACCCACATGTTAATAACAAATGCTCATGGACCCATACTCTGTTAGGTAGTACTAATAGTGTGAAGCTGTAAAAACACCAAGTTTTACAACATGTTTTCCATTCCAAATCAGCTAAGGCTAATGAATGTCAGGTAAAAATAATAATTGATTGTTGAATATATTTTTTATTAAACACTGAAACTTGGTCTTACACTCGAACTCCATAAAAGAGTTAAACACTTTTATTTTTGTCATGCCGGAAGCTTTTCTTACATGATGTATGTAGCCTCTCATCTGTCTAATGAGACATTTTTTTTGTTAAACATGGCCTTTAATATAATTTAATTTTAAATCTCTTTATTAGCATATAGTGGGACAGTGACTAATGATTATTAATTGATGTCCCCTGGTTTCATCTGTTCTCCCATTTTAATAGCTTTTGGTCAATAGTTTTAAGAAAATGGGTTCTTCATATTATTTTAAATGATCCTTCCTTGACACATTTGTCGGATATCTTTAAGAACAACACCTGGATATTAATCACTGTTTGATGTACTTTTTAATGTACTCAGTTGGATGAGTAAGGATCCAAACAGTAAAAAAAAATAAAAAATAAGAATTTATTGTCATAACGTGTGACATTTAAGCAATTTAGAACAAAAACAAGTGCGGTTGTAATGAATATCAGTATGGCTGTGATTCTGCTTGAGACCAAGTGCCGAGGGTAAATGTGATCATGCTGGTATTCAGTACAACACGACGAATGGGTTGTATACAGCAGTTCAATGAGCAAGAAACTTGTGTCAAGTAATTGATTTTTTAGACATTCAGTTTGTTTCAGTATTTTTGCTTCATGAAAATAAATCCTAAAACACTGAGCAGAGAAAAGTACAGTACCAGCAGTCTTGTATTACATAGTACCACTTTTGGAATGCCCCTTGTGTGATAAAATTTGTGGTCCAAAAATAACTGTTAATTAAAAAATAATACAAATTACAATATGTAATAAATTAATCAAGCAGTAGATGTAATGCAGAGTATATAAGCAATTAAGTTCAGGCTTTGTTAATCACATATACATTACGGCACAGCGTCTTGTTAGTAGCCTGGCGTCAGAGCGCAGGGTCAGCCAGTATATAGCCCCCCTGCAGCAGACAGGGTTAAAAGCCTTGCTCAAGGGCTCGACAGTGGCAACCTGGTGCGGTTGGGCTCAACTCACTGACGTTCTGATCAGTAACTCATAGCCTTAACACAATGAGCCACCACCCAATTGGCCTCATACAGTATCAAACATTGGAGCATAGCCAATTTTCCAAATGATCATAAAACCATCCGAGCATTATAAGAATCAGGGTAGATATTAGAGTAGACTTTGAAATAAGTGTGTGATGTATTCGTGAACTGTTTTAATTGATATTAATTCAGTGTGTAATTACACAGTGTTGTGTATGCACAGATTCGTCATGCCCACTGACAGGCGCTACTGCTGCGCAACTCATCAATTAGTGACATCATTTTAAAGTAATTTCTCAGTGAGTGAGAACATCTTGTTTGGTGAATATAAAAATATGTTTGTTGGTGATTCCTCTTTTTGTTGCATATAATTTTTGTATCTCTTTAATTAGTGGGAGGAGCTATGAGGCACAGAAGAAAGGGGAGGGAAAAGAGTATAATTAAACATTGCAGAAGATTAGAATTACTACAATATATAGTACTTACAAAAAAATCATAATGACAAAAATGTACAAAAGACGTGATTTTTATGGGAGCTTTCTATGAACTACCTCTATTTTAAGTACCCTACAATAACATTGACTTATTGACATGACTTAACATTAACAAATCATAAATTTCAACATTAATAAAAATACTGTTGCCAATGAAAAACATTTACACCTACTATATATTAATTACATCCTGTGTAATACTAAATGTTGAATGTACAGTATATGCCTGCATTAGCTAATGTTTATTGAAATCATGACCTAAATAAGTAAACCTGAGTTAAGTTTCAGCATGTTATTAATTGTTAATAAAGGTGCATTTGGGAGTCAGGGAACCCCAGACTTTCCTTTCTCCAGCCACCTCAGCTAATTCTGACTGGGGAATCCAGAGGCGTTCACAGGTTAGTTTGGAGATATAATTTCTCCAACTAGTCCTTGGTCTGCCCCATAGCCTCCTCCCAGCTGGATGTGCCAAGAATATCTCCTTAGGGAGGCTTCCTGGTGACATCCTTACAAGATGCGTGAACCACGTCAACTGACTCCTTTCCACACAAAGGAGCAGTGGTTCTACTGAGGTTCTCATTTGAGAAGTTCAGTTGTCTGAGTTGGATAACTGAGCTTCTCATTCTATCTCTAAGAGAAAGCTCAGCTACCCATCTGAGAAAACGATTTCAGTCACTTGTATTTGCGATCTTGTCCTTTCACTCATGACCCAACTCTCATGACCATAGGTGAGAGTTGAAACAAAGATCGACCGATAGATTGAGAGCTTTGTCTTCATCTCTCTTTTTTCACAATGGAGCGGTAAAGCGGCTGCAATATCGCCCCCCTCTGGTCCGATTCTCTGGCTAACCTCATCAAACGTAAACAAGACGCTTTACGTGATTATATATAAAATGTTTTTCACAATTTTATTGTTCATCATTCAGTTTCAAATAGTCAAATTATATTGATTAATTTTAATACCAGCCATTCTGCCATTCTTCCAGTGGCACATCTCAACTGTCAAATCATATGCTGCATAAGCATTTCTGTACAAAACAACTCATTCACAGGGGCTTGTATATTCCTCATAAGAATTTAAAGCCTATAACAATATGATATTAATATGATATGATAAAATAGTCACCACTTCAGAAGGTTCAAACTATTGGTCTGCATCAAATACCAAAAACCCAAATCATAATCATGAATGGAGATGACGTAAATGCTTAGTAAAGATTATTTCATTCATTCATTTTCTGTTCATCTTCACACACACACACACACACACACACACACACACACACACACACACACACACACACACACACACACACACACACACAAACAAACATTTTGGAATGCCAATTAAAATAATCTGCTTGTCTTCGGGCTGTGGGAGGAAACAGGAGTGCCCAGAGAAAACCCGCCAGACACGTGGAGAACATGCAAACTCCATGCATATAGACCCCAAGCAAGAACCAAACCCTGCTCTAGAGCTGTAAGGCTACAATCTAGTGCTAACCACTACACCACTTTGCTTGGTAAAGATCCATGGTAAAAATATACTGACTATAGAAATCACAGCTACATTTAATCATGAAAGTAAGATGTATCTCCACATGCACAATGTGACAAGAAATCACAGTATAGGCATTAAACAGCCGTGTGGCCATATGAAAACCACTTGTTAGTGAGATTAATCAGGAAAAAAAATTATTGCTAGGGAGTATAAAGGTTAAGAGGCACAGTGGCCTAGTGGTTAGCACTGTCGCCTTCATCGCGATTCCCACCTCTGTGTGCATCTTCTTCCCATGCTTGGTGGGTTTCCTCCAGGTTCTCTGGTTTCCTCCCACAGTCCAAAGACATGCAGGTTAGGCTAATTGGCATTCCTAAATTGCCTGCAAATTGTGAATGAGTGTGTGAGTGTATGTGTGTGCGCCCTGCGATGGATTGGCACCTTGTCCAGGGTGTAGCCTACCTCCTGCCCTAGATTTCCAGGGATAGGCTCCAGGCTCCCTGCAACCTTGTATATAGGATTACACGATATAGAGGATGAGTGGATGAGTACGGGAACATGAAGTTTGGACTAAAACAGATTGAAAAAAGGCTATGTGGTCTGATAAGAAGGGTAAGAAAGGAAGTGCATGAAGCAATGTACCCATTAAGCACAGTTTAGATTTAGTTTTTTCTTTTTATTAATGTGTCTAATGAACATTAGATTTAATGGGAATATACTGGGTTAATGAGATAATTCCTGCTGCAGTATGTTATAAAAAAATAAAAAATAAAAAACAGGAAGGACACTTCTGGACAATGTGCACAGCAATTTTGTCAGATCACAAGTGAGGGGATTCTGTGTAAATCTAAACCGATTCAGCAGCCATCATTGGTTTATGGCATCAGGTGTGTATCCATATGCTTGATTAATTACATGTATTTGATTCACGATTAAGGATATACCCCTGCCACTCTTTTCTGATTCTCTCTGCCTCTAGTTTCAAACACACAGTCAGATGTCCTGTCAGAAGGTAACCATGCTGTTTGTGTGCAAAAGTGAGGAAAGTGAAAAATGATGTTGAGACATGTCTCACGAGAGAAGGAGAGAGAGGCCGAGTGAGCAGGGTCGACTAAATTCAATTGTTCGAGAATTATTTTTGTGTTGAACAGCTTTAGAGGCATGCTGAGGAATCACTGTCAGATTTGATTAGGCTCAGTGTGCGTTCGGGAGGCCAAAGGGATGTTCAAATTGCCACCTTTCTTTCCCCTTCACTACAACAATAAGCTTCTTTTATTACTGATTATACAATTATTGTCAAGGCTACAAGCTGAGGGAAGGAAATGACTGGAATGCAACCCTCTTCTTTATCTCTTCCTTAGAATATGAGTGTAGGAGAAAAGGGCAGCATACAGTAGTGTGTGTGTGTGTGTGTGTGTGTGTGTGTGTGTGTGTGTGTGTGTGTGTGTGTGTGTGTGTGTGTGTGTGTGTGTGTGTGTGTGTGTGTGTGTGTGATCCCCTCTCTTATTTCAGCTGCATTTTTCCATCATTAGTTTTGTTGTATAAGAAAGAAATTGGAACTCTTGGTTGGTGGTGCAGCAGGTACTATTCCTGCCTCACAGCTCTATAGTTCAATTTGTTTATTTAGTTTTTTATTTTTTTTTACTGAAAAGTGAAACACTGAGCTTGAGGTAAGAATACATAATAATATATTAAAGGAATTTTGTCTTTTTTTTAAAGTCTGTCTTAAATCAACAATGATATGCATCTAAGTACAATGGCAAAACCTATGTTAATGTACTTAGATGCACCCCAATGTTGATTTACATGTGTACAATGTAAGTAATTACGGCACAATTCCACACACCTCATTCTGTGCAAAAGATGCACAGAGACTCATGAATCTCCTATTGAGATGCTATACTAAGCTAAATCCAGTTGGTATATTTCAAAGTTCTGCTGCAAGTACTGTGAGTAATTTTTTTTTGTTATTTTAAATTTTTTTGGTATAATTTAGTCGTGTCCAATTCCTTCCCGTCACTAGGGGGCTCCCACATTAAGGCTACTACTACCACTCAGCCAGGATGCCCGAAGACTATAACATGTTTCCTCCGAACCACGTGACGCCAGCCGACCGCATATTTCGAACTGCTGGCTCATGCACCATTAGGGGCAGCTTAACACACTCTGAGGACAGCGCTATCCGCTCCTTCCACTTGCATGAGCTCACAGATGCCCCTGATTGGCTGTAGAGCTGTGATTAATGTGGAAGCACGAAGTACCTCTCATCCCTCCTCTCTGAGAGAGCTCGGCCAATCAGCTCTCTCTAGACCTCCGGCTGTGAGAGGTTACAGCATCACCCGGGAGAAAAGGGCAGCGATCTCCAGATCAGCGATCTCCAGATCTGCCAATTAGCCTAACCTGCATGTCTTTGGACTGTGGGAGGAAACCAGAGAACCTGGAGGAAACCCACCAAGCATGGGAAGAACATGCAATCTCCAGATGATAGGGCGAGCACTTTACTACTGCGGCACTCGGAGGCCATGCATTAAGTAAAATTTAACTTTTCTTTCTTCTGAACTAGTAATACATCTACTTTTGGTTAACCAGATGGCTACTTCTGATGAAAGAAAAAGAGTTAAATTTGTACCAAATGCACCAACTTCTCGATTTAGTCCAGAGAAAGTGAAGCTTCATATTAGTCTTAGCTGAACTCTGGAATGCACTCTGTGGAATTTGGCCCTGATTACTTAACTTGTGCTCATATTTTATGTGACAAACTTCATTTATACCACAAACAATTATAACAATAAAGACATACTATATAGTAATATATACTTATATTCACCTTAATTTTTATTTAAGTACAGTAAACTTGAAATAACCCGAACTTTCTTTCTTTCCCATCGAGGAGTCGCCACAATGGACCATTTGATTCAAAAACAACTTGGCACAGGGTTTACATTGAAAGCTCTACCTGATGCAAGCCTCCCATTTGTTCCAGGTTTGGAACCAGCACTGCATCCAGTGGCGTGAGTTTGGGGCATTTAACACTTACTTTTACTATCCTAAAATTGGTTTTCTATTGGTTTTCTATTTCCATAACAGAAATGTGTATTCCTCTTATTCTCACACTATTCACATAAAAAAACAAACAATTTAATTTATTTAAAAGTATCACTTTTGATTTATTAGTAGTCGCATTCAATATTGTTCAATGTCTGTAAAACAAGTTATATCCCATAATTAATAAGTTTTAATAGCTTTAAACTGTTCTTTCCTCAAAAAAACATTTTTATAAGACAAAAAAAAATCATCATGTCATGACACTAATACTGACTCTTGAAAAAAAATAACTGATAAATAAACAACTTCACAGAAAACCACAATTACACACATTGCTTAATCCATTCATCTGGAGCATGCACATTTCCCTGTGTAAGCTATTAACTCCAGAAATGATAAACCGCACTTATTAATACTGCTTTAACTTGTTCTTTATATTAATTGGGTATTCGTGGCATATCACATCTTCACTTTTTTTTTTTCTCGCATGACATGAATTCCTCTGTGGTGGAGAAGGATGTGTTTATGGAGGATGCTGGTGATTTAGTGGACACACATCGCTGGCTGCATACTGAAAAAGTGAGATAAGATAACACTTTGTTGATCCCTGAAGAGAAGTTTAAGAATTTATAGTATATCATTGCACATATTTGCCTTTTTTCACTGCCTACTTCATTGTGGCATAAAAAACATAAATATGAGATAAAAAAAAAAAAGATAAAGCATTGTTCCAAGATTATAAAGTTACAGCACATGTTAAAATTCGCAATATCACCAACCTAATAAGCAGAAATTATGTGAATGTTTATTTACAGATGAGAAGTAATTTTTAGCATGTTAATATGTTTTTCTTTTAAGCATGAACTAATTTTGAAATGTACATCTTCATGCTACATTTTATCATTAGATGTTTTCTTATGAAGCTTCTTGGAGCTTTTTCTTGAAAGCATTATCTATCAATTAAAACAACCTAAACAAAAAGTGTCCTGGTGTGAGACTATAATTAAAGAGGACATATCCATCTGTCAATCTGCTTCTTCACACCTGCTAGACTGACAGGCTCTCAGATCATCGCTCTTATTCTGCAGGGAGTCTAAACACTGATTCACAGCGAGGCTCTCGTCTCTTTTCCGTAGCTGGACAATCTCTCACCGAATGGAAATGTGCTACAGTCTGAGTATTTGTGTGTGTGTGTGTGTGTGTGTGCGCGTATGTGTGCCACAGTGAGGCAGGTCAGGGTCGACAGAGAGAGAATCACACAGCATATCTACATAATCGCGACACATTGTGCAAAGCGGTACTTCGTTGAGATGAAAGGACCTGTCCCTTTGAACAGATACAGCCATTGTTTCAGTTTGCTAATTCAGCGAGAACAGGGCACAGAAAGGAGTGACGCACCCACATACACCCTCCTCTCAGCACACCCACCCACCTCCATCTCATTTCCTCTGTTTTGAGTCTTGTTAGAATGGAGGAATAAAGAAAGCTAAAAATCTCTGGCAGATGCTTTTCAGAACACCGTGATTTAATCAGAGGCAGAGAAAGCAGGAACATATAAATGGGAATGAGGAAACACTTAGAGTCTTTCAGCTCTTTGCTGATCTAACCTCAAAAAAAATAAATCAAATCTGTACCTTACATGCTGTTTCTTTATTCCTTTCAACATGACATGTTTGATTCTTCCTTCTGAGAATAAAAAAAATCCAATCAAAACATAATCAGGCACTGTAACAGAGTCCATTTTTTTCATGGAGTGTTTTGGTTTCCAGCATAGCACTTTTTTTCTTTCTAATGAGTCAACTGATGAATTTCACTTTTTGGTGGGGGGAAATGCAAAAAGAATGATGACAGAGATTATTTTGTTCATATTTTCTTTCAGTCACAATGATATTAAAAGATACAAATGATAAAATATTATGTCATAGTAGTTTTGATCATATCACAGTGAGTTTTTTTTATTTCTTAGCAAAATGCTACAAATCCATCACACACAGTTTGTCAAAATGTAAAAATCTAATTACAATTTGTATTTGTGCAAATGTTACTATGCAGTTCAGTATAAAAAGTATGTTGGCTTAAATGGCACATTTCTTTATATTAGTCGAACATAGCCCTTTAGCATAGTAGTGACTGCTGGAGTAACTTCAGTAGCAACAATAGACTATAAACCTCCTTTCTAAATGTAAGTTGATCATTTATGCAGCTACAATTTGTGTGTGTATGTGTGTGTTTTTTTAATAATGTTTTTAAATATTATTTTTTCATACAGAACATATATTCTAAAGTTATTATAAATATTTATATAAAATATATATATTTGACGTAAAGCCTAAATGGATGAGCCACTCTTTGTTCCTCTTGCATTCAACGTCAGAGAAAACATGTGCAACTCTGTATTGTTCTGCATACAGAGCTGCTGTAACATCACAGAGCTTAGTAAAACCTAAAGCATACTACTAACACAGAAATATGGGGAAAGGGAAGTTTATGGTAATTTGCATCCTGCCTTCAGTATGTGTGCATGGAGTTTGCATGCTAGTTGCGCTTCCCCCCACAGTCCAAAGACATGCAGTTAACTGGTTGTTTTTCCAAAATGTCTGCAGGGTGTGAATGAGTTTGTGAGTGTGTGCTTGTGACCTGTGATGGCTTGGCATATCGTCCAGTGTGTACCCTGCCTTGTGCTCCGAGTTTCCTAGAATACGTTCCAGGCTCCTGTGACTTTGCCTTAGGGTAAGCGGTATAGAGAATGAATGAAAGAAAGGGATGTTTGTGCAATAATTCCATTAAAAGCTTTTAAACTAAGATATGTGAAGATAAAATTGTATTGTTTATGTACTTATTTTACCATTGTAATTTGATTGTAACAGCATTGTGATGAAGTTTACCATTGGGACAGCATCTGGACAACATTGACTTAGAAAGTTCAAATGACTACATCCATAGTCCTTTAAGTTTCTAACCGGGTTAGGAATAACAATCGTGATCAGGATGGACACAACAGCTTTGAGCACACAGGACATGTATCTCATGTCATGCACCTCTAGTTCTCATGTTAACTCTGAAATATTAGGGTAGGGTCCCTCACTCACTCACCTACGCAGTATGGGCAATTTGGGAACACCAATTAGCCTAGTTTGTATGTCTTTGGACTGTGGGAAGAAAGACGAGTACCCTGTGAAAACCCACCAAGCACAGGGAGAACATGCACACAGAGGCGGGAATCGAATTCGAGCTCTGGGGGTGTGAAGCGACCATGCTAACCATTAATCCACCGTGCCTCCTTCCTTATTTTGAATTTTAATAAAATGTTCATTCCTTGTTCTTAATAAATTAACAAACTACCTAACCATGTGGTATAGCTTCTGTATAACCTTTTTTATTCTTTATAACATCATCTTATTATAAAATACTTTCTGAATCACCTGTTAGACATCTGTTACTTATTCCCAGTGTTGGGTGTAACAAGAGTGTTAGAGTCCTTTTTGGATGTAACAAGTAATCTAACACGTTAGTTCCGCCATTTAAGTACTCAGTTACTTAGTTAATTTTCAAAAATGTAATCCGTTATTCAGACAATTTATGTAATCCATGAGCTAGACAACAGTCATTCCCAGTGTGTGTGTGTGTGTGTGTGTGATCCTACAAGCCCCTCCCCCGATAACCCGCCCCCCTCTGTTCTTGCTGTTATACTGTACCTCTATCTCACCTGTGTGGTTTGACTATGCGAGGACCGACGGGCGGAAAGATGGAAATGTAATCACAATGGCAAAACCCGCGGTGAATCATGATGAACCGTACTTACGGCCAACACGCAAGACCGCATAGGTGAGATTAGGGGTATTAGTAGTTAACAGATTATGGGCCAAATGGTAGAATAATTATAAAGCTCTTGACTAAAACAAGATGCATGAGGAATCGTAAAGGAGTTTTCAATTTCTGCAATGAAAAATACTCTAACTTGTTACTTTTATCAGAAAGTAACGCTGTAATGTAACTGATTACTTTTTGAAGACAGTAATTTTGTAATGTAATTAGTTACTTCAAAAAGTAACGTCCCCCAACACTGCTTATTCCTCTGGATTTAGAAGTTGGTCACCATACTGTATGTACTGGAACAATCGAAGCATTTATCAATTTTACTAAAAGATGAACAAATCTCAGAATAACCGTCCATCTGTCCTTGAGGCCGTGAGCAAAACCACATTCCTTTCTACAGTACATTTGGCACCTCATTAATTTACTCAACATGTAGTTGGATATTATTAGCATTAGCAAGTTTTTTGTAAAGTATTATTTCTTTTTGCTTGCTGACGTCATGTAATTGTGTTCCAGTAGACATGAAATGAGAAGGATGAGAAAGTTTCCAGGGTAAAAAACACCCTGAATAACACACAACGTTATTATGTAAGCTATGTGAACACAGAAGAAAATGTCTCCTAATGATACCATTTAATGATCGACTAAAGATCAAACACACTTCTACCACACACAGCACCTCTGATATGGACTGAAAAGAACAAAGCATGAGGTAAATTAGCAAATGTTCCCGGTGTTGCTAGAGCGAACCCGGGCTAACAGTGCTAATGTTAGACTGTCTAATGAGCCACAGAAAGCTTTATTTCATGTAAGGCAGACTGCAAACTGTTCTCTGTAAAAAAATAAATAAAATATTGGGGGAGGTAAATCTTCCTACAATACAAATAACCTGATAAAACTCAGCAAAAGGAGTCCATTATATCAGCCGAGCCGAGGTCAGTAAAATAATCCTTGATATGTTGGTCTTGATGATTAGCCACTACTGTATCTCACCTTGACTCAGAGGGATTCCAATGCAATGAAGACAGCGCTATTAAAATGAAACGCTTTCGTCTCATCTACTGCAAATCTACTATGTAAAACACAACTAAAAGCTAACTAATATTAAGTAGGGTAAGGTTTTATAATATAAATTTCCCATACCTCTATGCGCATAAAACAACCCGCTCATTGCGCTTCTTGATTCTTTATGTGGTATCACCTACTATAGCCCATATCCAGACAGATATACATGCAAATAGCTCGTGTCTGCAGGAACCCTTTTGTTTTTACCAGAAAATGCAAATGTATTTCTTAACGCCTGCCTGTCTCCGGGTCTCTCTATGACTTACATGTTAATGACTGGTTCTTTTGATGGGACGTACGTGACAAAGGGCACTTGGCCAGAAGCTAAAATATGCTCTCTGACATCGGATCTGGTTCGAACATCAGTCGGTAAGTGTATCGAGCTGTGGCGGACACAACAAGCAATAATTACTTTCCTTTTAATTCATCTTAAAACTTAACAATACGAACATGCTTCTTCTTAAACCTTCAATTACGTAGGTTAAGTATGCATCCCAATTTTATTTATTTATTATTATTATTATTTTTTTTTTTGCCAAATAAGGTTTGACTAATCAGTGTCATTAATCAGTTATGAAGGTGGTCTGAAAAAGCTCTGGTCTTTTTGCTTCAGTTTGTTTTTCATACTGATTGAATGCAATTATTGCGTTAATTAGAGCTATTAGTTCTTGGTTGGCTATAGAGGAGCAAAGTCAATGATACAGTACAACAGGTAGTCCTGACAAAGTAATCTGATTGGATGAGAGTGGTGATATAGCACATAACAGCACTGGGATATACAGTATACAGCACAGTATATACAGGATGTCCCCCTCAAATAATTACATCATAGACAATTCCTTCTCAATTGATCTCAAATTTTAATGAGATGTGTAAAAACAAACCAAGTTTAATGTTTAACTCTTTTTTTTCATACCAGTGACAATGGTAATGGCCACCAAGTCATCTGACTTGACACCTTGAGGTGTCAAGTAACGAAGTACAAATATGTCATTACCTTACTTTTAAGTATAGAAATTTTGGGTATCTATACTTTACTGGATTAATTATTTTTTCAGCCGACTTTTTACTTCTACTCCTTACATTTTTAAGCAATTATCTGTACTTTCTACTCCTTACATTTTACAAATAGCCTCGTTACCCCCCCACCCTTCCCCAAAAGGGCTGCACCTTGGTGCCTACTGCCGCATTACAGGAGTGCTAATATTGACCACAACAGTACTCCCTCTGGTGTGATATTGCTAAATAAATCTATAACAGACACTTTACATTTCTTGCTGTGTAGCTGCTCATATGTCTTTTACTGGCTTTTTCAGGTCAAATCACTGGTGTTTATGATCAGTAGGCCCCTGGTATTTAAGCAATAAAGTACTGATATAATAAAGTTCTTTATCTACTGTATCTATTAAATCAGTGATTTCTTTTTCTTTCATCCACCAAGTAAATCAAACAAATAAAATACTACCGATTTCCCCAAAGCAGTTTTTACTTGATACATATCTTCTAATGTAATACTTTGGTTGGTTATATACTTTTTTTTTACTAGCTTAATAGATTTTCAGCAACACAAAAGCTTGTAGCAACACTGACAAAAAACAATGCAATATCCATCTCTTTGCACAAAAAGACATCAGTACTATCCCTGTCCTGAAGAGACACATGACAAATTGAGAACTAAAATCTTTCTGTCTCATGACAGCTGAGACATTAAGCTGTAGGGTGTAAGGCAGAACAGATCAGAGGTCACCAAAGCAGGTTGGACAAGAAGCTATTTTGACCTGCTGACTGACTCTAATGTTTAATCATGTTCACACTTTAGAGAATGTTGTTTAATCCTGCTCTCATAATAAAAAAAACTGGAACAAACATCAACGAGCAAGATATTGTTAGATTGTACAAAGAAAAGTCATAAAACAAATAGGATCATACATTTGTATGGGGTTATGTGGATTATATAGTACTGTATGCTCTATATAAAGCTTTAATCTGTTTAGTATGTATGTACTGTATCTTGTTTTATGAACTCTGGTAATTTAGGACATTTGAATCCAAAATTAGATTTATTCATTTATTTTTGTTCTTGTCGTTTCCATGTCCCACCCCTTTTATTTTATTTCCAAAAAATACATTTTAATCTCTGGATTTAAGTTGTGTGCATTTCACTTTAGTTAATGAAATGTCTTATTCACATATTCTTTTTGACTCAGCTTCAAACCATCAATTGCACTGTAACAAAACAAAGGTAAACTATATGCACTGGAAGTCTGTAAACAGATTCTGATTTGGTTCTATTGTATTCTGCACTGCACTTCTATGAGTTAATTAAGGTCACACACACTCAATTACTCACTCACAATGTATATAGTACAGCTTAATCCAGTATTCAGGGTCACGGGGGGCCTTAAGCCTATCCCAGAAGATTTAGGCCACAAAGCGGTTTACACCGTGAGCAGGGTGCCAATTCATCGCTGGGCGACACATCTACTATAGACGATTTGAAAATGCCAAATTGCCTAATCTACATGTCTTTTGACTGTAGGAGGAAAACCACTAAAAACAGAGAGAACATTCAAACTTCTTGCACACAGAGGAGGTAATCAAACCTGGCCGGGAATTGAACCTGGAGGTGCTGATTATTCTTCAGTTTGAGTTTTAGCGCTTGAGAGACCAAATGTCCTAAACCTATAAGCCCAGGCAACTGCCAAGTAATTTTATACTTTTTTTATGTGGAAAGTACAGTGAGGTAACCCTTGTTGTTATTTTATTTTGATATTTAATTGATGGCTAAGGAAGAAATCATGTGTACACTGTCCCAAACTTACCCTTAAAATGTCTCAACAACGCCTTGTATATCTCCTAGCCAATCTCCTAACCTTGAATTTCGATGATGATTTAGGGAAATTCGGGGTTCATCAAAGGTCATTTGTAGCGCCTGAACACCTCGCCTATCAAGTTCATTTTTAACCTTTAGGTTGTCTTCACATTCTTTATACTCCACCTGTCTTAAGGGATGAAAACGGCCTGTCTTTAAACCTCTAAAATAAATTCATGCATGAAGTAACAACCTGTAATTCACCATATGCTTTGTAAATATATTTGCTTTGCCTCTATACTGTACCAAAAGATTGCTTTTAATCAGCAGACACCAGATTTTTTACTTATTGTCCTTATGTGCAAAGTACATACACAACAACAATAAATAAAAATAAAAAGTGTGCTTTAGTTTTCTATATTGGATTCTTCTCCACTGGTAAGGTAGGTTTTTAACTTTTGTACTGTTTTTGAAACACAATTGGTTCTTACTGTATACTGTACCTAGTTTTTGCTGTTTGGTAGTGTTGATTACAGTGTGATTGAAGTAGGTCTAAAGCAATTTGTTCTCAGGTAATTAATCAACAGTAGTTTCAGGCTTCCTTAAGGTGTGAATTGTGGGCAGGGCTTAGCTACTTATATTGAAGGTGTCTCCGCTACAGACACAAGTGTTAATAAGCATATACTACAACAAAGTTAGGCAAGAATCTAGATAGCAAGTGCAGAGCATTGACTCAAACTCTTGTTCACCAAGTTTTATAGACAATTACTTCAGTCTAGCATGTGTCTTCAACCTATCTCTGTCAGTTCTCACAGACCAAGATGCTTTTACTCACACAGCAGAGGCAGATCCTCCAGAAACCTCATCTACCCTCCAATCCTGTCTCATTGCCCTGTACTGGTGGCAGGTGGGCTCTGGAACTGCCAATCTGCTGTAAAGAAAGCAGATTTTATCTCTGCAATAGCTACCCATTACTCTTTTGACTTTCTGGCACTAACTGAGACCTGGATATCTCCTCAGAACTCTGCTACACCAGCTGCCCTATCCTCTGCCTATGTATTCTCTCACTCTCCACGAGAAACTGGTAGAGGTGGTGGTATGGGTCTCCTGTTGTCCAAGAGATGGTCCTTCTCGCCAATCCCCCTGTCTCATCTCAGTTTTTCATCATTTGAATTTCATGCAGTTAAGGTAACCTCACCAATTAACCTCCACATCTTAGTTATTTATCGTCCTCCTGGCTCTCTAGGAAACTTTCTAGATGAAATGGACATTCTTCTTAGTCTTTTTCCTTCTGTTAACACTCCTCTCACTGTTCTAGGAGATTTCAACCTTCCATCTGACAAACTCCAATCCTCTTTCCTTCTCCCTCTACTTAACTCCTTCTCTTTAATTCTAAACAGCTTCCCTCCTACACACAAGGCAGGGAATTCTCTCGATCTCGTTTTCTGCCGTCCTTGCCCAGTCACGGATGTCACTACTATTCCTCTTCATAAATCTGATCATTACTTGGTATCCTTCACCATAACCCTTCCTATTCTATGTAAACCTAATGACCAAAATTTCTCTTTTTCTCGCAGAAACCTTCACTCTGTCTCCCCCTCCTCTGTGTCTTCATGCACCCTATCATCCCTCCCAGACCCAACCTCCTTCTCCTCTCTACCACTAGAGACTGCGACTGAAACTTTCCTCTCCTCATCCATAGATCTCCTTTGCCCGCTGTCATCTAAACCAAGGAAGAAGTCTTGTCCTGCTCCTTGGCTATCAGATGTACTACGCAACAACAGGAGAGAATTAAGAACTGCAGAGAGAAGATGGAAGAAATCGCAACTTGATGCAGATCTCATCTCTTACCAGACTCTTCTCTCCAAATTCTCATGTGCTGTGACTTCTGCCAAAACTACCTTCTTCAGAGAAAAGCTGGAAGCCTCTGCACATGATCCTGGCAAACTCCACAACATCTTCTCCTCACTACTCAACCCACCAACTCCTCCTGCCCCTTCCTCTCTGACTGCTGACGATTTTGCCACATTCTACGATGGGAAAATTGCAGCAATCCGCCAGTCCTTCGCTCCCAACCAAACTCCTACAGCAGAACCTCAGGACCTTCCCTTCCCTCCTTTAGCAGAATTCTCCAACTTGTCATCTGATGAGATTCAGCAGATCATCTCGTCATCTAACCCCACCACCTGTTCATTAGACCCAATCCCCTCCACAATGCTCCAGGCAATCTCACAAGACCTCCTTCCCTTCACCACAACCATCATCAACCATTCCATATCATCTGGTCATGTTCCTGCTGCTTTTAAGAAGGCAAGGGTTATTCCCATCCTCAAGAAACCCTGCCTGGACCCATCAGAAGTTAACAACTATCGCCCGATATCACTTCTCTCTTTTATTTCCAAAATTCTTGAAAGAACTGTTTATAACCAAATGTCTCTTTATCTCTCACAGAACAACCTTAATGATCCCAACCAATCTGGATTCAAAGTGGCACATTCCACAGAGACTGCCCTTCTGTCAGTCACTGAGAAGCTCCATGCTGCTAGATCTGCTAAACTGTCATCTGTTCTCATCCTCCTGGACCTGTCAGCTGCATTTGACACGGTGAACCACAAGATTCTATTATCTATTCTTACAAGCCTTGGAATTTGTGGAACAGCATGGCAATGGTTTGCTTCTTACCTAGAAGATAGGTCATATGAGGTAACATGGAGGGGATCTACATCTGCCCCACGTAGACTCTCTACTGGTGTCCCACAGGGCTCAGTACTTGGTCCTCTTCTGTTCTCCCTCTATACCCAGTCTCTTGGTAAAGTCATATCATCGCATGGATTTTCATACCATTGTTATGCAGATGACACCCAACTTACTCTCTCCTTTCCTCCCTCTGACACTCAGGTTTCCACCCGGATCTCAGCATGTCTGGAAGACATCTCATCCTGGATGACTGCACATCAGCTAAAGCTCAATCTGAGTAAAACTGAACTGTTGTTCATCCCTTGTGACTCATCCCCAGGTCAAGACCTTGTGATATCCCTGGACAACAACCAAATCACTCCTTCAGCCACTGCCCGCAATCTTGGGGTAACAGTGGACAACCATCTGTCATTTTCCCCACACATCGCTAACCTTACTCGCTCTTGTAGATTTCTTCTTTACAATATCAGAAGAATTCGCCCATTTCTTTCTTCACAGGCTACTCAGGTGCTTGTTCAGTCCCTTGTTATTTCAAGACTGGACTACTGCAACTCACTCCTGGCAGGTCTGCCTCTGTCCACGATTCGTCCTCTGCAACTGATCCAGAATGCAGCAGCACGTCTCGTTTTTAACCTCCCCAAGTTCTCCCACACCACCCCACTCCTCCGCTCCCTGCACTGGCTTCCTGTAGCTGCCCGCATCAAATTCAAAACGCTGATGCTTGCCTACAAAGCTAAAAATGGCCCTGCACCCACTTACCTCTCTTCTCTAATCACACCACGCACTGCACCACGTTCCCTCCGATCCTCCAGCACTGCTCGCCTCATCCCACCATCTCTCAGGGATCGAGGGCGACATTCATCCAGGCTCTTTTCTGTTCTGGCACCTAGGTGGTGGAACGAACTTCCTCTAGATGTCCGTACAGCAGATACTTTGACTATCTTTAAACGACGACTCAAGACGCATCTGTTTCTCCAGTACTTGGACTAACCTCCCCCCCCCCCCAAAAAAAAAAACAAAAACCTCTCTTCCCAGTTGTGTTCGACTAATGGCACTTAGTTATTAACCTAGTTAACCCAGTGTAAGTATGTATCCAGTGATGTTAACTTTAAAGCACTTTTTGTAAGTCGCTCTGGATAAGAGCGTCTGCCAAATGCCTAAATGTAAATGTAAATGTAAATGTAAATAACACAAACTCATAAAACATAACTCAATCAACTAATATTATTATTTTTTGTATGTTTGTTTTGGATAGATTTGGCCAGCTTATATGAAACATTGTCTTTCAATGTCACTTACATAGTTTAGGGAAGCATGTAGATAACACTGCTAATCATGCTAACATACTACCTTACGTAGCTTAGCACAAACATGTTAGCTCATGGTGGCTAAGCTAATGCCTTATGTAGATTACAGATGTCCATGAATATCAGCTGTGGTGTAAATGATCCAATGTATTTCACCCAGTTTTGGATAGCTTTAGCTTACAGTAGCTATTTGGTTTAGTTTTTTGTTACCTTATGACACTAATATATATATAATGTTATTTAGCACAAACACTTTAGCTCCCGGTGACTAAAATACTGCCTTATGTTGCTTACAGATTTTCGTGACATTCAGATAAAAGAAAACAGTATAAGTTCTTATATGATGTTACAAAAGCTTGTGTTGTCTTTATGAATGGTCATTAGTGATTGATGATAATAATAATATACATGTACATTTGTTTATTTTGTGTTATAATGCTCATGTTGTTTTTTCTTTCTTTCATTTTTTATAAACAGTTGTGACAGTCAAAATGATCAGCCACCTGTTTGATAGAAAGCAAACGCAAACAATCAGGCAAGATACAGATGGTCCATCACTGTTTTATGGAAGACACAGACTGGTGATGACACTTTGTGATTCCTGCACACATGAGAACCTGGACTTTAACTCGGGTCTGGATTCAGGATGGATCCCTTGTATTTTTAAAGTGGATGGACACACAGTACTGAAATGGCGCTTTTCCACTGCATAGTACGGCACGACACGGTTCAGTTCAACTCACTTTTGGGGGGTTTTCCACTGGGAACAGTACCTGGTACCTGGTCCTTTTTTTAGTACCACCTCAGCCGAGGTTCCAAGCGCGCCGAACCGATACCAAAACATGACGTGTAAACTCTGCTGGTCACTGATTGGCCGGAGAAAATTGTCATTACTGCGTCACTGAACTTGCGACACGAGACACAACAGAACCGCTATATTTAGAACAGCCAGAGAAGGATCGCACGCACCTTTTTGTATTAACCAAAATTTGGCTGCCATCAGCCTCTTTTGAAACAAACTCCTTCGTCTTGCTGTTAAAAACATCCACATGCCGTCGATATGCTCCATTGTTGTGTTTGTTTGTGGCGCGTTTACGATGATGTCACTTTGACTGTGTATTGGGTGCAAGAGTAGGTTTTTACAAACCTAACAATCTTTTTTTATCACGCCCTGTTTCTGTTTGCACTGTTTTACTCTGGATTTGTGTTTTTGTACGGCCATATTAATGCCATAAATGTGCCTTCTGTGTATAAGATCATCTGTGTCCCTCTTTCTTCAATCCTGGGCATTTTTATTGTGAGTGAGTAGGTTATGTATAGAGTGTAAGAGTGAGCATTTTAATCTGAGTTATTTTGCCTGCCAGGTAACTATATTCTGATTAAACTACAAAAAGAAATAGATGTTTCTTTTGTCATTAAATTATTTTATTGTAGCACGTCCCTCTGTCACATACCTGACTGAAAGGCTCATTATGCAGCTCATTGTCTTCTCTGGTGTGAATTACAGCATTATTCATGATCATTCACGCCTCCTCGCATATGGCCTTTCTAAACAAAAAGAGTTTCAGAAAATTACTAAAAGATCCTGTTGTCCTATACACAAATGTCATGAATGTAGTTTGTGGCCTTGTTCCTGTGACTTTTTTTGTTTTGTTTTGAATACAGTAACCATGGATAACTGTAATTTTCTCCAAAATACAACCTTGTAGTGTACATACAGTACATGCTGCTCACATATTACTGGAGCCCAGTTTGTGATGAATACAGTGCAATTAGACTTTAGCCATTTATACTGTATGGTTATACGTAACTGAGAAATACATCGATATCAAGATGTCAAAACTTCTTTGCTTTTCATGCAATGATGTAAGCCATTTGCACACATTTTAATTTATTTAAAGCAATTAATTGTATTGTGCATGTACAGCGTTTACTATCCACTGCTGTGATTTAGTCCTGTGAAGTTGCTGCAGAAGAGTTTTTCAAATGTGTATAGTCCCGGGTTTGTCCACATCTCATTTTTGATGATTTCCATTTCTTTTCTGTCCTAAAAGAATGTTGGGTAAATACAATGTATTTGATAAAAAAACAGGTAAAAATTAATTTAAAAGTTTAAATTGTATTGTGAACTGTAAATTATATTGTTTGTGAAGTTGTTTTGTAAATGAAAAATTGTATTTTACATCCTCTACCATTTTCGTGTTATTGTATTTTGTGAAAGGTTTTCAGCTAATAGAAGTGTTTTATTTAGTTTAAATATTTGTTTATTGTAAACCTGAAATATGTATTTTTTTAATAGAATATTTACTGTAATCTACGATATAAACAAATGCATTTGATACATTTTCATATTCATTGATAATAAATTGATTGGATGTCTTTTTCATTATGAAAATTACTTTTTTATAGTTCCCAAAGGAACACATTAGACACCATTAAGGTACAAATGGACTTGTCACTGGGGTGGTACCTTCAAGGACAAGATTTGTACCTTTGATTAAGGTACAATAATGTACCAGCAAGTTTATAAAACAGAAAGTAAATTTTGGTTGTCCATGGTAAAAATTTGTACAAATTTGCTTCTCTATATTAAGGTACAATTCTGTGCTCTTGAAAGGTGACGATGCCCCAGTGACGATGGTTTGTACCTTTATTAGTACATTTACATTTAGGCATTTGGCAGACACTCTTATCCAGAGCAACTTACATTTTTATCTCATTACACATCTGGGCAGTTGAGGGTTAAGGGCCTTGCTCAAGGGCCCAACAGTGGCAACTTGGTGGTTGTGGGGTTTGAACCTGGGATCTTCTGAACCGTAGTCCAATGCCTTAACCACTGAGCTACACCTATTAGTACAAAATTTCCGAGAGTGGCATCTTGTCTGGGTTACTGTAGGTGCAGACTCCAGTGGATCAGAACAACAGTATCGACATAAACAGCTTTTAAGAAGTGCTCCAAAGGCTGCTGTGTGATGGAGGCACTTTGTTCTTTGAATATGTTAAATTACAAATGCCTTTACCAATTGTTTCACTTTCCAGGCATTCAGGTAGGGTTGATACTGTATTGCTAAATATCTTAAAGTACTGCATGAGAAAATGTCAGTGATGCTATGGAAGGTTACCAGAGCTGATAATGCTATCATCCTCCTCCAGCTCCGATCAGGTTGTTTGTGATGTCTTTGTTGTTGTTGCACTCCAGGATCATCTTTTGCACTATTCCTCACCTTATGGCAATCCCGCTTATTGCTCGCACATTTGTTTCCTCAGAACCCTTTTGTTCTCCAAATTTCTATAGAACATGCAAATTCATGAAGTACAATTTGGAAATGGATTAGTGCTTATATACAGTACCTCTTTTTCTAGTAAATTACCAAAAGAACATTCACAAACAAGTGTGTGTGTGTGTGTGTGTGTGTGTGTGTGTGTGTATGTGTATATCACTTTACACAATATTCTACAAATTTGGCAAATCAGGAGAAAATGGATGCATGGATACAATGTTTTCCAGTTTTCTCCACTTTTCCATGAATCTTCCAAATTTGTTATCTCCAAAGAGAACTTTTTAACAGTTTGGTGTGATGGACATGTAAAACATTGAGGCAATATCCTGGCCATGGGCAACTGCATATCTTGCGGACCCTGGGGTCATTGTTGTGTGTATGCCTGCAGCAACTTTGTGGTTTTCGCAGTTTGTAAACAATTTTTATCTGCTAGGTAAAAAATGAGCTGATGACTATCTTTGGAGCCTGGTGTTGTATAGCTTACATGGAAATTTAAACAAACGTGGTGCCTCACTTTTTTTCTAATGCTGGGATCACTAATAAAATCCTTGGATTTCAGGTTGTGAGAAGATAATTTAGGAGATATTTCTTCTGCTGTTAAACATAGCGGTGAATCATTTGTGACACTGAAGAAAATGCAATGGTTAAATTAATGGTTGTTTAGTTTTTGTTGGCAGTCTATGAATTTATGCCACTTAGAAAACAGCCTTGTCCAGGGTAACTTACCTTTATCTCAGTACACATACTGTATGAACTTGCTCAAGGACCCAACATTGCCAGTGCTAGGGGTTTGAGCCTGGGACTTTCCGATTAGTGGTACTACGGCTTAACCACTGAGCCACCTCTGCCCTGATGTACATGCAAGTGAAAGGAACAGATAGCGCTGTCCTCTGAATGTGTTACACCACTCACAATGGTGCGTGAGCAAAGAATTTGAAAAGACACGGTTGGCTGGGTTCACGTGGTTCAGAGGATAGCAGTCCTCCCCAGCCCTCCCTTGATTGGTAGTCGTACACTTGATGTGGGCATGCCCTAATGACGGGTGGGAATTGGCTACTACTAAATTAGTAGTATTAGGGTTCAATACTGTATGCTTCCCCTAAGATTGAAGATTTTGGGGTAAAGTATAAGCGTTATGTTGCCTGTGACTATAATATTCATTAGTTGTTAGTTGCTGTTGCTAAATTAAAGAAGCAATTTTGCTTTGTCTTTCTTTTCAAAAAGGAACGTCTTGTTCAGTTCAGTTACACAATCACAAAAAAAGTTCTTAAGACTTTGTTTTGAAAACCTGTAAACTTGCCATAATTACTGGTAGAAATGACAGGACATTGAAATGAAACTAATTTCCTTTTATGCCATTTATGTTTTTAATCCCTTTTCTCTCATCTTCTTATCTGTGCCTGAGCTGTGCTCATCTGCATGGGGAAGCTTCCTTCGTTAAATCCAATTTCTCTGCTTCATGAAAATGTAATAACCTTGTTTTTCAAAACTGGTTGTAAAATTGGTTTGCTGGAGAGAAAACCATTTTACTCTATTCATCATAACTCAATAAAATATTTAATTGAATTATGTATGATTTGATGAGATTAATGGACAGTTGGGTGTAATTTGTAAGGGTGAGCTTCATTATACACTGTGTGTGTAGTGGTAGAGGGAAAATATGGTTCTTAGATTTTTTTTACATGAATTTTAGCTTATATAATTTAAAATCTAACAGGTAGCACTGATATTAAAATTTCTCAAGTTTTGATTGTAGAAATAAAGCAATTGTAGAAGCCATGATTAATAATAAATACATTTCCAACTGTATTTTTTTATGCATTTGTTCTTTTTCTTCATCCACACATTCAGTTACGCTTAGCAATCTAGCATTGTAATGCAGTGGTGGAAAAAAAGCATATGTCCTGTCGTATACAACATTTAGTTGTGACTAAGTCATTGGATTGGATGAGAAGCTTTCCATGAGTCATAATAGTCATAATATACGGTTAAATGACTGGGATGTTTACTATGTATAATATATGTATCACTCTGCAAAACAGGTGTTCTAATAATTAATAGTTGCAGCATGGGTGAAAGTAGCCTGGTACGGTCTGCAGTACTGAGGAGAGGGCAGCTGCCTGATAAAAAAACAACTTCAAAACGAATCATGGAAGCACTTTCAGCAAGAAAACACATCCGATAAAGTTACGTCATCTTAAACACCACTGTGTATACTTAATAATCGTTCCAAATCGCCTCTGTGTTGTTGTATTTATGCATTAGGTGAGCTACAAATCTAACTAGCTTCTAACACAACTCGTGAATAAAGGCACTATTTGGTGGGTTGAACAAGTGATGGTACACCCTACAGCACTTGCTTTCCATTTAATGCTATTTGGGATTTAACCCCAGTTAATATAGTGGATACTGTAAAGAGGACCTTATAAGATTTCCAGGACTGTCCACCACATCCATGGTTATTCTCCTCAACTTTTGCCTGAAAACTACCTTTTCCCCTGGTAACTACCAGAGGTGGAAAGAGTAATAAAATGTTGTACTCAAGTACAAGTACTGTTACTTCAGTGAAATTTTACTTAAGTACAAGTAAAGTTACCATTATAAAAATCTACTCAACTAAAAGTAAAAAGTAGCTCATTAAAAAATGTACTCAGAGTAAAAGTTACCGAGTTACTTTTTTATTTTTATTTTTTTAACAGCGGGGGTGGGATGAGGCATTCTAGCGTAGTTCAAAAAAGATGAGCAGATATAAAATCTCAAACTAGTGGTTTTTTAACTGAAGGAACACCTTTGCATAATAAAGCTGTTGTCTTTCTTGTGCTTGAAAATCAAAGTGGTCACTTAAATATGGTGTTACGTCCCAGTCTAGGGCCGAACAGCAAAAGAATGGTTCAGGGTTCTATTTTAAACTGTATGGAAATGGTGGTATATGGCAGAAAGAACTAGATCCAATCATTAACTGATGAAAAAATTAGGTTTTTATACACACACAGACACAAACACACACACAACAGGAGGAGGATCAGATTCAGGATGGACCCAGGCCAAAATAATAAACAAAATGGTATTTACAGTATATTTAGTAGCTAGATTACCTGCAAAAAAAAAAAAAAACACACAAACAAAAATACAGGTACCTTCCCGGACTCCCTAAACCTATATAAACTATATAAAATATAAACCTAAGCTAAACTATATAAAATACCTGGCTCAAAAAAGTCTCACAGTCTAATATTTCACTGGATTGTTTTAGCTATGATTAAGCTGTGGGACTGCTTTGATAACCTTATATATATTATGTATATATAATTTGATCACCCCCCCCTCCCCATCATTCCGTACAATAAGGTAGTCAGCTATCTTCATTTTATTCCTGAGCAAATAAATTCCCAAATAAACTCCCTCTTCCAAAAATAAATGGCAGCTACGCCCCTGCTACTAGTGAGTGCACAGACATACAGTGAAATTATCTACAAATATATACAAAGACCAACCAAACCAAAGGGACAAAGCAATAATCAAAGTCAATTGGAGGCAAAAAGTCAAACCAGAATACACAACCAAATGTCAAAACGCCAAAATCACAACCTCTTTCATCTTTCGCGCGTCTCTCTCCAGTCGCGTTAGTCGATGACGTCACTCAGGGCGGAAGCGACCGTGTGGAAGGTCAGGTAGCTGCCGATGTCAGAAAACCTGGAGTGGAGTCTGGAGCGGCGCGCGACCAGGACATGATGCACACACACGGCGCAACGGAGCATTTATACACAGCATAATATTTTTTTTATTGTTTTATCATTTTCATTCATTTATTTTTTACTCAGTAGCGAATATGATTTAAAATGTAGCGAATTACAATACTTCAAACAAAACGTACTTAAGTAAAAGTAAAATTACAGATTTTTAAAACTACTTTAAAAAGTAGAAATACACAAAAAAGCTACTCAATTACAGTAACGCGAGTAAATGTAATTCGTTACTTTCCACCTCTGGTAACTACACTGTTGGTCGTTAACTGTCAGTGGGCAGTTCCACCAGTCACTGTTACCAGTCGCAATAGGATATGTGTTGGTGGAGTAAAGGAACTGGTTAAATAAATTAACAAATCATAATCTGCGCATAAGAAATTGTGTTTGGAACCGTTGTATACAAGTAATATGATAAATGAGGTTGTGCTGGATTACAGCATGACTGTGATGCTCGTTATAACCGGCACAAAAGCACAAGCTCTTGTGCGATATTGCTTAAATACAAAACAGTGTAATGGCACTACTAAGTTCTCGGCTATTTGGCAGAAGAGCTGTGCTAATTAGAATCAGCCGGTTTACTTAATGAATGGAACAGATAGGTGGTAGGACTTTTACTATCTGTGACAAGTGACAACAGAGTACTGCAGAGTACTACTAATAAAATAAATTATCCTTATTATCTTGATTGTCGTTATTTCTTTAAAACATTGAATTCCACTTCTGTCTCAACATCTTTGGCCACCACTGTATATCAAAACTGCTGAGCTGTTTAATAAAAATAATTTAATTTCTCCTTGGATTAGAAACACATTTGATGAAATGTACGGTCTGTGCACTTCTTCATTTTGGATTATATATATATATATATATATATATATATATATATATATATATATATATATATATATATAAATGGACAGAGTGATTGCGTGCAAAATATTGAAGGCAAGATAATAAAGTGTGAAGGAAAGAAAGAGAGAGAGAGAGAGAGAGAGAGAGACAGAGAGAACTTAGGGCCTACAGCAGTGAAGCTGATGATGAAGCTGGGAGTAAAGCTGGCTGCATTCATGCTCCATATGTTCCCCTGTTCTGCTTGTTAAACCACCACTGTGCTTCTGCTGTTCTACTGCTCTCTGTGTATGTGTAAAAGAGAGAGAGAGAGAGAGAGAGAGAGAGAGAGAGAGAGATGAACTGCTCTTTTTAACATTAGACTTGCCTCATCTTTTTATCTTTTTGGGAATGAGTCACACACACACACACACACACACACACACACACACACACACACACACACACACATACACACAAAAGATTGATAAGACATAACGGGCAAAAGATACATATTTTCAGGTATTTAAATGTTTTTGTTAAAGCTCTTTTGGGGGGGTCATTTTCATCTGCTCCTGGGAAGGGATTGAGCATACAAAAAAAATCGAATTTCACTTCACGGGCTGCAAACATATTCATATTTATATGGCACCGAGAACCCATGAAATGTACAAATATTACAACTGTGAGGCTTTTAGGATGAAAGGAGAGGATAAAAAAGAGAAGGGGAGATGACGAGCCAAAGAATGGACAGGAAAGGAGGAGAGAGGATAAACTGGTGAGGAGAGGAAAGGAGAAAATAAATGGAAAAGAGAGGAAAATGAGAAGTGGAGAGGAGAAATAAGAAGGGCAGAAAAGGGAGGAAAAAAATAAACAAGGAGAGTGTAAAGAAAATGAAAATAAATGAGAAGATACGAATTGAGCAGGCTGGAAAGGTGGGGGTACAGAGAGGAAGGAGGAACAGCTGAAAGGAGTAAAAATGAGGTTGACGAGGAATGAAAAGGAGGGAAACCCCATGGTGAAAGGAGGATGATGAGAGGTAAACAAACAAAAAGAAGAAGAAGAGATGAGAGGATAATGATGTGAGGACAAGGAGAAAGGAAACGAGGAAAACGGAGAAAGGAGAAGATCTAAAGAGCGGTGAACAACAGAGAGAAGAGGTGAGCAGGGAATGAAGAAGAAGAAATGCTGAGTGATGTCACTGTGCTCTTCAGAACTCATTAGCAAGACGAGAGATGCTTCAAGGGCTCCCCCTAGTTATCTACCTAAACACTACATAACCTAAATCCTAAGCATCATGAACACATTGCACAAAACCTCAGAGTGCCTGAATGCAAGTAAGAAGTAAACTCCATCCATCTCTCTGCTCCTCTTCCTCTGCACCCTAAAAGCAGATCTCTTGTGCAACAAAGCTTCGTGCAAGTAAGACACACAAGCAGCTTTGACCCAGATAGCAATCAGGGGTTTTTTGATCTGTTTAATCCTAAAATATTCCCTAGAGAAAAAATATATTTTGCATAAGAGACTGTAGTACAATCTGTGAGGAGGTGAGTACTGTAGGTTGATCACTGCATGAAAAGTGGTGTATCTGTACTAGAAAACTCCCGTATACACCTCTGATTTTCGGAAGTATCGTTCATTCATTCATTTTCTATACCGCTTAATCCTGTGTTCAGGATCGCGGGGGACCTGGAGCCAATCCCAGGAGACTTCGGGCAGTAGGCAGGGTACACCCTGGACAGGGTGCCAATCCATCGCAGGGCACACACACATACACACACTCACACACCCAATCACACACTACGGGCAATTTAGGAACGCCAATTAGCCTAACCTGCATATCTTTGGACTGTGGGAGGAAACCGGAGTACCCGGAGGAAACCCACCAAGCACGGGGAGAACATGCAACCTCCATGCACACAGAGACGGGAATCGAGCCTGGCCGGGGAATCGACCCCAGACCCTGGAGGTGCAAGGCGACAGTGCTAACCACTACACCACCGCGCCGCCGTCGGAAGTATCGGTTATGATAATAAAGGCAGCACCTCTTTCTGCTAGTCATTAACATACAAAAGACCTTTACACCCCACAGCCATCACCTCTCACTGTTAGCTGTGAGGATTCCTAGAAAGTTTCACTGATTCCCGTATACAGTATATCCGCATACGAGGTATCTGGTCATTTCACAAAATTTCCTTTTGCATACTACCTTTCCAAGCACTCTGCCTCATACAGTACATCTGGCAAACAAAGTTTAGCGGGGATTTCCCATACCCATATTTGTCTGCATACAGCTCTTTCCATGCAGTGGATGGTTCGTCCTACAACGTCTTTGTAAAAGAAATAGCCATTGAGAGACCAGGCAAAGAAGGGCCACTATCACTAATCAAAAAACCTGTAGGTTGTGAAGGTCAACATCACACATGGCATCATCGTGCTGGTTGATACATTTGGATTGTGGGATTTTTTTTGTCAAAGCTACATCTCTCCTTGTTCCTACTCCTGTGCTTCTCCTTCATGTTTGTTGCTTCTTGAACAATGGTATTGTCTTTACAATGGACCTGCATCATCCTTATTTTGGTCATTTTTGTCTTGGTCGCTACAACTAAGAATGCAAAAGAAGCAAAGAGGTTGTCATAAAAGAATGTGCAACCTTGAGGCACCTAGATAAACAAGAATGGGTCAGGGGTAGTTCAGTGGTTAAGGCATTGGACTATGGTTCGGAAGATCCCAGGTTCAAACCCCACAACCACCAAGTTGCCACTGTTGGGACCTTGAGCAAGGTCCTTAACCCTCAATTGTATACAGAGATCAAAGTCGCTCTGGATAAGAGCGTCTGCCAAATGAGTAAATGTAATGTAAATGAATGACACTCAACTCCCATACAAGGTTTATGTGTGATGCAGGAAAGTGTGCGATGCTCCATGTGATGCAGGTATCGCTGATGAAGCAAACCTCCATAACTTGTAACATAAATTGATTCACTGACACTGAGAGTCATGGTCAAGGTTTCACCAAAGTTATTTTGCTGCAATGTATCTGAAATACTTCTGTTGTGTACAGCACATTGCTGTCAAGTCACCAGTCTTCTTAGAAAAGAGCTGTATCCAGATCTGAGAAGGATTCTGTAGAACATGGTGATACCTCAGCATAAGACTTGCAAGAGAAATCATGAATTAAGATTAAGTGTCGTTTAAGGTCTTATTTTATTTACACATCTTTTCTAAATGTTTTTTTATTGTTTTATGCAAAAATATGATTATAGTGTTGGAAACTGGTAATTGGCTGGAACGGATTCTGCATTTACATTATTTCCTATGGGAAATTGCATTTCACAATACAGTATGTAATACTGCCTTAAGAACTCACATCCGGGAATGGATTAAATTTGAGGTATGTCGAGGTACCACTAGAACATCCATACCCGGATACCGTTGTTTGTCCTTGGTTTGGGTAGAGTGGAGGTGGTACATTTCAACAGTCATTCTAAGGGTGGAACATCAGTTGGGCTGGGGCAGTTTTGCTATACAGTCTACAGCATTTGTTGAAGGAGGAGGTCATTATTAGTGGTTACAGCTTTCCTGCTATTATCTGTTTGCACACATTTTGTATGTCCATTACAGCCTGGGTGGCAAGCAGCCCTCTTCACCTCATACATACATATTTGACCCATCACTATTACAAACAATGAGGACAGAATATTTCTCATTTTAAGGGGTAACTGCAATGTTTCTTGCCTGCCTCCTGGAGACATCCTAAAGACAGTGTGTACCAAACATCTTTGTTCTGTCTTTAAGCCAGCATGATTTTTTTTTTTTGGTATGGATGGTCTTGAGCTTTGATTCATCCATGGTCATAATGCAATCATTAAAGTACACAGCACTGGTTATGTTATAATTTACACAAAACATGTGATACAACATATACATGTTTAATGTAAACCCTTTATTATAATTTATTTTTTGCTGGAAATGCAGCTATAAGCCACTTAGGAACATTTTTTATGGTCACTTAACAAAAAAACTCAACACTAACCCAGACCCCCTGCACCGATGTTAATAAAAGCAATCATGTCACTATTTCTCAAATTACTTAGTCCCAAATAAGCACACGCTCCGTCGGTTTGTCTTGACCTCACACTTTCAGGTCTAAATGGCAAGCTATGGGAGGTGATTATATTTTAATTTATTATTTGTTTTAACATTTACCATGTTTCAATGTGTCAATACTGTGTATAGAGTAGTGGCCTGTGGAAATCTCTTTACATGGTAACATTGGCCAGTTATACTATACAGTACTGAACATAGTCCTGGGCTGAAAATGATTTCCCTTTTGCAGGTCTCTCACACAGACTTAAGGTTGTGGCATTTTAAATTCTAGTTACCACTAAAAGTGGAAAAGGATATTAGGCTTATGTCTGTTTCAGTGCTGTGCTACAGTAGGTCTTGAATCATCTGAACTGGATAGTTGATTAGAAAAGTACAGCTTGGTCTTTTTCCAGTCTTGCCATGTTTCAGGGAAGCATGTGTCTACTACAGACTCCTATTTTCTGTTTTTGGCTGAAAGACCTGTAACCTGATGTGATTTGCTGTTGTAGCCAATCCACTTGATGTGTTGTTTATTTCGGGGGAAGTTTTTCTGCTCAGCATGGCTGTAAGACAGGCTTATTTGAGTTACTCTGGCCTTCCTGTCAGTTCAAACAGGCATGATTGGCTCATATTACATTTGAACGAACGTCCAGGTATAGCACACACTTACTTCTTGATTTTTTTAATTATTTTTTTTTATAAAGCTTTGACGGGCAGAATTTACTTCCTAGAATATGGTCTTATGCTTTATATACTTTATTACTTTATTTACTGACTGAAACATTTTCTGCAACACTTAATTTTGGTTTAAAAAGAAATGCTCAGAAATCTTTTTTAGGGTATTTTTTTTCTTTAAACATCAGACTATTGAATATTGCTCTGAGTGAATTCTATGACTCTATGTTCCTACACTCGGTGATAGTTCTGGGATCCTAATGAGACTTCACATTTGTTTCAAGAGAGACAAAGATCCAAGGCTTAGTGTACTCAGATTATTTTAGGCCAAGGAGAACAACGCAGGACACAGAAACCCAAAAGCTATTACGGGATGTGTAGTGTATGAAGCTACAAACTATTTGCCAGTGTGTGTGTGTGTGTATGTGCCTAACCTTAAGGCAGAGTTCTTGCCTGTTTCTTGGTAAAAGCATTTCAGCCTTTAAAAAATAATAATTGTTTAAAAAAAAAAAAAAAAAAAAAAAGAACTTTCTGTGCTCAGTTTGTAGGCTCTCATTACTAATATTTAAAGGTCATTAAATCGTATCATTAAATGGGAAAACATAAAATGCATGATATGCAGTAGGGTTTAATGTTAATATAAAAGTCTAAAAACAGCAGTTTCTCTCTTTTTATGTTAAGTTTATTATTACAAGCAGTTCACAAGTTCTGGTTCATGGTAGGTGCTAAGCGTAATTACAGAGTAATATTTGTCGTAGTATCTTTTTTTTTTTTTTTAGTAATTTATCAACACATCCAAGGTAAATGTTTATACCTTTCACATGCTTTTCTCTGTGAATTAACACCTAGGTAAATTCCTGGCTGCACTTATTAGGTAGCTTTCATGCTTGGCATTCATACTTTGCAGTTACCAAGCAAATTGCGTTCTCACAACCGTAAGTGGTTCAATGGTGTGTATTCCATGCCAAAAGCATCTGAACACACCAATCAATCGAATATTTTTCCAGAGCCCTGTAAGTTGCTAGCTGACTGATGAAGCCACAGCTCTGTTCTCACACTAAGTAGACCATGTTATCTTGCAAATTAGCCTGTTTTTGCCCTTTATAAAAGTGCCTTTAGTTATAAATTGCACACAGCCCTTAGGTCAGATGTTCTATATCCTCCATTACACTTTCCTGTTATTATATAATTTAGTATCATGAGTAATCACAGCATTAACACAACCCCACTTAGTGGAAGAAGAAAATTAGATCTGGCGATAATCCTAGCATCCTAGACCTACACAACTTGTATACTGTAGGAATGTCTTAAATATGAGAAAATCCATTTGCATCGTCATTGTCTATATCGCACGATACGATGCTTATGCACACACTACAGGCAATTCAGGAACGCCAGTTAACCTAATCTGAATGTCTTTGGACTGTTGGAGGAAACCAGAGTACGCGGAGGAAACCCACCAAGCACGGTGAGAACATGGAGACTCCATGTACTGTACACATACCCCAAGGAGGGAATTGAACCAGGATCCTGAAAGTGCAAGGCGACAGTGCTAACCACAATGCCACCGTGCATTGATGAGAAATTCCACTGTAAAAAAAATAAATAAAAACAAAACATAAATCTTGTGAACTGCCATCAGGTCCCAAGTTCTCAGCAGGCTTTTGCGAAGTGTTAAGATCTTCCAACACAGCAGCAGGACCCCGAGTGTCTGTAGCTTTAGAAGGAGCGTCGGGAGAAAAGTGTCTCTTCTAAGCTATGGTGATAATGTCCCACTGTTGGAGGTTCATCTTAGTGTGAACAGGCACAAATGTCCACCGCGCCTGCCTCTGTTAAACAGAGAAACTCCCTGAACGTCCTCAATCTCTGCAAGTAACACCCTCAATCTCAATAGGGAAATGGCAACCCACTGCTAGAGCTTTACCTCAGCACTAAGCAGGCACAGTGTGCGCTGCTTCTATTCCCTGTTAAGAATGAATAAATAAAGCAATTTCCCTATAGAGAAGGTTTTTAAATAATTATAGGTAACCTTTGATTTATTAAGGGAAACACAAGCTTGCTATTTACTGTACCTCAAATCAGGAGGATAAAAACACAAGAAAGAAATGAAAAGAAGAAAACTAAACAAAATCCCAAAACATCCTAATCACACAGTTTTTTTTTTACAAGTTAGTACTAATAATACACAAACTCTCACAAGTGACTTTCACCCAGGGATTGCACTATAAAGCCCAAAAGCTCAACATGTTGCCTTTGGTACTGTAATTCACCCTGAAGCCAAACATCTGGCTAAAATGTGCCCTTCTAAGTAGCATGACGGAATCAAAAGAGGTATGACGGGTAACACAACAACATTGATAACAGTCCTGGTGGGTCCAGTGTCCAGTACAGTTTGTAATTCATCAACACCTAAACACACCTACTGAACCTTGTAATTAACAGATTACTTGAATAAGCTGTGCTTGAGCAGAAAAACCACCAAAGCGTGTTGGACACTAGACCTCCATGACTGGAGGTAAAGATCCCTGGCATACAGTTTAATGTATAATATACATTATGATTATGGGCATGCTCTTGAAGCCATCCTTTAACATCCCTGTTACAGTATATGGAGATTGATTGATCTAGTCTAAAGGTAAGAAGCTCCTGTACCTCAGTGCCTCCACAATTCGCTTCCATTTCCAACTATTACATTAATTTCCTTTTCTTCTTGTATGATTAAGAGTTTACAGTTTTTTTTTTTAATTCTCCCAGGGCCGGGTCATACTCATCACATGTCTCAAAACATAACAGCCCTGTTCAGAGATGAGCTTGATCTCGTTTTGCCCCAAGCAAAAGCACAACAAAGATGACCCCAGTCCAGATCAGGGTGATTAGACAGAATAAAGAGCCATAAAAAAGGCACAACAGTCCCAGTTTAAAAAGGCTGTGTAAAAGTGGCTACACTTTATCTCACTTATAGAAACATGTTTGAGCTACAAAGAGCTAACTACCTACTGTAACTACATGCTCAGTAAAGCCCCCGTCTTTCAGACACACTCCTTGAAACGGACAAGCTGGAGACTAGGGTTGGGGCTTTAAACAAACTACACCTAGTTTGGAAGCCACAGATCAGCAATGTATGGCTTCCAAATTAGGTATAGTTTGTTTAAAGTACACTAGACTTGTTTCCAGTCTGTTTGAGGTAGTCGACGCAAACATTTGTTGAGACACCACCCCACATTACCAATCCTAGCCAGAGAGCTACTGTTTAATTACCCATGTTTAAATTTCATACAGTTTAATGCACAGCTTTTGTTTCATTATATGCTCAATAAGAGTCTGGGTAGATCACAGAAATACTGTCACTATAGAACTTTGACAAGCTGCAAATTAAAAATTAGTTGTTTATGTAGCAACCTCAGCAGCAACCTCATTTCCCCTCTTGTCTTTACTGTACCAACCACTCTTCAGCCTCAAGTATACTAAACACCAGCCTGATCATCCTTCATCATCTGTATCTATTTCTGCCTGGTTCATGCCCTAAGTTGGATTTTTTTCATGCTTCATTTTTTTTGTATGTTTCATAGGTCATTGTGTGGCTTAACAAAAAAAAAATAATAATAATTCCCTCAAAATCTTTGCAGAAATATGAGCCAAGAAATTCCTTCAGGGAGTCTGGAGAACTATTGCTCAAGACTACATTAAAAATACAAGTCTAGACGTTTGGAAGCAAAATATAAAGAAATTGAGGTGGCTCAAGACTTTTGCACAGTACTATATATGGGGAAACTACTTATTTTTGCTATATTGAAAATGTATTGCTTGAAGACAGAACTCTAATTTTGTACCTACGGGTCATTTAAATGAGATAAACAATAGCATGAATAAACAACAGAGATACTGTGCATGTCCTAGATTGTATTCAGCACGAGTTGTGGCACAATAGCAAATGGAAGTTATAAATGCATGTTATAAATTTATTGCTGGGTGGGTTAGGTAGCTGGTTAGGTTTCTTGTTGGCAAATAAATGTTTTTGGTAATAGTAAGACAAGCAACTTGTATTGACCAGTATGCATTGGTTCGTTCAGACCAAAAGTAGTCAAAGAAAGCTTCTGCAAAAGCTAAGGCTGGCCTTGAAAGAAAAGTGTCACATCACACAGGGGGCTACATAGCTATCGGATACCATCGGATTGTCCAAGCAAACTGATGTCCAGTTACAATGGCCATGTGAGCATCAGAAATAGATGGGTAAATGGGTAAGGGTGGCCTACTCTGATAAATTGCGTTTTTGTTTCACATCATGTAGACGGTCGGGTACAGGTGTACCACTTACCTGTCAGGGAGATGCACCAGGATGTACTGTACTATGGGATGAAGTCAAGCTGACAGAGGCAGTGTGATGTGCTTGGCAGTGTTCTGCTGGGAAACCTTGGTTTCTGGCATTCATGTGAATGTTACTGCAACATTCACCACCTGCCTAAACACAATCCAGCATACCAGTGACACCAAAAAAAAAAGTGTTCAGAAATGGTTCAAGGATTTCAATTCAGTCCCAAATTCCAGAAAGTTCAATCTGATTGAGCATCTGCGGGATGTGCTGGACATACAAGTCTAAGCCATGGAGACCCCACCTTGCAACTTATAAAACCTGCTACTATTGACTTGGTGCCTGATATCACATCACACCTTCAGAGGGCTTGTGAAGTCCATTCTTAGACAAGTCAGGGCTGTTATGGCAGCACAAGTGTGACTTACATAATACTTGGCAGGTGGTTTTAATGTTATGGCTGATTTGTTTATTTGTGTATGTATGTGTGTGTGTTACAGATTTTAGACTAAGCATATATACAGGCATTTCACATCACTGCAGCAAACCAAGCATTTCACTGTGCTTTGTCTTTTGGAAATCAATATACTTTGGTCTCTGGTCAGACAGAACATTTACCAACTGAACAATATGGCCCTAATTTAAATTTGGATATCCTCTTATTTAATCAAGCTGCCAGTCAAATCAAAACAGATTTGATATTGGAACATCTACGTAGTTCTTGAGTTTGTACATATTTATTAGAAATAGAAATCTTCTGGGAATTTTTTTTATTTCTACAGCTTTTCAAACGTCAAGTAGACAGTCTAATCATGGCTCTGGTGTACTGATAAAACTTTCTACCTGGATGGTATTCAAACACTAGTGAAACACTGGGATAAGTGCTTTACTGTAGTAGGGGATAGAGAAACAGTGGTAGTTTTTACTCACATAACTGTTATTCTGCAGAATCAAAAGTCCCAGATTGACGTGAATGCCCCTACTATACAGTATAAGCTCATGTCAGGAGACAAGCTGTCGAAAGAACTCTTTAAAACAACAGGGATAGATAAGTCATGAAGCTGTGAAGAACAAGCCTTTATCATCAGATTTCAATGTTAATTTAGGGTAGACATGCTTAAGATTTTTATTGCATCATCTTTCTAGGTGTACAGAAAGCACAGGTTTGATTCCCATGTATATTCACATATTTAAAAAAAAATCACCTTCCTCCTTTCATTTCATTTATTATCCTTGGTTGAATATCGATTCATACATACAGCCTTGAGGTGATCTCCATGACAGTTATATCAAAAGTTAGCTTTATTACAAAATTGATTATCAGTTCCAAAAGGTTACACAGATAAAAGACACTGACACGGCACAACTTCACGTGCCGATTTGTTCGGGTTATCTGTAGACAACTTTGATGCAGTATGTCTCCTCGTTCTTGTCCTCCAGGTCATTGATGAAGACGAGGATCTCCTCTGTACCTGCACTCTGACTTGGAGCGAAACGCAGCCCGATGTTGTAGCTCGCACCTCCCTCAATCTGGATTCAAAAATATAACCACACAAAAACAAACAATATGATTATGTGGTAAAGCTTAAAAATGACAGTTATAGCAAGGTTACAGTTAGAGTCTACTGATGGACTGTGGTCTGTATCTGAGGAAAATATTGGGGAAAAAAAGTTGAGAATAACATAGTTGAGCGACTCTTAAATAATAAACAGCATGGTTTCTGTAGCAGATCCTCTGTTGCAGTTTATCCAACCATATGTATGTAAATTATTAAGCTGAAGGCAGTCTGTTGGGCCACAGAAGCTAGAGATGTCAGACAGGAAAGTTTTGACATACACAGAATGCTAAAGATTCTGTTGTTAAATGTTAAAATTCTGATCAATCCTGGACAAGGACATGTGCACTTTAAATTCTGAAAAAGAGGTGTGCATACAAACAAACAACAAAAAATATATAATAAAAGTGTAATTTCTATAATTTTTTTGGTTTATGTTTGTCAGAAAGACATGAGACTATATTCTTTAACATGGGAATGTGACAAGCTGCATGATCTGGCACCAATATGTATGCAACAGGTCTCTTAAGTCCTGTAGGTTGTGAGGTTTTGTCCAGAACTCTGAACATTTCTGAATAATTTTTGCAGTGTGGCAGAGCACCTTGTTCCAGTGAAAGAAGTCACTGAGGTACTGTAGGTAAGAAATATTGTTACCCTGAAGGTGTGCAGTGGATCTGCAATAGTGTTTAGTTAGGGGGTACGTGTCAAATTACCACCCACATGAATTTCAGGACCCAAGGATTCCCAGAATCACACTGACTCTGATGGCTTGCCTTCTTCCTACAGTACATCCTGATGCCACAATGCCATCTGCAAAAGATGCAGTTGGTTGGCGTCACATGGTTCAGAGAAAACACCTGATAGGCTTTATCTCGCTCTCTTGATTGGTAGTTGTAGGCTCGATGTGGGAGCGCCCTAAAGATGGGTGGGAATTGTCTCTTACTAAATTAGGTACAAAATCCGGGAAAATTCCCAAAGATAAATAAAAGCTCCTTCTATTTGAGTGACATTAAAAACACACTCATGCAAACACCTCTGTTTCAGACATATGACATTTATAGATGTGAACTAATAATCAACCATCAAGAAAAAAAAAAGAGGTAAATACTGTTTTCCTATTCAGTCAGGTTGTAGCTGCAGTACCATTGTAAGGAAGAAATTTACAGGACTTTTACACATTTTAGTTGTTTTAAAGATTTATATAAGTCAAACCACTCTGTGCCTCTCTCTCCTCCTTTCTCTTCCTGTATTAGATATAATGGCTGGCTGAGACATATTGCCTTGTACTCTGGATTTATACAGTAATCTCCTCAAAACACACAGTAATATCGATTTTTTTGTTGCTATGATGACACGGTTATTCACTCTTGAAAGGAGCGGGGGAAAAAAAACAAAAAACAAAAACAAAACACCTTTAAAAATGTCATAAATTTTCCGGAAGGTAATAAAATTGAAGCAGCATTGACCAGTTGGAGAAATGGCACTGGCTATTTCCTTTCTTTATGAGTTTCGCCATTTTTATTTGATCCATAAGAATGATTAATATATTTTTTTCAAGCACTGTCTGCACATTATTCCACTCTGCCCTGTTGTTTACAGTCCGATATATGGAGCGCATGTGGTCATGAGACTCGTTGAACTGCCTTAGCAAATCATTGGAAGCAGTCAGTGATGAAATTAACATTTTCCCATTTGCAATATCCTTCCTGGAAGAAAGTAATAAGTGGTGGATTTTTACCCTATAGGCGTTAGAGGTTATGAAATATGTTCGGGTGACTTTTGAGAGCGCTGCAAAGTGCAACTGTAGTGCATACGGACTATAAATGATGCTAAAGCAATTTATCAACAGCCCCTAATTAAAGTCTTGTATATAGCAGTTAATGCTAGAGGTGTCATCCTTTGCTCTGCTGGGAGCAGGTATAAAGGTAATGGCCTGTTTTCTTTTCCCCTGGTGGTTCACACACTCTCTCTGAAAAAAAAAAAACAATGTACTGTATCTCACTGGAGAAAAGGTATGGCCCACACACATTCTTAAATAACATTCTACGTAATCTCCAAAGCTTTCAGAGATTACAGACTGGCTCAACTGAGGAAAAAAAAGAACTGATAGGAGTTTAAACTTCTGCAATAAAGCGACTTTCCCCAAGTCATTTGTCTGATCTACGTCCCCTGCTCCCTCCCTCACAATACCTTTATGAAAGCTATGGTCCATTTTGTGCTGCTGGAAAGAGAGCCGCGTCTTTTCCCATTTCTTTTCTTTATGAGATTCAGCAGTTTTATTTGACCCATAACATTGCTTGGGGACTTAATGTTTACAGTGGCGACAGTGCTGATACACTGTGCATTATGTGAGACTTTCTAAACCTGTAGTGCCGATATATAAATACCATTAAAAAGCATCTACAGTAGACTATATACTTTTTGTCACATGTACTTAATCAAACACCTTTTGCCACTCCAGCCACTGGACTACTGGACATACTCACTGGCAGGTGATGCATAAAACGATATTCTTTAATCCAGTATTTACATATTGGTAGACAAATGAGGTGTGAATATTTGTCATTACAGCAAGTTCTAATACTCCTGCTTTCATGCCGTATGCATAATATAAGACCATAATCATAACCGTGTGTGAAACATACTTACTGCCTGACCAAAAAAACTAAACAAAAACTTTGATTATGGTGCACATTCACCATGGTATTGTTTCAACAAAGTTATGCAATGCCATCCCATTTTTTCTGTCCGGAGTTGTATTACTCATTGGACGGAAACAGATGATAGGAGTGTTGTATCACTCCATGCTGGCCATTTCAATTCACTGCCTTGTACAGTGGGCACTTTGCATGATTACATCATGTGCTTCTTTTCTTACCCTGACCCGTCACACCCATGGTTTTCTTATGGCCACACAGCCCAAAATCCCAATCCTGGCACATTGTGCATGTCGAACTATATTTGTGGTTTATGTTTAATGTTAGAGAGTGATAAATCCAGTCAGTCCTCTTTTTTTCCTCTCAGTAACGATTTCTTTTTACGTTCATGTACATGTGGACTATGTCTAAAAATATCTTAAATAACAGGAAACGTAACACATTTTAATTAAACTGGTTTAATATAAACACAACATCATTAAGCCCAATTTTAAGATTAAGACCAACATGTTTCTTGCTTAAAATGATAATTTTAAGATTATCATTTTAAAAATGTCTTTGACAAAAGAAGAAATTCATCTCATGGCTGGATCAAAGACAAGTCACAAATCACGCATTTGATAGACGCCCTTATCCAGAGCGACTTTCTACTGTATTTCATTATACATATAAACAGGGGAGGGTTAAGGGCCTTGCTCATGAGCTCTACTGTGGCAAATTGGTGGTGGGGTTTGAATTTCAGACCATTCGAACCATAGTTGCCTTAACTATTGCACTACACCTCTGCCCTCAAATATATTTTTAGCCACTGTTTTTTTTTTCCACCTAGGAATTGAACCCTGAGCTTAAGGACCACAAAGACACATGTATGCACCACTCGATCTGCTGAGCCACACAAGCTCAGTGCTCGATTTATAGCACAGGTGTCAGATCTTTACCAGAAAGGGCCAGTGTACTGTATCTTTGCAGGCTTTCATTCCAACCAAGCAGAAGCCTCACCTACCTGTTTAATTAGTCGTTCTTGGCTTTCAATAGATTATCAGATGTGACATCTGTTTGGTTGGAATGAAAATCTGCTCCAACATTGGCCCTTTCTGGAGAAGATATTTCACCCTTCTGATTTAAAGGAACACAGTCGAAGTGCAATTACGTTCATAATATCATTGTGTCATCATGAGTGGGAGAGACGACACTGTGTGTTTAGAAAAGAAATGACATCATGTATGGGGATGTTTTGTAAACAAAGTTATGTACAGTACTGTAACATGATTTATGCTGCTTTTGAAAGTTGCTGGAGTTGTTACCTTGTTTTGCAAGGTAAAGTAAAGAGTTTTCGGAAGAAAGCAGTTTTAAAAGGGACATTTTTACATGCCCTTCATTCAATGTGTCCCTGAAGCCGATGCAGCTAAAACAGCTAAAAACGCCAGGACCACATTTAGAGAACCACTCATTTCGACAACCTTGAGCAGACAAAAAGCCTGGAGCTTCTTACAGTAAATCAGAAAATTAAAATAAATAACAAATGACAATAAGTGACAGCTGAATGAATGTGAAAATTTTGCCAAATATTAAAGAATGTTCTGCCATTTAAATAAGCTTTCACGGTTTTAGAATAGCGGCTGGAAAAAACACAACTCTGAAAACAGGGTGTCTAATACTACATGCTTTATCTAACCTGAAATGTTTCCTCTTTGAACTGCAGCAGGTCAGGATGGTCCGAGCACAATCTGAATCCTCTGCTGGAAGAATAGGGATTGGTGAATGTGATCTTCTTATTGCTACCTCTCCCACCTCCTACATGCACTTGAATCTCAAAGGCCTGCAGATACAATACAGCATACAGTAGTAGTTTTCACAACATTTTTAATGCACATTAGCATTGGAAAAGGTTTGGAATTGCAAATCTGCAGTTTTCTTTTTCCCCCTCAAAGCATTTTATAATGTGTCATGTTTTTTGTCAGGCTATAAAAAAAAAGCAAGAGAGAGCTACACAGATCTACACAATAGGGAAAGGGAAGTGGGGTAGAATGATGACAGCTTAAGAAAAAGAACTAGAGACAGAGTATTGGTAAAAGAAACGATTAAAGCAGTGCACACAAAAGGAGTTGTAAGAAGAAAGGCAAACAAAAAATATATTACAAAAATAAAGCTAATAGAAACTGAGTGTAAAAGATAAGTAGCGAGAAAGCTTAAGAGAAAGAATTAAATAAAAAAGAAAGGCAACATGATTGAAGTAGAATTAAAAATCTAAAAAAAGCATGTTTCCTCTTTGTCATTGTTCAAGCTGCTCTGCCACACATGGGCAGATGAGGTAACCATATTAAAGTGCTTTTTTATGTTCCAAATTACTTACATCATGTCACAGTCTGTTCTTAATGCAAATGGTGCCATTACTTCTGGTAAATTAAAAGAACATTATGTGTCACTTAACCGACAGATCTACAGATAAGTTAAAGGCATATGGAATCCCCTGGGCTCTCTGGTCCAAATTCTACATGTCTTTAAAACCCAAGTGCATCCAGGAGCTAATGGAAACTGTGTAACGTCTAAAAACCACTGTTTCCGCAGCTGAATGCCTGAAGGTCTAGTGTGTCTTAAAGAATACAAATTAAGCTTGGATGTGTATCCGTCATTCAAACTAAGTACGAAATTGCTGCAAGTGGTCGAGTCAAAATGCAACACACACTTCCAATCAATAGTTTCTAACAGCTTCTAATTCAATGTTGTTTCTTGATTTTTCTTTGTTTCTACTTTGAAAAACAATGCTGAAGGAGTCCAAAATATGCAATAATGTCCTTCAACCTGTTGATATTGCGATGTTTCTGCAACTTATGCTCTGTAAAACCTTCATACTGTAACGGCTCTATTCTGAGGTGCTGTTAATTGGTGATTTTTGAGGCTGGTGACTCTAAATGAATAACTTCTCTTCAGCTGAGGTAAGTGGACTCGTCGCTAGGGGGACTCCCACTGCACTTTACCACTGCAATTGCAAAAAATCGCAATTGACCAAGTGGCGTGTAACATGAATATAGTATATTATGCATGATAATCATAAGGGCTGGAATGATTGATGCACTAATCTATATGGGCATGCCCTTGTAAACAAAATAAATGTTATAACAACATTGAAGATTTACAGGCATTATATAGTATTTCCAACTAAAACTGAACCTAAAGCCAAAAAAAATATGTCACAAAAAAGATAACCTTCAGCATTGCATAACAGACTGCTTTTCAGACTAAAAAAAAAAAAAAAAAAAAAAAAAGAAGTGATCCCTTCCTGTCAGGGATTACCTGGAAAAGGCAAAACCAAGTATGACAGTTAAAGTCTCCAATAGAATTGTAGCAGATTCTCCAGGACACTTACCAGCCAATTTTCTAATAAAACTGCAAAAGTGTACCAGAAACTGCTGATATATTTTTGAAAAGCAACGGGTTGCCCCATCAAATGTTATCTTTTTGTTAAGTCTAGTGCTGTCTCCAATTTTTTACTGTACAAAACATTAAATTTTAATATATTTTAGAGCATTTCTACACATGTTCTACACCTAAGGCTTTTGCAATGCACTGTACTGTACCTAACACAAGTCTTACATGTTTTGAACAAAGAAAATGTTATTTAATATAGAAAAAGAGATGTCAAAATTAATGCATATATCTGTATATGCAGTTCATGCAGTTCTAGGCCATTCGGTTACAGTCTATGCAGCTAGCACATAGTGATAGAAGAATTTTCAGATTCCTGAAGAGCCAGTAGATGTTGTAATCTTTTTTTTATGAATACAATGCCTGTGGTATGTAGTATGCTAGCATGGTTATTTAATTTATTTAGCTGTCGGACTGAAACATCCATCACTATTGAATCCATTAATTTGTGACATCTTGTATGACTGACATGAAGATGTGCATTCTAGTAAAATAACAAGGTTGTAAGTATAAACACTGCTGTTAAAGAGATGCCAGGATTTGAACAATAAAGACGTGATTACCCGTGATATAACAGGCTGCCTGCAGGTGAGGCACAGAAGCCAGGATGCCACCAGCTGCCTCGTATCCACATCCACCACATTAAGGTAACGGAAACAGCTCCCAGAATGCAGAGCCTTCACTCCCAGCCTAATGTCCTGCACACCAAGAGCAGGAAGAGCAAACACATCCTCTGGGTCCACCTGGATAACACACAGTTGATATTAGATTAGATTAACTCAGATTAAGCTTAAAAACAAAAATGCACAAGTGGCATATTTATAATAAACTACAAAAACGGTTATGAGGGTCTTTTTTATATGTACATGGATATGGGGGTCTAACGTACAGGAGGTGCTTTAGGTATTATTAATAGAAAATATGGCAAAAATAGTATACATGCACAAACAATGTGTAGTGATGAAAATGTTAAAAATATTACATGTGGAACAGAACATACAGTATGCTGATCATTCACAACAGAAACGATATAAAAATAGTTTTATCCCAGCAGTGATTAGACAGTTAAATAAGGTATAAATAGATATTTAAAGGAGATTGGACACTAAAGAATTGTGTTTGGGCACTTATGTTTAAAGTTTATGGTACTTGTTTGTTGTTTTACTATGTGTGGTTTGTTTTGTACTGTATGTGTTGTGATTGAGGACTCTTGACTGCAAATCAATTTTACCTTTGGTACAAATAAAGGAACTTGAACTATCAGTAGTTGAACTGAATAACATTGATTATCAATTAGATACCAATAAATTGGTGACAGGATAATGGGAACCCAAAACTCATCTTGGGTTCAGCCCGTCCTGTCTGATCCCACAGAAAATGTAATGTAGCACAAAATGCTGAAAAATGTCAATGCTGATACGCGATAGAAAAGCACCAGAGCACTCAGTACACTGCAGTCTGTCAAGTATGGGGCTTAAGAGGCAAAGAGTCCAAGGTTATTGATCCTGCCTCCAAAATCCCCAGATTTTAATCAGACCGCAAATGCATCAGACAAACAAATCCAATCCACGGAGGCATCACCCCACAACCCACAGTACCCAGAGGATCTGATGCTAATGTCCCAGTGCAGACACCACGGCACACCAAAGAAATCTTGTGGTGTCATAAACCGAGGGCCAAGAGCCACCCCAAATGACACAAGGGGAACCTAGACAATAGTGGGCTTAATGTTTTGGGTTTTAATGTTATGCCTTATAAGTGTATGTACATATACAGTATGCATGTTTATTTAGTACAGTACATACAGAATGAATATGGAAGAAATATACAGATTTGCAAAGACAATATTATAACTTATGGGTAGTGCGAAAATGCAGAGGAATATAACAAAAATGTTAATACCTATTCATTCATTCATTCATTAATTTTCTATACCGCTTTATCCTGTATTTAGGGTCGCGGGGACCTGGAGCCTATCCCAGGAGACTCAGGGCACGAGGCAGGGTACACCCTGGACAGCGTGCCAATCCATCGCAGAGCTCACACACACACACACGCACACACAATGGTCAATTTGGGAACGCCAATTATCCTAATCTGCATGTCTTTGGACTGTGGGAGGAAACCGAGGGACCCGGAGGAAACCCACCAAGCACGGGGAGAACATGCAAACTCCATGCACACAGAGGCGGTAATCGAGCCTGGCCGGGGAATCGAACCCGGACCCTGGAGGTGCAAGGCGACAGTGCTAACCACTACACCACCGTGCCGCCAATATCTATTCAATATTCCTTAATTATTCCTAGAATTTGAAAAAGAAGCTCATGCCAACATGTATACAAGACCTACAATTCATGTTATAGTTTTTTTTACTTCATCGGACATGTGAAAGGTGCTATATACGTAAAATAATAATAATAATAATAATAATAATAATAATAATAATTATTATTATTATTATTATTATTATTTAACCATCTGCAAGTTTAGGACTGCATGGAAGGAAAAAGGCAACCTAATACCCAGTGTAAAATATGGAGGTGAACCGTTTATTTTTTGTAGCTGGTAAATTCAGATAATCCTGTGACAATTGTATATTTCCAAATCAACACAGAAACAAATAATCAAAGGCCCCATTTCACAAGCTTGAAACTAATGATTTAATGTGTGAATCGTTTATATGGGTGTTTACACAAATTTGCACTGCAAAAATATCATCTCAGCAACTGAAAATATTTAAATAGACTTACCAAGCAAGTATTTCCTGCTGTAAGATGGCAATAAACCAAATATGAGCTTAGTAAATGTAATTTTAAAATATTGATTAGTAATTTCAAGCTGTAAATAGTGAAGAACACATAATTAAACAATATCTATTAAAAACTCTTAACGTTAATACAAAATAACTAGAAATAGACTTGTTTTTTAAATAGACTTAATTAATCTTATATTCGGTTTATTGTAATTGTATAGAAAACATTCTGAAGAAAATCAAGGTATTTTCAGTTGATAAAACGCAATTTATTGTAGCATTTAATTCATGAAAACTTTTTACTCCTGTTTAAAAGTGGGTAGAAATTTATGCATAAGAATACTAACCTATAAAACCCTGACTTCAAATTAGCATGAATTACTGCACCTTTATATGTTGCTTATACTGTTATTTTTTATTACATTTACAGGTTTAGATTTAGCAGACATTCTTATACAGAACAACAAAGATAATGCTTTGAAGTTATCAGAAACACCTATTCATGTTAGTTCTAGCATAGGGATTAAATCAACAAACTTTTTTCTGAAACCTACTCTACATTGTGAGCACAAGGTCAAAAAGAAACCCAGCTAACACATATCCATAAATTGAAAAAAAATAAATAAATAAACTTTATGTTATGGCAAATTAAACCTCAATGTATATGTACAGTAGAGGATGCCTTACTGTGTCTGTGCAAAGCTAGAGGCTGTAAATAAATGCCTTAGAGAATAGAAGACTTACCTTTCACTTTGTTGTATTAACATTATACAGTATAACGTACTGAGTAAAAATAATCTTCACTCTTGTTTTTCAGGCTTTACCCCTGTTGCTGTTTATTTTAAGTGAAAAAAAAAAGGTTTTCCAGGTTTTTTTTTTTCCTGACTCACAGCTGTCTTTGCACATGAATTTTAATAGAGTCTTGTGGGCGTCACTACATGCAAATCAGGTGTTCAGTGCATGCGCTTGGTAATTAATAGATGATTGGCATTCATCAACATATACAGAGACGTAGGAAGTACATCAGTGCTGCTGGAACACTACTGATTTGTAAATCAGCTGTAAAACTTTTGGTTCAGGTCAAGTTACATAAACGTTTACCTATGCAAAAGCTTTAGAAAATACATTCTCTTTATTTAAAGCTTATTCTATATCTTCATCTTCATTGTCTTTCAGCTATTTCCTTCCTGGGGTCGACACAGCGAATCATCTGCCTCCACCTAACCCTATCCTCTGCATCCTCTTCTCTCATCCCAACTAACTTCATGTCCTCTCACTGCATCCATAAATCTCTTCTTTGGTCTTCCTTTAGACTTCCTGTCTGGTAGTATTTACACATGAGAGGTGTCCAAGTCAAACCAGGACTTCATAAGAACTCGTTGTATAAGAGGTCTTATGGGAAAAAGGATATTTTACTGAGGAAAAATAGGGAAGGAAAAGGTTAAAGGAGTGAGAATGGAAACAAAGGGAAGCAAAGAAGGTGCACGTGCAGATCCGGGGGCAGTGCCCAGCTGGCATGGGGGTACACAGCTGGCGAAGTGTGGCGGTGAGCAGAGTGGCAGAACGGAACAAGGCGGAGGCAGCGCTCCTGCACGCTCCCTAAATGGTTCTTCTCCCGCTGTCGATGGCCGGCCTGGCCACTCTCATCTCTCTCCGGGCGCGGCATCAGGCGGGAGTCCTCGCTGATGTCCATCGGCTGGACGGCTTTTCCGGCTGATATCGGGGAAAGATCTCACTAGTACCTTCTACCATCAAGGTAGAAAACATTTCTCAGTATGCCCGAGCCATAATGCCTGGTTCATGACTGAAGCACTGGCCTCCCAGGAACTCCTTTAACGGTCCAAATGTGTAAATAGCTTGGAATGCGGTCAAGAGTACTCCCAGTTGAGTTCTTTTAATGTGCACATGGTGTTCATGAATGATTGTGTGTACAGTTCCTATAGACAGTTGCGTGTTTTCCACAGACTGGTGAAGTTATCCATCAATTTGTAAGGATCTAGTATTCCACTTGCTGAATTTTATACAGGATCAAGTGCAGTGGGATCTGAGCTATTTTAGGTGGGATCCTCATTCACGAACTAAGACTCTCATCACGGCACAGTCTTTTGTAAATGTTAATATGTTTCACACCTATAATCCCAGTTTGAATGCCCTAGTTTGCATGTTTTTATGTGTGGATCATTAAATATTGTTTATAGTGCTAATTACTGTGTTGAACTGCTGTTATTGTATGTGCCTATGGCTACATTTTTACACAATACATGTGCGGAAAGTTTTACTGCTGTAAGCACAGAGTGTGCACAGGTCCCATGGTGGTGAAATGATATTCTAATTAGAATTATTATCAGAAATGTAAGTATTTAGGTATCTTCTTTAGAAAGACTAGTGATCATTCTCATAGAAGTACAGTAGAGCTGTACAGTACCAAAGTTTGTACTGTTATATTGTAAATAGGAAAAGAGACTTTTTGTAATTTTGGGAGATATATACGTACAGTACATGACTGTCCAGTTATTAACCACATATGCATAGTATTATACTGAAAAGAAAAAAAAAACTAGGAATAATAGATTCAGTTAATTATGTTTGTGAACAGCAGGAAATTATGATTAGGGCTAAATGAATTCAATGAGTGATTGTTATAGTGATTATTGTTTGTGATTATTTTCATCGCATGTCAAACTTCATGCTGGTTTGCACTGACAGATTAAAGCCTGTAAATAGATCATCTGCTAAACTGTGTTAAGTGTTAACATAAAGTAACATAAACAAAGTATTCTTGCATTCAAAGTGTGACCTAAAAATAAATCAGAACACAGAACAATCAGATATAGGATTTCGTGTTGGCTGATGTATTGCCTTTGTTTCATGATTGCTTTCGTTTCACCTTCAATCCTGCCTCATTGTTCAAGTCTATCTCATCAAGGCAGTAATCTCCCTGCTCTACAACGTAAAACTGCTGAAATTGTGATTCATATTCTTAAAAAAAAATACAATACTTTCCAAGTAAAACAATCCTCAATATAGTTAAATGTAATTAGTGAGCATTTATTTCTAAATGATCTGTCAATACAATAATACAATGGAAAGCTTAAAATAATAGGGGGAAAAAAATTGAACACTAGACACACTCTATATTCAAGATGCTTTTAAGTCACAACTTTCTTTTTGCCCTTTGACCACCCCCCCCCCCCACCATGTGTACCTGTAGCTCCAGAGGGTGGGATGTGTAGCACTTGACCTTGCGGATGCTCTGTGTACCACGCAGTACCAGGGAGTGCCAGCTGAGCGTACCACACACACAGCTAATATCCATTTTCTGCAGGTAATGCATGTACACCTGCCACGTTTGAGCGGGAGAGGCCAGACAGGGATCACTACCACACACACATGCACACACACACACACACAAAAAACACATCATTTATTCACATTACCACTTACCAGCCCTAACCAAAAGACAGTTTAACATTTGGATGTGCGAGGTCAGGGATACCAAGAATAATTTAAAAAAGACATTTTCAAAGTATATAGAGAAAGTGTTTTATAAGCGGTAAGTGTATTCATGTATGCAAATCGTATACAGTTATAAAGAGAAGACAAACATCGCGGTGAGACTCCAACCACCGCAATTTCTGCTGAATGTACACTAAGTCAAATTCAGATCTTACACGTTTTCTAAATATATGCTTTGGTTTTAAGACCAAAAGTTACTTTATTATGCTGCTTATGGTGTGTATTGCATGGCTAGGTTGGTCACAGAAACAGATTAAAAATATATTTTAAAAAATTGTCTATTACAATAACTATTTTAACTGCTACTTTTATTAAACTTTTAATTTAATGTGCATGAAACTATTGATATAAGTTGATTTTGAAAACAGCGAATTTAAGAGTGAGTGGACAGAAAAATACGCATTCATGCTCCCCCGTGGGAAGCAGAAAACCAATGTGCTTAATCTAGCAATTAAAAGTGGTCACCTTCTCACCTTCTGGACAAAGATGGTTACTGCAGCAGGTGTTCCTGTACTGCAGAAAATGACCCTTCAAATTCTCACAATGCTTTCCTTAACGTACTGCTCTGAATCTGCCGTTTCAACTATGAGCACGGTGAATGTCATTTTTGGGTATTGTTCGAAAATTTGGGGTTTGAATTTTTTTGTAGTTGAAATTGGACTGTCATTTTTCCGGACCTCAGACTGAATAGAAATTTGGTAAGTGGACCTTTCAAATTTATATTTGAGTACCCCTGGTCTAGGATATCTTGGTGTGTTACATAGCATTACAAATTCTGTTAGCCCAAATTAAATTTTTTTGGCATATCAGATTGCTTTCATGTAGTCTGAACAGTAAAAATCAAACAAACAAAAACAAACAAAAAATTCCAACTGAATCAGAATTTTCCCAATTCAATCTGGACCTCATCCAAGGGTGGTTTGAAATTAAATTCGAATAAAATTTCTAAAGATGGGTCTCAGTCTGGACGTTCCACCTGCTCGAATCAGGTTTCAAACTGTCCATTATGTCACTCACAACCCGGCACAGAAGTACAAGTCCAGTCCAAAAACCTGAACCGCACTGAACTGTGTGCCAGACCTCCTCATCTGAAGAAGCACAAATCGCCACAGCCACGTTTCAAAATCTAGGGAGAAGTCTTATCAGAAGAGTGGAGTTTATTATACAAGGAGAAAGAGGGGCTATATTTGGCCACTGGTAGTTCATTGGTAGCTGTTTCGCCATGAGAAAGGCCCAGGTTCGATTCCCAGCCAGTGCCCGAACCCCAGCCACTGAATGCAGTGCTGGTCCCAAGCCCGGGTAAAATGGGAGGGTTGCGTCAGAAAGGGCATCCAGCGGCAGCCAAAAGACCAACAACAATGAAGGGCTACATTTAATTGGGATGTGTTATTCAAAAAGCATTCATGACTGTGCTCCTCACAAACTTCACCATTAAGTGTGTTTGACATTTTGATACCTGTACTTTAATCATAAAATCATAAATACTGTGTGTACGATCAAAATAATTTCTGCTATCTCAGAATATTCAGTTTGGCACACGATTCTTGCTAGTTACAGTAAGCGAGATTTCCTCAGACTTTAGATGTCAAGCTTTAATCAAAGTATTGAATACTATTGTACTGAGTATGTGCTGTAATAAAAAAAAACATCAGATACAGTACTGCCTGTCAAAATGTTCACAGTAATTACCTATGGAATCTATATTAAGCAATAATTCATGACACTACAGACGTTAGTGATTTTATCATGGGTCTAATGATAGTGTTCTTAGCCAATCCGATATTAGGTCTATTGCTCCATTTAGGAGTAACCAAACTATACATGTGATTTAATTTACCAATATCACATGAGAAGGAGTGCTGTAGTACTAATTATCAGCACGGCTGTGATGCGGTCGTAGGCATACAGGTGGACAGATTTGGGATTTGTTAGTTAGCTTTGTAGCTCCTGCTAGCTAGTTTAGACGCAATTCCGAAAGACTTAGAAGCATTTACTGAGGAGACAAAAAAAAAAAAAAGCGTTGTTGAAGATGGCAATGTCGTCACTAACATTATCAGATGTATTTTCTGGCTGAATGAGCTTCTGTGACTGGTGTTGAATGTTAATGTATTAATGAGTGCAACTGTCTTGCACAATAGCACTGAAGTCCTCACTGAATCCAAATCCTGAGGAGTCATGATCCTTTTACAGTTTGTCATGATGCTGTTTATTCCATTTCCCTGACTGAGAAATATCTAACTCTGACTGTGATGAATAAATGAATGAATGCAACATGATGCAATCAGACAGTAAATGAGAAACCTTGATTAAGCAAATGACATTAATCACACAAGCAGAGATTAATCAAGGATGCTGCAGCTACACGCAGGCTTGCCCACTCATACACATGCAAATACACACATACACACACGCAGAGAGCAAAGGAGAAATGGCACATACTTGAACACAGTGATGACAAATGACTTAATTTGTGGACTGGGAGCCCCTGGCACTTTCAGATAAATGTCCTGAGGTTCCCCCGGAGCCTGCGGTGCATTAAAATATAATAATCAGCTTATTTATTTGTCTAATTTACTTACCGATTAAATAACACAAGAACAAGTTATTTCAGCAGAGCAGTTTTAATGAATATCATTAGTGCAGCATATATTAGTGAATTAATAAAGTGTTTCCTCTCTGCCTCATTTCCGGTTTGTCTGAAAGGTGCAGTGTGCCCGGCTCACCATGCCAATGACGTGGCAGATCACATTGGGGTCGCTGCAGCGCACCTGGAGCCTGGAACAAACATCTGTGTGTGTGAGAGAGAGAGAGGAAACAGAGGACAAATGTGGTCTTTAAATCAGTAATGTTGAACAGGACAGCACTGAGAAACAGAAAGGGAAAGCAACAGAGGTTTAAAGTATGTGTGTGTGTGTGTGCCTTCAAACAGTTGTAAGGCTGATAATGAGCAACACCTGGTGCGCCGGGTTCAGCAGGAGGCAGCCGGATGGCTTTCTTAAAGAAGGAGAGCTCAGGCTGATAGAAGCGAAAGGTCTGGTCGACGATGTGGGGAGTCGGCTCCACTCTCACTTGGCAGATGGCCAGCGGCTGACTGTCCGCTGCTCGGAAGAACACCTGCGCAACAAGTAGGAGCAGAACAGGTCATAAACTCCCTTCAGGAGGAAGACATGTATAGAACATTGCCTCAATATTCACTAATTATTATTTACTAACACATACTATTGTAACGTTTTTTTAATTGAAAGACCAGGATCTTATCTTTATCTCTGTTTTCGCCCGTCATGTAGCCAACAGGATGAATGTCTCATAGATGCCTAATCATTCCTTAACAGGCATGTGCTAATGTGTATTATCAAGGGTTAAAAGTCATTTTAAATTTGTGCCAGTACCAAAAGGGGAACCATGGAGGTGTTGGACAGACTTGTAAATTGTTTAAGTTTCTCTTTATATTTCCACTTATTCCACTTTAGAATTACCTTAGTTAAGTAACTTGGTTGAACCCTTGGCTCTGGGGGTGAATCCTACGTAAATAAAATGAAAAGTTTTTGTGTCATGTATGGTGTAGAATCCCTTTATCCACACATCAAGTAGTGCTTTGTTCGGGGGTTAGAGAGACATTTGAGATTTACAGTAGCCATGTGTTAGTTAGCTTTGTAGCTTGCGTTAGCCATGAACAATGCATTAAGGCGAGTAATGAACCTGTCAGCGCAGTGGCAGAAGCTCACAGTCACGTTAAACTAGCAGTAATGAAAAATCTAAATACAACACGGCCTGTTCAGAGGCAATTTGGAAAATCCAAGTCTGATAATAAACGCTTGTTCACTTAGAAGATTAATTCAATATTCATGGAAGGAGTCTCCAGTGTCAGTAAGTTTTCTATTGTGGTAACAGCTTCAAAAGAGCTTTCCAGCAACTCGGCAATATAACCACCACCTCCCCCAAACTATTAACATATGGATTAAGTGTGCCATCTTGCATTTTATTTCTTATACAAATCAGTTTCTGGATTTTTTTCCCCCTTTTTCTGGCAATGGTAGGTCACTAGATCCAATCAGAGTATCTAGAACAACAAAATGGCATTTGTGAGCACATTTTTTTTCGCAGAATCACAGTGAAGTGTTGCTGTTGTGATGAAATTGTCTGCAACTGACACACTGTAGCATCAATCCTTTGAAGTTAGACTTAATAGTCTGAAATAACAAGAGACGTGTTAAATCAATCATTTCTGTCATGGCGCACAGAAACTCGCAAGAAATCTGTCAAAAGGGCAGATTCATTTTCATCTGACCCCAGATGATAAGCAGAAAAGGATATTTTAATGTGGTTTAAACTTGCAATATATTTTTTCTCTCGATTTGAGTTACAGTAGCTCTTCTACTGGATCGAATCAAACGGGCCTTCATTCCCCACGTGCATCAATGAGCCTTAGCCACTCATGCCCCATCACTGCTTCACCACTTTTTCTTTCTGGGACCACATTTGGTAGGTCCTGACTACTGCAGATTGGGACAGCATCCTACAAGACCCCTCATCTAGCCATCACAATTTGGCCCTTTGTCAAAGTCTCTTAAATCCTTACATTTGCCAATTTTTTCTGCATCCAACACATTAACTTCAGGGGGAAAAAAGGTTCACTTGCTGCCTAACATATCCCAGCCATTTTTACTCTAGGTGACATTGTAATGAGATATTGTAACTGTACTGTAGCTACTGTGACAAGGCCCACATTGTAAGGTCTAGACTACTGGTTCAGAGCGACTCCAAAACTGCTATTTTAAGTTTGCTAAAAGCAGCTCTTGTGGGATGTTCACGGAATCTCAACTTAAGATATCAGTCATAAGTGCAGACTCCAAACTTTTAGAATTGCAGACTGCAAACTTTTAGACAGATTTATAAAAGGTGTGTGTGTGTGTGTGTGTGTGTATTCCACCTTTATATTTTAAGAATAGAATGGCTCAATAAGACCTTAGGGGTTAAACAGTCCTGTAGGAGTAATGCTTGTTTAGCTGAAGCTACTGTAGATCAAGGATGTTAGCATGGTCAGTTTCAGGTATTGAAATCTGAATGGCTGAAAGATGTTAGAAGGTGTTGTAAAGTCCTTGATATACATTAATTTTTAAAAGAATGCTACTTAACAATTAAGGAGAGCTGGCAACCCAACCCTTTAAGTAACCACAGAAACGATGGATATATCTCCAGGGTGAGGAGTATTCATCCAGTGGGTCGGATTCGAACCACTATGGAGCCGGTCGTGGCCGAACGGCCGCGTGTTTGACAGAACTTGACCAATCGTGATATCTCTTGTTGAACATGCATGTTAAGTGTGTGGTCAGCTTTACAGTTGCACTGACACTTTGGCACAACGCTCGAGGTGGTGTCACTTGGAGCGTAACAACAGTTGACCCTGACTGTGTATTGGAGTATGAAGTGAAGTGTGGAGACTGTCTGCATGTATCAGCAGTTCCTTAAAGGGTAAGTCTCTCTAGGCTGCATATGGCATCCTAAGCCTGAAGGCAAAATTGCAGAAGCACACAAACGTGCGTGTACACACACATATACACACATTGTAAGTCACAATGGTCACTTGAGAACTGAGACATCACTCTTTCTCTCCCTCTCTCTGTGTCATCATCCCTGGACACTTACACATCTGTGTATACACACACACTCCGGGGAAAGTCACCGATTCAAACAACCCAATCAAATCAACTCCAAATGATTATGATAAATTTCCATTTGAACTAGTAAGCTCCCATTACCAATGTACCAAAGTTAAACAGAAAATATAAATTGCACAGAAAATAAGTACGCCAAGAACCAGGACAATAAAACGAAAAAGCAGCCAAGAAAACTGCGCTTAAACAACCTGCTGACTGTGGCCAAGTTCTTTTCTGCTCACATGCTCTGATGTTTCTCAAGAGAGAAGCTGCACAATTTATGATTTAAAAGCATACTCACTACCCAGGATAAAGAGAGCTGTTCTGGGAAATTTAGGTGATCTGGCTCTTTGATTTCTATCAAAAAGCAAATATCTCAGAGGGGCAGCACTTTAGAGAATTTTCCCTGCCTTCTAAGCATCTCGAACAACCCTTACATTTTATTACGTTTTTGACCAGTGAACCGTTTGTGTACTATGAATCAATTTTGCCCTAATTAACTGTGAAACCTAAAATCAAGTATGACCTTGCACTGGCCTTCTGTACCCACAGAGCATAACAATAATACATTAGCTGGTTTCCTTACTCCTTAGAGTCACTGACTTAAGTTCAAAAGCTAGGGCAGAATTTACAGTATACAGGAAAAGTTTCTTGCATTCAGAGTACACTTGCAGGTAAAGAAATTATTAAGGTGACCTGCACAGAGTTCAGGCCTCTAAGGTTGCCAGCTGAAAAAAAAAAGAAAGAAAGAAAGAAAGAAAGAAAAAAAAAAAAACAACTGTTGTGGCAAAATTTAATAGGGTTCAACTTTAAATCAAAAAACAAATATTTGGTGAAATATGAATGAGGAGATGGCAAGAATTCATAGAAACATCTAATTAACCTTTAATGTATTGTCTAGGTATTCTTTATGAATAGTCCTAGTTTTATTGAACAACTTGACTTCTGTGCTTGTTATGCGTCAGCTTATAAAGCAGTACATGATTTAGCACACCGTTATCCTGTCGTAGATTGTGGCTGTCTGGGAACTTGTGAATGTAGAAGAGGGCAGACAGCGTTTTAGTTATCCCCCCCCCCTAGAGTGTGTTATTCCACCATGTGACCCAGCATGAGCAGTAGTTTGAAATGACATGGTTGGTTTGTTTAAGGCCATGTCCACACGTAGCCGGATATTTTTAAAAACTGCAACTTTTGTACTTCATTTTTAAAAATAATTCTGTCCACACAAGCTACGTTTTAAAAATATCTTTGTCCACATGAAAGCGCAAAATTCCCTGTTAGGTGCTGTTAGGAGCCTCTCTAATCAACAGGGGGCCAATCAGAAGCCTAGACAAAACGTTATTACCTGTTGCGTTTGTAGAAGTCCAACGGGTCTCATCCAAAATGTATATTCAGGCACCACTGTTTGTTAATTCAAATTCAAATTTAATTTGTCACATACACAGTCATCATGTGTGAGTAACTGCGCATGTATGTACACAAATGTAAAAAGTCCACGCAACATTAACACAGTCACTAGTCAAAAAACAAAGCTGATGTCAAATCAATGAGACTAGCACATAAACAATGGCATCATCGGTACAAGGTGATGTTACAACAAGCCAAAATCTCTGTTTTCTCTGTCCACAAAACACCACTGCAACCAGAGTTTTGGAAAATCTTCACTCTGGACGGAGTTTTCCAAATGCTCAGTTTTTAACGACCAAAGCTGCGTTTGCGTGTGGACGAAAGGTGAAAGCCTCTGAGAAAAACGTGTGGACATGGCCTAAGAGGAAGAACACCCACGTGTTACTATACACCCACGTGTTGTTACTGTAGCTGGTAGGTTTGTAGTTGGTAGCTAGTGGGTGGGAACTAGCCAAGTGGAGAAAATGTGCAGAAGAAACATTCTTATTGACAAGGAAACCTTATATTATGATTACATATACACTGCCTAGCCAAAAAATTATAATAAAATACAATAATAATAAAATGAAATAAAAGAAGTTGCATTGCTTTTTCTATTGCTCCAAAGTCCAATCTGTACATTTAGGTATTTGGCAGACACTGTTATTCAGAGCGACTTACAAAAGTGTTCTGAAGTTTCCGTCAATGGATATGTCCTCACACTGGTTACTGGGTTACTAAGTAAGTACCATCAGAATAACCAACATATCTAAGAAACAGATACTGGTCTGTTACACATAAGTCTTTATGCTTCCTAAGGAATTTAAGCTTTTTTTTTCCTGATTAGTCTCACTAACAAGTGGTTTTTGTATTGCCACACAGCTGTTAAGTTCCAATTCTGTATGTTCATCACATTGTATGTTTATGTAAATGCTCTTACTTTTACTATTAAACGTAGCTATAGTTTTTATTTTTGATATGTTTTAACATGCAACCTCACCAAGTGTTTAAGTGAACTCCATTCATAATTATTTTTTCTCCGATAACAATTCCTTCAACAACTGTCGCCTTGCACCTCCAGGGTCTGGGTTCGATTCCCGGTCAGGCTCGATTCCCGTCTCTGCGTGCATGGAGTTTGCATGTTCTCCCCGTGCTTGGTGGGTTTCCTCCGGGTCCCTCGGTTTCCTCCCACAGTCCAAAGACCTGCAGATTAGGCTGATTGGCGTGATTGCCTGTAGTGTGTGAATGAGTGTGTGTATGTGTGCGTGTGCCCTGTGATGGATTGGCACCCTGTCCAGGGTGTACCCTGCCTCGTGCCCCAAGTCTCCTGGGATACTGTAGGCTCCAGGTCCCTGCGACCCTGAATACAGGTTAAAGCGGTATAGAAGATGAGTGAGTGAAGTTGACAGTTCAGCCCTATCCTTCTAGGTAATGTGCTGAAGTTTCAGTAATTTCAAATCTCCTTAATTGTTTCCTTTGCTTGATGAAGCCCAATATTTTGACCCTTCAGAAATGGTGACATCTTTTTGGTTGCACATTGTAATATTATAAAAAGCCCATTTATTATGACTTTTGGCAGAAATTGTGGGGGGATTGAGAAGCATCACAACGTTACCTCCCATGAGGCAGGGGAATTTAATAGATTTACATGTCAGTGTTAAAATCTATATGCATCCAGTGGGTGGGCAGGTGTTACAGGGTGCCAAGTCTTTATATGTGAAAAAGAAATTCTGTGCATTACAATTCCATAGCTCTCTTAACTGTCTAGAGCCATGAACGATTCTCATTCTTTATTTTTGTTACAGTGGTTTGTTTAATTTCATCACTGACGATTTCAATTACATGTCTAACACCACTTTTTCTTCATAGCAGAATCATCAATCTCAGATGAACCCATCAGTCTTATGTATATACAGTAAGACAGCACTCCGTTTAATCACATCCTCAGGAACATGTAAACATTGCAAAATGTCAATGTTCTTATGAATTGATTTGTGGAATTTAACAGAAATAAAACAGAAATAGTGTCTGTAGAGCTCGATGAGTGTTTGCTCGTACTACAGGAATCGCGGCACAGTGCTGCGTGTTAATGTAAGTACACTTCTCTACTTGCTATTTATTCGCTCTAAAGCTCCTAGGATTTTATTCTAAGCATAAAACTCATTACCAACACATGGTGTAATCTTCATTGCATTTATATATACATAAGTTATCATGGATTCTCTTCTCTCGCTAATTACTGATTTGAATTGTTTTGACTTTGATGGTCTTGAACATTAGCATTCTTGCTTTAACAACTTTCCTTCATGGTACACTGTGCTCATGTTTGGTTAGGCAAATCAGATCAGTTAGGGGTGGTATACAAGTACATGGTGTGTCTCTGTTAATGACTTGTTACAGAAATGTGTACTGTATGATAAGCTAGTAAAATATATGTACTCATTTAAATAAGGTCCTACTTGATTTCATTGGAAGGTACATACAGTACTGTAGGAGCTGAAGAATATTACTTTTTCATTCCTGCTGCAGAAAGGTCACACAGAAAACAGAGATTAATGTTCTTACCTTGATTGATTTAGCCATCACTGTGTTAGACTGCTGGTGGTGAGCAAAATGTGGACTGGTAGAAGTCTTCGAGTCCTAAAATATCAACACATGGACAGATAGTCAACAGCACACAGTACGTGTCTGAAATCGCTTGCTGATTTACTGAACTATATACAATCAGGTATACAAAGGGGCAGAAAAAAATGTATACACACTTCAACATAAAAATATATATGATGCATAAAAATGTATAAGTCACATGATAGCATCTATGATTGTGCGTCTACTGACATGTTTAGAGGAAACATAATACTACACATTGCAGCCATTATTCAATTTACGTTTTAAAAAAGGGCACAGATAACTGTTATCTAGGGCATACTGTAGATAACTGTTGTAGGTGTGTACTGTATATATTTTTGGGCCCCTCTGTATATATACTACATAAACCATTAGTCAACAGCACACAGTACATTTTTTGCCGATTTACTGAACTCTATACAATCTAGGTTATCACAATTGGCATAGTGCTTAGTGCTGTGTCCATGCACCTCAGTGTGACCTTGTGTGTCCTGTGATACATTGGCATCCCGTTCAGTGCGTACCTGCCTCGTACCCTGAGTACCCTTGGATATGCTCCAAGCCTCCTGTGATCGTGAACAGGATAATCGGTATAGATAATAACTGAGTAAGTATACAAACAGGTCCATGAGTATATACTGTATACTACATACTATAGAAACCATTAGTCAACAGTATTAGTTTACTTGCTGATGGACCACTATGACATATGTGAAGTGAATAACATTGCTGATCTTTACAATGGACACAGTGGATGGGATATATTAGGCAGCAAAAACATTGTCTCTTAAGTTGATGTGTTGGAACCAGAAAAAACTGGTCATAAACTGGAATATTACTCATTCTGATACCAATTTGTGACTAAAAAACACAATCTGATTTTTTAAATATCACATTAATAAGAAATCCAACATAGGAAACATTTTTCACTAGGGATGATGCAAAAGCTAAATTGCACTAGCATCACTATCAGTGGCTAGTGTAATGGCATTGTGGGTAATCTTGGAAATTGGTAATCAAAGCTACAGTAAAATAGAAAACCATATTGAGTAATTATTATAATTTTTTTTTTAATATGCTTGAAATTTCACTCACTCACTTACTCATTGTCTATAACGCTTTATCCTGTATTCAGGGTCATGGGGGGCCTGGAGCATATTAAAGGAGGCTTAGGACATGAGGTCAGGTACACCCTGGGCAGGGTACTGTACCAATCCATCGCAGGGCACACACACCTACACTCACTCTTTCACACTCTACGGGCAATTTACCAATTAGCCTAATCTGCAGATCTTTGGACTGTGTCTGGAGGAAACGCACCAAGCACGGGGAGAAAACTGCATGCACACAGAGACAGGAATCGAGCCTGGCCGGGAATCGAACCCGGAACCTAGAGGTGCATTCCTGTATTCCATATCATATGTTACTTATAAAGATGAACTCATTGTTATTTAAGGTCAATGTTTCCTTTAATGCACCAGTTGGCTTTAGTTATCAATAAATCTTCTTTGTCTTTCGGCTGTTCCCTTTCAGGGGTCGCAACAGCGAATCATCTGCCTCCATCTAACCCTATCCTCTGCATCCTGTTCTCTCACACCAACTAACTTCATGTCCTCTCTCACTGCATCCATAAATCTCCTCTTTGGTCTTCCTCTAGACCTTCTGCATGGCAGTTCCAACCTCAGCATCCTTCTACCGATATATTCACCATCTCTCCTCTGAACATGTCCAAACCACCTCAATCTGGCCTCTCTGACTTTATCTCCAAAACATCTAACATGGGTTGTCCTTGTGCTTTAGTTATCAATAAATAACATGTATTATTTATATAGATTGGCCACTTTGGTTTTATTCCAACTAATATATTTTGAGATAAAATAAAATCCTCTCGGTTATTGCTTTTATTTCCAGAAGTAGTGTGCGTCAGTTGTTTGCTGGATTACCATTACTGTGGGGGAACTATTCTGGGAATAAAACTTTTCTAGAGAATGTTGGTAATGCTACACACTGGGTCCACTCTATAGTAAATAAAGAACAAATTCAGACATTGCAACAGATGCAACTTTTGTTCAGAACAATACAATATCTGTATTTTATGAAAATGAAACTGCCTGAGAAAAAAAGTGTACCTGATTTAAAGTTTACCTGTGAAAGCAGAACATGCCCAGATACAAAGCTTTGGTACTTCAGAGGGATGTGGACGCTCTCTCTGGGCCGCAAGTAAACCTGAGGTGTCGAGCCATCCTCCTTCATGTGAAACATCTCCACTTCCAACGGAGTGCAAGTCTTTGTCAAATCTTTAAAATACCTCCATTCCTCAGCATTCACTATAACACTACAGGCAGAAATTGAGAAGTGAAGAACAGCTTCAGGCTTTTCTTTCTCTTTCCAACACTTTATGCTGCTGGTTAAGAAAGCAGTGTGGATTCTGTTTACAGCAAAAAAACAAAAAGGAAAGCTCTCCATTTCCAAAAGTTTTGCCAGGTTAAAAAAAAAGGGGGGGGGGGGGGGGGGGTTAAGATGGGCTAAGAATAAGATATTACTCCCATACAAGAAATTTCATCCACAAACACATAAAGGAAAAAGGTTGCTTGAAACATCAAAGGCTGACTCTCGGATCATGAGAAAGTGAATATTTGTAAAAGATGATCAAAAGAATTTCAGGGTTTCAAAACTCCATCCCGCACACAAAGGACAGGGAGCTGAAATTGAGTCTCATCATGTTTTATCGAATTCTGTACCATAATACCCAGCACTAAAGGCAGCATGTCTTTCTGAGACTCACGCACACTCCTGAGGAGGGAAAGAGTTGAATGCGACAATAAGACATTTCATGGTTTAGAAATAGGAAAGAAGCTGCAAGCAGAACGAGATAAACACGTTCAGCTCTGCAATCCAAGATTCAGCATCCAAAATTGTGGTAAATAAGATCTCTCTAGAAAGACAGACATAGGAATCACGAAGTAATAATTAAAATTTTAATTACTTCTTTATGATTCTTTGTTTTTTCATATATGTATATTTATATTATAATTATATATTTTTGCCCATTCTTCTTAAAAAAACATTGTAAATACTGTTAATGAAAACCATATGTTTTCTGAAAAATGGTTCTGAACCTCAAAAATAGGAGCTCTGATTATCACCACCTTGGCAGGAGTTAACTCTGCCTAAACCACGTTAACCCTTGTTATTAATGGGGAAATGGGTGGAACAAATGGAGCCTACTGTAGCTGTTGGTTTGAACACACCTACTTACCTAGTTTGCAAGCTTAGCTTTAGCCTGTCTTGAATGATAAGGTTGCTATTGTTAATTGATATATTAACATTACTTTGCAGTTGATCGAACTGTGTCATTTATTCCCTACACGTCGTCCTGGGTCAACCCCTATATTTCTTGTGTAAATTAAACTGATGATTCCAGTTAGCTTGTAGGCTAAAGTGATGCATACCAGTCAGCTAGCGGTTTGATACAGTACTTGCAATGCAGATGCACTCAAATCAGTCACATATGCATACATTTATGGCTTAATGTAATTTTAACTGATGAGCAACAGAAAAATTCATCCCTGGAGAATATAGCTATGGAGAACAAAACTATTTTGTACCAGGTTTTAAACATGTTTATATATAAGGTTGATCATTTTTAACTTGGGGGCTTTGGGGATTGACTTCTGGATCCACTTCTAGTGGTCATTGTGTGGAACTACACAATTTGGTACTTCCGCATTGGACTCGTTTTTCTGAACCAGAGGTTGCCTCGTTATCAACATAGGCTTTTTTTTTTAAGGATAATAATTTTTTTCTTTTTTTGCATTCTGAATTCCTCATCTGTATTGTTTTAACCTAACGTTTTCATATTTTATTCTTATTTGTTCTGGCTGATTGATTTGGTTTGCATTGTTTCGTGCATCCCTCAAAACAAATCAAACACAGCTGTTTGGTCTGTGTTGAAAGTGAATTTAAATTGGACTGTGTTTGCCATTTTGCTTCTTTGCTAATGTGGTTATCATGGAGGGCCATGCAAGCCACTGGAGGCAATCCAGGTCATTAACATCCACAATTAAATCAGAATCAAATCATCAAAACAACTGCTGATGGACCAAATAATGTAGGTCTTGAGGTTAATTCATACCAAGTTCTAAGCATATTAAAAGGTGTTTTTTGGATGCTAGCACTAAAGGAAGTTTACTGTCTGGTCTGCCATCGGTTCCAACCACTTGTCGTAACCACTACACCACCGTGCCACCCTGTAAATTGTTAAATTATTTACAAAAATATGCTGATTTTGTACTTAACATGCTGTAATTGTTCAGCTTTGTTTTTGCTGCCTAGCAGTTAAAAGCACTACAATGTTTAATTTTTGTTTGAATGCATATGTTTGGGTGTTTATGTGTGTTCAGTTGTTGCAATATGTTGGTTTTTTAAGGTAGATATATGCTGGGATTTGATACTGCATTCACAGTAAAACACTTTGAATAAAAAAGCCTCTGCTAGATGAAGAACAGGTAAATATGGATATATTTGCAGTAAATGCCCGTGACACATACAGGGCTGCTTCAATAACAGCATCAAAGTTTAAACACAACACACTGTCTGTTCAACCCAGGAGGACGTGACCGATTTACAAGTTGTGCAGATTCAAAGAAAGAATTTCACTCATATTCCAGGTATTGCAGCACCATGCCGGAGTGTGCGCCTTACCTCCTGTAGTACTGCCAGTGTAGATGTCTTACCCTTCCTACTGCTTCCATGTCACTACAGTCAGAAAATAGACCTTCAAAACTTTCTTTCCCTCTCGCACTCCAATGCTGTCAACAATCCACATGATATGTTTGTAATTATTTGCTAAAATGATAAATGCTTTACTGCTAATTACTCTTTTGTATTGAGCTGATTGCAATGATCCCGGTTCATTTGCAGCATCTGCTTCTGGGCCTTCAAGGTTTTTTCCAGCTGCTTTAATTGTTTGAAAGGTAATTCAAAGAAAAATAATTCACATTGGTTACAAAGCTGTTGATTGATTTTTCTGTGACAGTATTACAAGATGCAATTCAAATCATAGGTTCATATTAACGCACTAACATCTAATATTTTGGCACTAGCAGGGACATTTATGGCAGACAAAAAAAAAAAGATCTGGATGGTTGCATGGTTTCCTAGAATTATACAGTAATATTAGTGTAATAGTAGCAAAAGGGCACTTGATGACTATTTTACTGTAAATCTCCCTTTAAATCCAACAGTAATAATATTGTACTGCGTATTAATAACTAATACTTATTACTAAGACTTATATGCTGGACATTACACAAAGTCTATGGCTAATAATATTATAAATATTTAAAGAAGTTGAAGGCGGGAGAGCTTTGCGCTGTCTGATTTTTTTTTCCAAGAACAAACTGCATTTTTTTTGTCTTATTAGCATCGAGAAAAAGTGAGGAAGTTATAGCTGCTAGCAATGAGTAGAAGGAACTAATTTGTTCTGTGGATGTTCCACAACATTAAAGATATCAATAAACAGATAAAAAGACACTGTTTGTAAATTAATAATAATTAAAAAAAATGTAAATAACAGACTCCAGAAGATGGAGGTTGAGGTCATGCTGTTATAATAATAAATCAGATGTGTAACAGTAATTGTACATCATACTCTGCTGTGTTTTACTCCATAATAATCAAGCATTATTTTGTGCCAATTCTTCTTTACATTTGCATGTCCACAAGGCCAATATAGATTAAGTATTTTCAATGCAGAATAACACGGGCATCATCTACAGTACTAGACCACCAAACTTAATAATAATAATAATAATACAAATGCAAAAACTACAAATCACTACCATCTAACTTCTTAATTATCATTCCAGCTTCAATATACAGGGTGTTCCTCCACTCAAAGCCAAATTACACTCTATAGCTTGGGGTGTAAACAACAACCTAATGTCGACTGTGTGGGTTTGGACATCGTTCTTAGGTTTCAGTTCAGACTCCAGGCCAAAACTGCCATATTATATTGCACCCAGAATATGCTGTTGAGCATTGTTAATTAAAGGCCTGGAGACTGATGACTCCTCTGGCTGTCCTCTCTGTGAAATGTCTTCTCCTTCTCTACGTTTATCATAGTAATTGAGCTCAGGCTTTGGAAACTTATGACATATTAGGCTCTATTTTTATGTAGGTGAATACATTAAGTGCTACTAACACACTAGAAAATTGCTAAATTGTTTGGGAGTAGGCCATTTCCCTTTTATTTACAGAAGGCTTATTGAGATGTGTGCTATTTCAAACTATTCTTAAGTATAGAATGAACTGTTTAACCCAAGAACTACTAACTACTATACCGTTTAAATCTGTATACAGGGGTGCAGAGGGCGTGAAGCCTATCCGAGGAAACTTAGGGCATGATGGAGTGCCAATCAATCGCAGGGCACACACATACACACACTCACATGCTCATTCACACACTACGGGGCAATTTGGAAATGGCAGTTATCCTAATCAGCATGTTTTTGGACTGTGGGAGGAACCTGGAGTACCCGGAGGGAACCCACCAAGCACGGGAAGAACATGCAAAGTCCATGCACACAGACCCGGATCGGGACCAATGTAACCTCAGCAGGATAATGAATACAATAAACACTAATGATACATTATATGTCCAAAAGTATAATATGTACGCACCCTACGAAACACACCGATATGCGTTTGTTGGACATCCTATCTTAGTCTGGTTTTTAGTCCTCCTTTGCTGTTACAATAACTAATGCTTATTTGCAAGAATTTAAAGCATGGATGTAGTGATTTGCTCATTCAATTCACTAAGAGCATTAGTGAGGTCAGGCAGTGATGTCAGAAGGTCTGGTGCAAGAGAGTTCACATGGGTTGAGGTCTAGGCTCTGTGTAGACCACTAAGGACCTTGCTTTGGCCAAATGGGCATTAAGTGGCTCTAGGCTACATACTTAAATATTTTTGGACCCCCTAGTTCTGGTAAAAACCAATTCTTAATTCCACAGCATGCAAAGATATTCTGGACAATTATGTGCTTTAAACCTTGCGGCAATAGTTTTGGGGAAGGCCCCCCCCAAGGATTTGATAGTCAAGTGTCAACATATACTGTATTTGCTACACATAGTACAGTAAATGTTGATATTCAGACTTTTCAACTTTTAAACTAAAATCTAAACCTGACAATGGATTTCTTTCTTTATTTGCTTGTTTGTTAGTTAATTACAACTTTCTGCCTGTGACATCTTAAACATCAAGAAACTCCTTACCAGGCCACAAATGGATGACCACAAATGTGACTGGAATACAAAACGAGAGAATAAGCATGCAGTTCTTGATACTGAAACCTGAAAATCGACTTCAAGATACTGGGCTATTCTTGGAGCTAGCAAGAAAGAAGAATCCGGAACAGAAATAACTGCACAACTCTTGTCTGTAGCCTAGAGCCTAGGTCACTTGCAAATGTCTTTGTTTTTGTTTAGTGATTTATTTTCTACATTCTACAACAATACTGGGGATTTCAAAATTATAAAATAACACATATGGAATTAGGTAATTACGTAAAAACAACAGTTAGTTGTTATTTTAAGACACAGACGTCAGCCTTTCTGTAATAGTTCTTGCAAGAACAATATTGTCAAGTGCAAAATCCGTCAAGCACCATAATGAAACTGGCTCTCATGAAGGCCGTCCCAGGAGGACGAGACCAAAATCTACCTCTGCCGCAGACGAGAAGTTCATTTAGAGTTATCAGCCTGAAAAATGACCAATTAACAGCACCTCAGATTAGAGGCGTTATGACGTCTTTACAGAGCAGAAGTAGCAGAAACATCTCAATATCAACTGTTCAAAGGAGATTAATGCATTTTTTGGACGCCTTCAGCATTCCTTTACAATGTAGAAAGAAATCAAAATCAGGGACGATCATGGAGTTAGAAAGTGATCTAAAACTTTTGAACGGTAATGTACAGTATATTTGTAGCTATGTTATGTTAAAGCTGTTGGTATAGGTCTGTTATTTAATACTGAAATACTGATGTTTTCTTTTCCCTTCTTTGTGCAGGGACAGGTTATCATTCTGAATCCAAAGCAAAGGAGTATAAACGTGTGCAAAAGAGCCTGTCAGAAAGTTAGTACATTTCACATACAATGGTCTTCCATACCTTCCAAAATATCGGTTGATCGTAGCACCCTAGAATTGCACACTATGCACTTGTAAAATACACTGTGTTCCAAATTATTATGCAAATTGGATGTAAGTCATAAACATTATATGTTTAGTTTTTAAATTAAACTCATTGATGGTATTGCATATGATGGCTCTTTGGATCACTGAAATGAATCTCCGACACCTGTGATAATTAGTTTGCCAGATGAGCCCAATTAAAGAAAAAGTACTGAAGAAGGTTGTTCCACATTATTAAGCAGGCCACAGGTTTCAAGCGATATGGGAAAGAAAAAGGATCTCTTCTGCTGAAAAGCGTCAAATAGTGCAATACCTTGGACAAGGTATGAAAACATTAGATATTTCACAAAAACTCATCGTACTGTGAAGACATTCGTGGCTGATTCAGAGCACAGACAGGTTCGTGCAGATAAAGGCAGAATGAAGAAGGTTTCTGCAAGACAAATTCATTGGATTAAGAGAGCAGCTGCTGAAATGCCATTACAAAGCAGCAAACAGGTATTTGAAGCTGCTGGTGCCTCTGGAGTCCCGCGAACCTCAAGCTGTAGGATCCTTTAGAGGCTTGCAGTTGTACATAAACCTACCATTCGGCCACCCCTAACCAATGCTCACAAGCAGAAACTGTTGCAGTGGGCCCAGGCATACATGAAGACTAATTCTCAAACAGTATTGTTTACTGATGAGTGTCGTGCAACCCTGGATGGTCCAGATGGATGGAGTAGTGGATGGTTGGTGGATGGCCACCATGTCCCAACAAGGCTGCGACGTCAACAAGGAGGTGCCGGAGTCGTGTTTTGGGCCACAATCATGGGGAGAGAGCTGGTAGGCCCCTGTAGGGTCCCTGAAGGTGTGAAAATGACCTCTGCAAAGTATATTGACTGACCACTTTCTTTCATGGTACAAAAATAAGAACCGTGCCTTCCGTAGCAAAATCATCTTCATGCACGACAATGCACCATCTCATGCTGCAAAGAATACCTCTGTGTCATTGGCTGCTATGGACATAAAAGATGAGAAACTCATGGTGTGGCCACCATCCTCCCCTGACCTCAAACCCATTGAGAACCTTTGGAGAATCCTCAAAAGATCTATGAGGGTGGGAGGCAGTTTGATTCAAAACAGCAGCTCTGGGAGGCTATTCGGACATCCTGCAAAGAAATTCAAGCAGAAACTGTCCAAAAACTCAAAAAGTTCAATGGATGCAAGAATTGTGAAGGTGATATCAAAGAAGGGGTCCTATGTTAGGATGTAACATGCCCTGTTAGGATGTTTTTGATTGAAATAGCTTTTGATTTCAGTAAATATAACCTCATAATGCTGCAAATTCAACAAAAGCCCATTTTCAGTTCTTTACAATCTATAAAATGTTTTAACTCTGTTGTGAATAATAATTTGGAACAGTGAATTGTCAGTTTTTATTTTTGAAATAAATATTATCATTAGGAGTTTTGTAAAATTCAAATTATACCCTAATAGTTGATGACTAGAAAATTATACTGACTGTCATTTGCATTGACTAATTCTGAAAATCAGAGAAAGATAATTTGCATAATAATTTGGAACTCAGTGTAAGCACCATGTGCAACTGTTCGTTTAACCATTGAGGGAAAAAAATCTGTATGTGCGTGTAGGTATGTATGCATGTATGTATGTGCAAATCCCACCTAATCTCAGGGTCTTCACACTCAATAGTAACCGTCTGCGGAATATTGAAGGGGTTCTTCAGCACAAATTCAAAAAACTCGGCAGTACCAAGGGTAGCATAGATTGTGTGCGAGGTTGTGATGGTTTGGTTCAGCATGTTCATGATGCCTTCCACTTTGCAGCGCTCTCGATAGGCCTCTATTAAGCGCAGGTCCTGAGAGTGCTGTGTCCGATCTTCCTTTCTCCTCTGGTATAGAAGCAGACAATTGAAAAAGAAACCAAGTTTTTTTTTTTAATAAAGAAAACAAATCTGACCATTTAAACAACTTGTTCAGCGACATAAGATGATTAAGAAAAAAAAAAGCTATAAAGAAATGATCACTAACGTCTAAAACGCCTTCTTTTTATCAGTCTTATAATGTAGTAAAGAGGATGTGAGCAGAGTGGATTTTAGGACAGTGCTTAGTGAAGTGGAGATGAAGAGGGAGGCAACGATCCGGAGTGCTTTATCTCATATATCATTCACAGATGTAAGTGCCAAGTTCAGTTACAGCTCAAAACCAAGCGATGCTTTTCATTTTAAGCATATCCTGGGAGTACCAGCAGTATGAAAGTATGGGTCCACTTTTTTAATATATATATATATAATATTTAATATTTTTAATATATATATATATATATATATATATATATATATATATATATATATATATATATATATATATATATATATTTTTTTTTTTTTATCTATTACAAATAAATGAAAATTGATTCATCATGTATTATCAGTAAAACATCTGCAAGACAGGATACTTTTTAAGAGAATCAATAAATAATAAATTCTATAAATGTATTCCTTGAGCAGCCTTTTACTCTCTTTCTCATTAAATTGAAGAGAACATATGTAGTTTGTCATGCTCCAGAGACACTGGAAACAAGAAGTCTTCTTAAACAATATATATACTGTATTTAAATAGTATGTTCTGAGGACACACTGATTGCTAAAAACTTAGGAGGCTTTCACATTTTTTTGATCACAAGCTTAAGACCACACAAAAATCATCATGAGCTCGATACGGCTTGTTACAGTTCAGGAGAAATCATTGGAGCATTTCATAAGCTGTTTGAAGGTGGATTGTCGCTGTTTGTAGGTGGTATATGGCTTTATACTTGGTGCCGAACTTTAGCCTTGACTGTTTGTAAGAGTGTGCTGAAATTGTTTTAACGTTTCTTGCTCATCTCTAAATATTTATAATCGAGATCTGACACAAGTTGGCTACGAATTAGCCAAGAAACGTTACGATGCACTTGCAAATCACTCATGGTGTACTTCTGAATACAAACTTGTCTCAAATTCATGCCGGAGTACCTACGAATGTCACCTACAAAATCCCAAAGAACTACTATAATCCACCTACAATTAACTTATGCATTCCATTAATTAATATGTATATATAAATATAAATATTTTTTTTGGTGTCTACTATTACTCCCAAACCATGGTGTGCTCACACGGCACCTACTGAGGATCTCCCTAGGATTTCCTAAGATTTCAAGAGCTTACCGGTTCAGGATTAAATTCAGGAATGTGGAAATGGACTAGCTTCTTGTTTAATGTTGATGTAGCCAGCATTGAGCACATTAAAACCCCTCATACAGGGGGTGGAGAAAATATACCTAAATAGCCAACTCCGACCCTGCATTCTAAATTTAATTGTATGCTCAAATAGATTGTAGAATGTACAGTAGTTACAACAACACACCACGGTGACATTTACTAAAGAAGTGTTTCTATATTGGATAACTTGTTTTTAGCTATTTAGAAACCCCCTTTTTTAAATCATACATGATACTGTATATAATAAAATGCTCACTCAAAAGTTCACAGTAGTAAATCTGGTCATATATACTTACGCGTTTATCAGCCTTTGATCAAAACGCTTTAGCTTAACGGTAAAACGGATATTCTGTGAAGCACGACACATTTATTTAAATTCTAAAACGGTGCTTGTGGGATTTGCCGGCAGTCCGCGAGACAAATGCCGGAAAGGCTGTGAGATGAATTGCGGCCTTCAACGGGGGAAAAAATGCATATTCTTAATCTCCACATCTGTATAGTGAGTTTTTTGGCCTCTAATGTTTACCGAGTGTTCTTTCTCTTACCATATAGCTGGCTTTCTCATGTGTGTTGGGTATGGAGTTTTCTTCATGTTGACGGACAGCTGCCATCCTCTCAATCTTCCTCTGACGTACGTCCTCTGTCTCACTTTGACTCTGCAGCCTGGAGACATCTACTTCTCTAATCCGACTGTGCAGGAGACTAGCCAACTCGCCATCAATATCTGGCAAACGCTGGGCCCGCACCACGTTCCGTGCTATCACACACACAAATACACCCAGCATTCAGTCTGGAGACTAAGTGAACTGCATAAAGAGCATGTGTGTTCCCATGTTCCATTTTTATTTTTCGCCAGGGGTCTCTTGACTGACAGGTGAAAGCATTTAGACGAACTCTCTCTATAAGGCCTTAAAACGCCTGAGGCAGTGTGAAGGCTGGGGGTTATTTTTCAGTGACAGGGCTTGAGCTGACTTCTATTAAAAAGAGAAAAAAAAAATGCCAGACTTGTCCTAAAAGAAGGCTGGTTTTCTTCAAGCTTCAAAATCTTCACTAATAAAGGTTTTATCTTCAGACGTTAGTAATATCTACTTAAACTATTCAATTCAGTTTGGTTCTTCAAAATCAGCATCTATAGTAAAATAAACACCCAGCAGGAACGCAAATATAGTATGACATTGTCCTATAGACCTAGTCCTATAACTAGGTCGCGATATTGTCCACATACAGTAACACCAGACTATCCTTATTTTTTAAATCTAAAATTACTTTGATAAAATTATATTTGGATAACATTAAATAGATGAACCAAACTAAAATGTTGCAAATATACTGTAGCACCAGAATAGCATCAACAAGAGTCAAAAGGAAGGTACAGTATAGGTTTGCAAGTGAAACAAAAGCCTACTAAACAACATACTGGTGGGAAATCTGTCAAAGCTATTTCTTGTGATTTAGCCTTGCATCACACTCATACAGTAAGGCTAACTTGGAGGATCCCAGCTGCAGGTGTAGCGTAGCAGTATGAACATTTTAAGGATATATTCTAATTGAGAGCTAAAAATAAATTCTATTAATAAATGTTGTTCTGAAGTCATACTTGCAACATTGTGTTGGGGTCACTTTTTCAATGTCACCCAATTTTCACATTCTCAATGTTGTACTTTCGAAAACATCCTAATTCCAACAGTGGTTCAGTGTCTGCAATACAGTATGGCCAAATTAATGTTGGCACAATAATTTGACAACCAGTCCTGCAAGGGTATTTGGCGGTTACTTCATCAAAATCAATGGCTTCATTAAACGGTTTCCCCTTCCAGATTATTATCATAAGTCAATATTCCAGCTTCAAATCAGTATCTTACAGTAAGTAAAGGTTCTGTGTTTATTTTTACATTCTTACTAAAATTATATGAATGTTCATGCACTCTACTGCTGTAAAAGATCAGCAAATACAGCTGTTCTGCCTCCAATATCAGAACTTTCTCTTTAAAATCAGCATGTTTATTGTAGGCCCTCTCATTCCAATCAGTAGTCTCACTATAGCATCCTTATTCAGGATCAGTACATTCAATAAAGTTTCAATCTTTATATATTATATTCAGCCAATAATTATATTCAGTTTAGGTTCTGTCTTAAGTACCTATTGTAGGATAAGAATTTTCAGTATTAAAACTTAGAATCCTAACCAAAAGTTCTTTCTTCAAAGTCAGCATCTTAACTTATTCGATCCTTAATGTCGTGTTCAAAAATAAGCCCGTTTAGTAAATCTTTTCTCTTTTATATACAGTATTTAGGTATATTTGCCTACATACAGGTAAGGTCCTTAGGACAAAAACCAGCATACTCCACAAGGTTTTGTCTTCTTTAAAATCACTGCATGTTGATTAATTATTCTGTTTTCCCAAGAATCACGAAAGATTTCATCATCTTTGCATCATCACCTAAGGGCTAGTGGCCAAATGACTATTATAATCAAATGCTCACAATTAATTTTATTCAATGAATATTGTGTTGGTTATTAAGTGTATTTGTTAGCAGTAGTTTAATCCCTCATTACTGCCACTCGCTAACAAAAAGGAGAAGTTCAGTACCGTTGAGGTTGAGGACGCTGACGTTTGAGAACAGACTGCCTCCTTGAAAGCCTGTGGGAGTCTGGCTTGGCTGAATGACACGAGAGCGTGATGGGGGGAGAAGGACAGACGAGTTCAGGTTTTTCTGCACCACACCACCTGTTAAATACAAGAGCAGGTCAGATTCTGTTTGCTTTTGACCTTCTCGTTTTATTTGGCCAGATCACTTTCAGATATCCTTATTAAGAATTTGGTTTGAATGTACTGTATGGCTTGAGACAAATGAATAACCAAAACCTTCCCCTAGTATTTCCATAATTTTATCCAGTGTGTTTTAGTTTATTTAAAAACAAACAAAACAATTCTCCACAAAATGCTTCCAGTACAGACACAAAAACAGAGGTAAATCAATAGTGAATCATAATGGCTCTAAATATAAAACATGTGACATGGTTTATTCAGTTTAATAAGAAAGTGCTTTATTCCACTTATGTTGCAGAAAACTGTCAATGCTAATACACACTTTGGCAAACATTTGATGCTTTTATTTATTCACTAGTCTTTTGTAATTCTATTTCTTAAATGTTGATTATTTCTAAAAAAAAAAAAAAAAAAAAAGAAAAGCTTTAAAGCCTCCTTACTACAGACAATATTGTGGTCACTAACTTTGCTACTATCACAAAAGCCAACACGTGAAACCAGTATGTTGAGACTAGTATAACACTGACATTTTTTCTGCAGATTGCATTATTTGCAAAATTGTACATGTACAGTTTTGTAACCCTTCAAGATCCAATCATCAGTAAATCATCATCAGTAAAGTGTACGTCATGCAAACAATCAATTTAATGGGAAATGGAGTGATCTAAGATGTAGTAAAAATTTAAAGAGGTCTGATTGATTCTCAAAATGTCAACTCATGCACTGATGTGGCAAGTGGTATGCAAGAAAATTGGCAGTAACACTTACGTTAATTAATAAAAATGGAAAGGCAGCAAAACGTTTTTGAACTAGCTAAAAAGGTAAAAGTTTCTAGCCATTTAGCTAAGCAGGACATTTGTTTGCATGGCATGTAATATTCTCAGCACAATAGAACTATTCTAAAGTCAGTCTAACGATTGATCGTGTGGTCAGTTTATAGTTATAATGCAAGGTATGTAATATATATTACACTTATGTAGACTGACTGGCATTTGTGACCCTGTGTAAGGCCTTTATACAGAAAAGACAGCAAAAGACAATTTCTGAAGACGTTGTTAAGTAGGAACACAATGGTGCAGCACTTTTCCTGGGCAAGACCCTTTAAAGGGCCTGTTTCTAGCCCATTAGGTTACAAAGATTCGAGTCTGTATGCTGCCTGTGATACGGCATGGTTTGAGCCACTTGCTGCAGCCACCCGTTTCCGTGTGCGCAAATCTCACAGGCACAGAGGACGTATCCAGCAGTGGGACTCTTCTTTTACAAATATCAGAAAAACTATAGGTCGGATTGTTTGAGAGAGTAGGCTTTTAATTTGTGGAATTTGATTCTTCATACGTGTCTTTTGAATTTCCAAAAATTGTGCACATGATGGTAGTTTTTCCAAAGTGGTCTAAAAGCATTTTTTTTTCATTGTATGTCCATTCTACAGTCAACATTAAAATCTATGGAGTAATTTTTTTCCAGTGTTTTTTGAGGGGGTTAATTATTTTTGATCAACATGTTTTTGATCTAATCATGCAATGTCTCATTTTCTGATTGAGTCAGGGGAGCCAAGTGGTTCAGCATGGGAACGACATGGATCCTGGTGCATTTTATGCTGATTTCTCATTGCAATTGGTAGACCTGACTGAACGTTTTGCTATAAATTTGGTGGGGGTGTGTGCAAAATTAAAAATGATAGGGGCATGTAGTCCTGAATTGGAAAAAAACAGAATGGGAACGTTGGTCTAAATCCTTAAATAAGTAATATCAAACCATTGCCAGTGGGGTGGAGGGATGGAGATACTTCACAACTTAAATTGCCAAGTTCTTGAGCTTTGAAATAACAATGAAAATAACAATAATGATACATTTTAACTACACTACTGTAATAATATGCCTTGAGGTTGGCATCAAGAATTTGCTAGCGATGACTATTTTCATGCCTTCATGTTTGTTACTGCCTATTATTAGAGGGGAAAAAAAGAGGGTAGGTTGTTTAAATTGTTCTCTTGGTCAATGTACTGTGGCCAGCATTAATTCTGATTATGAGGCTGAACTAATCAGATCTTTGGAGAAAAGTCTTTGGTCAACTGAAACAAGATATAATACTACACTAATAATAAATTGAGCATGTACAGGAGAGGTGTAGTTTAATGAGATTTAAAAATGTCGGCCTCAATTGTTCCAATGCTTTTCACAAATCTGGTGGCAACAAGAGAGTCCTTGTTTACTCTCCGTCAGCTTGGAGCAAATTCTAAATGACTGCATTAATACTCTATTCTCATGGGCGTAACGCACACATAAACCACCCTAAGTGTCCCATCAGCTTTGTGCTTGATTACGCCTATTCGAAATGCTGTAATTAGAGCGTATAAGGAGAGCAAGGTCAGGTCTGAGAGAAAGGTGTGCTGGCATGCTGCTTTTGATTGAGTAGCTTCTATTAAAAACACCAGCAGCGTGTACATGTTTTCTACAAAGTCCCGAGGCTTTGGCCTGCCAAAGCAAGGAAGATCTGGCAGGAAGCACCAGTGTTTTTTCAAACCCAAGAGATGATGGAGAGCAAAGCTTGCTGAAACATTGTTCACAATCAGTTCGACCCTGAAGCGTGTTTATTTCACAAGGATTGCCAGGGAAACGACTTGCCATATCATACAACAAGCTACACTGGCTCGCCTCGTGTCCTTGTGAAAGATGGAACAACAAGCATCCATCAACTACAGCCGTGAGGAGAGCCGTCACATCCCTTCCCTCCATTCAGAGAGAGGTTACAAGCATCTAATCATGAAATATGGCTCCTTTGCTTTGTCATAAATATACCTGCTTAAGACTGAAACTGTCATTTTTCAAAATTACATTTTCAATTTCAATATCATAATATCTTTAAAAAAAACAAATCATCCAACAACAGCTGTAACACTAGATCATAAATGTCTTACATACTGAGAGTGTTTACTTACACTGTATTGCTGATTGGTCTGAAGGTGTTGATTAATTATCTGTTAGAGCAACTCTGGCAGAATGGCTTTGAGGCCAGGTCTATATTAATGCGCATGTTCAAATACTTACACATTGTCTCGTACTGTATGGGCCGTGATATACACAAAAAGACGTATGGTGCACAAGTTTTATGAGGAGCTTACTATTATTGGAACGAGACTGCAATGTCAGTGCTTTTTCATAGTTAAGGATTAGTCTTAAGGACTGCAGTTTCTTGGTAAACTGCATTTACAGTATTTTATCTCATTAACTTTAAACAAGAGGAAATGAGACAACCTGATAAGGAAATTACTTTTTATAGCTGCTATAATGTAAGTCTTAACAGAAACTAATTTGCTTTACAGGTCTTCGATTACATTAAAATGTCATTAAAAAAAATAAAGCAGACATCATGACAACCTTTAATACAACACATACAGTACACTGTTAGCTTTGACAGACTGCTATAATAGAAAGCAGAAACATACTTTAGGATGTGCTGTTACTAGACTTCAGACATTGATAACTTTCCTACAGCATCACACACTCATTTATTCTCTATATAGTTTACATAGTAGCTAGTTTTACATATACAGTGGAACCTTGGATTATGAGCATAATTCGTTCTGGAAGCAGGCTCGTATTCCAAAACACTCGTAAACCAAATTTAATTTTCCCATAGGACATAATGGAAACTCAAATTGTCCGTTCTACAGCCCAAAAAAATTAATACATAAAAATAATTAACACAAAATATAAAGTAAAAATAAAACAAATTAACCTGCACTTTACCTTTAAAAAAACCCTAAAAATTAGCAAAGAACATCGCTAGTCACACTCGCGTGAGCGCATAATAACGGAATCACTGCTGTAAAGTAAAACAACAACAACAAAAACAAATTAACCAGCACCTTACCTCGCGACAGAGCAGAGTTTGTGTGTTTGTTTAGGAACCTGAGAGGAGGGGAGGTGGCTGTAAAGCCGAGAAAGAGTGAGTGTGTGTTGGTGTAAGTTAATGAGCGCGCACACACACACACCCTCTCTCGGCTTTACAGCCCCCCTCCTCTCAGGTCCCCAAACAAACACACACACACACACACAAACACACACACACACACACACACACACACACACACACACACACACACACACACACACACACACACACACACAGAGAAACTCTGCAAGCACTAAGACCCAGCAGGGGAGACGATAGACGAGAGAAAAACTGTTGGCTCAGTTGTGATGATGTGACGCTTGGTGTCAAAACAAGAAGCGCATGCGTGAAACGTGATACTCGGTACTCGTAAACCAAGACAATGCTCGTTTTTCAAGTCAAAATATATTAAAAATCTTTGCTCGTCTTGCGGAACACTCGTACATCGCATTACTCGTAATCCGAAGTTCCACTGTACAATATTTCCTTTTAAAATCGTTCTGATTAGAGTTTTCAACTTGACTGTTTACATGGATGCTGATCCGATAAGACGTGCGTTTACATGCTCAAAGCATCTAATTAAAGTATAACTTTTTTTACATAACTTTGTCTGTTGTGAAGCCTTTAATCTGCCAAAATAAATAAATAAACCAAATATGGAGTAGAAGGAGAAAAAAAAAATCTATAACGTTAGGCTTCTCATATTTTTTAATACATCTAGATGCTTTGTTGTATATGAAATAAAGGGGCAATCAGTGCTGCTTCTTGGCCTGAGACCCCATGGAAGAATGCACAAAAGGACTTTATTTATTCTGACGGAGAGAAATTGTCGGATCAAGTGTTTACATGACCAATATTTACCTATTGAATGGATTATCAAAGATTTACATCTTACCTTATATTCTGATTGAAAATCTATTGTGATCAGGCTGATTGTAACTATTATTCTTTTAGTACATTTCAGCTATTTTTTCCAGCTATTATTATATTATAATCAAACTACATCTCAGTAAAAAAATTAATTGCACAAGTTTTCAAATAATTTTAAAAATATTTAGAAATTATTGGTGGGTTTTCTTCGGGTACTCCGGTTTTCTCCCACAGTCCAAAGACATGCAGATTAGGCTAATTGGCATTTCAAAATTGCCTGTAGTGTGCGACCCCATCCAGGGTGTATCCTGCCTCGTGCACAAAGTCTCCTGGGATAGGCACCAGGCCCCTGTGACCCTGCATACAGAATAAAGCGGTATAGACGATGAGAGAGTGAGTGAATGATCTTCCTCACCCTGATACATGCTATTGTTCAATAATTTTTTTTCCGATCACAGAAATAGGACATGTTAAAGGAAAAATGGGTACATAAAGACGATTTAATGTATCAAGCTTTTCTTCAAGCTCAATCGCTCTCTATTGCTATTTCTCACTCAACTCTCTCAGCTTAGAGACTGCCATGCTTATCAAGCTCTTGCAGCCGAGTGGCGGCGGAGCCAGAGGTGGGCAGAAGAATGAAATCCTAATCTTAATTCACTCCATCTGCCTGCGTTCATCTTCTTAAACCCGGAAAGAGCGGTCTGCTGAACGCAGGTGAAACAGCCGGTTGCTACAGCGATGGCTCATTAAACTGCTCAACTCTGGAAATCCGTCCACTATGAATTTTGTTTAGCCCATTATACTTAATTAATTTGTCCTTTTTTTCTCCAAAAGATTTGAAGTGGTTTTAATTATCTTCTTCTCTGTTTGCTTTGAAATTAAATTAATTACAGAAGATTTGATTAGGTTTTTCTTCATTTTGTTTCCATACACAACCAAGATGTAGTTTTAGCATAGAGACAATTTAAACAGATCCAGAAGTAAGCACCGAATGCTATGGTCCTTCAACTGATCCAAAGTTAAAGCATTAAAAGAAAGTTATTTTTGTAGAGACATGGAAAATCAGATGTCACTGAAATATGTTCTGGCAAAAATTTAGTTTTTCTGTAACCTATACTTCAAGCAACTATAAATATTTCACCACAACTTTATGGAAATGTTGCTAGCTACTTTTTAAAGTTTGCCTTGCCAAACCTCCTGCAAATATCTTGTGCAAGGTGCCAGTTTAGCAAACTTGCTGTTAAAAAAATGTCTAAAACCTCACTATGCACATATATCATGATCAAGTTGTTGGATAGTTAGAGTAGATGACACAGCAAAATGTCGAAATAAACCTAATCAACTTAATTTGCAATCATATACTGTACAAGCTGTCAGAACAAAACTTTAAATGCGACTTTCTGCCTTTTCAATTTTGTGGCTGACTTTATAAACTTTATACTTGTGATGGAACATTAAACACACTAATTTAAATTCACAAAAAAAAACTTTTTCTTCTCACTCAACAAATCAAAACTTAACTGAAAACAATCAGAAATCTAATTGATGCTTTAATACACTGGAGACCTGCAAACATATGAACAACCGACTTACTGCTTTCATCTACTTTTTTTTTATTCGCTCTTATTTGTCTGGTAATTACTTTAGCTTTGACCTCAAGGAGATTGGGACATGCCTGATAAAAATCACTCTGATAAATTCCAAATCGAGTTCTCAAAAAGACTAATGACCATTTCTCATTAAGAAACAAATACTTCAGACAAAAGCACTAATCCTGGATAAAAGGGTCGAAGCTCTTTATTCAGGAGTCTGAGATGAATTAATTGATTGTGGCTGTGAAGAGCTGTGACTTGCCTTTATTCGGCTATAAAAATAAATGCTATTGAGCAAAATGTGTTACACTTATAAATGTCACTTTGGGATTCTAGACGTAATTTGTGGAGTTTATATCTGACACAGGATGTACTACTGACAGCAAATGTAACTTGCTGAATCAATTGCATCAATTGATGTGCCCTGTGCTAATTCAAATGCAATATCAGTGTAAGGTAAGGCAGCATGGTAGCACTGTATCCTTGCAACAAGTTTGCATCGTCCACCCCAATCTTGTTGGGTTTCTTCCAGGTGCTCAGATTTACATTTAGGCATTTGGCAGACTTTGCACTTATCCAGAGCGACTTACATTTTTCTTTCATTATACATCTGAGCAGTTGAGGGTTAAGTGCCTTGCTCAAGGGCCCAACAGGGACAACTGTGGTTGTGGAATTTGAACCTGGGACCTTCTGAACCGTAGTCCAATGCCTTAACCACTGAGCTACCCCTGACACGATTTCCTGTCAGCTAACAGCTAACTGGTGTTTTCAATGAGTGTGTGTATGATTGTGCCTTGCAATGCACTGGCACCCTGTCCAGGATGTACCTCATGCCCCAAATACCCTGGGATAGGCTTCAGGCCTCCTGTGACCCTGTACAGTAGAAGCGGTATAGAAATGTAAGTGAGCGAAACTATCAGTATAGTGTAACACATACAGAACTTAGTTTGCCATCCTGGCTTTATGGAACCTTCTTATATCCATTTAAGTTTAAGTTTAATTTGATTGAATTGTCTGGTTTAGTAATTAGCTATCTGTCAAACCATCAAATATTTGTCCACTTGAAATTAAGCGTTGCTAGGAAAATGCATCTTGTAACAAATGGCATACACTATGTGGTAGGTGCACCAGACAAATTATCCAAACAGCGTAGGCGCACACATATGATTAGGCATCTCAGTGTGTAAATGTAATCAAAAATCAACTGTCTCAGGTTTCTCTCTGTCTCAGTTTACCAACATAAAACATGGAAGCCATAGGATGTGGTGCACTGCGCTTGATGTGGCGTGTGATGCATTAGCCATGTTATTTTCAGTTACTGCTTTGTCCTGGTCAGGGTCACTGTGATGGAACAAGATGTGTCAGAAAGTAATGAAACAAAAACAATGACTGCTGAAGGGGACAAAATTGGTCTGGAGTATTTGATGGAGTAAGTGGTACTGTATTGGTCAAACGTATGTGGAAGCTCCCAAAATAATAAATAATTTCTGCTGGGGTAAGTAAGATTTTTACAAACATATATGTCGGATTAAGGAGACGGATTGAGAGCTTTTTTTTTTTTAGAAAATTGTTGTCTGGTTGTCAGATCACCAGTGGTTCCTTTCTGTTCAGAATGTTCCAAACTGTTGTACTGGCAACACGCAATGATTTTGCGACTGGTCTGATCGATTTGCTCTATTCCTCACCTTCAAAATGGCTTACTTTTCTCACAGGGTTAGCTGTCTGGTCTTCAAGATGGTTTACCTTTTTGATTACTTGAAAAACAAGTTCTAAGCATTTTAACAGATCTAGTTGTAAATTTGAGGAAATGACAGATGACATTCTGATCTATCATCTTATAATCATCTTTTGATCTAAAACTGAAATGTCAGGCATATAGCCAAGAAAAAAAACAAAGGAACAAAAAAAAAAAAAAAAAAAAAAAAAAAGAGCTTTGCTATTCCAATACATTCAGAAAAGACAGTGCATGCCTACATCAGCTAAAACTTCAGCCTTGTACTGTTGTGGAAATATGAAAAAATGGAATAATAGTGCAAAAGCAAAAGATCACACTGAGACAGAACGTAGCTTACCGATGTTGCCGAGCCGGATATGCAGCCTGCCTTTGACAATGGTGTAGACGCTCATGGCAGGCATGACTCTCTGCCCACCTGCATGCGCTCTTGCCAAATTGGCATCCTGCAGGTACTCGGTGCTAATGACCTCCAGCTCATGAATCACTTGCACAGCAGCTCGGCCCTGACGCAACAGATGCTGCAAAACACAAAATGCAAAAGTCAGCATATTTTCAGATATTTTTCCCTTCACTGGTTTAACTAACATATTCGACTTCTTTTTAATTCGATTTTTATCCTATACAATTTACTCCTTCGCTGATTCTATCTCCTGCACGCAAATAAATTCCTGATTTTTTTAAGCGAGTTATACAACTTACCGGACACTTCACTTGTTTTTTAATATTGCCTTTGTGCTTTGCGTTTGTAATATTTTATGTAGCACTAAAATTTAATAAAGATGATTATTACTGATAGAGGCACAACTCACAACAAGGGACTATATTCATTAAGCATCTTGGAGAAGTAGTGCTGAATAGCAGACCAGCCATCTGGAAAAAAGTCCCAGTGGGCAGACAGGTCTGTACGCTGGCCATGCACAGCCAGAGAGAGAGAGAGAGAGAGAGAGAGAGAGAGAGAGAGAGAGAGAGAGAGAGAGAGAGAGAGAGAAAAAACAAGTGAGTGAGAACATTGTCTGGCTTCTCAGTCACAGCCTAATTAAGACAGTCTAGACCTTTGAAGCACTGGAAAAATCAATAGGTGGGGACAGGGTGGCTGTACAGATTTAAGCACACTTTACCATTGTACTTTTACAGTATATTGACAGATTGAACAGAATGGCCGATTGAAGGCATCAACATAATTAGGTTTAAAAAGTGGTTCATTGCTTGTTTAATGATTTAGGCTGATTTAGGGTATTTTCAGATTCCCTACTTGCTAAAGTCTTAGTTCATCCATTACGCTTTCATATTGAATGAAATGAAAATTTTACTGTTACAGTCTGAAAATTACCTAAAAATTGGTAGTTTATGCAACAACGTCAGCAGCAACCTCATTTCCCCTCTCATCTGCTTCAACCACTCAGCATTCAGCATAAAATTTCAATTCAATTACATTTTAGTATAGCCCTTTTAACAATAAACACTCAAATCAGCTTTACAGAACATAAGAAACAAAAAACAAAAGGGCAAAAAGTTCTAGTTGAGGGACACAATCATCCCTAGTGAGCAAGCCTGAGGCGACTGTGGCAAGGAAAAAGAACTCATCCTCATTTTGGTGACACAGGAGTGTGATCATAAATTATTCTAAACTCCGGGGGGTGTGATATGAACAATGTCATTTCTGCAGTTATGTACAGTGTGATGCAGATACAGCATATGTTGAATGTTAATGTGTATTAATTAGGAGGTTGTTGTCGTCCTCAAAGTCCAAATCGGGTTTGCATAGTTGCTTTGATATACCCAAATCATCACAAAGCAGAATCCAGCTGGAGCTGGTCATTCTCTGGGTACCCTTAGGATCCTCGCAGGGTTGGCCTCTGTCTCCTGGAGCTGGCACAATCTCCAGATGCGTTGGAATAAGTAGAAAAAGGAATAGATGGAAAGGAATTAGAGTAGCTGCCATTCATGATTTTAACAGCACTAAAGGTTATTGGTAGACCAGTATACTAATCACTGGGCTTTGATCATCTGTTATTATCTGCACCTGCTTATTAGTTGTTCATGCCTCAACTTGGATGGTTTTTATGCTTGAATGATTCACAGGTCACTATGTGGCATAATAAACAAAAAGCTTTGCTTTAAAACTGGTCAGGAACAGGGACTGGACTGAAAATTGTCGAAAAATTAAAGCCTATTCCTCAAGACTGCATTAAAAATATATAGCAATTCTGTCTGATGAGTGGCTTACTATTGCACAGTATTGTATGCAGGGTTTATTCCCTACAGCACCCAAAGGAGCCACTGCCAACGTCCTTGTGCAAGACACCATTGCACCCCTCAAATATGAAGCCACCCCCAAAGGGCCAGAACCCTGAAGTGGTACTGGGGGAAAACCTAGGTGTTTTAACCCTCTCAAGGCAGGCGTTGCAGATTTGCAACTACCTAAACAATGTAACAAAGTGCTTTTCAGTGGCAGAACAACAACAAAAACAATATGGGATCCAAATCCAATATCTGAAATCCACAAAACTTAATTTGAGCCTGAAAGGGTTAATATTAATGGTTTTGATATTATGACTCAGTATATGGCTCATAAAAGGGCAAATTGTCTACAGTCTAGCAGTGAGCGTAGACTGGCTCTGAAGTGTACAATAAATTACCATCTTCATACAAGAGAATATGATGCATACAATTCTCAAATTTTCCCATCACTGACTAAATTTTTTTTTTGTGAAAAAAATATGCTGTAAAGTGCCCTATTGCTTTTACACAGGGGTTTCTAATTTATCCTTGCAGCCAAGCAAAGCTCACCTGAAGATGCCTTAAAGTCAAATGCTAATTGAGCAGATCATCAAGCTAATTCTTATGCAATTGTACTAATAACTCATCCCATCTTACAGCATGAATGGGCAAATTGGTAGCCTAGGGAGACATCAACATAAACCTGAGCTCAGGATTAAAACAGGAGCCCCGGTGCTGTGAGGCAGTAACGCTACCCTGAGACATTAACAGGAGGGGATAAAGACTACAGTGATATAAAGTCACCACCTCCCAGGGATTCAAGTACTCGCTCATTTTCCAAGGTCGGTATTATGGCACATAATTACCTCATTATACTTTGTATTCAGTTACATTAGGTGTCACTTTTTGGCTAGTCAATGAGACATTTGGAAAAGAACCTGGGATTTTCAGAGACTTATTAATGTTTACAACATATACACACAGTAGTACAGAATTCTTCTCCTTTATGTTCTCATTTCTTCTGTTTCACTACAGGATCTCCGCGAGTGGACAACGTGTGAACGAGCTGCGTGAGCTCCCGCGGCACCTTCGCTTCCGCGTCGAGCCCGCCTTCGCATCCCTGCCGCCGAAGTGGAAAAGGCCGCAGAGAGGACTGCGTTAAGGCCCCCGATTCCAGCCATTAAAGCCGCCCAGCCGACGGACGTCCAGGAGAGACTCCCGGCTGTGGCCGCGCCCAGAGAGAGCTGGGAGGGGCCGGTCTTGGCTCGCGTTCAGCGGGAGAAGTCGCATACATACATACAGGGGTTGGACAAGGAAACAAACACTGGACAATTTAGTGTTGGAGATTTCATGGCTAAATTTGATCAGCCTGGTGGCCAATCTTCATTGATTGCACATTCCACCAATAAGCACAGAGTGTGAAGGTTTAATTGGCAGAGTAATAGCACAGTTTTTCTTAAAATGTGCACTATGCACAAAACATTATGGATATATCAGAGTCCAAAAAGAGTACAAATTGTTGGTTCATCTGTTGCCAAGACAGCAAGTCTTTGTGATGTATCAAGAGCCACAGTATCCAGGGTGATGTTCATCTTTCTTGGTGGTACAATACGCTGACAACATCCAACAGGAGTAACTGTGGTCGCATGAGGAAGCTGTCTGAAAGGGATGTCCAGGTGCTAACCCGGATTGTATCCAAAAAACATAAAACCACAGCTTGCCAGCTCACTGCAGAATTAAATGTGCACCTCAACTCTCCTGTTTCCACCAAAACTGTTCATAGGAACTCCACAGGGTCAATGTACATAGCCGGGCTGCTATAGCCAAACCTTTGGTCACTCGTGCCAATGCTGAACGTCTGTTTCAATGGTGCCAGCAGCGAAAATGTTTGGCTGTGGACAATGTGAAACATGTATTGTTCTCTGATGAGTCCACCTTCACTATCTTTCCCACATCTGGGAGAGTTACGGTGTGGAGAAGCCCCAAAGAAGTGTACCACCCAGACTGTTGCATGCCCAGAGTGAAGCATGGGGGTGGATCAGTGATGATTTGGGCTGCAAAATCATGGCATTTCCTAGACCCAACATTGTATCCTGAAGGTGGTGCTGTGTATCAGGATGATAATGCACGAATACAAACAGCAAGACTGGTGACAGAGTGGTTCGATCTTACATGGCCTGCAAAGTCACCAAATCTAAATTGATCTATTTTTGAGCCACTTTGGGGTGTTTTGGAGGAGAAAGTCAGGAACTTTTTCCTCCACCAGCATCACATAGTGACCTGGCCACTATACTGCAAGAAGAATGGCTCTAAATCCCTCTGGCCACTGTGCAGGACCTGTATCTGTCATTCCCAAGACGAACTGATGCTGTATTGGCCGCAGGAGGGGGGCCTTCACCATACTAATGAATTATTGTGGTCTAAAACCAGGCGTTTCAGTGTCATTGTTCAATGCCTATATATATATATATTTTTTTTTTTATTTATTTTTTTTTTTTGTAGGATTATTGCATTAAAAAGTTACAGGCTTGTATTATGTTTGTGCTTTGTTTAATATAAAACAGTTCCATCCAAGAAATCTGATTGGATGAGAGGCATTTCACAAAGTGTGAAAATAGACAGTAAGAGCACTAGGACGTTTAACATTTATACAGTATTTATGGCCAGGAACTTAACATAGATGATATTCTAAAGTGGAATAATTGAAAATATAAAGAACAACTTTAGCTGAGATTTTTAAAGGACTGTCCAACACTTTCATCGGTTATTCTCCTCATCTTTTGGCTACCAGCTAAGAAGAATTAAAAACTTCAAAAGATGTTTAAGTTGTTATATGACGTTACAAAAACTTTAGTTGTCTTTATGCATGGTCATTAATGACATGATAATATACAGTAGTGTTTTTATTGTGTTATCATGCTCATGTTTTTTTTTTATATAAACAGTTGTGACAGTGAAAATGATCAGCCACCTGTTTGCAAATGCAAAGAAGCAGGCAAGATACAGACAGTCCATCACTGTTTCATGGAACTTTTGCTTGTCAGTTAACTATATTCTGAATAAACTACAAACCATTTTGTAGCACTTCCCTCCATCACATACCTGACTGAAAGGCTCATTATGCGGGTCTTTGTCTTCTCTGGGGTGAATGACAGCATTATTCATAGCCATTCACACCTCCTCAACATATGGCCTTTCTAAACAAAAAATGTTTTCGAAAATGTAAATAAAGATATTGTTTTCTGTGAATGAGTGAGCAGGATGATTGCCACATCATTTCGAAGCCAGGCTGCAAGATCCAGTTCACAAAAGTCTTTTACACAAATGTTATGAATGAGTTTGTGGCTTTATTTCAGTGACTTATTTTTTCATTGTTTTCAATAACCATGCATAACTGTCATTTTCTTCAAAATACAAACATGTACATACATGCTGCTCACATATTACCGTAGCCCAGTTTGTGCTGAATACAGTGCAATTAGACTTTAGCCATTTATATGTTTATAAGTAACTGAAAAATAACCAAATGTCAGAACATGTAAGGACTTCTTTAGAGCTCCAAAACACCTGCAGACTCCTACGGGTTTTAATTACATTAACAATCAGCCGTTATTCGCCAACCTAATTCGCCAGCTCTACCAGTTGCGGTTAGTTACAGTAGTTTCGACAATCGCAGAAGGACATGCGTTAGCGGTGCACAATACTTAATTCAATGAACAAACAAATCATAATCTGTTGATAATTAATGAAGGTTGTGGAACTGTTGTATCTGCAATATCACACTCAAGGGCATGCTGTTGTCCTAGATATCATCATGGCTTTCGGCACCCGATCAAGCCAAGCTGATATCCGGTACAACAATGTTTGTAGAGAATTTATGACAATTGGAGGATTATTACAATAAAATCTGCACATTTGTGGCTTATTACATTTGCGGGCCGTTATTACCCACGCCTTCAGAAATGGCTGCATGTTTTAAATGCACAGCCTTTTTTCTAATGGAAAGATAAAATAAAATAATCTCACTATTTGTTACATGTACCTTACAGCACAGTGAAATTATTATTATCATTTTTTTTTGGCATATCCCAGTTTGGAAGCCGGGGTCAGAGCACAGTGTCCGCCTTGGAGCAGACAGGGTTAAAAGCGTTACTCAAGGGCGCAACAGTGGCAATTTTACGTTGCTGAGGCTTGAACCCTGGACTTTCCAATCAGTAACCCAGTGACCCACTTAACAGATTAAGCCATATTAAATACTTGTCTGTGTTAAACGTTTCCTAGAAAATGCTGCTTAGAAAATAACAGTATAATTCATGCCACATGTTATTTTAAGTCATAAAATCTATCCTGAACATGTTTTAAAGGATTCTCTCTGATCTTCTTGACTCAGCCTAGCTGCTGACTAGACACTTGGAACACAGCATACAAGCAAATCAAGATAAGTGCAATTGCAACAAGCTGTCCACATGTACTGTACAGCCAGGGCACAAAAGCCACAATCTGATGACAAGAGGCTAAAGGCGTATCGGAAGTTTGATCGTTTTGTGGAAAGGTCACCGTGTCTGTTAGGTGCTGTCATTTCGACAGGCGTGGACACAGAGGTGTTTTACTTTTGTTCTGTTATTCAGCATCTGCTGCTTAACATGTGCCTACTGAACAGGATGCCAGCACTGGGAACGCAGCCAAGCAGAGTAGTCATGGACTAAAAGTCTGGGAGTGTTACCTAAGAGAGCTGCTTAAATCCATTACCCAGAGTACTCAAATCCATATCTCATTAATTCTACAGCAGTTTGCTCTCCCTGCTCACCTGGACAAAGGAGCAGAATAAAACATTCATAGCACTCAGGGACAGGGAAGTAGGCAGTGTTCAGGATAGTTTACAGTAACAACCAGTTGCAGGATGGGAACGCAAGACACTCCCACATAACAGATTAGTCCTACTCGGCTTTTAGTGATGTGTAGTGAGACAGTTAAAGAGTCTTGGGTGTATGTCCTGACCTGGAATTGGATCTGAAACCATGATTGCTTTAGGAAAATTCTTTTGACACAGCACCGTTGTGGTATAACCGTCAGTTTAAATATTAGAAAAGTAGCTAATGTAAGATCACAAACCCCTTTTCTGTAGTTTTGATTATCTGTGGTTAAGGCTTCAGAGGTGCTTCAAAGAGGTGCTTTTGTAGCATTTATGGTTTTTAAAACGGCAGAAAAATCTCAACTGTCCATTACAGCAAGAGATGGGTTATTAGATAAGTAATTATGGGTGAAAGTGCAGTTTTGTTGGATGTCTGTCCAAATAAAACGGCTGTAATTCAACTGAGATCAGAAGCTTTCAATAGACTCATCTAAGCACATTATACTCTCTAATAAGACCGCTGTAAAAAGTCACATCTTAGCAAGTAAGAATATCTTGAACATAGTTCAATTACCTGCACCAAAATTATAAGAATATAAGAAACAAAATATACGATTATGAAGCTTATATCTTATCAAATTTTTTAGAAAATTGTAAACAAAATTGTCTCGTTCTATTGTAATCTTGCAGATTTTTATAGTTTTAGGAATTTATTTTTTGAAAGAAGCAGCATTCTCTGCCAATAGAACAAGAAACTTTAGCTATAACTGCTAGATTCAAGAATATTTCCCATATTTATTTGGTGTGAAACCATTCTTCAAGTTTGCTTTCTAATCTTTTATTTATTTATTTTTTAACACTTAGGCTTACACATTGACAGATTTTACTGTACATATATTACCTGATAAAATATTCACAAATACCTATACTATACGCAATGGTATTTAGCTAATAGTTCAATAATGTAGGTATTATTTAGGACTCCACAATTAATCGAAAATTCATTGAAATTGATAAGCCTTGCCCATGACTATTATTATTATTATTATTATTATTATTATTAGTGTTCTGTTGCAATTTCCTTTAGCTGCTCTCATGTACTATCCCTTTAAAACATACAGTACTACTCTGTTTGAAGGAGAACTCGAAGGAGCATTTTTACGGTATAAACCTTTTCAGTGAACCATGAGGGCAAAACAACAAACAATCATAGAGTCATATCGCCCAGCACTAGTATAATTATTACTAGCTTTTCCACAACTACAATACTGTACTTATAAGTCTGCATGCTTTATTAAAGAGAAGGCTTTTATTAGCATATTTTATGCTAAAATAAATATTAAACATATCACTGTTTCTCTAGCCCTTAGGTTCACTCACCCATTTAGCTCCATGCTCAACTCGACTGTAACTCAGTTGTATGTCACTTTGAATAAAACCATCTGCCAAATGAATAAATGCAAATGATGCTGGAAAGGGAGATCTGAGTCACATGTCCTCAGAGGAAATGACTGGCCACCTGTCGCTCGCTAATGTGAACACGGTTTGAGCTGTGTTAGTCCAATTCTGAACAGTGGCTTAGCGTGTCTCAGGTGTGCAAGTGGCGAACCTTCAGCTGAACGGCAGCAGAGCCGATGAGCAGCAGTGAGTCGCTGTCCCACACGTCTATGTGCAGTGTGTGCAGAGCCAGATAGCGGAGGAACCATATACGCTCCCCAGGCTTTAGGAGGGCAGGATCCACACGATACTGCAACTGCAGCCCAGGTGGACCTAAAAGACACACACACACACACACACACACACACACACACACACACACACACACACACACACACACACACACACACACACCACAAGTAAATAAGAGAAAAAGCAAAGAAAAGTATATACAGTATAACTGCATTTACAAATTTACAAAATTTCTCAAACTATAATATTATAAAAAGATCATAAAATCACAATGAAGCAGAATATTTTTTATAAGAATGAATGCAATAATTATGCCTGCATTACTGTATACTGTTGTATTAAATCCCTGCATGGTATATAGATTATTTATGAATGTATGATGTTAGAGCACACAGTGTTTATAATTAGGAGTGTCATGGTAACTGAAATACTGTAAAATCGTAAGTTATGAATATTTATTCGTTAACACTTCCTTAGTTATTTTAGTTTAAATCACCATATTGGGCTCTTCAAACAATAGCAAACATAGCATGCATTAAAACATGATAAGCTACAGCAAGTGAAGAATAATGCTGCCTGCAAAGTCTGTCAACTGAAATTACAGCACCTAAAAATGCTTTTACTACAGCACTGTGCATTTATAAATTTCAAAGAAAGCATTTTACAGCAGTGGAGCAGTAAGCATATTTGAGAGACATACAGGTATGGCTTAGTTAAAATATCACTTGTCACCTGCCTACTTCAAATACTGGGCAAAAAGTGAAGCATGGCAAGCATTATTCTTATGTTAAACGATGTTAAAATACAAAAAAAAAAATTCACTTTTTCTGTGATACTTAGATATATATATAACAAGAGTTTAGTACACTGGCACAAAACAGTTGACTGCAGACTGCAATTTCAGAACGGTCAAATTATTGTGCATTAAGCAAACAAAACAACTAAATTTTAATTAAATTTTTCTTTTCTGAAAGTGGGTTAATAACCCTTCTACACATTATTAAACCCTAGAAGGATAGAGCTGCACTGTCAACTTTGCGGAAGAAATGTTGTCGAGGTCACTTAAACATTTAAAAACAAGGGTAAAACAAATCAACAGCAAAAACATACAGTAACTATGTTTAATAATGACAATGAGAACATTTCCACATTTCCATTTCTTTTAAACTGGATTGTTCTAAATCATAAACGTAATATAAGAAATAGAAAGGAAAAAATAATCATGAAGGAGGATCACTTAAATACTTGGTAAAATCGCTTCATAAATAAGTAATAGTGAAAGTGAAATAGTAAAAGTAAGAGCATTTAATATAGTATTATATAATGCATTATTTGTGTTAATACTGTTTCATGTAAATCATGGCTTTAGTGTAATATCATAAAGCTTCTGTGAATACTGAATAAGCTCATGTCAATTAGACACACTTAAACATGACTCACACCTGACCCATAAAAGTGAGCTGACATCTAAACTTACTTAAAAAGCTAAAAGGTTTCACAGACAGTCGGATCAAATCCTCCAGGGCTCAGGCGTAACCCGGTAGAGCTTTAAAAATGGCCTCCTACACACATTCACATTCTTTACATTCCCCTCTGTCTTGACTAATCTACAGCTGAGTATTTCAACCGGCTGAGTGGGCGCAGGATCTATCCTCGCTGCCCTCATTGCTGCTGCCACCAATAACACGCAATCTATAGCAGTAATATGTGTTTTTATAGCTTGTATCCCATCCACATACAAAGGGCAAGTGAGAGCACGGGAAACAAATGACGCCGGATATGAAGCACCAACAGTTCAATTTCAGTGCATTTGCTTTTTCCTGTTCTCTCTCTCTCTCTCTCTTGATCTCTCTCCGTCTATGTCCTCCATGTTCTATCCCTTCTCTTCCTGCCTGTCTCGTTTCTCCATTCCCCCTCACTGTTCGCACCATTAACTCTCTCAGCGGGCACACAGAGGGCTGCTGGGATGACAACGCAGAGCTGCACACGGTCCCAGCTAGACACTGAGTCAAAGATGAGCAGAGTAGAAGAGGTGGTGAAGAAACCTTCATGTACTGTAGATGCGAGAGTGTAAATGAATACAGAACTTCTGCCTTCTGAGCAGCAAATGTTCATAAGAGCTTTTTGATCATCAGGGACGGGTGCCTGAAGAATGAATCTGCTTAAGAAGGAGATCAATCAGCGGTCCAGCTGTCTTATGACGAGCAGATTAGGTTTTAGGTTTTCGCTGCCCAGAAAGCAAGTAGGTTCAGTAGGCCGCCAATGGAGCATTCATCGGCATTTGTTCATGTGACACATGAAGCCAGGCAAATGCAGCTTTCCTAATGGATTCTCATACTGTGACACAGGGAAGTGTAACACACTTAGGAACAAAGCGCTATCTGCTCTCTTCTGCATACATGAACTCCGGGACACCAGGGATTAGCTAGTGCTGCTGTGATTGACAGGAGGAAGAGGGAGAGAGAGAGAGAGTTTTGCTTTATTATTGAAGGCAAAACCAGGCTGTGCTACATTAGCAAGTTTTTCCGACGAGTCTGATGACCGCCTACAGCTCAAATACACCCACTACATGCCCATAAACGGCATGGACAATTTATCAAATTGCTCAAATGTGGGATGTCAGTAAACCAGGCCGTGTCAGTGTATGAACAGAAATTGTCACATTTTACTTTAAGGAGGCAGACTTGTGGCTGACATTATAACAGCATTCAGGCTATGATGAAATACAAAGAAACTTTCTGTCTAAAATAAAGCAATACAGATACCATAGGTATTATGGAAATACAACAGGTAGGCGAGATTGATAAATAATGCTTCAGACTTTAAATAAACGCTTGGAGATACATCCAAATATTGCATGCTCGTCTGAAAACGTGACGAATAATAGCTGGAGCCTTTATATTTCTGAAACAAAAAAAAAAGTCTGCCTGAAACACGCCTACAACAAACCAGCCATGCATACTAATGTGTTTTCTAACTGATGCCAAAAATGTCCTTGTGAAAGCAGCCTAACCACACACATACACACACACACACAGTGTATATGCACTTTCTGCCCATCACTGCCCATTCATTATTACAAAAGGTTGAAGTACCAAATTCATCTGTGACAGCTGGCCAAACACACATTACGCCTCCTAACGTCTAAGGAAGAACAAAAGTAGAGCTCTTTTGTAGCCTTGTTGAGGTGTGGGGTCACACTTAGTGCAAATAAATGGCGGACACACGAAGAGAGGCTAATGAGTGCTTCTGGCAGGAGAACAAGCCCACCGTGCCAGCTTGGATGTCTCACTAACAACAAGAGCATCACTGAGTCATTCCAGCTTCAGTTCTTTTCACACGCTTCTGCAGGTTCAGTACGTTTGAGAAGTGATCCTTAAAAATAAAAGCTCAGAGACATCAGTTTACCTTTAAAAACAACAAAAAAAATCAGAACTTCTACAGAAATATTGCTTGTGTGGGATAAACTTGAAGTGAACTCGTGTAGGGGTTTTAGGTAGTTTGAGAGACCTCTGATGCTATTAAGCATGGATTGCTGTTTTCTAAAACCAACTTACTGCCAAGGAGCACAGTGACCGCACTCTCATTACCTTTTGCCACATGTTCCAATCCACTACATGCACTTAATGTCCACTTGAACAGAAACACCTGTACCTGTAATTTAGCACCTTTAACCCTTTAAAACCGACAGAAGTGCCAACGATCCCGTTTGAATATCTCAATTTAAGTGCCAGTAGAATCATAACCAAAATACATAGCAACTAATTCTTCCTGGACACAAAATCTGAATATTTCCACATACATCGAACATCCAACATACTCCTGTGACATACACGTGTGCATTGCGTGTCCTTTTCCACACATTCCACAGTCTCAACGTGCAAAATACTGTATACATCACCATTTATCTATTTATGTTGTGCTTGCATGTTACTAACGGGTTTTCACGTGTAGTGATGACAAGCATACAATAGTGAGTGTGCGCAAATTGTGCAATCAAGCGTTTCCAACCAAAACAGTAAAATGCATTGTGCATCCTTTCACACAGTATTTATTGATTCAAGGTGTGCTTATTCACCATCACAGTGCATGCAGCAGAGATGTAGGTTGTGAGCACATGCTACTGTGCTTGATGCGTGCAGTGATGTCATGAACACATGTTCATTCTTTACTCTCTCTTTCTCTCACACACACACACACACAAACACTGCATGCATAAATGAAATGTTGCTTCCAAGCTCATGGCCTTCACTGACACTGCCAATCCGTATTAAGACCTTAGCCTTGTTAGGGACTCAACCCAAGGTCCGTGCCAGGTGTCCCTACGCCGGGAAACTCCACCACTGTAACTCCACCATTGGTGCATTGAAGATGATGGAAAAGGAAAGGGTTAAAAGGAGGGAAGAAGAAAAAAGGGCAGGAAGGAATTTACATGCTAGTCCGGTCCGGTAAGGCTACAGTGCAGAGTTGCGTGGCAAACACTTAAACCGTGAGCCAAGCCCACCGTCACCACTCACCACTCCCGCCTCATTTTAACCCTTTCCTACCCCATTATCTCCAATAAAACTACCTCTTTTCCATTAGACCTAGTCTGTGTTTGTGGTGCCGCCCGTGCGTCAAACCCGTTACAATAAAGATATGTACAGTGAAACCTCGGATTGCGAGTAACGCGGTTTGCAAGTGTTCCGCAAGACGAGCATAAATTTTTTATAAATTTTGACTTGAAAAACGAACAAGTCTTGGTTTACGAGTACAGAGTATCATGCATGCGCTTCTTGTTTTGACGCCGAGCGTCACGTGATCACAACGGTTTTTCTCTCGTTTGTGCTGTGGACTGGTGGGTAATCTTCTCCCCTGCTGGGTCTTAGTGTATATATTTTATAGTTTTTACATTTTATATTTATTATATATTTATTCTTTTGGGCTGTGGAATGAATAATTTGAGTTTCCATTATTTCTTATGGGAAAATTCTATTTGGTTTATGAGTGATTTTGAATACGAGTCTGCTTCTGGAACGAATTATGCCCATAATCCAAGGTTCCACTGTATATAATATATAGATTATATACAACAGCTCCAATACCACCATATTTGGTTCCAAAAAGCATTACTTACATTTATCCAATGAAGATCTAATGAGCAGAATTTAAGGATTAAATAATGACAAGTATGAGGATGATCTTACCTGATCCAACACTGCCATCCTTGTTCATAACATAAAAAATGCAGGGATAGTCAGGCCTTGAACTGGCATCAGATGCCACAAGCTTAAGCCGCTGTGTGGTGACTGGAGGGAAGCGATAAAGCTGAAAGGTAAAATGCACTGTTCTTGGCCATTCCATGTTCACACCTGCCTGATGAACCCTGGGAAATAAGGAATTCTGGTAAGTAAGAATGCACAAACAACTATTAATATATAAAAAAATAAAATTATATATATATATATATATATATATATATATATATATATATATATTATTTAGATTTTCCACTATATGGCCAATCACACCTGACTATAACACCTACAGTACATGTGAGCATAAATGTTTTCATTTGTAAAAGTTTTAGAAATCTGGCCAGAAAACGCAAGTGGTCCCAATGAAGACCTTTAAGGTAAACTAGAATGTTGACTGTATTAAAGACCCTCTGACCTGACCTTGTCTGGGGGCTGACTGTACGCAAATCACCACAACCACATTACAAAATCTAGTAGACAGCCTGGCCAGAAGAGTGGGGGTTATTACAACTGTGAAAGTGGAACAAAATCTGGAATGGGATGTTCAACAAGCACATCATTTAGGTCATTAAAACTGGTGGAGAGTCAGTATCCTGGGTGCATGGGACAAGCATTTATAGTTGCCCAGTTGGTTAATCTACCAGAAACAAACAAACTCTATTGTTTTGATTAAAATTTTTCCAAGCATCACACCCCAATTATTTATAATGTATAAATAATTGTTCTAATATGTCACTGTAGCTATAGTAACAACTCATTCCCAAGGACTTCTATGGCAAATTTTCCACATATTTCAGGCATAATAATAAAAAGAGAAAATATTAAACCTCGATGTGATGAAAATGTCTGTAACAACACATTGAAAGATATTTAACATTTTCAAAACTGCCTCCAAACTATTGAGCCTTCAAGACAGAGGGCTTTGCATTCTTTCTTTAACACTTTAGAAAAAAGGTTATAATAAGATTATACCAGAAACTTACTTGGAGTGTGAACATTCCACAAAATTTCAAATGTGTTAATAAATACGTCTGACAAAGCAAGGTGTAATTTATAACACAACACAAAAATAATACTGAAATAAAGCCTATATGTTTCCTCAGGCTCATCCAAATACACCTGTGAAAACCATATTAAAATTCGTTCAGTAGTTTTTACGTGATGCATGCACAAACAGTCAGACAAAAATTCCAAAAATCATCTTAAATGTGCTCTACAGTCATGTCAATTTTACACTTTTATTATGCGTATAGATTGTATTTTAATGTCCCAAAGTGTTTTAATCCATTATCAATGAAAAACAAATTGTAATGCTAGACGATGGACAAAGAAGCTAAATGGTCATTGAATTCACCCGAAGCTGTGGCGATTTATGAAACTATAAGTGCGGAGGCTTTCATCACAAATAAAAATTCCCGCCTTTATGGAGGTCACTAAAATTCCCACATTCCAGTGTGACATTATATTTATGATCTCATAATTCTGTCAGAATGACTGAGTAAATTATAACAGAAGTGTAAACCATGTGGTGCCTCAGCAATTCCAGGACACAAGATGGATTGTTTTCTTGCAAATGTACTGCTCCTTGGCCTTTAGCTGTCCCGGGAAAGAAAAATCAATATAAATACAGTTAGGTGTGATTTGTTGAAGTGTGCTTTCCCCCCCCCCCCCCCGGATCTGTTACCCAAAACATGACGCAACATAATGAAAATTAATTATGTCCATCATGATCCAGCAGCACTTTATATAAATAATGGTCCCTCAATCTTGTGTTCTTTTCATCGCCATATGGCCTCGCAGCCATGAATGTTCCACCTGGATCCACCTCCTAAGACCAACTAAATATATAAATAAAAGAAGTGGGGAAAAATAAATTAATCAATGACTGCAGTGACATTTCTGAGCTGAGAGGGCTAAAGAGCATCTCTCTATTAGACAGAATAAATTAGAACAAAGAGACAGATTAAGGAGGGATGATTGCTTTCTTTGCCTTCTCTGGGAAGATTAGCAATCTATCACTTACCATTAGATAAAGCCAGAGAATTGAACACAATCACCAAATACAAGCTTATGCGTACACACACACACTGCCTCAAAAATTTACATATTATTCACTCTGAATGTGGTTTGACCTCTGAGCCAATCAAACAGATTGGATTCATCCATTATGGCAATCTGTTTTACAGCAAGCTTCTCTTATTCTCAATTATATCACAGTGACGTTGGACTCCTGAATCTGGCATTGATTTATTTTCTACATCAGCAGCTCTGACACATGCAAGGCAAACCAAAGGTTTATTTTAATCTGCTCATTATAGTACATGATATCACAGCATGGATGAATTCTTGAAATGGATTGTTCAGACTATGGAGTTTAATTTTCTATAACCACGACCTCAGAAATTACTGTAGCTATGGCTACGACATGATAGGCTTATGTTAATATTAATGTGTTTGCTCTCTTCTATACTGAACTTGAACAGGTGTTCATTCACATGAATGTGGTATTATGTCCTGGCTGATTTGTGTAAGAAGAATGGAACACTTTAAATCTTGCTGTTATCTTTTATGACTCATGTATTGATTCTAAAACACATTATCTTCTTAATTTCATAGCCTGGACAAAAAGCAGAATTATAATTATTAATGAATTCCTAACCTTGGTATAAATGCCCACTTAGGTAAGGATATGCATAGCCTTTAAGGAGAAAATGTGACTAGAGCACAAAGTGAAGCTTTATGTGCAACATCTGATATCATTAGATATCACCCAAATAATGATTGGTTCCCTTTTTAGTTCCCATGGTTCCTCTCAAGGTTTCTTCTTATTGTCAACTCAAGGAGTTTTTCCTTGTCACATTCACTCTCTGCTTGCTCTTCAGGGATAATCTGGTAACTATGATTTATACTGTACATATTTCCATATATATATGTGTGCATACCCCCCCCCCCCCGACACACACACAGTATAAGCGGTATAGACATTGATTAAGTGAAATTAATTGAATTGGAGCTCTCTTCGTTCAAACATTTCATAGTACCAATATAGCAAACCCCTAGAAGATATCTGTACTAATTCAAATATAAGACACATACATTTCCAGGAGGAATTAATAATTCTGTAGGTTTAGAAGAAGTACGTAAGGAGACTGCACATTTGTATGCATGTGGGATAAAAAAAAAAAGTGCAAAAAGGCCTGAGGGTAAAGGAAAGCTTATTTAAATAAATAAGCAATAAAAACTAAAATACTGGCTGGGCAATATAGTGGCTGCCATGAATGTTTACACACTGTTAAACACACTGTTACTAGCATCACAGTCACTTTAGCATTAATGAACTACAATTACACATCAATAACATACATGTAAGGTCTGTGAAATAGAACATAATGCAATTTGGATCACATTTGGATGTGATATCAATCACCAAGGTACTATATAGTTAACAACGCTATGTGAGGTACGTAGTGTATTGTAACCTTGTTTAATTTTCAAATTCAATTCGATTCAATTCAATTGTATTTATATAGCGCTTTTAACAATGGCCATTGTCTCAAAGCAGCTTCACAAAAATGAAAGAAAAATTTCATTTCAAAGTGTGTATGTGTGAGAAAAATGTGTCTAGATAATAATGAAATGAATGATGAATGAAATGTCTCTGATGACCAAGCAACAGTGGCAAGGAAAAACTCCCTGAAATGGCATTAGGAAGAAACCTTGAGAGGAAATCAATACATTTCTTTTATTCCTCTTGCTTCTGCTATATCACTAGCATTGGCTTTTTTGCATTTTGGAGCCATTCAAGATTAAAGATTTTTTTATTGTCACTATAGTAAGTACAGCAAAATTGTAACATTCGAGTAGTCATTACAGCGCAAACTATATATACCACACGACAGGAATCAATGCGAGAGTAATAAATAAGCCAGTTATTGTATGATGCATGTCACAGTAATATCTCATGAATCTCAGGAGTAGCTCAGTGGTTAAGGCATTGGACTACGGTTCGGAAGATCCCAGGTTCAAACCCCACAACCACCAAGTTGCCACTGTTGGGTCCTTGAGCAAGGCCCTTAACCCTCAACTGCTCACATGTATAATGAGATAAAAATGTAAGTCGCTCTGGATAAGAGCGTCTGCTAAATGTAAATGTAAATGAAGAAAATTAATCTGAGAGATGATGCTAGATTTGAGGGAAGATTTGCTATAACTGGTTCCATTCACTCCATCCCATTGGAATTTCTTTACTGTAACCGTATGGGACCATGTATGTACTGTGCAAAGGTCTTAGGATATGAAGCGATATCGCGGACAATATTCACACTCCCCATACAATCCCGCCCCACAGTATAGACCCGCCCCTGACACTGATTGACAGGTTTCGGTGTAACGTGTTGGATATGCAGTTGCAAATGGATTAGCGATTTCGTTTGAATTTTGGCCGGCTTGACGCACGATGCAGAGAAAGTGAAAAAGCAAACGTGGTGATTGATTTTGCTATTTAAATATGACAGGTTCATGACATGTAAGACCTGGGAAATACAAATGCAAATGGACTTTTCTTTTTCATTTGAAATTTGGCAGTCAGTGTGCGCTCGCAAAGGCGGAACACCAAACGGTAATGAAAAGTTTGCAATTGCATTTGAATTATGGCACACTTTGTGCGTCCACATATGGGAAATGCAACTGTACTGTAAATGCAATTTGCAATTGCATTTGAATATTGTCCGCGATTTCGCTCCATATTAGGAATCCTGTGGTGTTGTTAATATAAAATTAGTTATACTTAAATTTAAAAAAATATTACAAACATCAGTATTCCAGATTAAAAAAAAAAATCTTACAAATAAATATCTGCAGACCAGGACATTAAACATTGTGTAAAAGATTCTGTGTTTTGCATTCATCCATTCATTTTGCGTCAGTCCTCAGAAAGACATACAAAGCTGCAAATTTCCTTAAAAATTGTATCCGAGACTATATTTTTAACAAAGCGTCATCACACCATCACACCGATTAGCTTTTTACTTTTTATAGTAGAAGATATTTTTTCTCAATAGCAGGTATGTGCAGGTGCCTAAAGCCTCGCATAGTACTTCATATAGTTGGATTATGAACAAAACGGATGTTATTCGGTGCATTTCTCTATTCTCTAAGAAGGTGGTGTCATCAGGTACGGAAGTGAAACTGAAACTATTTGGGGAGAAGGCAGATGATGCTGTAAAATGAACACCTTTGAAATTAAAAAAAAAAAAAAAAAAAACTTTTCCCCCCCCTAAAATCATACATTACTACAAAATCTAGCAATCAAACCATAGCGGATTTAAATAGTTTATTAGAAATGGCTCGCAAAAAAAAAAGGAAATAAAAAGAAAGATTACAAAACTCTACCCCAGGCTTATCAGCTTTCACAAAGCCCAGAGAAGAGCAATAAAACCAAATAAGGTCCTTTTCTTTCTTTTCTCATACTCCTGAAAAAGGCTAAAGAGAAAAAAGGGCATATGCTCATACATACATCACTTTCTCATTTCTTTGATATCTGGGAAATACTGTGATATTTAAAAAAAAAAAAAAAAAAACACTCCTCTGTGCTCATGTTCCCTTTACTATGCAAGCTGAGGTGATGATGGGTTTGTTAGTAAGAAAAAGACAATCATGGGCTAAAAACAGCCTGACATGCCAGCTGAGTGTTGATAGCTTGAGACTTACACAAGGAATGGAAAAATCTTGTCACACTCTCTGAAAATTTAAGTTGTGAATATTTTCACAGGATAATCTCACTACCAGACCCATCTGAGAATAGTCCTATATTGTAGGGACAAGTTTCAGGCCTGTTTCATGGCAAGTAATGTAATAGTGTAATAAATAGGTAATAATTATGTAATACACTGATGCATGTAAAGCCAGAATATTTGCATCAGAATCATTCGATAGACAACTTCTGAAGTAAAATTGGACCTGATTGGTAAAATAAATCACTTTATACTGAAGACCATGTACATTAATGTTCAGATCAAAACTGGTGGTGTAGATGTCTATTAGGGTTTTCTGACATAGTGTGAACTCTCTCATGCCTGTGGCTCAGGGAAACCTTTTGTCTACCGTGAACATGATAATGTGATTCCTATCATCTGTGATTCCTATCATCTGTCTATGGATTTCGAGACAACTAAGTCTTTGTTCTCCTCTGAACATGTTATCTGTGTTGTTTACCCCTGTACCCTTGTTTCAGATTTTTGTGACACAAGGCATTTGGATAGAAAATTAAATACTCTGTCTCCATCCATCCATCCATCCATCCATCCATCCATCCAAGAACATCGGAGTCCAACTGAGGGCAAGGGTTTATTCTCATTTTTACGACTGTGGTAGGACCACTGGTAAACAATCACACTTGTATTCACACATTACAGCAATTTGGAAATGCCAATTAGCCTAATCTGCATGTCTTTGAACTGTGGGAGAAAATCCACCAAGCTTCGGGAGAACATGCAAACCCAATACACATATGGCGCTTTTCCACTGCATAGTACGGCACGACACGGTTCAGTTCAGCTCACTTTTGGGGGGTTTTCCACTAGGAACAGTACCTGGTACCTGGTCCTTTTTTTTAGTACCACCTCAGCCGAGGTTCCAAGCGCGCCGAATCGTGACGTGTAAACTCTGCTGGTCACTGATTGGCCGGAGAAAATCGTCATTACTGCGTCACTGAACTTGCGACACGAGACACAACAGAACCGCTATATTTAGAACAGCCAGAGAAGGATCGCACGCACCTTTTTGTATTAAACAAAAATTTTCTTTGGCTGCCATCAGCTTCTTTTGAAACAAACTCCTTCGTCTCGCTGTTAAAAACATCCACATGCCAAGAATGAAGAACACCATGCCGTCGATATGGTCCATTGTTGTGTGGTTGTTTGTGGCGCGTTTACGATTATGTCACAGCAGTAGAGGCGTGGCAAATATAATGACACGTGAATAATCCCGCCCACTCTAAAGCGTTACTAAACTGCAGTGGAAGCGCAAACCGAGCCAAACCAAAGTGAGCTGTACTGAACCGTGCTGTGCCGTACTATGCAGTGGAAAAGCACCATTAGACTCAGAGATGGGAACTGAACCGAGACCCTGGAAGCACAAGGCCTTAGTGCTAACCACTAAGCTATCGTGTCGCCAAATACTCTGTATATTCTGTGAATAAACCAGGGAGTACACTCAGGCAGATTATGCATGCATGCCAAGCAGGCTGGTATGAGTATTGAGAAATGGCAGACACATTAGCGAATGATTCTTCCTTCATTTACTTTTAAAGTATTTCTATGTAAATTCTAAAACTAAAAGGAAATGTTCAACATCTTTACTATTCAGTGTTCAAAATGTTGCATAATTTCTAGGTCTCTAGTTAAAGGTAAGCAAATGTGTGATATTGACACAGCTTCGTAAAAAGGAAAAAAAAAAGGTCAGATTTCACTCCATCTTATTTTTCCATTAAAGAATGCGTTCACATGACATGCTGATCAATTTGATCCAGCATGGATCATTTGGTTTTACACAAACCTGTCATTAAATCACATGGTGTGAAATACCAAATGATAAACTGTGAAAGTGTTGTAAATATTTTAAAAATTCTATTTTACACTCCAGTTGTTGCTTTGATATCGCTTGCAATAAACCCACTTTTGAGATATTCGTGTTTTAATTTTCCAGGTGAAAAATTATTCATCTTGTCCAATTTGTATTTAATGAAATGCGCTACAGAACTTGTCCCAACCTAGTAAATAAACTGTATAGGAGAAATCTCTGTAGAGCAGCAAATAAGCATCAAAAGCATGGGTCAATTGTGTAGCTGTACAGTTGTACAGCTTCCCCCATGTTGTTCCTGCACAGTTTATGAATGTCTAAGGATATAAATAGGTTTAGCTTCAAGCTTAAAAAAAAAAGATTATATCCCCTCCCATGTGTTCATTGTAAAATAAAACAGCACACATATTGCCTGTATAGCATTGTCCAGCTCTCTGCTGTAAAGACTAATATCTGTAATCAGAGATGTACAGTGCAGCAATATTGCCTGGTGAGAAATTCATTCGGCAAAAATGGGAAAAAAAGATCAGCATTCTGTGTGCAAATAATTTCTATAAACTGGTTTTACTCTTCTGTAAGTATATTCACAGAAAAATGTGCCAAAGATTAAGATGCTAATTGGTGATAGGGCAAGAAGAAGATCCAGAGCAGAGAAAACAGGCATATGTCTTGTCCAGGTCAATGAGACTGTTAATAAGGATGCATCAATACCATTGACTCCTGATTAAGTGCAAACACAGATGTCTGGTAGTTGCCTATGAAGATGCTTATACTGACACTCAGTATCAGAGGATCAACCAATAGTGTATCTCATTACTACTACAACTGTACTACAAGTACCAATAAAAAAATACAAATATATAAATAAATAAATAAATAAATAATAAATAATAACAATAATAATAAAACTAGAGACAATTTCTTGAGAAATTGTGAAGTAGATGCAATAGTCCTACTAGTTTAAGAGTCCTGTCTTTAAGAAGTGGTGTGGCACTTTATTCTTTATTTTGACACTCTATGTGTGTGTGTGTGTGTGTGTGTGTGTGTGTGTGTTAGTGTTTGTTTTTTGTATATCGCACATTTCCCCTTGCCAGGTATGATACATAAAAACTTGCATGAGCGCTCACACACACACACACTCTTTTAATTAGGGCATTATGTGGACAGTAGTCAGTTTTGGGGACACTCCTTTCCAGTGATGAATTGGGGTTAAAAAAAATCAGACATGTACAATGAAATTCTCTAAAACACAAATATCACTTCAAACTTTTCAAGATGGGTGGTGACCATGGTGGCCATTTTGAAGTCGGCCATTTTGGATCCAACTTTTGTTTTTTTCCAATAAGAGGGTCATGTGACAACAAACTTATTGGGAAGAAAAACAATGGTGTTTTTTTATTTTAACGTAACTTCATTCTTTCATGAGTTATTTACAAGTTTATTAATTAAGTTATAAAATTTTATAAATAAGTTATAAAATGTGTTCAATGTGCTGCCCATTGTGTTGGATTGTCAATGCAACCCTCTTCTCCCACTCTTCACACACTGGGATCCAACAAAAGTTGAATCCAAAATGGCCGACTTCAAAATGGCCACCATGGTCACCACCCATCTTGAAAAGTTTTCCCCCTCACATATACTACAAACAGGAAGTTAATATCACCAACCATTTTATTGAGGTGTATTCATATAAATGGGCTACCCTGTGTTTCTAGGAACGAAATAATCATTTCTTGAATGTTGACGATTCGGTTGTAGACATAGAATTTTACACTTCCCTGAAATACAACATGACATAATGAAAGTCTTCATGTGTATGTCCATCGCATGGACCTCATTCAAGTCCCAAGATTTCCTCCTTTTTTGAGGCAGATCCTTTGACTAAATGTAAGAATGAACATTAATTTACCAATCTTACCAACCCTGATGTTAAAACAACCAAGGATGAACCATAACTATAATTCTAATAAACAAACCAAAAAAGAAAAAAAAAGTGTGAAAATTAAGAGATGATTCAGGAAAGGTCAGTTGATTCATAAGACCCATGAATCAACACAAACTGCTCACACACACCTTTATCTGGACAAACGCATAACCAGACACTTGATGTGTCAGGAAACATTTTTATCTAGATATTCAGTATGTATTAAACACATGATTACACTATGAATTACAGTACACCCCAATATATGATTTTGATTAGCAAAGCCCTTCTGTAATTCTTATTTCCTGTGTTTATTTGCGACAGCAAATTTACATATGCAGGTAATTCAGGCGCGTCAACCACAATAAGCAATATAAGAATCTAAACAAACTGGGGAACCCTGGTTTCCCTTGGCTTCTGGGCTTCTATCTGTGTAGCTGACTCACACAGAGTGTGTGTAACGATCTCTTCTGTGTACTCGAATGGGACGATAACACTGTTAATTCTAAGCCAAATATTTTGTGAACCATTAGTGCCCCAGGTATGCCTATTTGATTGCTTGAGAGAACAACACAAAGTTTTGCTTCATTTGTGCTTTGGTACGTGTATTTAAAAAAATGTGGTTACAGAATCAATAATGAAAGAAAAAAAATTCAGATTTGTGACAGGACTGTTTTTTTTTTTAATCTTATAACTCCCAAACAGTTTGACCAATCTTCTTTTTCAGCTATACAGTCAGATGAAGGTTTGATATGTTGTGTGGGGCTGTGTGCACGATGCAACAAGCAGAGGAAGTTTTTTGCTGATTTACTGTCTGTACGCACAAGAATCCTAATCATTTACAATGTACAATGGCGAGGCCAAAGAGTACTACTACTTAAACTACTACATAATACTACGTCTACTACTAACTTACTCATTTCACTCACTTACTCATCGTCTATACCACTTTATCCTGTATACAGGGTCGAAGAGGACCTGGAGCCTATGCCAGGAGACTTTGGACATGAGAATGGGGTGCTAATTCATCTCAAGGCACACACATACATACACTCTTACACTACAGACAATTTGTGAACACCAATTAGCCTGATCTGCATGTCTTTGGACTGTGGGATAACACCAGAGTACCCAGAGGAAACCCACCAAGCACGAGGAGAGCATGTAAACTCCATTCACATGCTCCATTGAACCGGCTCTCTGGACGTGCAAGGTGACACCACTATGCCACTACTACTACTTCTACTAGTAATAATAATAATAATAATAATAATAATAATGGCTCTCTGGATAAGTGTGTTTGTTAAATACTGTAAACCTTTAGCTGTAGTTTAAGCTTCAAAAATTAAACAACATTACTGACATTTTTAAACTCATAAAAATGCAACAAATAAACAGAAAATCTGTAATCCCTTCCATCAAACCTATAAACAATAAAATACAAAGCAAATTGCATAGGTGGAATGCAACTAATTTCATTTACTTATGTTACTGTAAGTGAGTATTTCTTTTTGTGTGTGTACTTCTACTTTCTAAAGTAATTTTTAAAATCAGTATTTAAGTTTGTTTTGTTAGAAGTATTGTACTTCTAAAAGTGAAATGCCATCAAATTCTTATGAAGCAAACCCCTGGCCATATTCAAGCGACCACTTAGATTTCAAGTGCAAGAAAGGTAACAGCTTTATTATGCAAAAGGTGTTCCTTCATTTAAAAACAACTAGCTTGAGACTTGCATCTGCTTATCTTTTTAAAACTACACTAGAACCCCCCCTCCTAATTATAAAAGTTAACTTTTATATACTCAGCAAAAAAAGAAACTTCCTCTGACTTTCAACTGTTTTACTTTCAGTAAACTTAATGTGTAAATATTTGTATGAACACATGTAAGACATAAACTAAAAATGTTTCACAATGTGTCCCTGAATGAAGGGAGGCTCAAAATCAGTCAGTACCAGTCAGTATCTGGTGGCCACCAGCTGCTTGAAGTACTGCAGTGCATCTCCTCCTCATGGACTGGACCAGATTTGTCAGTTCTTGCTGTGAGATGGAGGGATTGTGTTCCTGGTGTGACTCGGGCAGTTGTTGTGGCCATCCTGTACCTGTCACGCAGGTGTGATATTCGGATGTACCCATCCTGTGCAGGTGTTGTTACATGTGGTCTTCCACTGCGAGGATGATCAGCTGTCCTTCCTGTCTCCCTGTAGCGCTGTCTTAGGCGTCTCACAGTGCAGACATGGCGATTTATTGCCCTATAGCCACATCAGCAGTCCTCATGCCTCCCTGCAGCATGCCTAATGCACGTTCATGCAGATGAGCAGGGACCCTGGGCATCTTTCTTTGGGTGTTTATCACAGTCGGTAGACAAGTCTCTTTAGTGTCCTGCGTTTTGAGAACTGTGACCTTAAATGCCTACTTTCTGTAAGCTGTTAAGGTCTTAACGACCATTCCACAGGTGCATGTTAATTAATTGATTATGGTTAATTGAACATTCATGGAAAACATTGTTTAAACCCTTTACAATGAAGATCTGTAAAGTTATTTGGAATTTTACATTATTGTTAAAATACACAGTCCTGAAAAAGGGACATTTCTTTTTTTGCTGAGTATAATTAGCTACTTTTTACTTTTACTTGAATATATGCTTAGAATGGTACGTTAATGTGCACTTCAGTAAAATTTCACTAAAGTAACTACTTTTACTTGAGTACAAAATTTTATTCCTTTTTTGGGTAAATTGATAGAGTAAATAATAGAACAAAATAGAATAGAACTCTAGTCATGCTAATTAAACCCACTGCTAAATCTGTAATATTATGGTACCAAAAAGTGTGAAAGATATTAGATTGAAACTAAAGAGCATGTCACTATAGTCAACTTACATGGCTGTTACTGATTGCTTGTCTGAATCTACAGCACTGGGCTCATTACAGTTACCCCACAGCCTTGCCTCATCCCATCCATTTTTCCCCAGTGAATACCTATTTATAACATTAGCTAGTTAAGAGAAGAGTTTTGCGTCACTTCAGATAATTCACTAGCATACAAATCATTTGTTGCTGCTTTATGATGAGTTATAGTTCTATACGACTGTATGAAACTCATAGTTGACTTTTTTTCTTTCTTACTTTTTTTCTCCCACTGAATCAGAATCCCTTACTGTCAATAACCAATAATCAGACTGTCAAGAACATCAAACTGGACAAAACTTTCAAATGTATTACTTGAGGTATTGTGAGTTGCACCTCAAGTAATTAACAAAGCATACGATTTCTGATATTGCTCTACACCCTCCTCGCAATCTGAAAAATTTATTGTCTTTAAAAGCCTTATCAGTTTACTTGTATTCTATTAAGATGTTGTAGTTCCGCCTCTTGATATTGTTTCAGAGCACAGTGTGGTGTCTGATTTTCTTGGCTTGCTATCATTAGCTGTAAAAGACATCCAGACGCTGTCATTTCATGTGAGCTCATTCATAAGTGTGACAGTGTACATAAGGCTTATGTCACAGAGTAGCATGTGTTATTGGATGTTGGTATTGAAACATTTTGAGTAATTGTACAAGACCAATAACTGATAACAGCATGGTATCAATGCATTTGCTTTTTTTAATGTTAGCACTACAAAAAATAATGAGGATTTGGGAAAAAAAAGACCATTATGACCTAAATATATAAGCCTGAGGGGATGTTTTTTTTTCCTGGTTGGCATTTTGGCTGAAGCTTCAGCAAGCAGATGAGAGATGAATCTGTATCTGTATGTCAAAGGCACAACTTAATTAAAGTGTCACATACTTCATAGAGAAAGAAAGAGGGAGAGATTCAGTTTCTGTCTTCTTTCATAAGTGAAATGTCACTTCTTACCAATGATGTGACAGTTGGAAAGAATTATTATTGCTTTCTATCCCAAATCTTTTAATCATTACCAGTGTAAACTGCTCATTATATTGCTGTAATATTGTAAAACATATTTTTAGACAATGTTCATATAGGTTAATATAGTGAAAACAAAAACACTAATAACTAAATACCTGCTAAAAGCCAAGAACTGTAGGAGGAGTGTGTTGGCCTGCAATGGATCTGCCTCTTCTTTATAGGGGTCAAAGTTCACAGGCTCATCAGGGTCTAGAAATTCAGCCACTTGGTTGAGGTCATCACGGATTTCAGGGAAGCGGGAGGAGAAGAGATGAGCGAGGAAACCTCGAGAACTCGTCCTGTTGGTGCTGAGGGAAATGGGGAGAGCAGAACACAAGCACAACACAAGGCTGGATTTATTGTTTTGCTTAGATTTTTTTTTCTTCATTTGATATGAATGAAATTGAAGGAAACATACAGTACCAGCTCAAATCTGGAACACATTCAGTCCCTGATGTTAGTACTGGAACAGCAAGATAAATCCTTTAACTCTGCTATACACTGAGGACATTTAGGTTTGAGATCAAAACATTGAGTGTCTTCAATTCATAGCAAAAACAAAAGGATTGAATTTGTTGTTCCGTTACTTTCGGAGAAGATCATTCATGGTAATGTCCTAATCAAAAACTTCAAAATCACCTGTGTGTCAAGGCATTAAACACACAGGCCAGTTGCTAAAACCCTTTACAGTGAGTACTATAATCCCTCACTGCTATCTGAGCACAAGTTTAAGCTAACAGCTCCTCAATACTACAGCACAGCACTTAAGTGAGCATGAAGAAGCCCAAGAGAGGCCTGTGAGAGTAAAGAAAACAGCCAGAGGCACAGAACTTCTTTTTGCTTCTACATCTCCATTCATACAATGATCAAACTCCTCCTGCATATCAAAGCTTTGATTTCTATTTGTTAGATGAATGTGTCAACCCCAATGCAGGGAAGAAATTGATATATACATGTGTGGTGGTCACTTTGCTTGACAAAAGGCTGCTTATATATATATATATATATATATATATATATATATATATATATATATATATATATATATATATATATATATATATATACACATACATACATATACACACACACACAGGTCCTTCTCAAAAAATTAGCATATTGTGATTAAGTTCATTATTTTCTGTAATGTACTGATAAACATTAGACTTTCATATATTTTAGATTCATTACACACAACTGAAATAGTTCAAGCCTTTTATTGTTTTAATATTGATGATTGTGGCATACAGCTCATGAAAACCCAAAATCCCTATCTCAAAAAATTAGCATATTTCATCCGACCAATAAAAGAAAAGTGTTTTTAATACAAAAAAATTCAACCTTCAAATAATTATGTTCAGTTATGCACTCAATACTTGGTCGGGAATCCTTTTGCAGATTCTTGTGTCTCTCAACTTTCTCTTCACAATATCCCACAGATTCTCTATGGGGTTCAGGTCAGGAGAATTGGCAGGCCAATTGAGCAGAGTAATACCATGGTCAGTAAACCATTTAGCAGTGGTTTTGGCACTGTGAGCAGGTGCCAGGTCGTGCTGAAAAATGAAATCTTCATCTCCATAAAGCTTTTCAGCAGATTGAAGCATGAAGTGCTCCAAAATCTCCTGATAGCTAGCTGCATTGACCCTGCCCTTGATAAAACACAGTGGACCAACACCAGCCGCTGACATGGCACCCCAGACCATCACTGACTGTGGGTACTTGACACTGGACTTCGGGCATTTTGGCATTTCCCTCTCCCCAGTCTTCCTCCAGACTCTGGCACCTTGATTTCCGAATGACATGCAAAATTTTCCTGTACACACCTGTACATGTGGATGTTTCTACTCCAGACTCAGTCCACTGCTTCCGCAGGTCCCCCAAGGTCTGGAATCGGTCCTTCTCCACAATCTTCCTCAGGGCCCGGTCACCTCTTCTCGTTGTGCAGCGTTTTCTGCCACACTTTTTCCTTCCCACAGACTTCCCACTGAGGTGCCTTGATACAGCACTCTGGGAACAGCCTATTCGTTCAGAAATTTCTTTGTGTCTTACCCTCTTGCTTGAGGGTGTCAATGATGGCCTTCTGGACAGCAGTCAGGTCGGCAGTCTTACCCATGATTGCGGTTTTGAGTAATGAACCAGGCTGGGAGGTTTTAAAAGCCTCAGGAATCTTTTGCAGGTGTTTAGAGTTAATTAGTTGATTCAGATGATTAGGCTAATAGCTCGTTTAGAGAACCTTTTCATGATATGCTAATTTTTTGAGATATGGATTTTGGGTTTTCATGAGCTGTATGCCACAATCATCAATATTAAAACAATTAAAGGCTTGAACTACTTCAGTTGTGTGTAATGAATCTAATATTATATGAAAGTCTAATGTTTATCAGTACATTACAGAAAATAATGAACTTTATCACAATATGCAAATTTTTTGAGAAGGACCTGTGTGTGTATGTATATATATAGAGAGAGAGAGAGAGAGCGAGAGCGAGAGAGAGAGTAAGCAGCCTTTTGTCAAGCAAAGTGACCACCACACCACCCACAAGCTTGCAATGCTGCTGGCCAGTACACCATGCTGTGGAACTAGAGTTACATGATGCATCATAAATAAGCAAGCACTATAAATTGCAAAAACCCAATAGGCCAGAACAGTATACACTTTCACCATCAATAACAGTAAGGTAGTATTCAGAGCTGAACACTGAGAAACAGAGTATTGAGAACAAATATAATATAATATACAGACTACTAATGAAAGAAAGACAAAACCAAAAAACTGCAACATTTGGGGACAAGAAGAAGAAGAAAAAAGAATGAGCACAAATGGCGATATTTGCACAGAGTCAGATTTTGTTTGAGGGTAAATGCCAACTGAATACTATCTTCCTCCACAAATAGCTGTAGCATTTGACCTTTGCTTTAAATCCTTGAAATGCATCAATAAATCACTCTGGTAGATCTTCTAGTCTGTTTACAAGTGCAATTTATAATGCTTAAAAATCTTTATGTACCTGTAATAATTTTATAAGCGCAAATATAACTTTAAGCTTGAATTTGTTTCCTCATTCACAGCTTTCTTTAAATATTTCTGGCCCAGAAACTTGGATATTGTGCTAAGCCCTCAAATTATTCATTGGATCAACCCTATGCCAATTGTTTAGTACTTAAGTACATTAGTACTAACCTGTAACTAGTTTCCTTTTCTAGCTTGATTCACTAGAAAACAAAATACAGCCATGGTTTTATCTTTACATACATCCTCTCAGTAAGTATTTCTAGGCACTAATACACTGTACTTTATTAATCTGCATTATGGCTGCAAAGCAGAATGTCATGTTTTCATTTATTACAAAAGTTTTTGCACTTTTACTCACACTAGAAGTTTGTACTAGCCGGTGCTTGTCTGGCTTAAACTGTGCCCATTTTTTTATTACCATATTTTCAGATGTGTAGTATTACGTAGTTTTAAGTTGTTTTATATAGAATTAAGATATTGTATAGTCGTTGTTGTTTTGTTACACTATGCAGTGTACTTTAATAATAATAATAATAATAAGAAGAAGAAAACATCTGTAGCCACACAAGCATGTATGGCTTTCGATTTGTTCTGTTTGTAGTCTTTGCAGTCATATCCAGTCACTAATAAGGGAAATCATGGCCATCACCATCAGAAATTCAAGGAAGGAATGATCAATAGCAACAACCACCTGACAGCAAGACAGCAAGGGGAAAATCTTGCTGGTGAGAAAACTACAAATATAATGAACATACAGGTCTGTCCAAAATCTTGAGCTACCCCTTATTTCAAATTAAATTAAATTAAATTATGTATATTGAAAGAAGAAACGGGAAGTGGTTCCTGTGACAGGCTCCAAAACGCCTAAAGATGTATTTTAAAACTTGGTTGTTTAAGTAACCTCAGCAGGAACCTCATTTCCCCTCTCGTCTGTTTCAATCGCTTAGCATTCAGTGATGTTTCTAACATTTAAGGATGTAGGAGCTCTGACCTAAGCTTCCTAACTAAGATATGCGAAAATTACAATTTCCCTATGTAATTAATAAAGTACTATGTATTATTATTATTAATAATAATATTCAGCATCACCAGTATATAAATCATTAGCCTCATCGTCTGTCATCATCTGCTGTAGCTTCTCATGTCATAAGTTAGGGTTTTTTACGTTTGAATAAAGCATAAGTCACAATTTTTTAGTATTTCAATGTGTAGAAATTCAGTATTTAGCATATAGGAGCTCAGATCTCATTTATCTTCTAAAGTCTTTTAGAAAAGCTAGAAATGACTCATTCATGCACAGTTAAGATTAAATCCTCCGCACAAGCAACTGATAACTGCCTCTTTTCTTAAAAAAGAAAAAAAAAAGGATGAACCAGTGAGCTGAAAAAAAGAGTAAAACACTGCCTTTGGCTGCAGTTAGAGTGTGCAATAAGCTCTATATGAGATTTATGACCGTGAATTTTGTTTTTTAGACGTAATAGGAGAAGTAAGCTTCGTTTGCCAGTGCAGTTGCTGAATACAGATAAATGTGCCATGCTCGCATACAGCATCAGTGTAAATAGCATGCACAGCCTCCAGCAGTAATCTAAGCAACGCTACGGCACAAAACACCCCCCCCCCCACCCAACGCACACACATACTGTACACATACACAGTATGACTTTCAACTCAACAGCAGTGCATTAGTGTAAGAGCATGAGTGAGTTTGTGTCAACAATATAATAAGCATGTAGTGATCAATAGCATCATTTCCTGGACTCGTGCTATATAATTATTAGGTTGAAGCTTTTATGCCAACTCTTCCATCAGTGCTTTTTAATTTGCTATATACAAAGAGGGAAATAATACAACATGGAGATCACTACAATTTTCTGCAAAGTTAAGCATTAATAACGCAGGCTACTTATTAGCATCATATTTTCCCACGCCTTGTTTTGAACACAGTGCTTTTTGAAGACGGTAGTTCATTTCTGTAGTAATAACTGACCTTTAAGAAACTGCAGGAAATGCGACAAAAGAGAACACAATGTTACTGTAGATTTGCATGCTGTCTCAGAGACGCCTCAATATAATATACAAGCTAGTGATGAAAGATGTTTAGCTCTCATGGTTTGTGAAATTTGAGTATCTGCATAAACATAATCAACATTTCTTTCCGTCCAGACCTGCATGCAGTGTTAGCCAAAAGCATTAGAACAACATATGCGATGCATTAGCTCTCGCTGTGCACAAATCAGGTGATTTCACTAATTAGTTTTAGCCTATCAGGCGTAAAAGTTGTGCTGATTAAATGAAACTCTAGTAAAAAAGCTGTCCATGCGACAATGGTATTCAGCTCTGAAGCCATGACCTAGGTCATCTTTAGACCTAAACAAAATAAGAAACTGTTGGACAATGGTGAAGGCAGTAGCACATGATCTTCAGATCTTCATGATCAGAATGCATTCAGGAAATGCCACTTGAGTACCGCAGACATCTTTTTGACAGACAGATACAGAAGGTTTTAAAGAACACAAGACTTAATAAATATTGACTGTTCACTGCATAAAATATATTATTCTTATTATTATTGTCATAATTAAAAAACATGAGAATGCCATTGAAACAACGAATTTCACTGTCTCACAAGTTTTCCCTCTATCACATTCCAAATATTTTGATTGGGATTAGGGGTAAGGATGCTAACAATATCTGAACACGGGGCCATCTGGTTTTATGTTTCGTTGTGTCGAACAGGCAAACAAAAAGACAAAATTCTGATTTACGAAATTACAACTGAAGCATTATACTTTACTTTTAAGTTGTTCATGTGACGTTTTAAAACCTGTATCGTGAAAGTGCTATTTAAATATTTAAGGCCTTTGCATGACTGACTGTCTCAGTTTTTTTTTCTTTGTGCATGTTGTAGGAGGTGTGCAATCAGGTTAAAAAGGATGTGTTTTTCCTTCATATTGGATTAAACTTTTAAACAGCATTCATAAATGTTTGAATTAAAAAAACTTAATATGCATATACTGTACATGACAATCTCAAACAGAACATATTGAAAACTGCGTTTAAAAATATTAAGTTAAAACATAATTTGGAGTCAACTCCATGGACAAAATTGCTAGTCCATCACTCGTTAAAGCTAAATAGTATTTACTTGGATCACAAGGCCAACTGAAACGAACATTATAGTACAAAATTTGTGTACTGTTGCAGCCCTAAGTAATTGTCTACTCAGAGCCTCTTAAATATTTGATTCCTTATGTCCAAAAGAGTGACTTTATCAGGGCCAGGCAGTGTATAAGAACAATGCAGCAAATATACAGTATAAATAACATTTACATTACTTATTAATATTAACATACAGTATAAATAATGTTAACACTGCTTATTAATATTAACATACAGTATAAATAATGTTTAGATTGCTTATTAATATTAACATACAGTATAAATAATGTTTAGATTGCATCTCGCACAGCGATGAACACTGTCTCTGCTCTTGTCCTGTCCTTGCTTTGTTACCTGATTGTGTTCACCTATTCTATGTCTCAGCACTTCGATTTTCTTCCACTTATTGACCCTGGTTATTTTTTTTTTATTATACAGTTTCTTGTTAAACTTCATCAAATTCACCCAGAAAAAAAGGATTAGATTTACTTAATTATTCCCGTCTCTCTCAACAAACTACACACTTTATTTAATATTTTACAACAATTCTAGAAAAAGCAGTAAACTCTTAATAATAAAAGTTATTTATCTAAGCATAGTAATTTCTGTGGAAATAAACTGCCTTGAGAATTTAAAATCACTTTCCAAATATGAGGTGTTCTGGAAATTAATGTTATTGCTGTACAGTTTTCTGAGGCATTTTGGACTCAGTGCCGTACCTGACTCTGAACTAATCAAAATGTCTTTTTTCCCCCCTACGAATAATATGGATGATATTAAGCAACACAACACTGGGAAGGTATTAGAATAATTCTCTGTACAGCAAAACAGATTATGTTTTATTAAATGCATTGATTGCAAAGTTCTGAAGTATAAACAAAGACAGAGACACACACACACACACACACACACACACACACACACACACACACACACACACACACACACACACACACACACACACACAGAGAGAGAGACAGACAGAGAGAGAGAGAGATACAAACCCAGTTGTGTGTGTTCCCAGCGTGATGACAGGAGCATGGACAGGGGTGAAGGTCAGTTCTTGTAGATCACAATCTTCCTCTGGGGCATCCCTCAAGCCCTCTTTCTCCATTGCACTAACTTCTAGGTGTGCTATACCTACAACTGGAAGTACCTGACACACAAACATCCACATTTAACCCACATCAAATTAAGTAAGAATACAAACATAATAAACCTTTTCTAAAAAACTGCACAGCAACCACATTTTGTTTCACATATATAAAGCTCAAACAGTGAATATTAAAGATGCTGCATCGTGTCCAGCAAGAAAGTACAAAGTCCCAGATGTGCAGAAATAAACAAACTGTTCAAAACCTTGACAGTAGAGGTCTGAATCCTTCTGCTCTAATCATTACAAACCAGCCTGCACGAGTGTATTGGAGTCAATATATATTATATTATAATCAGAAATTTGTGTATACACCCTTAACTATCCACCTACTACCCCACCCTCCCCAAATATCTTAAATCGTCTTCAAAAATTATCCACTTTTATTTCCTTTTGCTTTTATAGCACTACATAATTCACAATTCACATAATAAATAGAATAATTCACAGTGAATACACTTTAAAACATAGAACTGAACAATAAAGCAGTAGTTAAACCCTTGTTACACTGAGCCACATTCCAGTTACGTCCTCAAAATATTGGGTGAACGCAGTAAGAACGTGTAAAACTTAATAGGAACCCGGTAGAACCTGGTGTAATATGTCCGTTGACATGATTTATTGGAAATGTTCAAAAAAGCCTGTGATGAGGACGAGGTCGAAACAAGACACAGGAAGAACTTGATAAGGATATAGCAGCGATGGCATTTACCATTAACCTTGTAACTAACACCTCTTAGGAACTAAATTCATGTCCCAGACAGGAAAGACTGGATGGAGTTGTCATTGGAATCAATGGAGTTCCCACAATGATCTCTTCAAGCTTGTGCTGTATTACTGTGGTATATTCATGCCATGCTGTGTCTACAGTAAGTTCATATTAGATTCTTCTACAGTAGAAGACTTAGACACCTACAGTACAGGAGGTTATCATCATGTCCAGGTCACATTCAGATAATTTCGTATAAATACTGGATCCAATGTATGGTGCAATGTGATTGGACTTAGTAATAACTCGGGTCGATCTCATTGGATCCTGATGAGCGCATAATCAAGTGCGTGATAGGATATTAGTGACAACATGATAAACACATTGAGAGCTTGACAGAGATGTAGCTAGGAAGTAATATTAACTTGACAAGTGGTTATTTTCCCTTTTTCACCCAGGTCACGCTGAATTCTTTGATATTTTTAGGATGCAGTGGGGACTTCATGTTCTTAGTCGTAGTGTGATGGGGACATTAAAGGGGTTAAAAACCTGCAGTTTCATTACAATCACATGCTGTGTTTAGCAATTAGCAATGTTTGTTAACACCATATCTATTTCCGACTTGCCACCTGACAGGCAAAAACTTCACATAATAATACCTCCAGATGTGAAAACGTTTTCACACCATACTCAGTGCCTCACAATATTCCTAAAACAGGAATAGAGGTTTTTTTTAAGAAAAGAAGAAAAAAGATAAAATATATATATATTTTTAAAAGATATAAAATATATATATAAAATAATAAAAAAAACTTCCATCCAGCCTCTTCATTGTTTTCCTGCAAGTTTTTCATCATTTGTTCAGCTAAGACTGTTCAGCTGACAACGATGCGACAATTATCTTTTTTTTATTTTATTATAATCACTACCATTAAGTCAAGTCATTTAAATGGAAATCCTTATAGAGTACTATGTTGTACTCCATCAACAACCGATTATTATTGAAAATTAAATTATAAGTAATTAATCTTAAGTGTATATAGGCTAGCTGGGTGATTTTCCTGTAACCTAAACATTAACATTCTTCATACAAATATGTCATCATCATTCGCAAATAAACGCAATTCGAACATTTCCGTGATGACCAAACATACAGTACACTGCATGCTTTTTTTCCTATTTAACCCAGAGAGGTATTTTCCCTTTATACCAACTGTGATCCAGACATCTTGGTAACCAGAGACATTTCATGGTCTTCTTGTACGAACAGTGCACTGACCATTGTTAAAGAGAGAAGCATTTCTCTTTGCTTTAAATGTTAATGTCGCCCACTGTGAATTAAGCCCTAAATCTATGAGATTAAAATGGTGGCTGGAATGAGAGCGAGAGAGCGAGAGAGATCAGCAGTACAGTAAAGTAGGTAAAATAAAAAGAATCAGGGTTACAGATCTTTGCAGCATGTGTGGCAGCAGCTTGATAATTTACACTAAAGTTACACAAGTCAACAAAATAAAAACTTTTTTATATTGTATAAAGTTCAGAAACACAAACTTGTGAATCTTGGTTGTTAAAGACTCCATTATTGACAAAGCATGCAGAGACATAGAGCTCTTTAACCATATCTAAATATCGTGTGAAAAAGTTTTACTTTCATAATTACATTTGAGAAACAGATACAGGCTGACAAAGAAAATCTGGTGTGTAAATCTTATAAATGTTCATAATAAACATTGGGTATATTTATGATGAATGGTTAGTTCACTAACTGTGGTAAAGAATGTGGCAGATTTAAAAAATGCCATAAAGGATAATGTTTGTTTTGCATAATATTTATCGGAAACTCACTCATCTATTAAATTGTGTGGTGCAATGTATAGTGATTAACACTTTTTAGTACTGTACAATGATGTGTAGTTTTAGTGGCCACAAAGTGTAGTCTTAGTAGTCACATTTTTGAATGAGGGCAGAGAAACAAGCTGTATTTTGAAGAGCCACATTTATGTATTTATTTAACTGTTTATTTAAACAGTATTTGCTTCATTAATTTAACCCACATGATTAATTTGTTGGGATTGCAGTGTTTCCAAAATATTTACCAAAATTTCAACAGGTGCATGTACATGGTTTAAAAATTATTATTTTTTAAAATTAATAATAATAACCATTTTAATAATAATAATAATCTTAAAAAAAAAAAACAATAATAGATCAAGTAAGATGGTCCAGTGGACATTTTGTTTTATTTCCAAGTAGCCTAATAAGTAGCTAATTATCAGATTTTGAGTTTGAATGGCTTAACTTGAAGAGAGTGAAAAATAAGGATGGTGCTGAACCCACTGTTTACTGTTAATAGATTATAAGAACGATTACCAGGAACTTTCTAGATTCACAAACAACAAAGTAATAAAAAGTGTTTCATTACTTAACTAAAGTCTTTTTTTTTAAAGCATTGAATTACTGTACCAAACACAACCCCTAATGTTTAACACCTGCTGTATGAAGATAAAGACCTATATTGGTCATACATTTTGCAGTAGCTGTACCCACACATGATTTAATTATTATAAGAGGTAGTCCAGCACTGCAGAGCATGAATTAAACACTGCAGAATAAATTTAACACTTTAGGTGTTATTTGAAAAGCAGGGAGTATGCTGCAAGCTTTAACAATTTCCTGAGTGATACCATGGTGATAATGAATGCAGGTTGAAAGTGCTGGCATTACTTTGTGATTCATATTTCAGCATCACTTCAAATTTCTTTACTTTTACCCCCCCTGCAGTTAACCTAATTTCTACCCTCACGTAATCATTGTATGTGTTTATGTCTACATTTATATCTACAGTTGGCACCATTCCCTCCCATTATTCATTTTAATGGGTATTTCTTTTAATATGTTCTCTATAACATCGGAAGACTTCCTCGGTTCACTTTAATCCTGATATTTAAAGTTTTAGGTTTTGATTTGAACTAAAAGTTTCTTCTCATGGCATCTCGGGGACTTTTGCCTCGTTTTCGCCACCTTTGGATTGCTCATTAGGGGTCTCATTAGCCCAAGATTTCTGTAAAGTGGCTGTCTGACAGTCCCACGATCCACATTAAATGTGGGAGAAGACAGGCTCATCTCTCTATAAAAGCCGAGCGGGAGAGCAGAGAACAAGAACAAGCCGTTGGAAAATAATAATGAAGGAAATCTGCTTTGGTATGGATTGGAATGCGTGTGATAGTGTGGAACAGAAAGCAAGCATGTAGCATTGTTTTATGCCAAGACATGTGTTTGGATATACTGATGTGTGTGTGTGTGTGTGTAAGCATGTTCAGCTTTTAAGTACTTGTATGTGCTGTGTACTGTATAGTGTAACAAATCACCTTTGTTTGTGTTTGCGTGCGAGTTTTAATCTATACGTTGTACTTTTCTATGTACGCTCTGCGTGTTGTTGCACGAGTGCGTGGGAGGAAATCTTACGACGTGTGACAGCTGGTGGGCCGACGCCATCGGGGAGAGAGCGAGTGGAGCGGGAAGCTGCTGTTGCCATGGCGACCCTGCCGTGTGGCTCAGACTTGGATAGTGCGAAGGCACAGCCAGCTGAGAGAGCGAGAGCTGAGAGAATGACAGAAAGATAGAATTAACATATGCAACGAACACACGTTTGTTCAGTGAACAACAGCCATGAGCACAAAAAGCATAGTGAGCCACTGCAAGTACCACTACGACAAAATACAGCCCGTACAAAGAGGAAACCTGATTTTTATTTATTTCTTTAATTATTAACAAGATATTTCTTACGCCTTTTTTTTTTTTTAGCCTTACTGTCTTCTTTTTTTATTTTCCTATCATCCTTTTCCATATTGTGTCTATTAACAAAAAGATAAGCGTGTTTATAAAACACAACCTCCTCTACACACCCACACGGCTGTGCACTGATATAGTCATCAGCTTCAGCGTCTTAATGGGGTCATTAAAATAATGAATAATGCAGATCAAACGGAATCCGTTGAGAAGCAGGCGAGTTTCACGCAGCTCGGTTCGGCAGTCGTGATTCTTTCCTTCTCAGAGTTGGAGTGCTGCTCCTGCAGACCGCAGAGACTTCACATCAGCAAAAGCACATTTCAAAATTGCACATCTTTAGAGAGCAGTCCAATAAAGCAAAGGTTACTGAGATGGTCAAACAGATATATATTCAGATCCCTTTGGTACTTTTATCTTTTTTTTTTTTTTCCTGCCTCTCTGTTAAAAATAAATACAAAGAATAGGTGAACGTGGCAGAGTAATAATGAAACTGGCTCAGCTCCATGGGCACGGGCCAGTTTCATTATTGCATGGCCGAAGTGAGCTGAAGCGGAGGACTGACTGTGTATTAAGCGATGACTCTCTGGAGGTTTAAAATACCACTCGGGTGATTTTTCAGCATTTCTGCTGATAGATGATGTCTTGGACCAGATTTCTGCCCTTTTGTTTAGTCATTGTGGAGCTTCAGGATCTTAAACAATGTCTTTGTCTATATACAAGAATGAAATACATAACCACAACCACTGGAAAGCTCATATCAGGAGGTGGAGAGGGGAGAATGAAGGCTTTAAAAACACTACTATTGATACAGAAAGCTTGACTTAAAGGACAACTAACAAACTTTTTTTTTCTATGAGAAGTTGTTTCCCTAAATCAGGATTTCCTTCTGCTGGTGCTGGTTTCATTGCATCATGTTATAGTTTTATTGACTTTATTGAGAGAGAGAGACACTGATGAGGAAATACAGTAACTTTTTATAGCAGTAATGAATAACAGCAACTAACTTGTTTTATGGTCATTCTGTGTTTAATGGAATCTACATGAAAGACAACTTCTGTCTGTAAATTGTTTAGAACTTGCTTTTTCAATTATATTTTTACATTTTGTATGTTGGAGGACCCGAAACCAGTCTCAGAATTATTTGTCTGTATGTCCGTCTGTCTGTCCGTCTGATTCTGTCACAGCATCACGCAAAACTGGGTGGAGAAAATTTTATGACACTTTACCAGTCCTTTAGTATTTGCCAGAATTTAAATCTGCACCCTAATTGAAATCAAAATGTTAAGTAGAACTGACAATATGAGCAGATTACCGCACAGCAGCCATCGCTTTTTTGGATGAATATAGCACTTCTACCCTTAAAGTAGGCGTGGCTATACGCATTACTCAACAGAGCCAACCCAAGTTTATATAAATACACAGAGTATGCAGAACACACAGAAATGACCATAATGTCGCTACAAAAAGCCCAAATCCTAACGAAACACAAACAAATGCTCAACACAGCATGGACCTATAATAAAAAAAATATTAAAAAGGTATGTGACTTTTTGAAGACTGAATCTACAACACAGATGTAGGTTTATTCAACCTTTGGAAAGTATACAACCAGCTTGTCTCATATGTTCTGAAACCTTGGGGCTAATTAAAGCAGTAATGTGAAGTGCCACTATTAGATATAACACAGGTCATTAGCATTAGAGCAAGCATATCCGCAGCAGTCCGAGATGAGAGCATGTACTGTAAAATAACTGACAGTGATATGTGCTCAAATCTAAATGTTGAGTAAAAGTGTTCTTATGAACAGTCATGCGCCAGATGTAATGATCTACTTTAAACAGGCTGATGAAAGAAGTACAATTTTGTGTAAACAAGGCATAAGATGCTCAACCTTACAGAGAGTTCTGCCATACAAAAAACATAGGCAACGACGGGTACTAACTCTACTGTAACCATTAATGAATAACAAGGCATGGCATGTCATTATTTAATAAATTAATAAACAAAGACATAAATATGAAAAGTAATCAAAAATGTTGTGATGTACAGTACTGTTATAGAAAAATACTTGATGTTAGGCTTTGTATACCACTTTTAGGTTAACCCATTGATGGTGATTATAAAATATATCACAGTTCTAATTAAAATACAGCATAGTTCAATTAAAACTATAGACTACAGATCAATATTAATGCAATATAACAATATCACAATAACTATATGCCAGCAAACTGGAAAAGGATCATGGGCACCCAACGCTCACCCTTGCCTATCCAGTCCGATCCCACAGAAAAACTAATAGAAACTATACTATAGAAAGGCATAAGCACACCGAGTGCACCACAGGCCACCACGCATGGAAAAGAGTCCAAGATATCTGACCTGGCCCCAAAATTCCCCACATCCCAATCTAATTGAGCAACATGGGATGTTGAACAAACAAATCCAATCTTTGGTGTTCCCATCTCATAACCCACAGCCCTGAAAAGATCTGCCAGAAACCACAGCACACCCCGAGAGGGACCAGGGCCACCCTTGTGGTACAAGGTGAACCCAAAACATGTTAATGGTTTTGTACAGTGGAACCTCGGATTGCGAGTAACGTGGTTTGCGAGTATTCCGCAAGATGAGCAACATTTTTTGATAAAATGTAACTTAAAAAACGCGCTGGTCTTAGTTGACGTGTAGCGAGTATCATGTAGCACACATGCGCTTCATGTTTTGACACCGCGTGTCACGTGATCACAACCGAGCCAATGGTTTTTATCTCCCTCACGCTGTGGACTTGTGGGTAAACGTCTCCCCTGCTCGGTCTTAGTGCGCGTCTCTCACTGGTATAATCAACATCCGTGCGCGCATGTACTGTTTACTTTAATATTGTGGACACATGTGTGCGCGTAAAACATCTTTTATTTTGTGTTTGTATGCGTGTGTGTACAACGCACGTGCACTGTTTATTAATTAGCGCGCGTGTAAAGCAAAAGAAAGTCTCATTAGAGAGGTTAAAGAGTCCTCGTGTTCCAATGTTCCTGGTTAATTTTTCTGATAAAACAGTCTTTCCGTTCACGTGTGTGTGTGTGCGTGTGTGTGTGTGTGTGTGTGTGTGTGTGTGTGTGTGTGTAACTTAAATAAGAGATGAGGAAGAGTTAATGTGTGAGACGAGAAGAGTGTCATTCCTCTTCTCCTCTTATTTTAGCTTCTCTCACACACGCACGCACGCACGCACACACAAAAGGAAATACTTATCTGTTGGGATTTATTTTTACTTTTTTAAAGATAAAGTGCAAGTTAATTTGTTTGTATTTAGTTTTATTTAATTTATTATATTTTAGTGGTATAATAAATTTCTTATTAATTATTTTTATGTATTTATTTTCTTGGGCTGTGGAACGAATAATTTCCATAGTTTTATATGGGAAAATTTGCTTTGATTTATGAGTGTCTTGAAATACGAGCCTGCTTCCGGAACAAATTATATTTGCAATCCAAGGTTCCACTGTATATTAATGCTATATTGCTGTAATATGGAACACATTGTAATCGAATTAAGTATGAAGTCCCCACTACGTGTAAATGAGCTGAATGTCATCAAATCAATCTTCAAGATAAATAACTGATTTAAAAAAAAATTTTCAAAAAAAAAAGTAGGGATATATAATATAAAGTAAAACTGTTAATATTGTAATTCAGGTTTAACTATACTTTGTCAACTTCATCCTGAAACTCCAGTCTCAGTCATTTTCTTAGAGCGGTTTGGTTAATCACATCACAGTAAGACTTCCAGCACTTCTCACCATGATGGATCAAAAAGCAAAAACACAGCTAGCCCTTATCACAAACTGTCCCCTTTTGTCGCTAGGGTTGTGGTGCCATCCATACTCGCAGTTTAAAGAACAGAGCATCCATCTAGATTAAGCAACGTAAACAAACAAACAAAAAAAAGCTTGTAGGATACTTAATCGAGACTGCAGTTGAATTGCTGCAAGTTATTTCAATTATGCACAAAAGCAAGTGCACCAGGTTTCTGGATGCTTTTTTGTAAATAATTAAAGCCTACTACTCAATGAGAATCAATCATTATTATCAAAATGCCCAAAAACATCTGACTACTTAAAAAAAAAAAAAAGGCAGAAAGAATGAAAACAACAAATGGCATAAAGGATTATAAAGTATTAACATAGAGATTAGTATGGATAAATAGACATATAAAAGGCAGGAAAAGGTAAAATAACAAAAAGGGAGGGTAGGAAACAAGAGCAAAAAAAAGAAATGTGTGTGAGAGAGACACTTGACATGCGAACTGCTGAGGGGCTGCCAACACAAAAGTACAAGGTTAGAATAAAAAGTATGGCTGTCAATATTCACAAAAGTCTGGCCCTGTTTGCCGTGCACTCACTATCCTGAATGCTTAAAATATTGAAATCAATATTGCAGGAATTGCATGGAAAACTGCCAAGACGGAGAAGGAATTGAATTTTGTATATATAAACCTAGATGATGTTTAAACAGCTTTAGATATTAATAGAGAACAACTTCACACTTCTCCATCACCTAGTGCGAAATCAGATTTGCTTTAAGAACTTTTAGCTGAACTACGACACGGAGGACTGGTGTTAAAATGCCCGAGCTGGTCATGTCTCATTGCTCTGATATGATAATGAGTGAGGGGTGGGAGCTCGTTATCAGGCAGCTTTCACACTGATGAGAGGAGAGGCGATCCTCTGCTTCTCTGCTTTGGCATGGACAGATGAGTATGAAGACGCCAGTGTTATTACGCAAGAATGAGACAGATAAGAGAGGGAGTGAGAGGAAGGGGGGAGAAAAGGGTGAAAAGCGGCCCATCAATCAGAGCGCACTGATGCAGCCTAGACAGACAACATAGGACTGAGATACAACGGCATTTTGGTTTTCCTGCAGACAGACGAACGCACACACACGCACACGCGCACGCACGCATACAGAGAGAGAGAGAAAAGTTGTGAAATGAAATTTAAACTCAACCACATGGTCTTGTATTAAGTAAAAAAAAAAAAGATCTCCTTGCCAGAATCAATGCAGTCTGCATCAGTCGTGTAAACCTACAGTATACTGTGTGTGTGTGTTTAGAGGAATTTTAGTTACAACTTTGCGGACATCTGTTTTGCTTCTTTTTTTTTTTTGTTTTTCTCCCTTAGAAACGGCAGGCGTAGCTGGAGAGAGAGAGAGAACAGACTGAACACATTTTCTCCTTCCAGCCAAACAAATGCACTGTTTGTACCACAGGCACAATCTGATGCGCTTACATTGGCACAGGCACAATGACACGGATCAACACTGGGCTTAAAGTGCGACAGCGAACGGCACAGAGAGATTTTACTTTTAGATTGGCACAGACAAAACAAGAGTTTTAAATTATGCAGAATTTGTTTTTGTATTGATAATATATTATTTACAGGAAGGTACATATACAATTCCAAACTTTATAAGTTATGGTTATTTAGGCTCTATCAAATTATACTGGAGGTGAAATATATAATGATAGGAGCTCTAAAATGAACTAAAATTTTCAGCTTTAATTTGAGGGATTAAAATATCAAATTAAAGCACCTTCCACTGGTTTGACTATAAATAATTTGCAGTCAATGCCTTCCTACAGTAAACCTGGAACCTAGAAACATCACCAGAAGCTAGGTTTCTTCCCTGGTGATGATCTGCCAGGCCTGTACTTCAGCTGTCTTCAATCCCTGTTTGTTCTTGGGGCAATTTGCCTCTAGTGTTGCCTTCAGCAACAAAAATGCATGCTCGGTTTTATTTGGGTCAGGTAGTTTACTTGACCGTTGCAGAACATTCCACTTTTTTGCTTGTCTAGGTTTGCTTTCGTAGCATGCACCAGGTTGTTGTAGACACTTGAGAATCGATCCTCCTGCTTCTCTTAGCAGTCACATCATCAATAAATACAAGGAAAGTCCATTGGCATACATGATACAAGGGGAGTTCAAGTCAAACCCAAACTTTTAACTGTATAGAATACAAAATACAGTGGTGTGAAAAACTATTTACCCCCCTCCTGATTTCTTATTCTTTTGCATGTTTGTCACTCAAAATGTTTCTGATCATCAAACACATTTAACTATTAGTCAAAGATAACACAAGTAAACACAAAATGCAGTTTTTAAATGAGGGGTTTTATTATTTAGGGAGAAAAAAACTCCAAACCTACATGGCCCTGTGTGAAAAAGTAATTGCCCCCTGAACCTAATAACTGGTTGGGCCACCCTTAGCAGCAATAACTGCAATCAAGCGTTTGCGATAACTTGCAACGAGTCTTTTACAGCGCTCTGGAGGAATTTTGGCCCACTCATCTTTTCAGAATTGTTGTAATTCAGCTTTATTTGAGGGTTTTCTAGCGTGAACCGCCTTTTTAAGGTCATGCCACAACATCTCAATAGGATTCAGGTCAGGACTTTGACTAGGCCACTCCAAAGTCTTCATTTTGTTTTTCTTCAACCATTCAGAGGTGAATTTGCTGGTGTGTTTTGGGTCATTGTCCTGCTGCAGCACCCAAGATCGTTTCAGCTTGAGTTGTCGAACAGATGGCCGTACATTCCCCTTCAGGATTTTTTGCTAGACAGTAGAATTCATGGTTCCATCTATCACAGCAAGCCTTCCAGGTCCTGAAGCAGCAAAACAACCCCAGACCATCACACTACCACCACCATATTTTACTGTTGGTATGATGTTCTTTTTCTGAAATGCTGTGTTACTTTTACGCCAGATGTAACGGGACACGCACCTTCCAAAAAGTTCAACTTTTGTCTCGTCGGTCCACAAGGTATTTTCCCAAAAGTCTTGGCAATTATTGAGAGTTTTTTTTAGCAAAATTGAGACGAGCCTTAATGTTCTTTTTGCTTAAAAGTGGTTTGCGCCTTGGAAATCTGCCATGCAGGCCGTTTTTGCCCAGTCTCTTTCTTATGGTGGAGTCGTGAACACTGACCTTAATTGAGGCAAGTGAGGCCTGCAGTTCTTTAGATGTTGTCCTGGGGTCTTTTGTGGCCTCTCGGATGAGTTGTCTCTGCGCTCTTGGGGTAATTTTGGTCGGCTGGCCACTCCTGGGAAGGTTCACCACTGTTCCATGTTTTTGCCATTTGTGGATAATGGCTCTCACTGTGCTTCGCTGGAGTCCCAAAGCTTTAGAAATGGCTTTATAACCTTTACCAGACTGATAGATCTCAATTTTACTTTTGTTCTCATTTGTTCCTGAATTTCTTTGGATCTTGGCATGATGTCTAGCTTTTGAGGTGCTTTTGGTCTACTTCTCTGTGTCAGGTAGCTCCTATTTAAGTGATTTCTTGATTGAAACAGGTGTGGCAGTAATCAGGCCTGGGGGTGACTACAGAAATTGAACTCAGGTGTGATAAACCACAGTTAAGTTATTTTTTAACAAGGGGGGCAATCACTTTTTCACACAGGGCCATGTAGATTTGGAGTTTTTTTTCTCCCTTAATAACGTAAACCTTCATTTAAAAACTGCATTTTGTGTTCAATTATGTTATCTTTGACTAATAGTTAATGGTTTTTGATGAGCAGAAACATTTAAGTGTGACAAACATGCAAAAGAATAAGAAATCAGGAAGGGGGCAAATAGTTTTTCACACCACTGTAGGTACGAGAGTAAAAAAAAACCCTACCTTTATTTCTCTATATAATCCCCTGTTACACTAATGCACTGATCTCTTCGTTTCACTAGTGCTTGTATACCATCAAGGTAGAAAGTTTCCAGTACGGCATAGCCATGATTGGACTACCCGATTCTTATCACTAGGGCTGCAACAACTAATCGATAAAATCGATAATTATCGATAATGAAATTCGTTGTCAACGAATGCCGTTATCGATTAGTTGGGCTGCTCACGTTACTGAGGCGCGCGACCACAAGATACACAAATACACAAATAAACACACACAGATTCACAGTCGCTCGCGCAATGGAGGTTACAGAAGCGTTTGCAGGAAAAAGCGCGCGCGCCAAGTCCTCCAAGGTATGGCAGCAGTTTACATTAAACACCTCTTATCGGGCGTTAAAAGCGAGCGGTTTTCTGCCGGTCGTAGTGTCCCATGAGCGCGGATGAAGCGCCGAGGGTTTTCTACACATGTGGGCGCCCCTAGCGACGGGGAGGAATTGGCCACGACTAAAAAAAAAAAAGGAGTCAGTGAGAGAGTTCACACGGGCTTTGGTGACGTGTGTTTGTCCGGCTGCGTGGTTATACGGGGTAAAAATAAAAAAAAACCGTTGCATGCAGCTTTTTCTTGGCGTTCAAATCCCAACGAACGCAAGGAAAACACTTCTAGTTCGTTTTCTTCACGTTCAGTTTACACCTCGGAAGACCGGATATATCCTATGATCCTACAGGCTATACAGGGGGAAATGCGGGAAAAGGGAAAAATAAACAGAGTGAACCCAGTAGCGGCCATTTTTTTTCTCTCCCTACGTCCTTACGAGAATGTCTAGTATAGCAAAATGGTCTATATATATATATATATATATATATATATATATATATATAAAAAATTTATTGAGACAACAACAAAAAAGGATAAAATGCATGAGAGGATCGAAATAATGTATAAACCGTGACAAGGATGTAGCAAGAGACACTTTCATTAAAAATAATATCATAATCTAGAAGTCTATTATTCTTATTATTAAGTTGAATTAATTAAAATTTAAAATTGAGGTCATTCTTAACAACTGAATATGTCAGTGTATTTTTTTAAACTAGTGTGTGTGTGTGTATATATGTATGTGTGTGTGTGTATAATATATATATATATAAACACACACACACACAGATACACCATATCAACACTGTTAACTTGCCATCTGCAATTATTGTTAAAAAAGAATGTTGATTTACATGAACTAAGGTTTAAATGTCAAAATTAAAGATCATTATACTCTATGTGGCTAGTGTATTTTTAAAAGTTTATTTTTATACATAAATAATACCTTGATTTATGGTTTTATATTGTTAAGCAAAACAGCAAATTAAAGCGGTCACTTTTTATCCGATTAATCGATTAATCGAAAAAGAAATAGTCCAACTAATCGATTATCAAAATAATCGTTAGTTGCAGCCCTACTTATCACCTTACTATGCTTGACATCTTCTGCCAGTGTCAGTTTGTTTTATGCATTCATTCACAAGACATTGGTGGCTGAGTTGGTATAACCAGCTTAGTGGTTCTCTACCCTGGTCCTAAGGGATACCCTGGCCAGCACACCTGATTTAGCTGACTAATCATCCAATGTAGAGCCTTTTCTGAATTGCAGGGGATGCAATAGAGCAGGAAAAAAAACACAAAACTGTGTGAAACTGGGCTTCTTCCAGCACTAGTGTTGAAAACTAGTGCTACAGATTAGGAGTTGTTCATGTGTTGAGCATTAGAAGATGTTTGTTTGGCATACAATCATCTTGTGATTCTTACAGTACCAGTGTATCCACTCAGGTGATGAGAGTGCATTTGCACACTGATTAGACCCACGAGTGGTTTTATTATGGCCATGCAGCTGTTAAGTCCCTCTCCTGTCATTTCTCATCACATTGAGTGTGATGGTTGCTCTTATGTATTATTAAACATAGCTATGGTTTTCACTGTTGATTTTTTTTACCATGCAACTAGGGCTGGGCGATTTGGCCTAAAATCAAAATCTCGATTAATTGAACATTTTAACTCGATTTCGATTAATAAACGATTTTTTTTTTTTTGCCCACATAGTTCACCGCAAAGTTTTGTACAGTAAATATGCTCACAAGTGAGAGACTTTTGAATGAAGGGTGCATTATTTGATTGATTAATTGAAGGCAACACACACTATCTACTATCTATGATTATTTATTGAACATCAATGTTGAACAACTGAAATTAAACTGAAGCCACAAAAATTAAAGGGTTCATTAAATTACATTTTAAAGTATAGTTTATTAACAAAAACAGATGACAGATTTGGCCTTAAAAAATAAGATACTGTAGGCACATGCTCAGAATCTTTACAAGGCAAAGATTTTTATATAAAAAAAAAATACTTGTTTGTGATGATAAAAAGTATCTTGTGATATATTAATGTTTTGAGATTTTTAAACAATAATGAGAAACAACATTTAGACCACACACACGAGAGCTGTCTTTATCCCACAATTCAGAGTTAAATGAAGGCTATTTCACACGGCCCCAATAAACTGACATAATGGCTTAAGCATGCAATGACAACAAACATGGAATGAATTATGCAGCTATCAATCTGGGCCAGGACATCACTTTTACTATATAGTTGGGTACCTGCTATGTATTGTATAGTTCATGTTTGCTTGGCCAGAATGGTTTAAACCACCAAAATAACGTTTTATTGATAAACTGCGCAGCTTTCGGCAACGTGAACACTCCCGTTAGTAACGAGGCGAATAAGGAGCTAAACTTCAGCTGCAGAATGAGACGCTGCGCAATAAGGAGCCAAACGACTCGGAAGCTGCGAATAAGGAGCTAAACGTCAGCAGCAGAGTGAGACGCTGCGCAATAAGGAGCCAAACAACTCGGAAGCTGTTTTTATTGATAAACTGCACAGCTTTCGCCAACTCCTGTTAGTAACGAGGCAAATAAGGAGCTAAACTTCAGCCGCAAAATGAGACGCTGCGCAATAAGGAGCCAAACAAACCGGAAGCTGTGAATAAGGAGCTAACTTCAGCCTCGTGTGCTTAGGGGCATCATATCTTTCGCTAGAAAGTTAGAAACTGGTTATATCCTTGCTCCTTTTGGACACCTTTCATAAAGTGTAATGGCCACGAAAGACGACACGATCGATATCTGCTTTGGTACAGCCCCACTGCTAGCCCTGCTAGTTGACGGAGTAGCATCGGCCCGCATTTTCATGCTCTCAGTGTGGTCGTGTGGGTGATGCGTTCATATAACGGAGTTCGTGCTCCCTTTTTTGTCGACAATTTCAACATCTTTGGATAATAACTCGAGGTTAGATTCACTTTCGTCGCTGCTTCCACTCTTTTTTTTTTTTTTGTCGTCCTGGTGTCAAGTTTGCTTCACAAAGTGCGGCAGGAAATTAACTTTGACCTGCACGGCACGCGCAAGCTGCACGCTGATTGGTTGTTGTCGTGTTGTTCTGCTGTGTGATTGGCTCTTAGATTAATCCATATCGAGCAAAAAATGTCTAGAGCTTTTCATCATTTTTAAAATCAAATAAATCGCGATTCGATATGATATCGTTTATCGGCCCAGCCCTACATGCAACTACACCGAGTTTTTAAGGGATCTCCATTTATGATATTCTTCCTAACACATTTCATCCACAAAGTTGACCGTTCAGCACTATCCATACAGAATTTGATAATAATGCGTTGAAAAATTCTTAACCAAGTATCAATAATTCCAAAATTTCATTGGCTGTTTTCTTTTCTTGATGCAGCCTGATTATTTGGTCCTTCTGAAATGGTGTCTTTTTTAGTGTATACACAGATCACTTGGTTTGAAAGTTATACTCAGATTTAAGAACTGGAATAAAATATCACTCGCTTACTCATCATCTATACCGCTTATCCTGTATAAAGGGTTGCAGTGGGTCTGGAGCCTATCCCAGGATACTTAAGGCACGAGGCAAGGTACAAATCCATGACAGAGCGCGCACACACACTGATTTACACACTATGGAGAATGCCAATTAGCCTAATCTGCATGTCTTTGGACTGTCGGAAAAAACTGAAGCACCCAGAGGAAACCCACTAAGCACGGGGAGAACATGCAAACTCCATGATTCATAGAGGCTAGAATCAAACCTGGCTGGAAATTCAACCCAAGGCCACCTAAGCCACCGTGCCGGCCCATTACATGGTGCCAGAATATAAATAATAATAATAATAGTAATAATAAGGTCGACAGAGCCATTGCAGAGGAAAGAGGATGTCACAAACCAATGTGACTGTGAACTAAAGAACTCAGAACTAAAGATTGTGAACTAAAGAACCTGTTTTAAGCTCAGAAACTATATGACATTTGCTTATTGATATATTAAGACGCAAAGACATATATTATTTTTGGATTATTTAATTTAGTCTAAAAAAACCCTCCATAGGCTGAATCTTCGGCTTGCATGTTGATAAGGATGTGTGGAATAGATCGACAGTTAAAAAATGGAATCAATGCTCATTCTCCTCCATACAGACTAGGTGATTAGCTCACAAATTAAATTGATCTGGAATCTCTATAAGTACAACAGATGGTTCTGTTCATTCCTATTCATTATCTTTCTAGTGTGCGCATGTATTTCAATTAGTGGCCAAACGCTCTCATTCCACAGGTAGAGAAAGGCATTTCTGTTTTGAATTTAAAACCACAGTTGTAAAAGGTAATGTGTAATAAATATTCCTGAAAATAAAAAAAAAGAAAAGAAAATCAAAAGCATAGTGAGAAATTAATTACCGTTACAGCATTTGTAGAAACATTTATGAAAGTACTGAGTATAGTGTTAAATGTACTGTATAGCCAGATAATATACAGCACAGAAGAGAGAATATAGTATTATAGTATAGAAAATAAAGATAGTATGGAGAATAATGATATGAATAGTAAGTACACTATAAAGTATAAGTATATAGTAAGTATACTGGGCAGAATAGTGAGTATAATAGATGAGAAATAGGGGACAAATAATAGAAATAATGATTATATGCAGACAAAAAAAAGGTAGTTGACAATGTTGATTGAAAGAGTAATCATTGTAAAGAATATAAAAGGGAACAAAGGTGTGGATAGTAAAAAAAAAATGCATTTCCCTACTATATACTGTATTGAGAGCTGTGAGTAAAGAGGGAAACATGAATATGCTGGATAAAATGAATCAAGAAAGAAAGTGAGATGAGAAAAGTAATTGATGACCAAGAACAGATACAAACTACTGAGGAGTGGAGTTACTATAATGAGAAAGATTAATGCTCAGTACTTTCTAAGTTTACATCCCTTGAACTTGGGTAAGCAGAATGTTCCTTGCCTTTTGAAAGCTCTCCCAACCTTTCATGGTGCAACTCTACTGTAACCAATGGCAACCATGGTGAATCCAAACTCAAATGATCTGGATTATTATTATTATTTTTTCCTACAGACATACAGAGGTGCCTTAGAAGTCACTGCATGAGTTGCTGTTAGTACCGAATTGAAAGCCTATAGCAAAATGCATATTTGACAAGTAGTGGGAAAAGAGAAGAGAACTACAGTAATGGATTGTGAATTTCTTACTTTGGGACCACGGGTGCTGTGCAGTGGTGAAGCTTCAAGTGCGAGCTTGCTTTCATCTGAAAGAGAAGGGAAACAAGTAATCACAGCAAGCTCACTTCCTTTTCAAAAATTCATGCTTCATTTTGGGAGTTTGATCAATATTTCAGTTTTTACTTTACTTTAATGATTCTTTACACAAAACAGGACGAACAGACAATATAAAAAAAAAAGTACTTTTGTACTAAAACGCACTTATGCTCACTGATGTTTGCATGTATGTGTTTAAAAAAAAATGGTGTTAAGTAAAATCAAAATATATCACCAGATTTCACAATCATCATTTTCCCGTCTAAGACTCCATCTGTTTTCCCTCACATGCATGTAAACTCATCGAACTGTCTTTCACACTCCTTCTTATTTACACCTTCACCCCTTTCCTCACGCTCTCGCTCATCAGACAGCGTGGTACTTCTTTGCGTCTCACATGATTTAATCAGGAGAGTGTTGGTGAGCTGCACTGATGCCTCGTTAAGCTCGACATGACAGATGAGCAGTCTTTGGTTTTTCACCGCGGCTGACAGCAACAAAGAATGTGCTACCGTCACAAACTATCCGACAAATCATAAGCGGCTGACAGAGTTCAGATCATTACAAAATGAAACATGCCACACTTCCAACTTTGTATAATCTGTCTGTAATTAAACAAACTTGATTCCTGTAGCTTTGGTGAGCAGTACTGGTTAAACTGGAATTACTGGTATCCTACAGAGATGGCTGATGATCCACTGATGATCGTTTTTAATTTCCTCTACTAGTCATAGATTTTGTTAATATGTGTATGCATGTCATGCAGTGAGTTAATGAGACTGTCGAAGTATTGATCAGAAATGATAGGATGTTACAGATCCTAAGTCATAAATCAAATCAGTCATATATGATCATGCATCTGCTTCTCATCACTCATCCACTTCAATCAGCCCATAATGCATACCATTATTCTGAGAATAAAAAAGGAAATTGCTGTTAATATGCATAGGTGCTGAGTTATTCTTAAAAAAAAAAAACATTAAACTATTAGTCAGTTCTGCAAACAGTGGTAGATGTTTCGCCTGCCATGCGAAAGGCCCGGGTTCGATTCCCAGTCAGTGCCCAAATCCCCCAGCCACTGGATACAGTGCCAATCCCAAGCCCGGATAAAATGGGAGGGTTGCGTCAGGAAGGGCATCCGGCGTAAAACCTGTGTCAAGTTGTTGTGCGGACTGGATATTCCGCTGTGGCGACCCCTTGCCGGGAGCAGCCGAAAGACCAACAACAACAGATAGTTCAACAAACAATGCTTTACATGAAGACGGTATGCGGTCTCTGGATAAGGGCATCTGCCAAATGCCATAAATGTATGTTCTATTACCTTGATTTTGTAATTTATTGACAAGTGTAATGTTTTGAAAAAGGTTTCTGAAAAAGGTTTCTCCAAATTTGAAAGAAAAGAAAAGGTTCTTTCATATAGTCTTTCATTATTCTTCTCATCATTGCGTAACTCATTGGAATTCCTTCCTTCTCTGGCCAAAATATCAAAAACACTGTCACTCACATGGTGGGACACACAGACTAAAGTTCCGGCTAATCCAGTCAAACCTTGGATTGCGAGGATAATTTATTCCAGAAGCATGATTTTATATCAAAACATATCAAAGGGAATTTCCACATCAGAAATAATGTATAAAATAAAAGTATAAAATGATTTTAAAAAATGACCTGCACATTACCTTTGAAAAGAATCCTGACAAAGCAGTGTTTCCGTTAGTACGTGTGCTCACAATGTTATAATAAACAGTACACACGCATTCGGATGTCGACTATACGAGTGACGCACGTGCACTGAGACTGAGCATGGGAGATGATTACCCATAATCACGAGAGAAGAACCATTGGCTTAGTTGTGATCATGTGACGCTCTTAAAATATGGGTTGAGACAGGTGGCAACACTATATATTTCACGTATCTTTTCCTTACTTGAATAGTTTTATTAGATGGCACCTTTTACTATTACTCTGCTTGAAAAGAAGAGTACCTGTACTTTTGATTCTGCATGTCACTGCGTTACCTAAATACTGTACATGGGTGTGTGGTATTTGAATCGAAGATTTCTCCACCTGCTGCCTATTATGCATTATTGCATAACTTGGCTTTTCTTCTATACATAATTCAACAGGTGTTTGAAATCGGAAGTAGAGCTGGTTGCAGACAGTCACAAAAAGAGCAAGTTAATCGAGAACACAGAGAAAGAAAGAGAGATGGAGAGAGAGTGAGAGAGATGGAGAGAGACTACTAGACTACTGTATGCTAATACAAAGCATGTACTTGTAATACTTTGAAGGTGAGTACTTCTGAAATTTCACTTGGGGAAATTAGTCAAATGGAGGCCTTGTACTTCTACTTGAGTACTATTTGCCCTAGGGAATCTCTGCTTTTACACAAGTATAGAATTTGTGTACTTTGCACACCTCTGTTGGCCAGACACATTGACCAGCATATGAACCAAAAGAGAATGCAACAAAGACAAGACACTAAAGCACACAGACATGAAATGACAGTCATTGAGACATGGACCAAAAATTTAACAGGCATATGGACATACTAAACAACAGAAACATGGATACACACAGAAACTGACAAACTGATTGACAGTCACTCAGACACATAGACCAAAACATATGACAATACTCAAACCGACAAACAGACTGACTAGCATCAGAAGCCGACTATCCTAGATGTCTCCTGAGATAAAGGCTCAGAATTTTGTTTACTTTTCAGAGAAAATGCCTTCTGGTAAGTAGCTACTGTGAAAGTTGTCTACGGAATGGAAGTCAGTCTAATCCCTCCTTAAGTGGGATTAGTTTAACTAAAGGATGGACGGTAAATCTGGTAAAAAACACTTAAGTAAATTGATTGGCTTTAGAATTTGATTTCTGCCCATGCTAACACAAATATCCGGTATTGGCGCAGCATAGTCCGAGAACATGTTTTTGTATTACACGTCAGGTGGGACACGCAAGCAATAATAACGTGGTCCACGGCTGTTAGTATTACTGGGCCTAATTATAAAATTACCGTGATTGATTGAACCGGAATACTCTCACTGTGGGAGCTTTGTGTTCAGAAAAACACAAAAGGTAATTTGCTCTGGAATTATTACCAATTTGGAGCGATTAAAATCACACATCTAGTTGGTAATCACTTAAATTACCTCCCCTGCTTAAACTAATCCAACTCTGGAACAGCTTCAGGTAAGTTTGACTGAAAATGCCGGATTCCCTGTTTAATGGTCCACACAATTGTGCAACTTCAGCAGGGCACAAGAACACACACTCTATCAGACACACAGATCTATAGGAACTGCAAGGCATGGCAGCTTTCAAGTGGGTCAGCCTTGAGAAAACAGTTTAATAATGAGCCATAAGGTTTACATTAAGTGAGGTTTAACCAAGCGTGCATAAAGCTTGTATTGCAAAGTGAAGCCCATAATGCAGTTAGAGGAGAGAAAAGCAGAGTGACCAAACTGTTTGTGAAGTTCATAAGGGTTATTTTTACAGTTTGCACAATCCTTAAACAGACATCATAACCCCAGGTGAGATCTGTGTGTGTGTGTGTGTGTGCTATTATTTTAAAGTAATACAAAGACGAGCCACATTTAAATGAAAACTCCGTCCGTCCGTCCAAACATGCTCCACTAGAGTAGGGTAGGGGTAACAGTTGTTAAGGCACCAGACTACTGATCAAAAGGTCCCAGGTTCAAACCCCAGAACCACCAGATTGCCAGTGTTGGGCCCCTGAGCACGGACCTTAACTCACAAGGCTGTCTGCCAAATGTCGTAAATATACTGTAGGTATTCAACAATAAAAATGAACAAATGTCTCTCTCCATTTTCCTCCCATAGTTCAAGAGATGGCAAGAAAATGAGCCTCCAATAACCAACTGGACTCTAACTTAGACACTTCCAGCCTCCTAACACACAGTATGATTGAAGATCAATCGCTGTTATCCGTTATCACCCAAATGAGGATGGGCTCCCTGTTGAGTCTGGTTGCTCTCAAGGTTTCTTCCTACTGCCATCTCAGGGAGTTTTCATCAGCTCGACCTAGCCTAGCATGTCCATTCTCCTTTGACGTCTTTCACCACAAAAGTGTTTACAGTTGAAATATTACCGCTCATTTAATGTTTTTTGTACTATTATTGGTAAATTCTAAAGAGTGATGAGTATGAATATTTCTTAAATACCTAAACTATCCAGTCTTGCACTAACAAGTGAGCCACAGTTCTTTTTTTCCCCGCAGTTACATGTGAATATTAATTAAAGCCATTTAACTCTACAAGCTGTAAAATTACTGGCTGATTGGCTAATTGCATAAATAAGCAGAGGTACACATGTTAAAAAAACAAAAAAGAAACAAAAAAAAACTGTACAATGAGTGCATTAAAAATAAAGAATTAATTTCATCAGGCCAAAAGAACCTTTTTTCTTCCTTTCCTTCACACCACCCCCCACCCCGCCAACTGCCTTTGATCCATTTGGATCCTCTTGTGTAATTTCCATCCTCTATCTCTAACCCTTATACAGTATATTATTGTATAGACCTTTTGCAGGTCCATGACTACTATGACGTCAATCACAACAGCAGGCAGCAGAAGTACCATATAAAAAGCACATAAAAAAGTAACCTAGCAATTGACAGCTTCTGTTCTTTGATTGTGACTGGTTTTAAATGTGGGTTTTGGCACTGGCATTAAGTAAGTAACATCGCTTTTGCTGTTCACAAGTGGCCAGAACCATGGGAGACGGAAGTTGTGACGTCAGGGACAAAAGGTCTATACTTTACCATACAGCCTTATACATCATTCCCCCTTTCAAATGTCCTTCTTTTGAACAGGTGAAGAGAAAAAAATTCTGTTTCAACTTCATGCTTAGTTCTAAATATATTTTTTAGTGATCTTACCTTATGGTTTGGATGGTTACAGGGTCTACCCATTCATATTCTTTATTATTTGTAAGTACTTTTAAGCATAAACAATACAAAATTTTGCAGTTCGTTAATCAAAGTGGTGTGGTGGACAGTAAAAGGCCTTTTATTCCCCTCTAAAGTTGTTGAAAATGAACTCTGAAAAAGTTACCTTGGGAGGTGACATGCCATTTCTTAGACTGAGGCTTGTCTTGGGAGATTGATTTTGATGTCACATTGGAAGTGGTGCCTTCTGTGTTGCTCGTAAACTTGAATTTGATAACGCTTCTCTCTGCATCAGTCTGAAACATAAAAGAGAAAACTAAATGTGGACTTGCTTGGACTTTATATAAGTTTAATACATCATGCTTGAAAAAATACCTTAATCCTAAATGTCACCAAATCTTAAACCGAACTTCTCAAGGCCATCATTTCATGGGCAAAACATAATTCTAGAAAACATGCATCAGGTATGAAGGGCTGATGGGTTCATCTCTGATGTGTCTGCGACAGCCCTGTTTCAGATATAATCTGTCTGACAGTAGATACTCTGATGTTACTGCACTGCTTCATCTAATGATGCTAATTGACTTTAATATGACAGTGGCACAACAGGATGGAACTAATACACTAATGATGGTGTAATGGCTGTAATGGTGGTTAGAGTCGGCCCATAGGACTCGCAAAGATCCTCTACACTCCTCCTGAACTGATCTGCGTGGACAGTGATGCTCTTTCACTAGCCCTTAGCTATGAATATAGCAATTACATAATTACACTGGCACCATTATTATAATTGTAAGATGGTAGGATTTCAGCTTAAGTACAGGATATGTGTATGTGTGTATGTGTGAGTATATGCAGTGCTTAAAAAGAAAAAAAAGAGGAAAAAAATCTGCTTGCAAGATAAAAAGTTTTGAAACTTTAAATGTTAAGCTCATACTAAGTGTTCATTTCCTGTTTTTTTCCATGATTGGCTGGCATGCTTTGTTTTTATGACACCTCCTTCCTCAGTTTTCAGGATATTCTCCCAAAAATAGTTGGGCATACACAAATGTAACTTTTTTTTTTTTTTTATCATTTGAGAAATAGCTGGCTAAAAGCACCAGAATACATTTTTGAAGGTGTGAATATAAACAAAATTTATTTTTTTATTAATTATCTTTAGCACAAGTTCTTCATGTTGGCAGTGCATAAAACTTTACACACCAACACCATCCAAGTTCCTGGTCTCTGGTTTTGATACCAAATGTAGCACTTGTCTTCTTACTTGTATTTACTATTGTAATATGTTGTCTAACTTTACCTGCTGTGTGTGTGCTGTATAAACCATAACTCCGTAAGGGTTGGGTAGGGCACCACCCAGCAGTCTAACACACACACTTTCACACGGGCCATCAGGATCGGAGAAAGGACTCCACACCCCCCAGCGCACACACTGCATAAACACTGCCCTCTGCACGACCATGGACGGCATCTAGTAAAAAATAAATAAATAAATAAATCAAGAATCAAAATGGGTGGCTGCTGTAATGTCAAATCGAATCATCATTTTTTAACTCCTTTCAGAAGTGATGGAGTGAAGCGGCGACTCACTGTAGTGGCATTTTCATAATGAATAGACAGATAGGTTTACTGCCTTCTCACATGATTTTGGTGATATTCATAAAGCATATATATTAACTGGTTCCTCGTTTATACAGTAGTGTGCAAAAGTCTTTGGGTACCATAATATCTTTAGTACTACTTTGTTATACATGTTTATCAGGTCTGCATTATTATGCATGAAACAATTAGCTATTTACAAACATAATAAATAAATGAATGAATGAATGAATGAATGAATAAATCAATAAGTAGCCTACAGAGAGTTCATGAAAACAGAAAGTGTAGCAAAGTTACAAGAAGAACTCTATTTTCTCATATTTTCCAGCATGCTCAGTAAAACCTAACAGATGTTTTACTTACAGTGCTGTGAAAAAGTCTTGGGTATATCCAAAAAAAAAATTTTAATGACGTGAGCAAAGTTGGCATTGAAAACATTTCTACATAAAATAAACTTATATAAGGAGCAGTAATGCAATAAAATAAGCGTGAGCAATATTTGGTGTGAAAAATGTTTGCTGTTTGCTTTTATTGTTGTTTTTTGTCTAAAAAGTTGCCGCTTTATATAATATGCTGCTTTCTTTTCTGGCACACAAGTATTTTTTTCTGTAACTTTGGTGGAATATTTGTACTGACTCAATAAATCAATAACAAAGTTGTACAAAAATGTATTAATTTATTAATAGTAATAGTACTACTACTAATAATAATAATAATAATAATAATGATAATAATTCATTCATTCATCTTCTATACCGCTTTATCCTGTATTTAGGGTCGCGGGGACCTGGAGCCTATCCCAGGAGACTCTGGGCACGAGGCAGGGTACACCCTGGACAGCGTGCCAATCCATCGCAGAGCACACACACACACACACACTCATTCACACACTATAGTCAATTTGGGAACGCCAATTAGCCTAATCTGCATGTCTTTGGACTGTGGGAGGAAACCCACCAAGCACGGGGAGAACATGCAAACTCCATGCACACAAAGACGGGAATCGAGCTTGGCCGGGAATCGAACCCGGACCCTGGAGGTGCAAGGCGACAGTGCTAACCACTACACCACCGTGCCGCCACTAATAATAATAATAATAATAATAATAATAATAATAATAATAATGCAAAATTCAAACAAGAAATACATTTACACCATTAAGCAGTAAATACATTGAAACAATAATTAATAGATAAAACAACTGACCCTGTCATCACCTAAAACATTCATAATCACATGGAGATTTGAGTGCATACTTATATCATGTCGGATAGGTGCTTCTGAATAAATGGGCAGATGATTTTAAAGCGATTGGAGAGTCTATATTATGAATGTTTTCAGGAACTGAACTCTAGAGACGAGACTAACCCTAGGCTCTAGAGCCCATGGTAGTAAGGGGGTATGAAGAGGGGCCTTGATGAAGATGAGTGAAGGGTGCAAGAGGGGGTGTAAAACTGTACGAGCTCTGATGGATATGGATCAGCCAGATTACGAAGTGTTTTAAAATAAGACGAGAAACGTTTCCGAGGTGGAAACATTGTTAATATGGGACTCGAAGGACAGAGTACTATTCAAGTTGACCCCAGGTTTTTGACCTGAGGATTATACTTGGTTCTCTGTTAATGAACTAACAGAAATTTATCTTGGATTACATCATCCACATTCCTGCAAATGAGATATTAGTATAGAAACTGAATGAGCACTTACTGTCAGGGGAAAAATCGCACCATATACTTGAAACAAATCTCTAGGTAACTTGCCAATCTTAGTTTGTTATAATGTTCAAGACATTAGCCAAGTTAGTGTACAAGTAATAGAATCATGCTCACAGTCAATTGAGCTCGGTGCATTTAGTTAGTAGTTAAGCAAAGTAGACTAGATGTTTTAAAATTAGGGTGACCTCATGACTTTACTGAACCAGGTTAGAAGAAATGGAACAGGGCTTTTAGGGCCTTGCCTTAAGTAAGAAAAATAGAGTTTTGTCCTTGCGTCTGTGATAAGAGGGAGTCCCGAGTGGTAGGAATGTTAGCCAAAAAAAAGCCAAAAAAAAAAGCCCCCCCCCCCCCCCCCCAAAAAAAAAAAAAAAAAAAAAAAACATATGTTGCTGTGACAACACTAATTATAAACGCCTGAAGGACTGGATTTAGATATGTTATTTTAGCAGAAACTCCTCAGGCAAAGCACATCACTGATCGCTGAATAATCACGGCTAACACAAAATATAGTATGAAAAATGAAAAAGTATTAAATAAAGTGGGAGAGAAAAAGAATGCATAAATATGTGTGTGTATATTGAAAGTAGGCAAGGCACAGAGCGACAGATTAGCAGGCTCTTGACACTCTGTTGTGTGTGTGTATATATATTCCTCACACCCTCCATCTACTTTCCTCTTAATCTCATATATACACACATACATACATACAGTGGTGTGAAAAACTATTTGCCCCCTTCCTGATTTCTTATTCTTTTGCATGTTTGTCACACTTAAATGTTTCTGCTCATCAAAAACCGTTAACTATTAGTCAAAGATAACATAATTGAAGACAAAATGCAGTTTTTAAATGAAGGTTTACGTTATTAAGGGAGAAAAAAAACTCCAAATCTACATGGCCCTGTGTGAAAAAGTGATTGCCCCCCTTGTTAAAAAATAACTTAACTGTGGTTTATCACACCTGAGTTCAATTTCTGTAGTCACGCCCAGGCCTGATTACTGCCACACCTGTTTCAATCAAGAAATCACTTAAATAGGAGCTACCTGACACAGAGAAGTAGACCAAAAGCACCTCAAAACCTAGACATCATGCCAAGATCCAAAGAAATTCAGGAACAAATGAGAACAAAAGTAATTGAGATCTATCAGTCTGGTAAAGGTTATAAAGCCATTTCTAAAGCTTTGGGACTCCAGCGAACCACAGTGAGAGCCATTATCCACAAATGGCAAAAACATGGAACAGTGGTGAACCTTCCCAGGAGTGGCCGACTGACCAAAATTACCCCAAGAGTGCAGAGACAACTCATCCGAGAGGCCACAAAAGACCCCAGGACAACATCTAAAGAACTGCAGGCCTCACTTGCCTCAATTAAGGTCAGTGTTCACGACTCCACCATAAGAAAGAGACTGGGCAAAAACGCCCTGCATGGCAGATTTCCAAGGCGCAAACAACTTTTAAGCAAAAAGAACATTAAGGCTCGTCTCAATTTTGCTTAAAAACATCTCAATGATTGCCAAGACTTTTGGGAAAATACTTTGTGGACCGACGAGACAAAAGTTTAACTTTTTGGAAGGTGCGAGTCCCGTTACATCTGGCGTAAAAGTAACACAGCATTTCAGAAAAAGAACATCATACCAACAGTAAAATATGGTGGTGGTAGTGTGATGGTCTGGGGTTGTTTTGCTGCTTCAGGACCTGGAAGGCTTGCTGTGATAGATGGAACCATGAATTCTACTGTCTACCAAAAAATCCTGAAGGAGAATGTCCGGCCATCTGTTGGTCAACTCAAGCTGAAGCGATCTTGGGTGCTGCAGCAGGACAATGACACAAAACACACCAGCAAATCCACCTCTGAATGGCTGAAGAAAAACAAAATGAAGACTTTGGAGTGGCCTAGTCAAAGTCCTGACCTGAATCCTATTGAGATGTTGTGGCATGACCTTAAAAAGGCGGTTCATGCTAGAAAACCCTCAAATAAAGCTGAATTACAACAATTCTGAAAAGATGAGTGGGCCAAAATTCCTCCAGAGCGCTGTAAAAGACTCGTTGCAAGTTATCGCAAACGCTTGATTGCAGTTATTGCTGCTAAGGGTGGCCCAACCAGTTATTAGGTTCAGGGGGCAATTACTTTTTCACACAGGGCCATGTAGGTTTGGATTTTTTTTCTCCCTAAATAATAAAACCCCTCATTTAAAAACTGCATTTTGTGTTTACTTGTGTTATCTTTGACTAATAGTTAAATGTGTTTGATGATCAGAAACATTTTGTGTGACAAACATGCAAAAGAATAAGAAATCAGGAGGGGGGCAAATAGTTTTTCACACCACTGTATATATATATATATATATATATATACATACACCTGTATACACACACACACACAAATATACATACATTTACATTTAGTCATTTGGCAGATGCTCTTATCCAGAGCAACTTACATTTTTATCTCATTATACATCTGAGCAGTTGAGGGTTAAGGGCCTTGCTCAAGGGCCCAACAGTGGCAAATTTTTGGTTGTGGGGATTGAAACTGGGATCTTCCGAACCGTAGTTCAATGCCTTAACCACTGAGCTACCCCTGGCCCATACACACTGTATATTGGCTGAGCAGTTAGTATATAATATAATCATCATTAGACTGAGCTGATGTACTTTAAATAACGGACATTAGTCACAAAACATGAGTAAATATACAAATAAACAAATGAGTAATCAATTATATTATTATACAAATACATAAAAATACATGAACAAGCAAATAATAATAATAATAGTAATAATAATAATAGTAGTAGTAATAATAATAATAATAATAATAATAATAATAATAATAAGTATTTATAAGCCACGTTCATGCCATTCACACTGAGTGAATAAAATAAATAAATGTAATCAGAAAACATAAATAAATAATTGAATATGTAAACAAATGGTAAACAAATTACATTATGCGTGAGCAGTGCAATAAAACAAACAATAAACAAACAAAAATAAATAAAAACTAAAATGTTAAACAAATCAATGTGAAATAAAATAAAACTAAAGCTAAATAATAAGTTAATTAATGAAAACACACAAGCAAACAAACAAGTGTGCATACCACTTTAATCTCATTTTTGCTGGAGCCAGTAACTGAAATTAGTGAGAAAACTTAAAACTTTCTTTCTTAGAATGGCATGTAGGGGGAGAGAAAAAGAAAAAACGGATTTCGTAACCATCCCGTGGGATACAACATAATGGCTAATCCTTTATAAGCTGGTCAGGCTCAATATGATGTAATTAATCAGGAACGAAAAAGAAAAGCTACAAGTCGGCCCTTATTTTTCCTTCTCTTGCATGTTTTCCTCACACCCTCCATCTACTTTCCTCTTAATCTCAGTTTATTCCTTAATCTTTCTCACCCCTCAGTGTCTATCCTCTCACACACATCCTCACACACTCACATATACCTTGCAGTGTGATATAAGGATGGCAACATGATATATCTGGTCTAAGATGCATCTTCTGTGTGATAAATACTCTGCACTTCAGCAAAGAGCACTAATGTAAGAGATTCGTCTTTGGCACACAGATCCATCACACGGCTGAAGAGATGCTCTGCAATAAAACATCCCGCACTGGCTTAACGTGTGCGACGCCTGCCAAAACCATTACGCATTTCACTGAACACATGCTCACTATACATAACAAATGTACACCCACTAATGCTTTTCACATGCTCTACACGCATCATCCTTTAATATGTGCAAAGAATGGCAAGACACAATACAGCACTAGTCTGAGCTCAGACATCGATTCTCCTATTCTTACAATAACAGTGTTTTCGGTTAAAAACTGTTTGTTAAAAACAAAACAAAAAAAATTGGTAACATACAGTACTGTGCAAAAGTCTTGAGCCACCCCTCATTACTTTGTATAAAATTGTTTTAGGCTGCAAAGTGTTGCAAACCGCAAAGTGCCTACAAATACAGTACTGTTTAAAAACTTGTTGTTTATAACTAGCAGCAACCTCATTACCCCTCTTGTCTATTCCAACCACTCGGCATTCAGCATTAGCTGTATACTATTCACCGGCATGAACATCTGTCATCATCTGCACCTGTTTAGATGGTTTTATTCATGCTTGATCATTTGTAGATCATTGTATGGCTTAACACACACACACGCACACGCACACACACACACACACACAAATCTCTGAAAAAGTCAAAATCTAGCAAAAAATGAGAGACAAAAAAGTAATTCAGGATGTATGGAAAACTATTAATTAAGATTACAAAACAAAATAAATTAATTAAAATTACTCACTCATTGTCTATACCGCTTCATCCTGGATTCAGGGTCACGGGGGGCATGGAGCCTATCCCAGGAGGCTTAGGACACGAGGCGGGGTACACCTTAGACAGGGTGCCAATCCATCGCAGGGCACACACACATACACACACTCACAAACTCATTCACACACTACGAGCAATTTTGGGACCACTAATCAGCCTAATCTGCATGTTTTTGGACTGTGGGAGGAAACCGGAGTACACGGAGGAAACCCATCAAGCACAGATAGAACATGCAAACTCCATGCACACAGAGACGGGAATCGAGCCTGGTCGGGAATCGAACCCGGACCTTGGAGGAACAAGGCGGCAGTGCTAACCACTACACCATCGTGCCGCCTTAATTAAAACATTTTTAAATAAATAAAAAATAAATACATTTAAAAATGAATTAATAAACACATTAAACATAAATTAAGAAATATAAAGAAAGCCTGGCTCTTTGGAAGCAAAGCATGAAGAAACAAAGGTGGCTCAAGACTTTTGCACAGTTCATCAAACATGGTCTCAGCATCTCATGCTGCTCATTTCCTCCATTTAATATTAGCTAATACAGATTAGCAATGATATGTAAATCAGCATATAAGCAACTACCTACTATTAGCAACACTAGCTGTTTTGTTTGAACAACTTTTTGACCTTGAAAAATTTACTTTGTGATCCAAATGGGTGGTTTCGTTGCGGGTGCAGACCTGCTCCTCGAGCCAATGTAGGCGACACACATTTCATTTTGGAGCTTTTCCCGCAGGAGCGTAAGCTAATGAAGATGATCAAGCTCGCATCCCTCTCTAGAGGGGCTGCGGAAGGGAGGACACACTTTACACACACGAACACAAATGATTTCCGGCTTTTATGGGTTAGGGCTCAGATGGCGCAAGGCAGGGACACAGGTGATAACTGCTTGGAGGGATTGGAAGGGCTCAGGCGCATAATCTGTCGAAAATGAGATAGCATAAGCATGCTGCGTTTCAGCTGAGAGTGTCTACATGCCAGGCATGCAGACGTAATTAAGGCCAAATACTTGGGTCACACTTAGACAGGTCACATCTGAAAGGACTTTGAATAACGTGCTGATATTGTAATACAACAAATCATTTATAATAGTTTGTACTACTGTACAACTTGGTTATTATTTTACCAGATTTATCATCAGTAGTCTTAAAAATAACCAGATTAATCTCAACTCTCCATCTTACCAAACTAGAAAAATACTTTTTCAGAAATGAAATCTACAGATACATTTTCTATAGATACAACTGCTAATTATTCTTAAACAGAAACTTATTTTATTTTACCATAGGTCTGGTCATCAAGTTTTCTTGCTCTGCACCCCGACCGTGAGGTACGTCACCGGGAACGCAAGTACGATGTAAGTAATCAGAGCCAAATTCTACAATCATTGTTCAGTGCAAAAAGATCAGCTGGAACTCATATGAAGCTTCTGTAGTCCGGCTGGGATTAATCAAATTACAATACATTTAACTCTTATCTTTCCCTCTAAGCCATAAAGTAAGTTCAAGTTGCTTGAAATACACAGGAAATCAGGAAATCAACCGACCATCGACTAAAATTAATGATCACCCCTATTTAAGCTATAAACATTGACTTGATAGCTTAGGCTAATAATAATAATAATAATAATCCAGAAATCACAAGGTCAAATTTTAATGATGCAACAGCTAACTGGGGCCAAAGAGTAAACCTCACAACAATAACGGATACATATTTTTTAAAACTGAAGCTACACTGCCTAGCCAAATAAACATTGTTTTAGATTGGCCTGCATCACACAAACATTTTAATGAAGTGTATTAAGAATTGCACCACATATTAGTAAAACCTGTAAGGATAATGCTGAACTATCAGGTTCACAGAAGAAATAATGTGGTTGGAAAAACGTCACAAATGACTGATGGGCTTTGCACCCACATCTCCATAGTACTGAAATGAAAAGATGAACAATAATACCTTAAAGTCATCCGTCAGTTTATTTCTGTTGAAATTCTCCTAAAATCTATTAGCGTGTTGATTTATCACAGTATGCGTAATATACAGTAAATGTTTGAAGTGTGTGTGCACCGCCTCGCTGTAGACAGTGTTCATACTGTATCATTCACAAAGATCCTCAACCTGGATTCGTGTAACAAAGGTTGCTGCAGACTTCTGCAAAAGGAGACGATTTGCTTGCGTGATGCGGGCACAGACTTGGCTGTACTTCACAGTTGAACACACTCTACCTTAACATTCCCCACAAGTAGGTATCAGGTGCTATAAGATCACCTGATACCTGAATGATGAATATGGGAAGGAATATGTTCTGCCACCTCAAGACCACTTCCCCAATGAGCGGAAATAATACTCAACTATGAATACTTTTTCCTCTGTCGAGGGACCCATTTTCAACAACAAATGCATAACACAACTACAGGGAACACATGTGTCTCAAGCTATGCCCCGTCAACAAACCCATATACGTGTCCGAGATGCACGAGTTTCAGTACTGTATATTTTGGTGCATACCGTACTGGTGTTTATTCAGCCTACCTTTTATATTCGTTTCCCCATTTGGCATTGAGGCACTTGGCTATAGCCTTCTATCCTGCTTTTGCTCCTGTCGTCAGGTGGTAAAGCATATACAATATATTTATGTCAAGGTAAGATTTTTTTTGTCATCATACATATTTGTATCTAAAATCATAAGCGTGTCATACTATTAAAATTTCTATAAACACATAGCATGAAACAATCAGACAGAACGCAATGAAAAAATAAGAGAACATCTGTGTTAAGAAAATAGAAGCCATTCTTTGGCTATAAACAGGAGTTTTGTGTTTGGGTTTTGCTTTGAAATGCCAATGCATGGTGATGTCTACTGAATGAAAAGCTGTCAACACGTTGAAAGAAGAACGTTAGGCACTGCTACGCTACATTCTACGCTACTTGGAGCTGCCAGCTTGACTGACAGATAAAAAAATCAAAAATAAAAAAAATAAAAAGACTAGAATGCGAATGATCCACAAGTCCACTGCAACATTTTTTGCAATGTACTGAGATGAAGCAGAGTGTGCAAATCATCATGGGATAAATGATCCCAGTATTCACACCAGTAGGGGTTGAGTCGGTCTCTATACGCCTAGTGCTAAACACCATCCAGGCTAATTAATCATCACTGAGGTTACGGCACCACTCAAATGTAGGTAAGGAGTAGTGCTGCATAAAATGATAAACCACTACATTAAAACCATTAATGTTAAAGCCACTGTAAGCTTTGGGGTCCCCTTGTGACCCCTCAGAATATGGCTCCACAAGGCCTCTGGGTATGTGCTGAATACCCATGAACCTGTTCTCAGTTTACTGGTGAATACCTGCCAGTGCTGTTGATTTTATGTCTGATCGGGATAATTTGTATATGTTTGAGCTGCAAAAATACAAATACAATAAATATAATTGTATAAAACAAACAAACAAATATGAATAAATGCAATATGTCTAAACGCAATAAAGAACTAGAAAGTAAATTGAATTGAAAGCAAAATTTCTGGGTACTGTTGATTTAGGCACAGGCCGAGTAATAACACCAAAACTGTAATTTCACAAGAGAGGTGGCTTATTACAGGAAGGAAAATCTATCATTTGTGTGGCTGATTACAACGCCTACACAAACAAATGCTAAAAACATTTGATTGCATCCCGCTGCAACATCTCAATGCAGACTGACTCACCTGTCTACAACAATACAGAAAGAAAATGTACAGACCTGCTCATTTCCATTTGTACAAAGAATATTTTCAGTATGACGGTGTAAAATGTCACAACGCACAAAAGGATTCTAGAGTGCAATAAACATTTTAGCATAAAATGAGTGAAGCAGTAATAGAAAAGAACTTGCATTCAACGATCTCAACCCAAAACTGAGCAAAAGCACAACCAAAGTTGTTCTACAAGAGAAATGCATTACCCAGGTAGACGTACAGTAAGAGTGCAATATGCAGTACTACACGTGATTCTATGTCCTGAAAAATCAGAAGCACAAGAAGTATAGGTCTGTTAACAAAAGCAACAAAATTACAGAACCAAAAAAATGTAATTACAACAAATAATCAAAATGATGAAAAAAGAAAGAAAAGAAACTAAAGAGAGAGAGAGAATATTTACAGTAGTTCCATTTCCGGTTCCTATTTCCAGCTTGCAATTAATTATTAGCAAATTACATTACAAAAAGTATGTTTTTTAGGTAAAATCTTACCTAAGAAATATCTTCCTCAACCAAAGAATGGTTTTATTTTATATATATTTTAGTGGCATAAATTTCTCCTCTCTGTATGTTAATGTATTTTTTTTAACAATAATTTCCTGGTTTTGATACTTTTCTGTATTCTCGATTATAAATAATAATTTTACAATAATCTTTTATGTCTGTGATGTGACCCATACCATCATAACAGAAACTGAATTTGCCCTAATAAACACCATGTTGATACTGTACACTTGCGTCCTGCTTCCTCAACCCATATTCAAACATGTAGTTTATTTGTGCTAGTCTGAATCAGTGGACCAGTCTATAAACTTGCCCCCTTTTCCCTTTGACTCAGTTTCATGTTAGTTACACATAGAATTATCCATGGGAAGTCAAGTTAAGGACATTCCCTCTGCTCATTGCTTAAACGAGTTTGGGGTGGGAACAAGGACGTAAACATGGGGGAAAAAAAATCCATGTTCTGTAGGGGAATAAAACATAAGACATTTTTTTAAGTAGGAATACAAACATGCAAAGTGCACCTAGTTACAGCAACTAACCGGCTTGAACTTGCAGAGCAAGTTGGTCTGGTTCATGGTTGTATCACAAACGGAGGTCAATTTGGGACTACACCGAGAACACATCCAGGAAAGGTATCGAAAAGCATGATTGCTGTGTGTACTGTAGATCTTTCTGAAAACAAACCAGGGGGAAATGCAACAAACCAGGGGGAAATGCAACAAAATGGAAAATGTAAATGAAATCCTCCTATGTCCTATTTTTAAAGAATCATAACTTTCCCTCAACTAAACTAAAAATATAATTTGCCAGTTAAACCAGTAACTTGGAATTTTACATATAAAATACTTAACCTACCACTTTAAATTATGACAAAAATGAATATACTTGAAATGCTCAAGTACTGTACATGCTTTTCATAAAGCACTTGCACTTACATCAAAACCTGATCAGCCACAAGCCAGACATGGGAAGCCATCTTGGCTCCTTCAATGATCCAGTACAAGCAGGTTGCTTCACATCCTTTTCATGTATTCTTCCTGGTCAAAAATTCACAAAGGTATAAAAAGACGCAGCAGCAGGACTGTGGTTGGTGATGCCAGAAGCACTGGAGCAACAACAAATATGGCAGAGGTGTTTGAGGTGCGTATTTTTTGTGTGTGTCAGTGACGATATAGTGAAGAGTAGAGACAAGCAAAACACATAATCCTGAAGCATTTCCTTTCAAAAGAGAAAGATTAAACATTTGTTTTTAATTGTTAAGAAACACAGTCTACAAGATTCAAAATGTATCTATGGAAAGCAGGATGTGGAAACTGGCATTCTGACTGCATGAGTGTTTCAATCAGTCCCCTTATACCCAGTTAAGTGCAATCTTAATGCTTTAGCATGCCAAGACATCGTGGACAATGCTATGCTTACAACTTTGTGGTAACACTATGTAGAAGGCATGACTGAGCCCCAGTGCACAAAGCAAGGACTACAAAGACATGGTTTGGTTTGATGAGTTCATTGTGGAAGAACATGACTGGCCCGCACAGAGCCCAGACCTCAACCATGTCTTTGGGGTGAACTGGAATGTAGATTGCAAGTCAGGCTCGAGTATGTTAGTACTGTATGTATTTTCATTTAAAAAATGAGCCAAGAAGTCTAATTGACTAATAAGCTTGAAATGATTGGAAATTCCATAACTCTTTTGAGGTTTCTGGTATTAAGAGACATTTAGGGAAGCGCATCCCTTCCCCGGTTTCACGTTAGTAATTTTTGGTTTGTTATCTTCTCATCTCACAGATTAGGTGGGTGGGTGGGGAAATTATCCAAACCTTGAATGACATTGTATCCATAATACAATATATTAACCATAGCAACCCCAAAACATCAGTGGGCCTCACTGTCTTATAATAGGAACGGTATTCTTTTCTTCAGGAGCTTTTTTTTTTTCTCTTTTTATGAATACTTTTTTCTTCTTTTTAACCAAAGACTCAAATTCTCCCTCATCTTTCCAAATGACATTCTGCCAGAAAGACGTCGCATCATGTAGGCTGGCACACTTCAATCTGCCATTTTTTTTTTGGGTTGTTTGGTTCTCTCTAAGAAGTTCTCTGGGTTTTCTAATACACAACCTATTTTCACTCAGACAGAAATGATTGGTTTGACTTGAAACCATTGTTCCTTAAGCTAGAATGTCAGCCTGGATCTGTCTTGAAGAATGTTTCCTGGCCTCTTTCCCCACCATTCAAACAATCATTATCTTCGATCTTGAGTCAATTTTCCTCTTGATGCCACATCCAGGCTACAGCCCCATGGGCCTTAATAATCCTGGCTGCAGTGGTTCCTGGAATATCAGGCTCTTTAAAGAAAATCTTGTAGCCATTACTTTTACCATACTTGGATATTAGCTTCCTTCTAAACCCAGACAAATTTTGTTTTCTCTTTGTGTGTCTAGCATAAAGCTGTATACTCAGTGGCACATAAAGCAGAAGGAATACTTCTTTACATTAATTTGTTGAGTTGTTGCTTATAAGACAGAAGATATCTTAACTTTTCACAAAAAAATCGTATCGCTTACTATCATTGACATTTTAATATTGTTGAGGAGAAATAGTTGGTACACTAAAAAAAATAAAAGGTATTGCTGTTAATAATGTTAGCCATGCCTTTACTTAACTAATGCCAGTTGAACACTGAACATACATGAAATTATTTTTCTTTTATATTGTTCCTTAAACTTGTGAACACTGTGGTCTTGCACCTTGAGGATTCGATTCCCAAGTACTCGGGACATGCACAGCAGGCTAATTGGCATTTCCAAATTCCCTGTAGTGTGCGAGTAAGTGTGCAAGAGTGTGTACGCTTGTGCCCTGCGATGGATTGGCACCCCATCCAGGGTCCCCTGGGATAGACTCTGGATTTCTGCAACAAGGATAAGTGGTATGGAGAATGAGTGAGAGTGATGCTAAACTCAAAACAGTCACACTTTACCTTGGCAGAACCAAGGCACCATGTAAGTGCAACTTTTAAAAATAAAATTGAAATGAGAAAATCACAAACCAAAAATTATTTGGGGAAATTGGGGAAGTTTCCCTGGGTGTCTCTTAATACCAGAGAGCTCAAAAGAGTTATAGAATTGGCAATCGTTTCAAGCTTATAAGTCAATTAGATTTCTTGGCTTATTTTTGAAGAATAACACCTACTAACATACCCGGATGTTAAAATGCAGACCTCCTACGCAAAACCCAGAATGGTTGGCAAGACTAAGGATCTTGATAAGTTAACTTTAAAACTCCTCTGTGTAGAACTCAGAGCATAATGGAGGGAAAACACAGTCCATATGAATCTCTCGGTCAGGTGCCGAACAGTCTGCCAGTAAGAGAAACAGAAGGCTGCATTTGTTGGCCAACATGAACTTCTTTGGGCTTGGCAGACCCACCAAAAATGGCCCGGACATGTGGCACTCAAAAACATACACACAGAGACATAAAAAGGTATTTTCAGGCCCTGTGGTGTCGTCTCTGCAGGAGAGCATGTGACAGGGCAAACTCGCAGCAGGCCCATGTGGGAGATTGATGCACTTCTCAGTAGGAAGGAGTGACATTCACTTTAATTAGGCCGCCTCTGCTTCCTACCTGCTCCGCCCGCTGAATGCGCACCCCCTGCAGACGGAAAGCAGGAGCCCTGGGGAGGAGTGACCTCTCAGCACAATGCTAAAGACATGCGTTTCCTTACTTTATGATGTTTAATTAACATTTCATTAACATTTCTGTGACATTTCTGTCAGACACACAAAAAAAGAAAAGATGTGGAATGAACAAACAAGTTTATTTATATAATTATTGGTTTATGCCACAAGTTAATGGTATTGAGGCCAAAAAGCCTGATGGGAGGGAGGGATAGAGAGAGAGAGAGAGAGAGAGAGAGAGAGAGAGAGAGGGAGGGGGGGGGATTTTAATGCAGCACATTATAAAAAAGGCTAAAAGGATATAAAATGTCAGGCTCATCTCTCAATAATATGTCAGAAGGATCAACACACACAAAAGAAGCTCACTCAAGAAATCTCACTTAAGAAGTATACTAAATAAATACAACTTGGTAACCTGTGTAAACTTTGCAAACTTGGTAAAAATGTTAAGAGGATTATTTTAAAAAGGTCTTTAAAAATAACATGAATTGGTCATTTGAACCGGACATTTGATGTAATACCCAAACTATGTGATTTTACTCTTTTTACGGGGTATAGAAAAAATTAAGTTAATGAATATGAACTGTAACATTTATGGAAAAGAATGATAAAAGAAGGGGCAAATTGTAATCTAAAATAGAAAAAAAAAAATCAACTATTGATTGTCTTAAAGCATTGCTTTCATTTTGCTTTCTGTGTCTTTCCATTTGAATCGATGGCCAAAGAAAACTATATCCATTACTAATTTACACATAAATACAACTTGTTTTTAGAGCACAGACATAGTAATGTATACAGCTTTCATTACTAATTTCCACATTATTATACATTTCTAATTTACACAAAACTGCATGTGTCCATGTCTATGCCCTACAAGCAAGTTGTGTTTAACGAAATAAAGTATTACTTTAATGCAGAAAGTAAAACATCCCATTAGTCCACCACAAATAAAGACCCCCCCATTAAAGTTGAACTACGAAACTCTGGTGTAATTTATAATTATGGCATGAAGGTGATGCTTATGGGTAATTATCTACAATAAATCCAGTAGCACAAGAACACAGCAATTTTCCGGACTGTTGACTTTCTCTATTATTAATATAAATTACAGGTCCAAGGTTGCAGGTCTTTATCAGAGGGACAGTAGGGGACTGTGAGTGGATCTGATAAAGATGAACAGTGGCCCAAGGGTGATTTATAATCTGAAAATGGTAGAGGAGTGAAGAAGTTTTAGTCTGAGATTCTAGGAGATCACCAACACTATGAATTCAGAGATTCTGAGATCAACACTATGAGAGATTACCAACCTGGTGATGACAGATTCTGGGAGATCATCAACACATTGATAAACCAAAAGATTCTAGAAGATGATTAACACTGTAAAGTCCGTGAATTTTTCAGTTTTTATCAACAGTGTGATGGTAAAGATTCTGGGTTCATTAAAAGATCAAAAACTGTAGTCAAATTTATCTTTACAATATACTTTGTTAAATCTTGATTAAAGTTGTTCTTTCAACTGCTCCCATCAAGCTGTCGCCAGTGGACCATCTCACCCAAATACAACTTGGCACAGGTTTGTCGCTGGATAACCTTCTTGACCCAATGTTCACATTGTATCCTATCCTATCCCACTCCATCTAGATTAGGTATTGTGGAATCAAGCACGGACCTTCTGCATGGCAGGTGGGAAGCCCATCTCTGAGCCAACAATGCACTAATCTTGGTAAAAGTAATGTTTCATTAATGATCAGCACTTCATCCAACCATCCATGTATCTATATCACCCATATATATCACCCTGTGTAATTTCATAGAAGACTTGGATCATATCAAAGGGAACTTGGAGCACAAGTTGGGGAACACCCTGGATGGGGTTCCAACTCATCACAGGGCACAGGCAGCACGCTCCCAATTTGGAAATGCTAATCCATCTTCAGCACATTTCTTTGAACTGTGGAAGGAAACTGAAGGAACCCCCCCCATGCACGGCGAGAGCATGCAACCTCAATGCACAGAGACCAGAATGCGAGATTCAAATCCCCGACTTATTTATAGGAAATTAATGAATTAATAAGAACATGTGAATATTTTAGGAAACATTTGCAAACATACATGTTGTATGATGTCGTCACATTCATTCCATCACACTATTACTTAAGAGCATGATGGAAATAATTTAAAAGAGTCAGAGGATTTGATAAACGATGTAGTTGCTTTGCCACATGTGTGAAATTAGATAGATAAGAGAGAGTGTAAGAGAGAAGTATGGGGAGAGGGAGGGAACGAGAGAGAGAGGGAGGGAGAGAGAGAGAGAGAGAGAGAGAGGGAAAGAGAGAGAGAGAGAGATGGTTACCCTCAACAGCTATTACTTCCACAACAGCTTTGTAATCAGTCGGCACTGTCAGTTAAAACCCACAAAGGTCAGAGGTCATCTGATGAGATGGCACACCATTATCATACACACTTTTATCATTCTTGTCACATGCTCCTGCTTCATGCTTCAGCACACTGGAGAAACACTGCCACCCCTTGTAGACAGTGTACCCACTGCCTTAACACTCCACTAATTACCATGCCGTTACAGGCTCTGCATGCACAAGTGTGTCTTCTAGACCTGTTTCACCCCATTAGCTGCAACAGATCAAACCAATTAAACTGGCAGTGCCCGGCATCTCCCTGTTACCCAGAAGAGCCACAGGGCCAGATGCATGTAGTTCAGGAGGCAAAAAAAAAGCAACTTGATGCAGTTGGATGATGTGCTCACAATGCATATTAAATTAACGTTAACGCTGTAGCTCACCACGCAAACAGTGCCTGGGACACCTATTAAAAGCACACTGCATGAAGTGCAAATTGAGGTTTAATAGGTAAAATGGTAACAATGGTAAACCACTGAACCCGCAAAAATCTCTGGACTAAAAGGTAAAGAAAAGTTCAGTAAAAAAAAATGGCATTAGTAAAATAAGTGCTTATTAAATGAAGACACTTGTGTCAGAAAAAGAAAACGGTGTTCACGACATTAATTCAGCCAATATGCCATTCGAATAGCAATTGGTTTTTAATGGAAAGAAGGCTGTAGAGAATAAGGAAGTTTCTACCTTTAAAAGTCCAGCTAATCTGTTTTCCATTATTCTTGTGGTCAAATTCAGTTCCTAAAACATTTGGGCAACAAAAAAAAGTCACAAAAGTCAAGTTAGGTCAAGTAACTTTGAGTAACTTTTTCACATAAGCCCTATCTGGGAGGCACATTGGGTCCTGGTTCACATATGCCTCTTTTCCACTGCATAGTGCGGCATGACACGGTTCAGTTCAACTCACTTCGGTTCGCGCAGTTTGGCTCGGTTTGCGCTTCCACTGCAGTTTAGTAACGCTTTAGAGTGGGCGGGATTACATCTACATCACATCTACATCTAGGCATTTGGCAGACGCTCTTATCCAGAGCGACTTACATTTTTTTTATTTTATTTTTTTATCTCATTACACATCTGAGCAGTTGAGGGTTAAGGGCCTTGCTCAAGGGCCCAACAGTGGCAACTTGGTGGTTGTGGGGTTTGAACCTGGGATCTTCCGAACCTTAGTCCAATGAGCTACCCCATTACTCACGTGTCGTTTAGTCGCGGCGCCGCTACTGCCATGACGTCATCGTAAGCGCGCCACAAACAAGCACACAACAATGGAGCATATCGACGGCATGGTGTTCTTCATTCTCGGCATGTGGATATTTTTAACAGCAAGACGAAGGAGTTTGTTTCAAAAGAGGCCGACGGTTAATACAAAAAGGTGCGTGCGATCCTTCTCTGGCTGTTCTAAATATATCGGTTCTGTTGTGTCTCGTGTCGCAAGTTCGGTGACGCAGTAATGACGATTTTCTCCGGCTAATCAGTGACCAGCCGTGTTTACACGTCACGTTTTGGTAACGGTTCAGGCGCGCTTGGAACCTCGGATGAGGTGGTTCTAAAAAAAGGAACAGGTACCAGGTACTGTTCCCAGTGGAAAACCCCCCAAAAGTGAGTAGAACTGAACCGTGTCGTGCCGTACTATGCAGTGGAAAAGCGCCAATAGTGCGCCAAGGTCCATACGGAATTTAATTCCATCAGATTTTTTTTTCTCCTATATCCTCCTTTTAGAAAATTATAGTCCGGATGACCAAATACTTTTCTATACAGGTGTCTACTCACATAGAGCGAAGAAAACATATGTGACTAGTGCTATTTCCCATATTTACTTTCACAGAGTGTATATCAGTGAACCCTCCATTAAATTATAACGTGGAAAATGAAAAATAGATGCTTCTGTTATACTTCCCGATTTCGGTTTCACGTCAGACTGAAATAAGAGCCATAAAGCTATGTATCATCGGTAGGCTGACAATTCGATTAGGTTTTTTCAATTCCGTAGAACTAATGAGTATTTGCTTAGTCTCAAAAGCCTATTTTTTTCTCAGGTTTTAAAGCATTAAAAACTACTTGAAGACACTTAAAAACTTTAAATGCTGAATAAATTTTGATAAGATAAGATAAGATTACGTTGCAAGTTCTTTGTGGAAGATGCAAACGATTTGTATTTTCTGCAAAAGCTGCTGTAAAATTGTAAGCTATTCATCAAAATTTACCCAAGTAATTTAAAAAATGTGAAGAATTTCTGAATAAAAACCTGACACATAGATTTAATTATTTGAATCAACAAATGAACAAAAGATTGATCCAATTGCAAAACTGATTTTATCGCACAGCTCTAAACATTCAGTGTGTCTTTATATATATATATATATATATATATATATATATATATATATATATATATATATATATATATATATAGTCTAATATTTTATATACAGTATATATATATAAATATAAAAAACCAATCCAAATAGGACTGAATATTCTTAATTCTTCATGTGTTATAACAGTATGATATTTATAAATATGAAAATGAATAAAAATAACCCACATTAACAGTGAAAATATAGCCCATGATCTCTAGGTAAAACAATGCATTTGCCAACATTGCCTAAACAGAACTGAGCAAAACATATGGCACTAAATTCATGCAAAACAAAAGGAATATTTAACCAGTCACATTTGACATTTGCTCACCTTTTTATGCTGGCATCACACCTTTTCAACAATCTGCTCTCGTATGCAAAAGAATGAGGCACACTTTAAATCCTGTCAAGTGCACAGTGCTTAAATTGTATGTTTGTGCTTGTGTAGGGTTTCAGTTAGAATATGGCCTATCGGAGTCTGAAACGAAGTATAAACAGCTTTCCATATCATGCAGTTGTTTCTGAACTCTGCTCTTCCACTCTGGCTTACACTCCATTACCCACAAACCCAAGCTGTTCTATTAAACAGTGCAGTACATCAGACACTGGCAAGCCCCTCGTTATTATTTCATTGCACTCAATTGACAGATGCTGATCCAGGGCACGGTAAAAGCAGTCATTTTGAATTGAACGTAGCTCACACTTCATCTAATGCTTCGGAAAATTGGTGTTGACAGACTAGTATTAGGGGCTATCTGTGTGGAGGATCAACTGTCAGTCTTATAAAGCCAAGGGTAAGAGAGTGAAAGACTGATATAGACTGGGGAGGGGCAGTGAGAATGGGGATGTAGGAGTGAACGATACACTACAGGAAATATTTCATTAGCTTAAACATGTGATATCTAAAAGCATGCGCTTAAATAATTTAAGGCTACATTATAAGCTTGCTTTGGGAATCTGCCTGAAGACTAAGGAAACCTTATTAGCTAGGTGTGAATTTCTCACAAAATGACCTCTCTCATTTGTTAAACAGCTACAGTATGTGCAAATATAATATGGATCTTAGCCTAGTAAACTTATTTTGTAATCAATAAAATACCGGTTGTGAAAATGCAGACAATGATTGTAATCATCAAAACAGAGACAAGCACTTACCCAATATGTACAGCAGGCAACAGACAAAGTTTAAACATTTTAAATGAACTATACATACATATGATTGGTTAGATGCTTTTCTACATACAGTATGTAATGGTGGGCCAATCAGTGATCCACATTCAACCAGAGACCCAGTGGATGAAAGTAAACACAGATGGGAGAGAGTTGTTCTCACTGAGTTTACAGAAATGGGAACAGAAGCTAAATTTATTTTCCAGAAACTTATTTCAAATACCATTACACCCATCTGGGGCAAGCGTGTGCAGAAAGACTATACTTACGCAAACAAGATCAAACAGAAAAAATCTGATTCAGTGTTTCCATGGCTAATATTTACCAATTTTATGGATTATTAAAAGGTTCACACCACCCACCTAATTCTGTTTAAATGATTCATTCCGATCAGCAAGGATCAGGCCAGACTGAGGCGTTCACATGAAGCAAGTTTATTCTGATTGGCCTATTATTCTAATTATTCATGGAATCCATGTACACACACCTACAGCTCAGCACCAGCTTGTAAGCTTATATGGTGCACAAACACAAACCAAATGAGGTAAGTACTAAACAGCGATGGTATCTTAAAAAAGACTATATAAACATATGGACCTATATTTCTCCCCTACTTCTTACAACACACAATCAGACAGACTTTAAACAACCCCATCTCATGGCAAATTAGTATGAAACCTCTGATGTACCCAAAGGCGTATCTTTTTCTAATTTTCTATTTTTGCATGTGTACACCATCCTCAACATCCTAGCAGTCTTTACTCAAATTCGAATCATTAGCAGGTGAACATTGCCTTAAAATGAAAGATGCCAGGAAATTGACTCATGCTTTTTTTCCCCTCCTTCTCACTCTCTCTCTAATAAGGCTATCAAAAATTAATTTTATTGCTCCAGTGTATTAATGCACAGCAAATTGCCAACTATAGCAAATTGAAATGTATTCATTAATGTCATGTCATGCTTTTGAACCAATATTATTACATTCAATTCAAATAAGTTTCCTCCTGTTATTACTCCTTACAAAAACTACTTACTGTTGCGAAGTACTAACATGTTTTATGTAACTAAATGTTACATAATGTCTTTTTACAGAAAGTGTTAACATATCAATGATTATACCACTTTCTTCATTAATGCAGCTTTTTTTAAATCAATTTATTATTAGACATAGACGCTCTATGATCTGTAACATGCAAGTCAGTGTAAATGACCTTTTTCTGAAATAACATACTCGAACAACCGTATTTACGTCAGAACTATGTACTCTCCGAGTAGACCTTACTAAGGAAAATGACTCAACACATTCTCAGCAATCAGATTTGCGAATTTACATAACAGCGCTGTGGTATAATGTTACAGCTGTTTACTGGTTTACCCCAAAAGAATACAACAGGAAATGTTCTCACTCAAACACAGAGGAAAGACAAGTGGTGAGGCTTCCACCCATAACAAAACCATCTGTCAAGCATCTGCAGATAGGAACTGAAAAAAAGGAATGTTTCCGACGTAGCTTTACGGATGGACTTTCCAGTTATTTCTTTTTCACTAATTTGCCTTTTTTTTCCTGCTTATTTTGCAAAAGGGTGAAAGCAAAAATAAAAAGTTCTCCCGATCAGTGGAATTCTGACTGGCTTCCAGCATGACTGAGTTTTATCCCGAGGCTAGTATTTCCGAGCGGCTGTGTTTTATTCGCTCAGTTTGAAGCAGTTGAGAATATGTTCAGAAAGGTGTGGCGTCACAATCTGGTGATTTGCTAATTAGTCACCAGCTCTGCAATACTCGCTTCGGAAAATCTTTCAAAACATATTAGAGGAATAATCGCATGGTGGTGAAACACAGTAAACAGTAGCTTAGGCATAATTGTGGGAGGAATTAAGAGGGAGAGAGAAAGAGATAGAGAGAGAATATACACTCTTTTAATGGGCTACACAGCTCCATCCAGTGGTGATCAGCAAGCTTGTGCTTTTCATCCTATTCATTTCTATGAAACTGGTGAAATAAGCTTTTCTAGATGACTACTAATTAATTATGATATGCTGGAAATTAATTTTAAAGCAGAATACAACTTTTACAAATTTTTACTTTTAAACACATGAAACAAATAATAATAACAACAACAACAATAATAATATAAATGATCATTATACGGAAAAATGAGGATGCAGTGACTACAAACCATGTGTAATCTAGTCATGGAAAATGGTAAAAAAAAATTATCTTAGTGTCTTTGACCTAATGGTTGTTGGTCCCAGACAAGCGGGTTTGAGAGTTACAGAAATTGCTGATCGTCTGGAATTTTAACGCTGATTTAGACTACGTAGGAAATTAAAGGGGATCACGATGCCGAATCGAAGTCCTGAGGCCAAACCTCATTTAAATTAAATTAACAAATTTTATAAGTAAAAAAATAATAGCCCACGTTTAGAAAACGTTAATAAATTCTTTCTGACATGAGTTGCGGTGTTATGCGCAGAGCCGGGAGATTTCCTGAAGCTCCAAAATCGTTGGGGTATTTTTTCTAAACAGATGCTATCTTTAATAACTGATGGAGGTTTTGAGCTGTATATACACACGCATTCCTGCCTAAACAACTCTTAAAACTACACCTGTGCCACAATAACAGTAATATTTCGAACATTTTACAGGCTGCCATTTGGAGAAACGAAAGAATAATGAATAAACCAGTTGTTGGGTCAAAATAACCAGAGGTGTCAAGTAACGAAGTACAAATACTTCGTTAACTTACTTAACCTCTTAAGGCCCGAACAGTTTTTTTTACATGCATTTTTTATTTCTCTTTGCTATTTGGGCTTATTGGAACCTAATTAGAATAAAACCTAAGTATCGTCTTTTGATATGATGTACTTTTAGAGAAAAATTATGTCCACATATGTGGATTCATGGTCCGAATTTCCATAAAACACAATAAAGTCACCTTTGTGTAATAGAATGAAAAACTCTATTTCTGCCTTGAACACAATTAAGGCTGCGACAGTGGATGCTCATGCATCATCCCATACACTATTGGCCAGTCATGGTAAGTGCATTTTTTTCTAACCCAAATCCAAGATGGCCACCAGAAGTCAGAAATGCAGAACATCTTGTAAATCCTTCTATAGCAGGATACCCCTTCTGGATAAAAAAATATCCTAGCATCAAGTAACATCTAAGGATTAATATACTTGTTAAAATTTTCAAACATTTATTTTGTGTATGGATAAATTTGCCATTAATCCTATGTCCACTATATTGGACGCCATGCATCACTGGCTATATTTTAACTGCAATTCATACTAATATAGTTGCAAGCAATGATGACGTGCCCAAGCACTCTGCACCATTGCCACCCAGGCGCACTGCACAATCTGTGTGTTCTTTGAGTGGGTTAAGACCTATAAAAAGCCATCGCCGCCCAGGTACACCACACAACTTGCACATGTCAAACACACTATATAGGGCTGATGTCAGTTTGGGCCCTAAATATGTTGAGTGTGTGTGTGTGTGTGTGCGCATGTGTTAACATTTGTGATGTGTATGTGTGTAGAATAGATGCTGGAAAAAAGCATCACAGTATGATGTTACTTAATGTGATGTCACTGAACATGATGTCACTAAACGTGTCACTGAATCTAATGTTACGGCTGACTCATTTGAGATATCAAAAATCCCTAATGTTTTAGATCACATCGGCTCGGTTTAAGTGGAAGTTGTTTGGCTCAATGAGCTCTACCGTAAATGTGTACCGAGTTTGGGGTGCATACGTGCAAATGTGTATGAGCTATGCAGCAAACTGCACGCATCTCAGCCATTCTAATGGCAGCAGATTCCAAACTCTCTGCCAATTTTCGAGCATGGTAAGACCCCAAAAAACCCAGTAGGGTGGGAAAAAAATCCTTAGGAAAACAAGAGGGTCCTGCGCACCCTGTAGTGCTTGAGCCCTAATTACTGTAACTTTGATGTTTTTGATAAACCTGATATGCAGTGAAATGTTTTCATAAATCAACTGATATTTGTTATTATAATGTCATTAATGAAATTATAATTTTGCATGTCATGACAAATATACAAGGCTTTTATAAATATCTAAATCAGAATAAGCCATGAAATATGACAGAACTTCTTATCTGGTCGACGTTTGTGTATGGCCATACCACTTGAATTTTCCCTTGTGTTCGCCGCCATTTTGAATTTTGACCGTAGTGTGTTATAAACTTCTGACACAACCAGGTGGCAGAGTAAGTACCCCCATATGTGTCCATAACACCACCAATTCAGCAGTGAATACAATTGTGGACACAAGAGCTAAAATGTGCTGTCCACGTATGTGGCCACTAAGCCCTAGGAGATTAAGTAGAAATTTTGGGTATCTATACTTTACTGGAGTAAATATTTTTCAGCCGACTTGTTACTTCTACTCCTTACATTTTTAAGCAATTATCTGTACTTTCTACTCCTTACATTTTAAAAATAGCCTCGTTACTCTATTTTTATGACCAGAACCCAACCCCCCCCCCCCCCCCCGGCGCATGATCAGAACGCGCAACCCCTTCCGTCCGTCCGTCGCATGATCAAAAGATGTGACCTTAATGCTTTTTCCCCCCTCACGGTACTTTTACTTTTATACTTTAAGTAGTTTTGAAACCAGTACTTTTACACTTTTACTTGAGTAAAAAGCTTCAACTTCTAAAGAAGTCTTTTTAAACCCTGGTATCTATACTTCTACTCAAGTAATGAATGTGAATACTTTTGACACCACTGAAAATAACCCAACCAGGTGTTCATTTGTAAATGACCCACTACATCTCATATGATCTAATATGAGCAACCCAACAATGTGTTTAAAGTACCTGAAATAACCCAGAACTTAAATAACAATAAACAGATACGGAGATACGCTATATAACAGTTTATACTTTGTACAATTCAAATTGTCAGCTAGTGACCTTGACCTAAATAACATTTATCCAATGTTTTCTTCACTCATTACTGTAAAGTACATATCAATAGCTCTGGTTCAGATTTTTCATGTTTGTTGTGTCAAGTACTCATGTGGAAATTACCATCACTATTGAATTTACTGCGACGAGTGAAAATGTCACTCTGCGCCACCTGGCAGCCATTTTACGAATGACTTTGAAATGCAACTGATTTATTTTGGCCGCTGTCGTCTTTACACGGCGGTGAGCGCGACGGTAATAACCATTCCGATTGGGTAACCACTGTACAGTACAACATTCCCTAGAGTTTACTTGCGTACAAAACAGCTTACACCACTACGTACATAACACCTTGGTGATTAAAAAGAGAAATGGCCAGCATGATTGAAAACTGACCCCAAAACCTCAAATAGCCACACACCCAAAAGGCATCTCAGACCACAGAACATTGACGCGGATGGAAAACAACATCAGGACGCTAGATCGTTTTTTGCTCTAGTCTGTCAAGAACAGAAATTTGAGGCGGGCACAGGTTCCTCTAAACAGCATGAATCTTTGGACCCATCCTGCATTGTGGCAACAGTCCAGGCTGGTGGAGGTGGCATAATGGTGAGAGGGTTGTTGTTTTGGCACACATTTAGGCTGTCAATACCAAGCCATCATGGTTGGAATGCCACAGCCTGTTCCTGACATCTCACAAGTCATCTCAAACTTATTCACTCACTCTCTCTCATTCAGTCTGTATAGGATTATGAACAGGGTGCCAGTCCATCACAGGGAACTCAAGCACTCATACATATACACACACACACTACAGGCAATTTGAAAATACCAATTAGCCTACCCTGGATGTCTTTGAACCATGGGAAAAAACTAGAGTACCTGAAGAAAAAACACCAAGCATGAGTAGAACATGCAACCTGCACACACACAGACCCGAGACAGAAATTAAACCCTTTGCGCTAGAGATACGAGGCAACTCCACCTCTGAGCTGCCTTAATCTCCATCTGTTTTTTTTTTTTTAAACTGATTCATTCCTCATGTTGGGATGGGAGATTTCCAGCAGGAACGTGCAGCTGACAAATCGGCAGCATATTTGCAATGCACTCATGTCAACATCGTTCAGAATCTCAAAGGAATATTTCACCTTGAAGAACTGAGGCCCATGAAGTGCTGAGGCTGTTTAAGAGCAGAGGGACAGACTAATGCCCAGAAACGATCTTGTCTTTTTACCAAGCTGTTTAATTCCCAGTCACATACAAATAAGAGCTATCCTTGTGTTCACAAGCTGTGCTTTTAACTCAGAACACGGCAACAGAAGCTGGAACAAGAGATGATTTATATCCATTTCGGTTACATTCACAAGTAACATCCACGGCTAAAAGCTCCTTGATGATCCACTTCACTGTGAAGTAGCACCTCAATGGAAGATTTATTACAGGTCTGAATCTAAGAGACACACTGCACCCTGTTAAACAAGCTCCCATACTCGGAGAAGGCCACATATGGACCAGGAAAGGATCTTGAAACATTTGTGAGAGATGAAAAAGTAACACCTGCATCAAAATGTGCTGGAAGTTTCAGCGTGGCCCTGTACATCATAAACCCTTTCATTAAGCACTCCATTACTGGCACTAGATGATTATGAAAGATCACATTGTACGTGTTGCTTAATAATTTAAAGATATTAAATAATTTTCTTGGTACAAAAATTGAGTTTAAATTGCATATTGTTCCAGAGATCAGAGGTTTAACAAGGAAAATTCCAATGGTAAATCCAATCATAGCGCTACAGTTTAAGCAGCAAAAAAAAAGTAATCAGTCTTTCAATCTATTCACCAATCATATAATTTGTTATGCAGTCAAGTCTGGTCATTCACCAATAGGTCTACGTCATTACATTATCTTTAAATACCAGCAGATGTTGTCTGTAGATAAACCTAATACATAGAGAGATTGTGTAAAAAAAAAAAAACATTTTGCTTACAATGATCCTTCAATTAGTCCATCAAATAAATGAACTAATATCCAGCAAACAGCATACTTTCATGGCATTTTATCAGAGGAAATCAACACCCTTAAGTCATTCATTTGTCGCTGTTACTACAAAAGGCAGTAAGAATGGTGAAATATCAGCACTGCTCAGAAATCCCACTTCTATGTCGTGTTGACAGCTGACGTAATTAAACATTCGGCACTTTAAAGCTTGCGAAATTGGTTTTCACAGAGACTAAAGCTTGAACACGCTTCCACCAATCAGACAGATGGATTCTAAACTCAGAGCAGTGAGAAGCTCGGTGTCTCTGAGCTGCAGTTATTCCTGCTATATTCGTCAGTGCAGTGACGTCCACGACATCATCCTTTAACATGAGCTAAAAATACAGCGACCCACGCAATTTGTCTCTCTCCCACATCTTCTCCCTCCCTTCATAAAACTTTTACACATGCCCTTTTAAATAGTTCTGAAAGTCTAATTTGAGAGCAGGGTAGTGAGAGAGAAAAAAAACCACTGGATTTTGAGCATTACATACTCAATATGTGCATACAGTGACTAACAATGTAGTCTGCAAGGTGGGAATACTTTTAAAAATGTAGGAACTATTGTGTACAGGCTTCCCTTCTCATCACTGCTGGAGCGAATTGCTATATGGAGCATGCGGTTAGCTATTTGCTGAATGCTGGCTTGTTTTCTCTCTTTAATTGGAGACTCCTGTGACCTGAGCCAGTGGAAAATGGAAGCGCCGACATGCTAACAGCGTCCATCCTGCCGGTGCGCTGCAGTGAAATTTCACCCACGCACATAATTGACGGAAGCTCCCCCGTGACTTAACTCGCACGTTCATAAAACACTCTGCGCCATGTAGAGAAAGAAAATAAGCACTTAGGGGACATGTTGCTTAATACAATGTGCATCCCGTCCTTTTGCGTGGTAGAGTAGGTAAGTGTCAGATTGGACTGCAATATGTTTGTAATGAGCCTCTAGTGGGGCATGTGTGGGTGTGTGATTGTGTGTGCTGTCAGTCTGCAGCAGTGTGTATGTACAGTATAAAGGTGTGTGGATATGTGGATGTGTGTGTGTGAGAGAGAGAATCCTGGCCTGTTGGTTACCTGATCTCAGGTTGTGTGTAGCTGCAATGTCCTGGTATAGTTTATGGTTTTAGGGTCCAAAAACTTTGGAAAACTTTTTTTTTTTTAATAAAGTTACTTAAAAACAATAACGCTTCCTACTGTAGAATGAACAAAATTAAAAAAATCACCACTTTTTTCGGTCAAAGGATTTTCCCTAATATAACCTATTATTATTATTATTATTATTATTATTATTATAATAACTATTATTATTATTATTCCTATCACAACAAAAACAATGCATAGGCAAAATCTACTCCATTGTGCTTTAAAAGCAGTTGCCAAAGTTAAAAAGTTTGACAGAAAGCACTCTGATACAACTATTTAGGAGACAAGTATGAACGTGGAATATGATATGGGTCAGCACTTGGAGGGGGAAAAAAAAAAATCGATAAACTAACAGTGAAGCTTGGCAAGTACTGTACACTTGCTGTAAAATAACATGATAAAAAGGACCAGGATAGTTTCCTTTTTCATACATACAGTACTGCACATATGTCTGGAGCTGCCATTCATTTCTTCATATTTTGTTTCCAAACAGCCAGTTTGTCTTGTATTTTTGTTTCTTAAAGGAGTCTTGAGGAATAGTTCTCCAGAATTCCTGAATGACTTTCTTGCCACCCATTTTTGCCTTTTCAGCCAAGTCCCTATACCTGACCAGGTTCAAAGTAATGTTTTTGTTTATTAAGCTACACAGTGACCTATGAATCATTTAAGCATAAAAAAAACTTAATAAACTTAAAACTTACTTAAAAGTAATCGAACTTAAGGCATGAATGAAACAGGTGCAGATGATGACAGATGATCAGGCCAGTGATTAGTATACTGGTGATGCTGAATGCTAAGTGGTTGCAACAGATGAGAGGGGAAATGAGGTTGCAGGCGTACGAGGCGGGGTACATCCTGGACAGGGTGCCAATCCATCGCAGGGCAAACATAATTTAATCAAATTTAATTGATTCTACATAATTTTCTTTAATACCTTTTATTTTATTTAATATAAGGAAATAAGGGGTGCCTCAAGACTTGTGCATAGTAATTCTGCACAGCTTCAGGATCGATAGTTTGTTCCTGAGTTTGTATTACTGTCTGTACAGAGTTTCTCTGTATGTTCTCCCCATACCCGTGGTGATTTCCTCTGGGTTATTTGGTCTGGTCTGCCCATCTTCAAAAAAACACTAAGCTGAACTGAATATGTTAATGTTAAATTATTTGTTATAGGATTCTGTAATGGCCAGCTCTCCCATTCAGGGTGTTCCCCGTCTCATGTTGAGTGCTCACAAGATAAACTCCAGAGGTGCGGAAGATAACTGAATGCCTCAAATTAACATCCTTGCCTGTATATTGCTTGAGAACAAACGGGACTACAATATATCTACAACAAACCAGAAACAAATATCAATCTGCTTTCTGTCAGATGCCAAAATGCTCTTGCAAGCAGTCCAACACATTAACAGAGCTTTTTGTTTCAGACACACCTTGTGTGATAGGGGTATAGCATTAGTGTTAATGCAGCCATTTGGAAAAAAAAACAAAAACAAATGGACACATGGTGTCTGAGACTACAGACGACAAAAAAAAACAGGGGATTCTGTAAATTTCCCCAAACAGCTACACAACATTCTGTTCTGACTTCAAACAGAAGAACAGAAATGTTCAAAAGAAATGTGGTAACTGTTGATAAACATTGGGATAAAACAGTTCTTGGCTCTAGATTCAGATTTCTGGGGCATGAGCATGGCATCAGTCTGTAATGCGGACTCCCTGTAGATCAAGATGAAGCACAGTGCTGTGTGTGTGTGTGAGATATATTATGGATGCACTAATCCAGGGAGAATCCATGCAGGAGCAGGACTGCAAGCCAAGGAGAGCAGTGGGAACCAGCTAGGATGACTACAGACCTGCTATCTGCAACCCCTTAGTCATCCGACTCGGTCCCTTCTTTTTCCCCCTCTCCCTGTTTCTTTACAATGTGTTTATTTACTGAAGCTGTCCTGCCAAGGATGGCTGTTTAATTTCCTCTGGGACAGACACACTAATACACCAGGGGGAAAGAGACAGACTGAGACAGCAAAAAGAGTAAAGCAGAGTGAGAGAAGGCGAGACATAAAAAAAAAAGAATAAAAAAAAAAAAGAGTAGTTGAAAGATCTTTTAGATCTCCTTTCTCAGTCACATGTGTGTGTGTGTGTGTGTGTGTGTGTGTGTGTGTGTGTGTGTGTGTGTGTGTGTGTGTGTGTGTGTGTACTATAACAAGCAGCATATCCTACACCTCTCCCTATTGAGCTTTGGTAACATACTGTAGCTACCACCGTGTACTTAATACAGCATGTCCCTTCATCTTAACTCGTACTGTACTTTCTTGTATAGCTAAGAAGGAAATAGGTCTGCTTTTAAACAGGTGTGACAGTATGAAATGTTGCTCCAGCTGCAGATTAATAGGAACACATACACAGAAGTCTCCGAACGACTAGACTACTGAGATCCAGATCCCCCACGTTCAGTCTGAGCACAATATAAGCTTTTTACACCAGTGCCGGATTAAACCTGATGCTCTATTTGTGCTTAGAGCTTCCTCTATTCGTGCCTCAACTTCTGCTGCTCTGAATGCCTCCAACATACTGTAGATTCCCTCCATATGTGTGCTTTCCAAAACCTGTTGATGCCCGTGACTCTGTACATTTACTCGCGTTACTGTAATTGAGTAGCTTTTTTGTGTATTTCTACTTTTTTAAGTAGTTTTAAAAATCTGTAATTTTACTTTTACTTAAGTACGTTTTGTTTGAAGTATTGTAATTCGCTACATTTTAAATCATATTCGCTACTGAGTAAAAAATAAATGAATGAAAATGCTAAAATAATAAAAATATTGTGCTTTGTATAAATGCTCCGTTGCGCCACGTGTGTGTATCATGTCCTGGTCGCGCGCCGCTCCAGACTCCACTCCAGGTTTTCTGACATCGGCATCACCTGACCTTCCACACGGTCGCTTCCGCCCTGAGTGACGTCATCGACTAGCGCGACCATTTATTAACCGGAGAGACGCGGGAAAGATGAAAGAGGTTGTGATTTTGGCGTTTTGGTATTTGGTTGTGTATTCTGGTTTTGACTTTTTGCCTCCCATTGACTTTGATTATTGCTTTGTCCCTTTGGTTTGGTTGGTCTTTGTATATATTTATACTGTAGATAATTTCACTGTTTTTGGTGTAGGGAGTCCGGGAAGGTACCTGTATTTTTGTTTTTTTATTTTTTGCAGGTAATCTGCAAAAAATAAAAAATATAACTAAATATTACTAAATAACTAAATATAAATACCATTTTGTTTATTATTTTGGCCTGGGTCCACGCTGAATCTGATCCTCCTCCTCCTTGTGTGTGTGTGTGTGTGTATGTATGTGTGTGTGTATATACATTATATATATATATATATATATATATATATATATATATATATATATATATATATATAGACAAACATTATTTCATCAGTTAATGATTGGATCTAGTTCTTTCTGCCATATGCCACCATTTCCATACAGTTTAAAATAGAACCCTGAACCATTCTTTTGCTGTATGACCCTAGACTGGGATGTAACACCATATTTAAGTGACCACTTTGATTTTCAAGCACAACAAAGACAACAGCTTTATTATGCAAAGGTGTTCCTTCAGTTAAAAACAACTAGTTTGAGATTTATATTTGCTCATCTTTTTTTGAACTATGCTAGAATGCCTCAACCCACCGCCGCTGTTAAAAAAAATTTTTTAATAAAAAAGTAACTCGGTAACTTTTACTCTGAGTAAATTTTTTAATGAGCTACTTTTTACTTTTACTTGAGTAGATTTTTATAAGGGTAACTTTACTTGTACTTAAGTAAAATTTCACTGAAGTAACAGTACTTGTACTTGAGTACAAAATTTTATTACTCTTTCCACCTCTGACTGTACATGATCTGGCCTGGACACTATTAGCTTGCACCCAAGTTTTAATAGGTTGAACCAATTCACCGATCTATATACAAAATCAGAATCAGATATCACAGATGGCACATTTAATAATAAAGCTTTTGCTTCTGAAGCAACCCTTTTATAAATAAATACATAAATAAATAAAACATTATCTGCTAAAGCGTATATAAACCAGTTACAGACTATAAACATTTGTACCATCTGTTCTACAACTTTTTTCTGTGAACTCTTTAATCTTTCTATATTTATTCCCTGGGGTCTGTTTAAGCTTTTTTTTATCAGTTGTTGTGTCTATTTATACATTCCATTGTCTCTTTAGTCCTTTGCAATCCTGCTTTTGCGAACGTTTTGACTGTGAAATGTGTTAAACAAACAGAGCCAACCTTATTTAACACTTGGACAAACGTGTGTTACCTTTCCATCTCCGACAAGGGGAACTGAGAAGACATACTCCAGCTGGAAGAGCAAGCTGAAGGCTGGGTGCCTTATCATTCTCAGCTCCACGTTACCACGTGGCATCAGGAGAGAGCTGGGGGGAGAGAGAGAGAGAGAGAGAGAGAGAGAGAGAGAGAGAGATGGCTTTGAATGCTCCACACATGCATTATCAACCAGCAAGACTCAAACTGAGTGTGTCTACCACGATTAAAGAGATCTATTTACTGTGGTGACTCAGAACAGATGCTTAGAGTCCTGATTCATTCATGTCTGCTATATCACAGTAAGTAGTCTGTACCGCTGCCATACCCTCATGCTTCAAACAGTACTTTCTTTTTAAAATCACTTCAGCTAATGTTTATTATTAATTTTCTTCAAAAATGATTTCATCTAGTCTTTCACACAGTTTCTTTATATATTTATTCTGCCACAGCCGTGCTTTACTGGCAGGTGATATGAAGTAAATAGTTTCACTCCTGTGGCCCACCCCAAGCCTTAATCATAACTATATCTATCAATATGTGTATCCATGCATCCATGAACCTCAATAGTCCAGCTAAGGACCATGGAGGCCAATGGTGACCATTGTATTCATTCCCATTTTGTACAACCGTGGTAGGACCTCTGGTCAATATTCATACATGCATTCACACTGTACTTTGGGAACATCATTTAGCCTAATCTGCATGTATCTGGACTGTGGCAGATAACCGGAGAACCCAGAGGCAACCCACCAAGCATGGGGAGAACCATGCACAAGACCTGACGTGGGAATCAAACCAGGAGGTGTAAGGTTCTTCTGATATTTTTTCAGATTTAGGAATGGTTTAATACTAGGAATGCAACAGTTGTAGCCCATTTCCTGTAGATGTCTGTGTTTGGTGGCTCTTGACGCACTGACTCCAGCCTCATTCATCTAGTTCTCAGAATATCTTCATTCAATTTCGCGTGACAATCCCCTAAAGGCTGCAGTCATCCCTATTCCTTCAGTAATGTCCATCTGTGGCTTACCCTCCTTGTGGAGTATCAGTGATCATTATCTGATAAATTGTCATGTCAGCGATTTTCCATATACTGTATACGTCTGTCTGGGGAAAAAAAGTCCAGTCACAGTTAAAATAATGAGAACTGTTTGCACAAGATTAGTGTGATCTCTACTGTACTAGCCAATGGGGTTCTACCTGCTTTCTAAATGACTGAGTAAATACAGCAACGAATCTGCACCAACGTTTTGCTAAGCTTGAACATTCCTCTGCGGAAACTATCTGAATGATTCAGAAGACTTTCAGGGATGATGCAATAAGTAATAAGTAGCACAAATAAAAGCGTGGTACAAAAGCTTCAAAGATGGTCGAAAATCTGTTGAAAATGATCCACGTTCTGGAACGACAGAAAAAAAGCGGATCACTGGAGAAAGATCAGTGACTGACAGTGTGAGAAATGTGTAATTAGGTGTGTAAAAATGAGAAGTGTAATTAGGTGATACTTTCTAGACAGACCCCGTATGCTATATATACACACACTAGTACGCTATGTACAGTATGTATTTGTTCTTTGGAAATTCACACCAAACTACAGCACCAGCTCTTCTATGTCACATCTACCAAACAAAAAGGAAGAAGGTTTTACAAATACACTCTAAGGGACATATGTAGCCAGCCACCACGTCTTTTTAACCTATTACTTCTGTACCTGCTACATCACAAGGCCCACAGACGTGTCGCTCTGATGAACAGGTGACACAGTAGCCCCTCTCCGACAAAGATAGCACAGTCAAATGCTGTTGAACGCCTGGCCATCTACAGACGATAGGAAAATTGCTTACTTAATAATGCTATATTATTTGGAGACTGATCGCATTATATATAAATGCACTACATGTGATGGATTCGCTTTTTCTGCATACTTATTTAATGCTTGTATATTTAAAAAAAGCACGGCATAAAGCAATAAAGCAATGTAATAACTAACAATTTGATGATCGAACTAGCAATTTAAAATGTACTTTTTATTCAGCTAAAATTTATAAAGACATAATTTTGCTAATCTACCCTGTTTAGGCATCTAAACTAAGCATGGCTTTAACAAATTAAATAGTGCAGAGAAAACCGAACTCATTAGTGGCCAATCGAGCCCAGCGTGCAAAGGGCTATGAGAGATTACAGTGGTGTGCGACGCTAAGATCCCACTCTTAAACAACCACTTGGCACTAATGAGGGAAATAATTGACTCATGCATAAGCGGAAAGCATACAGAAATAACTACATGTGTAAGCCAGTAAGCTTGTACAGTGGCATCACTGTGCATATAATTATTATAGCAATTCATATGACAGTGGTGGCTTAATGGTTAAAGAATTGGGCTGTTGGCCTACCGATCGGAAGGTCAGAACCCAGCCTCAGTTATTTTGAATTGGTTGAATTATAAATCCTTTTGGATATAGACCATGAACCAAACAGCGAAGCAATAAATAAAATGAAACATTACTGTATGTCCTTCCTCTCTTGATGGAGTTCATAACGAGGGAAATATGCCACAGTTTACAGAGATTAAAGCTAAGTGTAGGCAGGGTATTATGTAACTATAACAATATGACATAGCTCTAGAAATACACCACAAAAAGAAAACCGAAGTATGTGTGTGTGGACTTGAGTGGAATACATTTCTAAATCAGGCATGCAGTTGATCTCAGGGGTCTTAAGGAATCAGAATTTAATATGCATTTAATTATGGTAAGTAAATGTACTAAAGTGGGTCTTGGAGCTCCCTGGAAAATATAGTAAGGTTAAGGGACTTTTTTTTTTTTTTTTGCTTATGCATTTACGAAATCCACAACCGAACAATTAAACAGCCATGTAAAATGATAGATATTTTTTTAAGTTACCGAGCTATGGTACACTCCCTGAGGAGAAGAGAGGTGGGGGAATGACGAGCAGAAATACTCAAAAAGAACATTGTTTCAATCTGCCAGGGATCTGTAATAGAGCATACGAAAAACTATCGGTTTCCAAATTGGGTACATGAACGCAGATGTGCGAGAAAGAAGATAATGATGAACAAAAATAATTAGGAGAGCATCATATTAAAGTTTGGCACAATTAGTGATACTATACGGCTGGTGTGTGGAAATCTATTAATTCCCCTGTCATGTCTCCGTCATGCATGACAGACTGGCATGCCTAATTTGCTCCCAACATTCTACTTTCACCTTTGTTTGACACTTACATGAGCATGAATATGCATGCACGCACACACAGACACACACACAGTCATCAAAATGGCGGTAGTGTTGAGCTGTAAATGTATTTGCTAATTAATCACATTCTCTGTTCGACACCCTGAGAACTACGCTGGCTCCTCCATCCCAATCTCCTGCACCCTAAGCTATCTGTAAATGACAGGAAGCTGCGGTCGGTCTCCCGTTAGCGCGTACAGTAGCTACAACACGTTTCAGTGTGAACTACGGGTATCTCACACGTCAGAGGCGAAGAGCTGATAGGGATTCGTGAGAGACGACATAAGGGAGATGTCAGTTCACTCTCTCTCTTCTGTTCATCTTCTTCTCATCTCCGTCAGCTTTTAAATATAGCCCTGTTTCCAGGCATGTTGGTGCACACGAGCTGTAGGGAAGGGAGAAGTTCGGCGCTCCGTTCTTGACTTTTTCACCTCTTGGCATTTCTGCTGGGCTCACATCCAGCATGAGCTAATGAAGCAGAACTTAAAGCAAAGGAAGCAGCAAAGGGGATCCTCGCACGACCAAAGTGAAAACGATCTGAAAAATGCATTTATGAAATCAGAATGCGTTTGCGGCATACATTATTTATTGCTCACACAGAAGATGTGTAAATCACACAGAACTCATATCCGATATGAGTGCCAAGGTGTGATGAATAAAAGATTGAGGTGAATTCAACTTGGATGCAGGGAAGGTAAGAGCGTGAGGCCAGTGGAGCAAAAAAAACAGGTCTTGACACGCATTAGAGGCTTTACGTATTCAGTGATAAGAAGTCAGTTAGTATAAACCTACTGTAAAAACGAATGTCGGAGAATATAAGAGCTTAGGAATGAGTAATAAGCACACAGAATTGAGTGAAGTCAAATTTTAAATTGGACATGGAAAACTTCAGATGCACTAGTATTTTATTCGTGTAAAAGAAAAAAAAAAAAGACTGGATCACTGCATGCTTTGAGTCAGCGTCGCCTTACTTCGCCATTCATCTAGCAAAGAGCTTCTCTCTTAGCATCAATACCCAATTGCTCCTTCAGTTCTAAATTTCTCATGCGATTCTTCTTTAAGTTTTGTCTCCTTTTGTGGTTTGAGTCAATCTTCTTCTTTGTCTTTCGGCTGTTCCCTTTCAGGGGTCGCCACAGCGAATCATCTGCCTCCATCTAACCCTATCCTCTGCATCCTCTTCTCTCACATCAACTAACTTCATGTCCTCTCTCACTGCATCCATAAATCTCCTCTTTGCTCTTCCTCTAGACCTCCTGCCTGGCAGTTCCAACCTCAGCATCCTTCTACCATCTCTCCTCTGAACATGTCCAAACCCCCTCAATCTGGCCTCTCTGACTTTATCTCCGAAACATCTAACATGGGTTGCCGCTCTGATGAACTCATTCTTGATCCTATCCATCCTTGTCACCCCCAAAGAGAACCTCAACATCTTCAGCTCTGCTACCTCTAGCTCTGCCTCCTGTCTTTTCTTCAGTGCAACTGTCTCTTAGCCGTAGAGCATTGCTGGTCTCACCACTGTCCTGTACACCTTTCCTTTCCCTTTGTGGTTTGAGTCAATACAAGATAGAAAACCATATAAATATAATACATTCCCCTTTGCTGGTAATAGACCAATTGGCTTTTGAGCAATTTCAATATTTAATTGAAAAAGAAACACACTTCAGGGGTTAAATCAGCATTTTAAAAAACATACATGAAATTTGGGGGGACTATTAACATTATGAAACTGTATACTGTACAGAGAAAACACAAGACATTATGCTCAGTATTGTGCTGGGTGAGTAACTGTACGACCTTGGAGCATGACTCCACAAGACCTCTACAGGTGTGCTGTGGTGTATGGTGTCTGGACATTAACAGTGGATCCTTGTGTGTCGCAGGATGTTGCCATGTGTTGCGGGGTGGGGCCTCTGTAGATCAAAAAGAAATCCCATGGGTACTCAACTGTATTGGGATGTGGGGAGTTTAAACACTAGGTTGGAAGTCTTGAACTCTTTGCCTGCTGGGTGGGCTGTGATGCACTGGGTATTCTTATACCTTTCCATCCTGGCTAGAATTGGCTGTTTTCAACAATGTGTGCTAGACTGGCTTTTCTGTAATGGTCAGACCACATGGTCTGACCTTTGGTCCCCACAGGCATAAATGAGTCTTGGGTGCCCATGACCATGTCACCAGTTTACTGCTGTATAATTGAAAAGCAGTGTTAATGTGTTACTGCTATGGCTAATCTGTATATACAGTACACTATAAAACTCACCTAGCTACAGTAGGATGTGGGAACTGCATAACCAAGGAGCTGTCCACTTGTGCAGGGATATTTATTAATTTATTAACTGTTCTGTCCAAACACAACCACAGTTTCAGGACACTATAAAAATGACTTTGGAAAGATACTTACAGTATGATACAATGAAAATATTTAGAAACCATGTTTGCTGTTTTACAGATATAGCGTTTTTGGCTAGTAAGAGCAGCTGGCGTATACACTATACCTCCTGAGTTTGACATTAGACTGTGATGTACTTGGGTGAAAAGCTATTTCATGCTTCTGATGCAAGTGTGCTTTCTCAATACGTTTTATGGAATTTTTAGGAAGTTTTTCACCCTTAATTTTTATAATGTTGAAAACAAATTCCTGAATTTCATAGGCATAATAAAAAGTTACCCACCTGGGTGTGTCTGTAGAACTTTCTTTGAGGTCACTGCTTCCACCAGCCCTGGGCTCCAGCACAATCACCTGAGGTCCATCCACCCAGCCCAGACCGTTATGAACACCGATATGCAGCCTTCGCTCTTGTACTACCAACGACTGCACCTCCATGCAAACTGTCTAAAGAGTGGACAAACAAACAGACATCTATAAGCAAACATGAAGGCTCTCTTAAGGTCAAGTCCCCGAAGATGGGACTTGAACCATCATCCATGGAGGTCAAGGCCACAGAGCTAACCTCTATACCACCATGCTGCCTTTAGAGACACATTGAAAAAAAAATGTGAGGACATCGTTATCTTCACGGACAGGATATATATATATATATATATATATATATATATATATATATATATATATATATTGAGATACCTGCTGCTGCTAAGATGTATTAACTGCTTAACTTGGTGGCAGAAGCAGATGGAATTTTTTTTTTTCCCACAGTGGTGGGTTTATTTTTTTTAGACATAATACAATGTTGTCCTTAGTTCGAACGGAAACAGGTTACTCAGTCATTTTTCTCCACATCCACATTTACTTTAATTTACTCTTTCGTTATTGATAACTGAAGATACATGTCCTCACTTTGTAGTGCAGCAAACTGCAAACAAAGGTGGTTCAAAGGTGGTACATACTGTATTGATAAAAGAACTTTATAGATCTTGGGACTTTGTTAGATGTCTGCATTGTCTGACTGGTTTCTCATCCCTAGTGCTGTTAAGTCTGTAGAAACAGTAAACAAGCGTGGTGTAAATGTGGCATATGCTCCGTGTGCCTTTCGCCTGCAGGGGAATCATCCTTGGCGAGCCTTATTTGTGTTTAATCCAAGAAGGGGAAATGGGGCAATGCGCGTCATGCACGCATAGTCAGGTCGAGATCCTTTTAGTTCCGTCCTCTGGTTTTCTCTGTACGTTATCGATCACTTCGTTTCTCTGCTTCTAATCAAAGCAGGGCTTCCACTTTGTTAAAAAAGGTACAGTACATATTGTATTACTGTCGGAAGAAAATGAAGCGGTGTGGAAATCATCCAAAAGAAATACTGAGGCATTTGCATATGTATGTACACCGGATTTAAACAAAGCAAGTCTGTACTAACTAGTTGCACTTTAATGTAATAAGAATTCTACCATTTGGTTTCACCACTATTATCAGAATTACTGACTGGAAGGTCAGTTTAAAAGTTACAATTAAAAGTTTTATTTATTAATTTATCTTCTAAAGCTTCTACCGCTCATCCAGGGTCGCGGGGATCTAGAGCCTATCCCACAAACCTCTATGCCACCATGTCACCTTGATTCTCAGCCTTGGCAAAAAAAAAAAAAAAAAAGCACAGTTGCACACTAATATTTAATTCAGCCAGCTTTAATGTTTATTACAATGCGCATTCGCTGTGGCAGTTTTTTCTTCTTCAGAGGAGTTGTGTATGTGAAGATGATTCTTCCAAGGGCCACTGAATGGCATTTTATTGTGGAGTCAATGAAAAAACTATTTGCAGAATAAGTTATCTACAATTAAAAAAAGGTTTTTAAAGGCAAAAAAATAAGCAAATCCTCTGTACTCCTATTCTGCTCAAGCTTGAATAGTATGGCTTGCTTCCTCTCCACACGCTGTCTCTGTTTTAGTGCAGTGCTTTTTTTCCCCCAAAAAAATGCTTAAGTTTAAATCTGGGTAACAGAAAAGATAACCAAGGCTAAATAGAATTCTTTTAAAAAACAACAACTATTTAGTGAGTTTTTTTTTTTTTTTAAACAAAGGGTCTGTTTATTTATTTTAGTGTTAACCAATACTTTTTATCCATGTAATGCAAATTAATTGGGTAATTCGAATGATATAACCAGTTTTAAGTCAACATTAATATTAGTAGAGTTTGCAAGTCTAAGACAAAACTTTTAAGACATTTTAAGTAACAGCCTAAAATAATAATATTACTGATTAAATTGAAACTGATTAGTTTAATTTTAGCTTTACCTTCTCAACATAACAAGTACAGTACTTACGCTAGTTACAGTGTATAATAAATACTGAACATACCAAAATACCACTACTCCTTCAAAAAGGAAGTTAATAATTTGCTGCTTGATTCAAAGTGTACATGAACAAAGAGAACAGAGAACAGTCTGCAGGTTTCTATTGTACGTAAAAATAAAAACCTGGAGCTTATCCCAGAAGAAGCACGAGACGGGGTACACCCTAGATGAGTCGTCAATTCTCTGCATGGCACATTCACACACTAATGTGGGAACGCCAATTAACCTAATCTACATGTATTTGGACTGTGGGAGGAAACCGGAGAAAACCCTCCAAGCACAAGGAGACCATGTAAACTCCATGCACACATTGGCAGGAATTGAACCTGGCCGGGAATCGAACCCAGACCCTGGCGACAGTGCTAACCACTACAGTGCATCACTGTGCCGCCATGGAGATTTTTCATGTTGAAAAACTTTGTGCAAATGAACCAGTAAGTATGCCTGTCATTGGACAATCCTCCCAAAGAAGCTACATTCAATTCAACACCATTCAACTAATTTATTTTAATATAGTGTTTTTACCAATGATCATTGTTGAAAACCAGCTTTACAGAATCTAATGATTATGGAAATTAGTTCGAAAAGTGAGAGGAAATATTTGTCCTAAATAAAATAGTTGCCTCCTTACTGAAAATTTGACCACATCAAAAATGACACATTTTTTTAATCAATTTATGTAAAGCATCTGTAAAAAAGAAACTATTAATAATACATAACAAATAATAATAAAACAACCAAAAAGAAAAAAAAAAGAAAATAGGAGAGAGATGCTATTTATTGTTATAGGGAAGATACTATGGCAACAACCCTAGAAATCAGAGCCAGGTATACTGAAGATTAGTGCAGTTTCATGCACTGCTGACATTTTAACCATTCCAGTTGATTGAACCGACATGCCATATGAATGAATGTCATATGAATGACATATATATAATAGCAGCTTGTCAAAATTAAGCAGCTATAACAAAAAGATTAGGTTTAAAATATCCAATAGGTTTTACTGTTAGGATAAACAATCTAAAATACCGTACACAATTTGCTTTTGAACGCTAACTTCAAAGTACAATGGTACAAAATATTATGCTTCATTAAAATATCAGGGTTATTATAGTTATATACAGTAGTTATTGTTATTATATTTAAGACCCAAAATTAAATGGAAAGACATTAAATACATAATTTTAAAATTGAATTCAATCTGTCTATGGTTACATTACCTTGAACAGGGCGTAAATGTGCAACACAGTTGACTAAACCCTTGTATTTCTCCATTGATCAATATTTAGCCATGTTTCACAAATATGTTTATTAAAGAGGACATCGCCATATTCACGGACGGGATATATATTGAGATACCTGCTGCTGCTAAGGTATATTAACTGCTTAACTTGGTGGCAGAAGCAGTTGGAATTTATTTTTCACAGTGGTGGGTTTATTTATTATAGTAGCGCACCAAAACCTCTCCTCATTTAGACATAATACAATGTTGTCCTCAGTTAAATCGGAAACAGGTTACTCAGTTGTTTTTCTGCGCTCCACATTTACATTCATTCACAAAAAAATAGTAGTCACTGAAAGAAATTTACAAAATACTTCAGTAAAATCGTAATGTGTGGACAAGATGCGTGTATTTAAAGTGTATTTACTCTAATTTACTCTATTCTTTGTTCTGTATTCAATTAAAGAAAAGGATAAATATGCCTCGAAATGTACAGTGATTGGCCACACCACCACTGCCAGGTAAAATTGAATATCACTGATCATCAATTATACACCTTGTGACAGGATCAAGGGCACCCTAGGCTCATCTATATCTGCAGCGACCAAAGGCCAGCCAGTCTGGTCTGATTCCACAGAAATGCCAATGCAGCACAAATTGCTGGGGGTGGAAAAAAAGTCACTACTGGCCACGATAGAAAAGTGTCACAGCAGAAAGTGCATCATAGCCTCCTGCATATGGGGCTTAGCAGGCAAATAGTTCAGTTCAGGGTTGTTCACCTGGCATCCAGATTCACCAGATCGAGCATCCATGGAATGCTCCTGACAAACAAGGCGCCTGACCCATAAATGCCGCCACCCTGCAACCCACAACATCCAAAGGATAATGTACTGGTGGCAAACACCACAGCATACCACCAAAGATCTGGTGTTGTCTGGTAGAGCCTCAAGGGTACTGCAAAGGGGGATTCTACACAATATTAAGCATAAAATAACATTTTGGGTTTTAATGTTAAGGCTGACTGATGTATATTAGTGGAGCAATATCGTTAAAGGTTTCTGTGACCGAGTTTCATCAAACTACCCGGCAATGATGCAGAGATAATCCTTTCTTTTTGGCCAAGTGTTTTTGTCACACGACCTACTGTACAGTATGAACAATGTTTATGCCTTTGTTAATAAACTGTATTGCTGAAAATGTTTCGTGGTCACTTGCTGTCATGTAGTGGAATTTGCTATATAGCTGTACTGGCTTACTAGACAGTAGACATGAAGTAGGGCAGTCAGTGAGTTACATGAAAGCTGGTGAAAAGTGAGCTAAGTGAAAAGTTTGGCAGAGCATAGCAGAAATTTGATGCTGGAAGAGGAAAGGCTGGGTGAAGCGGGAGTCAATGAATTCTCATAGCGCTAACGTGACTCCCAAAAGTGTTTTGCCTTACCTTTGAGTTGTCAAATTAATAAAATTATGCCAGTGCTCTTGTTAATTTGAAGTGTCATCCTGTTAAAGATAATATGCCCATGGTTTAAAATATAAATTGACCAAGTATACAACTGATAATATAAAACCTCACATTAAATATGTAAAGCACAATCACAATCAATCAATCAATCAATCAAGATAAGCATCTTCTCATAAGACAATTAAGATGCTGTCTCTTTCCAGGCTTCCCATGACTTTATATTGTTATACTTTTGTATTTAATATTGACTTAAATGGAATTCCATATTATTTCATCAGTGTACATGCTCAAAAAAATAACTTCTGCACGAAATATAGGGTTTACAGTACATCAAACTGCACTGAACTTAATACTACTTATACGGGGTCCGAGCTAATCAGCACTGCTATAAGAATAGGCTGTAAATAAGACAATACTTTGTTTCCTTTTCATAGCTGAAAATCAACTATACAGTACATTACAAATTATACAGTTAGTGGTTCAGTCGTAGTTTTTTTGTCTGACATGTGGAAGGCCTGGGTTTGATTCCCAGCCAGTGACCAAACCCCAGCCACTGGATGCAGTGCCGGTCCTAAGCCCGGACGGATAAACTAGAAGGGTTACATCAGGAAGGGCATTATGTGTAAAACCTATGCCGAGCTTGTATTGCGGAATGGATGGTCCGCTGTGGAGGCCCATTGCCGTTAGCAGCCGAAGGACCAACAACAACGTTACAAATTACACATTACACCTTTTCCTTGTTAATTTATCAAGCACCCCATGTTACCCCCATGCTGAGATAACATTTAAAGCAGTTTTCTGGTTTGAATAACTTGGCTTGGACTCAACTAGTACTGGAATCACAAATCGGGTGGCTTTCGACTCAAGTTAACATAAAATAAGACTTGGCATTTAACTTTGACAACAGTGGCATGTGACCACTCAGACTTGAGCTCGAGACAATACGCTTAAAAAAATTACAATTGAAAAGTATACATTTACCTGTGTGCGATTAATCAACTACTATTTTCCACAACAAACAAATAATGTTCAGCACCTCGGCATCAATCAACACTTCCAAGGTCAAAGCTAAAAGACCAGTAATTTTCCAACAGAAGAACTCTGCAGTAGCCATGCTCCCAAAGGTATTAGTCTTCACCTACAAAGATCATGTTGTTGCAACAACAAAAGGGCTGTGAAATGTAGAGCCTGTGATTCAGGAATACCAGATGAAAAAGCAACAGCTTCAAATTTTCTTTGGCATTTGGATTGGCACAAAGGAAATCCCAAGGCAGAGCCAAATTGAACTCAGAAAGATGGGTTCACTAATGAAAACAGTCTGCATCTAATCTCATCTAAAATTTAACTAAAAATAATCTATTTTTATGGTGCAACTTCCGAGTTTGTAAAAGACCCAGATAATTCAAATTAGTTATAAAATTTCCCTGCCTGATTTGTTCACATTTACTAATTATTACACTGGCCTTAAAGCATTATAACTTCACTTTGGCATAACAGTCTTAACATGGGACTTGACTTGGGTCATGCCAAGACTAGACACTGACTTTTGACTTGCAAAACAATGGGTCTCATGCAAGGGTATATGGTGCTAGATCAACAAATTTTATCTTATTTTTGATTGTATCTACATTTTTCTTTTTCTTTTTTTTTGTACCCGTTCATTCAATTGCTCCAAAAATGTTTGTTCCACCATTGGCAGCAACAACTGCAATCAAGTATTTGCAAAAACTGGAAATGAGTCATTTCACATTGGCCCCAATCTTCTTTACAGAATTGTTTGAATTCAACCACACTGACTGTTTAAGGTTAGACTTAGGTCTGAACTTTGACTAGGACACTGAAAAAAATCTTATTATTTATCCTTTTTTTTTTTTTTTAGCCATTGTGAGGGGGACTTTCTGGGATGTTTTAGATGTTTTTCAGCTTGAGGTCACAAACTGATGGCCCGATACTGTCTTTCAGGATTTTCTGGTAAAGCGCAGAATTCATGGTTCCAACAATTCATCCAGGTCCTGAATCTGCAAAGCAGCCCTAGACCATCACACATGTCTGACTGTTGGTATGTTCTTTTAATGAAATGCTGTGTTATTTTTATGCCAAATGTAACAGGACACACACCTTCCAAAACAACCAACTTTTGTTTCATCAGTCTAGAGAATATTTACCCAAAAGTATTAGGAATATTCAAGATTTTTTTTTCCTGGCAAATTTCCTGGCAGAGACAAGTCTTTGTGTTACTTTTTGTGGGGGCACTGGTGGTTCAGTGGTAGGTGGCTCAGGCAGGTGTTTCGCCTGCCATGCGGAAGGCCCGGGTTCGATTCCCAGCCAGCGCCCAAACCCCACCGGCCACTGTATGCAGTGCCGGTCCCAAGCCCAGATAAAATGGAAGGGTTGCATCAGGAAGGGCATTCGGCGGAAAAACTGTGCCAAGTTGTTGTGCAGACCAAGTGTCCACTGTGGCGACCCCTTGCCGGGAGCAGCCGAAAGACCAACAACTTTGTGTTACTTTTGGTCAGTTGCTTTCGCCTTGAAACTCTCGTTTGGAACAATTAATTGAGGCAAGTAAGGCACATAGTTCTTTAGATGTTGTTCTGGGTTCTTTTATGAGCTCCAGGATGAGTCATTGTTATGATCTTTGAGTAATTTTGGTCGGCCTGGGAAGGATCACTATTGATCCCTTTCCAGCCTGATATACATGTCAGTTACTTTGTTTCTCATCTGTTATGAATTTTATTTAGATTATGTTGCTTTTTTCTTCTTTTTATTTTTATTGTTTTAGATCTTTTAAGCACGCTTCAATTTGTCAGGCAGGTTCAATTTATGTGATTTCTTGATTCAACAGTGTGGCAAGTGAAGTTTAATTCTTTCCAAAGTTCATTTATGATTTAACATGGAGAGCACTTTTTATACAGGGCCAGGTAGGTTTGGATAGCTTTTTTCCCTTAATAAATGAAATCATCATTTAAAAACAAATTTTGTGATTTACTCCGGTTACTTTTGTGTAATATTAAAATTTGTTTTGTAAAACATTTAAGTGCAACAGTATGCAAAAAAAAAGTAAGGGATAAAAACTATTTCACAGCACTGTATGAAATTCATGAACTACTGTATGAGTTTTTTCTCAGTCTTCTGCAAGATTTGCTTTTTTTTTTTAACTCAAGTATTATTTTGCTTAATATTTAACATGGGACTTTGGTTTGGCATCTAACAAGCATTTTTGATATTTTACACACTGATCTCTGGGACATTAAGGTATTCCAGGAGCAGCAACAAAGTAATTGAATCAGGAAGTATTGTGCCATGAATGTCAGCAGTTTAAAAGAGCAGCGGAGGCTCAATTGCATTAATAAACTGATTAGAATTCATGATGCTGTTGTATTTGGTTTTCTTCATGACCGAGGCAGCCCTTTCTCTTCATTTTGTGGGATTTCTCCATAAATCATGAGAAATAAAGAAAGAAAAGGAGATAACACACCATTGAGGAGTCTTCCCAATATTTTCCCTAGCTTTACCTGAAAAGGAACAATATCCATATTTAGTGAACTATTTAATTAAAGAATAGACAATGTTAAAATGTTGTCTGTAGCTATTTAAACTGACTTCACAGCCCATTACAGCTAGCATTTCCGACTATTTGCAGTTGCTATGCACCGCTTCCTCTACTTATCACAAGCAATTTCCTCCCTACAGGAGGGCTTCACTCAGAGGTTTCCAGACACCAGGGATCAAGTGGGACAAGAGACACATTCCAAACCTTAGCTTTTTCCTTCCATCAGTAAAAATCATTGTAACTGGGTTTTGTTCCCAATTCCAACAACACAAACAAGACCGAGGTCATAAGAAACGGTGTAAAGATATAATATCAATATTGTGTTAAATTATGTTGTTATACACGTTCTAAGGGCATATTACAGGAGTATTCAGGTACACACAGCACTCTTACTGTATAACGTGCACCAAATGACTGCATGTCTACTATAGATGCAAATGAGGCATTTTTAAATTAAGCTTCCTGGAAAGGTTTATATCGCATCTGGTTGACACTAGATGTGTTCATATAGACTGGGATCTCATGGGATGCAATTAAAAGTCATATAAGCAAGATGTTTGAACAAAAAAAGCAGTGGTAGGCAAAGTAAACAAATCTTAAGAGATAACCCTAACAACATTGTTATAGCTTGGATATAGTTATTAGTTATAATAGTAAAGATTTAAAGATACACTATACACTTAATATGGAAAAAAAAAATAAAGAGAGCTTTAAAGTTTAAGAGGTTGGCAGAGTACAAATCCTGTACTTGAGTTAAACTTGGGTCAAATATTACTCAAGAAAAAAGTCCTCCATTTACTTGTCTACTTGAGTAAAAGTACAAAAGTACTTAACTTTAAATTTACTTACGTATCTGAAAAAAATTACAGAGCTTTTATTAGCTCACAGTAGCCTTTTTTTTACAGAAAAAAAAAATCTTGCTCTCTCTCTCTCGGCTGTTAACATGCTGTTTTCATCACTGTCTGCAGCCAGCTCCCCTGTACCACTATTAAGCATGTCACAAAGGAAACGCAGTTAAGCATGAAGGTCAGAAGCTGGAAAAATTTCCTATATCCACTTCAAATACTACACACAACTGTAGTTATGTAACGCAACACCACGCAGAAACCCATGTTAGAGAGTACGCACATTTCCTGTATGATGTAGTCGAGTAAAAGTGAAAAGTGTCTTCTAATAAAACAACAATGAAATGTTTACTGAAATACAGTAGCAAAGTAAATTTATTTAGTTTCCTTCCATGTCTGAAAACAAGACAATAGGTGCATTTACATGAATCCTTATATTAAAAAAAAAATTTATTAATAAAAAAATGGATTGCAGCCCAGTTAGGAACAGTTAGATCCAATCCAAACCTTTGATAATACATTGAACAATTACTCGGAATATTAGCCATGTAAACACATGATTTGTGATTTCTCTCTAGTTAGAATAAATATATTGTTTCTGAGAATGGTTCTTACATATGAGAGTAATATTCGTGGATGTGACAAGTTTCAATGAGGGAAATTAGTTTCTATTCCTGATAGAAATAGACACTAAACAACTGTTTCCCATCAGTTTTTGCTTTAGACTTTCCTTACCTGGGACTCTGGACGTCTTATATGCAATAAAGCATCAAACAATCATGAATGACACTGAATAATTTTAAACAATCATAAAGCAAAAGGCACAATTCGTCAGGAAAGATAGAAAGCCTAACTCAACAGTTCAGGGGAAAAAATCTGCTTAATTGATCAGTGACCATGTCAACAGATAAGTTGGAATCTCTAATCAGAATGGTTTTAATCAGATTGAAGAAATACTGTTCATTAAGGTGAGTGTGAATGATTCATTTACAGTGTTCGTACTTTCACATTCACCTACTGCCTGATCAGGGTTGGTTTAAATTAAGCCGGTGTAATAGATAGACAGGGGTTTCTATAGTATATACTTCAATAGAAAAACAATCAACCCATCATCCAGAGATTGAGAGTTTGAATCCCACTGATGTTACAGTCAGCAAAAATGGCCAAGGTCTGTGGGAGAAGAAACAGACAGTAGTACTGCGTTACACTCAATGTCTACGCCATTGGTTTCAAAGGATAGCATGGCTGTAAATTTTGAATTCAATTCGTTATTAACATTCTGTTAAGCAGCACATCTTCGCAAAAACGGCTTTTTAACTATCTTTAGATACTTCTTTTATATTGTTTACACCTATTCGCTGATGTGAATTATCACAAAAAATGACAAGAAGTGAGAAGGCTTGAGAGATATAGAGAAGAAGAAAATATAAAGAAAGCTTGATGTCAGTAGCCTAACCCGGCACATATGTTACATCTTTTAATTATGTTCCTTTCCTCTCAGCTGCTGTTCTCTTCTTCTCTTTTTATGCTGTCACGAATTTTGTTTCTGTCCCCAAAATATGAATATTTTACAGCTAAGAAGCTTAAAGGGAACATTGAAATGGCCTGCAGTTAAATTATACCCTATTTTCATAGCCACAGAGCAGAAAGAGTAGGAGTATGAGAGCAATACAGACAGAGAGAGAGAGAGAGACAGAGAGAGAAAAGGAGAGAATGAAAAAAAAAAAACCTAAGTGGAATCAAATTTAACCATTTAAAGAATGAGAGCAGAAAAGTCATCTTGCCTCCTAACACAGAGTGGTGATGACGCCCGTCCTCCCTCTGCAGTTCCAGCATCTCGACTGTGAAATGTCTCAGCTCGAGAGGTCACACGTCATTTGGCTCATCTGCTGTAGCAAAGGTCATCTGACTAGACAGCCACAAGTCCATTGCTCGAGCCACAGCTCAGACATTACATGAAGATGAAAAGCAGACAAGTGCACACACAACAATGGGGTTCAAAGAGCTTATTTTGTCAAATAAGTGTAATGGTGTATGGTCATCCAGAGAGTGTCAAGATACTTCAGACCCCAAACTAACACTCTCTGGAAAAATGATGCTGTACTTTTTTCCTGCCACTGAATTTGGAGCATTAAGGGCACATCTTATGTAGCTTTAACACGTGTCCTTTGTCTGGGAAATATATGTCTGGTGTATGTGCACTCACAGCACAGGCTTTCATGGTCATTTCAACTCATTATTGAACTTATATTTTTACATTTGAATTTAACAAATTGTACAAATACCTATTAGAATTGCTGGATTTTACAGTTAAGATATTTGCATTTAATTAGATGCTGTGTAGGACGATACACTGTTCAGCCCTAACTTTAAAACCATTAATATTAAAACCACCTAGGTTTCAAGTTCCCGCTCTGGCGGCTCTGGCCCCTTAGTGCATGACTCCACAAGATCTCTTTGTGTGTGCTGGCACTAGAACATTAGCGATATGAGATTTGGGTAATTTGGATTTTTCAGATCAAGAATCTTGAACTCTTTGCCTGCTAACCCCTATACACAACAGGCTATGATATTAAGGTAACCTCATTCTCATATGCTCATTCTCTTTGAAACCTAACAAAATGTCATCAAGCTGGAATTCGTACCATTTTATAAGCCAATTCAGTAAAATAGTTTGTATGACAATACTAAATAATTCTGCCTGGTTTTAAGGGAGAACTAGATTTGCAGAAAGTACTATGATCTGAAAGTTATGAAAAGTTTACTATTGTTAATAATAATACTATTATTATTATTCCATCTTAGCCCAACAAGAGACCATGGAGGCCAATGGTGACCTTTGGAAGCCACATGGTCACTATTACATTTATTTCCATTTGTACATCCATGGCCCTCCGGGTCAACATTCACGCACACGTTCACACACTACGGGCAATTTGGAAATGCCAATTATACTAATCTGCATGTTTTCGGACTGTGTGAGGAAACCTGGGAACCCGGAGGAAACCCACGAAGCACGAGAACATGCACTCTGTGCACACAGACCTGACAGAGGAATCAAACCCAGGACCTGGAGGTGCAAGGTGACAATGCTAACCACTAAGCCACTCAAGACATTACACTGCGTTCCAAATTATTACGCAAATGATATCTTTCTCTGATTTTCATAATTAGTTAATGCAAATGACAGTCAGTATAAGTTTCTAGTCATCAACCATTAGGGTATCATTTGAATTTTATTGAACAAACCTCCTAATGAAAATATTTATTTAAAAAATAAAAAACTGAAAACACACTGTTCCAAATGATTATGCACAACAGAGTTAAAACATTTTATAGGTTGTAAAGAACTGAAAATGAAACTATTTCAATCAAAAACATCCTAACAGGGCATGTTACATCCTAACATAGGACCTCTTCTTTGATATCACCTTCACAATTCTTGCATCCATTGAATTTGTGAGTTTCTCATCTTTTATGCCCATAGCAGCCAATGACAGAGGTATTCTTTGCAGCATGAGATGGTGCACTGTCGTGCATGAAGATGTTTTTGCTACGGAAGGCACGGTTCTTCTTTTTGTACCATGGAAGAAAGTGGTCAGTCAATATACTTTGCAGACCTTTTTCACACCTTCAGGGACCCTACAGGGGCCTACCAGCTCTCTCCCCATGATTATGGCCCAAAACATGACTCCGGCACCTCCTTGTTGACGTCGCAGCCTTGTTGGGACATGGTGGCCCTCTACCAACAATCCATTACTCCATCCATCTGGACCATCCAGGGTTGCACGACACTCATCAGTAAACAATACTGTTTGAGAATTAGTCTTCATGTATGCCTGGGCCCACTGCAACAGTTTCTGCTTGTGAGCATTGGTTAGGGGTAGCCGAATAGTAGGTTTATGCACAACTGCAAGCCTCTAAAGGATCCTACAGCTTAAGGTTCGTGGGACTCCAGAGGCACCAGCAGCTTCAAATACCTGTTTGCTGCTTTGTAATGGCATTTCAGCAGCTACTCTCTTAATCTGATGAATTTGTCTTGCAGAAACCTTCCTCATTCTGCCTTTATCTGCACGAACCTGTGTGTGCTCTGAATCAGCCACAAATGTCTTCACAGTACGATGAGTTTTTGTGAAATATCTAATGTTTTCATACATTGTCCAAGTTATTGCACTATTTGATGCTTTTCAGCAGAAGAGATCCTTTTTCTTTCCCATATCGCTTGAAACCTGTGGCCTGCTTAATAATGTGGAACAACCTTCTTCGGTAATTTTTCTTTAATTGGGCTTATCTGGCAAACTAATTATCACAGGTGTCGGAGATTAATTTCAGTGATCCAAAGAGCCCTAAGATGCAATACATAAGTACATGAGTTTAATTTAAAAACTAAACATTTAATGTTTATATGACACTTGCATCCAATTTGCATAATAATTTGGAACACAGTGTATGTGTATCATGCTTACCAATATTCCCATGCTTCTGATGGGATGGGAAGTTCTTAGAGTCTTTAATTATAATTAAGTCATATTTGATTAGACTAACTATTAGATAGTTATTTAATGTCCCATTAGTCATTGCTTCCTTTATGGCATTTTTGTGTTTTTTAACATATGACAACATGCTTCAGGGATCTCTAGAGGGTCTGTGTGAACTCTTGAGCTCTTAAAAATATAACAGTGGTACTTAGGGTCCAGATGAAAATACATACTAAAGATGTACGCTTGATAATAGCAGGTATTTATAGTACTTAGAGCTGTCCTGAAGCCATCACTGCCATGGAGTTTTAAGCTACAAGAAAATGTCCCCATTACACATGAAAAATGCTGCCTTAGTCCAAAACAGCTTTGATGTCAAAGAAAAGAGTTCCTTTGTGACTTTATCGAGTTTTGTCACTTCTCAGCAAATGTACCCTCCGCGTCAAAGGACCAGGAACAGCATGAAGAAAATACTCTTTCCCAGTGCTCTTGCCTTGAACCCTAACCTGCTTTGATGCTTTAGTTCTCCACTGCTGTGAATGAACTAAAGGATGAATAATACGACAAATTGCACTGCAGAATAAACAAAACTGAGCATTGGTGTTCTTTGACTAATTAGAACAGATTCCGGCCTATTACGCTAAGTGTGCCTGAAACTACAGAATGAAATATTTTATTTAAGACTGAACTAAGTGAGATCCTTCCAGCATTGCTTTTAATCCAGAGGTGATGGCTTTATTACAACTTAAAGCAGTAACTGCTCGTTCATAAGCAGTAGTCTCCGGTCACAAAGCTAGACACATGGCACTACCCTGCAGCTCTAATTTACGAGGACATACAGAACTATAGCTATAACACCAGAGCACTAAAAGCCATGTCACAGACCATGAGTCAACTTCACCTGATCGATAGGCAATTACATTACTGAGGGATTCGGTTTCAGATAGACAGTATTCATAGACTAGGGAAGGCAGAAGATGAAGAAAGGCTTGGGTCACTTACATAAGCTCTGATGCCAAAGAAATTATTTGCCAGTACATCAAAGATTATTCAAAAAAAAATAATAAATAAATAAACAAACTACACATCTTAAATAGGCCAGCTTGAAGCACTTAGGAAGAAGGCAGCATAATAATTAATTGAATAAAACATAAAACAGTGTTCAAAACCACTCACCTCATTGAAGTTTAAATCAATATGATGGTCCTAAAAAGGTAATGCCTCTGATCAAATTTAAAACTAATGTTAGGGTTAGAAGATAACACTGATTGGATGCTGCAAAACATTTCTGCATACTTAGGAAGATTTTGAATAATGGCTGAGAAAAGAGAGAGTGAACAGACCATAATATGAAGACTTGATCATGCTACGTAAATGGTGAAGATGGTTACCTATGTACGTGCATGCTGTTAAGCTGAATGATAGAGTTTGGAGGTATATCTGCCTGCAAGCATTCTGTATTTCTACTGGCTAAAATATTTGTCATTCCAAGACGTTGGGCAGAATCCAATCAGCAAATGATCTAAAACTGCGCTCAAACAATTTACTAGCGTCTATCTGAACATCTGATTATGAGCAGAGAGGCATGACCACCTCATTCAAACTTATCAGATTTCCTGAACAGGTTCCCAATAGCCATCCTAGACTAGCACATGTCCTGCACATTTTGGCCTTTGATGTAAAAGCACAGCTCAGTTTAATTCTAAAGTGCAATTTGACAATGCAGTAAAAGCTTGGTTTTTAAAAAGGCCTGCTTGTTTAGGTTTTCTGGTACGTCTTCTATTCTTCCATGCAACTTGTGTCTGCCCACATACTTTACCTGCTTCTGTTCAAAAGTGGAAAATGGCTTCTTCGAGAGATCAAATTTTCTTCAGCCAACCAGAACCAAGAGCATCCATTGGGTACGGGAGACATCGACAATTAATCGCAATTAATGCGAGCAGTGTAAACATTCTATTATTGATATTAAATATGAACATACTCACATTTAAGGTGAGTGATATGTTGACACTGACATTTAGACAGATGTAGTACACGATTATAAGTTTAAGCACCTCTGGGCATGGTTCAAACAACTTGAGATGTTGGAACAATGCCCACTTCTGTGCCTTATAGTATATAATGTAGAAAAAGAAAATCAATTAAGTTGTTAAATAATAATAATGTAATGTAGCGGGTTTACACTCCCCCCACCCCATCTATCTTCTATCATATAATACCGATTGTGAATTGTTGGTGAAAGCCAACAATGCCTTCCTATTAAATATGTCAATAACCATATCTTTTCAAACTGCTGCATATACTGCATCAAAGGGGAGGGTGGTAACCATCAGAGAGGAAAGTGCCAACTGCCTTCTTCCATATACATGAGCTCACGGCCACATTTATGAGTTATGCTACAGTATGATTAAAATTTGTAATGGCCAATTTACTAATTTACAAGTTTCTAATTGAGTCATACAGTAGCCAATTCCTGCTTGTTTCATTTAGGGCGAGGTCCATCACACGCTTCCCCCAACCTCCTCTTTTCAAACTGCACCTCACACAGTGGATAACAGAATAACACACTCGGAGGAAAGCGCTTTCAGCCCCTTCCACTTGCATGAGCTCCCGTGGTTGTTTAGTGTCACTATAATTGATGTGAGTGCACCCCCCTCCCCCCATGATGACCGTAGCATCACCCGGGAATCAAATTTTTGATCTCCAGGCGATTGGCCGAACATGTTCCCGCTGCATCCATCAGGAGCCCATGCGAGTCAATTTCTAATTTCTTTCAGTGCGGTTTTCTAAAATTCAAAGGCATTTCTCAAAAAATGTGCAAAATACTATGACTGATGAGCAGATATTATATTTGCAAAAGCCCATTACAGATAGTTGAAAACAAATGAGACTATTTAAGACTTAATAATGCGAGAGGTTATCAAAATTACATGTTAAAATAAATGAATCTGGAATTTCAGTTTAAATCAAACTGGCTTATCATTTTAGAGTAAATTAGAAATGCGTTGAATATTCACCCTTCATCTTTTCTCATTAACAACATTCACACTTCTGTGTTATTTTACACTCATATTGTATTTCTTAGCACGTTTAATCAGTGTTAAACAGTTTCAGTTTCGTTTTTTCTAGGAGCCTCTTCGAGGTACAATTGTACTGAGAGAGCTATCACGCCATGCAAAAAATTCATTTGCAGAATGTTTTTTTACCACAACTTTGCTTGACACTTATAAGACAGACAATAAGTTTTTGTAAATATCCAGTTACATGTCCACTAACTGTACGCAATTAATCTCAGTGCAGACGCAAATTAGGGCCTCAGTGTGCTAAAAGTGAGATGGTTTGTCAAGTTCAGTGTAATATTTCTACAGCAGCCAGAAAACAGGATCAAATAAACGATGGCTTGTGCTACCACGTGCTGCAAAGAGCGAAGAAAAATGTATGTGTGTGTGTTGGGGGGGGGGGGGGTATGGGGGGGCTGGGCGACAGCACAAAGACAATTTGAATGAGCAAACAAAGTGATTGGTATTTTAGAGCACATCCTAGTTCTGTCCAAGACAGTATTAATTGGCTACGCACTTTAATTAGGATGAAAGTCTTCAAAGTGTTTCCTTCGCTTCCTACAGCCTCTGGCGGACAGAGATGTGCTAGTTTTTTATAATGAGGATGAACATGAATGGGAGTTGAGGAAGAGACGATCAATCTACCAAACGAAAGGCATGAGAAAGGAGCATTGTGAAGCAGATCTTTCATGTAATTTGAATCTACTCATTTTTCTTTATTCGATAAAATAAATAACTCTTGACTCTTTCCCCTATGCCTTCTCAGAAAGCAAAAACCCAGGCATCGTGTTTTGGCATGTGGGTGCTCGTGTGCGTTGAGAGAAGATGCTCGGCTAGATGAAGAGACAATGCATCAGGAGTCACCCTCTTGAAAAGGTCACCCTCCCACATGAGAGCCAATTAGAGAATCCCGTCAACCGCAATCACAGCTGAATTACCACCTCCAAAAGGTGGTGGCGCAGAGGTCACGTCAGGCAAGAAGCGAAAGACAAGCGCCAGGGAAGATTTATTATCAATCTCTCTCTCTCTCTTTCTCTCTCACACATACACTCATTTCCTTTGTCTGTTCTCTCTTTAGATCTATCATTAGGATTTTACAAAAACCAAAGGCACCTGTAGAGCTCAAAGCGTCATTCACCGATCACAGACTCTCAGAGGCTCGCATGGCTACTCCATGATGTAGATTTATTGAGCGATTTAGCTAGATTATTCCATCATTATGCTGGATATGGAGAAATCAATAACAAAAAAAAAAAAAAACGAAAGGAAATGAAAAGCTGATGGAGTGACAAATTAACTTTTAACCCTTACACTGATGAATTCTCAATTCTTGGTTTGTATTAGTGTACTTGTTATTAACATTCTGTTGTTTCTATAGAATAATTAACTTATAAATACCTGCTGTCTCCACATTTTTACACACACGCGCGCAAATTTAGAAATGCCAATTGGTTTAAACTGCATGCCTGTGGAGTGCTAGTGGAAACCAGAGCACCTGGAGGAAACCCACCAAGCACTGGGAAGAAAGAACATGCAGTCCTGACTCAGATCTGTATGCATTTTGGACTAAAAAACTAATTGGCTTTTGGTATAACTTGGTATAACAATCTCTTCCTTCTGGTGCCACTGCACTTTATTGCTTTCACTACCTGCCAGTGTTTTACAACCAGATTAGTTTATCTGATAACGTGCTCCATGTGGGTTTCAGGAGTGGAGGACGACTCTGACCTAGATGGCATTAAGGAAGTCCAACTCTAATCTTTCTTTAAAAAATAAACATACGATTTGAAAAAGCTGTGATCGAGCTGTGTCCCAGGTAGAGCTTATAAATGCTGTATTCTTCCAATTTAGTTTTTTATTTGTTCCTGTTGATGTTGTTTTTGTTGCCATCAGTTTTGAATGATGAATGATCATTTGCGCGACATATGCAGCCGTGATCAAGACACAAGCTAATGGAATATTGATTGCTAAAAGATTAGAAATGTCCAAAACTTCAACAGACAAATTAATTTTCTGCAGTCGTTCCTCATATCCGTTCTCCAGGCTTGAGGCAATTACTTGCTTAGAAAGGGAGGGGGGGGCGGGAAAAAAAATCATCAATAACACATCTGAACATCTTGTGGACCATGATGTCCTACTGTGGAAAACACACTTGGAATTGAAAAACAGACGTTGTTTAGATTTTGCCTCACTACCATCACTTGCAGCAGGTCGTTTCCCATCATGCATTAGCAATGTGCTGTGAGAGTTTTAGTGCTGGTCTAATAGTGATGATGTAGACAGAGTGTGGACGTGGGGGAGATGGGAAGAACAGCACAATTAAACTGATGGGGAATAGACGCGCGCACACACGCACGCATACACACACGCACGCATACACACGCGCACGCATACACACACGCACGCATACACACACACTGGTGTAATTCACTTTCACTGCTAAACATGCTCTCTGCATGGGGCTTTTTGCATCTGTGTGTATGCAGAGAGAGAGAGAGAGAGAGAGAGAGTGTGAGAGAGATGGCATTTGTAAAACATTTCATTATAATATTTTAGTTACAGCTGCCCCCATCATACAGCCTTTTCCCCATTTTTGATAGTGGCACACAGGAATACTAGCATGTTTACCATCAACTGATATCCCATACTTACTTTCTTTCAGCAACTAAAGCGACTCTCTATACATGTTTATTGTGCAGTCATGTGAACAAAAGAAAACGGTCTTCATCACTGTTATTTCAAACTACGGTGCTAAATTACATTCATGGCTGGGAGACCAAAAGAAAAAAAAAATGTCTGTGCCATCTGGAAGAGAAGGAGCTCATTCCACTGTCAATGTGACATTACGCAATCTTGGGCTTCTGTAAAGCTTATGTAGGGATAGATAACGCTTTCCACTGAGTGTGTGATGTAGCATTAGCAGCAGGTCAAAGGAAGGGCTTGTACGCAAGGGTTCATCCTCCTTGGTTGGTGACGGTCACTTGATCGGAGACAGTGGGTGTAAATTTTCAGTCTGGGGTTAATTTAGTAATTTTTTTAATAATAATAATAATATTGAAAGATGTTTAATTCAAACTGCAAAATGATATTTCTCTATATAATCCCCTGTTTCTCAGTACACTGGAGCCACCATCAAACTGCCTGCTGCACAACTGAAATGTTGGCCTGCCAGGAACTCCTGTAATAGCACAACGATGTGGAAATTGCTTGGAGCGAGGTCAGGACTAAACGGGGGATGTGACAATAACTCCCAGCTGAGTTCCTGTAATGTGGTGGAGTGGGCAGCTTGAGGTTGAGGTGCATTGTCCTGCAAAAACAAAACGATAGTGATCCAACCAGGCTGTTCTTTTTCCCATTAAAGGAAAGGGTTAATAAAGGAGAGCAATAGAGCAGAAGGCTGGTCATGGCTCCAGCGTAGAAAAACCTTCTATCTTGATGGTATTCAAGTGCTAATATAGAGATATAAAGGCAGTTTTTAACCCTCATGCTTGTGTTCAGATATTCCTGGTCCTGGATAAGTCCTGGTTCGACTTGATCATGAATTGGACGTATCCATGTGGACGTATCCTTTGCCTGCATGCTACCATGCAAATGGAGTGTGCAGTCAATTCGCTGCCTCTCCTTACACACAATGTTTCGGCAGATACATCATTAACTCAAAGTAGGACATAAAAGGTGATGATGACGCCGTTTACTTTTACATTTACTTTTACGCATTTGGCAGACTCTCTTATCCTGAGTGACTTATAAAAGTGCTTTATACTGGGTTACTAGGATAGGATACTAACCCAAGTACTGAGTTTACAAATACGTCTTAAGTCGTCGTTTAAAGATTGCCAAAGACTCGGACGCCTGCTACACTGGCCAAACAGAATTTCTATTTTATATACAGATACAAAGCATATCTTATTACTTTGCAGGCTTATTATTATTATTATTTTATTTTTGTACAAACTTTATTTGGTGCGTAACTAGTCCCGTACTGTTTGTCATAGACCCATGAAAAAGGTGTCAAATCGTGTGGCTTACTCGGGAATGGGGTGCTATGGCTTTCTCTAAAAAAAATCCCACAGACTTAACATTCTTCTAGGATTCTAGAGCAGAGCAAGAATTTTGTAGAAATATAAAATTGACCACATTTAAAGGGCTGGCAAACTGTGTCAGAACACAAGAGAGTATACATTTTACCCCAGGGGCACTAGAGGTGCCCAAATTTGCACCATTGACATATTATGGTGAAAGTACTCCCCACTGAAACATCAAGTTCTCGCAGCTACATTCTCCACTATGGTACTGTAACTTCCATGGAAACGTTGAAACTGAACCTAACTGTGGATCCCATTGTCATAGACAAATGGGGGTGGGTTCATTTTTCTCAGGCAACCAATCAGTCTCTCAGGATCATTATGAGGCTATGAAGCCACACCCTACCAACCACTTTAGACCACAGTAGCAACTGGTCCCGTTGCCACCACTCAAAGTTTCTTCAGAAAATATACTTATCTAGTTACCATTATTATTATTATTCATCTATACTACTTCAATCTAACACCGAGAACCATATAAGGGGCAGATCCTGGTCTGCTATACTATCTGTAGTGTGACACACGAATCATGTTCATGAACACCATACATAAATTGTCGAAAAGGCCACATCCATCACACCTGTGATATTTTGCATATCTTAACAACAGAAACATACTGAGGATGTCAGAATTAACTATGGACTGTGTCCTAAGCTTTTTGTGCTCATTTTCCAATACATTTTTGACACACAGATTTCATATTGTATCAAAAGAGCAAGGGTGCATGTAAAGTAGTTGTGTGATTGTGTGAAGACAGTTCCTTAATGTGTGTGTGTGTATGTAAGAAAGAGAGAGAGAATTCAGTGTAAAGCATTACACAGAGCTACACATACTCTGAAGAGAAAGCTCACTGATGCAGACACGCACGGCGTAAAGGAATGAGAAGTTTATCATGACAGTGATATTGATTTTCACTTTCATCCATCCGTCCTCTTTCCCGCCCTCTCTCGCACTCTCCGTCTCGAATGAGTGAATAAGTGTAAGCGTGTAAATGCATCAGAGATCAGTGCAGCTCCTCTCACCTCTCGCGAACGACGGAACGAACAAATGTGGCTCTGTAATTACTCTTTATGAGAACTTTGTGACGACAGGGCCCGGTGCAGTGTGAGTAATGATTATGCTGCATTGTATTCCATATAAGACACGCAGACACTTTCCCACGTGGGTGTGATAATGACAGCAATAACACTAAGTGAGAAAGCAGTGAACAATGAGGCAGCATCACACACACACACGCACACAAATGACGGCTTGGCTGGTTTAGTCCACATTAGATCATTACATCTGCCCAGGGAATTTGTGAGTGGATGGTGATTATGAGAACTGAGTTAGAAGACTGTGTGAAATATGAGTAAGGCATGCGCTTGCTTATAGAATCTCATAAATCAAAAATGTATTGTTTCTAATAATTGAACGCGAAAATATAGTAGCAAAATCATACTAACGATTACAAGACGACAATTATATTATATTAAGAGCATCCATAAATCAAACTTGAATCAGGAATGAAACTGTCACAACAGCAACAGCTAAAAAAAAAAAATATATATATATATATATATATATATATATATATATATATATATATATATATATATATATATAAAATTACATATACACACACACTACTCCTGATTTTTATTTCTTTCTACATTGTAAAGGAATGCTGAAGGTGTACAAAAAATGCATGAATCTCCTTTGAACAGTTGATATTGAGATGTTTCTGCTACTTCTGCTCTGTAAAGACTTCATAACGCCTCTAATCTGAGGTGCTGTTAATTGGTCATTTTTCAGGCTGATAACTCTAAATGAACTTCTCGTCTGCAGCAGAGGTAGGTTTTGGTCTCGTCCTCCTGGGACGGCCTTCATGAGAGCCAGTTTCATTATGGTGCTTGACGGATTTTGCAAATGCACTTGACAATACTGTTCTTGCAGGAACTATTACAGAAAGGCTGACCTCTGTGTCTTAAAATAACAACTAACTGTAGTTTTTGTTGTTACTTAATTACCTAATTCCATATGTGTTATTTTATAGTTTTGAAATCCCCAGTATTGTTGTAGAATGTAGATAATAAATCACTAAACAAAAACAAAGAAATTTGCAAGTTACCCCAAACTTTTGAACGGTATATATATATATATATATATATATATATATATATATATATATATATATATATATATATAGTAAATTATACAACATTGAATGCCTCTCTGATTGTTCTGTCAGAGATAAGAGTGGCGATGATGTACAGTAACAGCACTGGGATGTTTAACTATATTCATCAATTCATATCCCAGGTGTCCTAACAACCTTTAATTACACTACCTGCATGGGTGAAAGTAGTTCCGGCCTGTAGTACTGAGGAGAGAGCAACTGCCTGGAAAAACTCTCAAAAAACACTTTATGTAAGAAAACACACCTCATAACGTTATGCCGTCTTATCAAACAACACTTTGTCTCCTTAGTAACTTAGTTGTTTCAAATTGCCCTTGTGTTACGTTTTTATTTTATTTTTTTTCTAAGTACGGGGTAGTACAATGAAAAAAGAAAAAACACGGGATGGTTCAGGGTCAATTTGGCATGACTTAAAAGCTAACTACCTAAGGGAGCTCTGAGAGCTGTGTTAACTAAGAAATTATAAAATATGGGACCTTTAAATCATCAATAATTCAATCCTTTTTTTTTTTTTTTTTTAAGAATTAAAAAATGACAACCTCCAATTTTATACTGACACACAAGTGACACTTGTGCATGGGAGAGAATATGTCAGCAGATGTGAATTAATCCGCTTTCATTATAACACAATTAAGAACTTGAGCAAAGTATAACATACACCACATGTAAAGTAAACACATTACAAAATATGCATATTTTATTTGGCCCACTTTCGGTGATGGTGTCCAAATTCTCAGTGACATCTGACCAGTTTACACATATAAGTAACTTCCCTGAACCAATTATACATCAAATAGTCATAAAGAAATGCAGCAAATGGTGTGGCATCATGACACTCCTGCATCAGTCAGTATATTACAGTCAGCACAGGTAATCGAGCAATAGTTATAGCTTGACTAGGCCACTTACTGTAATTACACTACTGTCTTTGTTCCATTACAAGCATGGCAGGGGAATCAATTAATTGACCAAAATATGCCCGACTCCTCCACAATAGGTAGCGATACGGCCCCTTGTGTTAAGACACAAATTTTGATTGTTGTTTTTGTTACTTAAACACCTAATGCTATATGTGTAGAAAAATAAGTCAGGTTTTGGTCAGCTGTTCTGGAATAGTTCTTGCAAGAACATCATGACGAAACCGGCTCTCACAAAGACCATCCCAGAAAAGCAAGACCAAAACGTCTTTTAACTGCTAGTGTATTACATCAAAGACAAAAACAATAGAGAAACAAGTTCGCTAGCGGCAAACTGGTAGCATGTTGAGTGGTGAAAACATGGACATCAGCTCAGTGGTTAAGGTTAAGTTTGGAACGTCCCGGGTTCAAATTCCACGACCACCTAGTTGTTCCTGTTGCGTCCTTGAGCAAGGCCCTTAACCGGCAACTGCTCAGATGGATAATGAAGTAAAATGCAAGTCGCTCTGGATAAGGGCACCTGCTAAATTTAGACGAATGTGTTTATGGTGTTATTCAAAGGCAGACGACAACGTCATTCTGTCGGTTTCTGCTTTTTGTTTGACCAGATCAAAGCCCAGGGTTCGGTGACGCATGCGCAGAGAACTTAGACTGATTCCTGTGTCCGATTGAGTTATACTATACTGTAGTTGCAAAAGGAGTAGCTCAACCCCAACCCCCAACCACATTATCTGGGTGTGCTAGTCCGACTTCGAGAAGTTGAATTTAATAAAATTTCAGTCAGACTAGCATGTTTACATTTAATTTAAATTCCACTTTTAATCAGCCTAACACAATTAGTCAGACTAACACGAGGTCATGTAAACTATTGCACGATGTAGTTTTGGACAATTGGTTTCCAAACATAAACATTATAAATAGAGCTTATCTATTGAAGAAAAAAAATGTAATAATAATAATAGACTTGATATAGAATACCCTATGAGTGCATTGTGAAATTAATATGATGGGTGTTACCATGTTGCGATCGCTGTTCAGCCTCTCTAGCATGTCTGCCTCAAACGCCTGTATGGAGGGACTGAGGGACACACACATCTTCTCCAGCACACAAGAGAAAGCTGGCAGCAGCCTTGGTCTCCGCAGAGCATCTTCTGGAAAAACACATAAAAGCTTCAATAAAAGGAAAACTGATGGAGCTTTAAGAGTAGGTCTAAGGATCCCCAAGTACTAAAACTCTAAGGGTGATTTCAGATATGCATGTAGCGTTTAGCCTTTCTGAATAAACCCCTGGTGCGCTTCCAGCTTCAGAGCAGGACATGACAATGGCAAGAGCGTCTGAATGATTAAGTCTATTCAACTCTAGTGGAAAAGCGATTCCACTTCGAATCAGACACGAAAACAAACCCAACAATGCATGCATTTGGTTTTGTGTGTGTGTGTATATGTATATATATATATATATATATATATATATATATATATATATATATATATATATATATATATATATACATATATGTGTGTGTGTGTGTGTGTGTGTGTGTGTGTGTGTGTGTGTAGGTGTATGTGTGTGTGTGTGTGTAGGTGTATGTGTGTAGGTGTATGTGTGTGTGTGTGTGTGTGTGTTGATTTTGTAGATAACGTAAGCCGAAAGGCAGAGCTTTTGGATACTTGGGACAATAAAATAAAACAGGATAAAAGAAACAAATAGCACACAAAATATTTAATTCTTGTCTATTTACCTCTGGCTGCATGCTTTTCATGGTCAGGCAGTTTATTGGTGATTTCTGCATGCAAATATTACTTTAACTTTTCGACCAGTTTTTAATTATTTATTCATATAATTAAATGAAATTCAAATTGTGTTCTGTGTGAAATTAAAGCAAACTCATTAGCAAACACACTAAAAGTATCAATTTCGCTCATCAAATGTTATGTTCCCAGTATAATCAGGTTTTTTTTGTGTGTGTGTGGGGGGGGCTGAAAAAACAAAAAGGTTAAGAAAAAAAACCTTTAAAGGAAAATGTAAATTATCTAATTATGAGGTCAAGTGAGTGCACTAAAAATTTAATCAGAACTGAGTGAACAGCACGACTGCTAATGGAGAGTGTTTCGCAGGAAATTTAAATTTAAGCGTGTGGGTTTTCCTAGTAGCTGCTTATTTATCACAGGTTTTAATTAGACTGACTGAACAATCCCGGATCTCCTAATGATTGTTTTCATTAGTGGGTATTCATGCACGGTAGGTGAAAGCCAGTGTCCGCTTCTTGAATGTTAAGTCACATTAAGCCTCTGAGATGCATGATGTCTGCACGGTCATCTATTCAGCTTAACAGGACAGAATTCACTCAAGTCCTGGACCTATAATGCCTGTCTCGCCACTAATCTGAACATTATCGTTTCCTCTGCTTTCAGTCTTCTCATCATGCCTTAACATGTATATACAGTTCCTTCAAAGTGATAGAGCTCTTCTTTTTTTATACCACTTAGAAGTGATTTGATTAGCGGGGCAGATATGTTATTACCCATCACGCGAGAACACCAGGGCTCTTAGTGTTCGGCGGTTCAATCAGACACAAAAATTAAAGAGTCGAACGTCATTGTTCGGTATGGGGTAAGACAGATTATGCTAGTGTAGGAGAGGAGACATTTTATTGCAATTCATTTAAGCAAGACTGGGTCAGGAAAATGCCAAACAGGCATCATGAATGGTCACTAAGAAACGAGCGCCATTACAATGTAATGGTCTCTAGTAGCTGGCTAAATTGTTTATGTAGTAGTTTGTAAGATACTTACAGAGAACACAAAGACACCACATTAATATGACCTCAAGTTACATGTTGCACTTCCTACAGCAAAGTCAAGAAAACTCGCAACAGTGTAGTTTCCCAATTTGGGATCTGAAGATTTGTTTAACTTGCATACCAAGTGCATTAAGAAAATAACTTGGACTACTAAGTTAAGTAAGAAATGACACTTAACAAGGATCGCTCTTACAGGACAATAACCTGTGTCTTGGTGGTGTGCTATAGATCAGAAACATTTTGTGTGACAAACATGCAAAAGAATAAGAAATCAGGAGGGGGGCAAATAGTTTTTCACACCACTGTACATGTCAACTTGAGTATAAGTACAAAGAAACATAAAATGTAATTACATATTAAAAATGCTGACCTTGTATTAGCTCACAATAGCCTTTTTCATAGTAAAGAATCTCTCTCTCTCTCTCTCTCTCTCTCTCGAGACTGTGAGCATAATGTTTTCAGTATTGTCTGCAAAAGGCTACAACTCTAATTTCATGTAACATTACTTAGCTTACCACAAGGGAAACTACAACAATTATGCATATGCATTATGCGTTTCCTCTTCAAATATTACATACTTGATTAAGTAACCACATGCAATGGCATACAGAAATGTAGTGAAGTAAAAGTACAGATGTTTGACCTTTTGGAGAAAAAGTAAAAAGTATGTTCTGATAAACTACTCAAGGATACTTGAGAAATGTGAAATTTACTTTGCTAACTTTCACATTAGAATGAGCAGTTATCGTAGAAATGTTGTCTTAAAACCAGCGCATTCATATAAAACTGATATTTGAATTACACCCAAAAATACATTAATACTGTATGTGTATTACTTTCTTATAAAAGCACAACTCGGACAGTAGCTGTGGCTGAAATATGAATGACAAATTGTTATTACTGCACATATTTAAAAATTATTATAGCTGTAGTTACAGGTCTTACACAGGGCCTTTTTTTTTTTTTTTTTTTTTTTTAGTAAACCAAGTTATGGATGGTCTCGTGACTTTTTTTTTTTTTTAGAAGATATTTACTTAACATTTATGAATGAAGATGGACGGCACAGCCAAAGTCTCCGACATCAGGAAAAGGACAGAGGAGCTTTAAAATGACTAACCATGTAAACTATAAACCAATATAATGTGTGAGGATTCATTTCTTAATAAATTAAACATGATAATTAGCAAAATGCTGTGGTGGAAGTGGACTAACACACTCCATGGATGCTTGTGTGTCTTACTGCATCACACCACTTGGGTTGCATTAGTTTCACACAGTTTGTTGTTGGCTATTCCTTACATAATTAACATCTTTATCCAATAAATTATGGCATTTGGGACTTCAAATAATTCTAAAATGGATGAGGTTCATCTAATAAAAACTAGACAGGTCTACTTTCTAAGAAAATCCAGTTGCCATCAACCATCAATGATTGATTTCATAAATTTGAGTGAAAGAGTGATTGCACAAAACAGTAATTAACCGCCATCTTGCCTTGGCCATCGTTATGTCTCTTATCTCATTGCACAAATCTGTTCAATTGCAGAGCCAAAACCACCAGCCAAAATGTTCACTTCATATGAACTCATGGTTGTAGTTTAGTTTTCATATTCTCTCTGAAATAACAGAGAGGATCACCCTGAAGGAAGCGAACTACACTCAGCCAAACACAGATGGACTCAAATGTTCAAGGACACACTGTTCAAGGCAAATGCTGGGTTTTAAAAAGTTTCAAATAAAGCCAGAATCTTAAACTTTAATTTGGTAGAATATAGATATATTTGTATGATGTAATCAGGGTATAAATTTCATACCTCAATGGCCACCAAATGTTCTACAAATAGCAGGGACACCTTTTTGATTTTTGATGTTCTACAAGGACGGCATTTTATTAAACATACATTACAGCAGATAATGACAAATATATGACAAGAAAAATGTGATATAATTATAAATGTAATAAATGTAAAAAATTAAGAAAAACTAGCCGATCAGAATGTAAGGACTGAAAACATCAAGGTTCTGCAGTATTTCTTTTCCCACCCACATTTCTGTCAAACAAAATAAGGGGCAAAAAGATTTGTATGATTGATAATTTAATGTTGTCATCTTCTATAATTATTACTACTGTATATAGTTTATACTATAAAGCACTCTTCTGAAGAGCTAATGATCGTAAGTTTTTTCCTCGTTTTCTTTGGGGCGTTCATGCAGACTGAACCCCCATCTAAAAATTTATTTTGCAATTAATGCTGCTGCTGTTACTATTACTATTGTTTTTGCTGTTAAATCAACAATATCTTATTTGTCTATTTATTTGCTTTCTCATTTTTTACGTTCATTTCCTTACATAACAAACACTACAGCAAAAAGTCATTATGTTAATATTCATGAAGGAGGATCAGGCTGGTGGCTTCACCAAGTCCAGAGCTCTCTCTTTCCTGGAACACACTTGCCCTCAATGCCTGTTACTGTCTAACTAACTTTCATACTCTAGAGGTAGGTAATAAGTTTTAAAGCTACGTGATGGGAGAAGAACACATACACGTCTGTAAATGCTCAGACAAGCACTTTCATTTTCCCAGCAGGTGAACTAATGAACTAACATGAATTTATGATTCTGTCGCAAAAATCTTTCTATATCGAACACTAAAAAATGTAAACAAATGAAATTTAAAAAATAAATAAATAATAAAAATGAAATAGACAACAGGAAAAAGCATAACGTCGAATATTAACTCTTTACATGACACCCAAATATAAAGTTTTCAGGTTCTCTTTTTCTTAAAAAGAATGTGATAAAAACCCTTTTTTTTTTTTTTTTTTAGGTTTCTAGAAGTAATTCATTTAATATGCAGCAATATACGAAAATTTACACTACTACTACTAATAATAATAATGATAATTATAATAATTTTATTTGTCATATACACAACCATTCCCCAGTATGATACACAGAAATGCCTAGATGAGTGTCCATGACCTAAAAAGAAAAATAGAGTAGAAAGATTTCACTACAATGAAAAGAAAAATGCACTATAGAATACAATTAAAACTAAATATAGAATTTCCAATAAAACATTTTTGAATAAAGTAAAAGAATAGGTTAAAATATTACAATTTACACAAACTACAAAATAAATGAAATATATACAAACCATATTACTATTATTATTATTATTATCATTACAAACCGTATTATTATTATTATTATTATTATTATTATTATTTATAATAGTAATAATTGCTTTGCAACTATCTTATTCCAAGTTGCTTTTCAAATGTGCACCTTAACAGAAACAGAGCCCTTGTGTGTGATGTCAGATGTGATGTAAAACCAAACCAGACAATATTCTATCTCCAGTTTAATGCATTTTAGTTACTGCGCCTGTTATTATGCCACAATGTACAAGGTCAAAAACCTTCATCAGTTTCCCTCGGACAGAAAGAAGTGAGATTTGCGGTGATCAGCCACCCGGCGGGAAGACGAGGTTAAACCTGTTTTTGTTTTTTTTTATGAATAAATACACTAGTGCAAGGACATGTACAGACAGCAGAAACACAGATGGACGACAAAGTAAAAAAAAGGAAAATAAAAAAATTATAATAAATAAATAAAAAAACATTTAATAACAGAATGTAAAGTACACCAATGTTCGGCTTAATCGATGTTTCAATTTTACTAAATGATAGTTTTACGTTAAATCTTAACCGGAATAAATAGCTATAAATATCACCACATCATAAATCTGTAAATCCATTTACTACTAATGTGTTGTAATGAACAGCTGGAGACCAATAAAATTCAGAGATTTAAGTTTCTCAACATACACAGTTATCTGCATGCTATAAAAAAATAAAGCATTTCCTGAAAAGTAGAGTGGAAATAAAACCACATCTGCTTTCAGTTCCTCGGTGACTGGACCCTGCTAGACTGATGTGAACCAGTGCTGCTATGTTTCTAAGTGCCTGTGTATGCCGTGTTTAGATATGAGAGCTGTGTTTAGATATGAACAAAGCGGTATAAAATTTTTACATGATTGATAGTATTTATAAAGTCTGTGTTTGTATAATATGTCTTTGTGTGTGAGCGCGTGTGGTCTGAGGCCATGCCCAGTGGAGAGCTGTGAGAGGCCGGCTGGCCAGGTCAGTGGGAAGAAGAGTACCCATGGGGTATGCAGGAGCCGCTGCCCATGTGGACCCACTCTGCCTGCCACCATCGTCAGCCTGTACTTGCATGCAAGCTTATTATGCAGACCTGCAAGTGCACATCTTCACTACATTCCCCCCTTTGTCTCCGCTCTACCACCTTAAACCCTTTTCCTATCCCACTTTTCCCTAAATAAAATGATCCTTTTCCCCCTCAAAGACCTTGCCTCGAGTTTGTGGTGCCGTCCATGCGTTAAACTCGTTACAGTGTGTGTGTTTACAGGATGCTATAAACTGGGATATGTGTGAGTCAGAGCAAGTGGTGCTTCACTCTAAAGGCTTAGCCAATCGCAGTTACAGCCAGAACTCAGGAGCTTTAGTTTTCTCACTCACACACAAACACACAGGTGCACACACGCACTCACACACACACAGTCATCCAGCAAGAGGCACTATCGTGGAGCAGTGGAGCCTAAACAGAGAAAGATCGAGGTCCAGAGGGACACAGACAGCAAGCGAGAGTGAGAGAGCGAGAGAGAGAGAGAGAGAGAGAGAGATCGAGACAGAAAGTAATCACAAACACAGAGGTTTACATGGCCGTTGATCTTCTGCTTAACAGATTATTCAATCAGATAGAAATTGAATTTAAATTGGTCTGAATTGGTTTACTCTATTTTGATTGAGGTGTGCGAACTATCAGTTGGATTTTAAATAGGTTTTTAGGGTGCATGTAAACACTGCTAATTACTTCTAAATGTACATTTTCTCTTGATCAAATAAACTAATAACAGATTTATAAACAAAACAAAAAGAAAATAAGTACTATAGAGGGGACTGCCCGATACAATATTATCATGATATCCAGGTACCAATATGATTTGTATTGCAAGTCTGTTAATATCACGATTTTGTAAATATCCTGATTTAATATTTTTTCTTTTAGATTTTGTTACAATTCTAAACAAAAGCATCAAATAATCCGCTCCTACCACAAAGGATGATATGCTTTATTTAAATATATGAAAGTTTAGTGTGCTCCATCTGTAGGATTATAGAGGAACAGCCGAATAAAGTTTTCTTAAATAATTTTTTATTTAAAAAAAGACAGATTTTGGAATTTGTGCGGCAACACAACTGAATTGCTACGCAAAAGAATTTAAATAAGTAACTGTATTGATTTTTTTCCTCCCTCATTTACTAACTAATTTACTAATTTATTTATATATAAAGTGAAATATTTCAAGCCTTTTTTATGATGATTATGGCTTACAGCTTATGACAATCAATCATAAATCCAGTATCTAAAAATATTAGATTTTTTTTAAGATCAGTCAATAAAGGCATTTCAATACAGAAAAGTCCATTCTAGGAAAAAGATGTTCATTTATGTACTTAACACTTGGTCATGCCTTCAACATGAATCACTGCAATGTGACATGGCATGTACAGCAGTGGTCCCCAACCCCCGGGTACCCAAATGGTACCGGGCCGCACAATAAATGATTAAATATTTCCGTTTTATGTATTATCTGCCCCACGGTCTGCAATCCTGGTCCTAGCGTGGACTGGTCCTCAGTGATAAAAAGGTTGAGGACCACTGATATACATTACGCAATCAGCCTGTGGCACTACTGACGCATTTGATGGCAGCCTTCACATCATCTGTATTGTTGGGTTGGGTACTTCTCATCTTCCTCTTGACAGCATAACATAGATTCTCTATCAGGTTGAGGTCAAGCACATTGGCTAACCAATCAATAAAGCACAGTAATTTAATGGTAAGTGGTAGTTTCGGCACTGTGGGCAGGGGCCAAGCCCTGCTGGAAAAGGAAATCAGCACCTCCATAAAGCTTGTCAGCATGAGGCAGCATGAAGTGCTCTAAAATCTCCTGGTAGATGGCCACATTGACTTTGGACTTGATACACCACAGTCGACCAACACCTGCAGATGACATGGCGCACCAAATCATCACCAACGGCAGAAAACTTCCCACTGGACTTCAAGTTACTTGGATTCTGTGCCTCTCAGAATCCAAAAAATTTCCAAAATTAATGCAGAATTTACTTTCCTCTTGATACTCCTCTTGATACTTGATCTTGATAATTTGCTGGCTTCAACAGAAGTATCACATGTGCATGATTAAATGTAATAAAATTTGCGTTGCTAATGTTTCGCATGATTTCTTAATAGCATTGCATGAATGATCAGGTGATGAGGCTGCAGCAGTACAGCAGTACAACCTGCAAGCTGGGAGGCAGAAAATAAAAGGCAGACTGAGGGAACAGAGAAACAGAGACAGAGTGTGATCTGTGTCTTCTTTTTCAAACTCCAGTCTGGAGTGCTGAGGGATTAGCCTGGCATCACGATCAGCTCCTTTCTGCATATTTTCCTCTGCTCCATCAACCCCACTCCACACAATCCATTACACACTGCCATAAACTCAGATTTTATTCAGCGTTGAGAATTCCTATGATCGAGATTCAGTGGAGATGAATCGCAAATTCCCTTAGCAGCAAACACAAGAAATACACAAGACAACTAAAGTGCTTTTGATTAGGCCCGAAGTTTGACTTTCGACCCAGCAAAATTCTGTCAGTGTCTATTCTGCGCCAACATATCATGAGCCATCCCCATGACAACAAAGGATCTCCTGCTTCAGCCAATTGGTTATGGATCTAATTAGATTTTTTGTTTTGTTTTCTGATGATTCTGAGCTATATCATCTTTTACGCCACTTTGGGGACTACTTTAAATCCTTTTAAAATCAATTGCTGTTTCGGATTAGTAACAATTTAAGAGCCATGGGCATCATGGGTAATCTTACCTGTGCTGTCTGTAGGAGGAAGGACTCCAGGGATGAGATCATTGCCAGATACCATGATATTGGGCGGAAGTAGGTGCATGATGGGATTGAGGGCAGGGTGCGGCTGGAGAGAATACAGCAGCTGAGTTCCCTCTATTGCTGCCAACACTGTATTCACTGTGAAGCACAATATTAAGCAGACACACACATAGAAGATTGATCAGAAATCAACCATGAATTAGATTGGGTTCAGCAATATAACTACAGTAATTCACCATACGATTCACACTTTTGACAAAGCATCATCTCTCCATCTTGGACAACCCAAAAACGAAGTGCTTTTACTAAATGTAACCATTTTATTAAATATAACAAAGAGACAATTATAATCCACTAATGACAAGAAGATAACTGAGATTTCACAGTATTACAGTGTTGCATTAGAGAAAATAAAAGTTTAATAATGAACACGCTACTATACGTCTTCAGCACCTGGATATATGGCATAGGTTTACATTTACAAATTCTATTTAAAAAACAATAACTGTGAATGAAATAATAGTGAGCCTCATTTATCAATATTTTAATATAATACTGCATAAACATGTGCGCTGAATTAAACTGGGTCAAAATGGGGTAAATTCGTTTTGATGAAATGCCAGATACCCAACATGGTGTTTGGCTCAGTTGATTTGCATTCGGTGATTGATGCCCATAAAACTCCACAAAAGGCAAAGCTCACAGTGGATGAAAAAATATTCAGGTAGAGGTTGTTTGACTTACTTATAAGTCAATAAAATATGAATTATTTAACAACATAACCCTTTGAAAAGGGCAAAATGTCCCTAACAACAGAGGTGCCGTGTGTCATGAAAAGCTGACACGGTCATGCGGCACGCTAGGGAGTATACGGCATGCTGAGGCTTGAGCTACATCAGATCTGTCTCCTATCACTCACTTAGTCACTTTGGCTCTCATAAAGTGTTGCACAGAATTTAAACAAGTTGCTGTGGGAAATGAAACAGACTTGCATGCCTCCGTTTATGACTACTTTTATTTTTTCGTAATTTGTGGATCTATGTTGCAGAGTTCAAATAGATAAGCGATTTAAACCTGACAACGTAACTCACATTTAAAACCGTTGTAAGTCACCACACATTATATGATTGGAGGCTGATCTAGATGGATACATGTACTTTACTGATTCCTTAGGGGAAATGTGGGATGAATAATATATGTAAATAGTATACTGTATGTCTTTCATTTCCCCTTGGCGATCAATACATTACATCTATCCTCCTAGATCAACTATATAATATTTCAAACTCTAAACTTTCTAAATGGTTGCTTCATTCAAGTGTAAACTGTATAGGAAAATAAAATATAAATATAAGGATGCATCAGTTTTCCTAGGCGAAACAGTGAAAACAGCTCCTTTCTAGGCCAAGGGCTTCTGAGATATTCATTCACCTATTCCGAGTGTACGAGTGTGTGTGTGCGCGAGGACAGGTTTAGCCCGGTTGTCTTAGCAGCATCTGTGTCTGCACGGTTAACTGACATGCTGAGAATGTAACCTGATAGCTTGCATATACTTCAACTGAAAACTGACTGTTCTGCTTTGCTGCGAGACATCTCTGGAGCCATTAGTGCTAGAGTGTTAATTTACATAAAACATGTCTCATTTTCTGATCAGAACAAAATGCTCCAAAATGCTCGAGAAATCTGGCTGAAAATTCTGATGTAAAATTCTGATTAGCCGTAATGTTAAAAACATTAACATAATAACCACCAAGGTTTTGTGGTCCTCTTGTGCCACAAGGTGTGGCTCTGGTTCCCCAGTTCATTCAGTGGTGTCTGGCAGGAAGACCTTGGCAGCAGATTCTTTGGGTGTACTTTGGGCCAACTCTGGACAGCAGATCTGTGATGCTGGATGTTCTGGTGCCATTCTATTGTGTCCAGCATTGACTTATTCAGCAATGGATTTGGCATAGATGAGCCTTGGATGACCATAATTTTCTGACCAGTTACAATTTGAATGTGTTAATGTCATGTGGTGTTAATTTTACAGTTGATCTGTGCAAGTTTCATGCTGTTGCATGCAAAATTGAGGAAGATATGGCCGCCTGTTCCTGAATTGGAAAAATTGTAATTTGGGGAACATTCCTTAGAAAAGAAAGATACACATTAAATGTCAAAGCTTCTGTGCTAAATGTGCAATAATAATAGTAGGGATGCTTGAAATACCAACATTATTATTATTATTATTATTATTATAACCAAATGTAGTCATAACACTTTGAAAGATAACCCATGTTATGAAAAAAACTGTCCTATTAGTATTAGTATACTGTAAGTCTTGCAAAAAAAGAAAACATCAGTGCACTGCGGGCCACTCCATCTCAGCTCCCAACGTCTAGCAATTACCATAGATTTCCTTATTTTCTAAACCTACACTTAGCAACAACTTCAGCAAACCCTCCACATCCATCATGTCGACATGTCATTATAGACTGCACTTCCTTATTTGCATGTATATCAGTAATTCTGAGCTTTCTGCCGTAATATGGTGCACATTTTTCTATTAATAAAACACACATTCGTTCAACCAAATTTGATAATTTTTTTAAGAATATGTATTTAAAAAAAAAACAGATTACATATATCAAGGTTTTTTTTATTAAAGTTTTTTTCAATTAAGGACTCGTGGTAACTTCTGAAGGCTACGCGCTTAAAACACAAGAAGAGCACACATTTCATAGCATTACTCACACACACGTACCCAATTTGAACTTACATTTGTGCTTTAAATACAGTGGTGTGAAAAACTATTTGCCCCCTCCTGATTTCTTATTCTTTTGCATGTTTGTCACACATAATGTTTCTGATCATCAAACACATTTAACTATTAGTCAAAGATAACACAAGTAAACACAAAATGCAGTTTTTAAATGAGGGGTTTTATTATTTAGGGAGAAAAAAAATCCAAACCTACATGGGCCTGTGTGAAAAAGTAATTGCCCCCTGAACCTAATAACTGGTTGGGCCACCCTTAGCAGCAATAACTGCAATCCAGCGTTTGCGATAACTTGCAACGAGTCTTTTACAGCGCTCTGGAGGAATTTTGGCCCACTCATCTTTGCAGAATTGTTGTAAATCAGCTTTATTTGAGGGTTTTCTAGCATGAACCGCCTTTTTAAGGTCATGCCACAACATCTCAATAGGATTCAGGTCAGGACTTTGACTAGGCCACTCCAAAGTCTTCATTTTGTTTTTCTTCAGCCATTCAGAGGTGGATTTGCTGGTGTGTTTTGGGTCATTGTCCTGCTGCAGCACCCAAGATCGCTTCAGCTTGAGTTGACGAACAGATGGCCGGACATTCTCCTTCAGGATTTTTTGGTAGACAGTAGAATTCATGGTTCCATCTATCACAGCAAGCCTTCCAGGTCCTGAAGCAGCAAAACAACCCCAGACCATCACACTACCACCACCATATTTTACTGTTGGTATGATGTTCTTTTTCTGAAATGCTGTGTTACTTTTACGCCAGATGTAACGGGACACGCACCTTCCAAAAAGTTCAACTTTTGTCTCGGCGGTCCACAAGGTATTTTCCCAAAAGTCTTGGCAATCATTGAGATGTTTTTTAGCAAAATTGAGATGAGCCTTAATGTTCTTTTTGCTTAAAAGTGGTTTGCGCCTTGGAAATCTGCCATGCAGGCCGTTTTTGCCCAGTCTCTTTCTTATGGTGGAGTCGTGAACACTGACCTTAATTGAGGCAAGTGAGGCCTGCAGTTCTTTAGATGTTGTCCTGGGGTCTTTTGTGGCCTCTCGGATGAGTTGTCTCTGCGCTCTTGGGGTAATTTTGGTCGACCGGCCACTCCTGGGAAGGTTCACCACTGTTCCATGTTTTTGCCATTTGTGGATAATGGCTCTCACTGTGGTTCGCTGGAGTCCCAAAGCTTTAGAAATGGCTTTATAACCTTTACCAGACTGATAGATCTCAATTACTTTTGTTCTCATTTGTTCCTGAATTTCTTTGGATCTTGGCATGATGTCTAGCTTTTGAGGTGCTTTTGGTCTACTTCTCTGTGTCAGGTAGCTCCTATTTAAGTGATTTCTTGATTGAAACAGGTGTGGCAGTAATCAGGCCTGGGGGTGATTACAGAAATTGAACTCAGGTGTGATAAACCACAGTTATGTTATTTTTTTAACAAGGGGGGCAATCACTTTTTCACACAGGGCCATGTAGATTTGGAGTTTTTTTCTCCCTTAATAACGTAAACCTTCATTTAAAAACTGCATTTTGTGTTCAATTATGTCATCTTTGACTAATAGTTAACGGTTTTTGATGAGCAGAAACATTTAAGTGTGACAAACATGCAAAAGAATAAGAAATCAGGAAGGGGGCAAATAGTTTTTCACACCACTGTAAATGCTGTTGTTAAACATGGAATAGCTTGGATTTGTGCAACTATTTCAAGCACAAATGAAAGTTCAAGTTGGGTACGTGTGTGTGAGTAATGCTATTAAATGTGTGCTTTTCTTTAAATGCACATCATTGCTTTCTATGAACCTTCATAATGCGCAATCAAGAGTTGCTGGGTCAGAAACCACTCCTACTGCAATGCAAAGATATTAAAGTTCAGCTTTACAGCTACATTTTTTACAAGTCTCCTTTTTGTCATTTGGATTTGAGCATCTTACACTCACTCTGTTTTATTGAGTAGTATCATAGAACGTAGTGTACAGGTCCTTCTCAAAACATTAGCATATTGTGATAAAGTTCATTATTTTCTGTAATGTACTGATAAACATTAGATTTTCATATATTTTAGATTCATTACACACAACTGAAGTAGTTCAAGCCTTTTATTGTTTTAATATTGATGATTGTGGCATACAGCTCATGAAAACCCAAAATCCCTATCTCAAAAAATTAGCATATCATGAAAAGGTTCTCTAAACGAGCTATTAACCTAATCATCTGAATCAACTAATTAACTCTAAACACCTGCAAAAGATTCCTGAGGCTTTTAAAAACTCCCAGCCTGGTTCATTACTCAAAACCGCAATCATGGGTAAGACTGCCGACCTGACTGCTGTCCAGAAGGCCATCATTGACACCCTCAAGCAAGAGGGTAAGACACAGACATTTCTGAACGAATAGGCTGTTCCCAGAGTGCTGTATCAAGGCACCTCAGTGGGAAGTCTGTGGGAAGGAAAAAGTGTGGCAGAAAACGCTGCACAACGAGAAGAGGTGACCGGGCCCTGAGGAAGATTGTGGACAAGGACCGATTCCAGACCATGGGGGACCTGCAGAAGCAGTGGACTGAGTCTGGAGTAGAAACATCCAGAGCCACCGTGTACAGGCGTGTGCAGGACATGGGCTACAGGTTGCAAATTTTGCATGTCATTCGGAAATCAAGGTGCCAGAGTCTGGAGGAAGACTGGGGAGAGGGAAATGCCAAAATGCCTGAAGTCCAGTGTCAAGTACCCACAGTCAGTGATGGTCTGGGGTGCCATGTCAGCTGCTGGTGTTGGTCCACTGTGTTTTATCAAGGGCAGGGTCAATGCAGCTAGCTATCAGGAGATTTTGGAGCACTTCATGCTTCCATCTGCTGAAAAGCTTTATGGAGATGAAGATTTCATTTTTCAGCACGTCCTGGCACCTGCTCACAGTGCCAAAAACACTGGTAAATGGTTTACTCACCATGGTATTACTGTGCTCAATTGGCCTGCCAACTCTCCTGACCTGAACCCCATAGAGAATCTGTGGGATATTGTGAAGAGAAAGTTGAGAGACACAAGAATCTGCAAAAGGATTCCCGAACCAAGTATTGAGTGCATAACTGAGCATAATTATTTGAAGGTTGACTTTTTTTGTATTAAAAACACTTTTCTTTTATTGGTCAGATGAAATATGCTAATTTTTTTAGATAGGGATTTTGGGTTTTCATGAGCTGTATGCCACAATCATCAATATTAAAACAATAAAAGGCTTGAACTACTTCAGTTGTGTGTAATGAATCTAAAATATATGAAAGTCTAATGTTTATCAGTACATTACAGAAAATAATGAACTTTATTACAATATGCAAATTTTTTGAGAAGGACCTGTATGTTAGACAGGGACTAGGGATCATATTTAAAATACTGTAAAAAGCAGCATCACAGGTAGGCAGGTAGGAAAATATGTAAACACTTCACTAAGGTAAGGACTATACAGTAGTAGAAATGGTATTGTGTGTGTATAAATGGGATTCCATGAATACCACAACACTAAAAAATCTCATCAGTTTTGGTTAAGAGAAAAGTTTACATGCAAAAAAGTTTGACAATGTTTACAGTAGAAAAAACAGATATTATTCATGTCACTTTATTTCCTTAAAATAAGGAATGAGATGTTCAACAAGCACATACTTTTTTCCCTATAATGTTGCGCAATAGAATTTCTTTAATATGAATAATTTGTTGGACTTCTGTGCTCGTCACGGATTGTCCATAACGAACACCATGTTCAGGCATAAGGGTGTCCATATGTGCACCTGGCGCCAGGACACCCTAGGCCGCAGTTCGATGATCGACTTTGTGGTCGTATCGTCGGACTTGCGGCCACATGTCTTGGACACTCGGGTGAAGAGAGGGGCGGAGCTGTCAACTGATCACCACCTGGTGGTGAGTTGGCTTCGTTGGCGGGGTAGGATGCCGGTCAGGCCTGGTAGACCCAAACGTATTGTGAGGGTCTGCTGGGAGGTCTGGCAGAGTCCCCTGTCAGGACGAGCTTCAACTCCCACCTCCGGCAAAGCTTCAACCACGTCCTGGGGGAGGTGGGGGACATTGAGTCCGAATGGACTATGTTCCGCGCCTCCATTGTCGAGGCGGCCGACCGGAGCTGTGGCCGTAAGGTGGTCGGTGCCTGTCGCGGTGGCAACCCAAGAACCCGTTGGTGGACACCGGCGGTGAGGGATGCCATCAAGCTGAAGGAGTCTTACCGTGACTTTTTGGCTGGTGGCACTCCGGAGGCAGCTGATAGGTATCGGCAGACCAAGCGGAATGCAGCGTCGGTGGTTGCTGTGGCAAAAACCCGGGCGTTGGAGGAGTTTGGGGAGGCCATGGAGAATGACTTCCAGACGGCTTTGAAGAAATTCTGGTCCACCATCCGGCGTCTCAGGAGGGGAAAGCAGTGCACGGTCAACACAGTGTATAGTGGGGATGGTGCGCTGCTGACCTCGACTCGGGACGTTGTGGGTCGGTGGGGGGAGTACTTCGAAGACCTCCTTAATTCCACCAACATGCCTTCCGATGAGGAAGCAGGGTCTGGGGACATAGAGGTGGACTCTTCCATCTCTGGGGCCGAGGTCGCCGAGGTGATCAAAAAGATCCGTGGTGGCGGGGCCCCGGAGGTGGATGAGATCCGCCCGGAGTTCCTCAAGGCTCTGGATGTTGTAGGGTTGTCATGGTTGACACGTCTCTGCAACATTGCATGGACATCGGGGACAGTGCCTCTGGACTGGCAAACCGGGGTGGTGGTCCCCCTCTTCAAGAAGGGGGACCGGAGAGTGTGTTCCAACTACAGAGGGATCACACTCCTCAGCCTCCCCGGGAAAGTCTATTCAGGGGTCCTGGAAAGGAGGGTCCGTCGGATAGTCGAACCTCGGATTCAGGAGGAGCAGTGTGGTTTTCGTCCAGGTCGCGGAACAGTGGACCAGCTCTACACCCTTAGCAGGGTCCTGGAGGGGGCATGGGAGTTTGCCCAACCAGTCTACATGTGCTTTGTGGACTTGGAGAAGGCATTCGACCGTGTCCCTCGGGTAGTCCTGTGGGGGGTACTCCGGGAGTATGGGATATCGGATTCCCTGTTAAGGGCTGTCCGGTCCCTGTACGACCGGTGTCGGAGCTTGGTCCGCATTGCCGGTAGTAAGTCGGACCTGTTTCCGGTGAGAGTAGGACTCCGACAGGGCTGCCCTTTGTCACCGATCCTGTTCATAATTTTTATGGACAGGATTTCTAGGCGCAGCCAGGTCGTTGAGGGGGTACAGTTTGGTGGGCTCAGGATTGGGTCACTGCTTTTTGCAGATGACGTTGTTCTGTTGGCCTCATCACCCTGTGACCTACAGCTCTCACTGGATAGGTTCGCAGCCGAGTGTGAAGCGGCTGGGATGAGAATCAGCACCTGCAAATCTGAGGCCATGGTCCTCAGCCGGAAAAGGGTGGAGTGCCCTCTCAGAGTTGGGAGTGAGATCCTGCCCCAAGTGGAGGAGTTTATGTATCTCGGGGTCTTGTTCACGAGTGAGGGTAAAATGGAGCGGGAGATCGACAGGCGGATCGGGGCAGCGTCTGCAGTGATGCGGGCTCTGTATCGGTCCGTCGTGGTGAAGAAGGAGCTGAGCCAAAAGGCAAAGCTCTCAATTTACCGGTCGATCTACGTTCCTACCCTCACCTATGGTCATGAGCTGTGGGTAGTGACCGAAAGAACAAGATCGCGAATACAAGCGGCCGAAATGAGTTTCCTCCACAGGGTGTCTGGGTTCTCCCTTAGAGATAGGGTGAGAAGCTCAGTCATCCGGGAGGGGCTCAGAGTAGAGCCGCTGCTCCTCCGCATCGAGAGGAGCCAGATGAGGTGGCTTGGGCCTCTATTTAGGATGCCCCCTGGACGCCTCCCTTGTGAGGTGTTCCGGACACGCCCCACCGGAAAGAGACCCCGGGGAAGACCCAGGACACGCTGGAGGGACTATGTCTCTCGACTGGCCTGGGAACGCCTTGGGATCCCCCCGGAAGAGCTGGAAGAAGTGGCCGGGGAGAGGGAAGTCTGGGCATCCCTGCTGAAGCTGCTGCCCCTGCGACCCGACCTCGGATAAGCGGAAGAAAATGGATGGAATAATATGATCTCAAAAAATTCTCCATTTACCTTCACAGAATGCGATCGTACACCATTTAAGTGTAAAAAGTGAGTCAAGAAGTTCCTAATATAAAATGAAGCAAGGGCACAGGCCTACCAGGAGGTCAATTATCACTGGACAGTTCAAAACATGAGTGGGAAATGTTTCCTTGGATTCTTTTCTAAACAACTGCAGTTTCCAAAATCGGTTGAAACAACAACATGCAAGTACATATTATTGGGAAGTGTATCCACTTTGTCAAGGTATGGAACAAAACCCAAATTATCACCTTCAACTATGAAGCAATTGGTTTAAATGGTCAGGAACAATCGAGAAAACTGGTCTGCCATGAACTGGAAGCTCCTGGAACACTAGTGTCACTGCCTACGGTCACCATGGACCATGGACTAAAAAGTTGCCATTCAAGAAAGAAGCACCTGCTCCATAACTCACATTAAGCTAAATTAAAGTTTGTAGTCAAAGAAAAGTTTTAACCAGAAATATAATTGGAGGAAAATGTGTGACAAGAAGCATGGTGATGGTTACATCATGCTATGGTGTGTGTTAAACTGTTGCATGCACAAAGTGGATGGAATAATGAAGTAAAAATGCACGAAGGAGTGTATGTAAACTACTGACTACAACAGTATATAAGCAAATGTTTTCCTTATGTAGCCAACCGTGTAGCCTTATGTAAACACACACTATTTGCAAATCTACAGGTGGATATGCTGGGCCCCAATTTGTAGGATTACACTAGCAGGTTTTTAAGTACTGAAATATTAACGCAAGATTATCCACCGAAGAAACTTTGGCAAAAACTGTTTTTGGGATTTCAGATCTCCGGTGTATAACTCTACAGTACATGTCTCCATGTGCAGAGCAGTAAAAAAAAAAATGAGTCACAGGTGTAGAAGCTCTGCGCAGAGGTAGAGTATTCAGAATGAAGAGCATCACTGCGTCTGGAAGTTTACTCACCCACAGTGCAGTGAAAAATCTTTACCAGTTTGCAAATGTGTAGCAGTGTCTCAGTTCTACCACGCACCACCACATCTTGCATAAGTATGATGCAAGACTTTCAGCCGTTGTGTAAACAGAAACTGACCTCACAACCTATTCCATTAGAGAGTGATCTCAGGAAGTCTACAGCTCTGCGGACATGCATGTCTCTGCCGCTCTCTCTCTCTCTCTCTCTCAATCAATACTTGACTATGCCTATATGGTCTGACCAATAGAGCTCTGTCTCTTTAAGGACAGCACTGACAGCAGAGATTTGTGTGTGATATACCTGGGAAAAAACCTGACCGATTTTGTAATATGAACAACAACATGGATATAAAGAAGTCACAAGCAACAGAAGGGGGGGGGGGGGGTGGAGTTGGATGCTGTGTTCAACAGCAGGAAACTGAAGACCCAAAGTGAAATGTTCAGTATATTTATTCAGTTCAGGAAAAATATCACAAGTAACGCTCTCATAAAACCAACAAAAAGGACAAAAATGTGTATTTTCCTACTTTTCCTCTAATTTACAGTGGACAAAGAACCAAGTACAACTGAATATAATACATGCACAATATATTATAGATATACAGTATACACACAGTGAAGAAAGAAAGAAAGAAAGAAAGAAAGAAAGAAAGAAAGAAAGAAAGAAAGAAAAAGAAAAACAGAGTGAAAGGGGAAAAGAAATGGAGTGAAAGGATTAGAGAAAGAAAAAGAAAGAAAGAAAAACACAGTGAAAGGGGAAAAGAAAGAGAAAGAAAGAAAGAAAGAAAATGGAGTGAAGGAATAGAGAGAGAAAGAAAGAAAGAAAGAAAGAAATGGGGTGAAAGGAATAGAGAAAGAAAGAAAATGGAGTGAAGGAATAGAGAAAGAAAGAAAGAAAGAAAGAAAGAAAGAAAGTAACAGAGTGAAAGGATTAGAGAAAGAAAGAAAGAAAAAGAAAGAAAAACAGTGTGAAAGGGGAAAAGAAATGGAGTGAAAGGATTAGAGAAAGAAAAAGAAAGAAAAACAGAGTGAAAGGGGAAAAGAAAGAGAGAGAAAGAAAGAAAATGGAGTGAAGAAAAAAAGAAAAGAAAGAAAGAAAATGGAGTGAAGGAAAAAAGAAAAGAAAGAAAGAAAGAAATACACAGTATACACAGTGAAGAAAAAAGAAAGAAAGAAAAAGAAAAATGGAGTGAAAGAATTAGAGAAAGAAAGAAAGAAAAACAGAGTGAAAGGGGAAAAGAAAGAGAGAGAAAGAAAGAAAGAAAATGGAGTGAAGGAAAAAAGAAAGAAAGAAAAAAAAGAAAGAAAATGGAGTGAAGGAAAAAAGAAAGAAAGAATACACAGTATACACACAGTGAAGAAAGAAAGGGGAAGAAGTGTGTGGGGGGGGTGAGTGAGTGAGTGAGACTGGACAATAAATAGGCATTCCTGCCCTCTTGGCGGTTTCACATGATATGAAGGAAACTGAATCTTTCATTAGACTGTTTATCTCTCTGTCACACACACACGCACGCACACCCACTTTCTTTACACTCTTTCTCCGTCTGAATCATACAGAGTAAGCAATCAGTCACTCAACTGGACAAAAACACCACACTCTGTGTGAGGAAAAAGGATTTCTGTGTGCACACACACACACACACACACACACACCAGGTGCCACATTTTTTCATTTGAGAAACAAATGAGTCGCGCGCATGCCACAAAACAAGGACACAATTGGTCGCGGCATGCCATCACAGCAGCAGTAATAGCTTCTGCTAGACTTCCATATAACATCTGCAAGGTCCGCCGTCTCTCTGTACTGTGTGTGTGTGTGTGTGTGTGTGTGTGTGCACGCCTTTTTCTGGAAACCAGGTCTAGCGGCATGGTTAAATTAGCTAGGCTCATATGAAATAAACAGCATTGACATCTTAATTGTGTGCGAGTTGTGGCGGTATAAAGCGGGCACGCTCGTCAGCTCACGCTCGCGCACAATGACTGCGCCGTGTTCTCGCCTTCCTCTTACACGGCTAATGGGGGGAGATTTCCACTGAATGTAAAATCAGTTAGCTCATCTCGGCTCACTTCACTGACTCAATAAATGTCTCAACTAATTACACCTCTCCATCTGGGCGAAACAGAAAGGACGCAGAGAGAACTTCGCCACTCATCCACTCTGAATCAGACGCCATTACACCCACCTTTTATTCCTGAACTGCTGAATCAATTCAACCAAACCCTGCGCCGTTTCCACATTTATGCCGCCTTCTTCTGAAAGGCAGCGTTCTGGACACATGGATAATGAGCGGTTCAGACATCTCGACCAAGCTTTCGAGAGAAACAACATATTTGTTCTGTTTGTTTTTCATACGGTATACATGTTAATAAAAACGCAAAGATCTCGACCTTGTCTTTGTGTATTTCTCTCTAATGTGCTTCACACACCCGCGCTGGCCCCAAACACACAGATGACTCATTAACAGACGAGTGGATTTTCAGGAAAATGATTAGACTAGCCTGGTGCTATTGAAGTCTTATAACCTCCACACACACACACACACACACACGCTCTCTCTCTCTCTGTGCAAATTTGGCCCAGAGTGTCGGGTCCATGGAGTAGAAAGCATTAGGTTGTGTTCATTAGTGGCCAGTGGCCCAGGGCGCGCGCGCACACACACACACACACACACACAGTGTTGCTTGGCATCAGCTTCTGACACACAGGTCCCTGGCATAAATATTACTGTGTGTTTGTGAGCTTGTGTTTCTAGAGAGAATCCAATATTAAAAGAGTTTCAAAGTGTGTAAAAGAAAGTATGAAAATATATATGTGTGTGTGTGTTTTGTGCGTGTAAGAGAGAGAAACAGAGAGAGAGAGAGAAAGTAAGCAATTACATCAGTTAAGTAACAGCTAATAGTGAAAAAATATCTAAGAGCACATGAGTGAGTAATCAGATTCGTGCCTCGTCCACTCCCACAGCACCGCAGTGAATCAGACAGAAACAAACGGTGATGTTGGAAAACGTCGAGCCGCTGTGCTTCCATTAGCAGAGGAGCTAGGGAGGGAGAGTGGGACGAGAAGAGGAGAGGAGAAGAGAGGACTTGTAAAAAGGTATGAAAGAGGCAGTGAAAGAAAAAAGAAAGAAACAAAAACAAACAGAGAAAGTAATCAAAGAGAAGAGAAATAAAGGGACAGAGACCGACAGATGAGCAAAGAAAACAGATGATTGTATAACGACTGTATCAGTGTTCATGTGAACATATCCGTATGATGCATGAAATGGAACAGCTCTATTGTGTGTGTGTGTGTGTGTCAGAGGGTCACCCGGACTGAATTAGTGGTAAGATTAGTAGCAGCACTACATTAACACTCCACTCATGAGTCTCTCAGAGGGCACGGGCTCATTCTCTACACCACTTCCTCGTAACACAGGGAGTAAAGGAGCGCTCCCAAACTCCTCCCATTCCTCTCATCTCTTTTACTTCCTCCCTTTAAAGTCGATTCTTTCGTCCTTTCAGGTGGAAGTGGCTCTTGTTTATTTGTCTCTTGACACTGAATTAACAAGCGCACGGCATCATTCATGTGAAGCATTCTTCCATTTCAGAGACCTAGTGTAAAGCTTAAGTACTACACACAGCTGCACGTCACCTCAACCCTGACAGATCTGTGTTCAAGACCCCACGTTTCAGTGTGTATTCAGTCAAATGACACTACAGACTTCCTTATCCTCGTGCCTGCACTCTCAGCGGTGTATTTTCAAGAGCGACACACAATACTCAGCAGAAAGCCTGGGTAGAAAACATCTAGCTATGTGATCAGACTGTTGCTCATATGATGCCAGTACCAGAGTATAAACAAAATGAAGGTCTTTACTTTACTATTCAATTACATTGATGCCACTGCTCAGTTCAAGCTGCAAGACAAATTAGAAATTCATATTAATCTACTTCATCCAATAAACACAGTACCAGTCAAAAGTTTAGACACACCATCTACGTACTGTAATTTCATGTTGTTTCCTGATTTTTCTTTCTTTCTACATTGTAAAAATTCAAAAAGCATTCAAAATATGTCATAATCTCCTTTGATACTGAGATTTGTCTGCTACCTAGCTTTGTACACCCTTCATAACGACTCTAATCTGAGGTGCTGTTAATTGGTGACTTCTGAAGCTGGTTACTCTAAATGAACGTCTCCTCTGCATCAGCAGTAAGTTTTGGTCTTGTTTTCCTGGGATGGTCTTCATGAGATCCAGTTTCATCATGGTGTTTGATGTTTTTTGCAAATGCACTTGACACTACTGTTCTTGCATGATCTATTCCAGAACAGCTGACAATTCCTGTCTTCAAATAACAACTGACAGTAGTGGTGTTTGTTTTTGTTGTTACTTAACTACCTAATATCATATGTGTTATTTAATAGTTTTGAAACAAATCCAGTATTGTTCCAGAATGCAGAAAAGAAATCCAAAACTTGGGTCGAAACTTCTGGTATTACGTAATATATTATTGTTTCTGCAGGGACAGCTCATTCAAACCGTACAACTTGCAACCGTGATATTTTTTTATTTGTTTATTAGTTGTCATATTTTATATGAGCTGCATCTTACAGTATGCAAAACAGACCTTTCAGAAGATTTAAAGACACTGTGAAAGGTTTCTAAAATTCTAAACCCTGTATGACGTAGCTTAGTTTTAGTGACCAATAACAGACTAAAATAGTGCATGTATTAGATTTACGACACAAAGCTAGTTTGCTAGTTGTGGCACATAGTGCTAAATTAAAACCTAGTGTCCTTGCACTACACTGAAATCTAGGATTATTTCTGAGGACATGTACAAGCAACACTCAAAGCGATTATAAAGATCATGTATGCATCCACCACCACCTTTTTATAGTGCAAGTCACGGAATATGCCAACGCCATCAGGGAAGAAAGACGTATTGCCATGTAACATTGTTGAGCCTAGATTCGACCAACTTAAGCAACCCCACTGCCTCTAAAGACTTGTACAGTGGGCATTATGCATGATGGGTACGTCGATTTACGTGCTTCGCTTCTTAACCTGATGCACTGATCTTTCTGGAATAGGGTCAATCTAAACTCAGACAACATGACCTTTTTCCATTGCTCCAAAATGCTGCAAACTGAAGAATGTTGGTCTAATTAGCTGTACCACTGGTCCTTACACAGAAAGAAATAGACATTTCTTTAACTCTCTTTTTTACAAACTTAAATAATTCTTTTGATTGTGTAAAGCTGTTTTGAGACAATGTCAATTGTTAAAAGTGCTATACAAATAAAACTGAATTGAATTGAATTTTTTGTGGTAAGTTTAAAATGGATTTATTTTAATCACAGGCAAATGTACAGATGCTCTTCTCATCACCCCCTGCAAATTACATGTCCTGAGTCACAAACTAATTTTGTGCCACAGTGTGTTTAAGTTCCAGTTTGTACTGTGTTTATTGTTTACTTACTGTACACTTGCTTCATACTAGTCCTGATCCCAGATTATAATCTAGTTCTATAAATTAAGATCTGCACTTGTTTCTTTTTCCAGTCAAAAGGTACCTCCTAAAGTTCTATATTTGCAGTACCGTCCCTAGATGACAAAAATGTACAACTTTTCTACCCCCCCCCCCCACACCAAAAAAAAAAACTTTCCCAAGCTGCTGATGAGGCATTGTTCCCAGCCACAGTGCTGTTTGCAGAAGATAGCAGCAGAGTCCTGATTATCTTCTCCACATAATAGAGCACACACAAATCCTCAAGTCGTTTAATATAAAAGTGAACACCATAGTCCATAATGGACACTGCCTGAAGTTTATGTTCAGAGTGACTTCCTTAGTTAGTCAATCCATAAGCCTATGCAATGATCCCAGAAGGCAAATTTATCAATAAGACTTATGTATGCTGGGTTTTAGACTTTAAGTTTAAGACTATTGAACAAGTTTAGATGGAGAAAAAAAACAAATCTAGAATGTTTCTATGAAGAACTTAAATTAAACTCCACTACTTTATTGCAGAAACTTTCCAATTTAGTGATGGTTGCACCAAGCAAGATTTAAAATGACTATTAGGTACAAAATAAATGAAGACAGTCAGTAAAAAAAAAATGTGTCAGTCATTCATTCATTCCCTTCGTTATAGATGTTGGTACGACACTGCCCCAGGTGCCAATTTATATACTGATGCTGTACATTCAAGCCTCATTTATCACGCTAGACACTGAATACTTGATGAGCATGTTAGACTTATGCAGAGACACTGCGACTCACACTGTAATTTGCATGATTTATTGATGTCACTTTTAAACATAACACATACTGTATAAAAACCTCACATAGAAATTTCATAAAATTTAATTTTTGATTTTATGTCTTCATCTCAGACTTTTAAACTACATTTTAATGCAGAAAAAATCATGATTGAAAAAAATTATCTTTATGGCTCATATACAATGCAAAATAATATGCATTTTGCCAAAATAAAACCAAAATAATCCATTTCGGATCACGCATCCAGAAATTGTGGAAAATAATATTTCTTTGTTACAGAAAAATAAATTTAGCCTGCATCAAGCAAAGAAAGGATTAAGGGGATTGCTGGAATTACTGATATTAGGTGATAAATTAACCAATGTAATTACTAAAACCTTAAATGATGGAAATGAAAGTGGTCAGAAAAAAACAAAACATGAATGGCCATCACTATCGTTTTGTGAAGTAAAAAATAGTAATAATAATAATAATAATAATAATCAACAGAAGAAATCACAGCTATATTTAATACTGTAGTGACAGTAGGTGCATTACTACACACACACACAACACTTGTTATTGAGAATAATCAGAAATGGAGTAAGACGATGCTGATAGGCTGCGAATCTCCTCCCTATAGGCCAACCACCTACCACCATGGTATCTGAATAATTGATCATGTTGGTCTTATGCAGAGGCACAAGGTCAACAGGGAATAGAGCAAAGGACTCAGCATACAGCCCTGTGGAACACCCATTTTCAGAACGAGAGAAGAGGCCATTTGTTTGCCCAACTAAACAGACTAATGCCTGTCAGTTAGAAAGTGCAGAATCCAGCTGCAAATGGAAGGGTTGACACCCAGGCCCTGAAGCATGGTGATCATCATCGTGAGTATGCCCTCACTAGAGCTAAAATCAATGAGCAGTGCTTTTATACGTGTTGTGTGGGAACAGTAGCTTGGGCCAGTGACATGTTGAAGACTTCAGTGATAACCTGTGCCAGTTGTCCCGCACATGCCCTGGTATACCGTCAGGGTCAAGCAGCCTTATGTGCATCTACTTTGCTTAGTGCTGAGTGCACAACTTTTGTGGAGAGTGAGGGGATGGCCAACAGGGGAACCGTCATTTTTGGCATGCTGCCTACATCCTAGGTAGAAGTGAGTGTAGAAATGATTCAGCTCATCGGAGAGGAAAGCAGTGCTGGTTGGAAGAGTCTTTGTGGATGGTTTGTAATCAGTGATGGATTGTATGCCCTTTCACATGCGTACTGAATGATGAGGTTTCCACACAAATGGGTTTATACTTCCCTAACGGCATAGTCATATTCCAGGACTCAAATTGTAAAAGAGTCATTCTGGGAGCATGAGGAATCATTTTCACACATGAATGGACCACCACAGGGTCCTGACCTTACAATACAAGATCTCAGCCAAAAATTAAGGCAAACCTGGATGGAAATAAAAGTTGCGAGGTTACATAAGGTTTCCAAAGCAACGCCACAGAGAACATACAGGTTGTGTCCAAAGTGTCCAAGTTAGCAACATATGTAGTATTAGATCTATGTTTTGCCATGTTTGCCATTCACAGAAAATGGAGTTAGACATATTAAAAAAAAACAGCCCACAAGTGAAACACTGGTCAGAAGATTTGAGTATGGCTTGCTTACTTTCCATATGTAGTTTCCCCTTTTCCTTACCTCATAGATAAGTACCAAAAGAGAAAAATGCACTGCATGAGGTTCACCAAGAAAGTAAAAAGATCCTTACAGAGGCATTGCATCACTAGCAATTATGCTGTTGTTCTTACGTTGTTATTCCATGAATATAAACTAGATTGACTGTACACAGATTATTACATTAGCGCTGTTCTTCAAGCAGTGCTGCTACTGTATATTGGAGGGAGCTACAGTCATTGCAACTGAAGCCATGGCTAATGCATCAGGATAGAAATCAAGATGATTTTAATGCTATTCTAGCAACTGCTGGCATTTTAACAAACGAGGAAAACATGACATTTCACAAGTGAGTAAAACATTAGTAAATTTTGGACACTGGTGAAAAGGACATTAGTTTTTCTTTCAGATTCCCAAATAAGAATACATTTCCAGAAACACATGTAGATTGAGTGTGAAAGTTAGGACGGGAAGAAAAAGATTCTTCCAAGTACGCAGTCCTTTGCAGCTTTCATTTTGTCTCTTTTATTGCTAGCTTTGAAGTCTAATACAGTTTTATCATATTTGAATAATCGAGTCATTAATAATTATCAGCACAGAATTATTTGTAGCCTGAAGAAGTTCAGCCTAGAACCACATCATTTTTGTATTTTGTCTTTTTTCCAGCTACACGGGAGTCCCTTTGCTTGTTGACACCACAACTACAATCATAACCCCTCGACCCACCCACCATCCCTGGACACTTCTGGTACTTCATTTCAGTTCTGTTTTTGCTAAATTTGCAGTATTTTGATGACAGCCTCATGGAAAATAACCATTATGAAAGACATCACCGACAGTCTGTCTAGGCTATGAGTTGTAAAGAGCTCATGCTGTGGAGAACAAGTGCTTTGAGAAGTAAGCAAGGATAAAATGTGCAGAAATAGCACTAAATACCCTTTTGAGTCTACTTGTATTGTGAACACCAAAAGCAGTGAGGTCATTTATGGCTATGGGGTTTACTTTAACACTTTACCAAGAATAAGTATGGCTCATTTAAAAGGAGGTATGTACATGGGCAAGCGCCCATAATGCCCAGGGCCAGTGTCTTACTAATAGTATACTCAAACTGCCATAAAACGTGATTTATAATGCATGAAGAAGTGAACTAAACCACTTTATAAAAATCATTCTTTATTGATTAGCTACCCACCATGAGCTGAAATACACACACACGCACGCACAGTGTAAATATATAGCACATTTAGTACAACGTACTGCTGAATGGTAAATCTTTGTGTTGTTTCGAGTCTGAGGAGAAGTCTATTTGTGTGTACATGTGTATGTGTGTGTACTCACTCTGCAACGGGTCCCTCAGTGTTGGATGTAGCAGAGCTCGAGGAGTACCATAGAACAGAGCTAACCTGCAGAACAAGAGACAAAAACACATGTTGTAAATGTAATATATAAGCAAGCGAGACAGTAGATGACCGTATACTTGACATTATAAATATAATTATGACAGTATGTCTGTATATTTACCTTATGTATATAAGAAAGTTCAGAAATCCATGCAAATCATATATTCTTAAGTCAAGTCAAGCTGTGCATTATTTATTATGCATAGATTTTGTGAATTTAAAGCATTTTCATGAATAATGCTCATATGAACAATTTCACACATACTGTAAATCCATGAACCAGCTTGAAAAACAAGCCGTCTGCCAGCAATACAAAACTGTAAAGAAGTTGCCTTGTACAGACATGCAAATGCAAACAGAAACACACACACATTTATCTATACTGTAAGACAAAGACATTAGGACATTAAACATTACCTGTCCTCCCCTTGCGCTTGTCCAGAGAAGAGCTGTAGGATGCCAAAACCCTGCCCCACTGCACTCTGGGAAGTTTCTGTCCCCGAAGAGAGAGAGGTCAGCTCCACTACAGCCACCACTGAGGCCAAACACAAAGATGTGTGGAAGTATAGAACCTACAGAGAACAAGAAAGAAATAGACATGCTGTATTTACAGTGGTGTGAAAAACTATTTGCCCCCTTCCTGATTTCTTATTCTTTTGCATGTTTGTCACACTTAAATGTTTCTGCTCATCAAAAACCGTTAACTATTAGTCAAAGATAACATAACTGAACACAAAACGCAGTTTTTAAATGAAGGTTTACATTATTAAGGGAGAAAAAAAACTCAAAATCTACAAGGCCCTGTGTGAAAAAGTGATTGCCCCCCTTGTTAAAAAATAACGTAACTGCCCAGATAGCAGAACAACATTGAATCATCGTTGAATCAACATTAAAGCATCAACCAACTTGTCATTGAATCAATGTTGAAATTTCAATGTTAAACGTTGATTTTTCATCAGGTTTGCACCTTGAAATAATGTTATTTCAATGATGAAAAATAGATCAAGATGGGCATAAAATCAATGTTTGTTCAACGTAAATTCAATCACTTATTTTACATTGAATCAACATTGAATCAACATTGAAACAATTATAGTTTAGTCTTGCTTTATGAACAGCAAGATTCTATGACAGTAAATCATGTCCGTTTTGATTTATTTCTTTAAATCAGAGACCATGTAGGGCTGAAAAGCTTTTTTTTTTTATTTTTTTTTTTAAACAAAAAGTCAGTAACTCAACATCCTTCAGTTTACATGTAAACATATTTATTTATTTATGCTCCATACCCATTTAAACAGGAAGTAACATCACAATTACAATAAAACTATATAATAAAACACACTACAACTTACATACAAATTATTATAAACTGGATGACAATATGACTTTTTAGAAGAGAACTATTAGAAGAGATTGTTAATTCTGAATTCATAAAACAGAATCTAACTGCCAAGATAAGAGACTGGAAAACCATAATATAAAAATGGCAGCCTGCCTCAGCAAAATTCAGTCAAATGCAAATAGAAACAACCAAGTCAGAAACACAACAGATGACTGAAACATTATTCGTAAGTTGAAATGTATTTACTCAGCAAAACAGATAATAAGACATGAGTCTGAACTTATGGTTTTCCACCACGAGCAATTCCCCCCAGCCGTTCTGGGGCATAACGAAGCCATTTCTGAACTGTTGAAGTAAAGAAACTCTGTGGCCTCCTTTTCTTCAGCTTTCAGCTGTTGTTGTAGTAGTGCATCTAAAGAATGAAAAACAAACAAAAGGTTAGAACTATACAATGCTCTAAAAACTTGGAGTGGTAGTTGTTTATGAATGACAGAAGGTGGGTCCTAAATTTTTGGAAATGTGACTTTTACAAATGTACAGATATGCAACATATGTTTTGAAATGTCCTACAATCTTCCATAGATACAATGCACACATTAGATTTTTTTTAATATACAGGTCCTTCTCAAAAAATTAGCATATTGTGATAAAGTTAATTATTTTCTGTAATGTACTGATAAACATTAGACTTTCATATATTTTAGATTCATTACACACAACTGAAGTAGTTCAAGCCTTTTATTGTTTTAATATTGATGATTGTGGCATACAGCTCATGAAAACCCAAAATCCCTATCTCAAATAGATACGTACGCTCAGATACCGTACTGTTTGCATATTTATTCTTAACATGAAGACTTATTTTGGTGATTTTATTATAAGCTTTTTACCCAGAGTTAGATGCATGCTGCACTGTTAATGTTATTATTAAATAACGCCTATTATTACATTGCATTTAGTTTGAGAGCAAAGTAATGACAACATAAACTGTACATTATTTGTTTTGCATTGCTTTTTACCTTCTCCTCAAACTCACACTGCATGATTTTCAAAGTCATCGGATCACCGTTGTTTTCACACTGTACTATCTGTGGTAGCATTTAGTTGCTGCTGTGTTCTCACTGCACAATGAATTGGCGACAGGAGATTACACACTGCATGACTTTACAATAGGAAGAATCACCAACAACTCTGTCTGGTGTGCAAGCTACAGCCAAACGCACACAAGAAGTGATAAGGAAACAAACCCAAGATCATGCTGACATTGTGGTCTATAATTCCTCCCCGAACAAACAATAATTAAAAAAAGATGACGTCCTTGTTTAAGATCCCATATGGTCAAAACTGAAATTTCATGGCTTTTTTCATGGTAACTGAGGTCAAGGGGCTATGTAACTACCATATAAGTTTCAAAACAGTCAATCCACAGTAGAATGCACACAGCCTGCATAAAGTAGCTCTGCCTCTACTCAGTCACCGCTTTCAGTCACCATCAACCACCATCCCACCCTTCTTTTGCCAAAACATCACGTCCATGCCATTGCTGAACAACAATAACATGAAAACAAGTCGAAAAAACGCTGTTCAGTTGATAGATGTCGAAACTACATCATTACACAGGCTTCCGAACAACATTAATATAAAAGACCAGTGGCACGTCAGCTTCAGCATCTTTCACACAGCCATTCCATTAAACTTTAAAAATTTACATTAAAAATTTTATTTAATTAATAGAAGTTAATTGATAAAGAAAATCTATTTATGACATTATTTTTGACAGCATTATGATTATTTATTAAAACTTCAGACAACAACAATTAGTGCCACGAGGTTATTTGCAACACTATATGTTCTACAAAATAGAGGACTACACACCTTACAGAGCAATATAATGTGGCTTTAGAAGAGGAAAGGTAGGATTAAGAAGTGAGCAAGTGATGAATTAGTATTATAGGTCCCAAGCAGATACAGTAACAATAATGGGTGCTCTACCTTATGCAGTCTCCATTGATGGCTAATAAACATTGATACAAGTAGGTTATGGTTAAAGTTGTGAACTTATAAAGTCTTAAATGTTTTGTTTTCCCTTCTCAACGCATTATGCATTTACTCACCAATAATGGCTACCTTTTTAATTTGGTCAAGTCTCCAAGTCGAAGGTGCCCAGCAGCAGATTCCGTACCATGGCAGTAGCAGAGGTGGCAAGGCGGGCTGCTCTCCACGCTTCTGCCTGGCAAAACACCCCAGAGCCCTTTATAACTTCAATCTGAAAAATTATTTCACATCACAATATTAATTTATTGGCAACTTTTAGAAACTTTTCATGTTTCATACTGATTCTTATGTTTAGCTTCCCAATAGTTAATAGGATTTTATGTATAAATGCAGATTAATGATAATCTGGACATTCTGGACATTTGTTTACATGCAGGGTAAAACTGCAACAGGAACAGTACAAAATAAAAACTGAAAAAAGACGGACATTCAGAGTAAAACAGTGCAAGATAAAAAAAAAAAAAAACTGTACAAAACATACATGCAGGGTAAGCATTGGTGGGAGCAATGTCCAAGCAGTGTAGAGAAATATTTCTGTACGACTTCATTGTTTTGTGCTGTGTAGTATAGTATTGTAATAGCTGATCAGAGTGATCAACTCCCCATGTGCTGGTTGTACGCAATCACAGGACATGGAAATGTCTTTGTAGTCCATGTACCTTGTAATTTCACCCTCATCTTCACCACGTCTACTGTAAAGCAGAATGGATGGTAGAACAGGTAGATACTTCTCGTGTGTCCATCCACTTCACAAATACAAGAGGTCCATCTGAACGGAGCTTGCGTGTCCTGATGTGAGGGGCTGGTGAAGGCAAGGGTGATGCAGACACATTCCTAAAAACAAATAAATAAAAAAATGTTAACCTATACTGTTCAGAGTAAATGGATGTGCAATTAATATGGATGCACAATATATACAGTACAGAGATGACCAAAAATGTATCCACACTTCAACATGAAAAATATACACCTCTCTTCTGTAGGTCACATGACAGCATCAATGATGGTGATAAATAATACTACACACTGCAGCCATAATTCAATTTGAGTTTTAAAAAACACCATCCACTGGACATTACACACATATTGAACACATTCTAAACAATTACATCTTATCAGGTATTTGTAAATACACGCTAAACAAAAGGGATTATATACATTTACACCAAAGAAATATCCATAAGCATCACTTAGCTACATAAGGCAGTATTTTAGCCACCTGCAACTTGCTTGTTTGTGCTAAATAACATTACCGATAGCAGTGTTATAAGCTAACCAAAATGGAGCCAAATACACATTAGCAACCATAATCTAAAGCTATCCAAAACAAGGTGAATATAAACATCTGTAAACTCCATAAGGCATTAGCTTAGCCACCGGGAAATATCATGTTTGTGCTACATGAGGCAGCATGTTAGCATGATTTACCTAAACTATATAAATGGCTTTGAAAGCCAATGTGTCACACAAGCTGACAAGAGCTAGCTGTAGTGAGGAAAATATTTACTAATATTAGTTTAATATTATCAGAATAAGAGTTATATAAGACTTAATAACTTACCCAGTGTAGCATGGGTCTATTCTCTCTTCAAAATGCTCCCGTTCGTCGTCGGAGTCACACAGTCTTCTTCTGAGGTAAATGTAAACTTTCCAGAACATTCTGAAGAGTTTCCTCGGATGTGTAAGCGCGTGCCATCTTCCAAAACGTGCTGAAAACTCACTGAATCGGAGTATTTTCAAACCTGTCTCTCTGTGTTCGTTTTTTCATGCCGGTGTCCGGGGGCGTGGTCTAGTATGTAAATTACTCGGACTGATTTCCGTGTGATTGGCGCGTGGGCGTGTCCTGCCTCTGGTCATTAGCATATAAGTGTGACAGAAATTCTGTGCCTCTCCTTGGTTTCATACGGATTACATAAACTGAGAATATTTGTTTTCAATGTGACTTGCATCATTTAAAAGTAGACACTTTAAGCTTTATATAGATATATTTCTCATTTCAGTTAATTTTAGTGACGTGTTTCAAAAAGATTTTCACGGAGACTGAGGTTTCATATATGTGCATATATCTTCATATACTGTATGTGGCCAATTAGGATTAGTTTTTTGCTTTTTTGTTTTGTTAGTTCTTAGTTATTGCCTTGATAATAGAAAATATGAGCTAGGCATCATGTATGACAGTTGCCAAAGTGAGATATGAGCTAAAATGACCAGATCCTGCCATAGGAGACATATCTTGTATGTACATATACAGTAGGGCTTATATGTGGATATAAAGAAGCAATACAGGAGACCTATATGGCCTGTATATGCACATATATGCACCTCAATGTTGCCTACATGTGGCATATATACGCATATATGCAGCATATATATTATCATATATGTGCATACAGTGGTGTGAAAAACTATTTGCCCCCCCTCCTGATTTCTTATTCTTTTGCATGTTTGTCACACAAAATGTTTCTGATCATCAAACACATTTAACTATTAGTCAAAGATAACACAAGTAAACACAAAATGCAGTTTTTAAATGAGGGGTTTTATTATTTAGGGAGAAAAAAAATCCAAACCTACCTGGCCCTGTGTGAAAAAGTAATTGCCCCCTGAACCTAATAACTGGTTGGGTCACCCTTAGCAGCAATAACTGCAATCAAGCGTTTGCGATAACTTGCAACGAGTCTTTTACAGCGCTCTGGAGGAATTTTGGCCCACTCATCTTTGCAGAATTCAGCTTTATTTGAGGGTTTTCTAGCATGAACCGCCTTTTTAAGGTCATGCCACAACATCTCAATAGGATTCAGGTCAGGACTTTGACTAGGCCACTCCAAAGTCTTCATTTTGTTTTTCTTCAGCCATTCAGAGGTGGATTTGCTGGTGTGTTTTGGGTCATTGTCCTGCTGCAGCACCCAAGATCGCTTCAGCTTGAGTTGACGAACAGATGGCCGGACATTCTCCTTCAGGATTTTTTGGTAGACAGTAGAATTCATGGTTCCATCTATCACAGCAAGCCTTCCAGGTCCTGAAGCAGCCAAACAACCCCAGACCATCACACTACCACCACCATATTTTACTGTTGGTATGATGTTCTTTTTCTGAAATGCTGTGTTACTTTTACGCCAGATGTAACGGGACACGCACCTTCCAAAAAGTTCAACTTTTGTCTCGTCGGTCCACAAGGTATTTTCCCAAAAGTCTTGGCAATCATTGAGATGTTTTTTAGCAAAATTGAGACGAGCCTTAATGTTCTTTTTGCTTAAAAGTGGTTTGCGCCTTGGAAATCTGCCATGCAGGCCGTTTTTGCCCAGTCTCTTTCTTATGGTGGAGTCGTGAACACTGACCTTAATTGAGGCAAGTGAGGCCTGCAGTTCTTTAGATGTTGTCCTGGGGTCTTTTGTGGCCTCTTGGATGAGTTGTCTCTGCGCTCTTGGGGTAATTTTGGTCGGCTGGCCACTCCTGGGAAGGTTCACCACTGTTCCATGTTTTTGCCATTTGTGGATAATGGCTCTCACTGTGGTTCGCTGGAGTCCCAAAGCTTTAGAAATGGCTTTATAACCTTTACCAGGCTGATAGATCTCCATTACTTTTGTTCCTGAGTTTCTTTGGATCTTGGCATGATGTCTAGCTTTTAAGGTGCTTTTGATCTACTTCTCTGTGTCAGGTAGCTCCTATTCAAGTGATTTCTTGATTGAAACAGGTGTGGCAGTAATCAGGCCTGGGGGTGACTACAGAAATTGAACTCAGGTGTGATAAACCACAGTTAAGTTATTTTTTAACAAGGGGGGCAATCACTTTTTCACACAGGGCCATGTAGATTTGGAGTTTTTTTTCTCCCTTAATAACGTAAACCTTCATTTAAAAACTGCATTTTGTGTTCAATTATGTTATCTTTGACTAATAGTTAACGGTTTTTGATGAGCAGAAACATTTAAGTGTGACAAACATGCAAAAGAATAAGAAATCAGGAAGGGGGCAAATAGTTTTTCACACCACTGTATATACTGCATATAGGTTTCATATATGCGCATATATCCTCATATTTACATTTACATTTAGGCATTTGGCAGACGCTCTTATCCAGAGCGACTTACATTTTTATCTCGTTATACATCAGAGCAGTTGAGGGTTAAGGGCCTTGCTCAAGGGCCCAACAGTGGCAACTTGGTGGTTGTGGGGTTTGAACCTTAGTCCAATGCCTTAACCACTGAGCTACCCCTGGCCCCATATAGGTGCGGTTATATGCGCATATATACTGCATATAGGTTGCATATATCCTCATATAGGTTCTTTCCATGTGGGGCACGCACACTGCTCTGGGTCAGACACAGACAACGGGAAACAGGAACTAAGGTCTCAAACAAATGCTTCCCAACAGAATACCGTAGGTCGCATCGCCAAAATTCTTTCACCGTGAGTGGCAGGAACTTCCAGACTACAACATATTGAATTCTCATGCCTGTAGAGTGTATTATAATGACGTGGCGACAGTGTAAAAACACCCTCCGATGTTAAATGCGAGCCGAAAATTGAGTACTTTTGAACGGCAAACAGGAATTAAGCTCTCAAGTGAGTAAACTAGACAGCAAGGTAAATACACAAAACTTACCGTCAAATTATTTTTTTTCCTCAATAACTATATATATATATATATATATATATATATATATATATATATATATATATATATATATATATATATATATATATTATTATTTATTTTTTTTAAGCACCATGGCAAATCTCTTGTAGTCAATTTTTTAACCTGTTTTAAACACATACACACATGCATACACATTTTTATAGAAATGCACTTAGTTAATTTAATTTGCCTTACATTGTTGAATGAGGATGGGTTCCACAACCAAAAATCAACATTGATTCAATGTTTGTCTTTTCAACACAGAAAAGCATTGAATTATCAACATTGATTCAACATTATTTAGCATTGAAAAATCAACCTCAACCAAAATGATGATTCTGATGAAATTTCAACATTGAATCAATGTCACCTTGCTATCTGGGTGTGGTTTATCACACCTGAGTTCAATTTCTGTAGTCACCCCCAGGCTTGATTACTGCCACACCTGTTTCAAATAAGAAATCACTTAAATAGGAGCTACCTGACACAGAGAAGTAGACCAAAAGCACCTCAAAAGCTAGACATCATGCCAAGATCCAAAGAAATTCAGGAACAAATGAGAACAAAAGTAATTGAGATCTATCAGTCTGGTAAAGGTTATAAAGCCATTTCTAAAGCTTTGGGACTCCAGCGAAGCACAGTGAGAGCCATTATCCACAAATGGCAAAAACATGGAACAGTGGTGAACCTTCCCAGGAGTGGCCGGCCGACCAAAATTACCCCAAGAGCGCAGAGACGACTCATCCGAGAGGCCACAAAAGACCCCAGGACAACATCTAAAGAACTGCAGGCCTCACTTGCCTTAATTAAGGTCAGTGTTCACGACTCCACCATAAGATAGAGACTGGGCAAAAACGGCCTGCATAGCAGATTTCCAAGGCGCAAACCACTTTTAAGCAAAAAGAACATTAAGGCTCGTCTCAATTTTGCTAAAAAACATCTCAATGATTTCCAAAACTTTGGGGAAAATACCTTGTGGACCGACGAGACAAAAGTTTAACTTTTTGGAAGGTGCGTGTCCCGTTACATCTGGCGTAAAAGTAACACAGCATTTCAGAAAAAGAACATCATACCAACAGTAAAATATGGTGGTGGTAGTGTGATGGTCTGGGGTTGTTTTGCTGCTTCAGGACCTGGAAGGCTTGCTGTGATAGATGGAACCATGAATTCTACTGTCTACCAAAAAATCCTGAAGGAGAATGTCTGGCCATCTGTTCGTCAACTCAAGCTGAAGCGATCTTGGGTGCTGCAGCAGGACAATGACCCAAAACACACCAGCAAATCCACCTCTGAATAGCTGAAGAAAAACTAAATGAAGACTTTGGAGTGGCCTAGTCAAAGTCCTGACCTGAATCCTATTGAGATGTTGTGGCATGACCTTAAAAAGGCGGTTCATGCTAGAAAACCCTCAAATAAAGCTGAATTACAACAATTCCGCAAAGATGAGTGGGCCAAAATTCCTCCAGAGTGCTGTAAAAGACTCGTTGCAAGTTATCGCAAACGCTTGATTGCAGTTATTGCTGCTAAGGGTGGCCCAACCAGTTATTAGGTTCAGGAGGCAATTACTTTTTCACACAGGGCCATGTAGTTTTGGATTTTTTTTCTTTCTAAATAATAAAACCCCTCATTTAAAAACTGCATTTTGTGTTTACTTGTGTTATCTTTGACTAATAGTTTGTTGATCAGAAACATTTTGTGTGACAAACATGCAAAAGAATAAGAAATCAGGAGGAGGGCAAATACTTTTTCACACCACTGTATGTTGAAAAACTTCTGTTATGTAGGAAGACAATGTTTACTTAGAGTTTGCATACACTTATTATAAGTATGAATGCCATGGTAAAAGTGGGCTTGCAATGAATTTTCAAACTAGGTTTTTCTGGTTGTATAACAATGCCAATTTGGTGCACAGGTTTTTAATTTTTAATTAAATTTTGACTTTCAACATTGGGTTGTGAAACTTTGTGTCCTAAGTTTAATGTGGATTCTACTTCCGTTTTTTTTTACCATCTATCTAAACATTGTTGCAGACCAAGTCATCCCTGCATGGTGGCAATATATATGTAATAGATGGACAGGTGAATCAAGTAACAATGATCATCAAATTATATAACAGTAAACTGGTGACAGGATCATGAGCACCCAAAGGCCGGTCTGTCCATCACAGAACAACTTGTGTACGGGGCCTAGCAGGCCAAAAGTTCAAGGTTGTTGATCTGGTCGCCAAATTCCCAGATCTCAATCCGACCAAGTACCTACTCAAATAAGCCCAATTCATGAAGGCCCCACCCAAGCAAGCAAAAGGATCTACCACCCACAGCACACTGCAGAGTCATGGCCAGAGGGGACAACATACATGCTTTTTATATATGCATTTAATCAAAGTCTAAGAAAGTGATGAAAGAAACTGGTGAATTTTAAGGCAACTTTTGAGAAATTAGGAAAACAACATGAAATCTCACCTCTATAAACGTAGACGGAAATGTGAAAATAGGCAGAAGACACCTCTAATTAACAAGCTTATCTAAATCAGCAATGAGCTTGCTGAGGTAAACAGCGTGTCGTCAATTTCTGCAGCCATGCAGCAGCACCACAGAGATGAGAGCAGATTCGAAGCTAATTATTTAGTCCTGAAGGGAAGAGGTGAAGCGCGTCTCATTCCCCATATCTGCAGGGCAAGTGTCTCCTTGGGCATGTCGAATGAAGCACAGGCCCCTATCTTCACAATGACTAAACAGAAAGCCAGAATCCTCTACATGGAACGGCACAGATGTTCAAGCCGCATGCAAGCAGTGAAATATTTTTCCTCCCTTAATGAAAATCGGAAATCACTTTGAATGCTTCAGTTATCATTCTAGATTTAATATGTATTAAAAAATAAACAAATCAATAAATCTACGGCAGGGTGGTGCGATGTTGCAAAGTGAACAGAGTGAATCATTACCACTACAAAGGTGATTTTATTCCAGCAATAGCAAGTCGTAAAGTATCATACCTCTAAGAGTTCAGGAATTTGCTAATCATAGCAATGGTTTTGTTTATTCATTTTTAATTCATCACAAGATACGAGTTTATCACATATTATGACAGCATTTTTTCTGGAGGCTCTTTCCATAAGTATTCATCCCTTTACAGAAAATATCAATCTACGTTATCAACAATGGCACAACTTTTTTTTGTTTGTTTTTTTTTAGCTTATGTGGAGCATCCACTATACAAGTCCCTGTGAATGTTGTTGAACGCATCGATACAACCCTATGATTTATATATTTTGATACCAGTTTTGGTTCTGTGAAGGCATTTTAAAACAGGTGTCTGTGACGATTGACTCGCTTTTAGAGGCAGCCTCCAGTGGACATTTGAAGAACTGCATGTTTTGGCACTTGAGCTTCGGCTTCCGAACCGAAAATTGTCCATGGAATCTGAAGCGCATGCAGCTACAGTAGTCACCAGCATCATTTTAAACTGCTGCATGTCCTGCATCACAAGGCAACATAAAACACTCGCATATAAGCTCACGTGTCCCCAAATGGTCAGTGTTTCTTTGCTTTATAGAAGAAACAATAGGTTACTTGCGTAACCCCGGTTCTCTGATAGCATTAAGTGAGGTGTCTCACTATGGGATACGCCCCTTCCGCGTATTCTTCAGAAGCCCTATTACATTACGCCAGCCCCAATTGGCTGGCAGATGTGACGTCTTGTCCTGGCGTGGCCTTCCCTCCCCCCCCCGTATAAAGGGGGCAGCACGACGTCACTTCGCTATTCAAAACAAGCAACCTCTTCCTCGCTTCACACAGCAAGGAGGGTGATCTGGTGAGACACCTCACTTAATGCTATCAGAGAACCGGGGTTACGCAAGTAACCTATTGTTCTCTTTCAAGCTAACGTTTCGGTGTCTCACTATGGGATATCCTAACTCCCGTATTGTCAGATAGCCTGTCTTGAAGTCTGCCAACCATAACCAACACATTCAGGGCTGAACAAATTTAGTTTGTAGATTCTGTGCTTACGCTCAGTACTGCGTGAGCTAGAGTCTGAGCTGTAACATCTAGTTTATAAAATCTGTCGAATGTTTGCGGCGATGACCAGTTCGCCGCTTCACAGATATCCTGTAATGTGACTCCTTTAAATAGAGCCCATGAACTTGACATTCCCCTTGTTGAGTGCGCGCGTAAACCAGTTGGGGGTTCGAGACCCTTACTGGAGTATGCCAGCGAAATAGCCTCCACTATCCAATGCGATAAACGTTGCTTAGTGATCGGCTTCCCCGTGCAAGGTTTCATCCAAGAAACGAACAGCTGATCGCTCTCCCTTAAACCTCTAGTTCGCTCTGTATAGATGCGTAAAGCGCGCACCGGGCACAGTGTATTTAACTTTTGCTGATTTGATGATGCAAAAGGGGGAGGATGGAAGGCCCTCAGCTCAAGAGGGCTTATAGCATTAATGACTTTAGGCATGAATGCCGGATTAGGTTTCATAACTACTCCCGCATCTCCAGACATGAACTGTAAACATGCTGGGTGCACAGAAAACGCATGAATCTCACTCACGCGCTTCGCTGAGACCAAAGCAATCAATAACGCAGTCTTGAAGGACAGTGCCTTGAAATCAATCTTGTCTAGCGGTTCAAATGGGGACGTGGACAATGCATCAAGCACCAATCCAAGGTCCCATGATGGGGTAACTGGTTTTGACACCGGCAGGGCGCGACGCGCGCCCTTCATGAATCTGCATATCAGAGGATGTTGGCCCACTGTTTTATTATCAAAACCGATGTGGCACGCAGATATAGCAGCCAGAAACACTTTTATGGTCGAGAACGCCCTGCCTTTCTCTATCATTTCCTGAAGAAATGAAAGAATCACTGCCACTGAACACTGAAAGGGAATCTCGTGCCTAGCTGTGCACCAGCGCTCAAACACATTCCATTTGCAGTCGTAGCGAGACCTAGTCGATGCTGCTCTGGCGTTCTGTATGGTCTTGACACTGTCAGGCAGGCCAGTCTTACTTAAATTGGACCACTCACAGGCCAGGCCCATAGTGCCAGTCGCTCCGGGTGAGGGTGGAAGATCTCCCCCCCCTCTTGTGACAGGAGGTCTCTGCGCTGCGGGAGAGACCACGGTTCGCCGTATAGCATATGCATGATCTCCGCAAGCCAGTGTTTCCCTGGCCATCTCGGAGCTATTAGTATCATTTTCATACCTTCCTCCCTTACCCTGCAGAGAATTGGTGATATCAGCGCTATTGGCGGGAACGCGTATAGGAGGGTGCAAGGCCACTCGTGTGCTAGCGCATCTATTCCCAGGGGCGCGCTCCGGTCCTTCAGGGAAAAGAACAGGTGACATTGGGCGTTGTCTTTGGACGCGAACAGATCCACTGTCGCTCTGCCATATATGCTCCAGATCTGTTCGACCACTTCGCTGTTCAGTTTCCACTCCCCATAGGAGGGATTTCCCCTGGACAGCAGATCTGCGCCCCGATTCATCACACCCTGTACGTGTGTCGCTCTCAGGGATAAAAGGTTGACACTGCCCCATAAAATCAGTCTGCGTGCTAGCGTGTGCAGCAGAAGTGATCTGAGACCCCCCTGACGATTTATGTACGCTACAACTGTAGTGTTGTCCGTTCTCACAAGAACATGATTTCCTCTCAGAAAAGGAAGAAAATGTTTTAGTGTCAGAAAGACAGCTAGCATTTCCAGATAATTTATGTGAAGATTGGTCATGTGTTGACCCCATCTCCCATTCACTATTCTGCCCTCGTGAATGCCCCCCCAACCGGATAACGACGCATCCGTTGTTATCATCTTTCTGTGTCGGACCATGCCCATGGCAACCCCTTCGCTCAGGAAATTCGGGTGTCTCCACTGGCGTAGTGCTAGAACCGCCTCTGACGTCACTCTTACCCTTCTCCGTGAGTGACGTACTGGGTCCAGTCCCTGAGACGCTACCCAGCGTTGAAATTCCCTCATATGCAGTCTGCCTAGGGGAATAACTATCAGGGCTGATGCCATCAGTCCTAGTAGTCTGAGGCATGTGCGAAAGCAAACTTTGTGTCCTCTCTGAAACTGTGTCATGCAGTAGGTGAATCTTTTCACCCTGTCTGTCGAGAGTCGCGCTCTGAACTTCACTGAGTCCAGCGCCAGTCCCAGATACGTTATGGATTGTGTGGGAATTAAAACACTCTTTTCTGTGTTTAATCTTAGCCCCAGCTTCTGTATGTGTTCCATAAGCATAGCTGTGTGTTCTCTCGCTTCTTGTTCCGAGCGGGCTGTCACGAGCCAGTCGTCTATGTAAGTAGCGAGACGAATGCCTTTTTCCCTGAGCGGAGTCAGTGCCGCTTCTGTGCATTTCACAAATACTCTGGGACTGAGGGACAAGCCGAATGGTAGCACCAGATATTCGTATACCACACCAAGGAAGGCAAATCTCAGAAACTTCCTGTGGGGTGGGTATATTTTTATGTGAAAATATGCGTCCTTCAGGTCGATCGATGTAAACCAATCTCCCTGTCGCACTATTTTCAGGAGTGTAGAATGAGTGAGCATTCTGAACTTGTATTTCTTTAGGTATACATTCAGCGCGCGCAGATCTAGTATTGGGCGGAGGGCTTGAGTCCCTTTCTTTGGAACGAGAAAGTATCTCGAGTAAAACCCGCTGTGGCTCTCTTCGGGTGGAACCACTCTTATTGCCCTTTTGTTCAACAGACAGGAAATTTCCTCTTGAAGGACCTGCTTTAGTTCCCCTCGCACCTGGGAATGAATTATCCCCCTGAAGGCTGGGGGGGAAACCGCGAATTGCAGTCTGTACCCGAATTGTATTGTTTTCAATACCCAGCGGGACTGTGTGCAGTTGCGCCAACTGCTTATCTGCAGTGTTTTGGCGCCATCGTGCGGCTGAATCTCGAACTGTTCCGTGGCCTGTACTGCGCATGCGCGAGCACTTAGCGCTGTGACAGTGTCTGTGTGCCCCATCGCCTCTGTGAGAGCGAAAGCTCCCCGAGGCAATGTTATATTGTGCTTTATTGACATGTTTTTCAACATTTTTTGGGGAGATATTTTTTGTGATATCTTTATTTGGGGGGTATAGTGAAGCTTTATTGGGGTTTGAGTGTAACATGTGCTTGTGACACATTTCTGCGTGCACAACGCTGCACCGTCCCATTTTCTTTTCACTGTCACTCTTCACCTGGCCCTGTCGGGCTCTCCCCGCCACACAGAACAGTTGCGGACTCTGGAACTCGTCCTTTGATCTTTGTGAGGGTCGGGAACTAGCGAACTGTGGGGCTGTTGGTTCCCTCCCTGACGAAAGACCCCGTCAAACGGCCTTCTTCTTCCTCCTCACTCCCTGAAGTTGGGGTTGAGGATGAGGCTGAGACACAGGCTGGGTCGTCTGAGCTGCCGCTGGCTGATAGCTCCTTCTCTGCCAGGGAGCTCTCTGCTCCACGACCCCGCTTTGGCCAGCTGCACTCGTAGTCGGTCTCTGCCGTTTTGGAATGCGATAGCTGGGGGGAGGGCGGGCTGTGACCTGCGCAAAGGACTGTCGAAACGGCGGGGGGGGGGGGGGTGCCGCTTGCGCCTTCCTGGGCATGCAGAGCTGTAGCGCTTCGTCATCCCGCTTCTTCTCCTCGCATCTCTTCTGCATGCGGCTTAAAGCCGAGCCAAAGATGCCTTCCCAGATAGCAGAACAACATTGAATCATCGTTGAATCAACATTAAAGCATCAACCAACTTGTTATTGAATCAATGTTGAAATTTCAATGTTAAATGTTGATTTTTCATCAGGTTTGCACCTTGAAATAATGTTATTTCAATGATGAAAAATAGATCAAGATGGGCATAAAATCAATGTTTGTTCAACGTAAATTCAATCACTTATTTTACATTGAATCAACATTGAAACAATTATAGTTTAGTCTTGCTTTATGAACAGCAAGATTCTATGACAGTAAATCATGTCCGTTTTGATTTATTTCTTTAAATCAGAGACCATGTAGGGCTGAAAAGCTTTTTTTTTTTTTTTTTAAACAAAAAGTCAGTAACTCAACATCCTTCAGTTTACATGTAAACATATTTATTTATTTATGTTCCATACCCATTTGAACAGGAAGTAACATCACAATTACAATAAAACAACTATATAATAAAACACACTACAACTTACATACAAATTATTATAAACTGGATGACAATATGACTTTTTAGAAGAGAACTATTAGAAGAGATTGTTAATTCTGAATTCATAAAACAGAATCTAACTGCCAAGAGAAGAGACCGGAAAACCATAATATAAAAATGGCAGCCTGCCTCAGCAAAATTCAGTCAAATGCAAATAGAAACAACCAAGTCAGAAACACAACAGATGACTGAAACATTATTCGTAAGTTGAAATGTATTTACTCAGCAAAACAGATAATAAGACAAGTCTGAACTTATGGTTTTCCACCACGAGCAATTCCCCCCAGCCGTTCTGGGGCATAACGAAGCCATTTCTGAACTGTTGAAGCAAAGAAACTCTGTGGCCTCCTTTTCTTCAGCTTTCAGCTGTTGTTGTAGTAGTGCATCTAAAGAATGAAAAACAAACAAAAGGTTAGAACTATACAATGCTCTAAAAACTTGGAGTGGTAGTTGTTTATGAATGACAGAAGGTGGGTCCTAAATTTTTGGAAATGTGACTTTTACAAATGTACAGATATGCAACATATGTTTTGAAATGTCCTACAATCTTCCATAGATACAATGCACACATTAGATTTTTTTGAATATACAGGTCCTTCTCAAAAAATTTGCATATTGTGATAAAGTTCATTATTTTCTGTAATGTACTGATAAACATTAGACTTTCATATATTTTAGATTCATTACACACAACTGAAGTAGTTCAAGCCTTTTATTGTTTTAATGTTGATGATTGTGGCATACAGCTCATGAAAACCCAAAATCCCTATCTCAAAAAATTTGCATATTTCATCCGACCAATAAAAGAAAAGTGTTTTTAATACAAAAATAGTCAACCTTCATATAATTATGTTCAGTTCTGCACTCAATACTTGGTCGGGAATCCTTTTGCAGGTACTTGTGTCTTGTGTCTCTCAACTTTCTCTTCACAATATCCCACAGATTCTCTATGGGGTTCAGGTCAGGAGAGTTGGCAGGCCAATTGAGCACAGTAATACCATGGTCAGTAAACCATTTACCAGTGATTTTGGCACTGTGAACAGGTGCCAGGTCGTGCTGAAAAATGAAATCTTCATCTCCATAAAGCTTTTCAGCAGATGGAAGCATGAAGTGCTCCAAAATCTCCTGATAGCTAGCTGCATTGACCCTGCCCTTGATAAAACACAGTGGACCAACAGCAGCAGCTGACATGGCACCCCAGACCATCACTGACTGTGGGTACTTGACACTGGACTTCAGGCATTTCCCTCTCCCCAGTCTTCCTCCAGACGCTGGCACCTTGATTTCCGAATGATATGCAAAATTTGCAACCTGTAGCCCATTTCCTGCACACGCCTGTACACGGTGGCTCTGGATGTTTCTACTCCAGACTCAGTCCACTGCTTCCGCAGGTCCCCCAAGGTCTGGAATCGGTCCTTCTCCACAATCTTCCTCAGGACCCGGTCACCTCTTCTCGTTGTGCAGCGTTTTCTGCCACACTTTTTCCTTCCCACTGAGGTGCCTTGATACAGCACTCTGGGAACAGCCTATTCGTTCAGAAATGTCTGTGTCTTACCCTCTTGCTTGAGGGTGTCAATGATGGCCTTCTGGACAGCAGTCAGGTCGGCAGTCTTACCCATGATTGCGGTTTCGAGTAACGAACCAGGCTGGGAGTTTTTAAAAGCCTCAGGAATCTTTTGTAGGTGTTTATAGATAATTAGTTGATTAGGTTAATAGCTCATTTAGAGAACCTTTTCATGAAATGCAAATTTTTTGAGATAGGGATTTTGGGTTTTCATGAGCTGTATGCCACAATCATCAATATTAAAACAATAAAAGGCTTGAACTACTTCAGTTGTGTGTAATGAATCTAAAATATATGAAAGTCTAATGTTTATCAGTACATTACAGAAAATAATGAACTTTATCACAATATGCTAATTTTTTGAGAAGGACCTGTATGTGTTATTTCACAATCTGCAAATGTTGTCCTACAATGTACATATTCAATGCTATGAAAACAAATATACTTAATGTAACAGTGTAGTCTTTTATGTGCAAAAAAAAAAAAAAAAAAAAAAAACCTGTAGGACCAAAAAAAAAAAAAAAAAAAAAAAAAAAATCAATCCGTGGTGACGGTTTTGCAATTTGTCCCCTGCACTCACAAATACTTAAACTGTTCCCACAGTTTAACAAATCGTGGCCACGGATTAACAAACTGTATGCACAAATTTCCCAATCCGTACGCTCAGATACCGTACTGTTTGCATATTTATTCTTAACATGAAGACTTATTTTGGTGATTTTATTATAAGCTTTTTACCCAGAGTTAGATGCATGCTGCACTGTTAATGTTATTATTAAATAACGTCTATTATTACATTGCATTTAGTTTGAGAGCAAAGTACTGTAATGACAACATAAACTGTACATTATTTGTTTTGCATTGCTTTTTACCTTCTCCTCAAACTCACACTGCATGATTTTCAAAGTCATCGGATCACCATTGTTTTCACACTGTACTATCTGTGGTAGCATTTAGTTGCTGCTGTGTTCACACTGCACAATGAATTGGCGACAGGAGATTACACACTGCATGACTTTACAATAGGATGAATCGCCAACAACTCTGTCTGCTGTGCAAGCTACAGCCAAACGCACACAAGAAGTGATAAGGAAACAACGCAAGATCATGCTGACATTGTGGTCTATAATTCCTCCCCGAACAAACAATAATTAAAAAAAGATGAAGTCCTTGTTTAAGATCCCATATGGTCAAAACTGAAATTTCATGGCTTTTTTCATGGTAACTGAGGTCTAGGGGCTATGTAACTACCATATAAGTTTCAAAACAGTCAATCCACAGTAGAATGCACACAGCTTGCATAAAGTAGCTCTGCCTTTTCACGAGCTGCTGTGACGTCCAATCTACTCAGTCACCGCTTTCAGTCACCATCAACCACCATCCCACCCTTCTTTTGCCAAAACATCACGTCCATGCCATTGCTGAACAACAATAACATAAAAACAAGTCGAAAAAACGCTGTTCAGTCGATAGATGTCGAAACTACATCATTACACAGGCTTCCGAACAACATTAATATAAAAGACCAGTGGCACGTCAGCTTCAGCATCTTTCACACAGCCATTCCATTAAACTTTAAAAATTTAAATAAAAAATTTTATTTAATTAATAGAAGTTAATTGATAAAGAAAATCTATTTATGACATTATTTTTGACAGCATTATGATTATTTATTAAAACTTCAGACAACAACAATTAGTGCCACGAGGTTATTTGCAACACTATATGTTCTACAAAATAGAGGACTACACACCTTACAGCGCAATATAATGTGGCTTTAGAAGAGGAAAGGTAGGATTAAGAAGTGAGCAAGTGATGAATTAGTATTATAGGTCCCAAGCAGTTACAGTAACAATAATGGGTGCTCTACCTTATGCAGTCTCCATTGATGGCTAATAAACATTGATACAAGTAGGTTATGGTTAAAGTTGTGAACTTATAAAGTCTTAAATGTTTTGTTTTCCCTTCTCAACGCATTATGCATTTACTCACCAATAATGGCTACCTTTTTAATTTGGTCAAGTCTCCAAGTCGAAGGTGCCCAGCAGCAGATTCCGTACCATGGCAGTAACAGAGGTGGCAAGGCGGGCTGCTCTCCACACTTCTGCCTGGCAAAACACCCCAGAGCCCTTTATAACTTCAATCTGAAAAATTATTTCACATCACAATATTAATTTATTGGCAACTTTTAGAAACTTTTCATGTCTCATACTGATTCTTATGTTTAGCTTCCCAATAGTTAATAGGATTTTATGTATAAATGCAGATTAATGATAATCTGGACATTCTGGACATTTGTTTACATGCAGGGTAAAACTGCAACAGGAACAGTACAAAATAAAAACTGAAAAAAGATGGACATTCAGAGTAAAACAGTGCAAGATAAAAAAAAAAAACTGTACAAAACATACATGCAGGGTAAGCATTGGTGGGAGCAATGTCCAAGCAGTGTAGAGAAATATTTCTGTACGACTTCATTGTTTTGTGCTGTGTAGTATAGTATTGTAATAGCTGATCAGAGTGATCAACTCCTCATGTGCTGGTTGTACGCAGTCACAGGACATGGAAATGTCTTTGTAGTCCATGTACCTTGTAATTTCACCCTCATCTTCACCGCGTCTACTGTAAAGCAGAATGGATGGTAGAACAGGTAGATACTTCTCGTGTGTCCATCCACTTCACAAATACAAGAGGTCCATCTGAACGGAGCTTGCGTGTCCTGATGTGAGGGGCTGGTGAAGGCAAGGGTGATGCAGACACATTCCTAAAAACAAATAAATAAATAAATGTTAACCTATACTGTTCAGAGTAAATGGATGTGCAATTAATATGGATGCACAATATATACAGTACAGAGATGACCAAAAATGTATCCACACTTCAACATGAAAAATATACACCTCTCTTCTGTAGGTCACATGACAGCATCAATGATGGTGATAGATAATACTACACACTGCTGCCATAATTCAATTTGAGTTTTAAAAAACACCATCCACTGGACATTACACACATATTGAACACATTCTAAACAATTACATCTTATCAGGTATTTGTAAATACACGCTAAACAAAAGGGATTATATACATTTACACCAAAGAAATATTCATAAGCATCACTTAGCTACATAAGGCTGTATTTTAGCCACCTGCAACTTGCTTGTTTGTGCTAAATAACATTACTGATAGCAGTGTTATAAGCTAACCAAAATGGAGCCAAATACACATTAGCAACCATAATCTAAAGCTATCCAAAACAAGGTGAATATAAACATCTGTAAACTCCATAAGGCATTAGCTTAGCCACCGGGAAATATCATGTTTGTGCTACATGAGGCAGCATGTTAGCATGATTTACCTAAACTATATAAATGGCTTTGAAAGCCAATGTGTCACACAAGCTGACAAGAGCTAGCTGTAGTGAGGAAAATATTTACTAATATTAGTTTAATATTATCAGAATAAGAGTTATATAAGACTTAATAACTTACCCAGTGTAGCATGGGTCTATTCTCTCTTCAAAATGCTCCCGTTCGTCGTCGGAGTCACACAGTCTTCTTCTGAGGTAAATGTAAACTTTCCAGAACATTCTGAAGAGTTTCCTCGGATGTGTAAGCGCGTGCCATCTTCCAAAACGTGCTGAAAACTCACTGAATCGGAGTATTTTCAAACCTGTCTCTCTGTGTTCGTTTTTTCATGCCGGTGTCCGGGGGCGTGGTCTAGTATGTAAATTACTCGGACTGATTTCCGTGTGATTGGCGCGTGGGCGTGTCCTGCCTCGGGTCATTAGCATATAAGTGTGACAGAAATTCTGTGCCTCTCCTTGGTTTCATACGGATTACATAAACTGAGAATATTTGTTTTCAATGTGACTTGCATCATTTAAAAGTAGACACTTTAAGCTTTATATAGATATATTTCTCATTTCAGTTAATTTTAGTGACGTGTTTCAAAAAGATTTTCACGGAGACTGAGGTTTCATATATGTGCATATATCTTCATATACTGTATGTGGCCAATTAGGATTAGTTTTTTGCTTTTTTGTTTTGTTAGTTCTTAGTTATTGCCTTGATAATAGAAAATATGAGCTAGGCATCATGTATGACAGTTGCCAAAGTGAGATATGAGCTAAAATGACCAGATCCTGCCATAGGAGACATATCTTGTATGTACATATACAGTAGGGCTTATATGTGGATATAAAGAAGCAATACAGGAGACCTATATGGCCTGTATATGCACATATATGCACCTCAATGTTGCCTACATGTGGCATATATACGCATATATGCAGCATATATACGCATATATGCAGCATATATACGCATATATGCAGCATATATATTATCATATATCTGCATATATACTGCATATAGGTTTCATATATGCGCATATATCCTCATATTTACATTTACATTTAGGCATTTGGCAGACGCTCTTATCCAGAGCGACTTACATTTTTATCTCATTATACATCTGAGCAGTTGAGGGTTAAGGGCCTTGCTCAAGGGCCCAACAGTGGCAACTTGGTGGTTGTGGGGTTTGAACCTTAGTCCAATGCCTTAACCACTGAGCTACCCCTGGCCCCATATAGGTGCGGTTATATGCGCATATATACTGCATATAGGTTTCATATATGCGCATATATCCTCATATAGGTTCTTTCCATGTGGGGTACACACACTGCTCTGGGTCAGACACAGACAACGGGAAACAGGAACTAAGGTCTCAAACAAATGCTTCCCAACAGAATACCGTAGGTCGCATCGCCAAAATTCTTTCACCGTGAGTGGCAGGAACTTCCAGACTACAACATATTGAATTCTCATGCCTGTAGAGTGTATTATAATGACGTGGCGACAGTGTAAAAACACCCTCCGATGTTAAATGCGAGCCGAAAATTGAGTACTTTTGAACGGCAAACAGGAATTAAGCTCTCAAGTGAGTAAACTAGACAGCAAGGTAAATACACAAAACTTACCGTCAAATTATTTTTTTTCCTCAATATATATATATATATATATATATATATATATATATATATAATTATTATTATTATTTTTTTTTTTAAGCACCATGGCAAATCTCTTGTAGTCAATTTTTTAACCTGTTTTAAACACATACACACATGCATACACATTTTTATAGAAATGCACTTAGTTAATTTAATTTGCCTTACATTGTTGAATGAGGATGGGTTCCACAACCAAAAATCAACATTGATTCAATGTTTGTCTTTTCAACACTGAAAAGCATTGAATTATCAACATTGATTCAACATTATTTAGCATTGAAAAATCAACCTCAACCAAAATGATGATTCTGATGAAATTTCAACATTGAATCAATGTCACCTTGCTATCTGGGTTCTGTCACCACCGGTGCGTCCAGGATTGACTCTTTCTCTCTGTCAGAGAGATTTGTGAGATTAAGCCACCGTCCTCGTTCCTGGATGACCATAGTGGCCATAGCCTTCCCCACGGCTTGCACCGCACACCTCTGAAGCCTCAGGGAGAGATCCGTAACGACACAGATCTCCTCCCAATGTGTCTGACCTGGTGTGGTCGAGGCTTCGTCCTGCAGCTCCGCCTGGTAAGCGGTCAGCAAGGAGGTTGCATTCAGGGCTCTGGCACAGAGCGCGACTGCCTTGTATGCGCGTTCAGTCATGCTTGACTGAAACCGCTCTGCTTTCGATGGCAGCGATGGATTTGCAGCCGCCGCGTGTCTCAGGAGCAGGTGCGCAGCCACTAGCTGTTCCATGGGGGGCATTCTGAAAAGTCCTGCCTTTTCCATCCCGTCCACGTCCAATGCAGACCCTCCCTGCACTGGCACCTTGCTGGTGAAAGGTTTATCCTTCCACGTCACCGCGAGCTCCTCCAGGAGCTCTGGGAAGACTGGAAGGAGCTGCCGTGCCGCCCGTTTCGCTCTCGGCAGCCTCTTGCCCTCGTAGCGAGACTTTGCAGTCTCCGCTACCACGTTCGGCCACTGGATGTCGAGCTTCTTCGCGGCGCGTTTGCACACGTCCTGTAAGTCGACGCTAAGGATCGGGGATGGTGCCCCGTCCATAGCTCCAGCGGCTCCCGTCGTGGCAAGAGGTTGCTCCGAGTGCACGGGTGGGAGGAAGGGGGAGTCCTCGAACTCCTCCTCCTCCTCCTCCTCCGATAGGAGAAAGTCGGACTGGCCGTCTTCCTCAAACTCGAGCTCGCCTTCCTCCTCATCAGTGCTGAGCACACCGGGCAGAGGAGCGCAGGCGTCGAGCTGTTCACCCCACGATAAAGCTGCTGTGGTGGGCAGCTCTACAGGGATGGATACCTGTGGGGTGGTAGCTGGAGTGGGGCTAGGCGAAAGAAGCGGGTCGAGGCCTGACAGGCTAGCTTGGCGCGCTAGCCTGCGACGAAGACTCTTCCTCGTGAAGCGCGCGCAGTGCTCACAGGCACCGGGGTTGTCGACCGCCAGTTGGGCGTGTTTCAGCCCAAGACAAGCCGAGCAGACCTGGTGTGAATCCTTGCCCGATATCTTGTTCCCGCAAACGCAGAGTCGCGCGTCTCCTCCTTCCCTAGCCTTAGCCGTCTGCATTGCTGCAGCCATGGTATAAAGATAGGCTTCTGGTGTGAAGCGAGAAGAGGTTTTTGAATAGCGAAGTGACGTCGTGCTGCCCCCTTTAGAGGGGGGGGGAGGGAAGGCCACGCCAGGACAAGACGTCACATCTGCCAGCCAATTGGGGCTGGCGTAATGTAATAGGGCTTCTGAAGAATACGCAGAAGGGGCGTATCCCATAGTGAGACACCGAAACGTATGCTTGAAAGAGAACTATAAACACTAATCCATCATGACCAAATTCGCTCTATTTTCACCATGTATGAATATCATCAGGAGCCAAACTCTCCAATATCTTCAAATGATGAAACAGTAGTTACTCTTCTGCTGTGCTACTCAGTGTTTCTTAGTAACTGCAGATCACACCATAGCAACAAACTAGGTAACAACAATAAAATTGCACTGTGGCGTTTGTATTACTCAGTGATAGTAGGGTTGAAAAATGGCAGGTGACCTGGATAGACCCTCTCCATGTGACACTTCGGCTGTTAAGTATCTGACCAATGGTTTTCTCAAAATTCATGTTTTTCTAATTTGGGACTAATGAAAAATATCTAGTGCACAACCTGAGAACTGAGATCTCTTCCATATATTTGTTCATCCATATCATCATTCTACTTTTGAAACAAAGCTGCAAAACCAATCTAATATATACGTCTTTGGATTAAACTGTTTTTACAGAATCCACCCACATCTACCCTGAGCCAACTCCTGACTGTAGATAATATTTTACACTGCATGGCTGATATACTGAGGCTGCCAACTCTCTCTCTCTCTCTCTCTCCGTCTCTCTCTCCAGTCTCTGCCTTGAGGTCAATCATCTCCGAACACATTTCCTATTCAGATGCTGCCTCTGCTTCTCCTCCGTTCTGACACATTCCATTTCAGAGCGGCAGACCCAGATAAAAGCAATGCTCTCAGATTGACTATCTTTTCCATCTGACTCTCGTTTCACACTTGTCACTTGGGTAAAGGCCTTGTTGAGGGACCTCGCAATATTCTACAGAGACACGTCGACTGCAGACACGGCGTCTACAGTCGCAGCAATTCCATGATTATATGTTGTTTTCACTGGAAAAGTAAAGTGGCATAAACCTAAATGATGCCTTTCACAAAAGAAGCTTGACAGGAAGAAAATATCCCTGTCATCATGCTCCTAGGATCATTTCTATCACTTGTCCTTGTTTACCACTATCTTACATTTCACACATGTGAATTGTACTTTTTTTTTTTCCTTTCACCAGTCTACAAAAAAATTTAAATAAATAAATAAATGATTAAAAAAAATTCACAAAATGAGACTTTTTTGGAACTATGAACTCAAAAATAATGCTTTGAGGACATCTATTTTTGTTTCTCAATCTCTGAATATCCTCTCTGCACGCAACTCTGATCTAGACGCTACAGAGCATCAGCATGTTCTGAAATTAGCTCTGCGTACTTTGTGTATGCTGGGGAAAAAAAGAAGAAAAAAAACCTGAAACATACACAAGGCACATCAATCAAACCTAGACCTTAGCTGAACCCATTGGATTTTAGCAGCCTCTAACTCTCTTTCCAATTTCATAGAATTTGAGCTGGGAAATCCTAGAACTGAGCTGGACTCTGGCCCTCTAGTATTAAAAGTCAGGCACCTTTACCCAGTGTTGGAAAAAAATGACTGTAAATGTATTTCATTATTATAGTGCATTGTAGAGGATTTTCCTTTTCTTAAGCATACCAGAAAATGAAGGTTTCACCCAAATACATTTCATATGTGTAAAAAAAATTTTTTTATTTTTTATCAGACCGCAAAAAACAGAGAAGACAGAACAGCTAGGCGAAACTGCAACATCTGAGGCAACAAAACTGAGCAACTGGGTAGCTTCGACTATAACGGGCTAGTTTGAAGAACAATACAACTCGCACCACAAAATGTATTGAACATTTATTTAGGAAGTTTTATTTTCATCTAGCAATAATCACATGTGCTTAACTAGTTAATATATAAATGGCAAATATTCCCTGGCATCACCAACCATACTGTAGGTTTAACTTCCTATTAGCTACAGTGGTAGAACATTATATCACTGTCTATGGATGCGGAAAAGCTCTGCGGACACCTGGACACACCATTGCATCATGTCTGGTTTATACCCCTTAAACCAAGAAAACAGGTTAAAATTTTCAACATTTTGGAGAGCTACAACTTAAAAATAATACTCTGTTCCATTTAAAAAATATATATAGACAAGGACATTTTCTTTCCAATGAACAATTTATTATGAATAAGCATCATCGGGATACTGTGTCAGTACTGTAGTAGTCACAGTATAGTTTAAGAACTGTATAGTTTAAGAACTAGAGATGGTCTCCTTAAATCAGACATCAAATTAGTAGCACTTCTTACCATTAAGTTAATTAAACTGTATATACTGTACGGTACTATACAAAAATCTTAAGCCACCCTCATTCTTCATCATTTGCTTCTGAAAAAATCAGATTTTAAAATCAAATTTTTGACTCTCAATTTTGCCAAGAATTTTCTCTCTTTCAGTCCAGTCCCTGTACCTGAACTGTTTCAGATCATTTATTTCTGTTGTTGTTAAGCCACAGTGTCCTTTAAAGCATGAAAACCAATCTAACTAAAAGCATAAATCAGTGAGAAACAGGCACAGATGATCAGGCCAATAACTAATATACAGGTGATGCTGAATGCTGAGTGGTTGAAACAGATGAGAGGGGAAATAAGGTTGCTGCTAAGGTTGTTACATAAACAACCACTTTCTAAATTGCATCTTTAGCAACTTTGCAGCCTGTCACAGTAAAGCATTTGTCACCATTTCTTCAATTTGTCTCAAGACTTTGCTCAGTACTGTACAAGTATCATACGTACATATGCGCACAATTACAGATTACTGTTTTGAGATTTACATTTGTATTTGGCTAAATTGAATCTAATAAAAGAGACATTGATCTGATCAGCCATTGTAATAGCTCTGTTCGATCTCATTGGACCTGGTGAGTGCATGATCATGTGTGTGCAATTAGTAATAACATGATAAATGCACGTATGTCTGTATACTGTAAATGCACGTATAAATGCATATTTCTCCATTTTGACCCCACTCCCACTGCCTCTTCAATCCTTTTAGAACGCACTCCTAACGTCAAGGTCTTTGCAGCAGTTTGATGCGGCATTAGGTCTTAAGGTTATTGCTCTATTAGTGAAATAACAGACCCTAGCTATTTTTTCTAATTACATTTTTAATTACAGGCTACAGCACCAATACGGATTCTATGGATTAGAACCTATTATTATCATCCGGACAGGCGGTTTTGTGTGTAAGCCTAATAACATAAAATGTTTCATCTCATAACAGAGAATTACACTCTCTAAACAAACTGCAGTAAGAATATTCCAAGTGCCTTGTATCCACTTCATTTCCTATTTGAAATGATCAGCTATTGTGATGCCTCTCTCTGCATTTGCATCATGTTTTGTTATATGATGTAATAAGCCCGTAAGTAGCCACTGCATAAGTAAAAAAAATAAATAAATCATCTGTGTTAAACGTTAAAACCAATGAGCTGCACTCTTTTATTCTTAAATCGAACACTAACCTCATAGGCTCCTTGATGCCGTTTTTGTTAGATGCAAAAAAAAAAAATGGGAATCAATATACTTTTCTCCTGCAGATATCCAACTCAAAGAAAGAAAAAAAAAGCCCCAATGTCTGTGCCACCTCTTGAAATTGGCTTCAAATAAAACTGCCCACAGCTTACAGATGTATTGGCACAGATGCACAAGTGGAACAGCTGCTGTGATACTGACCTGACGGCACATAAAGTACTCATGGACATTCCTGATGTTTCCTGCTTATTAAAAATTAATTGGTAAGCATCATATATTTAAAATTATTTGACCGGTGTAACAATTTCATTCTTTAAAATAAAGAATAATTAAACTTGATATGAGGATTATGAGTTGGAAAGTGTTCACGAGGGAAGCTTTCACCCAAAAGTAGATCAGTAAACAAAATCAAAACAAAAAAAAGTTTAATAATTCCCAAAGGAATATGGTTGGCAGTGTAAAAGCTGACATCAGTCATGCCTTTTCTCATGCACTCTCATCTGTCATCTGATGATATTCCTCATCATTGAAATGTGTCAAATGTTTCCCATTGATGCAGGACAAGAATATTGTATAAATGATGTGAAATTCTCAAATGTCATCACCGGTGCTGTCTTCTTCATCTTAAACTGACTGAATAAAGCCGCCAAACAACTAAACTACTTCCTTTCCCATACACCAATTCGCTTCACATAAGTACAGTATAAATCCTTTATACCAATTATAAGAACAGTAACAGTCTAATCATTTGTGAGGCGTTCATCGAACAGAAGGAAATTAATACACAAATTCTGATTGTAGGCTTGTAATCTTAAATAAGTGAATCAATAAATGTCTCGCTCATAGAAAGAAGTGAACCACATATCCGATTTGTTTTTATTAGCTTAAATTGTATTTTCCTAATTTTAGCTAATTCACTCTATTTCAGTAGATGAAGGTCTTATACTTAAGTTATTAATTATTCCAAAAATAGTACATACAGTTTTAACTTTATTAGAAGTAATATGTGAATACATGATGGGACTACAGGCTGTTTTTGAGCGTGTTTTTCAAGCTATCCACAATGTACTGGACTTTAACACACTTTAACTCAGTGTGAACTGTTTTTCATTAGTGTTTTAAGAGGTCAAAAGTTATTAAAGCTTGTTTATCATTTAGCATCATCAGGAGAAACAACAGGAAGAAAAAAAAAATTTCTCAACCATGCAGTTTCACTTTTAAATTTTGCCACAATAATTTCATTAGATCTTTCAAAATTCTTCACACTATTCATCTGCCATGTATAAAAAGGCAACCACACTGTTGCATTTGTGAATCTCTTATATATCTTTGTCTTATATATAAATCACTATTCTGGGAAAATAGAATGAATAAATAAGAAAATAAATAAATATCATAAGGCTTGTTTTGTGTATGGCCATATATAAAAAAATAAATAAATAAATAATAATAATAATAATAATAATAAATCCTAGGATATGATCATTTATTGTCTTTTTAGGTTTAGAGTACATGTCATCTGATCTGTCCAGAATTGCCCCGTGTTCTCAGATTTCCAACTGAGCCAAGGTTTGAAATAGTGAGCTTGGTTTTTTTTTTCGTTTCATTAAAATTAATTAATTAAATAAATATTGTCTTTTAATAGCTCAATAGCAACAAGAGTGTGATAAAGCTATAGGCTCCTGTTGGCCATCACATATTTGTAATTTGGTCTCCAATTTGAGATTTAAATACTTAACCCTGGCAGCTTCCTCTCAAAACATCAGTGATTTGCTCAACGCTTTATAATCCTGTGTATGGGTGGGTGTGTGTAAGACTGTAAGCTCCTTTGAACATTTTGCTGGACAGCAGAAGCATGCAGTGCTGGGAAAATAAAGAAATAAATAAAAGACTAGGGTCTATTGCACAGGAGAATGTGCAAGTGGAAACACTATTTTAATACTTAAAATATTTATTAGAAATAATCCACAGTGAACGAGATGTTATCGAAAAATATTCAATGATGAAGCCTACTGTGGGGTGAGTGCAGAGTACTGCCCAATGGCACCCGGCTTTCTATATCCAGATTCACTCGAACTACTACCGCAGTTAGAATTAGCTGCTAGAAATTTGTTATTAATTAATTTAATATAGATATTCTGTAATACAGCAGCAGGTTAAATAGTGTGTAAAAGTCTAATAATATAAAATAAAATCACTAACATTTACTAATGTTTATAAAGTGATAACTAAAAGATAAATAAGGTATAAGATGAATGGCAGTGAGCTTGCCAAGTCTTTAGATGGGCAGATGTGTAGTTACAAATAAAATAGATCAAATAAATTTAGTTAAATGTACTCTCTTTAAAAAGTTAGGTCTAAGATTTTCAAGTTTTCAAAGTTGGTATTGTAATTTAACTTTTTTAAAAACTCTCTTTTTTCCCCTGAACCAAACTTTATTTCTTTCACCCTTTGAGTAATTTATCTAAAGCTGAAGGTCCTTTCCATCCATCGCTCTACTTTATAGAGTTGAGAAATTAGGTGGTGCGTGTGTCACTGCCAAACTTTGAATTAGGTGATTGGACCTGTCAAAAGTAACCATTCAGAATGAATGAATAAATGCATAAAATGAATGAATGAATGTCTAACAGGCTGAAGAATAACAGCATTACTGAAGTAAGAGCTGGAGCACATCACATTTCTTTCTAGCAAATTGAATGGTCTTTTAACGAAATTAAAACTGATTTTAACTCAACGTGACAAGTATTACATTCTACAAACTACTGCAACACAAAATATATGCTAAGCTTCTTCAATTCACTTTGTTTCCCATTTAGCATAATGCTGGAGTTCTAAGACGATGTGTAATTAAATGTCCACTATAGGCATCTGCAATCTGCTCTATATTTGCTCATTAAAAAAAAAAAAAAAAAAAAAGGCATTTCAACCACCTCGCTGTGCATTTGCATCATGTTTTGTTAGATGCTTTAATAAGCCTTTAAGTAGCCTTTTTGTGTTCCTAAAACATCCTTGGTGATGGAGAACTTGTGTTTTATCCTCAAAGTAGACTTACCACATAGGCTAAATAAGGTTGATTAAGTGTGCGGCAGAATTCTAACACACAAACTAAAGCATTAAATTCAGCATCTGTGCCACCGATAGCTTCAAATGAAACTACCCACAGCATACAGATGTATTGGCACAGATACACAAGTGGAACAGCTGCTATGACACTACACTGGGTAAAATATTGTATATATAATCTTGATATCAGTCTGTTAGGTTACAAAGTCTGCAAAGCTTACCTGGTGAAATTTTGCATGCTGTTTGTATTAGTCTGCATTTAAATGCATGTTAAAAGCAGGTTGCAATATAGTAACAATTTAGTTAGATTTACATACTCTAGGGTTGAAGTCATTAAAACAGATTTTTATTTTACCACTCCAACGATTTCATGTTAAACTATACTTTATGCATGACAAGTCATTTGTCCAATTCTTCATAACAAGCGACTTTGGATGAGTAGTAAAATGTTTTCAGCTAACAGGAAAGAAGACCAGTTGACATGACTCAACTTCCAGATAACCTCACCTGGATGACTGAGAATCTACACAGACTTGCGTACAGATACTGTAGATAATTTCACATCATTTGTGTCAATCGGAGGTTTACCAGTGGATATATTAAAGCATACCATCAAACTTACTGTAGTGTCTCTGTTTGATACCATGGGAAAATCAAAAGAAGCCAGGTGGTCAAGAAGTCTGGTTCATCTTGGAGAGCAACGTCCAAATGCCTTAAGGTACACAATCATTTGTACAAACAATACTATGGGCCGACACAGCCATCACACCGCTCAGGAAGGAGATATGTTCTGTCTCTTTGTGTGTACATACTTCGGTATGAAAGAAATAGAAATCAAAGGACCTAATGAAGACACTGGATCCATATCCACAGTAAAACAACCATGATATTGACATAATCTGAAAGACTGTTCAACAAGGAAGGAGTCACTGCTCCAAAACCACCACAAAAAGCCAAACAATGGTTTGTAGATGCACAGGACAATGAGCGTTGATGCTTGCAAGGTGAACACCTTCTCAACCATAAAGCACAGGAGTGGTAGCATCATGCTGTGGGTGGGGGGTTTTGCTCCAGGATGGACTGGTGCACTTCGCATCATGAGAAAGGAAGATTATATTGAATATATTGAAGCAACATCTTAAGACATCACTCAGAAAGTTAAAGCTTGGTTGCTAATGGATCTTCCAAATCGACAAAGACTCCAAGCAGATGTCCAAAGTTGTAGCAAATATTTTAAGCAAAACAAGGTTGAGGTATTGAACTTGCCCTGAAGTCAATCCAGTAGAGAATTTATGAGCAGAACTGAAAAAGTATGCACGGGCCAGGAGGCCTAAAACCTGACCCAGTAACACCAGGTCTGTCAGGAGGAAAACGGGCCAAAATACCAGAATCTTATTGTTAGGAGCATGTGAAAGGCCACCCAAAACATTCAACCCAATTTGCACGATTTAAAGGCAATGTTACCAAAAACTAACTAAGTGTATGTAAACTTCTGACCCGCTGGGAATGGGATGAAATCAATAAAAGCTAAAATAAATCTTGCGCTTTACTATTACTCTAACATTTCACATTCTTAAAATAAAGCAGTGATCCTAACTGACCTAAGACAGGAATGTTTACTAGGATTAAACGTCAGTATTTGTGGCAAAAAAAAGAGTTTACATGGATTTGGCTGAGGCATACATAAAACCTGATTGAACATTATTCAGACTGAATGTGTTTCCAATACCAATACCACAATAAGAAGCGCCTTTGTGCATACAGCTTTGTAATCCCACTGTGTGTAGTTTAAATATTTTAAATTATTTACGTCTTAGCAAACTGTTTTTGTTGCCTGAGTACAGAGTGGACAGTGAGAAAAACAAGCTGTAAGAGCAGTAATGTTTCACCTGCATAAAAAAAACATTAATAAAAACTAAAAAAAAAAAAACGATAGAGTGCGCTGTTTGTCAAAAATAACAAAATTCCCACTTATCCATTTGTAAAATGCCTTTACTTATACTCATCTTCCAAAGTTGAGGTCATTGGTTGGTAATAACTGCACAAAAAAAAAAAAAGATCTATCCCACCATCCATCTGGTCTCAATGATCTATATAAAATAAACTAGTAACACAAAATGTTTCCTTTTAGATGCCATATATTGGATTTTTAATGGAGTATTAGGTTGCATGCAAACACAGCAACTGAGTCAGTACCCTAATAATAAAAGTGTAATGTTATTTATTTTTTATTTTTTTGCTTTCTGGTCTCACTGTAATGATGCTCTCCAAGAAAAGATAACATTCTATTCTAAGTCGAAGCCATGCTTGTTTTGTCATTAGAAGTCTGAGTGTGACTTTTTAATGCCACTAACCCCTTCCATCAAAAGGTAAACAAATGACTTGGAAACCTACTGCCAATGAAGGCATATGCTTAGTTTTAAATGAAAAGACTTTTCATAACAATGCCATCAACAAATTGGAGAAAGCATTAAAAAAGGTTGCAGCGCAGCATACTAATGAGGACGCATTAAAATGTCATTTAGTGCCGCACAGGCAGGTTTGCCATCATGACGAGAGAGAGAGGGATTATTGAAAAGCTGTACCATTGGAGGCGCGGTAATTGAAGAAATGCAGGGGAATGTTGGATGACACTGTGTCCAAGAAAGCAGTTAAAACAGTATGGTAATGTTGAGTAGTCAAGACAACAATATATGGCAGCTCATCCTACTGTACGTGTGTGTTTTGGGGGGGATGAACATATTTTGCATGCCACTAAGTGAATGCAGTACAAGTCTGAATGCTTGTAAAAAGGGGAATTTTACTGATAAGCCTTGGTGTCTTGGGAGACACCAAACAGTACCAGTAAAATTCCCCCCTTTACAAGGATTCAGATCTGTACTGCAGTCACTTAGTGGCATAGTTAAGTGGGTAGAAGATGAACGGATCTCCAAAGGATATAAAATTAAAGATAGAAAAAATTTTTTAAGACGGATCATTATTTTCAACCAGGATTAGTGTATTAACTTTGTTTTGTATAATTTAGGAGTAGAAAAAATAGAAAAGAGCAGCAAGCAAAGGTTTGGGCACCTCAAGAGATTTGAGTGCTTAGATAACATTTACAAAGATCTCAGACCTTAATTAGCTTGTTAGGCTTGTGCACAATAATCGTTAGGAAAGTTGAGATGATGCAATTTTCTAATATTTATAAATATTATGACTCCTCCAATCCCAACAACTAGCAGCCACTGGCTTCTCTTAGCAGCTTCCTAGCAATGGAAATTAACAAGGAGGGTGGAGGCTAAGATGAGGTCTGGAAAACCAAAAATCCTGACCATACCTTTATTTCTTTGACTGGATTTCTAGAAAGGCAAATCAAAACCCTTGTGTCACTGTAAAAGACCATCACCAATATTTAGCAGATTCCGGGATGGTGGTGAATAACCAGCATGATGGCATTGAGAAACAAGTCCTATAAACAAAGGTATTTTTGAAGCAAAAAGGGATGCAGAACGTTAAAAATAAATGCAAAAAATAAATAAATAGAAAACCTTCAAATTTTGAGCAGGTGTATTGATCATGCTTTGGACTTGTGTTGCAGCCAGTGGCACAGTAAGTAATTGACTGGTAGTGGATGCATGACTTTAGGGTAGACCCTAGACAGGGTGCCAGTACATCACAGAACCCAAGCGCACACACACTGTGGGCAATTTGGAAACAGCAATTTGCCTGCTCTTCATGTCTTTGGTCAGTGCGAGATACAGCATGTTCATGAATTAATCAAATAAATGGAAATCGCTAGCATTCCATAAAACAATGTTTTAAGAAATAGTCACTGCAACATTAAGCACCTTCATGTTTTATTTCTTGCCTAATGAATGTATCATGATTATGGGTATTGTATATTTTATCACCTTAGTAATAAATGCAGTCATTGAGCTGCAGTGGTCAATCCAGGTGGAGCAAATTGCATAATATCCACATTTTTGTTGAGAAAAAAAAAAAAAAAAAAAAAAAAAAAAGCAGTGCGTGTTTGCGAGCAGCATGGCTCTGATTGCTTTGTGAGGAGCTGTGTTGACTGCTGTAGGCCCGTATTTACTTTGCTTTCGGTATTTCTGTTCGCATGCCAGAGGCCTTGAAAGCTTAGACCTTGGTTTTGTTTAACAGGAATTGAAGAGGTTCACGATTTATGGTGTTCAAATAAAAAAAAATAATAATAATAAAAAAAAAAAAAGATGGCCTTGTCCTGTACACCAGACACCCACATTAGTACTTCAGGTCACTTCAGTCATGCAAACAGGAAATGCAGCACATTCTGCCATTGCCGAGGGATTGCAAATGTTAAGAAGTTTAGATATTGTAAATCAACAAACTACATGCAGTGCCACATGCTGATCCATCCATCCATCCATCCATCCATCCATCCATCCATCCATCCATCCATACATCCATACATACATACATACATACATAAACAAGAATAATAAGTTATACTCATTGCAGTGGGGGAAAATGAAAATGCAATGCACCAAACCAGTCCAGTTTTTAACTGAGGAGTTGAAAACTAGCTGCACTGTGAAAAATAAAACTTTCAAATTTTATAACATGACCCTTCACTAACCTCCTTCCGGTCAAATAAGTACTACGGTTATTATGGCACGTATATATAAATGCTGAGAAACTACATCCAATTCTCATATGAGGAAGTTATAATCCAGATGTCTAATTAGTCTAAATGGTGTTTTAATGAACGGGAGAGTTAGTTCTTTTTGCCACTGCCTCTTAAACAATAATACATGATCCATTTTGGTCCGCTGATAGCCTGAGAGTGATTGCTCCAAGTTGAAAAGCTAGATAAAGCCCCAGGTTAATGATACAGAAAAACTGCTGACGGCCTGCGTGCGTGGCCCAGACTCAGGCCATTACTAAGCATCATCACCACACACACACAAACACACACACCTGGTGCCTCATCTATATTGACAGGAGGCAACTGTTTTATTGGGCGTACATCATTGGAAAATTGTAAACATGACAATCTTCCTAAGTTACCGGTCTGGTTTGTGAAGAAATTAAAGAAACATTACTGTCAGAGGAACAAAATATTTCAAAATAGTTGTGAATGTGTGTCTGAAGCATTGAAAGACCTTTAGAGATTTAGTTAATCAAGTAAATATTTCCAATGTCAAATGTAATCACTGATATGTCCTTAGTACACAACATCAAGCAGAAGAAAAGGTCTGGTTGGAAGATTGATGATGTTAATTAAGCAATATCACACGAGGGGGAGTGCTGTTATGCTTGAATATCAACAAGGCTGTTATGCGGTCATAGGCATGAGGGCGCAGCAGCATGACAGCAGGGGTGATAATGCATTTATACAACAGTTCCACAAACACCATTTGTTATCTACAGATTATCATGTTTGTTTCTTTAACCAGGTGTTTTGCTTCACCAACAAATATCCTTCTGCGCCAGGTGGAAGTAACTAACCGGAAATGAAGGAGCTAGCGACTGGCAGTTAGCAACTGGAAGTTAGTGCAATTAACAGGGCTGTAAAAAAAAAAAAAAAAAAAAAAAAAAGGTGATGAGAATAAACCATGAAACTCATACGTTTCTCTTTAGCCTTCCACTTATCCCATTTTAGAATATCTGCTCCGATAACTTGGTGGTTCTGGAGTTAAATCCCAAATATGGTTAAATGGAAAGCTAGTAGCTAGGTTTGTACAATCACTTGTTCCACACACATAAGTAGTGACCTTTATTAGTGGTTTAGAGAGGAACTTGGGAATCAGCCTTGTGTTAGAAGCTAGTTAGCTTTGTAGCCACCCGGGTGGTTTAGACACAATCCAGAACGTCTTGGAAGCCATAATTAAAGAGATAAATGTTGTTTATAATAACAGTGTTATCAGATGTGTTTTCCTGCTAAAAGTGCTTCAGTGACTGGGTTTGAATGGGTTTTGGCAGGCATGCTGGCAGTTTAGTAATAGTGTAATTAACGGTTACTCCCGTAGAGTACATACATAGATTTAGTTAAACGTCCCAGTGCTGTTACCGTCGATTATAACCACCCAATGAATGCCTCTTATCCAATTAGATTGCTCAAACAAAACTAACTGTCTTCTATAAATCAACTTAAATATAAACGGCATCCTCAGAAGCTAATCCTTGTTTTCCAATATGATGGATGCACTGATGGTAAAAAAGAAAAAAAAAAATTGAGCTAACGAGTACAATGTATAACCAAATGAGCCTAAGGTAAAGGCCTGGTTTTTTATTTGTTTGTTTGTTTGTTTAATGAGAAGCAGCTAAACCAAAATTAAGACATTAAAGTGTGACATGGAGTTGACTTTATGTTAATTACGTAATTAGCTCTGAAAATAGAGCCTGCGCTTTTCCCCCTGTGAAACTTCTACTGTATCTTACATAATGTAAGTACTTGTTTAGAGAACAATGGCACAGATAAACACTCAAGCGTTTTAATTTTTTAATATCAAAAATATTTAATTAATTAATTTTTAAAAAAGACTCTTCCTTGTTGGTTAGCAAACCTAGATTGCTGCTGCTTCATATATTGTAGTTAGTTCACTAGTATTGTATTTTATTATTATTATTATTATTATTGCTGCTGCTACCATCACCATAAGTAATGTAATCATTTGGAAACCATATCTGTTTAATAGTTTACCTACACTTAGACTTAACCTTTAGACCAACAGAAGTTTTCAGACTCTAGAGAACATGCGGTCAGACTGCTGTCCTCTTTTCGTCCATGTGGATTTCCTCTAGTTCCTCCAGTTGCCTCCTACCTCTGGAAGATATCTAGTGTACATACTGGAATAAGTTACATTATGGCTAAATGGGTGATGCTACAGTACATGGCTCGACTTGTCAAATTACCCACAATACTCATCCATGTTGTGCCATTTGTACTGCCAAGCAAACTGTTTCGCATTTAAAACACCCTCGCTGTATTTGGTTCCACTTCTTGCCCAGGGACCCTATGAGCCACACAGAGCTAAAAATAGTGCAGACCATTGATTGGTCAAACACCGCCATCACAGAAATGTCCTGATTTATGCCTTTGGCTGGAATCGCTTCTCCATCGAAGTACATCATCCCTTCCAAAAGTCCTTTTTAAGTAGCCAACCATTTAAATAATTGAAGCTGTGTTAAACAGCGATTTAATGACTCAGATTCATCTTTATCTATTTACCCAGAGTAATGTTTTCTTATCACTATTTAGACTGATCTTACATCTCTCCCGGATGATCCAATTAAAGTGCTACATCTTCTAGTTAAAGCAAATCCCAAATGCTTCCTATTCACTTCCTATTGCACCCTAAATGGGTTTTAAACATGATGTAACCAAACCCTACCTAGGACCCTTACAATATTGTAGACAGATATTTTAGTTTCTGCCTCATCGTAAACAACATCTGGTAAAGTTTGCACTCGAACACCTCCGTATTTTCAATAAAGATTAAACTATTGGCACCTTTCCTTAAGTGAAAACTCTTTATTTTTATCATACATTAAAATATGTTCATGTTTGGTCTTGTGCATAATAAATCACAAAATCAATTTTAACATCAAATTAAAAAAAAGGTGCTTTAGTACTATACAAATATAAATAGTACTATCTGCACAATTGTATGTGTATTACCGGTACAGATCAAGTCACTGACTGATTATCTTTTAGAGAAAACTCTTCCATTTTCACAGTTGTAGTGTATGCAAACACACACAGGCAACATACAGATAAGCCCTGGGTTTGCATTTACTGGCAGGCCAAGGCAAACTGCGCTATTTGGTTTAGAAGAGCTATAAATTTCTCATAGGTGTGACCAGCACGCAAATGTGTGTGCTGCTATCCCATACAGGATGTATTCCCGTTTCAGAAATAGGCTCCTGATCAACGTGAAATGTTTACTAAAGATGAATGAATGAACTCATTAAATCATCTAGTTTCTGTTTAAACATCCATGAAATCTACCCTATGAAGTAAATATAGTACTCACTATAGAATATAGCAATCACTATAACACTTTTGGAGATGGGAAATTTAGTGGAAAATTTGGGAGAGAAAGCAAATACAGAGAGTAATAAACAGCCCAGTCTTGAGCCCATAATCCTTCAATGGGGCCAACTAAGGGCTGAGGAAAGGAAGTGGAGTGAAGTATGCACTCTCCAGGCGATGCACTTTATCCTCTATTCTTCCCAGCATTGGCAGGAGTGCAATCATATTTATATTCAGGTAAGAACTAACACATCCACACAGAAGCCACATAAAGTTGCACTGTGTTTGGCATATATTGTATCTGAGACAGACACACAGAAGGTAGTCAAGTCATGAAACGATTCACCTAAATTCCATCATCGTAGTCCTTCCTTCTCTATCCAAACTCTGTATCTTTCCACATCCTGTGGAGAGTCCTGCACCGTTTCCAGCCTGTGTTGTCGGCCCAAAAGAAAACCTTTACGGAGCACCTGCTCTCAGGGATGTTTACCCTCATGGGAGCTGAATTATTGATCTTGTAAGAAGTTTGCTGGCCCAGCACATATATTATTGAAGATAGTCTTCCAGCTTGGCTGAAAGAGGAGGGCGACTTACTGTCATCCCGAAATTCATGACAGATGTGTGAATTTTTGTCATATGGGTTAAGGTGTGCTTTCCAAGTGTGTATTGACAGGTGGAAAGGTTAAAAAAATAAAAACATACAAGGATCAGCTTCAGACAAACACATCGGGTTCTTTACAAAAATTGACAAAAATTGGAATTCATGTGGCTTTTACATTGATCAGTCAACTTAACAAATGTCACAATTTCTCATCAAGAAAGATGGAGGGTTACAGTAAAGTGGGTGACAGTGTAGTGCTACTATACGTAGTGACCTAAAATGACATTCCGCCCATTTTTCCTCCAAGTGAGAGGAAAGACTATTTGTACAATCTGGTTGAAAAACACACAGTACATCAACAATATTAACATAACACCAATAGGGGAACTGAATAACACTGATTCAATAATATATTGTACAAGTGAACTGGTGACAGAATCATGAGCACCCAAGGCTTATTTATGCCTGTGGGGAATAAAAAATGAAAGTTTTTTTGTTAGTCTTTCAACTGACCATCCAGTCTGCACAACTTGGCACAGATTTTCCGCCGGATGCCCTTCCTGATACAACCCTCCCATTTTTCTTGGGACCAGCACTGCACCCAGTGGCCGGGGTTTGGGCATTGGCTGGGAATAAAACCCGGGCTTTTTGAATGGCAGACGAGCAAACAATGCCCAAATGCCAATGTAGGACAAATTGCTGAACAAAAAATCATGCTAGCCATAATAGAAAGACTTCAGAAGACACAGTGCATCACAGCCTGCCTTCAAGGTTGTTAATCCGACCTTTAATTTCCCCAGATCTCCATCCACCCGAGCATCCATGGAATACCAGACACCTTAGTAAGACCCATGGAGGCTCCATCCCGCAACCCACAGCACCCATAGGATCCACCACTGCCAGATGCCAAAGCAGACGTTCATATGAAGTCATGCCCCAAGAGTACACAAGGAGAACCTACACAATATTGGGCTTAATGTTTTGCGCTTTAAGGTTATGGCCGATTGGTGTATAAAAGCACTTAACAGTAAAGTGTATATCATATAAGAGAACTGATAAAAATAAATGAAATGGTCAATTATACCTTAAGATGTGTTGATGGATTCACAACATCATGCACTGAGTAACATGCAAGACAACATTCCACCTTAAGAGCTGCAGGAAGTCTTAGAGTTAGTTCATCAATACGTGAAATGTCAGATTTTCACCCCCCCCCCCCCCAACCCAGTTTAAGACTGTGTGATAATTTTAATCTGATTAATGTGCACTACTTTTCGTTAAAAATACAATTTACATACGACAGGTAATTCAATAACTATTAAAACCAACAAGTATTTTTACTTGATAGCTTCTTCAAATCACAGCACAGCATGTAGCAGGGGACCTCACACTTACCAGTCGATTCTGAGCACGTTACCCCTCACTGTGTAGTGTTTTGCATTTCCACATGAGTTTCCACCAGTTTTTTCTTTTTTTTCTTTCTATCTCCAAAAAAAAAACAACCTTTCACTAGGTGCATTAGCTACAGGAAAATTCCCCAGTGTGACCGAGAGTGAGGTCTATTTCCTGGCAGAGAATGATGGAGAACTGACCTTGCATGATTAACGCTTGAGTGTTTAGCAGGGTTGAATCACAATGCCACAATATCTGTGTCTGTTTAGTGTGACATACTTGTATTTATATTATATTTGCGAAACGTGTGGCAATCTTAATTTTTTTAAATAAAAGTATTATATAATATCATTTATAATTATGGTTATGCATAATCCTTGAATTCAGATTCAGTTCCTTCATAATAAATTCAAGTACATTACTTTATTTTTTTAATTGTCCACATGTTTTTTGTTTTTGTTTTTTTGGGGGGGGGATAAAACAGATTCTAACAAATTAAGTTCTCAAAATTACTGAAACAAATGGGTTTAAGGGCTTCCTCTGGTTCCTCCCACGTGTGTGTGTGTGTGTGTGTGTGTGTGTGTGTGTGTGTGTGTGTGTGTGTGTTGCTATATGGCTGCTATTCAGGGTGTACCCTGCCTTGTGTCCTAGAATACGCTCCAGCCTATTCCACACCCCACCCTCACTTCATCCCCCAGAATAATCAGTGCAGATAATGAATTAATGAAAGATTCTAGACACAATTCAACATTAAGAATGCCCTCAAGACTCCATTCAAAGAAAAATAATAATACATTTTAGTAACTCTAGACTTTAAATAAGTCTAGAAATGTATCTAAATTGAGTTTAGTATAAGCAATGAAATTAAATTTTGATGAAAAACTTAATATTTTTCATGCAAATTCGTGTACTCTTTTATCCAAACTCCCACATATTCATTTATTTTCAGTTTAGAGGCGAAAGTGTAGAAATTTACTGATTCTAGTAATCGATGGTAATCGGTGGATAGAGATTATCCTGAGAAAAGATGTGGCTAAATTCTAGAGCCTAGAGAACCACTTCAGGGAGTGCACCTACTCTATCAGAGGAGTAAAACATAGAACTACAAAGAAAGTTGTACTGTGATACCACAGTGCCCTCTGTTGGTCAGAAACTTGTGAAGCACGAGTGCAAAAAGAGGCAGCTTTTCCAAGCGCTTGTTAGGAAAACCAGTGATTCATGAGGGTTTAAAAGGCGGAAACAACACGCATGCAGCCGGCGTGTCACATCCTGGAAACATGAGCAGTCTGAGCAAAACCAACACCCTCTCGTGAGACAGGGCTTTAGACGATAATCGTCAGGGGTGTAGATACATTGGGCTGCACAGAGAGCGTTCGGGATTAAGTGTCAGATTCACAGCACACGGCTTATATTACATTATAGATGAGTTGGAATTTAGCATTATGGGGAATAAAAAAAAAAAAAACTTGCAAATAAGCATTGCTTGCAAATCCATGATAATTTTGACCAGGGAATTCAATTAGAACAAGCATGAGGTGTATGTATTGAATATTTTCAATCTGCACTTAGTTCTGCGAAACCTCTATTGTGGCAAAATAAGCTTGTATCACCATGAGGTTTGGTAATTAACTTTCAACCACCAACTCTAATGCGTCTCACAAACATTTGTTTTGTCATAGGCTTCCCAGCTTAAAGGCAGGCCAGAGGGAAAGCACTGCTTTAATACTATCTCTTTTTCTCGCCTAATCACTCTTTCTGTTGGGAGTCTTTCTGCGAGGCGTATATTAAAACACATCCATCATGGCTGACAGCTCTTCTGCAATCTCACGCAGTCATCCCCCCGCTGCCTGTGTTGCTCGTAGCAGAACCGCTGCTGTGTTCTGATTTCGGCTCAGAGCCTACGAGCACAGAGCTGGAGATATGCAGCAAATGAATAGGCGCGTGTAGTTCTGGTTAGACATGATTTCACCCGCAGACCATGATGTGGACAATAAACCTCACACGCGTTCTGGGGCTTTTATGCTTAATGTCAGGAACGAAAAAGACTCTTGGTTACTACAATCCCTTTGAGGCACTTAACTGAGACACATTAACATGGGATAAAAACATTAACAAAGTTGATAATTAAGCCAGATCACACGAGATGTGTGTGTGGAGTGCTGTTGTGTTGGTTATCAGGACGGCTGTGATGCGTTCATCGTGCATCACAGCTGTGCTGATATCCAGAAAAACTGCACAACTCCGAGTGTATTACTATTAATTACCATTTATTATTAACAGATTATGATGTGTTTGTTTTACGTTAGCAACAATTATTTTGCTCCAGCAACACCACAATTGGTAGAACTAACTAACCGGCGGAGCTGGCCTGGCTGTTAGCATAATTAACAGGGGTAAAAGTAGTTTATATTTTTATCGGTTCAGCCAAAAGGTAAAGAAAATAAACCATGGCGGCGTTGGACAGTCCTGCAAATCTCATACGTTTGTCTCTACTTTATCACCATATATTATTCCGCTTTAGAATGTAAGCTAGATGTGCCTGATTATACTGATTCCTAAAATATTTAATAGCTCTGAATCTCTTCTCTCTGGTTGAAGCTGTGGCGTTCACCTGTCAAATGGCTTTAGGTAAAAATGGTTAAACCAACATTAAGACCAGAGAGCAGAACAAAGGGAAAAGTAAGCCATGTTTATGCTGCGAAAAAAGAAAAACCAGACAGAGCCATTGCACTGGACATAGTAGCAATTACATCAATTCGAAATGTCTTGAAAAAAAAGAAACCACTGCTATACTAACAACCAGAGAGGTCAGCCAAGGAAAACAACAGGGGTCGGGGGGGGGGAGCAGTGACAACACCACAACAGGACAGGGGTGAAGAAATCACAATCCACAGCGCAAAGAAGAGTTCAAAAGCAGAAATGTAGAGTCCATAATACAAGATGCAACCAATCATCAGCTGGAGGAAACTAAAGGTCAGAACTCAGACATGAACCACAAAGGAAATAATGGGACTGAATAACTTTGAGTCATGGATTGAAAAGTGAGTGGGATTGATTCATTTCTCTTAAAGTTAACAAGCCAAAAAAATACAGCTTTTCATTTTGTTCCAAAAATAAATACATAAAAATAAAAACCACAGAAAGTCTCCAAGTGAGAATGTTACAGCTGTACCTCTCCTACAATGTAATGACAGCGGAGACCTTTCACAAAATCGTTTCACCATTTCAATGATTTCGCATGTTTTTAGATCCATTTAAGTGGTGCGACCATCATGCAAGTCCACATGTAAGCTCTTACTACACAAATGATAATTGCCAATTCCATGCAAAGGTCAACCTCATCATTGGGGAAAAATATGGATAATTCCTATGATTCATCCCAAACCATACTGATATACTAAAAATACTACATCTGCATATATTGACAACATTTTTGCTTATGAATGAGAAGCGCAGTCCAATGCCGAGTGTCAAAAAGCGCAAAACATGACAGAACTAAACCAAGCCATAAGGTGACATCTATAGCACCAACTAACTCCAAAATGACTAACAATTTTCAAATCTACTTTTTGTTTTCATTCATGTCTTTTGCAAGGTATACATGTAATGATTTCTACAACCGTCTTTAAAGATCAAATAAAAAATAAAAAAGTGCTTTATTACAAAGGTTTGTCTGTTCTGTTTAATGTCACATCCATAACGCTGACACAAAGCTATGAATATTTAGGATGTATTCGATTAGATGAATTTTGAGGATTGGTTTGTTTTTAGCTGCAGAGATTACATTAAAGGGTACATAAATTAAATCACTGATCCTAGGGTAGTGCATGCCCTGAGGTTTTGTGTTTACCAGAATGCAATTATTAATTATCGGTAAAGAAAAAAAATGCTTTTTACATTCCGTTAGTAATGATCAATTGGGAAATATACTTTACTTTTTCCAAACAGGTCTCACTGTTTTTTAATGCATCATTCAATGATTGATATATCATGTTTGACATAAAAACAATGACTCTATGTCCAGGATGTGCATTTGTGTTTAAACACATTTTATTACTTTATATTTTTTTACCGCCAGAAAATGGATTCAGGATAGTACTAGTGCGATAGTGATAAAAACACCTAATAAATAATCGCCTTTTTATTTTATTGGGGGAAAAAAACATAAATCTACGTGGAAAAGGCTGTGTGTTCCATCAAATACTTAAAGCAGGGGTGTTGAACCTTAACCAGAAAGGGCTGGTGTGGGTGCAGGATTTAATTCCAACCAAGCAGAAGCCACAACTGATTCCACCTGTTTAATTAGTCCTTCTTGGCTTTCGCTAGGCTCTCAGGTGCGGCATTTGCTTGGTTGGAATGAAAGCCCTTCAAAATAGCAGAATTTTATATACTACTGTATGTTGCCAAAATGTTGGGGATGCACCTTCCTTTTTCAACATGACTGCATACCAGTGCACAAAGCAAGGTCCATAGAGACATAGATGAACAAATTTGATGTGGAAGGACTTGACTGGCCTGCACCGAGTCCTAACCTCAACCTTATAGAATACTTTGGGATGTATTAGAGCGGAGACTGCGAGTCAGGCCTTCACATCCAACCAAAGTGCCTGACCTCAAAAATGCAGCTGAAGAGTTGAAGTTGTTATAGCTGTAAAGAGTGGGTCAACTTCATATTAAAACATACGGATTATGGGTTCATATGCATGTGAAGGCAGGCGTGCAAATACTTTTGGCCATATAGTGTGTACACACAAATTTAAGTGGTTGCCTACAGTAGGTATATTGTTAATATCGTGTCAGTGGTCCCTGGTGATTCCCATCCCTACACAGAACATTATTTTTTATTTATAAACCTAAATAATGGGCTACAACCTGACACACTGTAGATAATATAGATCTCATACCTCATTAAAATGCACTTTGCTGGGTTGCTCCTGATTTCGCTTAGTGGCTTGATGTGGTTCACTTTTCCATGTCTTTCCAAAAAAGCGATGGAGACTTTTGTCAAACAGGCTGACGCGCAGCTCGTACCCGAGTGATCTCGCCTCCTCAACCTGTGTACAAATCAAACACACAAGCAATTATTGTTTTTTTCCCGGGATGCAACATTGATAATGCGTGAGTGAGGTGCTATAGCATCTTACTACAGACTCATTCCATATGAAATCAACCCAATGTCTCATGGTGACTAAATTGTCTGTTTTTGGCTCAAACTTTCATCTGCAAAACCCCTCTAACTTCCATGGGTTTGGCCCTTCAAGTTTAGGTGGATGTAGTTTAGGTGTTTAGGTGGATGTACTCATCGTAAAGGCCTCACAATTTAGTGATTTAGTTATTGGGTTTATTTTTTAATAAATATCAATGCAAATATCTTTGCTTTACTGTCTCAAAACCTTGGTGTATTTTTGCCATTAAAGTGTACACTATCTCTTTATAGCACACATTTCTGTCTTACACCCTGTATATACAATGACAGCATGTCTACATCCATCCTTAATCTTCTATATATTCTAAAAGAATTGCATCTGGCACATTCATCTATTACTTCAAGAAGGCCATTTTTTTCCTGTTTGTATGCATTTATTTCAATAATCTGTTTAAATGCCACTACAAGGAACTCAAGGTATAAATGACACATAATGATTCTCCAAGGCAACCTCGGGCAATAATCTGAAAAAATTTTTTCCTCACAATTCCACGTCTCTGCAGTTACCACGAAGCTGCAAAAACATTTAGCAGGTAATTGAACCCATCTCCACCATTTTCCTGCCCAAGTCATTTTATTTCTTTTACATCTAGGCCTGAAGGGTATATTAAAACATAATCAGCTTCTACAGAATATTTCATGAAGATATCTGACTCAGCCATTGCATCATAAGTCTACTGCATCAACTAATTTAGGCGGTATAGTAAACAGAGGAAAACTAGGCACACTCATTCAAACATCAGGATGGCCTCCAGTAACTACAGTTGAAGCTTTCTTGAAAAAGTATACGTGACAAGTACTGTACATTCACTACATTACATCACATTACAATTTGGGCCATCAATATTAATGTGTTAACGCATGCGATTAATCTAGAAATGTAAACACATAACACTATTTTTAATGCAAATTAACCATATGACCAAGTTTGTCCCTAATGGCTTCCTATAATCACAGCTGTGTGATAATGGCAGGTTTAATGAGGATAATAAGATGATTTCATCTTCAAAACTTCATCATGTGTGCTGAATGGCAAGTTTCATTATAAAAAGTTTCTAGATGAATAAAACCAAGACTGTGTGCTTGACCTACTTTCAAAAGGAACTACTGTTACAAGAATACACTAATTGTAAGTTGCGCAAGTGGTGGCTCAGGATCCAGGTTGTTGATTTTCAGATCTAAGGATCCGGGTTTGAACCCGTCGTCAGTTGGTTTCTACAACACCGCATGCGGTGCTGGTCATATTTAAGAGACTTTAATTCAACATTTGTTAAATGTACAGGTCCTTCTCAAAAAATTAGCATATTGTGATAAAGTTCATTATTTTCTGTAATGTACTGATAAACATTAGACCTTCATATATTTTAGATTCATTACACACAACTGAAGTAGTTCAAGCCTTGTATTGTTTTAATATTGATGATTGTGGCATACAGCTCATGAAAACCCAAAATCCCCATCTCAAAAAATTAGCATATCATGAAAAGGTTCTCTAAATGAGCTATTAACCTAATCATCTGAATCAACTAATAAGATTTTGGGTTTTCATGAGCTGTATGCCACAATCATCAATATTAAAACAATAAAAGGCTTGAACTACTTCAGTTGTGTGTAATGAATCTAAAATATATGAAAGTCTAATGTTTATCAGTACATTAAAGAAAATAATGAACTTTATCACAATATGCTAATTTTTTGAGAAGGACCTGTACTTACACAGATTACTGGATCAAATGCATGCAAATATTAAAGTAACTTCACATAGCTTAATAGATGACTGTGACAGATGCTTAGCAAATACACTGCCTGGCTGATGAAAAAGTCTCTGTTTTAGCAAGATCAAATTATTGGCCTTCATCAAGCAAAGAAAACAACTAAGTAGATTTGAAATGACTGGAATTGCATTAAGAACACTCCAACTAATTCTTAAAGACTGGAAGGTGAGTGTTGAGCTGTCAACTACGTAGAGGAAATCATAAAAAATAATGAATGGAGATCACTTAAATACTTGATGAAGTTACATCATGAAATAAATTAACAGTAAAAATGATTAACAGCAGCCATGATTAATAGTGTTATTAAGAGCATTTCCACACATACGATATGATGAGAACTCACAGGGTTGGGATTAAATCGCTGTGTGGACATAAGAAATCAAGTTAGTGAGACTCATTAGAAAAAAGGTCTGACTTTGTTGCAAAGGAAAAATGTGATCTGATGAGTCCAGATTGAACCTATTTAAGAGTGATGGATGTGTCAGGGTAGAGCAGGAAGAGCATGAAGCGATGCACCCATCATGCATACTGTAGTCCCACTGTACAAGCCTCTGGAGACAGTGTTATTATCTGGGGTTGCTTCAGTTGGTCAGGTCTAGACTCAGCAATGTTACTGTATGTGGCAATAAATTTAAGTCAACAGATGACCTGAATGTACTAAATCACCAGGATTCACATTATTGGAGTTTATCTTAACTGAAGAAACAACCATGTTAAAAATACAAAAATAAAAAAAAAGTGGTTCTAGGAGCATGAGGAACCATTTTTACAAATGGATCAGCCACCATATTGCATGCTGCAATCAAATCTAAAGGCTGTTGAATGAAACCTTAGTGTACAACTGTACAACTGTGTACAACTGTCATCATGTATACAGGTTTGAGGGAAAACCATCTGTTATAAACGGACAGTGAATGGATGGAAAAAATGAAAATTAAGTACAATAAATGTAAGATCTGGAAACTTATGCAACAATAATTTTATTGCCAACATTAATTGGACACATAGTGCATTTACTTGGTGGAAATTATTAATTAATTCATTCATACTGTACATACATACATTTTAATTTCATATTATTAATTTAAAAACAATTTTAAATATTTATATAATTACAAATATTTAAACCTATTAATCATAAAAGTGAAATTGTTCAATCTATCTGATTGTGTACTTACATTATACCCCCAACGCATCCACCCCCACCACCAAAAAGGAAAATTTCATTTTCTGCAACTGAAAGCTCATACATTTTGAGGAATAACAATCTGAAAGATTGGGTCAAAATAATCTTATGTAGCTAAATATATAGATTATTTTACACAGGCGTTTGCAATCATGGGGAATCTTGCATGATTCTGCCTGTGTTTGTTTGAATCAAGGGAGTATTCACAAAATAGGTTTCAGCCAAATCAGAGCTGCCCAGCATAAAGTGTTCTGAACTGATTTTATATGGTTTGACCATAAAACCCGAGTAATCCAATCAAATATCTTTGTAGTATTTAAACTGTTGAAGAGAAATCCAATTTAGAGCATCCAACCTGAGACACACAGCACTATCGGAGAGGTTATTAAAAATGAGCACAAAGTGGCACGTATTCTGTAGACACAAAGGTATTCATGAGCATGCAGAGACACCATCTCATTAGAGAGTGTTTCAGTTCTTAGAGTACTGAGACATATGAACTACTTTTCCCCGTGCTCACCACGGTTTAGACATTTCTTGCAAGTCAAGTTGCAATGCTGTGTATTTGATCCTGTTTTAACATCATAAAGTCTTAAAGGCACATTAGGGAAGATTTGTACCAAAAAAACGCAGATCTCTAAAGGTTGAACGATTAAAGTCAAATAAAATGAGCCTACCAGTGTTGGATGTAACGCGTTACAAAGCAACTTTTTTGATGTAACGAGTAATCGAGCGTGTTAAGTCCGCCATTTAAGTACAGTTATTTAGTTACTGTTTCAAAAAAGTAATCGTAAATGTAATCAAAAATGTTGCAAAGGCAATTTATGTAATCCGTGAGCCAGACAGCAGCCATTCCCAATCACTTAGTTTGTGTGTGAAAGTCGTCCTACTAGCCCCGCCCCCGATAACGCTGCGTAGGTGAGATAGGGGTATTAGTAGTTAACAGATTATGGGCCAAACTTCGCTGAGTTTTCATTTTCTGCAATAGAAAAGTACTCTAACTTTTATCAGAAAGTAATGATGTAATGTAACTGGTTACTTTTTAAAGTAACTAATTACATTACAAAATTACTGTCTTTAAAAAGCCGCATCGGAAGCAGCATCGGAGGCATTCCTGTAAAATGACTGACAGTACGCCGGTCCAATCAGAAAGAAACACTGCTGATGCCCAGGCTTTTTTTCTCCCCGGGTATGAATTACATTTGTGTCAGCCAATGGCTTAAACTGTTATTTTTAATAATTTCTACTTAAATGTTCTGTGTTATTCCTACAAGCCAGAGATGAAAACTTTTTACTTTTACATATAAAATTCAGATAAATTAATTAATTGCACAAGGCAGCAACCAACATAAACACACCTAAATGAAATCATGATTCCCCCGATTTATTTATTCTATGCAGGTTGTTTCTATCAGTATGGATATGGAATCGTTTCCTTGTTTGCCTGACTATCTTCAACTTCAGTTTTACCAAAAATGTATATGATAATGATGACTTGTAAACTGTAACTCTAACATGTAACTATGTTATTCTGAGTAAATGTATAAGATATATATATAGAAACAGTATATTCATAGTATTATGCAATTTTTTATCTTAATGTACCATGCATCAAAATGTACAATTCTTTGATACCTACATGACTGCACTATTGTAAAACATGTATCATAGGTTTTTGTTGTTAGTAAATTTTAACAATTTTGTCTCATGATTTTTTATTTTAACCTTGCATTTAATACAAACCGGATTCCAAAAAAGTTGGGACACTAAACAAATTGTGAATAAAAACTGAATGCAATGATGTGGAGATGGCAAATGTCAATATTTTATTCAGAATAGAACATAAATCATGGAACAAAAGTTTAAACTGAGAAAATGTATCATTTTAAAGGAAAAATATGTTGATTCCAAATTTCACGGTGTCAACAAATCCCCAAAAAGTTGGGACAAGTAGCAATAAGAGGCTGGAAAAAGTAAATTTGAGCATAACGAAGAGCTGGAGGACCAATTAACAGTAATTAGGTTAACTGGCAACATGATTGGGTATAAAAAGAGCTTCTCAGAGTGGCAGTGTCTCTCAGAAGCCAAGATGGGTAGAGGATCACCAATTCCCACAATGTTGCACAGAAAGATAGTGGAGCAATATCAGAAAGGTGTTACCCAGCGAAAAATTGCGAAGACTTTGCAGTTATCATCATCAACTGTGCATAATATCATCCGAAGATTCAGAGAATCTGGAACAATCTCTGTGCGTAAGGGTCAAGGGCGTAAAACCATACTGGATGCCCGTGATCTCCGGGCCCTTAAACGACACTGCGCCACAAACAGGAATGCTACTGTAAAGGAAATCACAGAATGGGCTCAGGAATACTTCCAGAAACCATTGTCAGTGAGCACAATCCACCGTGCCATCCGCCGTTGCCAGCTGAAACTCTACAGTGCAAAGAAGAAGCCATTTCTAAGCAAGATCCACAAGCACAGGCGTTTTCATTGGGCCAGGGATCATTTAAAATGGAGTGTGGCAAAATGGAAGACTGTTCTGTGGTCAGACGAGTCACGATTCGAAGTTCTTGTTGGAAATGTGGGACGCCATGTCATCCGGACCAAAGAGGACAAGGACAACCCAAGTTGTTATCAACGTTCAGTTCAGAAGCCTGCATCTCTGATGGTATGGGGTTGCATGAGTGCATGTGGCATGGGCAGCTTGCATGTCTGGAAAGCCACCATCAATGCAGAAAAATATATTCAGGTTCTAGAACAACATCTAGTCATCTCTTTCAGGGAAGACCCTGCATTTTTCAACAAGATAATGCCAGACCACATTCTGCATCAATCACAACATCATGGCTGCGTAGGAGAAGGATCCGGGTACTGAAATGGCCAGTCTGCAGTCCAGATCTTTCCCCTATAGAGAACATTTGGCGCATCATATAGATTAAGGTGCGACAAAGAAGGCCCAAGACGATTGAACAGTTGGAGGCCTGTATTAGACAAGAATGGGAGAGCATTCCTATTTCTAAACTTGAGAAACTGGTCTCCTCGGTCCCCAGACGTCTGTTGAGTGTTGTAAGAAGAAGGGGAGATGCCACACAGTGGTGAAAATGGCCTTGTCCCAACTTTTTTGGGATTTGTTGACACCATGACATTTTGATTCACCATATTTTTCCCTTAAAATGATACATTTTCTCAGTTTAAACTTTTGTTCCGTGATTTATGTTCTATTCTGAATAAAATATTGACATTTGCCATCTCCACATCATTGCATTCAGTTTTTATTCACAATTTGTTTAGTGTCCCAACTTTTTTGGAATCCGGTTTGTATTCTTTTTCACCTTGTTTGATTATATCTTGTTGTGTGGGGGCAGGGGTAGCTTGGTGATTAAGGTGCTGAACTGCCGACCAGGAGGCCCCCAGTTCAAGACCCCACGCCACTGATGAATCCTTTAGTTTCAACGGATACCTCCAGAGTCAGAGTATCTGTCATCCGATGTGCTGGTTAGCAAGTGAACAAACCCCATCCCCTATCCCTAGCTTGTTGTATAGTCCATTAACTGGCTAGTGTAACATGACCATTTCCCTTTCGGATTATTCAAGTACTCTATCTACCCACATATCTAGCCATCTATCAATCTACTGTATCTATCTTTTTGCATCTCTATCTATCTAACTATATCTATCTATCTACCTGCATATTCATCTATCTATGTAGTGAATGTTTACATAAATAACTTAGCACTCAGGTTTTCAAAATTGTGTTGATGCCTTTTATTATTATTATTGGTTTATCATCTTCAAGCATTACTTATCAAATTTTGAACACACTTTCCAATTCATTGTTTTTGTGATTAGTAATTTATTTCCTACTGTCTAGAACAATTATGGAGATCTCAAAACTTTGAAATATCACATATGGAATTAGGTAATTAAGCAACAACAACAACAATAATAATAATAACAGTCAGTTGTTATTTTAAGACGTGAAGGTCAGCTGTTCTGGAATAGATCTTGCAAGAACAGTGTTGTCAAGTGCATTTGCAAAACTCATTAAGCACAATGATGAAACTGGCCGTCATAATGACCATCCCAGAAAAGCCAGACCAAAACTTTCCTCTGCTGCAGAGGAGAAGTTGATTTAGAGTAACCAGCCTCAGAAATCACAAAATAATAAACGGCACCTCAGATTAGAGCCGTTCTAACAATGCACAAGTAGCAGACATCTTAATATTAACTGTTTTAAAAAGATTGATGCATATCCTCAATGCATTCCGCACTGTTTTACAATGTAGTAAGAAATGCAAATCTGGAAAGACATTAGTGGGTGTGTCCAAACTTTTGATTTCTTGTTTATAAAAGAAGAATTGGATGCATTACTGAATTAATGGTTAATTAATTGATTGTGTGTGTGTGTGTGTGTGTGTGTGTGTTCACCTGGCTTGAATGAAGCAGATCCAGTCGTTTGAACACGAGTTGGAAAGCCTGGCTCGTGCCCTGTGCTAGCCGAGCTGTTTGGTTAGGAGGAGGAATCACTCGGTTTTCGTCGCAAATGCGTTTCCACTCCGACCTTCTCCCAGCACTCGTCCCGTCTCCCTCCATCGAACTTGACTGATCAGTGGCAATAACGTTACTCAAACCTGTAGCACTTCCCTTCTTCCTCCTGAAAACCTAAACCTTAAACCTAGAAGCCATCATCAGCACCTAATTCTGTAAATGTCTATTCAGGGACTAACATCACAGCGTCACGCTTTCCAATCTCAGCTTTTCACAAACTCTGATGCTCTCACTAGTGTTTAGCCAAGCCTGCTAGCTAAAGCCTCTAAGTTATCTATGTGTTCGATTTTCATATAGTTCCGGCTTATATTTATTCACGCGATTAAACGTACATTAGTACAAAGTCACAACTGAAAAAAAAAATCACTGAGTTTAGGAAAAAATAAATGTCAAACTAGCTCGCCATCATATCATCGCCGCCATGTTGTTTACCCTCAGCGCTTAGTAGCTGTTGCCAAGGGGACCAGAGCGAACCGTTCTTCTTCACTTATATTTATAAACAGCGGAACTGAACAGATGCGCCATCTTGTGTTGGGGCGCTGCAATTACACGTTTTTGATTTTAGATTACAGTCCTAGAAATCGATTTAAAGAGGAATTAGAATCCTAACAGCACTTTATGTGCATTAGTGAGCCTGTGACCTGACACCCCTGTGACTCCGGAGTGCCTAATGGTGGTCTAGGACATCCCCTAGAATATTTTCTGGGCTTTCTGTCATGGAAGCATTAATACAGAGCCAGGGGGGTGCGTGGGCCTTTGCATGGTGGCTAGGGTGAAACTGGGCATGAGGCCAGCACATGATGTGAGCATGAGGAAGGAGATGTGACCTGGCATGGGGTCAGCAGGGAGTCGGCATGGCAACGAGCAACCCTGGGTTTGAGACATTGTTTTACATCTAGGACACTAGAGTGCAGCACTGCAGGAGTGAGCATCATGGCCTTGCAACCCAACTAGTGGAAGCAGCAGTACTGTATATAGACGATTTTGCTGAGTTGGGCAAAAGATGGAGTAGTGTCTGGCTGAGATGGGGCAGGACATGGCTCAGGGGAAGCAACTCAGGTAAAGTGTGACGTGACTTAGGTAGTGTAGGATATGGCTTAAGATGTACAGAACATGGCTCAAAAAGTCCGGAATATAGCTTTGCGGTGTACGATATGGTTCAAGAGGCACAGAACATGGCTTTGGAGGTGCGGGATGTAATTTAGGCAATGTAGGGTGGGGCACAGATGGTGCAGGGTTTGGCGCAGGCGATGCTGGCCGGTTGATGCAGGGCTGACAGGAAACACCTCTGAGTTAACAAGAAATATGTTTGCATTTCAAGACGACACATTTCAGGGTAACAGGGCTAACAGGGAGCATCTTGGAAGTAACAGGAACCACCTGAGTTGTAACCTTAAGCATTCCAATGGTGACAGGACTTAGCCGAAGATTAACATGGTTAAAGGGAGAAAGCTACAAGCTACTATACCTAAGTTCAGAACTATCATGGCTAACAGTTCAGGACCATCTTGACTAACAAGAAAAAGTTTTTAAGTACCATGGCTAACAAGAAAGAGTTCAGAAAAAATAAGACAATTTGAGATTTTTTGCTAGAGGTCTCCATGTCAACCCCTCGACTTGTCTTTGACTTTCAAGCCAGCTTGTTGGTGGGCACTGCTCCTTTGTGCTGGAGCTCCAGCATCCACTGTATAGCATGCTGTGTTGGAAATGCAGTTCTGAAAATATCCTTTCTTCCCTGCTGGAGGTCAGCCACCATCATTGTACTGCTCCAATGACTTTTTGAAGCACCATGCTGGATCTTGCATGTCTCTCTCCCACACACACCTCCTTACCTTCGGCTTGTTGCCAGATCACGGGATGACTGCCTGCAAAGTCTGATCTTCTCACTCTTATTTTGCTGCTGCTCTCCCTTTGTATTTGCTATCTTGGATCCAACATTCTCTGTATCTCCTCTGAGCTGCTCACCAATAGAGAAGTATAGTCCCCCATAGACACCAAAAATTTAAAGGGGACCCCATTTGGTATGCCAAAGTACCAGCCTTGCATTCTTGCATTAGACACACAAGACTATGAAAACCAAGAACTTAAAAGTTATACTGATCAGGGAACTAAAAAACACACAGGTTGAACCGAAGCACAAGACAGTAAGAAACCATTTCAAGTCCCCACAACACAATCTAACAGTCAACAGTGATCAAATAATAGAGGCAATTTTGTTCTTTTTAATAATCAGATGATATTTAGATGATTAAAGAATGGCTGCCTACTGAATGCTTGCAGCAGTGTGGAAGCAATTCAAACTGCTGTAATAGACACTAAAATTCACCTCATAAAAGATAAAGCCTGAAGAATTTGAACATTTGCAACATAATGAAGAAATACATCATTTCAGCATTGGGAATATTTTTGGTCATTATTATAAAAAGTAAAAAGAAATAGTTCAGAAGCAAAAACACATTATTGGCAAATAATCTTTTTAAAATGTAATAAGTTTTCTTTTTTTATCAGTTATAAGTTGTTGTTTTTTAATATTCATTCATCTGAATGGTTTTCTTGCATGCTATAATTACAGCAGTAGCAATTGCTTTACTCAAGTCAGTGTTTTTTTTAGCACAGCCAAAAATAATCAAAATTATAGGAAGTTTTTATAATATATGTAATAAAATCTACTGTGTTTAGCTGTTCGTGTTTTAATTTCAACTAATTGCACATGTACTGTAGTATTTTTTTATAGTTGTCTCATTGACTTTCCTGCATTGCTGACATGAAATATGGATGAAAAAGAGAAAGAGAACAACACCACTTCTGTCCACTTCTGACTAGTAACTACAAACTTTATTATAATGTTTTACATTTTTTTTTCCTGATACGTACATTCTCAAGCTACTGTCTCTTGCTTCCTCCATGTTCTGAGACATAGTGTTTATATGTGTATATTTGTATTATATCTGATAGTCATACCACCATAATGCCAGATTTATGTATATGCTTTCTATTAGCATTTGGTTTAACTACTTAACCAAAACCAACTAAAAAACTAAATTAAAGAAATGCAGAAAAGCACAGTTCTCAAGAAATGTTTTTTTTTATCCCCCCCAGTCGTGGTTTTCTGAAAGCTTACGTCAGCCTTGACATAAATAAAATATACACATACTGTATATAAGCAATAAAAAGTGTGCTCAGAGAAATGCTCTGGCTAGCTTATCTCCCCTAGCTGAATAGCTTTAGTAGACAGAATTATGAAAAAAAAAATACTGTTTTAAACTTATGTGCACTCTTTTCATTATGGACATCTATTTTTTGATGTTTGAGTGTTTATTGTCCAAAAAAAAAAAGCAAAAAATTTTGTTTCATAACACAATAAATGTTGTAGAAGCTGGCAGTTATGGAGATTTGGTAATTCCAAGATTTTACTTGTTGTTGTAGTTCTCCAACAGTGATCATTAGGGTTTTTTTTTTATCGTCCTCCTCACTCTACACCAGAAGGTTTTCCTCCAGGCAAGTATTTACATCATCTATAACCTTCTGGAATATCTCTTTATAATTACAGTATGACCTTTAAAAACCTCTTCTCTGCATGGTGCACTGCAAGCAGTTACCAAAGACAACCATTAAAATCTGTTTTGCATTTCCAGATTTTAAAAAATCTTAAAATTGTTGTATATTCTATTAAAAAAAAAAGTGCAATGTTTACCAAAACGGTGTAACCAGTAATATTTATTTGGATCATCTTTTGCTTGGATTATGGCAAGCATTTACTATGACTTTGTCTCAATAGCATTATGCAATATCATGATCATTGCTAAGAGTCAAACCACTCAATAAAGTCTTCTCCACTCAATAAAGCTTATTATGACTTGGGTTTTAAATGATTTCCTTTACTCGGCAGTATAGTGTTACAGAAATGACTTTCTTCTCCAAAAGACCTTTAATGTGAATAAGTTTAGGACTTGTGATGCCCAAGTGAAGAAAAAGTCATTTAATGTAATAACCTGTTCATTCAGTACATTCAGGTAGTCAGGTGACTTTATTGCCTCATACTGTAATGTTGCTGAGCTAAACCTGACCAATTGAAGTAACCCCAAATCATGTGACCACCTCAACAGCCTTGTACAGTGGCCACTATGCATGATGGGTGCATCGCTCTGGAATAGGGTCAATATAGATTCACCAGACTTGTTTGGTCACAATCCCATGAGTGTTTATCATATTGTGCGTATGCAAATGATTTTACATTCACTATTAAACATAGCTGTGATTTCTACTATTGATTTTTTAAATGCAACTTTACTACCTAATTAAGTGATCTCTGATTTCCGTCATTGATAGTTTTCGCCAATGAAGTTCCAATCCTTCCATGTTTTAATAATGCATCAGGCATTTCTTAACCAAATTCCAGCAAATTCAGCAAATTTGCAGTTTTTTTCTTTGCTTGCCAATAATTGTTTTCAGCTGAAACATATTAATCACTGCAGTAATTAACCAATCATTTGCTTATCTAAAACCAAAGTATTATTTATTTATGTATTTATTTATGGCCAGGCAGTGTACTGTATATAATTTTGCCCCTGCTCAGGCACAAATGTACAAAGTAAGCATAAAAGAAGTTTACATTAGTTTTTGTTGTCAAGTTAAATATAAAGCTGATGTAAGCAGATAGCTAATTATGATTTGTACTTTGGAAGCATTGATGTCATTTGTACCAAATATAGTCTCACCTAATTAAAAACAAATGAAAGTTAGGACTCTCTGAACTGAAAGATGAAGTCTATAAATAACAAGCTATTCGTAACAGTAAGAAGCTTATTATGACTTGGGTTTTAAATGATTTCCTTTACTCTGCAGTATAGTGTTACAGAAATGACTTTGGGTGTGTGTTTAAGAGAGAAGACAAAGAGAAAACGATACAGTAGAGTTTATACTAAGATATACTGCAAACTTTCTCCAAACTTGCCACTGTCCTTCACTTTCTCTCTTAAAAATGTTTCTGTTCATTCCTTGGGTATTTCGAACGCTGTACATGACACGTAAAGTACAAACGCCTGAACCCTATGATCCCATTACAGTTTTCTGTTTCCCCCCCTCTTTTTCTTGCTGCATTTTAATTTTCAGTCTGGAAAGATTTCACTAACAGACACCTACACTTCTCTAAACCCTGCAAACTGGTCCACTGAGTACAGCACACTGTTTGCTTATTCAAGATATGATGTTCTCAGCCACCCACACACACAACACATGGAAATACACAACTTTATTATCTTGTTCAACAATTTAGATCATACTGAGAAAAAATACAACTCCTGCACATTCAGTGATTTGTTACATGTTTATAGAGGATCTAAACACCAAAAATACTGACTAAATAATAATAATAATAATAATAATAATAATAATAATAATAATAAAAAAAAACAAAAAAAAACAAGAGAACTAGTATTATTTAAGAAAACTATGTATCTCCTCTAACCATAAGATTATGGTTAGGCTACAGGCTAAATGCATTTAAATGAGTACTACTAAACAAAAATAAAATAAAATAAAAATCTAGAACAGAACATTTATCTGAATCTGATACACAGGATGCAGGGAGACAAACACAAAAGAAGAACATTGCCCACGAAACGCTAGATGTCACGTCAGATCTTTTTTTCACTGCGAATGTGTTACAACAACTAGTACAAGTGAACTGAAAAACAAATAGAAATATAATGAGAAAAAATTTACCTGGTTGCAAAAGTGTGCATACTCTTTAACTAATATAGGGCTCCTCTACAGTTTCTGGGGTCCCTGGAATTCAATTCAATTTTATTTATATAGCGCTTTTAACAATGGTCATTGTCTCAAAGCAGCTTCACAAAAATGAAAGAAAATTTACAAAAAATGAAATATTTTTTTTTTTAGAAAAGAAAATATTTGGAAGTGTGTATGTGTGAGAAAAATGTGTCTAGATAATAATGAGATGAATGAATGATGAATGAAATGTCTCTGATGAGCAAGCCAAGGGTGACGGCGACGGTGGCAAGGAAAAACTCCCTGAAATGGCATTAGGAAGAAACCTTGAAAGGAACCAGACTCAACACGGAACCCATCCTCATTTGGGTGATAACAGATAGAAATGATATAACATCATGCGTGTTGTGCAGGTGAAAGTTCAATATGACAGAAGTTCTTTAAATTAACATGTTCAGCATAGGGATGCAATGTACTGCAGGTGAAGCATGTTTCCTATTTAAAAAGTTAATTTTGGGGTTGACTAGATTGTGAAAGAACCATTAGTGTTGATATTCATACTGTAAGTCAGGGAATGATATCTACATGCCTGAAAATGTAAATTTTTATTGTAATAATAATAATAATCATCATCATCATCATCATAAGCATTAGCAGGTTAATAAGCATATCCTCCAACAAAGTTGGTCATGAATCTATATAGCAAGTGCACATAGAATTGACACAAACTCTTGTTTAGCAAGGAATTGAAAGTTTTTTTTAATAGACATTCTATCTAGGAGTTAAGGATGTGTGTTCAACCTATCACTATTGTCAATTCTTACAGCCGAGTCAGATCTCCCAGAAACCTCATCTACCCTCCAGTACTGGGAGTACCCTCTCGTTGCCCTGCACTGGTGGTAGGTGGGCTCTGGAACTGCCAATCTTCTGTAAAGAAAACAGACTTTCAATAGTCATTACTCTTTTGATTTTCTGGCAATAACAGACCTGGATATCTTCTCAGAACTCAGCTACACTGGATGCCCTTTCCTCTGTCTATGAATTCTCTCACTCTTCTCGAGAAACTGGCAGAGATGGTGGTACGGGTCTACTGTTGTCTAAGAAATGGTCCTTCTCACCTATCCCCTTGTCTCATCTCATGTTTTCATCATTTGAATTTCATGCAGTTAAGGTAACCTCTCAAATTAACCTTCACATTCTAGTTATCTACCATCCTCATGGCTCTCTAGAAAACCTTCTGGATGAAATGGACACTTTTTAGTTTTTTTCCTTCTGATAACACTCCTCTGTTCTAGGTGATTTCAATCTCTCCTCTGACAAACTCCAATCCTCTTTCCTTCTCTCTCTCATTAACTCCTTCTCTTTAAGTCTAAACAGTCGACCTCCCACACAAAATTCAATTCAATTCAATTAAATTTTATTTATATAGCGCTTTTAACAATGGTCATTGTCTCAAAGCAGCTTCACAAAAATGAAAGAAATTTAACACACACAAAAAAAAAAATAATAATAATAATAAAAATAATAAATAATAATAATTATAGAAAAGAAAATAATTGGAAGTGTGGATGTGTGAGAAAAATGTGCAGATAATAATAATGAGACGAATGAATGAAATTTCTCTGATGAGCAAGCCAAGGGTGACGGCGACGGTGGCAAGGAAAAACTCCCTGAGATGGCATTAGGAAGAAACCTTGAGAGGAACCAGACTCAACAGGGAACCCATCCTCATTTGGGCGATAACAGATAGAAATTATATAACATCTTGTGTGCTGTGCAGGTGAAAATTCAATATGACAGAAATTATTTAAATTGACATGAAGACCAGTTCAGCATAGGGACGAGTCAGTAGGTGCAGAGGGCAGATGGGGTCTGGATCACTGGAAGCACAGGAGCAGCATGTGTAGCTCCAACCATCATAAAGCTGAATCCAGCTGGAGCTGGTCCTTCTCTGGATGCCTCAGGAACCTCGCAGGGTCGGCCTTTGTCTACTGAAGCTGGCAAAATCTCCCGATGCCTCGGGATGGGTAGAGAAATACAGAACAGATGGGGAGAATTAGCGTAGTTGCCATTCGGTATAGGTGTACTGGAGTATGAGATTATGGGATGAGTTATGTGTATGCCAGATTAAAAAGGTGCGTCTTTAGTCTACTTTTGAACTGAGAAACCGTGTCTGCTCCCCGAACACTGTCTGGAAGGCTATTCCAAAGCTTTGGAGCTAAATATGAAAAAGCCCTACCCCCTTTTGTAGATTTTGACATTCTGGGAACTACCAGAAGTCCGGAGCTTTGTGATCTTAAGGCGCGTGGTGGATTGTAGCGTATCAGAAGACTGGTTAGGTATGTGGGAGCTAAACCATTTAAGGCCTTGTATGTAAGTAATACTATTTTGTAATTTATTCTAAACTGAACAGGTAGCCAGTGCAGGGATGATAATATTGGGGTTATATGATCATATTTTCTGGATCTAGTGAGAACCCTGGCAGCTGCATTTTGGATTAACTGAAGCTTGTTTATTGAGGATGCAGGACAACCACCTAGTAATGCATTACAATAGTCCAGTCTGGAGGTCATGAATGCATGAACTAGCTTTTCTGCATCAGATACGGATAAGATGCTCCTCAGTTTTGCAATATTTCTAGGATGGAAAAAGGCTGTTTTTGTGATATTTGAAATGTGATTTTCAAAAGACAAGTTACTGTCTAATATTATGCCCAGGTCTTTTACTGCTGAGCTGGTAGTAACAGTACATCCTTCTAAGCGCAGGCTAAATTGTGAAAGCTGTTGTGTGCTGGTTTTTGGGCCAATAAGTAATATCTCTGTCTTATCTGAATTTAATAAAAGAAAGTTATTGGTCATCCAATCTTTTATGTCCTGGACACACTCAGTTAATCTAGACAACTTAGGTATTTCGTCTGGTTTAGTTGAGATATATAATTGGGTATCATCAGCATAACAATGGAAACTAATCCCATGTCTTCTTATGATGTTACCCAAGGGAAGCATGTATATTGAGAACAACAGACGTCCTAAAACTGACCCTTGTGGGACCCCATATTTCACTGGCATTACACCAGACGGTTCTCCATTTAGATCTACAAAATGGTAGCGATCAGACAGGTAAGATCTAAACCATTTTAATGCCTGTCCCTGAATACCTATATAATTTTGTAAGCGATCTATGAGAATATTATGATCTATAGTGTCGAATGCAGCACTAAGATCGAGCAGGACTAGCAATGAGAAGCAGCCTTGGTCTGAAGCTAAAAACAAGTCGTTTGTAATCTTAACTAGTGCAGTTTCTGTGCTATGATGGGGCCTGAAACCTGACTGAAATTCTTCAAGGATGTTGTTATCCTGCAAGAATGTGCAAATTTGAGCTGATACTACTTTTTCTAGTATTTTTGATATGAACGGAAGGTTTGAAATCGGTCTGTAATTTGTTATTTCATTCGCGTCCAAATTAGATTTTTTAAGAAGCGGCTTAATAACTGCTAACTTGAAAGGTTTAGGGACGTGACCTAGATGTAATGAAGAATTAATAATGTTTAGAAGTGGTTCTCCAACCGTAAGCATCATTTCTTTTAAAAATCTGGTTGGGATTGGGTCTAACAGGCACGTTGTTGATTTAGCCGAGGTGATGAGTTTATACAGCTCTTCCTGTCCTAGGAAGGGAGGGAATTCCCTTGACCTCGTGTTTTGCCGTCCTTCCCCAGTCACAGATATCACTACTATACTATTATTGATATTTATTTTACGTACAAGCTTTTATTTTCTTTTTAAGGTCACTGGCAGTCGTGTAAGCATTTCACTGCATATCGTACTGTGTATGACTGTGTATGTGACAAATAAAATTTGAATTTGAATTTATTCATAAACCTGATCATTACCTGGTATCCTCCACCATCACCCTTCCTATTCTGCCTAAAGTTAACCACCAAAATTTCTCTTTTACCCGCAGAAACCTTCACTCTGTCTCCCCTTCCTCTGTGTCTTCATGCACCCTCTCGTCCCTCCCAGACCCAGACTCCTTCTCCTCTCCACCACTAGAGACTGTGACTCCATAGATCTCCTATGCCCTCTCTATCTAAACCAAGCAACAACAAAAGAGACTTAAGAACCACAGAGAGAAGATGAAAGAAATCCTGATGCAGATCTTGTCTCTTACCGAACTCTTCTCTTCAAACTCGCATTTGATGTGTCTTCTGCCAAAACAGCCGTCTACAGAGAAAAGCTGGAAGCCTCCGCACATGATCCTGGCAAACTCCACAACATCTTCTCCTCACTACTCAACCCATCAACTCCTCCTGCCCCATCTACTCTGACTTCTAACGACTCTGACTTTGCCACATTCTACAATGGGAAAACTGCAGCAATCCGCCAGTCCTTCGCTCGCAACTCAACTCTTACACCAGAACTGCAGGACCTTCCCTTCCCTCCCTTAGCGGACTTCTCCAACCTGTCATGTTATATACCGTATATATGTTGTTGTTGTTGGTCTTTCGGCTGCTCCCGGCAAAGGGTCGCCACAGCGGAATATCCAGTCCGCACTACAACTTGGCACAGGTTTTACGCCGGATGCCCTTCCTGACGCAACCCTCCCATTTTATCCGGGCTTGGGACCGGCACTATATCCAGTGGCTGGGGTGTGGGCACTGGCTGGAATCGAACCCGGGCCTTCCGCATGGCAGGCGAAACACCTACCACTGAGCCACCAGTGCCGCATATATATACCGTATATATACGCATATGTATATATACACCAGGGGCGTAGATTTAGGGTGGACGGTGGTGATGTGTCCCCACCAATATCCTCCGACCATTGAAATGTCCCCACCAATAATTTAATCCACTTAAAAAAAACAATCGTTCTGTCAACATTAACCTATACACGCAGAAAGGGATAAATCACGTTCTCTCCTTGAGTCCTCCCGCCCCCAAAACACATATGAACATTTTGATTGGCTGTGCCTTTAACTGCTATCATGTGATAGGCTATTGGCTGCGTTCAGATACAAGCAGCGCCGTGCGAGAAGGTGTGTTGGGTGACAGACATACATGATGAAAAAAAAGAAGCTGGACATAAGGAGCTTTTTTTTTTTCCAAAGAAAAGTGTAAGTCACTTCAAGTTCGCTAGTGAATCCATCAAAGTAACGACAACAGTTAACGTTAATGCTAGTGTTTTTTTTTTTTTTTTTACCGCTTTGACTCACATTCAGTACAGCAGGGCAGGTTATAGTCTGTGAATACAGACTTAAAACTAACAGCAGATTAAACAGCTAAATGTAAAAGTATAAATACAGTATGATCCCTGTCAGTTCTCCTAATCTAATGACGACTATTTGTCAAAGATCAGTCTTGTGAAAGAAATTTATATGCTACATATTAATATTGCCATGGCTGGAATTTAGTTGACAGTTCACCAATAGACAATCCACTTCGCACAAATAGTTTTTAAAATGCATTCACTGACTTGGCAAACATTAATGATTTGATTTGAGGTTTGCACACTAAGACTCAGAAAACGTGAAATAAAAAATGTTTATCCTGTTTTGTCAGGTGACAGAACCTAAACAACTGTGCTGTATATCAGACAGCGATGGAGAGAAGGGGTCACAGGTGATGCTGAACGATGACTTGATATTATTATACTGTACCTACAGTAGCTTGCAAAAGTATTCGGCCCCCTTGAACTTTTCCACATTTTGTCACATTACAGCCACAAACATGAATCAGTTTTATTGGAATTCCAGGTGAAAGACCAATACAAAGTGGTGTACACGTGGGAACGAAAATCATACATGATTCCAAACATTTTTTACAAATAAATATCTTCAAATATCTTTACTTTTATATATATACTGATGTTTGAGATGGTTCATTTGCACTATGGCTCAATAAAGAATAGTTTTTATTTTATTAAAGACTATCTTTTTGTCAGTTATTAAACATTCCTTTAACATTACACTATTCCTTAATTTAACTTAATGAATTGCATTTTGAGTGGATTAATATCAGTTGAAGCATTGCTAGTATTAATGTATAGTGATTTTGCATTTTGCAGCATATTAAAAAAAACATGCTGTAACATCCGATCCGCCGCAGCCCCGGAGATCAGGTTCACCGGATTACTGAGCCGTGGCTTTGTCTCCCCCTAGTGTGTCTACGTATGTCATTGTCAGTCATTAACACGAAAGTGAATTCACCTGTCTACCCTTGTGTGTCTCACTATTTAACCCAGCCGAACCCACACCACATTGTCTGATCACCATTGTGCACACCCGTAAGCTCTGTATGTTTATGTCTCTTTCTCTCTCTCTCTCTCTCCCAGGTCTAAAGCGGTATCTGCAGGCGAGGCAGCGGAAGCAGGACAGCTTCGCGCGTTCAGGCTGAGCCCGATGTGTTTTGGGTTGCAGTCTTCCCGTATGATCTTATTTGTATTTTCTGAGTGACTTTATGTTCTTGTATTTCCGCCTGCAGACCGCTCCTGGAGAAGCGCCCTCGGGGCTTACGTTATAAAAGTGAAGTTTAAGTTTGTTCAAATCGAAAACGGGACTCTCAATAAAGAACTATTATTTCCTGCATTTGCGTTCTCCAGAGTGTGATTTTCCCATGCAAGCCATGACAGATGACCAGACCTTGCATCCGAACGCAGCAGGAACATCAGCGCACGATCACACCATCCCCATGATGGATTATATCAGACGGCAGCAATGACAGATGGACAGCTTGGCCAGGGCGATCAACGACCTGGCCCACAGTGTCCGTGACATCGCGGCTCGACAGGCACCATCTCCCGCGGCGCCGAGACGCCCGTCACGATCCCCTCCGCGAGCGACCCCCCCGGAGAGGTATGCCGGTGACCCAGAGGGATGCAGAAAATTCCTCCTGGCCTGTGAGCTGTACTTAGCTGAGTACCCCGATGTCGATGAGAGGCAGAAGATCAGCTTCGTCACGCAACAGCTCACAGGTGCAGCGATGGACTGGGCCGCCGCCATGTGGAGTGCGGGTGGCCGAGATATGAGCGACTTCATCCGCTTCCTCCGCGCGTTTCGCGCTGTCTTCGACCACCCGGACCAGGGCCGGACCGGGGAACAACAACTACTCCGACTCAAGCAGGGGCCAACCACCGTCGCCGACTATTCGGTGAAATTTAAGATCCTGGCCGCGGAGAGTGAATGGTGCGAGAAAAGCCTCCTCGCACGTTTCAGGGACGGTCTCCACCCAGACATCCAACTTGAGTTGCCTTGCCGAGATGCTGAGATGGATCTGGACGAGACAATACAACTCGCCATCAAGTTGGACCAGCACCTCCGCGGTCAGAAACGGCAGGCCCCCGCCAGAGGAGCAGGGGGCAGAGTCGAACCGCACCCCCGCCCCAGCCTAAATAAAAATGCACCGGAACCACGCGAATCCCCGACGTCAGAGCCCATGGACGTCGGCACCTCCCGTCTATCGGCGCAGGAAAGGCGACGCCGACTGACGGCCGGACTGTGTCTGTACTGTGGGGGAGGGGGGCATCTCATCCGAGAGTGCCCACTGTTGAAAGTAAAGATGAACACACCCCCTCGAACCAGACACAGGAACATACCTCCACGAATCATCAACACAAACGCACCTCCACGAAATACAGACACGGACACACCACCACACACCATAAACACGGACACGTCCCCCAGAGTCATACACACAAACACACCTCCACGCACCAACCGGTCATTTTGTGTTAAAGCTACACTGTCTTACAATAATAATATGGTTTCTGTTTCCCCCTTAATAGATTCGGGATCGGCTGGGAACTTCATTTCATCCTCTCTCATTTCCTCGCTGCACGCTCCCGTGTCGAAGCTTCCAACCCCGATCGTGATTAATGCTCTGGATGGCAACCCATTAGGTCAATCGCCCATTAACATGATATCCGTGCCCCTACGATTAACTTTCCCGAACCACACTGAGGAGTTAGAATTTTATGTGATCTCTCAGGTGAGTCAGTCCGTCGTGCTCGGCCTCCCTTGGCTTAGCTCTCATAACCCCAATTTTGATGGGACAGGTGCTCGCATCCTTTCATGGTCCCCTAGATGCGCGAAATTTTGCATGCCATCCTCATTGATGGCCCAAACGACCACAGTAGAAAGCCCTAGCGCCCTAGTCTCTACCCTCGTGCCATCCGAGTACGTAAAGTTTAAAGACGTATTTAGTATTAGGGCCGCTGCACGACTTCCCCCTCACCGCCCGTGGGACTGCGCTATTGACCTCCTGCCGGGGAAAGCACCGCCTTGCTCGCGGATTTATCCATTATCAGTGTCTGAGACACGGTCAATGGAGGAATACGTGAAAGAGGCTCTCCAGCAGGGGCTCATTAGTCGCTCCACGTCACCCGCATCGGCAGGGTTCTTTTTTATCGAGAAAAAAGGCGGGGGCCTTCGGCCGTGTATTGATTATCGAGGGCTCAATACCATCACAGTGAAGTATAAGCACCCACTGCCCCTGGTTCCGGCCGCGATCGATCTGCTCCGCGGCGCGTCCATCTTTACCAAACTTGACCTCCGCAGCGCTTACAATCTCGTTCGTGTTCGCAAGGGCGATGAGTGGAAGACAGCATTTAGCACTACATCAGGTCATTATCAGTACAATGTGATGGCTTATGGACTGGTGAACGCGCCTGCGGTGTTTCAGGGGTTCATGAATGACGTGCTCCGACATATGCTAAGCCGATTTGTGATAGTATATTTAGATGACATTCTGATATACTCTCGGTCATACGAAGAGCACGTTCGTCATGTGACCGCCGTCCTCCGTCGACTAAGGGAACATGGGCTCTATGTGAAGGCAGAGAAATGTGAATTTCATAAGACAGAGGTTGCATTTCTGGGCTATCGCATAGGGCCACTGGGGGTCAAGATGGACGCGACCAAAGTCAGAGCGGTACTCCAATGGCCGGAACCGACCTCAGTGAAGGTGCTACAAAGCTTCCTCGGGTTTGCCAATTTTTACCGGCGCTTTATTAGGGGCTATAGTACGTTGGCAGCACCGCTCACTAGCTTACTCAAGGGTAAACCGCGCAAACTACAGCCGTTCACGCCGGACGCGCGCATCGCGTTCCAGCGTCTAAAACGAGCTTTTACCTCCGCGCCTATATTAAAACTTCCCGACCCTAACAAGCCCTTCGTAGTTGAGGTCGACGCGTCGGAGGTAGGACTCGGAGCGGTACTGTCACAGCGCCATGGCCACCCGGAGAAGTTATTCCCCTGTGCTTTTTTCTCGCGAAAACTGACACCTGCCGAATGCAATTATGATATCGGTAATCGTGAACTGCTTGCAATAAAAGCGGCGTTAGAGGAGTGGAGGCATTGGTTGGAGGGGGCAGAACATCCATTCACGGTACTCACGGATCATAAGAACCTAGAGTACCTCCAACAAGCTAAGAGACTAAACCCCCGACAAGCCCGCTGGGCACTGTTTTTCACCCGTTTCCACTTTTTTATTACTTATCGCCCCGGCTCTAAAAATATCAAAGCGGACGCGTTATCCCGCTGTTTTACGACGCAGGACCGGACCCAGGTTCCTGAACCCATTTTGCCCCCCTCACTCGTGGTGGCACCGATCACGTGGGACCTCGATGCGGAGATAGCACTGGCGACACGGGCCGAGCGGACTGTCTTCCGGACCGAACCTATGTGCCGGAGTCACTACGGGAACGAGTGACAGTGACTGCTGGACTCCCGAAGGAGAGGGGGCACACTCCAATACCTAGTGGAGTGGGAGGGGTATGGGCCGGAGGAACGCAGCTGGGTCCCCGCAAAGGACATCCTGAGCCCAGAACTCATTTTCGAGTTCCATCAAGCTCGACCGGATCGTCCTGCGCCACGACCTCCAGGCCGACCCGCTCGCCGGCAATTCCATCAGGCCGGTGGGTCCCGACCCCCTTCGGTGGGTGACTGAGTGACTTTACGTTCTTGTATTTCCGCCTGCAGACCGCTCCTGGAGAAGCGCCCTCGGGGCTTACGTTATAAAAGTGAAGTTTAAGTTTGTTCAAATCGAAAACGGGACTCTCAATAAAGAACTATTATTTCCTGCATTTGCGTTCTCCAGAGTGTGATTTTCCCATGCAAGCCATGACACATGCATTCCGTGGACGGAGTTGGGGTGAGGGGTTGGTGGGTGGGGCAGGGGATTGGGCGGTGGGGGATTAGTTGGAGTCATAGGTCCCCACCAATGTCCAGTGCAAACCTACGCCCTTGATATACACAGTATATATATACATATACATATAGTGTATATACATATATAGTATATCAGTATATTGCCACAGCAGACCATTTGATTCACACTGCATAAAATTTCTCATTTTCTAATGCATCCACTGTACAGACAAAATGTTTACTCTGTGCTTAATATATCCCACCCACTTCCAGATGCCATAGCAATAAGATACTGTAATCACTTCACCTGTCAGTGATCATACTGTTATGAATAATCAGTGTAATAAATAGAAAAATATTTATTATGATTTTATGTATTTTTTCGGGGGCTCAAGTCACCTTCAAGATGCCGCAGTTGGGCCCTTGGGCAAGGCCCTTAACTGTCTCTTCTCCAGATGTGTGGTATCATGGCTGGCCCTGTGCTCTAACTCCTACTTTCTAATAAGCTATGATAAGCAAGAAGAATCATTTTACTATTTTATTAAAAATAGATTTTTATTAAAAATACAATTTTCTGATAATTGCATGATAAGAGCTTACTGCAATATGCATTTTGCCCACCAGATGGAGTTGTTTTTTCAAATATGATCCCTAACAGGACAAGAGACTATCTGTATGTACCATTTTTACATGTACGTATTTCTTTAAGTGTATTGTTGAATATTTTGATTTCCTAAACAGTTTAAATGATCACATTGAAATATATCTAATGAAAACCTCTCTTTTTCCATGCTTATCCTTCCAGCACATTGCATACTGCTGTTACAGACATCATTGTCAACTCACCAGTACGTCATCTACAGAGAAGAAAGAGAGATGAGACAGAGAAAAGAATGGAAATGGCAGAGAGAATCATTGTGTGACATTTTCTGGGTTGTGGGCACAATGTATTGTGTCCCTTCTTATACTTTCCAGAGCGCTGTGTGTGTGTTTGTGCGTGTGTGTGTGTGTGTGTGTGTGTGTAGGATGGTGTGAGGTCATGGCATTAGCCAGTGTCCTGTCTATGAGGGGTGACTTCAGACCAAGTAACACTGTGGGCAGTTGAAATCTCTCTCTCTCTCTCTCACTCTCTCTCCTCTCCCAGGAGGAAACAAAGGCCTGTTGTGAGCTGTTGTTTCATGTAGTCATGTAGCGCTGGGGAATGTGTTAGACCATAAAGGTTTAGTTTCAACATTGGCAGGGACTAACACTACTTAATGGCCACAGCTGTTCTGTTGCAGTATTTGCACCAGATATCTTCTGATAAAACGAGACAAATTAGCAGATAAGACTGTTAAATCTGAAATGTAAGACAGTAGTATTGAAATACACAAATACCTAATGCTGGTCTAGTAACTACGTTCCATTTAGCTACAGTATTGTAAAACCTCACCTGAGAATCTGCAGCATTTCTTCGACTTCTCTTTTAGGTTCAGTCATCCATTCCTCATGTGTCTGTTTACTACTAGAGTTGTGTATCACGCCAAACGTCTTGGGAACACACTGTCCTACATGAAGTATATTAATAAATGAGTGCATGCAGGAGATTGCTTCCCTTGTGCTGAACTATGCATTTTCTATTGTCCATTCATTCATCTTCGGTGTATGCTTTATCCAGGTCAGGGTTCCTTTTAAAAAAAATATTTGTCCATCCATCTGTCCTTCCATCCATCCATCCATCCATCCCTCCATCCATCCACACATCCACCCATCCATCATTTATACCAGTGGTTCCCAAACTTTCAAGCCCGCAACCCCTAATTGAAGATCAACAAGATCTCGCGACCCCCACTATCAAAAACAAGCAATAAACATAAGCTGTTCACAGTATTTTGACAACATTTACTATACATCTAAATAATTTTGGCTTACCTTTCAATGGGAAGGGTGTACTTGTTTTTGGCAGCACAAAAGCTTCATTCGTGGCCTGATGGTGGATACAGCTACCCGCAGGTCATCTTTCACATCATGACGTGAGCTGTATTTATTTTTTATATATGTAACAGCGGAAAAATACTGCTCACACAAATATGTAGATCCAGATTGAAGCAGTACATCCATTGCTGCACGGGACAACTCGCGTATTCGGTTGCTACCGCAACTTAGTGAATACTGATACTGACTGCACTTTATGAATACTGATACTGCACTTTATGAATTCTTCCTCATATTTTCCTACTTTGGTCTGACGGGGCCTTGCTCTTTTGCTTGGTCGATGTACATGGTTCCGATGACTCAGACAAACAATTTCCTTAACATTTTTAGATTTGCGAATAACAAATGTATCCATCTCGGCAGCTGCGGTTTTCACATGCAGTTGTGCGCTGTAGCAATAACTAGTGAGTCAGTCGCTGCACAGTGATGTCATATCTATGAGTCGCAATTTTTTTTAACAATCAATTTAAACACTCAAACTCAATTAGTAATATCTTTACATATCAGAAAATATTTATTTATAGCATTTACTTGTAATCAGGCCTGGACTGACCATAGGGCATACCCGGTAAGCTGACGCACATTTTTGGGCCGTGCGCAAGCCCCCCCGGTCGCATGAACGCGTATGCAACCCCCCCACCCTCCGTCGCATGCTCTGAACGTGCGCGCAACCCGCGCCCCCCTCTGCATGCTCTGAATGGGCCTGCAACCAACTGAATAGAGTTTGCTGGTAAGTCTAGGTAATTAATCTGTATCAGGTATTACTGTAGATCCCGCTGAAGTCAGAACTGGTGAGTCATGAGGTACTGTAGCATCTTTGTTCCAACAAGACTCCAAATAATAAAGTCCTGTTGGTATAAACAAATACAACCACCACCACCACCACCACCACCAAATTTTCCCCCGAATTTAGTCACAGCCAATTTCCACCCATCACGGTTTGGGCACTATCTCATCAAGTGGACAACTCCCAACCAGGCAAGGCGAAGACTAGCCGTCGTCCAAAACACATGACGCCGACAGACTGCATCTTTTCAAACTGTTGCTCACACATCATCGGGCACAGTGTAAAACACTTGGCTTGATTTTAAGGGCTAGAAGTGAGGCAGCATAGTTGGGACACATGGAAGGTCGGGTTGATTCGTCACATGGTTGACGGGAGCAGGAGCTTGACAGAGCAGGGGTTGATAATCTTGGTAATCAAGAATGGGCCTATATAGCGGGGGAAAAGTTTACGGGAGATGGTTTTGAGGGGAAGATCCCTAGTGGAGAGCATGACCTATTCTGTATTTAGGGGCCTGGGAGCGTCTACGGTCCACTTGATTCTTGTAGGACCTGCTGAGTCGTAGCAGGGTCTTCCTGGCTTGGGCCCAGGTCCTTCTACAACGGCGGACAAAAGCTTGGGCAGACGGGACACTGACCTCCTGCTCCTGAGATGGAAACAGTGGTGGTTGGTATCCCATACAGCACTGGAAGAGGGACAGACTGGTGGATGATGAGACTTGGGAGTTGTAGGCGTACTCAACCCAAGGTAGGAACTGGCTCCAGGAGGTAACATCTCGAGCGGCCATACACCTCAGGGCAATTTCGAGAGACTGGTTCTTTTTCTCAGTCTGGCCGTTTGATTGGGAGTGGAAACCAGAGGACAGGCTGGGAGTGGCCCCAATCAGCTTGCAAAACGCTTTCCAAAACCGAGAGGTGAACTGTGGGCCCCGGTCTGAGACAATGTCCGTAGGCAGGCCGTGGAGCTTGAATACATGGTTAACCATGAGCTCAGCAGTCTCCTTGACGGACGGAAGTCTTTGTAGGGGGTTGAAGTTTGCAGCTTTGGCGAACCGATCCACCGCGGTCATGATGCAGGTGTGGCCGGCGGAGGTGGGTAGCCCGGTGACGAAGTCCAGAGCAATGTTGGACCAGGGGCGATGAGGGATGGGCAGAGGTCTGAGGAGGCCAGCTGGGGCCGTGTTGACATGTTTGGACTTAATGCAGATGTTGCATGCTGAAACGAAACTAGAGACGTCCTCCTTGAGGGTGGGCCACCAAAACCGCTGCTGGGTTAGTGCCAGGGTTCGGGTGGAGTCAGGGTGGCACGAGAGTTTGGAGCTGTGGGCCCACTCCAGAACTTGAGAGCGCAGAGCAAGGGGAACAAAGAGGCGGTTAGGGGGCACATTGCTTGTGCTTGGTTCATGAGAGAGGGCTTCCTTGACGCTGGTTTCGATGTCGAGCTCGGCCACGGCGAGCAAGCAGGGGGGGCGGCAAAATAGTTTCACCTGCGGCAGGGTCTTGTGGGGTCATAAATAGTCTTGAAAGAGTGTCTGGCTTGGTGTTCTTAGACCCTGGTCGGTAGGAGAGGGTAAAATTGAACCTCGCGAAGAAGAGGGACCACCGGGCCTGGCGAGAATTGAGCCTCTTGGCGCTCCGTAGATACTCGAGGTTCTTGTGGTCAGTCCATACTAGGAATGGGGCCTCCGTTACCTCTAGCCAGTGTCTCCATTCTTCCAGGGCTAACTTGATGGCTAAGAGTTCCCGGTCTCCGATGCCATAATTACTTTCAGCAGGATTTAGGCAGTGGGAGAAGAAGGAGCAGGGGTGCAGCTTATTATCCAGGTTGGATCTTTGTGAGAGAACGCCTCCTACTCCTGTGCTGGAGGCGTCAACCTCCACGATGAACTGACCCGTCACAGGTCTGGGATGGTGAGGATGGGGGCGGAGGTGTAGAGGGTACCGGTTCTTTATAGTGATGTTGTTAAGGCCCCTATAATCAATGCACGGGCGAAGGGAACCGTCTTTTTTGCCTACGAAGAAGAATCCAGCCCCTGCCAGAGAAGAGGAAGGGCGGATGATTCCTGCAGCGAGGGATTCAGTGATGTACTGCTCCATGGCTTGGCGTTCCTTGGGTGACAGAGAGTAAAGAAAGCCCTTGGGGGGGTGGGTGGTGCCTGAGAGCAGGTCAATGGTGCAGTCGTATGGTCGGTGAGGGGGGAGAGAGACCGCACATGATTTGCTGAAAACAGTCCTGAGGTCGTGATATTCTGGGGGAACACAGGTGAGGTCCGGTGGCTCCTCTGTGGGGGCGGGGTCCAGGCATGGCGTGGTGGCGGCGCTTAAACATGATGTGGAACATAATGGACTCCAGGCTATGATCAAGTTCCTGACCCAATCAAAGTGCGGGTTGTGTTGGGTTAACCAGTGGAGGCCTAGGACGACCGTGGCATGTGACCCCTCCATGATGAACATCTGTTCCGAGTGGTTGCCTGAGACCCTTAGGCCAATGAGAGGGGTTCAGTGGGTGATAGATGGGAGCGGACTCCCGTCGAGGGCCTGGACCTCGGGGATCCCCAGGGTTTTGGCTGAAGCCGCATTCAGCAGGTTACGGTCCGAACCCGAGTCAACCAGTGCCTGCACTAGGTGGGTCTGTTGCTCATGTATGAGAAGGATGGAAAGCAGGTGACGTTGATCTGGGAGCCTTCTTGGAGTCTCGCCCTCTAGTGCTCCCAGCTGAACTAGAGGGCACCCCCTTTTGCTGGACAGTTCTTGACGCATGTGTCCTGGTTTTCCACAGTAATAGCAGGCTCCCTCCACTTGGCGGCAGTGGCGCTCTTCTGGGGTGATGCGGGTTCTGCCCAGTTGCATGGGTTCCTCCTGGGGATCAACTCGTCGAGGTGGGGGTCGCAGCAGAGTCCTGGGTGGAGAAAAGCGGGCCGCCCTGCGAAGATGGAGGCGTGCATCGACCGGCCAGCTCCATAAGCTCATGGAGAGACGAGGGGAGCTCTCGTGAGACTAGCTCATGTTGGAGTTTCTCAGTCAGGCCCTCCATAAAGACGTCGTCAATCCAACCACTGGAGAGGGCTAGGGTCTGGAACTCAATGGCGTAATCATAGGCCGAGCGCGAACCTTGGCAAAGTTTCAGCAGTTTTCGGCCCACCTCTCTGCCATGGCATGAGCGGTCGATCATCCTCCTCATTTCTCTAGCGAAGTCCTCGTAATTGGAACAGCAGGGGTCGTGGGAATCCCAAAGCGCGTTGCTCCATTCCCGCGCTCGTCCTGACAGGAGCGTGGTGACGTAGGCCACCTTGGATCGTTCGGTGGAAAAGGTGGAGGTTTGGAGCTCGAAGATCAGGGAACACTGAGACAGGAAGGAGCGGCAGGTGCCTGGATCTCCCTCGTAGGTGGGAGGGGTGGTTAGCAGTTCCTGCTGATGAGTCCCAAGCAGAGCACCTTGGTTTTCTAATGCAGTTCTCATATGGTCAGAAGCCGCTGGATCCATAGCTGGTTGGATTATTCTGTCAAGGGCGTGGGGCAGAACGATATGAATCCAAGTGCGGATAATGACTGCATAGAGATGCGTGGGCGTGGTCGGAAGCGTCAGCGAGGGTCGAATGCTGTGAGTCCGTCAGCGTCAAAAACAAAAGCACGAAGCGAGAGCCGTAGTCAAAGGGAGAGCGCGAGATCAAAACCGGGAAAACAAGCAGCGAGGCAAAACGAAACAAAAACGGCGAGAGACGGGAGCCGTAAATCAAAGGGGGAAGCGTGGGTCAAAACCGGGAGATCAAAAGGGCAGGCGAACAATCCAAATCGGCAGGCAAAGAATCGAGAACGAGAAAAAACAAAGCGAGGTCGTAACGTGAAAGACAATCAAAGAAAACGCGGGAGAATCGAGGTTGAAACACACACACACACACACACACACACACACAATAATCCAGCGATCTTAGCAGCGCGCAGCGCGTGCTTAAATCACTGGAATAATCAGCGAGGGGATGAGAAACAGGTGCGTAGACGGGGCGGAAACGGGGGCGTGGGAGAGGATGCATGACAGGCTGGGGAAACTGACAGCGTGGGGAAAAAAAAAGATAGACAAACGGGCAGTGGAAAAGACGTGACACATGACAATTCCAGACCTTATGTTTCTGGCACTAGACATAAGGCAACCTACTACCTAGTTACACTTGTGCCTTAGATCGCCAGAACTACAGTATCTATGCAAGTCAACACAACTTAGCAAAAAAAAACAATCTTCCCATGATCTTCAGCTGATTTGACCACTTTAATTCAATTCAATTCGCTCACTCATCTTCTATACTGCTTTATCCTGTATTAAGGGTCGCGGGGGACCTGGAGCCTATCCCAGGAGACTTGGGACACATGGCGGGGTACACCCTGGACTGGGTGCAAAACCATCCCAGGGCACACACATACACATACTCATTCACACACTACAGGCAATTTGGGAATGGCAGTTAGACTAATCTGCAGGGCTTTGGACTGTGGGAGGAAACTGGAGGAAACCCACAAAGCACGGGGAGAACATGCAAACTCCATGCACACAGAAACGGGAATCAAACCTGGCCGGGAATCAAACCCGGACCCTGGTGGTGCAATGCGCCAGTCCTATCCACTACACCACCGTTTCACGCTCAATTCATAATAATTTCTATTCGATTCAATTAAAATCAATAAATGTTACCTGTTTATCGCCTTTAACAATGAATATTGATGTAAAAATGTATAGATTTATAGTTTTATCAGTTTGTCCCTAATGAGCAAGCTGGAGGTGACAGTGGCAAGGAAATCCTCCCTGAGAAAGCATGAGAAGAAAACCTTAATGCAGTGGTTCTCAAACATGTTCTGTCATTCCCCACTTAAAGGGGTGAGCGAATTTTCAAGCCCCACTTGTCAACAAAATAATAACGAAATCGGCCAAGTTTACTGTTTTTATTTAAATATCAATTTCTAAACCAATAAGATCAAACAACACCAAGTTAAAAACAGATAAAATACGCATGCAATTGTTATAAAAGGCTTACATTGTCACTTATCTTTGCATAATTGACCCCATGTTTATTACCGTAGCTGCTCAGAAGAAGTTTATTTTATTTTTTATTTTATATAGCGCCTTTCAAGAGACTCAAGGTCGCTTTACAATAACAAAAATGCTTACACATAGAAAGAGACATTTGAAAAATGACAAAACAAAATATAGATAAACATGAAAACTGGTAGTGTTTATCTAACACATATTCAAAAGAGTGGAAAAACAGGACGAGAAAAGATATGTTTTAAGGTGGGTTTTGAAATTCTGTAATGAAGAAAGATCACGGATGTGTTTGGGAATAGAATTCCAGAGTGTGGGGGCAGAAATGCTAAATGCTCGTCCTCCAAATGATGCTAATCTATGACGAGAAATTACCAGTAGACCATCATCTGCAGATCGGAGTGTGCGAGCAGGGGAGTAAGTATGAATAAGATCTGAGATATATGGAGGGGCAAGACCATGGAGTGCTTTGAAGGTGATAAGGAGAATCTTGTATTGGATGCGGGAGCGAATGGGTAGCCAATGAAGTTTGTGTAGGATGGGAGTGATGTGTGAGGATTTCTTTGTATAAGTGAGGACTCTAGCAGCAGAGTTCTGAATGTATTGGAGCTTATTTAATGTTGTATTTGGTAGACCATAGAAAAGAGAATTACAGTAGTCGAGTCGAGAAGTAATGAAAGCGTGGACCAGTGTCTCAGCATCCTTGATGTCTAAGAAGGGTCGTAGACGAGCTATATTACGGAGGTGATAGAAGGCAGATTTAGTAAGTGAAGAAATGTGAGGTAGAAAGGAAAGATGGGAGTCAAAAGTTATACCCAGATTTTTAACGGTGGTGGAAGATCTAACCAAGGTCCCGGAAATGTTAACAGTATCAGTACAGAGAGCTGCAATGGTTTTAGGTGAACCAACAAGTAAAAAATCTGTTTTGTCAGTATTGAGCTTGAGAAGGTTACTAGTCATCCAAGCATTTATGTCATCAATACAATCAGAAACGGTGTTAGTGGGAAAGGGATGGTAGTGTCGAAAGCTGATATAGAGTTGAGTGTCGTCTGCATAACAGTGGAAATTGAAACCATGGCGGCGGATGATTTTACCTAGAGGAAGCATGTAGATGATGAACAGTAGTGGGCCAAGAACAGAACCCTGCGGAACACCATGAGAAACAGGAGCGGTAGAAGATTTAGATTGGTGGATAGTAATATAGTGTTGTCGGTCAGACAGATAAGAAGCGAACCAGGATAAGGCAGTTCCAGAAATACCAAGAGCAGAGAGTCGTGAGATGAGAATATTGTGAGAGATAGTATCAAATGCAGAAGAGAGGTCTAACAGAATCAAAATGCTAGCAGAGCCAGCATCAGAAGCCATAAGAAGGTCATTGACAACCTTAAGAAGCGCTGTCTCTGTACTGTGGTGAGGGCGAAAACCGGATTGGAAACATTCATACAGATTATGAGATGACAAATAGGACTGTAGTTGAACAGCAACAACTTTTTCAAGTATTTTGGAAAGTAGCGGAAGATTTGAAATTGGTCGGTAGTTGGCCATATCAGCCGGGTCAAGGCCAGGTTTCTTTAAGACTGGTGTGACAGCTGCAGTTTTTAATTCAAGAGGAACAACACCAGTGTTCAAGATTTTAGAAATGAGAAGTGAAATAGGCCGTGAAATAACAGGTGCAGAGTATTTAAGCAGGGACGTAGGGGCAGGATCAAGGTGACAGAAAGAAGGATTGACTTTACTGAGTAATTCGGAAATAAAAGCAGGAGTTGGAGGATCAAAATCAGTAAAAATACCAGTTGCAAAGTCCATGGGGAAGTCGTTTGAGTGAATAGGGGAGTATACTGTTGAAAAGAGAGAATGTATACGAGTTATTTTATTTTGGAAGTAAAGTAAGAATGACTCACAGAGATCTACAGAGTTGGTCATAGGAGGGACAGGAGGGCTAGTGAGTTTGTTAACTACAGAAAACAGTGTTTTAGGACGGGAGGATGCATTTGTGATCAGAGTAGAATAATAGCTGGATCGTGCATTATTTAAAGCTAATTTATATAGCTGAATGTGATCCTTGTATGCAAGAAGATGCACGGTCAAGCCAGTTTTCCTATAAAGGCGTATTAATTAATTAATTAATAAATAAATTGCTCAGCAATCATTTGTAGTTTTTTTGCACTGGCCAATTCTGTATGCAACTTTGAATGAAGCCATTTGTGCTTTGCTGTCCACTGATTCAGATGTTACCATGCGATTCTCCTGCACACACGGGTCTCTCTTCTGCCCCCACCATCACCACCATGAATCCAAGCTCAAGATGGGCTTCATTAGGGGTGGACGATATAACCAAAATCTTCTATCACGGTAGAAGCAAATTTCTACCTCAATAACAATATATATCACAATATGGCAATTTGTATCTGAAAATGCATAAATAAAAATTCAAACACAAAGAAACTGTTTTACATAATGTAATTTTATTTAAACTGTGAATTGCTGGGGTTTGCTGCATTTTTTTTACTTTACCATAATCGTTTGGATTTCAGATGATAGAAAAGGTTTGACGTGTTTCCACCACTTGTTAAAACAGTGCACTTGTGTACCTTGCAAATCACGTTTGTCTCATTCGTATCACTTTTCTTATACCCAAACCAATTCCACAACACAGACGATGCAGCTTTTTTCTTTACAATCTCCTCGTTCTTGGTTTCGTCACATGTAAGCAAACTCACTGCTGCTGCACCGTCTTCTTCCATTGTTGAAGTGTATGTGAAGCCAAACACATCAAAAGTGGGACGAAACCGTGGCACCCGATTGAACCAAATATCTGCGCAAATACAGGGCAGCGCGACTATCTGGTGATGATCTGGTTTATTCGCGCAGCCTGGTGGATCGTGCAACGCCGCTCAAATCACAAACCTGCGCGACCCACTGTGTTTTATTTAAAAACAATTTAAAATGTCAGGACTGTTTAATATTGTTTCCGCCTTGCCATGCCTGGTTTGGACGTGCGCATCCCAGCGGGGTAAAATGTATTTTGATGGTTGGCGCGGTCTATTTCTGCCCAGTCGGTCGCGCAGGTTTGTGATTTGACCAGCGCTGCTCAAGTTGGTCCGACGTTAAACCGTTATTGTTCTACTATGGTTCCACTTTTTCTCCCGGCCCCCAACTGATGTTATTTAAATTTACTTGCATTAATGATCCATTTATTAGTGTGTGATTGTTTAGTTTTGAGTGTACACTCATCATTATCAATAAAGAAAAGCATGAATTAGAATAGGTATTTTCCTATTATTTTCCACTAATTTCCTCCAGTTCATTGCGCCCCACCTGTCATGTCTGCATTGCCCACTAGTGGGGCGCGCCCCACACTTTGAGAACCACTGCCTTAATGGGAACCAGATCCAAACAGAAAACATCCTGTATCGAAAGTGTAGCTGTAAAGCAAATTATGCCTTTCAATTTAAAATAAAATCTATTTTGTTGAAGTTACCAACTTTTTCACTGATGGAGACCTTGTTACAAAACTGTTGGCAGCTTCATACCTACAGTAAGACTATTATTAAGTGCATCAGTGCATTCTCTTATAGGACAATAAAACAAGTGATCTCAAGAGAGATATAAATATTAGATCAGATTAAAATAAACACCCCAGCATTTTCTTAGATTTCTTTTTTTCACATCATCTTTAGATCTAGGGGCGGCACGGTGGTGTAGTGGTTAGCACTGTCGCCTTGCACCTCCAGGGTCTGGGTTCGATTCCCCGGCCAGGTTCGATTCCCGTCTCTGTGTGCATGGAGTTTGCATGTTCTCCCCGTGCTTGGTGGGTTTCCTCCGGGTACTCCGGTTTCCTCCCACAGTCCAAAGATATGCAGGTTAGGCTAACTGGCGTTCCCAAATTGCCCATAGTGTGTGATTGGGTGTGTGAGTGTGTGTATGTGTGTGTGCCCTGCGATGGATTGGCACCCTGTCCAGGGTGTACCCCGCCTAGTGCCCGAAGTCTCCTGGGATAGGCTCCAGGTCCCCCGCGACCCTGAACACAGGATTAAGCGGTATAGAAAATGAATGAATGAATGAATGAATCTTTAGATCTGGGAACGTTTTTTTTTTTTTTTTTGACTCCCACTCCCTGCTTGTCCTCTTTTCAAGGAGCTCTTTATAACACTTCTTTTCTCCTACTGAGCGACACAGTGATGAATGCAAACAGCTCTTTCTTTCTCTCTCTGACTTCCTCACTGGACATTCCTTTTTCGTTAGTAAAGAGGAAGCTGGTGGGTGATTTATTTGAGGGCTTGATATGTGTTAGCGGCGGCTGAATGTGACTGTCCGGCTGTGTAGAGAAAGTTGGAACAGGTGCATGTGGCTTGTTCTACTTTATCAAAGAAAGAAGAGGAAAAGACGTTGAATGGGCAACAACTTGGTTAAAAGATTGACACTTCTGGATTGGGAAAAGTGTGTTTTGATAACTCTGTTCTACATTCTATCCAACTGCCTGGGTGTTCTTCGGTTTTTCAGTTCAGCATGTGTATCCATCTTCATTTCCTTTCCATGACTCACTCCCTAAGATTCAATTTTTACTTAACAAAAAAGAGACAATAATCAATAAGGTGGTGTGATGTGGCCTGACGTGAAGCAGGGTTAATTTTCCCTCCCATAAGTGAATTATTCTACAATAACCTTATAACCTGAATTGTTTTATTTCTCATATACCGAAGCAAATTGATGCACCATCCATTTTTATTCCTTTATAGTTGCGTTAAATGCTGTAGAACATTTGTAAAAGAAGTTGATGTTGTAATATCTATAAACTAAAAATACCTCAGCAGGGTGTGACTTCTATTCTATCTTACATAGTATAATTATATAGGTACAGTAGGTACTGTTTTAATTAAACAGCTTTAAATGTAAATCTAATTTCTCACTTCAGTTGGCATTGCATGCATTTTAATCAGATTGAATATAAATTATGACAATATACTGTACACATAAACCACACCATATTGCAATATCACAACTATAGTATTATCTTCCCTACTTGTTGCCGCACACTTGAAACCACACAATTGTATATATTGTGCTTGAAAGCTGTAACTTCACAATCACCCCTCTCTGAAACTAAGGGGCGCCGAACCTGTTTCATCATCACAATGATCCTGTGAACAAAGCAAGATCTGTGAATACTCGGTTTGCCTAGGCTGGAGTGGAAGAACTCGGCCCCAGGACTCCTCAGCACTCCTCATCACTTCCTGACCTCACTAATGCTCTCGTGGCTGAATGGGAAATTTCTAGGCATGCCCCAAAATTGAGTGAAAAGGAGGTTATTATCGGAAATCTGCAACAAGCACATACAGTATGAAGGTGATGGCCAGGTCTCTGGAAATTTTAATCATATCATGTATCACACAACACAAAACAATCCCACTTTATTACTGTAATGGTGTCTTACACAGGCAAAAATAAATCACACATTAAAGGCAAACCATTTCCATTTCCATGTTATATTTCAATATAACCAATTAGAAGTCTAATACATCCATTTCTTTAAGCTACATTTCACTAATCACAAGACATCATCAATGGATTTAATGTCTTACATTATTTAAATCTGTAAAATAATTTTAAACAGTAAGTATGAATTTATCCTTTATAATAATTATTTAACTGTGATGAACTAACCTTAGTGCACCAGTTATATTCTAGTAAACATAGGCGTTTCCATGTTTTCCGGTGAAATGAGTACAGTCATTCGTAGTGTTACTGCCTGTGTTTCTTTTGTGTTTTCCGGGAGAAGTGATCACTGGGCCTTTGTGTAGACCGAGACAGTGTGGGATGAATCTTTCACACATTGCTTTCTGTCTTATTTTTTCCCATTAATAACAGGATTTTTTCAGAAGACAGGGATTTGAGTCAGGAAGTGATTTCATAGAGATTGCAAGGGTTGCTTGCAATCTCTCCATGCCCCAAACACACACACACACACACACACACACACACACACACACACACACACACACACACACAAACTTTACAGGTGTTCAAACCAATTTCTTTATTCAAACAAAAAATACTCAACTAAAATTTTAGTTTTATTATTTTTATATTGATATTACATTGATTGAGTATTTTAAACACGCACACACACACACACACACACACACACACACACACACACACACACACACACACACACACACACACATACAGTAGGCATGTGAGTGTGAGGTAACAGGTAATTAAACTGGCAGGTTACACGTAATGCTTTACATGTGTGGATTATTATCACATTTATTTATTGGTGTCTTTTTCAAGACAGAAAAAGAGAAAGAGAGCCAGATAGTAATTTAAAGGGAACCTATTATGACAAATTAACATAATAATTTTTAGACATTCAGGTCTACTGTCTCTGTGAACAGAAAAAAAAACCTTGACGAAACACATTTTTGCTGTTTGTCCTGTTTCTATTGAATTCATTTATTATTTTTACAGATACAATCAAGCGTTGAGCTGGCAGTCCCATGGCAAATACTGTAAGAAATAAAAGTTATATTAGAGTTCCCCTCACCCAATGTGTCGGATACTATCATATCCTCCCCTGGCCTCAGGCATCGGTGCCATGTTTAAAAACTACACTAAATAACACTCCTTGTGCCATTGGAGCAAATGGGGTTAAGGGCCTTGCTCAAGGGTGTTAACTGCATGGCCTCAGTAACCCAGCACTGTTTGAGCCACCACTACCCCTTATAATATCAATACCATAGGTTGTCCATTAACTGGGTATTTTATCAATCTTTAGCTCTTAAGAAGGACTAGGTTAGCCTGAAAACGTGTGAAAAATGCTTAATAAAATCCAGAACATGGGCATCTCTGATCCCAGTGCACTGATTGGCTAGGAAAATGCACTCCGTCAAAGGGGTGTTGGGGGCCAGTGTATTTTGAAGATACTGTGGAGCAGTGTGTTTGGAAAAAGAAGTGAACCAGAAAGAAAATCAAACATGTCAATGTGATGTTTAAAGTCATTAATAAAGTGACCAAGTCTGAGCTGCAGGGAGTGTCACAGTAATATGAACACACAGTATAGTGCTACGGCTAATATTAGCTCAGGCTGTGTCTATAAAATTATAGGCTTACGATATTTTAACTAATCTAACTTAGTCATTGCAGTTTGAATGGAACTGTTAATGGATCAAATGTTCAAAAGTTCAAATGTGTGTGTGTGTGTGTGAGAGAGAGAGAGAGAGAGAGAGAGAGCGAGAGAGAGAACTTGCAAGTCTATGAGTTGTATCCAGTAGTGAAACATTAACCTTCTCTCACTTCATCATGAGGGCAAAGGTCGTCTCAGTGGAGTCATTTTTATGTATGTGTGTGATGTCTGGACCATGACGCTTAACTCCGCCCCTCTAACTCGTTATCCACCTGGCATCCAGAGGTATTGCTATGACTACCGCTATTTGTTTAAATGGTTGCCAGGATAGCTGGAATTGGCGGTATATCATCTGGCCTGTGATTGGGTGGCAGGTGGCCAGGTGGGCGGGGCTGCTTTGTGTAATTAACATCATACATTTTAGCAGCTTTATTTCTTTGTGTAAGTCTCTTTTTCTTTCTCTCTCGGTGTGTCGGTGTGTGTGTGTGTGTGTGTGTGTGTACACACAAGTGATCCCAAACCTAAGGTAAGGTCCTCATGATCAGATAAGGTACAGAGAACCCCAAGGGACATCAGAACTTTATTTTTCAATATTTTAATAAGGTTGTGCATCCAGTAAATCCTTTCATGTAGCAGATTCTACAAAAAAAATCCTACTAGATTTACTAAAGGTTACATAACAAATACAGTTCATTGATAAATGCCAGTGAGAATTAAATGATACAATTCTTTTTGTTTTAAATTATGAAGAGAGATCAAAACAACACCAAGACTAAACCATATTTCCTTATATGAACCTGCACACAAACTTTTGAGGAATTTGAAACACTTTGCTTGGGTGAATACTACTGGAAATTATTCATAACTAAATATTTTTGTTACTTGTTTGATAAATAAGGGCCAATAATTCTGAAAGTAATTCATTAATGCTACAGTATGTCCCCACCTAAACTTATAACCAAATATGAACTTCTTCATGCCTACACCTAATCTTAACTTCAATATACTTCAGTCCATTTTGTTTGGCTCAGCATTTTCTTCTTATTATTATTTGTAAAGAATAACTCAGAGTACACACTAACTCTAGAATTCCTGTACTAAAGTAAAAGTTGATATACCCTAAATAAAAGTCCCAATTTACAGTATATTTGACCTTGGGTAAAGTACTCACCTTCAAATTTACATTAGTGCCAAAATTACTGAACTTGTTCATAATCATAGTTCATAGTAAATCATGACATACTGTAATACAAATGTCTGTCTGTCTCTCACTCTCTGCTTCCCACATGTGATTTTGCTCTTTCTTTCCTGTTTGAATCCATCTCCGGTTCTGATTTTAATCACCTGCTACATGATTGCGCATTTCATGGAGGGAAGGCAAATCATGCAATTTATTATTATATCATCCATTCAAATACTACTACATTAAACACACTACTGAGATTATGCAACACAACAGCATGCAGAAATGTAATGAAATAAAAAGTATATAACTCTCAGCACTGGAGCCCCCCAGGGTTGTGTTCTGAGCCCCCTGCTGTACTCTTTGTACACCCACGACTGCGTGGCCACTACCAACTCCACCTCCATCATCAAGTTTGCTGACGACACCGTCGTGGTCGGACTGATCACCAACAATGATGAGTCGGACTACCTAGAGGAGATTGGAAATCTGGAGAACTGGTGCCAGAGGAACAATCTCCTCCTGAACGTCAATAAGACAAAGGAGCTGATAGTGGACTTTAGTACAAAGCAGGAGAGGAACTACCAGACCCCCGTCATCAACAGGAGCCCAGTGGAGAGAGTGGACAGCTTCAGATACCTCGGTGTTCACATCACGCAGGACCTGTCATGGTCCTGTCACATCAACACCGTGGTGAAAAAAGCCCGGCAGCGTCTCTACCACCTCAGATGCTTGAGAGACTTTAGACTGCCCTCCAAGGTGCTCAGGAACTTCTACTCCTGCACCATAGAGAGCATCCTGACGGGAAACATCACGACCTGGTTCGGGAACAGCACCATGCAGGACAGACGAGCTCTACAGAGGGTGGTGCGATCAGCCGAGCGCATCATCCGCACTGAGCTCCCTGACCTGCTCTCGATCAAGCGGTGCTGGACTAAGGCCAGGAAGATCATGAAGGACCTCAGTCACCCCAGTAATGGACTGTTCTCTTTGCTGCGGTCTGGGAAGCGATTCCGCTCCCTAAAGGCCAACACAGAGAGGCTGGGGAGGAGCTTCTTCCCGCAGGCGATAAGGTCTCTCAATCACACCTCCACACAGGACTAATAACATCTTTTAAGCTCACAACACTGACTGGTCAATCATGGACACATTCATACACACTTGCACTAAATATTTATACATCTGGACAATTGCACATGTCACCTTTCATGCATATTTGCACAACCACTGACACTTTAATTCTATATACATATATACTCTATTTGCAATATTTTATTATGCCCTTATTGTACAGTAAATTTTACTAGTTAAAATTATTTCTTTAGTATTTCCTTTTTATTGATTATTTATTTTACGTACAAGCTTTTATTTTCTTTTTAAGGTCACTGGCGGTCGTATAAGCATTTCACTGCATATTATACTGTGTATGACTGTGTATGTGACAAATAAAATTTGAATTGAATTGAATTAAAAGACATAAATGTACTCAGTTACCTTCCACCTCGGACTAAATCAATATTTAATAGCTTGACATGTATTGCTATCCTAAAATGGGAATTTCCATACAGTAGTTCCCACACAGAGCTAAATTTATGACCACAAATGTACACAAAACACACAGACAGTATCCCGTAAGGAAGGCTCGCACAACTGTCAGTTCCTAGATTTCTCTTTGCTCTGGGAGTGTAAACAATAAAGCCTTTTTAATTCCCCTCCCTCCCATTTTACACTTCTTTCCATATTCTCTGGTACCGTTTAAGCTCATCCAGTCTGGAATACCAAAGGGAGAAGGCTAAATCCTGAAAGTGCGATCTCATAGACATTATTCTCAAACATGATCTCCGATGCCGTGCCAAATATGTGGGCTTTCAAATGCCTGGCCTCCAGTCGGCTCCCGTTAGATTACTCCTAATAATCCGAGCCTCTGTTTCATACTCAACTGCTGATGTGGATGACAAGACCAGAATGCGCGGTGTGTGTGTGTGTGAGAGAGAGAGAGTGAGAAATAGTGTGAGGGGAAAGAGTGAGAAAGCTTGCTAAATTGCTACTGTCTCAGATTTCATTGGGTGTTTGCTCTACTAGCCCAGAAATAGAAAAGAAGCAGAAAAGCTGAATGGAATTGGTTTATTTTTCTTAGCTACTGTCATCTCTCTCTCTCTCTCTCTCTCTCTCTTTCTCACATGTGTAAGTGTAACCTGACACCCTGTGCAATTACTGGCGACAATAACATCTCAATTTCACATGTTCGATCAAAGAAGAAACAAAACACAATACATTTTTTGCTGTAAACCTGAATTTATTTATTTATTTATTTATTATGAGCTGCTCGGCGTCCAAAAAGGTCATCCTTCCTTTTCTCTTTGCATCCAGTCACTGAACCACCATCCATTAATCACAAAAATAAATAACTTTTATTTTAGAGATTAAAATGCCTGCTCAAAGTATGCACTCTGCTTTGTTGCCCTTCCTCTCCATCACATTTTCGTCCTGCTCCTTTGTTCGTCTCTTTGCATTTCAGTTCGTCCATTCATCCATGCAACAGATGCGTTACAGCAACAAAGTTGAAAGATGCCCCAACCTGACCCCCACCCACACACACACACACACTCAAAGTTGCAATTTTTTAAAACCACAATGAACTCAAACATTCCTGGAATTTGGGTGCATCAACATGTATTACCACATAGGACCAATTTTATTTGTGAGAACTACACTTCATTGAACACACCTTGACCCCTGTTTTGGTTTCTTTATTTTTATTCAGTGGTCCGTCTTTGGAGAGAGAAAAAAAGAAAAGAAAACCAAGAATCCCCAAAACAAGGAATTAAGCTATTCTTGCCATAGTAGACCTTCATTAGTTAATAATCACTATCATTAAGCTACTTAATTGCACAATAAGTAAATTTTGATTGTAAAAAACAAAACAAAACAAAAAAAAAAACACCACAATTCTCCATGGCTTACTGACACCCAGATCCACATTTCATGATTTTTCCTATGAATTGCTATAAATTCACACAAACTTATGCTGAGTTAATGAGACTCATAGGATTAAATCGTAACGTACCATGGTGTGTCATGGTGACCCTAGTGATTATCCACTTGAAAGCATGAGCTACTGTAAGTATTTTATGAAAATACTTTTTGTGCTTTGCAGGTCCACCTTAGTTCTACCATGTGTTACAGAAGAACCTATGAATGGGCTGCACAATAAGCTATTTGTGCTATTGCAAAGACAGTGTGGTAAGGTGCGGTGTCACATGATGGCAAAGAGATTTAAGCTTCTGGATGGCATCATTTGGTTTAGCCAAACAGCTTGACAGCTAAATTTGACAAATGTTCTTTTATTCTGACAAATTAAAATAATCATAAAAATACTGTCTGCACCAAAACTTTAAATATTAAAACTGCTGCATGTCCTTCTTTTAGATGTTTTGAATGTCCTTGTTTTAGGCAACCTTCAGCCGGGAGCGTCTGCCTTACATAGCAAATCTCAATGCATTCAGAAAAGCCAATGATAGCCCAAGTAAAAAAAAAAAAAAGAAAGTATGCTACACATATTAAATCCAATCATATTTAAGTATGCTTGCAGCAGACTAATGACTAGTATACTTGAAGTTTGTGCAAATTAAATCTGTTGAACTCATGAATAAAATCTGCCTCATACAGTAATTACTGATGTAATGTTTTTCAAAAACATGTTATAGTGTAGAAAATGCATTTAGCATTTGTAAATTATCCTAAACACCTTTATTGTACTGGTAACACATTTGGAATACTGTAGTATAAAAGGTTTTATGTACTGTATGATACAGTATAATAAAGTATATTTGTATTAACCACAAAGTGTACTTTTTTAGTACTGTATTTGACCAGAAGTACTGTATAACAGCACGCTACTGCTGCAATAAGAATATACTCATAGTATATTAATCATGTATTTGTAATACAGGAAAAATAGCTGTAATGTACTTATAATACATTAAATATATACTTACATTTCATTAATTACTGTCAGGTACGTTAGTACAAACACAGCCATATATTTTAAGTGTACTAAAGTATACTTAAAGTTGTTCCACTTTAGCACAAAAAAGTATACTTAATACACTTAAAATTGTGCTTTTGTACAATTTAATTACAACTTACTGTAAATACACTTAGTACAAAATTAGTTGTTCCAAAATAGCAAACTTCAAGTATACTAGTCATTAGTCTGCTGCAAGTACATTTAAGTATGCTTTGGCACGCTAGGATTTAATATACTGTACTTAGCATACTTTTTTTTTTAACTTGGGTACAAAAAAGCACTACTATAGTTTATTTCTGTTCAACAAAATGTGTTCACAAACACACAAACTAAAATATAAACTGTTGTCTGAACACAGACAGACATTAGTATTAGAATCTACAGGTACAGTATTAGTTTAAACCTGGTGTGTTGATTCTGTTACACAGAGACTGAAAACAGGCCGAGAGCTACGGAGCCATTATACCACAAGCAAAGTACATAACACATTAACAACAACACATTAGACAATACAAACTACAGATTAAAGTATGTACTTAATTACAAATTACCTAACAAAAAATTTACCTTATACCGATGAAAATAAAATAATAATGATACAAACTAATGCATGCAATGATGCAGCTTCCAGCCGTTAATTCAGACTAGATGTGGAGAACTGGGGAGCCAATCAGGAAACAGACAGTCCGTATCTGCCGGCCTCTAGTCTCTGATTGGCTGGAATAGTTGCAGAATTATAGTGCTGCTGCAATTTGTACAAGTGTCGCTTTATGACAGTGAGCGCACAGAAGAGTGAGAGGGTAACTCAGATAAAAATTTATTATCTTGAATGGGCAAAAGTGATTTTCACCGCACAAAACCATGCGTAGGAGAGAGAGATTCAGCGTGCAAAAACGAGTCTAAAAGCACGCACAAGATAGTAGTGCACTAAATATAAGTATATATGAATACTGTAAGTACATTTAAATTTAACTGATAATATACTGAGACTACCGTATATAAAAAATTTTTATTCTAATATATACTTTCTGTACATTTGTACAATTATTATTTCGAGCATATTTTTTTTACAAATATATGAAAAATACATTGAAAAACAAGTTTAAATAAGTATACTTTGGAAATTAGACCAACCTTTCACTTAAAATACATTTTCCAATAATATATTTTTGGAAACTGTACTATAATACAATTATTTTGAAGTATACTTAAAGTTTAATTCCAAAATTTAGTAAAAGCATGATGTACTTTTTATATATAAACTGATGGTACAACTTTTTGTTAGTATATTTGCAGTGTACTATCGAGGATTTCAATATATTCGTAATACACTAAAGTGTTTTTTTTTCCCACTGGGGAGCACTTCTTTCTTTGCAAATCAGCATCTGCTGTGAGTGAACTAAATGCTTTCAATGCATTTTTGGAGAATGTTGCACCCGAGAAAAAAAGGATTTAATCACTGTTTTACTTCCAAATTATATATCTTATTTCCCTCTTGCTTCTGCAAACATAAGCACTTGCTGAATTTGGGAGCCATGGTGCATTAACTTTAAAATTTCTGAAAAAAAAATCAAGCAGAGAGATATTGTCACAACACTCAAGAGACATACAGTACACTCCTTCTATACAGAAATTGTTTGCCAAATTCCTGGGATTGTGACATCTGGGTCTGCCATGTTCTTCACTAGAATTTTGGAACTTTGCTATAACCTTAGGGGACCACACACATACAGTACAGTGTATGCAGTTGGGCAATGCATGACTAGACGTTATACGGTGCATACCTGTACTACAATAGGCTGCTGTCATCAACTACTGACATGAAACTGAAACTTGTAAAAAGAAGAAACGGATTATGAATTGTAAACTGTAAAAAGGTTTTGCATCATGTATAATGTTTCTCAGGATTGTCAACAATAAAAAAGGAGTTTCTAAATTTCTTGTTTCAATTTGCCACCAAATGACAATCAAAGCATGAGTTTGGTATATTTTTTTAAACAAAAATCATTTAACGTATTACTAAAAGTTTTAGTAAAATTTTTAACAGTACGAATTTTTTTATTTATTTTTTTATTCATTGTGACAAAACTGTGCGAGATGGAGTTATAGAGTTTTGAAAAATCATACAAAATTTACTCTGATAAAACAAAAATATAATATTTTGGCATTTGTGATTTTTGACTTAAAAAAACATGCACAAAATAACATTCAAATGTTATATTATTATTATATATTATTCAAAATATTAGTTTGCAATATGTCTTGCTTCATTTGGAGGGTTGGGACTTATTCTAAACAATGTAAAAGTGGAGTTATCTTATTTTGCTTTAAAACTCTTCATAAACAGCATAATTCAATAAAAAATCAAAAGTGTATGTTTTGCCATGAATAGTCATCTTGATTAGATTTCACTTTCTGAACTAATAGATGAGGAGACCATACGAAGGTTCTAAGAACGAATTCCAGGTTCCAGAATGTCACATTGTGTGTGTGTGTGTGTGTGTGTGTGTGTGTGTGTGTACCAGCACATTGATTTAAATCCTATTCTTGCCCACTATACAAGATTTCTCTCTCTCTCACACACACAAACACGCACACATGCAGACATCTCTCAGTTCTGAACAGCTTTCTCTGTAACTATAAACTATATATCCAGCATGGGTGAGTCGACAGTGACCACAAATCAATGCAATGCAGGCAACAGAATTGAGGACATGATGAAAGAAAATTGAAAATTATCATTTATTCATCTTATCTACCTCCTCTACACGACTTTAGCCCCCCATCGCCCCCCCCCCACCTCTCCCCTTTTCCTTGAACCAAACTGCATCTCATAAATTCACCTTTAAATTGAACATGACACTTTAATGCATGGCCTGGCTTATCTAAACTTCATGTTAACATGACTTCATATTAGATTTGACTTCAAACATATATCTGCAGTTGATGTTTTCCAGGTGGATGTGTGCGTACGTGTGTGTTTGCGCGTGTGTGTATGCGTGTGTGTGAGCAACGCAGAGAGTCGCACACAGAAGGCTGTGTTTGGTCTTGTCACCGTCTCTGGAGACCTGTTTGTGCTCAGAAGGTCGCTGACAGATACACTGTGCTTGATTAAAGAGCTTGTGTGCATGAGTTCTGGTCTGCATGTTGGTTTGTGTGTATGTGTCTATCCATGACTTATTCTCTCCTCTAATCCTGCATTATCGTTCAAGTCTACATGAACTTATGATTTTGCATGACTAATGTACAAAATTAATTGAATAACAGCTTGTGTGTGTGTGTGTGTGTGTGTGTGTGTGTGTGTGTGTGTGTGTGTGTGTGTGTGTGTGAAGCAGATCTTTGTCTCCACAACACCTGTTAGTCTCTGAAAGCAGAAGTAATAGCAGCTTTCACAACATTATGTTTACTACCTGTTGCATGTCCAACACTTGGAATTTCCTTCCTCTCTCTCTCTCTCTCTCTCTGTCTCTATCTCTCAGTCTCTCTCTCTGTCTCTCTCTCTCTCTCTCTCTCTGTCTTTCTCTCTATCTCTCTCAGTCTCTCTCTCTCTCTCTGTCTTTCTCTCTCTCTCTCTCTCTCTTTCTGTCTCTATCTCTCAGTCTCTCTCTCTCTCTCTCTGTCTCTCTCTCTCTCTCTGTCTCTCTCTCTCTCTCTGTCTCTCTCTCTCTCTGTCTCTCTCTCTCTCTCTCTCTGTCTCTCTCTCTCTCTCTTTGCATGCTGTCCTTAAAGTAATTTTTCAGGAGAAGTCACTGAGAGGCCAAGCGAAACTCCAATGAGTTATTAGCAAAAATGCCAGAAAGGGGCACAAAAGGAAAACGAGAGATAAGATGCAGTAAAATGCTGAAAGAGAAAAACAGAGATTGAAAAAGAGAGCGAGACAGCAGCTGTTTAAATAGGTGTGTGTTTGACCTCGACCTGCCGAAAAGATTTGAGCTGATTTATCATGGAACTAAAAAAAGAACGAAGAAAAAAATGCTTGTGAAGGAAACATTTACACGGTTTTACTATTTCTACTATTTACACATTTAAAAGAAATAATTTCTCAGACACTGACTACAAAGGACTGCTTCCTGTTGTGGCTTCTGCACGCTGACCTTATCTTGCAAAACCCACATCTGAGAGATGAAGGAAAAGTGTTTTAAACGTGTGAATCTTTTACCTTCTGCTTACAGTACCTACAGGCATATCACCTGCACTTGTCTTGTGGTCCAATCTCATGCGAAATTCCAGGCTGTATTCCCACCACTCGTCCACTGTTCCTGGAAACACAATCCGTATCCATTGCAACCTTGACCAAGATAAAGCGGTTACCTAAATAAAATGGTCTAATTGCACCCATCTGCAGTAGGTTCGCTGGTCTTACCCCAACTACAGTACATCTATAACACACACATGCACACGCACACGCACACACACACACACACACGCACACACACACACACACACATTTCCCAGTATGGTCTCTTTGGTGCACACGTGTTTAATGGTCAATCGACAGGGTGGGTGAAAATTAACTGTGCAGTATTTAATGGCAATAGAACTGCTAGTATCACTGGAGCACCACCTCATGGTGCACCACCACATTCTGCTCTAATCATGCATGCAGATGACGAGCATTTCATGAATAGCATCCCAGATGTCCTCGATGTGATTTTTGTCTGTGGGTCTTCGCAATGGACGTGGTGTCCAGAACAAGGCCTCACACACTGGAGGACTTGGAGGCATGGATTCAGGAGGTTCTCAGCAATATTACAAAAGACTTCCTTGCCCTGATCATTTGAGGAAACTGGTTGACACCACCAGTGCCTACGCTGAAATTTGCTTTCATTTTCCTATGTAATAAAGTACTTGTAAAGTGTTAATGAAGGACTTTATTAACTATTTTAAATGATAATTACTTTTTACACACCCTGTGCATTACTGTGTTCAACTGTGGTTATAGTTTGGGTGTACTGGTTGAAATAATTATATATAGATACAAGTATAGACCAGTGGCGGCTGCTAGCTGTTGAAACAGGGGAAGCTACCTGGCTAGTTTCCCCTTCCACAAGCTACTTTAATTATGTGAACGAACTAACTTTACAATGCTGAAACATGGAGCAAAGTCAAAAACGCTATAATATGTTTTTTTTTTATTTAATGAATGATTTGTACAAACAAAAATGGTTTATATCACCAGCAAACAATACAGAGTGCAGCAGTTTGTCGTACCACCTCACTTCACCTGGTAATCGGCATGGGACTGAACTCGAATCTCTGTAGCGCTGATGTATACTTAAGACATGCTATCAATCAAAAAAGGGATTCCGTCCTTTAAACAGCTCCTCCAATCATCATGCAGCAGCCCAGCGTCCTGGCCCGCCCACTGCTCCATTCACTCCCAGAGAAGCTGAGCTTCCCTGGAAGTGACGATTTTGATGCATTTATTCAATTACCGTCCAGCTTTTCTGCAGTGAATAAAGCTAGTCTGTGCTTCGCCATAGAGCTCCAGTGAAGCTGGGCTTCAGGAGGGTTTAACGTGCTGTGCTGCACGGAAACGTATGAAAAGAAAATTGCCTCAAACAATCAACAATAAATACCTGATTCAGAACGAGCTAGTCATGAAGTTGAACGCGTTCTAGCACACTTTTATTAAAAGCAATATAAATACGACATATATGAGCATTTATTTTCTGACATAGTAGACGAAGCTGAGCTTCCCTTGTAGTCTTAGAGCAGCCGCCACTGGTATAGACAGTGGAAACGAGTTTCCTCAGCTGGGTTGCTCGACATACTCAAGGTTGCTGGACACCAATTACTCTGTAATAGAATAAGGAGCTGGAATCAAATATAGAAACAGTTGTACATGAGAATGGAATTAGATCGCTGTTTAGACAGGACATCATCAGGGCAGTCGGCCTCCTCTGAAATCTCGGTGTGCATGTGCAGTCTGATCATCTGTCCTACACAGCCATAATTGATGAAGTAGGAAGGCATGCAAGAGTGTCACTCAACATTTTACCTGAAAAATCAATAATGTTAGGAATAGCAGAAAAGTTAGTGTTCTTGTTTCGTTCCCTTGTGTAAATGACGACAAGTGGGTGTACTGTATCAGAGGGTGTAAATACGGAAGTGTGCCAGAGCACGGTGCACAAAAAACAATGTCAATGCTGGCCAGCAGAGAGGGTAATGAGGGGGGCTGAGCATGGTAACTGAACACTGTTATCTGAAACATGTAATATGCTTACATGTTACACCTAAGCGTGTGCCAATTTGGTCTATTTGGTGATTCAGATGGGTTCCCAACAGAGCTGCATCAGGTATATGCCAATGGATGAACGAGCTGGAGCAGGCACTGGGACACTGGAAAGATTATTTCAGTTGGCTTGGGCTGACCTTCTTAGCTAGTTGCCATAATTATGTTTGTTTTGAGTCATGATATCGTGCTGGTATTACCAAGGAACAGAACCAAAGTTAGACAGGATAGTACAAAGTCTATGATAAGTATCTTCATATGGGCCACTTGTTACTCTTCAGGCAAGCATCAATAGTGTGAACTATTGTGTAATATGTTCTCTTTTAGGTGTTAATGACCAGACAAACTGAACATCAGAGGTTTACTGGTTGAGATATGAGCCAATGACTGACCACATGTGGAGTTGTGTTTATTCCTACAAGTATTGTCTGATCTCTTCTGGATCAAAGATCAGGATGTGGACGTGTAAAGACAAGCACCACCAATGATTGATGAACCAAGCTTGACACTGATGCTTTGTTGGATCATAAGACTTGCTGTGTGTTTCAATAAGGTCTACTTTGAAAAGCGAGTGTCCTTTGAAGTTGCATTGATGTCAGGATCAGTGTAGAAACTAGAGAAGTGAAGTACTGATTGATTGCAAGACCTACAAGTATGTTAAACTAATTACAGTACACTACTGACCACAAAAATTAAAAATTTAAAAAGGTGCATTTTGCATTTACAGTATTTGCTGGTCAAGCTGTTGTATTCATAAGATATATTGTGACAAAGGGAAAATGGATAATCGAAAAGGATCGAGTTGGTTCTGTCTCTTTTTTTTATTTATTTTTAGAATTGGCCTTCTTTTAAACAAATTTTCTAAAAAGTAATTGTCAGCTTGGGCAAGCCGTTCAGCTGGAACTGGAACGCTGCTCCAGATGTGTTTGATTTTGGATGATCATCCAGGTAATGTGAATTATATACTTGCAGTATAATGAAACAGAAATATGTACAGTCAAGGCTTAGCTTAAACCGTGTGCTCTAAACAGCTTTAGCATGAAGGGTGTACTTTAGGGAACCAAACTGCTGCCGAGTCATTTTTTTTAGTGCGTGTGATAGATGAGTGGTTCTATGCAATAACTATATATTACATTCGTAAATGTCGTATCCAATTAGTAAATGTACAGTGAAAGTACAGAATGTAAAACTCATAGTTAATGTGGTTTGCTTGGCTCATTAATGTTTAGAGAGGAATTACAGTATGATCCATGGTTATTCTCCTAGGATCTAAGGCTTGATCAGTGTGATGAAAGTAGAAAACTCTAAGAGTTTATAGAGAAACAAGTAAAAATCTTCTCAGCAAAAGAGACGGTAAAACCAGCAGACACTGAAATACCGCATTATGCAGAAAGCTGATTATGGTTCATTACGTGATTAAAGTCCTCTCACGTTCTCCTTCTTTTCTTTCTGTCATCAGATCAGCCGATGTAAACCCCACCTCTTAGGTGCTAAGCTGTTTTATACCTCCTTTTAAATTTAACGTCCCATCCACCCCAGCCTTTTTTTTTTATTTACTTGAAATGTATTCACCTCGATCTTGGCCGATCATCTCATATATTTTTTTAACTAGATCGATTTCTTGCATTAGGCTTTCATTGGTCGATTCACACCGGTGGATATCTGCCAAGCTTTTCTCATCCGACTTTATCTGACCTTCTTTAACTTTATAGATTTTCTCGTATTTTGGCCAGCAGTCATCAGCTTACCTCACCTTTTTTGTTTCAGACTTCTTTTCAGACTCTCTCCATTCTTTGACGCATTAGTGAGGGATAAGTACTGCACAATGAATAGCTTACTTGTTTATTGAAAGAAAGCTGTACAGCAGGCATCAAATATATGCACAAGTGACAATGTGTGTCCTCACTGCAGTCTATTATCACTATCAGTGATTTATAGAGCATGGGCAATGTTGTCTCATGATTTCCGTTGCTCCGGTCATCTTGACAGTCCTACCTACAGTATGCCTCACGCTCCACAGGCTACCCTGCCTAGTACTTGTGCTGATTTCTGCAAATTTAGGCCTGTCTAAGCTATAAATCGTCTAGACAGCCATAAAACAATATATACTTTTAATTAAATGCATGTGCAATGTTCCAGAGTTGATATCCCATCCTGTATCAACTAGAAACGGCTGTATGTAAAATGCGTGTTCAGTCTCAGATTTAAGACATTTAATTCTTATTCTTATTATTATATTATTCTTATCTTAAGATAATTAATTCTGTCCACAAAGAATAACCATATTCAAAAATAACCATGTTTAAAACAGTCTTGCTGTTTGTTTTGAACATCTAATACTTCATCTTTTTTTGTTGTTTTTTTATACATATACTGTATATTTCAAGATGGCATGGTGGCTTAGTCGCATTACACCTCCAGAGTCCGGGTTTGAATCCCGCCTCAGGGTCTGTGTGCATTGAGTTTGCATGTTTACCCCATGCTGGGTTTCCCAAATTGCCCACAGTGAGTGTGTGTGTGTGTGTGTGTGTGTGTGTGAAGAGTGATTACATTAACTTGCGCTTGACCACCAATTGGGCGCGATCAACAAAGTTACAGTACTAATTAATGAATTACCAAAACTATAAGTCAGATTGATATCTTTCTCCATAATAGATTTGCCATGCCCTGTAAGAGCAATAAGACTTCCTCCACCTGTGGGTGGAAGACCAGGACATTTTCCATACTTGAAGAAGAACATCATGGATGTCATATTTTTTTCATGGACACAGCATGTCACATAACATTACTACAGTAATACCATACGTTATTATGTCCCAATGTTAAGAATAAACATAGTAATGTTGAACCAGACACAAATATAAAATATATAAAATAAAGGATAAGAGCCAAGCCAAGCTATGGTATAACAACAACAAATTCTTAGACTATCCAGCTGATAAGACCTCGGCTGAAACAAAACAACTTGAGTTGAAGGCAAGTGGGTGTGCTGATCTCCTATGCAGAGTGAAATTCCTATTCTTCAGTATTTGTGTAGTGCTCAGAAAAGAAAGCACACATCTTTAACAGTAGCTAGTCAGCTAACATTAGATAGTAAATAGTATCGCAACTGTTCCAAGTGGTTTCACCTAATCCTCGGTAACTATGTACCAAGAATGCTTGGTAATCCTTCGTTCAGTGTAGAGAAAGAATGACTCTGCAAAAGCTGTGTTGTCAATCCTTTTCATGGGAAAGTACCGAATGCATAATGGAGTTGCTAGAAGTCGGCACATAATCTTCTAGACTAGGTTGCATGTTCATTGCACTGTTGTGATCTCTAGCATATAAAAACGTGTTCCTGTGAATAAGGAAGAATTTCTAAAGGCATTTACTGTAGAACTCAATACAATTTCAAAAAATATACAGTGGTGTGAAAAACTATTTGCCCCCCTCCTGATTTCTTATTCTTTTGCATGTTTGTCACACAAAATGTTTCTGATCATCAAACACATTTAACTATTAGTCAAAGATAACACAAGTAAACACAAAATGCAGTTTTTAAATGAGGGGTTTTATTATTTAGGGAGAAAAAAAATCCAAACCTACATGGCCCTGTGTGAAAAAGTAATTGCCCCCTGAACCTAATAACTGGTTGGGCCACCCTTAGCAGCAATAACTGCAATCAAGCGTTTGCGATAACTTGCAACGAGTCTTTTACAGCGCTCTGGAGGAATTTTGGCCCACTCATCTTTGCAGAATTGTTGTAATTCAGCTTTATTTGAGGGTTTTCTAGCATGAACCGCCTTTTTAAGGTCATGCCACAACATCTCAATAGGATTCAGGTCAGGACTTTGACTAGGCCACTCCAAAGTCTTCATTTTGTTTTTCTTCAGCCATTCAGAGATGGATTTGCTGGTGTGTTTTGGGTCATTGTCCTGCTGCAGCACCCAAGATCGCTTCAGCTTGAGTTGACGAACAGATGGCCGGACATTCTCCTTCAGGATTTTTTGGTAGACAGTAGAATTCATGGTTCCATCTATCACAGCAAGCCTTCCAGGTCCTGAAGCAGCAAAACAACCCCAGACCATCACACTACCACCACCATATTTTACTGTTGGTATGATGTTCTTTTTCTGAAATGCTGTGTTACTTTTACGCCAGATGTAACGGGACACGCACCTTCCAAAAAGTTCAACTTTTGTCTTGTCGGTCCACAAGGTATTTTCCCAAAAGTCTTGGCAATCATTGAGATGTTTTTTAGAAAAATTGAGACAAGCCTTAATGTTCTTTTTGCTTAAAAGTGGTTTGCGCCTTGGAAATCTGCCATGCAGGCCGTTTTTGCCCAGTCTCTTTCTTATGGTGGAGTCGTGAACACTGACCTTAATTGAGGCAAGTGAGGCCTGCAGTTCTTTAGATGTTGTCCTGGGGTCTTTTGTGGCCTCTCGGATGAGTTGTCTCTGCGCTCTTGGGGTAATTTTGGTCAGCCGGCCACTCCTGGGAAGGTTCACCACTGTTCCATGTTTTTGCCATTTGTGGATAATGGCTCTCACTGTGGTTCGCTGGAGTCCCAAAGCTTTAGAAATGGCTTTATAACCTTTACCAGACTGATAGATCTCAATTACTTTTGTTCCTGAGTTTCTTTGGATCTTGGCATGATGTCTAGCTTTTGAGGTGCTTTTGGTCTACTTCTCTGTGTCAGGTAGCTCCTATTTAAGTGATTTCTTGATTGAAACAGGTGTGGCAGTAATCAGGCCTGGGGGTGACTACAGAAATTGAACTCAAGTGTGATAAACCACAGTTAAGTTATTTTTTAACAAGGGGGGCAATCACTTTTTCACACAGGGCCATGTAGATTTGGAGTTTTTTGTCTCCCTTAATAACGTAAACCTTCATTTAAAAACTGCATTTTGTGTTCAATTATGTTATCTTTGACTAATAGTTAACGGTTTTTGATGAGCAGAAACATTTAAGTGTGACAAACATGCAAAAGAATAAGAAATCAGGAGGGGGCAAATAGTTTTTCACACCACTGTATATCTTATATAAGGTTTTTGGTCATGACTATGTTTTTAAAGAAGTATTCAAACTAACAATATACTGTACATACTACAAAATACTAGTATTTCTAACAAAAATGCAAGCAAAACGAATCAATGCTTTTGCAGGTATGGAGACAAATCGACACAAATAGAAAGAGTTTTGTATTAAATAACCCATTTTAATAACTTGAAAAAATGGCAAAGAAAAGTTTTACACAATAAACACAGAGGTCAGTTGAGACAAATGGTGATGTTGTTGGGTGACAATAATGATCTGTGATTTGCTGTGTGGGGACAAATTCAAAGTATATTTATCACATAGACATCCGTACACTAAAAAAAATCTCTTTGATGAAATAAATTGCAGCAGAGAGCACAATTGAATTACAAGTAGAATTTTCCAACATAAGTAATATAAGAATATAAATTTTTACTATATGTAATTATAAATTATAAATGACCAGGCAGAAAATGTACATTATTTAAAAATGTAAAAATTTAAATTAAAATAGTATTAAAATAAAAGGGTATAAATTATGCTGTGGTATTAATGATATTTGGGAATGAAATACACTGTAAAAAATCTTATGTGCTATCTACTTAAAAAAAATATGGTAACAAAATTGCACGTAATATTTTTAAGCAGTTTTTAAGGCTTGATTTTTTTTTTTGTGGAATTTACTTGAATAAATCATGTAAAAAAATCCAAAATTATATAGCCAGACGTATATTATTTTTAAGTATTTACTGCTTGATTTTATCCCCTAGCAGAATCTACTTAAATAAATCATGTAAAATATCCTAAATTAGTTAGCCAGATACATGATGATTTTAACATTATTAGTGGAATAATCTTTTTTAGTTTAAGCAGATAAAACAAAAGGTACTCATTATTCCCCAGTCCTGACAGTATACATCGGCCATGATGAACCCAGCGGATTTGGAACAACTCAGAGAGGCACTTTAACAACAAGGAGCCCTGCTAGGGTCCCACCAGCAAAGCATCAAACAAGTCACTCAAACACTCTCCTCCATCTCCTCACTGGAACAACTCATATCTAAATCCCCTCCTACAACTTCGCCCACCATTTGCCAAGAGCCAAACCTCCCGCATCCACCGCCATACAATGGCACACCTGGCACACCTCCTTTGTCTCTCAGTGTTCCCTTTTTCTGGAGCTCCAAGCATCTTTTTTTTCCACGGAGCGATCTAGAGTGGCATTCATGATCACACTCCTAACCGACCGGGCACGCTAGTGGGAAACTGCTGTTTGTGATGCCAACGACCTATGTTGTTCTACTTTCAAGATGTTCACAGAGGAGATTAAAAGGGTGTTCGACCGCTCCAACTCTGGCAGGGACGCCGCCAGGGAACTACTGGAGCTCCGCCAAGACCCTCGCTCTGCTTACGATTATGCAATTGAGTTCCGCACACTGGCTGCATCCACAAAGTGGGACACCCAGGCGCTCTATGATGCCTTCCTTCACGGCCTTTCTGAGGAAATCAAGGATCGCCTGCTCATCCAGGAGCTGCCCAGTGATCTAAATGGTCTCATGGAGTTAGCAGGACGTACAGACGCTCGGTTATCTCGCAGACACCACACTCAACCTCCACCCTCGCCCAGACCCAGGTCCTCCGCCCCACATCGGCTGCATACATACCCTCTTTCTCCATCAACTTCTAGGTCTGACCCTGAACCCATGAAAGTGAATCGAACCCGCATCTCTCCAGTGAAGACTCCAGTCTGGTTCCTGTCTTTATTGTGGACAGCCCGGTCACTACCGCCTCCAATGCCCATTAAAAAGCCAGACTCCTCCAGTTAAACTGGGAACGCTGGAGGGGCCGGGCCGTGACCTTTCCCCTAACTCATGCTCACATCTGCCAGCCATCATTATAACCCATGGCAAACCTCACATGGTTTCTGCTCTAATCGAATCTCATTTCTGCATCAAAGGTGAAGGACCTAAATCTTTCAACAACCCTCCTTGACAGTCCATTTGCCGTTCGGGCCCTTGATGGAGCCCCTCTGCCTGCCATTACCCATCGTACCATGGGTAATCATACCGAAGATCTTCCCTTCCTAGTCATGCACCACGCCCATGCACCCCTCGTCCTTGGACGACCCTGGCTTACCCGTCACAATCCCTACATTGACTGGAGAAAGAATACTATCCAGGAATGGAGCCCTTCATGTCTGTCATCCTGTCTCAAGTCAGCCCGTTGCCCACCTGCTACAGATTCCACCGACAAGGACTTCCCTGACATGTCAACTGTTCCTCCTGAATACACAGATCTCAAACTGGTTTCCAGCAAGTCACGAGCCCTCTCGCTACCACCTCATAGACCCTATGATTGTGCTATTGATCTCCTCCCAGGCACCACTCCTCCCAGGGGGAGGCTACATTCGCTCTCTTCAAAGGAAAGAGAGGTTATGGACAAATATATTTCTGAGTCTCTTGCTGCTGGGATCATTCGCCCGTCTTCATCTCCTGCTGTCAATGGCATTTGATCTTCTACAAGGAGCCAATTTCTTTACAAAGCTTGACCTACGCAACGCCTATCACTTAGTCAGAATCAAGGAGGGAGACAAGTGGAAGACAGCATTTAACACTCCATCCGGTCATCACGAATACCTGGTAGTGCCGTTCGGTCTAGCCAATGCTCCAGCTGTTTTTCAGTCGTTGGTCAACAATGTGCTCAGGGACTTTCTTAACATCTTTGTGTTTGTCTACTTGGACGAAATCTTAATTTTCTCTCGGTCCCTAGAAGACCACAGATCGCACGTCTGCCAAGTCCTCCCGAGACTCCTAGAGAATCAGCTGTATGTGAAAGCAGAAAAGTGTGAGTTTCACTCCCAGTCGACTACCTTCCTTGGTTTTATCATTGTCCCATCGAAGATCCAAATGGACCCAGCCAAGGTAAGGGCAGTGACCGTCTGGCCTAGGCCAGGGCCCCGAAAGGACCTTCAGCGCTTTCTTGGGTTTGCTAACTTTTACCGTAGGTTCATCAGGAACTACAGTTCGGTGGCTGCTCCACTCACTTCTCTAACATCCTCTAAAAACCCCTTTCAGTGGTCTAACCAGGCAGAAGAGGGCTTCTTCAAACTCAAGGACCGATTCACTTCAGCACCCATCCTTACACAGCCAGATCCCGCCCTCCAATTCATAGTGGAGGTTGACGCCTCGGACTCTGGGATAGGGGCCGTACTCTCTCAGAGGTCACCAGCTGATGGTAAAGTGCATCCTTGCTGCTTCTTCTCCCGTCGCCTCTCTGTTCCCGAGAGAAATTATGGGATAGGTGACCGAGAGCTTCTGGCTATAAAACTAGCGTTAGAGGAGTGGAGACACTGGCTTGAGGGGGCCGACATCCCGTTTCTCGTCTGGACGGACCGTAGAAATCTGGAGTACCTCAAGTCAGCGAAGCGTCTGAATTCTGGCCAAGCCAGATGGTCACTGTTTTTCTCCCGCTTTAATTTCTCCCTGTCCTACCGACCGGGTAATAAAAATACCAAGCCCGACGCCCTCTCACGTCAATTTTCCTCGGTTACAGATGATTCCCCCATATCAACCATTTTGCCACCCCACTGCCTTATTGGACATCGAGACTCTAGTCAAGCAGGCATTGAATCAGGATCCCGGCGCACCAGATGCACTGCCAGGCCGGCTCTTTGTTCCACCCACCGCATGCTCCCAGGTCTTAGAATGGGGCCATAACTCACGATTGGCCTGTCATCCTGGTGGGTCCCGGACTTTGGCACTCATTCGACAACGTTTTAAGTGGCCTTCCATCAGAGAAGATACACGCCAGTTTGTCACTGCCTGTGACACCTGCGCTCGGAACAAGACTAGTAATAAACCACCAGCAGGCCTTCTCAGACCGCTCCCGGTTCCCCATAGACCATCGTCTCATATCGCGTTGGACTTTGTCACAGGACTCCCAGAGTCCGAGGGTCACACCTGTGTCCTAACTGTCGTAGACCGCTTCTCTAAGGCCGCTCACTTTGTTCCCCTACCCAAGCTCCCCTCAGCCAAGGAGACGGCTGAGCTGCTCATCCGCCATGTCTTTCGCCTCCACGGCCTGCCCACAGACATCGTCTCTGATCGTGGTCCCCAGTTCTCTGCCCGGTTCTGGACAGCATTCTGTAGACTCGTCGGGGCTTCCCCTAGTCTTTCATCGGGCTACCATCCACAGACTAATGGTCAGACTGAGAGAGCCAACTAAGATCTTGAAACGGCCATTCGCTTTATGACCTCCCAAGATTCACGTTCCTGGAGTCAAATGTTGCCATGGATTGAGTATGCACACAATTCACTACCTACAGCCTCCACAGGGCTCTCACCGTTCCAGTGCAGTCTGGGCTATCAGCCCCCCTATTTCCCACCCAAGAAGAAGAGGTGGCAGTCCCTTCAGCCCAGGCCTTTGTTCGCCGTTGCAAGAGGACCTGGCTGCGGGCTAGGACCAGACTCCGCCACTCTGCCTCCCTCTTCAAACTTCACGTGGATCACCGACGTTCAGCTGCTCCAAACTACTGTGTTGGGCAAAGAGTCATGCTTTCCACCCGCATCGTCCCCATTAACACTATCTCCCATAAGATCTCCCCCAGGTTCATTGGACCATTCACCATATCCAAGATCATCAACCCATGCACTGTCAGACTACTCCTACCATCCACCATGCGACGCATTAACCCTTCGTTTCACATCTCCCAGATAAAGCCTATAGTCTCATGCCCATTAAATCCACCCACCTGCCCTCCTCCTCGGCTCATCAATGGTGGCGAGGCATTTCCAGTTCACAGGTTGCTGAAGGCACGACGCCGCGGTAAAGGGCTCCAATACCTAGTGGATTGGGAGGGCTATGGTCCCGAAGAGAGGAGCTGGGTACCATCTAGGTTTACTCTCATTTCCGAATTCCATCAAAAACACCCGGAAGCTCCTTTAGTAACGCCAGGTGGCGTTCGTAGGAGGGGGGGTACTGTCTGATCACCTGATCACCCTAGCACTTCCAGGTCATAACTTCCATCCATGTTTTCTGCCCTCCCAGCCAATTACCTGAGCACACCTATCAATAATCAAGCTGCTCTCGTGCAGCTTTAAAAGGAAGCTGGAGACTTCACTTGATGCCGATGTATCTTACGTGCGTGCCTCCAGTCCTGTCTTGGTGTTATTTTGATCAGTATATTCAGTGTTTGACCCTGCCTGTTTTTTGGATTTCGTTCTTGCCTTGCCCTTTGAATTATCGCCTGCCTTCGGATCTTGCCTTTGTGTATGACTTCGCATGTTTACTGACCTTTGATCTTGGACCACGCTTTGGGTTTGTTCGCTGTTTGACTTTGCTATTTACCCTGCCTGCATTTCGGATTTCTCCCTCTGCATCTCTGGATTTACGTCACTCCTGTCTGTGTGTGTGTGTGTGTGTTTGTGTTTGTGTACTCGCGACACTTCCATGTTCGCGGACAACGGAGAAGTGTGCTTCAACCAACAATTCGAATCTGTTTCACCTCATGCCGAAATAATCAATCAAGCATTAGTTGCTGCTGCTGCATGTGTTCTGTGTTTGCACAAAAGCGCACTCATCTCAAGCGATTCTCAGCCGGACTCAGCTTCCGGGTTTTTCGGGATTTCGCCCACGTCACCGAGGAGCCCCTCCGCATCATCAGGGATTCCCCTTCTATACCCGGAAGTCACCAAACGCTTACCAAAGTACCACATCAACACACTGCCAGCTCTACTAACATTACAGGTGCTTATCTTTCACATTAAAAGGACCTTAAGCCAGTTAGTGTATTTTGAGACTGCTTTTGGGTTCATTATTCCCCAGCCCTGACAATTAGGATCAATGGTGATTAGTAATTGGTTATTGGGAATCAACAGTGATCTGTGATTGGTCATTGGGAGCAATAGTGATGAGTAATTGGTTTATGGGAATCATTGGTGACCTATAATTGGTTATTGGAAGCAATGATGATTAGTGATTGGTCATTGGGAACAACACTGATGAGTGATTGATTGCTAGGGAACATTGTTGTTCAGTGACTACTTGTTATGCATAGTGGGGATCAGGGATTGGTCATCACTAGTTGGCGATGAGTTATCGGTTGCTTGGAATCAATGGTATTTAGTTGATTGGTCATTGGGAACATAGGTGTATAGGTGATAAACAACATCAATTCTCAAAAAGACACTGGAATTGTCACTTGGATCTTTTAAAGGTCTAAAGAAGTTTAAAAAGTCGCCAAATAAAGTGACAAACTCACTAAATATACAAGCCACAGTGCCAAATATTGATATAAAGTTCTCTACAGTACCATATTTCTGTCAGAAAGGTCTCTGAGTCTGCAAAGGCTTAAAATGAATAGCAAAATAAAAAATCAGCTGAAAAAAAAATCAGCTCTCTGCATGAAAAAGAGAATGACCTATAATGCTTCATACACAACACTTTCTGGTGGAACCTTTAAAGTCTTGTTAAATACATGTTCATACGTCCTTTAGTTCAAAAAGCTCTCTTTTCTGTACAGTAGCTGCTGATTAGAGACGGTATCTATGTAAAGTCACACCTTAAAGCACAGAAAAAAACAATGTCCCCAAAAATGCTTTGTGCTATATTTTGTCTCTCACTCCCAGATCGAGAAAGCCTCTGTCCATCGATACAAGTCCAAACCTGCCCAGGTAAGGTTACTGCAACCCAGAAACATCAAGCAAGAGAGAAAAAGAAAAAGAGAGGAAGAGAGAGAGGTCACTTTACGTCTCTTTAAACATGATAAATGTCCTAGACTCTCTTTTTGCTGAAGTTTGCACTTGCAAACACTTCATACATCTTCTCTCTCTCTACCTCTCTCCCTCTCTCTCTCCTGTTCTGACCCGTCCCTAAGTCTCACTTTGCCTAGGAAAGCAGAAGTGTAGTGCACTTTTTCTTTTTATCTGTCTCTTTCCCTCTGCAGGGCTGTCTGGAAGGTTCTCTTAAACCACATGACTTCACAGGTTCACAGTTTGCATGTGTTTGTGTGTGCATGTGTGTGGAGGTAATAAGCAAATGATTAATCACTCAGAAATTTTTAATTTCCTTTTTGATACTCCCCTTTGAGCTGAATCGACCTCTCTCTCGCGCGAGCGCGTGCTCTCTGCCTGTACATGAAAATGGAAGTAATTTCTTCATCCAACTGTTGTGGAATATGCTTAGACTTTAGTACACAAAGGTTCTATATCCCAAGGAAAAAATTCTTATTATTTCTAAGAAGCTGGTTTGAGGATCCTTTTGAGAGTATTACTTGTCATATTGTTCAAGATGATCCCAATAAAATATTGGCTGATTTCTGTAACAGATGTGCAACAATATGTTCTCAATGTCAGATAAAATGACAAAGATCCTTTAATAAAATAAAAATAAAAAAAAACTGTGATTAAAGAAAATGACTGTCTTGATGAAAATGTTCTGCTTGAATTACAGATGTTCTGGAAGGTCTGGGCTTGTGTAGACAAAAACAAAATAAACAAGCCTCTCTAAAAGCTTCTGAAAAACATATTTTTTAAAGGGCAAAGAGGAGATATTTGGCATAATTTTTTAGCTTTTGGAAAAAAATGGACATTAAAAGAGATATTCCCAAAGCAATATTTTAACAAGCTGCTCTTCTTTTAAATCCCAGGTTTTTATTAAAGTGTCAACAGTGCCACTACCACATTTGTAGCTGTCTCATGAGTTTCACATCATCTTGTGCAGAGATCCTTGGCGGCTTTTAGATGGGCATAATACAGTAGTAGCGTTTACTCAAGATTAAAATTTGACAATCTGAGACATTCTTAGGCATTCAGATAGGTCTCGAGTGTGTGTGTGTGTGTGTGTGTGTGTGTGTGTGTGTGTGTGTGTGTGTGTGTGTGTGTGTGTGCGCGCGCAAATAAAAATATGTGAGGGGGAAAAAAATCCAGATTTTTGTCCTTTTTCAATTATTATTTTAGCTGGGTTTTGAACAAGCTGATTAGATTTTTCTCTTCTTGTGACATCATACAGTATACAAGAAAAAGACTTGTTGTAGGTGGGGCTTGGCAGAACCTCAGTGTGCTTGAAGGAGCAAGATGATTGTTTTAGCTGGAGTATTACTAGACACACTTTGGGGTACCTTTGAGACCTACAGTAAATATAGTAAATAGTAAAAAGTACAATTTTGAAGCTTTTTGCTACAATGAAACATAATCAATATGGTTCCACAACATGATAGTTGATTGTGAGTGAAAGAACCTAAAGAACTAAGACAGAAAAATCAGGCTGGAGAACAATTCATGTTAGTGGCACGACAGGCAAAATTATCATACAGGTATGTACATTCACATTGGCTGCATGGTGGCTTAGTGGTTAGTAATGTTGCCTTTCACCTCCAGAATCCAGGTTCAATTCCCACATTGGGGTCTGTATGCATGGAGTTTGCATGTTCGTTCCATACTTGGTGGGTTTCCTCCAGGTTCTCCGGTTTCCTCCCACAGTCCAAAGACTTGCAGATTAGGCTAATTGGGATTCCCAAATTGCCTATAGGGTGTGAATGTAGACTGGAGGTCCTAAATTACCACGGTCATAAAATAGGAATAAAAACAATGGTCTCCATGGTCCCTAGTTGCACTGCAGAGGTTCCTACTGTAGATGGATGGATGTTCACATTACAAGTCACATTGTTCAATTCCAAATTTTTGGTCAGATCAGATTTGCATGTCTTGACGGTTCATATTCATAATTACAAGAGAGCCTGACCTTAATGTCGATTCATCTAAATTAGCATGCTTGCTAGCTGGATCGCAATCTACTGTAATCACGCTCATTCAAGTCACATCACCACATATTGGATATGTTTGTATTTTAGGACCACGTACATAAGGGACTCAACTCCAAGCTAAGAAGCATCAAGTTCAGAAAGCCTAAAAAATCTGTCATATTAGGATAAAAAAAAAAAAATTAGATTTGAGCCCCATCAGGCTGGTAATGTGAATATAGCATATGGGTAACCATAAGAGCATTGCACATGTTTGCTGTTTGACTTCTGTGGAACACTTTATATGGTAATAATAGTGCAAACAATACAGAACACACTCATGTCTACACTTAAACCACACTGTGCTCGCTTTTTTTTTTTTTATTTACACACTCGCTGCCTTGTTGTGGAACAGGCCAAGTCTGTCCCTCCCATCATCCCTTGTTTAATACTCACTCACCAAAAGTAGGCAGGAAAGGTGATTTGGTGAAAGTTAGTGTGTGTGTCTAAAGGGTGAAAAGATGGAAAGGGTGAAAAGGGTGAAGTGTGTGTGTGTGTGTGTGTGTGTGTGTGTGTGTGTGTGTGTGTGTGTGTGTGTGTGTGTGTGTGTGTTCTCTTTATTTTTAATGTGACACACTGTGAGTCCTATGCGGTTCATTGCTCAAGGTCAGAGAAATTTTCTTTTTTACTACAAGGTGAGAAGCAATTTGGAGAAAAGTTAAAACCAGGATACAACCTGTAGAGAGACAGCAATGAGACAGAAGATGAGAGAAGAATGGAGGAAAGGAAGCATGTTTTGAATGAATGGGATTTTGTGTGTGTGTGTGTGTGTGTGTGTGTGTGTGTGTGTGTGTGTGTGTGTGTGTGTGTGTGTGTGTGTGTGTGGAGGGGTGTTGGAGTGTGTCTGTCTAGACCCTCCACAAACTCATTGTTCTGAACCTTCTGTGCTGATTGACTATAACTGACTGTGCTGCTGTTAACCGCTTTCTGTCTAATCTGTCTCGTTATTTTTCTTTCCTTCAGATGAGCAACAGAGAGTTGACCACCATGGAGTAAATTCATTGGCTATTTCTACTTTGATAGCAAACTATCAAGATATTTCTTTGTATAAATGACAGATTTAAGACATCAGTCATGTTCCTTTATGAGGACTAGACATTTATGCATTAGCTTCTGGCTTACCAGATATTGGATCTTTTGATTCAGAGAGCAATTAGACCACCAGTCACTGAATAACAGAGATTGACATTGAATTCTCCAGTCTGCTCTGCCTTGTTTCTTCAAACTTTCATTAAACTCATCATATACAGAAGGATAGGTGCAACACTTTTATTAAACCTGGCAACATTGATGAACATTAAGACACCAGTGGCATTTCAAATGGGGTGATAATCGCAAGAGGTCACCCAGAAATGCTGCCTATAAATGGAGCTGCTCTCTGATTGGAGTCAGTGGACAGAATCATTATATGATTAATAGTGATGGCATTTGACCCGTTTCCTGTTCGGCATGTTTGCAACACTTTATTTGGACTGCAAAATCTGTTAAACTGATAAACCGAGGAAGTTGTAAAGGTCAAACCATTTTAGATTCAGAAGCTATGGTGAACCATTTTTCAAAATGAGACCGTGGAATAAATGCCAGGACGAGATGAAACAATTCCATGTTTTTGGTGCAGTTAGCAATGAAGCCAAGACATACAGTAGCATTTTAGCTGTGCCTGTAGTGCAGCAGACTGAAAGTGAAGAAGCATTGGAGATGCTAGAGGCTAGGTAATGTTAGATTGTTTTCTGTGTAAACTATAAAATGTACTGTTACATTTCCTTTAATTGGGATCTACAATATCTCGCTACAAAATGAAAGACAGAAACTCTAAAGGTCAACACAGGTGAAGCATTTGCTAGTTATTAACAATGTGCATTCATTTGAAAAAGTTTACTAGAATTGAACTCTTTAAAGTTTCACCTAGTAAGATTTCTTTACTCCAGAAGACAGAGATGAGTATACTCATTTTAAACTCTTTTATTCACAGTCAGGATCAAGTTTGACATAAAAATGTTAAGTTTGCCTCAACATTTTTTTCTTGTCTTTTCTTTCTTGTCTCCTTCCTCTTCCCATTCTTGTCTGTTCATGCTTTTTTGTGTTGCAATGTTTAGACACCGCACACAAATGTAGAGAGGACCATTTAGACCAGGGTGTGGTGTTTCTTTCTGTGTGTGTGCACGGTCATACTTACATCAACCACTTTGTCCATACCTACACACCCCATTAGTGCTGAATACAGAGAGTGGCATTTCCCCTAGAAGGGGTTTGGATATATATAAAAAAGGGGTTTGGGGTTATATATATATCCAAATCCAAACCCCTCTATATATATATATATATATATATATATATATATATATATATATATATATATATATATGTAGTGTAGTGTTGTATAACTATACACATAATAACCAAAACTTTGGGAATGTGGTATCAAATGTCCCAAATGTTTAAGCCACAACATGCTTTAAGGCATTTAAGGTGGCTGAAACCAATCTCTGAACAAAATTTTGGGGTCAAGGCAACAAAGTGGCTTAATGGTTTGCACTGTCACCTCACACCTCTAGTGTTTAGGGTTAGAATTTGCTTGGTAATCTGGTTTCCTTCAACAGTCCAAAGACATGCACAGTAGGTTTATTGGCATTTTCAGTGGCCCAGAGTGTATACAGTAATTGGGTGTGTCAGCATGTGTCTGCTTATGCCCTAAAGTGTTGGCTTTTCATCCACGGTGTACCCCACCTTGTGCCCTAAGGTCCCTGGTACAGGCTCCACACCTCTGCAACCCTAAACAGGATAAGTGGTATAGGTAATGAATGGGCTTTTGGATAAAATATACTAACACAGCACTAACACACTGTTCAGCACCTTTGTTTCTCTACTAAATAGTTCTGCTCACACTTTTAGGTATCAGAATATCTAACAAAGAAACCCTAGACAGTCAAAATAGCAACACTGACCAATGGTAACTTTTACAAAGAGAAGAATTGCAATTATCATTCCCTCACAGAAAAGCTGAAGGACATGTAGTAAAAACTGAATAGGGTTACCAATCAACTGTGTCACTTGGGTGGACAAGAATGTCCATAGTGTGATGCAACAGGGACCATCTGTAGGTTTCTTATGGTCATGAGGTGATGACTATGCTATACCTGTCAGGGCAATGAACCAGTAAGTATATTTCACTAATATCATTAAGAACCACAGTTTTTTTCCATTTTTAAATTGCATGAATGGAAAGTGTTGACAATTACTTTGTCTTACTGGTATCTCCATTAGCACCTCTAGGGTTGGGGCTTCAAATCTCACCTCCAGTCTTTGTGTGTGTTTGCATGTTCTCATTGTGCCAGGTGGGTTTTCTCCAGAGGTACACTGGTTTCTTACAACAGATCAAACACATATGTTGTAGACTGATCAGTGGTTCCAACTTGCCTCAAGTTGCCCTTTGATAAAATGAAACCTCATACAGTCTGTACCCTGGCTTGTATTCTACAGTAGGTTCCCTGGGATAGGATCCAGGCCTCTCACAACCCTACACATATAGTAAAAGTTTTATAGAAGATGGATGGAAAGAATATTTATTCATCATGGAAGTATTTGAAATACAGTATTTGAAAGTTGCCAATAATTGTACAAGTGCACCTATTTGAAATGAACCAAATGAACATGTCTAGTTTGCCTGTGTTTGTAGCTATGAGAGCCTCAAGGTGCATACTGTATTTCATTCACTTAAGGGATTTCCATTAAGCTTATACTATACTAATACACCCAAACACATGGGCATGGGCTCTTGCACATTGGTGATTGCACAGATTTTGCACTGCACATTCCATTATTTAGACTTCAGTCGTACAGCTTGATGTCCCGTGTGTTTTGGTACATTCTTGGTTCACACACAGGGCTTCTTACTAATGCAGCTACCAGATGAACATCTGTTTTATGAATGAGTTAGACTAATCTTAGAGGACTTGTGTATCAGGGATGTGCAGAAAGATCTTCAGGGGCAGGTGCTCTGATGAACAAAGCAGGCAGTTTCACTGTTATATGTAGTATAATATCTCTGTGTGATAGAGCATATGTAAGTTGTTGGGATCAATGTTGACAGATCGCCTTACATAAATCATAGCACACAATTCATCTGAAATCAGACTTACAAGTAATTTAATTATCAAACTGTTTGGATAGATGGATTTAGATATTGGACTGTATATTTGTATGTCAAATAAATTTACGGAGCTGTTAATGAGCATACATGGAGATCCACTGTCTTCTTAGTTAATTTCTTGTCTCTATTTAAGACAGAGGTTCCACATGAAGATGGATCTTCAGTACTGATATGTAGTATCAGTGTCAATGCCATTTGATATCCTCACATAGCAGCACAAGTCCACATTCCAAAGAGACTCTTTTGTAAAGGTGCTCTTTAAACTGAGCTATTTTTCAGGCAACAGTTCTGAAAATGAAGGCAATGCAGAAGTGCCAATGCAGTTTCTTGAATGTCCCCTGGGAGCTGGCTCCAAAAATGAGTCAATCCACACAGAGCCCCATGTTAACATGCCCAACTTTACAACATAAATTAATTTAATTTCAATCTGTCATATTGTTCAAAAGCCACTACCTTATCTTTTTAATATCCTTTTGCTCATCTTTTTATTTTAGATTATAATTGTTTTAACATTATTAGAATGAAACATTATGCCAGAGCAACAAATTTCGTAAGATATTATGATTAATAGTGATGAGTAATAAATATGAGTAATTAATAACAAATGATGATTAACAGTAATAAATCAATGTCACATAATAAATTACAATATTCTTTCTTCTTTAGTACGTTACATGGGAGGTTTGGCGGCATAATACTCCCATCCAACCCTTTAACCATGATCTTTTTTCCTTTTTATCCTATTATTATTATTATTATTATTATTATTTTAACACTAGATATCCTTCCTAAACCTGGCAATGCATACAGTGGATGGGTTGTATAGGGCGTTAGGGTTAAATATCTTACCCCGAACCCAACAGTGGTGACACAGCCGTAATACATTGGTCACTACTTACAAACTGAATATGGAAAGTGAGCTGTGAATACGTTTGTGTGTGTGTGTGTGTTCACCGATGTACTGGGTTTGTGGCTAAAGTAATGACGAATTGATGGACAACCAGACATCATTATGTAATAAAATATGAACTCTTTATAAGCAAGTAAGTCTTATGAAGTAAGATCATTGTCACTGAAGTACACACACACACACACACACACACACACACACACACAAAGAGAGATTTATTAAGCAGATAATGAGTTTGTAACAGAGAGAAGGGTAAAGAAAGGACAAAGAAAATGAGAGACGGAGCAGGTAGACCTGTGAGGAATTTGGGGAAAAACCCATGGGGTGGAAAAAATGTGAACAGATGGAGAGCAAAACATAAACTTTAAAAAGACAAGAAGATTGACACATTCGATGACAGTTTAGAGCTAGAGAGAATGGGATGTATTTAGCTCTTCTTATAAGAATAATGATAACATTTGTCACACTTTGGTGTGTTTAACCGTGTCATTGTTTATTTATTTATTTATTTTTTTAACACAGATGGGAAATCATCTTACATCATCTTGCAATCATTTTATCTGTAATGCTTCTGAATACGATGTCTAAAAAAGGACACTTTAAATGATGGATCTTTTTTTTTTTTACAGCTTAATTGATGCTACACTTTTTTTTGGATTGTGTGTATACGTGTGTGTACTGCTACAGCAATGCAGATTTTTCAATATCAAGAATATTATAACATACCCAGACATACTGCATGTTCTCAAGTGTGTACGGTTTTCTTTCTGTACACATTTATATATGTTTTGGATCTAAATTTCATGTAGAGTGGTGTTATAGAGAGTGTGAGCACCCGTTTTTTGGCTCCATATTCCTGTTTTTTTCCTTATTTATTCCTGAGTTTGCACTTTTCCTGTTGCTATGGGATGAAGAGCTTGACATTGCGGCATGGCATGCGGCGAGACTGGCTAATGTCCAGCAACCCTGCAGCTCAGGAACAGAGTAGCTCTTTGGCCTTAGAACTGTTTTGGTTATGCAATTTTAAAAAAGTCATTTTGTATTATTTAAAACACATCGCTGGAAACGAAGAATTTCAACACATCAATGTAATAAATCTCAACAGTCTCGTTAAATCAGGATCCTGGAAATAAACGATGCCCTCAAACATGCTCAGTTTTGCCCTCCTTCTACCTTAAAGGCAAACCATATGTAGAGTCATCAATTGCTTTGCAATTTTTTATTATTTAATTGCGCCTGCATTTCACAAATCAAGACATATAGAGATGTGATTGTGATGTTATTAGATTGATTAGCTGTGATTTATTATTTGTTGAATTGTTAGTATTTTTGTACTTTAATTATAAGAAATTGTACGCACACTAAAACTCTTCCTCATACTTTTAAACGTCTTATAGTAGTTGTACAAGTTGTTACTGCATGTACAAGTGTGTGTGTGTGTGTGTGTATGGAGGGGGGGGGGGGGGGGGAACCCCAAACTGCAGGGAATGTGTTGGAATTAAAAGGCAACCAGTAGTAAAGGAAAGTCCCGTTTTTATGTTAGACAATAAATCATCTGTGTGTGTGTGTGTGTGTGTGTGTGTGTGTGTGTGTGTGTGTGTGTGTGTGTGTGACATCCTAGGATAGACGTAACAAGGACTAGAATTACCGTTCAAACCAGGACTTTGAATATGCAATAGTAAATAAAAAGACGGTTATGAAAGTAAAAACTCTCTCAAAAGTGTTTCGATACCATCAATGCAAAGTTGTTGTTTTTTACGAAAGTACACCAAAGCCATGATCGAACTTCTTGCTTCACATCTGAAACGCTGGCTTCCCAGGAACTCCTTTATTGGCCCAAACCTGTGGAAATCACTTGAATCGAGGACTAATAGAACTGTATGAGGGATTTGGCAATACCTCCCAGCTGAGTTCGTACAGTACAACATGCAAGTGGTATTTGTGAGTGATTGTGTGTACAGTTCCCGTAGACAGATACATCTCTTCAGCATGTTAAATGCTAATATTCAAGGATCAAGGTCCCACTCGCTGAATGCTCTCAGAAACAACTGCAGTGGGCAACTGTACTGTAAACGTCAATCAGTTTTAAACCTTCATTCACAAGTCCCGGGTTTGACTTGAACACCACTCCTATTGTACAGTACTGTACTGTTTGTTGAATTAAAAGATTAAAGACAGAACTTCCATCCTCTGTTGTCTTCCTTAGTCTCACTCTTCTTCATATCATTTTCTTATGTTTAACTATGCAAATGCACTATTTTTTTTATTCATATGGCATGATATTTTGACAAATATTAAAATGACAAAATTGTGTCAAATGTTGATTGTTAAAAGCAGGCTGGTTCTCTTAGATGATCCTGATCCCTTGTCCTGCACATCTAGTGTTCTTCCTGCTCTATCTTATGCAAAGGTTGTTAATTAACTGATTAGTTAATTATGTGTTGAAAGTTGCTAAAACTTTAAAATGTGTACACTGTGTTCTACAATGTTTTACATCGACTTACATTAGGGCTACAAGACAAATATGCAGTACCTTACATTGGATTAGCATTACACTAATTGCCCGCCTAAGGCTGTAGAGACTCTTCTCAAACCATGGCGAGTTAGAAGCGCCCAAAACAGACTCGTTTCTTACCACATTTGATTAAAAGCACTGCATGCTCTACTGTTGTAGCGGCCATCTACTGTATAACAGAGTCACACTACCACACAAACCACAAAGTAAGAGAAAAACATTTGCAGCATACTGTATATGTTGGAAGTAAATATGTACTTTACTGTACTGCATTTTTTAGATCATAATGAAGTAAAGCAACAATTTCAAATGGACAACTTCTATAAATTTATAAAGTGTAATCCTACCATTTTCCCCTGTGTTTGTTCTCGTTTTCAGACTTTATTTTACCGGATGGACTTAATCACACGTCAATATGATTTTATTCCTCTCACTCGTGTTTTCTGATTAGCTGAAAACTGCATGTCCAAGGGTTTTTCCTTTTCAGTTTCCTCCAGCTTCTTAAAACATGCCAGTAGATAAATTTGCCATGTTAAAAATTAAGCGTGAATAATTGTGGAAGTGTGTGTCCCCAGTGTGATGAACAGTGGTCCTGGATGTACTGTACCAGTATGTACTGTATTGTTTGTCCCATGCCTATCTTCGCAAACTCTTCCTTCTTTATTATTATGCATTAACTACTCTCCTCAGAAAAAATGTTGGACATCCTGATTTAACCTGGTGTAACTAGTACAATACCAAAAAACCAGACTTGACACCAAATATGTCTTGACTGACTGGGGACATTTTGTTCAAAAGTGAAAATGGTGTTTTATCTTTTAAAAAGTTTTATCTTTTAAGCTTTCTGTCATTCCTAAACTAAACCTAACATTAAATCAAAATGGTTGAAAGATGTTATGAAATGTTATGAAATATGTTACTGATTCATGTCCTACATGGCTTTCCATTCTGTCTGACACCCTTCAAGCTTAACAAAAATACAGATAACACACTCGCCCAAATACTCACTGCAACCTTGTATGCGGTGTGTTTCGGGGTTAACCGTGTAATGTTTTGAATGCTTCATGCTGTTCTTTTGGCATTTCCAGCATTTCGAATGTTTTCTTTACTGTGACAACACACACACACACACACACACACACACAGCCATATTTCTTGTCTAAATCAACAAGGTCACAAAGGCGGGGCTAAGGTCAAGGCTTATTTGGACACAATCACTAAGGACTAGACAGAATCCGGCAGGTCAGTTGGGTAGACTCACGTGAACACACCCATCCTATTTCATGTTCACATACAGTATGTTCTTCTATAAGGGGAGGGAGTTAAGTCAAAGGCCAGCCCATCTGGTCTGATTCAAAAGCCAATGTAGCACAAACTGATGCAAAAAAGTCAGTGCTGGCTATGATAGATAGGTATCTGTACTTTCAATGCAATGGTGTATTTGGTTTAGCAGGCTCAAGGTTATTAATCCGGCCTCCAAACTCCCCAGATATTAATTTGATTGGGAATCTATGGTATGCCCCAGACAAACAGATACAATCCAAGGAGGCTCCATCTGGCAATGTAAAGTATTCAAATTATCTGTTCCTAACATCAGCGCACTTAATATTTAAAATGTTTGTGGCTGATCGGTGTACAGTAGTCAGATTCAGTTAGTACTTCCTAAGAAGATTACAAATTTATGAACAATATATAATATTGTTAAACCTATTTGTAAAATGGTTTCTTTTAAACCAATTTTAAGCTCAAATCTTATTTGATTACAGATCATTTAAATCAATTATATTTTCAAAAGAAACTAAATTATTTGTCATTACAATGAAAAAATATAATGCTTGAAATTATGAGCGTGAGTCAAAAACTGTACAATTCTTTTTTTTAGAATTATAACTTTCAAAGACCAATACATCACTTGTTCGACATAATCCCCTTGCTTTTTAATATCCTTTGTCCATCTGTCAGCAAGCTTTCGTATTCCCTCATTTAAAAAATGTTTTAGGCTGAGAGGCAAGAGACAAATGCACCACTGTCGTGACTTCTTCATCAGAAGTGAATCTTTGTTCTCGTAAAGCTGCTTTCAAGGAACCAGGCAGATGAAAGTCCAATCGAGCAAAATCAGGCCTATAAGGAGAATGCTTTAACAGAGTATCGACAGTGCGCGCAGAAGTGTGTGGACGTGCATTGTCATGAAAGATCACAACGCCCTTGGATAGCAGTCCTCCGTGTTTAATCCGAAGTTTAGGCTTCAGCTCTTAAATAAACATCTCACTGTAACAAGCACTGCTGATCTTTGAACATTTTTCCTGTTAATGTTCCGATACTGGCCCTTGAGAATCCCAGAAAACTGCAAATATCAATTTTCCCGCTGATGGTTGTCCTTTGATCTTTCTCTTGGTGGGTAATTGAGGATGTTTCCATTCCATATTCTTCCGTTTACTCTCAGACTCATAGTGATGAATCCATGTCTCGTCACCAGTAATGATTCTCTTTAAGAAACTTTCACCTTCCTTACAATATCTATTAATCTTTCGTTCATATCACAAATGGGGCATTTTCATACCAGTAAATTTAATCTTAGTCAACACTAAGTAAATGAAACTATTTTTAAGTTATTTTCACTTGCTAAGATGTCATTTTTCAATATCATATTCCTTTGACACTGAAGTTTTGAATAATTCAATACTGTATGCATTACTGCTCATTAATCATCAGTCTGTATATAATGTTAATGCTTCTGATTGTGGTTTTGTGCAGTGTGTTTAATTGGTCTATATTGAACACACCACCGTGGGGCGGTCAGTGGCCTTTGTGAACTCGACAGCTTGAATCCTGAATTTGGTTTTGTTCCTCCACTTGTATTAGTCAAGCTGTTATTGTTAATGCTCTCTCTCTCTCTCTCTCTCTCTCTCTCTCACACTCACTTCTTCCTATTTCTGCCAAAACATTTTTCACTGTTCCTTGATTTTTTTTTATGCACACATGTAAGGGGAAAACGGATGCATTGTATTTGTTTAAGTTATGAAGTTAAGCATTAAGTGTTGCATCTTTTGTGACGTTCTTTTGAACGTCAGCAACATAATTATTAGCACAGTTTCGCCTACAGCAGTTAAATAAAAATTGTTATATTTTATCAAAATGGCTCTTTGCCTGTATGTTCATGTGTGTGTTTTTGTGTGTAATACATAACAACGGTATGGATTATGAACTGGTGATGCCATTAGGTGTCCATGACAATAATTGGTCTTGGTCAAAGTATCAAATAACGTGGCTTGGGAAACACACACACACACACACACACACACACACACACACACAGAAAGAGATTGTCCATTAATGGGCCAGCATTACTGCCGGTATAAATCATTAAGGGCTGGCTGACGTGATTGTTTGAGTACTGCAAGGGTGAAACGATAGTATTTAGGAACTGTGATCAGGGATTGCTGTATACAGTGTGTGGGTTCAAAAGTCCAACTGAACAGTCAACTGAATAATGAAATTATATATATATAAATTTCATACATTTATATATATATATATATATATATATATATATATATATATATATATATATATATATATATATATATATAGATATATATATATATATATATATATATTTTTTTTTTTTTTTTTTTTTTTAATAGTATAAAATAGTAATTCTATTTTATAAATAGGTACCATAATCTATATCTATATTATTATTACTGACACACAAACATGATCAATCAGATAAATTTTAAATAATACAAAATGATCAGATAACACTATTCAACTGGATAACAAATAGAAACATTTTGTGTGTGTGTGTGTGTGTGAGAGAGAGAGCGAGAAGGAAGAAAAAACTAATTATCTGCTTAACACAAATGACCACACACTTTTATAATGGTGTATGTGACTTTACGTTTATCAAACAAATCATCAATGACATTTTTCTGATAAACCCCAAATATACAAAATGTTGCTTCTGATTGCTGAAACCATGGTTTGCAAAAGAGTTTGCAAAATATTTATAGGATCTATAGCACTGTCAAAAGATGTCTGTACCATATAACAGATACCACAATGACACTATCAGGAATAGAATAACGCTCTAAAATTGTCAATAGGACAACAAGAAAAAAAAAAAAAAAGCTGATCTACAGCAACATTAAAGGAACTCAAAGAATATTCCTGTCTGAGTTAGGCTAGATGGAAAGCCTCTCTCATTTAAAGTTCACAGAGACAAACAAAATCACCCCCAAACAAAATGTGTTGTGGTTTGATGAGACCAAGTCAGAACTGTTTTGGCATTATTCTAAGATTGTCAAGAAACACCATACCCATGGTGGTGGAAGCATCATACCATTGCCCTTCTTATTTTTAGCTGGGACCGGGGTTCTAGTGAGGGAGGGAATCAAAGGGAATCATCTATAGGTCCAAATACCAATCTACTTTGGCACATACTGTAACTTTCAGGTCTTCAAGTTTATTATGCATTAAAAAAAAAAAAGACATGAAGAGGGCAATACACAAGAGGTACCATTTGGTCCAATTTGATACACAAGTAAGTGCATAATGAAATTGTCAAATCAAGATCTGCTGAGTTAGTAGACTCCAGCCCAGGGGTCCGTTCTTCATACATTGCTAACTCAGTTAGCTGGATTTGATTGTTGTGGATTTGTCCTGATCTTGGATTGTTTCGTTCTCTGATGCGCTTCTCGCATTTGCTGTCATAGCAACATGTCCGTAAGCTTGAACCTGCTCGTTAGCAGGTTTATTTCATGTAAACAGGATTTAGGCTGCGCTCCTGGCGGGTTATGATTGGTTAAAGAGCACGACTGATGTGGACTGCCTCACGTGGGAAAAGAAAAATATCTTGCATGTATCTATACACACACACATATATATTATATATATATATAAAAAGCCCCTCTGCCATGGATTGCCCCCCCCCCCACATAATCGCTATCAAATATTATATTAGAACACAAATTCATAGGTTTATTATTATCAAATATGATATTACTATTATAATGAAGCCTAGGCACAAAATTATTGTATAATGTTAATTTTGTAACATTTATTTTTCAGGGGTTTTTCATGAATATGCAAATAAATATGTATATATAATAAAAATAAATATTTTTATAATGAAAAATTGGACGAAACTATTTTTATTATAAAATAAACAATATAAAAGCATACATGTATGTTGTATTTTGAAAAAATATATATTTCTATTTTTTCATATACAACATATTTATTTTCATATTGCTTATTTTATTGTATCATGTAATTTGTAAACCATTAACCTATGAATTTGTGTTCTAAAATAATATTTAATAGCGATTATGTAGGGGGGGGGGGCAATCCATGGCAGGAGGCATTTCAGCGCATAACACATGTTACAAAAAAAAAATTGAGCCACTCTTTTGCCATTTCATCAACCAATTGAAAGGGTTGTGATCAGTGTTTCTACTGTCGATGCATATCGCCTTTTAAACCAACGCATGAACGCGCAATAATCCTAGACAACTCAATCCAGCTATACTAATCATCAACAACAGGTGTGCTCGAAGAACCAACTTAGCCGGATCGTACTTAGCACGATGATCTCATCTTAGATGTGTCAATTCATCCCGGATGTGTCAAGCGATGTATGAAGAACGGACCCCAGGGCTGTAGTGGTGAAAAAAAAAAAAAGTTATATATTTAAATATTAAAGGTAAATTATGAATTACGTGATCAGGGTAAGGCGGACATACCATTAACAACAACAACAATAACAACAACAACAACAACAATAATAATAATAATGAGTATATCTGCTTAAAAACATGAACTGCAGCTGAAATGCATTGTTAAACAACAGTATGAAAGGAATAAACATAAATAAGCTAAAATCCATTAAGTTTATTAATCACCATTAAGAGTTTAAAACAATGACAGCATGGAAGATTTTTAGCATCAGCCACCATTCAAAGAACTGAACAATTCATCATGCAATTCAATGAGGAAAAACTATTGAATATTAAAAAACTATAAATTACATGTCTAGCCCTATAATAATACAAAATGTTCATAACAGTTTCTTTGTTTCCCCCCCACCTTGTGTTAAAGGTCTTTTGCTGGCATCGATAAGAGGAAGCTTGCCATTTCCAAGTTTCAAACATCACTAAATCAATGTTGTTAAACTTTAACAACATTGAATAATGTTTAAATTAACTCAAACTGTTGAGAAGCTGCATTAGGAATAACTTCAACAAAAGCTAAAGCTGCATTAGAAGTGTGTGAACACTATTCAGAGGAGTGTAAATGCTAGTCAGAGATAGATTAATGCTAATCAGAGGTGGATTAAAGCAAGTCAGAGTTGGGTTAAAGCTAGACAGAAATGCATAAATGCTAATCAGAGGTGAGTAAATGATAGTCAAAGGTGGGTAATGCTAGTTAGAGGTGAGTTAATGCTAGTTAGAGGTGAGTTAATGCTAGTCAAAGGTAAGTAAATGCAAGTCAAAGGTGGGTATACACTAGTCAGAAGTGAGTAAATGCTTGTCAGGGGTGGGTCTACACTAGTCAGAAGTGAGTAAACATTAGAGTTGAGTAAATGCTAGTCAAACGTGGGAAATGCTAGTCAGAGGTGAGTAAATGCTAGTTAGAGGTGAGTTAATGCTAGTCAAAGGTAAGTAAATGCTAGTCAAAGGTGAGTAAATGCTAGTCAGAGGTGGGTATACACTAGTCAGAAGTGAGTAAATGCTTGTCAGGGGTGTGATAACGCTAGTCAGAAGTGAGTAAACATTGGAAGTGAGTAAATGCTAGTCAGAGGTGAGTTAATGCTAATCAAAGGTCAGTAAATGCTAGTCAAAGGTGGGTCTATACTAGTCAGAAGTGAGTAAACATTAGAGTTGAGTAAATGCTAGTCAAATGTGGGAAATGCTAGTTAGAGGTGAGTAAATGCTAGTTAGAGGTGCGTTAATGCTAGTCAAAGGTAAGTAAATGCTAGTCAAAGGTGGGTCTATACTAGTCAGAAGTGAGTAAACATTAGAGTTGAGTAAATGCTAGTCAAACGTGGGAAATGCTAGTTAGAGGTGAGTTAATGCTAGTCAAAGGTAAGTAAATGCTAGTCAAAGGTGAGTAAATGCTAGTCAGAGGTTTGTCTACACTAGTCAGAAGTGAGTACCCAGATAGCAAGGTGACATTGATTCAATGTTGAAATTTCATCAGAATCATCATTTTGGTTGAGGTTGATTTTTCAATGCTAAATAATGTTGAATCAATGTTGATAATTCAATGCTTTTCTGTGTTGAAAAGACAAACATTGAATCAATGTTGATTTTTGGTTTTGGAACCCATCCTCATTCAACAATGTAAGGCAAATTAAATTAACTAAGTGCATTTCTATAAAAATGTGTATGCATGTGTGTATGTGTTTAAAACAGGTTAAAAAATTGACTACGAGAGATTTGCCATGGTGCTTAAAAAATAAAATAAATAAATAAATAAAATAATTTAAAAAAAATATGTATATATATATATATATATATATATATATATATATATATATATATATATATATAAATTGAGGAAAAAAAATAATTTGACGGTAAGTTTTGTGTATTTACCTTGCTGCCTACACTCTAAAAAATGCTGGGTTGTTTTTTCTACCCAAACGCTGGGTTGCCGCTGTTGGGTCATTTTTCTGGGTTATTTACAGAGAGTTGGGTAGTTTTTGTGTAACCCAGCTGCTGGGTTGAAGTTTGCTTGGCCCCTCCCCCAAAGTTCACCGGTGGATTCAGCGGCTGTCACTCAGCTTCGTGACTCTTGAGCTCCCACACCGCTGATGACGGTTCATCCTCCTCGGACATTTAAGGGGAAATGACGTTAAATACAAGGTCTGTATACACATGTTCACTCACCTAATTCACATATGACTGAAAAATTATTACTATATGTAACATTTATTGCTGTTGCCGTGTTAAGGTTACACACAAACTTTCCGGCTGGTCTGAGGTACTGGATGATAATTTAGCTGAGATTAGCTGCTAGCCACCCCACCTGTGTATGAAAGAAACGGCTAAGATGTCTGAGCTTTTTAGCTTTCTCTGTAGAATGTTTGCAGGGTTACGAAGATGGTGAAGTGATGAATGAACGCTAAACTGTTAACTGTAGTGTTAGCATGACCAGGCATTTAGTTAGTTTGCTAGCGTTAGCAACCACTTTAGAACTTTATTAATCTCACTGCTTGAGACAATAAAATGCTGGTGTGTTACAAAACACTGACCCTCTCACAAATATACAGACCTGCTAACCCTCCCGTTTTTCACTAGCTAGTAATTTACTCTGCGGTCAAATTTCTCCTGCGTTTCTCCCGAGTTATAACAATATTTTACACCTTTCCCCCTTTGGCAAGTATGCAAATGTATCACCAGTAATAGCATGTAAGCTAACCATGTAGCTCTGTTTAACCAAAGTTAAATTAACTATCAGTCAGCGCGCCAACTACAGGAAAAAGTACCACAGCGGTACAGATAACTACTAGATGAAGTATTAATATTTTGGTGATTGTAATGTACCAGTATGACACCAGCTATGACATTTTTTCGGTAATTAGCTTAAAATCAATGCAGACTACAATATCAACTAGTCTGACATAAAGTGCTGTATCCTAAAAGTCGTGCTTATTTTGCTGTTTTATTTTTGGTAGTAGCTGTCTCCATGTTTTTGTTTCTGGTTACCTACAGTATACCCTATCTTAATGGGCAGCTTTGTAATTTTTTAGTATCAATCGTATTTCACACGAAATTGATAGTCTTATTCAGTTTAATCTTTGCTATTCAACAAAATTTTAACTTTTTCATTTCTTTCTTTCTAAGGTTGGCACCAACATGGTGGAATACCTCCAGCAGGCTGAAGTGTCGAGGCCGTACCCCTACATCCTGACGTTGGGAGATAATGACCAGCGCTGCTCTCAGTAATGTTGTAATGTTGCTATGAAATAACGAGACCTACCTGAAAAGTCATAGACAGTGTTTGTATGTTAAAATGAGACCAGGGCTGGATAGTTTTGATCCTGCTCTGTAGAAGTTGCTTCAGCCTATTTGTTCAATTACTCCATTCTGCCCTTGTCAGTAATAGTATAGTAATGATGTCACTGTTGATTATCTGTTCTTGTGCTTTTGAAAAATAAATGTTTTTTCTAAGAACATTTAATAGGATGATGTTTATTGCATACATGTATGTTTTTAGTTTATTATCTTATGTCTTATCTGTTTTGCTGCGTAAATACATTTCAACTTACGAATAATGTTTCAGTCATCTGTTGTGTTTCTGACTTGGTTGTTTCTATTTGCATTTGACTGAATTTTGCTGAGGCAGGCTGCCATTTTTATATTATGGTTTTCCAGTCTCTTCTCTTGGCAGTTAGATTCTGTTTTATGAATTCAGAATTAACAATCTCTTCTAATAGTTCTCTTCTAAAAACTCATTTTGTCATCCAGTTTATAATAATTTGTATGTAAGTTGTAGTGTGTTTTATTATATAGTTGTTTTATTGTAATTGTGATGTTACTTCCTGTTTAAATGGGTATGGAGCATAAATAAATAAATATGTTTACATGTAAACTGAAGGATGTTGAGTTACTGACTTTTTGTTAAATAAAAAAAAAAAAAGCTTTTCAGCCCTACATGGTCTCTGATTTAAAGAAATAAACCAAAACGGACATGATTTACTGTCATAGAATCTTGCTGTTCATAAAGCAAGACTAAACTATAATTGTTTCAATGTTGATTCAATGTTGATTCAATGTAAAATAAGTGATTGAATTTACGTTGAACAAACATTGATTTTATGCCCATCTTGATCTATTTTTCATCATTGAAATAACATTATTTCAAGGTGCAAACCTGATGAAAAATCAACGTTTAACATTGAAATTTCAACATTGATTCAATGACAAGTTGGTTGATGCTTTAATGTTGATTCAACGATGATTCAATGTTGTTCTGCTATCTGGGTAAACATCAGAGTTGAGTAAATGCTAGTCAAATGTGGGAAATGCTAGTCAAAGGTGAGTAATGCTAGTCAAAGGTGGGTATACACTAGTCAGAAGTGAGTAAATGCTTGTCAGGGGTGTGATAACGCTAGTCAGAAGTGAGTAAACATTGGAAGTGAGTAAATGCTAGTCAAACGTGGGAAATGCTAGTCAAACGTGGGAAATGCTAGTCAAAGGTGAGTAAATGCTAGTCAGAGGTGAGTTAATGCTAATCAAAGGTCAGTAAATGCTAGTCAGAGGTGAGTAAATGCTAGTTAGAGGTGAGTAAATGCTAGTCAGAGGTGGGTCTACACTAGTCAGAAGTGAGTAAACATTAGAGTTGAGTAAATGCTAGTCAAATGTGGGAAATGCTAGTCAGAGGTGAGTAAATGCTTGTCAGGGGTGTGATAACGCTAGTCAGAAGTGAGTAAACATTAGAAGTGCGTAAATGCTAGTCAAACGTGGGAAATGCTAGTCAGAGGTGAGTAAATGCTAGTCTGAGTTTGGTAAACGCTAGTTAGAGGTGGGATATTGCTAGTCAGAGGCAGGTAAATACTAGAAGTGGCTAAGGAGGCTTAAACATCATTTATGTGAATTTACTTCACAGGGGGAAAAATTATAATGAAACAAACTGATTGTTGTGCATACTGGTTACTTTATTTATTTTTTCTCTAAAATATTTTTTTGTTTCTCATTTTAATTTGGTAACTAATATACTATATTAAAGAGTGAAAAAAGGAAGGAATCTTATTTTATGTAATGGGGTGTGTAAACCACTTATAAGCAGTGTATATTTAAAGTGCACTGTTTAAACTTAGCTGTGCTGCAAAGGTGTGTCTGTGGTTTCTTTCTTTTTTTCTTTCTCATAAAGTTTACAGTTGTGCTTTCCATCGATAACAACATTAAAAAATCTTATTTTTACATGGGGTGTGTGAGAGAGGGAGAGAATAGCTGCACATGTGCCTTAAGAATGCACTCAAATAAATGATTAACTCTGAGTTTGAATCGAAGCAGCTATTAAACACTCATGGATGTGTAAAGAGGACAGCCTATAATATCAGACATGCAATAAAATGTACAGTAGGGGTGTTTTTAGAATGTGCAACAGACTGTCATATGCACACACACGCGCACACACACACTTAAAATGTGTGGTGTCACTATGGTGCTACTTAGAGAACAACTGTCAGTGTTGGCAGAATGCTCCACCATACCACACACACACACACACACACACACACACACACACACACACACACACACACGAAAGTCAGAACCCAGCCAGTTCAGCATCACAGGCCTGCATTGAGACAGAAAGAGATGCAGTCATTCACTTTAGTCCAGTCTCCACCCTGAGCAGTCTGAAGAAGGAGTGGCCCGAAGAGGGAGGGGTGAAAGTGTGAAAGGGAGGGAGGGAGAGAGGGAGAGAGAGAGAGCAGGAGCGCTCCTCAGTAGCAGGGACCGAGTCAGACGGTGCAGGAGCCAAAGTAGAGTGAGACGTGGCGACAGAGGAGTCTAACGCAACCCATACATCAAGTGGTGCACAAAGAACTGAGGACTGAGAACAAACAAAAACAGATAGATTAGATATTACTATAAAGAAAAAAGAAGAAGTGCAGTGTATGGGACCGTTCTGTTCTGGGACAGAGAGAAAGAACCAAGAAGGAACAATAAGACGTGTTTTTCAGAAGGACCCTTGGAATCCTGCACTTTTACACACTCCATCTCTGTCTTTCTCTTTCTCACACACATAGACACAGTCCTAGAGCAGGAGATATCTATCTGTATTCATCCCTAAAAGAGAGTGTGTGTGTGTGTGTGTGTGTGTGTGAGTGAGAGAGCCTGCCGTTCCCCTGGAGTCTACGGGACCATGGCACCTGTCAGAGACGCAGCAGCTCTTGGCTGAAGACACACACATACACTCACACTTAACACACACTCTGAGAGATTAGGAGTACAAAGGTGAGCGCGGATTTTTATTGGCTGTTCTTTCAAGCTGCAATGTGTATGAGTGTGTTTGAGTGTATGCAAGTTTGTTAATGTGTGAGACTTCATGAAGTAATGAGGAAAATCATCAAAAATAGAGAGTGAAAAGGAAAAATGTGGAACCATCTGTGCTTTTTTGGATGTTGAACAGGCACACACTTTCCTCTTACTTTTATTCTGTATTTCATCTGACACACACACACATTTACTGTGTACTTTCTTCACATGTTCCATCTCTGGCCATAATTTAGTTTTATTTTAAAATGATCTTTATACTGTACCTTGCATATGTATGTGATACAGTATATGATAGTAATTTGAGTGTACAATGTGTGTGTATGTGTTTACAGTATGTGTAAAACATCTCTCTTGTTTGTCCTATGTTTTTAAAGCTGGTGCAATGATGTTCAATTAATCTGGGACATGAACACATTGACCATGTGGATGTGTTAGAGCGAAAGAGGGATAGAGTGAGAAGTGTGTGTATGGGGAAACATAGCACAGAGTAAATCTGGGATCTCTGTCAAGTTGTTTTGTCTGAAATGTTTACTCTCATCTGCCAGGCTGAAATATCGACTTTTCTAATGCGGCAAAAGGAGGGGGAAAAAAGAACGAAAAATCGTTCACATGTCCATGCAAAAAGCAAAAGGATGTCATCATCAAGATTTGATGAGTTTTGGCTTTTTTTTTTTTTTTCATCCTGAAGCATGAATGATTACTGATATGTGGAGCTGCATTCCCAAAGCCATGAGTTCCTCCTAGCAGACCCGTGGTTAAAAAGTTTTCTACAGCAACACCTCTAGTTTTGGCTGTGAACTCAAACTAAAGGCTTGTACATTATTTTGACGCAGTTGTTTCTATAATAAAATCTTTTGCAGGGACAGTTATAGTGAATATTTACATGTATAAGTTATTTAAAATTAGAGTGGTTAATGATAGAGCAATATGATATGGTAAAGCTTTATTGAAGGAGTCTCAGGATTGTAGACACAGAAGAGTCTTCATGACAAAGTATGTGTTTATTAACTTCAAGAAAAAGAACAAATAAAATAGGATTGTTTATAGCTGTTATAGTGTAAGGGACAATAGACACTGATATTTACTTTAAATAACAGTTAAAGTATGATGACTCATTTGGTAATTTCATAACCTTTTACATCAGGAGCTCTGGCACAGACGTGAATTAGTGTGTTTTATATTGATTGATTTCTCACTCCCCTGCTGGTCCAGCGTTCACATTTTTTGTACTCCGCTCTCCATACACTTGCGTATTCATGCTCTCCGATACATCGGGTGGCAATATGCACCTACTTGGTTTGTGAGCCGACATTAAACATTCAACGATTAAACACGAAAAACATGTGCCTTCCTACTCCATCAGCCAATGGCTGCGTAGGTCAAAGGATGAGACTGGCATGTGTTACATGCACACAGAGATATTGGAAGAGACCGATGGCATTAATGGCATCATATACAGTATAAACAGTGATCTCCTTCCATGCTCAAGTACGACTGGCTTCAATATCTGATTCGATCCATGCCGGAGTGTGCTGTACTGTACTGGTGCGATTATTCTCCACTCGCCTCACACATGCTGGCAAGCTTTCACTTTCGTAATTTTGTTTAGTATCTGAGTACACTTGTGTATTTACACTCTCTCCAACACAGCAGGTGGCAGTATGCACCTAGTTGTTTTGCAAGCCATAAAGAAACACAAAGAGAAGAATACAAGGAAGTCAACCTTCGCACTGCGCCTAACATTTTTACATAACAGTGACCCTCTCATGTGCCTTCCTACTTCATCAGCTACTGTATGGTGGCGTACTGTGGTAGTGAGTTTGAGCTTGACACGTGCAGTGCACACAGAGTAGACAGATAGCACTGATGGCATCACATACGGAACAGTGGTCCACTTCCTCTTTCAGGGACTGTATACTGCCATCTAATGTGCTGGAGAGTGTTGATACGCAAGTGATTAAGTCACTGGACTAGTGATTGGAAGTTCCCAGGTTCAAACCCCATGTTGCCACTGTTGGGCCCTTGAGCAAGGCCCTCAACTGCTCAGAAGTATAATGAGACAACAATGTAAGTCACTCTGGATAGGGGCGGCTGCCAAATACCGGAATGTAAGTGTACAGAGAGTGTCCTCAGGAACTGAACAATATTACATATTAAACAAATACGAGTAAAACTTAAGTTTTGTTAGGAATTGATTGTATGTCCTTCAGAAAGTATGGTCCAACAAACAAGTGACTACCTTTTAAATTTTTCGCACTGTCCTTAGGCATCACTTATAATCCTATATATTTATACTTTATTTATCATTTCTTTTCATACCACAGACAAAAAAAAAAACAACATAAAATACACATGTGGCTGGGAGATTGAAAAAAAAAAAAAAAGCTGGATTATTCCTTTAACACACACGCTCTAACACAGGGGTCTTTGGCTGGAACACTATGACTTTGTCCTCTCAGTTTCTTCACTTAAAAAACATGACATTCTTTGACTGACTATAAACACAGCTGACTGTGTGCGCTTAATTAGTATTGCGCGGGCTGGATAGCATGAACCGGGTGATGGTGTACGCCCGGATGTGTGTTTAAGTCTGTGCGTGTGTGTTTGGAGGCATGTTTATGTGTAATTCTAACCGTTAAAATAACTTCGTTTAAATGCAGAGTGGGAACAAAGTGTGTGTGTGTGTGTGTGTGTGTGTGCTACTGATTCGAGGTTACTTTCTGTAATCATTGAGCTCTTTTACAGTACTCATCATTAGTGTTAATTATTGTTTGGAGTGCTTTATAATGAGTGCTAATTGATATAAAGGCGGCCTTACTTTCGAAGACGGTTCATTAAGCATGCCATGATAGCTGCATAAGTTCTTGTATTGTGTGTGTGTGTGTGTCTGTGTGTGTGTGTGTGTGTGTGTGTGTGTGTGTGTGTGTGTGTGTTGGAGCTAAGCATCACTCTTGCACTTTTTCCTTTTATCTTCACAGCAGGGCCATTGCCAGGGTCATCACTTTGTTCTCACAAAATCAGTGCAGTGCTTTAGGAGATTAATAGAAGTCATCAGGCTGGTCGACTCTATGTGTGTGTGTGAATGTGTGTGTTAGGATTTGCTGCGAGTGTGTGTTTTCTGCATTGAGCTACAGTAAGTGGTTAAAAACGGCCACTCTGAGCTTTTGGAACAGAGATTGCTGGTACAGCTGCAAAGCACATGATGGACACAAACACACACACACACGCACAGGATTCTGGATTGTCATTCAGTGGCTCTGTCTGATTTTTCCGCACACGAACACATAGTGACCCCCTACATCCTACGATATTTTTTTTCTCTTCTCGTCTCCTCTTTTCTTGAGTTGGGATGGAGGAAAAAAGGAATTGTTAGGGGAGCAACAGAAAAGAGGTGGCGTGCAAATTAATGATACAAAGAAAGAAAGATAGAAAGAAAATGGACTGGATGTAAAGGAAAAGAGGGAGGGAGCGGATGGCTTTTAGTCGGGTGCCTCAGCCGGCATGGGTCGTTAATTGAGCTGATCCCAAAGGGGGGTATCAGACCCCAGATTAATTTGGCTCCCCTTTATCTCACTCTCACACACACACACACACACACACACACACACACACACACACACACACACACACACACACACACACATGATATCAATCTCCCAGACCTCAGGAGCACTTAGTGCTGTCTGATACCCAACTGTTACCGAGAAAAATGGTTCTGATGGCAAATGTGTGTGTGTGTGTGTCTGTGTGTTTAAATATTTAATTTACTACAAGTGTTTCCTGTTCTCATTTGACACTTATAATGTATGAGTAATTTAAAAAGCCGATAAAGATTTTTCTTCACACGTCCATCGATGAAGAAGTGTAAAATCATTATTCAGAACTTTTCCCCCTGTTTCTTTAATCCATGTTGTATGAGTTTTTAATTCAAAATGCATATTCTGGTACATATCAGTAGCATGTTTTTTGTAGAATGCTGTACGAGCCCTGAGACCAGTGGCTCCCTGAGCTGTTTTTGGGAGTCATCTGTAGTGTTCGTCTAATCCTTTGTCCTCTAAAAGCCTGCTTTAACACAAGGGACTTGGGCACGGAGTGTGAGTACACTTGACCGCAAATTGTTGTATGTTTGAGTATTGTGACCACTCTGTACTGTTCCTAGGCATGGATCAGATCGATCATGATATTCTGTGTCCTCAGGTATAGTTCGAATCATGTATAAAAGCGTACCAGGGTTTAGAATGTGACCTTATAAAAAGTTAACTGACAGATCACAAATCAACATTGTCCATACTGCCACCTGCTGTATCAGAGAGTGTAGATGTGCAAGTTCAGGTATAATAATATTAGGTACAGTATAGCTCGAAAGTTATCATCCTTGTTCTCACCTTCTCTTGTGCTACCTGCTGTATCAGAGAATAGCAAGTGTACCTGAGAACTGGCAACAAAATATGGAACGCTGGCCAACGGGGAAAGGGGGGGGGGAAGGAAGGAATGGTCCCTGAGTTTGGTACAAATTAATTGGTCCTAATGTAAAGACACCCATAAGCAGTCTCAATGGACCCTCTCACCACTGGGGTCCTAGGTAGTCAGTCCCACTTTTCCCCCCCAAGTACGCAAGTACACTTCTCCCTGAGCAAGTGTACTTGGGTATGGAACAATATTACTAATGTAAAAGCTGACCAGCTGGGCAGAGGGGACATTATAAAATAACAATCAAGCAAATTCAGCCACTTTCTGAAGCGATCATGCCTTGTGTGAAAGCACTATAAATGGACAGTTGTTAGCTTCAGCCAGTTGTTATACAGTAGCTTCTATTACAGTGATAGAAGAGGGATAAAACACCCCAGGGCATGATGTTACAGGACACCAACATTGCTTGGTAACATTAATTCTTTATGCTTCATTTTAGGATGCAGGACACCACCACCTTTTCCCAGAGCACCATGCCATATTATGTTTGATTCCTTACACAGCATACAACTTTGAATACAAAATAAATAGCCGTACTTATGCAAGGTAAAAAGTGTAAAAACACAGTGTTCTGGGTTTTACTTTACCTGGAACATAAAGGAGAATGGTTCACATCAGGAGTTCTCATATTCTGTCTTGCGATTTGTCACATTACTTCCTGTTTCCACTTTTGTGATGCTGGGGAAAAGTTTGCTGAAATGTAAAACCAGACTTTCATAGGAATGGTACACTGTACTGAGCTGACCTTTGTGGCACGAGTGCTTACAGTGACAACATCATTCAAGAATCCCTATACCTTTTTCTCTCTTACAAGACCCACTTCGTTGTTCTTGGGTATTCCTGTGCGGCCCAATTCGTGCAGCTCTTTGAGAAGGCTTAGCAAAGAAAAAAAAATGGGAAATGGAAAACCTTACCATTATGCAAATCTTCCAGCACAAAAGGTACTTATACACTTGTACAATGAGTCCACAGTTCCAAAGGAATGCAGGAACTTCTGAGAGTATGATCATGCAATCCTGTGATTATTAGCCCCGCCCCTAAGCAATCAAACAAACTTGTGATTATTAGCCCCGTCCATGAGTCTGCAATCCCACAATTGCAGTGCAGACTTGCGTATACTCAGACTGAATGCCCTCAGGACTATTTCCACAATAGAAACTAGGGATTATTTCTGTTTCTGGGATGTTGTTCCTAGAATATTTTATTGAATTCCTGCTAAAGACAAAGTACTTTTCTGTGGATCAGAAACTGTAAGGGTGGCGTTTTACATGCAGAGTATCATTGATTAGTCAAACTTACAATTACAAGTGACTACAAGCACTTGCTTTTACATAATATGCAAACCTAATGTCTGCATCTTATACTAACTTTTCCACAAACTCTAAATATGCTTGAACCCTTGTTCAAGTGTGTTTGTTTAATAAGTTTTTATATATTTTTTTGCAACGAAGAAAAGCAACTTCAAAATCAGCCTATTCTATTTTCCTGTTTCTTTTATGCTGAAATTATGTTCTTTTTAAGAAAAATTCATCCAAAAACAGTTTAATTCTTGTTCAAAGTTGTGAACAAGAATTCTTGCACTTCTCAGAAGTTGCTGGATCTGTGGACGAAAGATGTCGGTAGTCAGTTGAATGAAAATATCATCTACTACAGAATTCCAGCTGTTTGGACTTGAGATTCAAATCGGCGTCCATTATAACTGACCGTGTTTTTCTCTTCTACATTTTGTATGCCCTCAAAGACTCCAGCATGAAGCCACAATGGTTGCTTATAGATCCTGATCCTACAATGCAGCTAGTGTGCATTTGAATTTGAACAGCCGACTCTTAAGCTCACCCGGGTGTCCCTCGAAGTCAAGGCTACTCCTTTCAATAGGGGTATTTTTGTTTAGTGGTCAACTTTTGTCCTTACTTCCTGGGAAAAGTGCTGAGGATGTGTTGGGAAACATGAACTGTAAAGTTTGAAGGGTATTTAAGTCAAACTGGGACTTTTGATTGTGCAGAATAACAGTTATGAGAGTAAAAACTACCATTATTTCTCAATGTAATCCCCTGCTGATCTACTTTTCCCAGCGTTTCACTAGTGCCTGAATACTATCAAAGTTTTCTCAGTATCCCCAAACTGTGGTTGGACTGCCTGCTTCATGTCTGAAACACTGGCTTCCCAGGAACTCCTTTAATGGCCCAAACATGTGGAAATGTCTTGGAGTAAGGCCAGGACTGTATGCGGCACCTGGGCCAGGATCGTCTCTTTGGGACATCTTTTGGCCTTCTTTAAAATGTTTGCCCCATTCAAATGTTTTACTGTGGTTAAGAGTCTCATCACCAAACTGTGCTTGAAGTCTACTGTAAATGTCAATTGTTTTTATTTGTGAAAAAATTCATCACTTTGACTTGAACACCCCTCACGTATATAACCATAAAAGGACTTATGGATTAAATGGTTGTGATAAGTTTGCCCAAACTCACAGAGTACCATCAGATGTAGCAACTCTACGTTTTTGAGATCTGCTCACAGCTGTTTAGACAAGTGGTGCAATGCGGTTCCAGGTGCGATGTAGCTGTAGGGTATTCAGTTCTCTTTGTACAGCAAGTGGCCACTTGTGTGAACATTACGGGAACTGCGGTGAGCTATAAGTAGGCATGTGCTGGTACTGTTTCCATATACAGTAATTGCTAAAATATTATTACTCAGTGTGAGTGACAGTGCTTTTATCAAAGCTTTCATGTGGTGAACAGAATTCTGGAAAGTCCTTCTATGTAAAAAAAAAAAAAAAAACTTCTGAATTTATATACGTATATGTATGAAGTGACATGGAGAGTGGGAAGATATAGACATCGGTCTATCTATCTAAGATCAGGGTTGGTCGATTGATGAAGATAAATTATCCCAAGATGTGAATGAGTGTGTGAATGTACTGTATGTGTGCAAGGTTCCCTGTGATGGTATGGTGTCAAGGATGTATCCTCACCTCAGGGCTAGCATTCCTGGGACAGACACCGTAACCCTGACCATGATATAAGATGCAGCTGGGCACTTTACTCTCTTGCTCTCTCTTTTTACCTTATCTCTCTGCACATCAACACTTTTGTACTCAATTTAATTGATCTTAGGATAATAAGGGTATTCTAAACCACTTCATCTATCCCATGGGTAAAAAAAAATTAAAATCCCAGAATGTTTCCAGGTAGACACCCTGACACACCTCGCAGCTTTACCCAATCAGCATTCACCAGTTAAAGATCTAAGGTTCCATTATGAAGAATCCATCAGTGGCTCTTTGGCAGGTCTGGGACTTGAACTCACAAAAGGTGCTGTAACTGCTGATCAGCCTCTGCACCAAAACTTACATGTGTTTTTTTTTTTTTTTTTTTTTAAACCTCTTCAGTGTTATTTGTAACTAGGGCGAGAGAAACGTAATTTCGATTCTCTATATGTATGCACTGTACATGTAGCAGAATTGACAATAAAGTTGACTTTGACTTTGATGTAAACTGCTGAATCACCCTCTTCACTTAAACTCCCTTCTCTCCGTGGTAAACATATGAGGTTATTTTATGAGTCAGATGATTCACTCCCATTTGCTTAGGTGATATGCTATATTGCAAATATTCAATGGAAGTTGTGAGTGATTAGCACGTGCACTCCTCTCAGTACGCACCAGGAGAGCCAGTCTCTGAATTAAACCAAGAATCACTGCATCGGCCAGAACTGCAAACTACAGCAGATTATTCTTTTGAACTGGAACGCACTTTGAAAAGAGTATATACCATGTGTGTGTGTGTGTGTGTGTGTGTGCTATGTGCCTTGACCTGGCTAGTAAAGAGCTGCACTAGAGGTGTCTGTGGTCAGTAACTTCATGCATGCATGTGTGTGTGTGTGTGTGTGTGTCTGTATGTGAGTATTACGGTTCTAGAGAGTCAGAAAACATGAGAAAGGATTGAGGGAAAGATGTTTGATAAGGAAAGATTCGAAGAGAGAAAGAGAACATGTTGCTTTTGGAGCTGATCTAAAAGACACTGTGTATGTGTGTGTAGACTATGATCCTTGTCATAGCCTTTTATAGTACTCTCTTTCTTTCTGTCTCTCTCATACACACACACATACACACGCGCACACACACAAACTGCATTGTGGGTAGCATGAGTTAATGCGATAAACATGCTCATTTACATGTGAATGTGACAAATAGATGCAGTACACATACTTCTTGAGTGTGTGTGTGTGTGTGTGTGTGTGTGTGTGTGTGTGTGTGTGTGTGTGTGTGTGTGTGTGTGTGTGGTGTAAATCACAGAGAGTGTGTTTAGGTATTGTTATTACAAAATCTTACAGAGAACCACTGTGTGTGTGTGTGTGTGTGTGTGTGTGTGTGTGTGTGTGTGTGTGTGTGTGTGTGTGAGAGAGAGAGTTGCTCAGTGAATGTTTGTTTACAAGCCTCTATAAAGGAGCAATTTCATTAAGCATGATGCACACGCGCGTGTGTATGTGTGCATGTGTGTGTGCGTGTGTATGTGTGCGTGTGCATGTGTGTGTGTGAGTGTACAGTATGTGTGTGTTTGCTTATAGGAGTGTTCCTTACTGTCTACCATATAAATGAACCTAAGGGCGGGGATAACTAAACAGTGTTAATGAAAAAGTGTGTGTGTGTGTGTGTGTGTGTGTGTGTGTGTGTGTGTGTGTGTGTGTGTGTGTGTGTGTGTGTACTAAATAGTTTAACTTCATGCATATTCATGTGTGACCCACTGTGTGTTTTATATAGCTGCTTTAGAGATTTGATTAATTTACAGAGAAGACAAAGTGATGTGTATGTGTGTGTGTGTGTGTGTGTGTGTGTGTGTGTGTGTGTGTAGAGAGAGAGAAAGAGAGAGAGAGAGAGACAGAGGAAGAATGAGAGTGATTTCTATTTAGAATTGAATGAGTGATGTGTTGTAGAAAAAGATTAATCACCTCACACTGAAAATAGATGAGACGGTCCAATTGTAAAGTCAGTTAATAAATACACACGATTGTTTTCCGTCCTTGGTCAGAGTCGTGCTCTTTAAATCTATTTGACACAGGTCCGTATACATCATAACACCAAATTCTAAGTGTGTGCAGGACTGAAATCATTTACAGAGAAAGAAAGTGATGTTTTTGTCATATTTAATGATATTTGAAGTGCTGTAAATATACAGTTTATACTGCCAGTCGGAAGGTTTTGAACGCTCTGTATTATCGTTCTTTATTTACTTAAAACATAACCTCTTCCACACCGACACTGCATCAGTGTTTAAAAAGTGTTAATTTAGCATGTACAGTAATTATTCATCAGTTAAAGCAGTGCTTGTTGGCATGGTGGCTTAGTGGTTAGCACTTGGTCATGGACCTCCAGGGTCCGGGTGTGACTCCAGCCTCGAGATCTGAGTGCCTGGAGTTTACATGATCTACCTGTACTTGATGGGTTTCCTCCGGGTACTACTGGCATTCCCAAATTGCCATGTGAATAAGCATGTGTGAATGTTGACGTGAGGTCCTACCACAATCGTAAAAATGTGAATAAGTACAATTGTTACCATTGGTGTACATGGTCCCGAGTTGGATGTCAGAGGTTCCTACACAGATGGATAGAAAGCAGTTTCCAATTACAAAGATTAAAGGGTCACACATTTTAAGTTATTTAATTGGACACAGCTTAGCACAAGTGCTAATATTCAGTATAACAGCACTTGTGCATTTAACTTTTTATATCACTGTGTGTTTGTTATACACAGATCATAATTTATGTAAAAATTAATTATAGATTTACTAAAAGTCTTACTAAAGCCTTTCAGTAAATCTGTGATTTACATGGCAACATTCAGTGCTGCATTCTGTATAGTTATAGCTTCTCTGATAACTATTTTCATTAAATATGTAAAACTTTACAAAATAAGTCTGCATATGTGTTAAATATTGGTAATTCAATAATATTGTTTTTTTTATTAGTTTTTAGCACTTTTGTTTAAAAGCAGTGTTACACTGGCTAAGATTATCTGTGGCCAAATCATAGCCATGTTCAATACAACACTAATGTTGCCTATACCAAAACAACAACAATGGGGGGAAAAAGTAGTAGTTTATAGGAAACACTTGCATATTTTTAATATATGACTTTACTTAAGCACTATTTTGGAAGTGTTAATCAAATTTTGTTCTTTTTTCTTTTCAAAAGTCCAGCTGATTTATACAGTATACGTATGATGTAATTCATTTGCTAGTTACTTTAGCTGTATAGTTATTTCTTCCAAATTAGATTAAATTATCTAGCTGATTATGTTTTGTAAATTATTTTAATATATTAGCTAGATAGATGTATTCTCTAAATTAGTTTGGTAAATACTAGCTAGCTAATTTACCAAACTAATTTAAAAACAAAACTAATTAAAACTATAGGTTGGTAAATTAGTGAGATTGTTAGGGTATGTAAATAAAATATAGTTTATTAGCTAGGTAGTTATTTTTTGCAAATGAGTTAGGTAAATTAGCTAGCTAATTACTTTTTGCATTTGTTGCTAATGTGAATTAGATTATTTCCAAAATTGTTATTAAACAGAAGATAAAAACATCCAGCAAGCCACATTCTTGGATTTTCTCCTGAGTTAAGAGAATATATTCCTCATTTTGATGGATGGTTTAGTGAACTAGCTAGTTCAGCAAGTCTTGAGCTACCCCTTTTTCTTCCAAAGAGTCAGACTTTCTTGTATTTTTAATGTAGTCTTGAGGAATAGTGCCCTAGGCTTCCTCAAGGGCTTTTGGGCTCTAGTTTTTGGCTTGGTTTTTGACAGGATTTTCAGTCCACACCCTGTACCTGACCAATTTCTGAGGAATGTTGTTTGTTTGTTAAGCCACACCATGACACCTGACCGATGATCGGGTCAGTGATTAGTATACTGGTGGTGCTGAATGCTAAGTGGTTGAAACAGTTGCGGGGGGTAAATGAGGTTACTTCTGATGTTGTTACATAAACAGACAAGTTTTAAATGGTATCTTCTGCCACTTTCCAGCCTGTGTCCATAAAATATTTGTTCCAATTTCTTAAATTTAATCTGTATAATTAAATAAAATTTAACATGAAGAAATGAGGGGCGCTAAGCTTTTGCACAGCATTGTACTTTTAATTAGGATTGTTTCTCTGTACTTGCTGCAGCACTGCTTTTCACCATTAGACTATTTTAAACGTTTCTTTCTTCAATGTTAACATCGTAAAAATCCAATTTAATTGGTATGAAAAATAAATGCTGTGATTATGGGTGGGGCTACTGCTCATATCGTTTCATACAATCATTCAAGAATAAATAAATTTTAAGAAATCAGCGGCACTGCGCTTGTTTGTTCACATTCTTACAAAATCTGTTGAGCGAGAAAAGGAACGAAAGTAAGTAAGAGAGACACATTAAAAAGGCATTAAGGATTGTGGGTAATGGAGCAGGGCAGTTGGGTTGGATTAGATAATGCTAATCAGAGCTGTGTGTGTGTGTGTGTGTGTGTGTGTGTGTGTGTGTATTCAAGCATCTCCTGTTGAGCATCCAAGTATATGTACATTTAATTGATTGTGTGTGTGTGTGTGTGTGTGTGTGTGTGTGTGTGTGTGTGTGTGTGTGTGTGTGTGTGTGTGTGTGCGCATGCGTGCGTGCATTTGCTCCTTCTGACTAGTGTCCTCTGATATCTCTCCACACTCTGAAAGGAAAATGTGTGTATGCAGCAGGCACTCTGTAAATAATAAAAGATGCTAGAGGAGACTGGACATGGAGAGCTTCTGTGTACATGTGTGTGTGTGTGTGTGTGTGTGTGTGTGTGTGTGTGTGTGTGTGTACATGCATGTGTCTGTACATTGTGGTATCTGGATGAGAAGAGACAGGGCTATCTGGAGTCTTCGCTCTAGTAACCCATAACGAGAGGAACTGCCTGTCAGAACGTGTGTGTGTATACGTTGTGTGTGTGAGAGAGTTAGAGAGAACATCAAAGCAAATCATTCAAACCTAAGTTAATTTTGTACAAGTAAAATAACACTGATCTTAGCTTTAAATTTGCATAGTGAAAGGGATATCCAGACTGTGTGTGTGTGTGTGTGTGTGTGTGTGTGTGTGTGTGTGTGTGTGTGGTATAGAGTGTCTGTCACTAAAAATCAGCCTCGCTCTAACTAGTGCCACCCTGGGGCGCTTCAGTAATCCAATACCTGTCAATCTTTATTTTACTCTCTCCTCCTGAATTCCTTACACACCTGAATCTGTATACACCCTTAATGGGCAATCGCCCCAGGGCACCTCGAAGCAAGAAGTGGGTAAGTCAGGCTGTGTGTGTGTGTGTGTGTGTGTGTGTGTGTGTGTGTGTGTGTGTGTGTGTGTGTGTGTGTGTGTGTGTGTGTGTTGGGGGCTTGCACGGGGAGCCTGGATTGGTCAGGACTTGAGTGAGACAGAAGTTCTTTTGTTTCTTCTTGCTTTGTTAGTGTAGATCATCCAAGTCATGCTTGTTAGCACTTACGTCATTTACGATGTGTTATACAATATATGATTAATTAGGTGTTGTATGTTTAAATATTTGGGCTATAAAGAGCTAGAACACCTGTTAACAGTTGATGAGGGTTGTCTTTGATTAACGCAGCAACCAGATCAACCTACTAGTACTGTAATTGTAGTAAGTGTAGTTACATTTAACGCTGTATTGTAGAACCTGGCACAACGTAATAACATTATACTGTAGCAGCTAAGAAGTGTAGTACCTATAGCAGTGTAATATCAATCAAAGATGCCGTAGATCTATAGTATATAAAAGTGCAACTATACCTCTATCTGTACTACAGTAGAGTGGTAGTGTAATATTTACAGTGTGTGATAACCGTTACTGTATATCGTACAGTAGTCCCTGAGGTAGTGTTCCAACTACTGTGCCAAAATAGTGTAGTACTGTAACTGCTGTAGTAATTGTAGTAGTGTTGTAGTGTAGAGGCAGATGAAGTGTAATAAACATTATCATGTAGGAACTGAATAGTGTAATAAGGTTGTTGTATAGTCATAGGGTAGGAGTTATTACACATTTGTAGCGCAGTAATTATTATATCAAATAATATAGTGGAGTAATGAGTATGTTGTGTGTGTGGGTGAAAGATGGTGTTTTTTTGACCATGCTTACTGAAAAGAAACATACAAAGAAATGCATCAGATTTTGCTAGCAAGAATATAGTATTATATTAACTACAGTAGTACTGTACTACAGTTACTACAGAACTATTGTGGTAACTTAGTACTAGTATGGTACCAGTTCTATGATACTCTCCCATGTCAAACATTTACTGTAACATTCAAAAGAGTATTGTGTCAGTAAATGGGACAAAAATGTTCTATAATAATAATAATAATAATAATAATAATAAAAATAATACATTATTATTATTATTATTATTATTATTATACAGTTCAAGATGCAAGTGATTAACTAAATTTTTAAGCTTAAGATCTTTAAAAAGGATGTTCCTATTATTTAATGCTCACTATTTCACTGCTTGCAAAAAAATAAAAAATAATAATTAAATGCATCAATCTGTACAATGATTATATTTTTCTCTAAAATTGCTCTGTTCGTACTGCTGATTTAAGCCAGTGCAGGGATGTGTGTGGACATGGTAGCGCATGAAGCCAAGCAAATTCCAGCCTTTAAGACTGTAAAGGTCATGACAGAAACGTGAACCGTATCAGATGTTTCTTGGCACTTGGGCTACATTGGAACTCCTTTGTTTTAATTAATTTGTCAAACTCTACTTCGGTAGCAGACCAACTGTAAAATGCCTTTTTTATTTTAAACAGTTGTATTGCTATAATTGTAGTAGCCATAACAGTAGAACTGTTTCATAATTAATCACGGTGCTACACTAACGGACATTCAGAAATGTTTTACTGCGGCTCATCACTGTACTGCGCTTGTCTTCTGCAAATGTCAAACACCTCCATTCAAAAGGAATCTTATCCAAAATCCTGGTTTTGCCTTTATCGACCCAAGTAAAGGTGTAGTGAATGTAGTTATGTGGTAACTTTTGTTGTCTTCTAGTCATAGTGTAATGTGGTAGCTATATTACTGTTGAGGTGTAGTATCTACAGTATTGTGCTAGGTTACTTGGGTACTAGGTTGTTCAAAAGTAACTATCGTAGAGTAGTTTACTAAAATAACTAGTCGCAACTATAATGATTCGCGATTGACAATTACTGAATAGATCCATCCAACTAGATTAGCCAACATAATCAACTCAAAGTTTGGATCATTATGAGGGCTGGAAGTCAATGCTAGGGGCACCTTAAAAAAGGCACTACAGTATTTATGCCAGGTGTCTTGGATCTAACTCTTTAAGACACTGTCCACACAGAGCTCAGGTGGTGGTAGAGGGAGTCAGGTCAACCCAGGTCCAGAATAATGTTCTAACAGAATGGCATGAGATACAGGGTATAGGCCAGGAAAGAACAAAGATCTGGCTTCTGTAAAAGGAGGGTGGCAGGGCAGTGCAGCACTGAGAACAGTGTGTGTGTGTGTGTGTGTGTGTGTGTGTGTGTGTCTGTGTGTGTGTGTGTGTGTTAGACAAGTTTGTGTGTGTGAGAAAGAATAGTGCTCAGCGAGGCAGGGATCAGACAATAAAGAGAATTCCTGCCTGCATTCCTTTGGAGTGTCCATGAATACCAACACACACACACACACACACACACACACACAACAGTTACTGTAATTAACTACATTTACAACTATACAACATATACAACTACCAGTATAATGCTGTTACAAAGTAAAAATTGCTAAACTTTTTTTTTAATTCTCACTCATGTGTTGCTGTGTATAATAACAATAATAATATTAGTACTAATAATAATAATAATAATATACTGCATTATTTCACTCAAACTTGTTTACACGTCCATAAAACTATACAAAAAACTTTACATACAATACACTATTTCATTACCGTAACACTTTACATCAGTGTTCCATAAGCTAACTATAAGCTTACAACAGTGTTCCATCACCTTACCTCAATGCTATATCAGTGTGCATATTTCATCTTCAAATAGGCATTTTAGTGTATAAAATCTTCCATGATACAGAACTTGCTAAGCATCTCTATGTGAACGAAATTACTGTAGTAGTGTAGTAACTTTATTACTGTAAACTATATAACTAATAGTGTAGTGTGATATACAGTAAAGTTTGCTACTGTATAGTGTAGTGACTATAGATGTGAGATTATTGTAGCTGTGTAGTAATTAATAAACCTTATCAGTGAAATAAGTATAATCACTATTGTTCTGTTGGAACTCCAGCAACTTTGGTAGTGCAATAACTATATTAATATGATTGTGTAGTAAGTATGGTATTATAATAATGTAGTAACTATATCATTGTAGTAACGTAGTAACTGTATACCATAGCGGTGTAGTAACTATATAACTGTAGTAGCGTATTGCCTTCAGTATATTACCATTTTAGTAGTGTAGCAATATGACTGTAACCATAGTACAATATTAGTGTAGCAGTGATTTGACTCTAGTAGTGTAGTAATTATATTACCATACTGTAGGATCATAGTAACTTTACTACTTTGTTAACATGTGATTGCCTGCAAGTGCATATTTATCTACAGTGGTGTGAAAAACTATTTGCCCCCCTCCTGATTTCTTATTCTTTTGCATGTTTGTCACACAAAATGTTTCTGATCATCAAACACATTTAACTATTAGTCAAAGATAACACAAGTAAACACAAAATGCAGTTTTTAAATGAGGGGTTTTATTATTTAGGGAGAAAAAAAATCCAAACCTACATGGCCCTGTGTGAAAAAGTAATTGCCCCCTGAACCTAATAACTGGTTGGGCCACCCTTAGCAGCAATAACTGCAATCAAGCGTTTGCGATAACTTGCAACGAGTCTTTTACAGCGCTCTGGAGGAATTTTGGCCCACTCATCTTTGCAGAATTGTTGTAATTCAGCTTTATTTGAGGGTTTTCTAGCATGAACCGCCTTTTTAAGGTCATGCCACAACATCTCAATAGGATTCAGGTCAGGACTTTGACTAGGCCACTCCAAAGTCTTCATTTTGTTTTTCTTCAGCCATTCAGAGGTGGATTTGCTGCTGTGTTTTGGGTCATTGTCCTGCTGCAGCACCCAAGATCGCTTCAGCTTGAGTTGACGAACAGATGGCCGGACATTCTCCTTCAGGATTTTTTGGTAGACAGTAGAATTCATGGTTCCATCTATCACAGCAAGCCTTCCAGGTCCTGAAGCAGCAAAACAACCCCAGACCATCACACTACCACCACCATATTTTACTGTTGGTATGATGTTCTTTTTCTGAAATGCTGTGTTACTTTTACGCCAGATGTAACGGGACACGCACCTTCCAAAAAGTTAAACTTTTTGTCTCGTCGGTCCACAAGGTATTTTCCCAAAAGTCTTGGCGATCATTGAGATGTTTTTTAGCAAAATTGAGACGAGCCTTAATGTTCTTTTTGCTTAAAAGTGGTTTGCGCCTTGGAAATCTGCCATGCAGGCCGTTTTTGCCCAGTCTCTTTCTTATGGTGGAGTCGTGAACACTGAACTTAATTGAGGCAAGTGAGGCCTGCAGTTCTTTAGATGTTGTCCTGGGGTCTTTTGTGGCCTCTCGGATGAGTCGTCTCTGCGCTCTTGGGGTAATTTTGGTCGGCCGGCCACTCCTGGGAAGGTTCACCACTGTTCCATGTTTTTGCCATTTGTGGATAATGGCTCTCACTGTGGTTCGCTGGAGTCCCAAAGCTTTAGAAATGGCTTTATAACCTTTACCGGACTGATAGATCTCAATTACTTTTGTTCTCATTTGTTCCTGAATTTCTTTGGATCTTGGCATGATGTCTAGCTTTTGAGGTGCTTTTGGTCTACTTCTCTGTGTCAGGTAGCTCCTATTTAAGTGATTTCTTGATTGAAACAGGTGTGGCAGTAATCAGGCCTGGGGGTGACTACAGAAATTGAACTCAGGTGTGATAAACCACAGTTAAGTTATTTTTTAACAAGGGGGGCAATCACTTTTTCACACAGGGCCATGTAGATTTGGAGTTTTTTTTCTCCCTTAATAACGTAAACCTTCATTTAAAAACTGCATTTTGTGTTCAATTATGTTATCTTTGACTAATAGTTAACGGTTTTTGATGAGCAGAAACATTTAAGTGTGACAAACATGCAAAAGAATAAGAAATCAGGAAGGGGGCAAATAGTTTTTCACACCACTGTATATGTCAACAGTCGGGTGTTAGCAACACAACATGTACTTAAGTACACACATTCTTACTGTGAGACAGACATCCAGCTACGGTGCATCTGCCTGTGCACACACATAAAACCAGCAGAGAACAAACATATCACACACATACCCAGTCTTTACACACACAGATGTGACACCAGTTCCAGATTCTCAGTAAAGATTCATTCTTTCACTTTTGTCTTTCTCTCTCTCACACTCTCTCACACTCTCTCACACACACACACTTTATATCTGATACCCCTAAGAGGTATGGTATGTACTTAGATACAGTACCTCTTAATTACAGAGTACACTGAACATGCATAACATACTCACATGCATGTGCTTGGATGTTATTATCCATGACTACATTTTTCTGACAGAGATGTCTGAAAATGTATGCAGTCCTGGGGTAAAAAGTATACTGTAATTTGTCTGTGGGCAGGGTTTGACTTGTCCAAAAGCTTGTGGGGATGTTTTTATTATTGCTCTGTCAGTATAATGTATTTATTGTCTACTCTCTCTCTCTCTCTCTCCACATAAATCGAGTCATTTCTCACTTAGAAATTGAACAATTGGATGGATAGAATATGTATTTACTCAGAATAACTCTTTTAAACTTAAGTTTTCTTGCTTTTATCCATTTTTTTCATTACTTTTACATGCAGACTCAGACTTGACCAGATCATACATATTATTTCTTTATTTCTGAGCTTAACAATCAGATATACATGATCTTTCTCTAACTTAAGCAGTATTAAATATGCTTATGATTATACTTATAGCTATCATGCTAATGTTATGAGAAACTAATCATGACAAAGTACATGATGGAAATATTGTTCCAAGAAAAAAACATTGTGAAACTTTCTTCCAAGCAGAGTTAATTATAACTTGGGGTGTAAACGTCACGGAGCGTCTCTCAGATTTGAGATCATGGTTCGATATATTTTTAGTACAGTAAAATAAAATTTTTTAAATGACTTAAATTATTTATTTATTTATTTAATTTGCAAACTTATATAATCCTGTAAAAGCCTGTTTACAGTGGCAAACTGGCCATAATGATATAAACACATAAGGGAAGTCACAGACCTTTCCTTATTAAAAACAAACAAACAAACAGAAAACTGTCTAGGTATCGACGTAGGTGGCTTAGTGGTTAGCAGTGTCACCCTGCACCGCAAGGTCCTGAGTTTGATTCCTGTATCGGGTTTATGTGCATGGAGATTGCATGTTCTCCCCATGCTTGGTGGGTTTCCCCCAAGCTCACTGGTTTTCTCCTACAGTTCAAACACATGCACATTAGTCTAATTAGCATTCCCAAATTGCCCATAGTGTATGAATGTGGGAATAAATCCACTGGCCTCCATGGTCCCTAGTTGGACTACAGCGGTTCGTAAATGGATGGATCTAGTTGGTAAGTTGTTTAAGAATAGTAACCGCACATAGCAATCAATATTTCTCTATTTTATTCTATTTATTTATCTAAGGGATATTTAAACAATATCTTAAAGATTATCTCCTCATGATGGCACTCATTCCATTTTGGCATCACTCAATTTTGGCAATCTTTCTTTTTTCACAAAGTAAATGAGGAGCATGTCTTATACGCATGACATGAACTCAACTTAGGGTAATATTTCCAAGTCTGTGTTTTATTTTCCATGTTTTTGAAGTGACGCAAAATGTACACTGCAGCACAAATATACAAACAATGCTTCATAATGAGTCATACTGTAAAATACATGCTCTAAATGTTTCAGGAGGAAAGGGTAGCTCTGTGGTTAAGGTGTTGAACTGCTGATTAGCAGGTCCTCGGTTGGATCCCCGACACGTCTGGGTTGCCCCTGTTGAAACCTTGAGCAAGATCCTTATAACCCCCGAAGTGCTCAGATAAAATCGAGAATGGTTCTGGCAATGTAATGATGGTTTTACCTCCAGGGTGGGGAATATCAGTTGTTGGATGGAATGGAGATAGACCCTATCGCTATCCCTTTTGAATAATCAACATACAGAGACATGTTTGCTAAATCAAAAACACTGATTATACTGTTTGCTAAGGAAAATATACATCGCTCACTTGACCAATTGTAGGAGCATCCAGTTTTTCACCACACCTGTCAAATGTGCCGAAGTAGTAAATGGAGTAACTCTAATACTGTATATTTTAATAAATTTTTTAAAAACCGGTATGAACTCTGGATGAGTATCTCTGAAGTGATATCTCAATATTTTGCCACAAGTCTTCCCAGCCTTTCCCATTACTCAGAATTAACCATTTTAATGGAGAAAATCCCCAAGCACTAGTTAAAGCTTGATTTTATTCACGCTAAACTCGTATAACATGGAGTTATTACCATAGACTACTACTGTTGCAATTATGCAATCCGATTTCAATTACACATCAGTTTTTCTCTGCATATTGAACTTCTTTTTTTTACTCTTCATTTAATACATTTTGATTTATTGACTGTTCTAATATTTTCTTCTCTAATTGAGTTTGACACAATATTGGCTTAATTGGAAAGATGGAAAACCGCCAAAATAAATAGAATGATTGCACACATAAAGGAATATAGTACAAGGAGGAGGGAGCACAGGGAGCTGGCTTGGAACAGCAGAAGAGTAATTAAATGTCCATGCTGACAAGGGAACTAGTGGCACAAAATGAAGTAAAACAACGTCATCACACGTGTCTATAAGGGTATGCTAGTGTTACGAAACCCATATGCCTTATTTTTTTGACCATAAACCTTTTGGCAGTATATTAAATCAAACCAGTATTTTTAGCACAACTCATTCCAGGTGCTCTGTGTGTGTGTGTGTGTGTGTGTGTGTGTGTGTGTGTGTGTGTGTGTGTGTGTGTGTGTGTGTGTGTGTGTGTGAGTGAGTGTGAGAGAGAGAGAGAGCGCATGTGAGTGTGAGGGTGAACATGTGGGTAATGGTGATTTCCCAGGTGGGCGTTTCCGTGGAAACAGTAAATGGCCCACCTGCAGACCTCGTCTGGTGTTAGAAGTGGGATCGCTACTTTAACTGATCTAGGCATGTGCGTGTGTGTGAGAGAGCATGTGCGTGTCAAACCCATCTATCACCTTTTTCCATGTGTTTCTGCCTTCAATTACCTTAAAATGGGGGGATTTCTGCCCTTTCAACTGATGAGACAGCTTTCCTAGAGAGGGAGGGTGTGTGTGTGTAAGGAGCTTAAATGTGTGGCTGCAGTAAAGGTGGAGCAGGGTTAACTCAGTAGTGATAAAAGAGCTGTTCCATCTGCTTCCAGTCAAGGCGCTGTCTGTGGTTTGGTACACACGCTTAAATGTGGCTTCTGTTTGAAGGAAATGATGCATTAGAGCGCTCAGCTAGGAAAAGTGAGTTCTAAAGTGTATGTTGGTCTTTTTCTTTGTTCTTTTTTTTGGAGTGTTCTTTGGCTGATAAAAGGGACATAAACTTTTGATTTTCCTTTAGAACACCCATTACTTTCTAATTATCTTTAGGCTACATTTGATTTCCATGCTTGCACAGCCATCAACATCCAGACAGAGCTGGTGAAAGATTTCAACCTCTTTTTTGTTTGCTAGAATATTTTGTGTGTGTTACTGTATGTATGTGTGTGTAAATTATTAGTATATTACCAGAGGCTCTGACAGATACCCTGCAGCATGCCTCAACATTGCAGGCCCTTTTGCACGCGTGCACACATGCGCACACACTCTACTCTCTAGCCTAGCATAAGTGTGTTTGCTCAGGGGCATATGGATGTGCTCTGCAGGTATTAATACCAAGAAAGCTTTCTGCATGTCCTGCTGAGTGGGTGTACAGCAATAAGAAAGAGAGAATATGAAAGGAAGACGTTTGAGTAAGATTTGGAAAAATACTGTGAGTAGGACACATTGTGAAAGTACACAAGCAGCTCAAAGTAGAAAGGAAACTTTTTGTTCAGAGTGACCATCCACAAAACCGCCTCTAACAACAACACTGCCCAAACCTCAATAAACTCTACCAGCTGCTGAATAACCAATTTATTCCAAAGCCCAAGTTCAGACTCCTCAAAAACCAAAGCACCAAACGCGATGCAACAATATACAAAAACTACACTGGAAACAACACACACACACAAAAACAAGCGCGCATTTACAAAGTGACTAGAAAAAAACACTAATCCCATCTAGAGAATGTCCATGCACCAAACCAAAACGATCTGCACATGCTTCAAACACCAAAAGAAGAAACAACCCAATGTCTCAAATAGCAACCTTCTAAATGCCAGACTAATCCAACCCACACTTTCCTCCTCAAGCAGTTTGCCAAAAAAACAAATTACCCAAACAATGTCACGTGAACAATGACCAAACACACACAAACCACACCCACTGCCCAAAGACCAAATAAATGCCTCATACTGGACATCCCACCCAAGCACCAATTGATCAACAAACTCTATACACTACATACAATCTTCCATAACACATAACACTCCATAACACTGACAATACACTACATTCAGTTCCCTCAAACATATCTTAGATAATCCCAGCCACACTTCCAATGACCAAAAACCAAACAATTTCCACCTGCAAACACTCATCAAATACCTTACCAATCCCACCCACAAGACCCATTTCCACCTACACACAGTAGCCAAAAACCAAGATAATCCAGCACACATTGTCCACATATCTAACCAACCCCCATCACACACAAACCAAACACCAAACCAATACCACCACATACACTGATCAAAAACTGAACCAATGCCATCCAACAAGACATACCAAACCAATCCTGCCCAAACTCACTGACCAAATACCAAGCTAATCGCACACAGTGACCACATACAATGCATATCTAAATGCACATACATTGTCCAAGTATCTGACCACTCTCATTGATCCATACCCTGACAAAGCAAGAAATCAGTTCTGCATACATTGACCAAACACCAAACCAAATCCCATCCATGTACACTGCCCAAAAATCTCTCTCACCCTCACAAACACTACCCAAACAATTTATCCCGCAAAATACATTGTCTGAATATCAAACCAACACCACACTGCACATACTGCCCAAACCTCCAGTTTCCAAATCTCAGTAAACAAATACCACGATACATACTGGCCAAACACCAAACATTTCCAAATCACACACCCTTTAAACACCAAACCCACACCACACATGGACTCATAGATTGACTATATCTTATTGATGGTACTTTAGACACATCCTACAGTAGCATTTCCTGTTTTATATTCCACAGTGTTTATAAGTGTCCATGACAATGGGTGCCAACACTTACAACACCCATTACTTAACATAGCTTATAATTGTCAGTGTTTGTATATACTCACATAACAAGTGACCACCGGTATTAGAACAGTTCCATATAACGTAAACTTTTTGGTAGCACATCAAGGAACTGGCTACCAGGTACAATGTGAAATAAAGAAAATGGTATGATGTGACAGCTTGAGAATTCACATTATTCAGCCGGATATCGGTGTTATTGGAGAGAAACATTTAGACAGAGCAAGAAAGAGTGTTAAGAATGAAAGAACACTTTTTTGTGCTCCTAATGTGCTTTGCAATGCCGATCCACATGGGAGAGACACGCGGGATCCTGGAGTGAAAAGAACGAACTGACCCTGTTTTAATTAGTGTCATCTCACCTAGAAAGCACCTGTCTGTCATCTATAATCCCACCTCAGCATGGCACTTTGGGTTGTGTTTGTATGTGGCAGGGGGTTGTACTCTGGCTTTCTTTTCTGTATATTAAAGCGTACCACTATAACCATGGAGATCACACATATGTGATTCACAGGTGTAAGGCATAACCATAACGTGTGTATATACAGTATCTATCTATCTATCTATCTATATTTTAAAAATCCTATACACACAGACACACACATTATGGTTATGCCTTACACCTTACAATCCTGGGTTCGATTCCCGCATCAGGTCAGAGAGAGAGAGAGAGAGCGAGATAGAGTGTGTGTGTGTGTGTGTGGTTGAGAACGAGGGAGAGAGAGTACCCTTTGTCACTCTGGCACTTGGGTGGGGAGAGAGATGCCTACTTCAAAGACTGAATGGATTAATGTTGATGGGGATTAACTACATGATGGATTGACCCACAGAGAGAGAAAAAAAATTAACATGAGAAGCTGTTTTTATGAAGCCATAAAAGAAAAGAAAAATCAATATTTAATGTAAATAATTTGTCAGCTTATACCCCTATCGCACCTATGCGGCTTCGCTATAAGTGATGGTGGCCGTAAGTACGGTTCATCATGATTCACCACGAGTTTTGGCGCTGTGATTACGTTTCAATCTTTACGCACGAAAAATTAAACATGTTGCATGACTTATACTGTATGACAAAAAAAATCCTCTTGTGAGAAGTGAATCACAAACAGATTGCGTGATGGTGGGTGAAAATCAACCTCTCAGTGCACTAGATTGCTGTCACGGTGATTGGCTAAAGTTCTCATGGTCAACATGACACACACACACCACACACACTTTCACTCTGAGCTGTATGGCTGTGCATCTTATACTGTATGTCAGAGTGTATTTAAGGACAGGCAATAATTTTTCTTACACATGTGGATAATTTTTCTGTGGTCTTCTGATTTTCCTACTCCGCTGAATCACTGAGGAACTTATGGTGACCTAATGCACATTTATATCTTGCACGTTGTTTCCTTTTTAACTAGCAATCTTGTTTTCTTAGAAGTTTTTTTATTCACTTCTGCCATATATGTAAGTGATATCCTACTTGCCCTCCACAATATGACTAGCTAACATGGCATTGAGTGTGGCATTGAATTTTTTATTCACTTTTATTCACTAAAATCTCTAACATGTGTGTATGTTAGAGATTTAACTTTTTTTTTTCATTTCGACATTCATAAAACTTCTGCATTCATAAATCTGTTTGAAAAGTAACTCTGAATATAACTTAATGCCAGACAAAATCACATTTCAGTGATTATTATTATTATATGATTATTATACTATTTATAATTTATTGCCTAATTGTATAAGAAATAAAAACCCTAATTACAGTAGGTTACTATTAAGTGATATTCTACTTGAACTCCATGCTACAATTAGCTAGCTAACATAATAACATGGTATTGTGTTCTCTTTTTTTATTTAAAGACCTAACTGTAATTCAAAAGGACTGACTTTTAATCAAAGCTAAATGAGAGAAAACAATACTTTTCAGTGCTAAGTTAGTGGTGAGTTAGCTAGTGGTGAAGTTTTTAGTTTGATTTAGTCCAGGCCAGGGGTAGCTCAGTGGTTAAGGCATTGGACTACAGTTCGGAAGATCCCAGGTTCAAACCCCACAACCACCACTGTTGGGCCCTTGAGCAAGGCCCTTAACCCTCAACTGCTCAGATTTGTAATGAGATAAAAATGTGGATAAAAGCGTCTGCTAAATGTAAATGTACTCGGCTAGTTATCTATTTACGTTAAGATAACATTGCTAACTCTTCTTGTTCTTGAAGGTGATTAGTTATATGTTGATTTGAACAACATGCTTAATAACATGCTTAAATCAAACAAAGACTAAAGATGATTAGTTAGAATTAAGCTAACACATCTTACATGAATTAATAGCTAGTTTTTGACTAACATTGCCATTTGAAACACAGCAAACTTATGAGGAGCAGGGGTAGCTCGCTGGTTAAGGCATTAGGCTACTGATTGGAAGTTCCCAGGTTCGAATCCCCTGCAAAAACACATTGCACAACTATTTGGCCTTTGAGCAAGGCCCTTAACCCTCAAATGCTCAAAGACCTCAAACGTAATGAGACGAAAAGAAAGATGTTATAAAGGCTTATTTTGCCCCATAAGAAAGTTTACTGTTATATGTTCATATGTTACAATGTATTGTTAAATATAGTACATACCATAAGATCACATAGTACTGTATTTGCATTGTACTTCAGACATTACCATGGTGGGAACTATAAAGTACAAGGGTTCATTCAGTGGGTAGCATGGTAGTACTATGGTGCATACCACAATACTTCAGTGAATATCATGGTACTTATTGAATACCCCAATAGCTTCCATAGTTCAGCAGATATAATATGCTTGTAAAAACTGTACCATGTTAGATATACTAGTCCATGCAACTGGTATGGTATTGTAAAGGCAGTTCCATATTAAACACCTGCTAAACTGTGTATTGAAATATGAACCCAAGTATTGTGTATTAACCATTGGGAAGTATTATAACAGGGACTGCACTTACTGTAGGTTACTATATAAAAATTGCCATTATGGTGATTAAACATGTGTAACATATTTTTGATAGTATCCTATTATGTGCCCCATAGTACTGTATCATACTACTTTACCCATGAACTATTGTAACATACTGTATATTTAACCTGGTAGAAACATGTAAAATAGTGCAGTTCAATGCGGATCTATATCAACTGTCATGGCATTGTCAAAAATACCATGCTATATATACCATGGTATAGGTACCATCAGACTACCAAGGGACTAATACCATGTTTAAATTTCTTAACGGTTAGTCCTTTTTTTAACATTCTTATTAGTGACATTCTTCAAGAAATAATACATCGCAATCACCATGATGATTTTTTTTCCTTGATTCGTTGTCTCCTGATGAAAGGAGGATGAGTTAAAATGATTGTTTATTCTGCAACCTTGTAACAAGCATTTGTGTATCTATGTGTGTGTGTTCAGTGTACTCTTTACGTCATGTTAGTTTGTTAAGAGCAGTGGGATGTCACTCAGGGCTACATCTTATTACTCTAGGAATGTGTACAGTATGTGTGTGTGTGTGTGTGTGTGTGTGTGTGTGTGTGTGTGTCTTTACATGCCCATGAAATCAGGTACAATCATAAATAATCCACTGTCTGCACAGCTACTTCATTTTTTCGCCTCTAGTACTAATTTGGTATTTTCCTTCGGGGTGTACTGTAGTGTGGCACACTATGGTACTGATACTATACATTAACAAGTGTTCGTTATCTAGTTGAAATCATGCTGATCTTTATTAGTTTTTAAAATTAAAGTTTTTCTGGACTGTCTCATTCTTTTGGAGGCTATTTGAGGCTTTGGGTTGCGCCGGGCAACTCTGGAACCATGCCCATGTGCATACACTGAGCAGGCTTACTGTGTGTGAGTGTGAGTGCGTGAGTGTGTGGTTTGGCTGACGGCAGCTGAACTTGGCTTACAACACACTGATGGCTGTAGTGACACCCATTGTGTGCATACAGTACACACAGAGCAGTTTTGAGAGACAGCTGAAATATCTGGTAGAGGTTTAGCATATTTCATTGCCCTGTTCACCACACTTCTCCCTCGCTGTCCCACCTTCCCTCCCGCACTCGTTCTCTCACTGCTCTTGAGTTAAGTCCATTATTTCTGCCTATGAGTGTAGAGTGTGTGTGTGTGTGTGTGTGTGTGTGTGTGTGTGTGTGTGTGTGTCCCTCATGTAGTGCACTTATGGAGGAGTTTGTGTGCTTTTCAAAGTGGACTGAAGTGCCTGCGGCTGGGTGCCGAGATTACCGCTTTTGACGTATATACACATACACACTCAAATAAAGGCACGCACACAGGGACTTGTCTCTGTCCTCCCACAGTTAATATCTGATGTGTGCTATACATTGGGACTGTCCATACATCTAGGTGTGTGTGTGTGTGTGTGTGTGTGTGTGTGTGTGTGTTCATGCTTTAATGTAAAAGAGTACAAGTCAAGGAAATAAAAGCAGCACTGTTTCTGTATATATATATATATATATATATATATATATATATATATAGATAGATAGATAGATAGATAGATAGATAGATAGATAGATAGATAGAGATAGATATAGATACCCTCTTAAGTTAAAGGAAAAAGCCCCAAGGGTATGATTATGTATCTGAAATAAGATTTCAAAGTAAAGAAAACCTGTTCTGTAAAGTTTAAAAGATATAGCCTCGAGGCAACAACCTTACTGACAAGCATCTCTAGCTTTAATCTCCAGGTTAGTAGAGTGTGTCTGGAATGTATTAGCAATAGTGTTTGGGTATCAGATATCTCCATATTTACTATACATGGCTGCGATACATGGTGTAACATCATGCCCATTTAGAACTGATTAATATTTGCAAAGAATGCATTTTGGAAATTGTTCACATGTTAGTGTGGGATCCAAATAGAAGACGATTTTTTAATGCATTTTTGCTTATGATGTGTTATGCAACAGTTAATTATGACAGAGTGATCTGATTGGACAAGCGCTGATGCAGTATAGAGCATATTTTACATCACAGGTGTTCTTTATTTGCACTCTCGGTTGCCAGCATGGGTGAAAGTAGGTCGGTACACAAAGAGGGAAGAGTAGCTGCCTGCCAAAACCCACATTCAAAACCAGTCACAGAGGCATTTGATAATGGTATGTCGTCTTAAACAAGATATGTTAGTCTCAGTCTATACAAATTGCCTCTGAACTGTCTGTGTTGTTCTGCACACACCTAACATGAGCTGCAAAACTAGCTGACTTCTAACAAAGCAGAATCACAAACCCCTCTTTTACACCTGATCAAGGGAACTACTTGGTGTGTGGAACAAAGAATTATACACACTACCTAGTGCACTAGCATTCTATTAAATAGTATTTCAACTTACTAGATTTACAGGAATGTCCACCACCTTCATGGTTTATTCTCTTCAACTTTGGATACATCATACGAGTAAGAATTTAAAACTGTGCTAAAAGATACTACAGCAGCACTGATATTGCTTAAGTGTCAATCAGTGTCTTACAAGGTAGTAATTCCATCCATATGAAGATGAAGAGTAAGTTTGAGATCAAGTGTTTGTTTTCTATAAACATTTTGTCAATAATATTTTGGATGATGTAGATGTGACTTTTGTGTGATTTTTCAAAACACTATAAATCCATGCCGTTTTATCACAATGGATAAATCAGACTTCGGTTGTGTCTGTGGTCATTTAAGTATGCAATTTTATATTTTTTGTTGCACAAAAAAGCGTTTTCATTGCAAAAAACTTTTCAAATCATGATATACGCATATTAGAAACAATCCCCTTCAGTTTACCTCATTGTCAGGCACTTTGTAGTACAGGAGGTACCTTTGCTTCACTGATCATGTGACAGCAGGAAGTGACACGATTGGCTTATCGTCTAACGATTGTCTAACTTATCGTCTTTCTCCTCGAAATCGAGGCCACTACATGTCGTGCTTTGCTTAAAACATGGACATTTAAAGCTCCTTAAAATAAGATTAGGTAACAGATTTCGAATTAACCATTTTGTTACAGATAACCTTGTGTTAGATAATAATAATTTGCCGCATTGTGCTGCCTGAAATGAATGTTGTTGACCATCCACAAGACAAGCAAAAGTCATCACACCAGCAATTATATGTTTTTCTTTGTTAAACAATAGAATTAGTAGAAAAAGTTTATTATTAGTCTTAATTAGTCTTATCAGTCTGCCATACAACTCTTACATGTTACTATAGAAACCTTAGAGATGGAGGATGCTTAAAAAGATCACAACACAGCCATAGAGAGAGACATCAAATTTTGAGTTTTACTTTTGACAGACTTTTCATCCCTCTCTCCATTCCTAGGTCTCCTGTTCCATGAATGTGTCCCCCTGCCTCTCTAGGAGCAAAAGCCTCTGGTCTCCTGCTGTCTTTCGTCTTTTCTCCCTCCCTGTGTGAGTGCAGACCCTGCCTCTCTGCTTTCTTCTCTCTCCATTCTTTCTTTTCTGCTCCGCTCTGTGACGGGAGTCTCGGCCTGCTGGGAGGAGGCCAGACGAGCTGCTCAGTAACAATCGCCTCTTTTCTCATCCACTCGCTCTCCTTCAGGCTCTCACTCTTTCTCTCCCCTGGCCTCTTGCTCTCTATGCTTTCACGACCCTTGCTTTCACATGTCGCTGTGCTTAACCCAAAGAGACTTATGACACAGTAATTACCCCTCTGTGTCTCTCTCACTATCTCGGTTCACATCTGTTCAAAATTTGATTTATAAGTCTGGGTGATTTTTGAAAGCATTTGCAACCAGTCAATGCAACTGTAATAATAAATATGCATACTGTAATAACATAAGCCACTGTCGAACACTCTTTCTCAATCTGTCTCACTCTTATCATCTTATTTATATTAGTACATGATTAGAGCTTACATAGGCTTTAAATTGAAAAAAAAAGAGAATTTTTTTGTAACAATAGAAATAGAAAAAATCAGATATTTTCAGATCTGAATATTATCTGGTCATGTGTTTTTGTCTGTTTGTAGTTTAAGATGCTAATTTATTTATAACCCTAAAAGTATCACTGGGAATCTAATGTGTCTTTAGCAATATACATTTTTCAAAATATTTTTTTCTTTTGCTGTAATGTTAGATCTCACAAAGTATTCCAATGTATTCTTTTTACATTTAGGCATTTAGCAGACGCTCTTATCCAGAGCGACTTACATTTTTATCTCATTATACATCTGAGCAGTTGAGGGTTAAGGACCTTGCTCAAGGGCCCAACAGTGGCAACTTGGTGGTTGTGGGGTTTGAACCTGGGATCTTCTGAACCGTAGTCCAATGCCTTGACCACTGAGCTACCCCTGGCCCCCTTCCTTTTTACCACATCTGTAGCATCTGACCAAAAGCCAGTGTTAAAGCTTATTTGAAATGAGTTTTTTTATTCTGAGGGGGAAAAAAAAACAACTTGGTTGGCTTCCTCCAGGTACAGGTTGGTTTCCTCCCACAGTCCAAAGAAATGCAGATTAGGCTAATTGGCGTTCCCAAATTGTCACCCTGGCAACATGAGTGTATCCCATCTCATACCCTACAGTACATCTCCTAAAATAGGTTCCAGGCCCCTGAAATCGCATGCACAGAATAAAGCGGTATAGATGGTGAGTGAGTGAGTGAGTGAGTGAATTCTTGAACATGATAAGTCAAAAGGCATTGATTTATTTTCTATAACAGCAGCTTGGACATTTTCACTGTCTGTAAGTCAAATCTCGGGTTTATACAGTATTTATGTGCTTATTCACAGGGTCTTCTACATTACACTGGCTGGCCAAAAAAAAAAAAAAAAAAAAAAAATCACACACTAAGATTTCATTTGACCACCTTTAGCTTTGATTATGGAGCACAATATCGTGGCCAATTCCTGTGTGAAAATGATTCCTCATGCTCTAGTCAACAACTCTTTCACATTTTTTTTGCTACATAACGTTGCTGAGCCTAGTCCTGACCAATTGAATCAATCCCAGGTCATAACGATGCATCCAGGAGTTCCTACAGTATGTTGTACTTTTTAAAATTATTTTTAAAATAAATTTTTATTATTCAAGTTTGCTTTTGTGGTGTGTTCTCTCAGTGTTGTTCGCTCCCTTATACTGTTGAAAAAGGGGTTTAGTTGTACGAGTTTTAAATTAAATGAGCACCTGCATTTTGGCATTAATGAAGACATATTATAAGGCAATGGCACAGGGTTTAAGGAAGTGTGAAGGACGGAGGGATGCACTCGTTTTTCTTTTTATTCCTGCCAGGACTGGGATGGATCATGTCTACCCAAGCACACCTGCCTTTCTCTCTCTCTTGAATCTACGTGTGTGTGTGTGTGTGTGTGTGTGTGTGTGTGTGTGTGTGTGTGTGTGTGTGTGTGTGTGTGTGCGCGCATGTTTCATATGGGACAACACACCCATATCCTAGCATTCTGTCATAGAGTGGTTTATTTGGTGTGTGTGTGTGTGTGCATTATTTATTAAATAGTGTGTGCACCTAATAATTGTGAAACCACACTTGACTCAGAGGGATACTGAGAGAGTAGAGAGAGACTGTGTATGTGTGTTAGTGATGTAAAGAGGGCTGCATTAGGAAGTGCTGAATATGCAGCATACTGTATGTGTGTGTGTGTGTGTGTGTGTGTGTGTGTGTGTGTGTGTGTGTGTGTGTGTGTGTGTGTGTGTGTGCGTGCACGCATTAGGGAGCACACTATCTATATTCCGTTAAGTCAGTAGGTCGTCTCTCACCTCTTTGGTCCTGCAGATTAAACCTCTTTAATATTCATCACTGCAGCAAAGAGAGAGAGAGAGAGAGAGAGAGAGAGAGAGAGAGAGAGAGAAAAAATGTTCTTGGCCTTGGTGGTTGCTGTAATGGATGAAAAGATTGCAATTTATTCCCCCTCTTCTAGCCTTGCAAGCATGAGTGCACACACACACACACACACACACACACAGTATAGATGCGGTTACCGGTGACTGATATGTCGATCCCTTTAACGAAAAAGAGAAATGAAGAGGGAGTGATGGACATCTGCCTTCCCTTTAATGAGCCCAAAGGGAGAAGGCAAAAGTGAGAGATGGAGGATAAGAGGGAAATAGACTGGGGGGTTGAAGAGAGAGAGAGAGAGAGAGAGAGAGAGAGAAAGGGGTAGAAGACAGAGTGATAAAGGAATAGACAAAAAGTGATGCAAGGAATAGCAGATGGGCAACGAGACTCCGGGATGAACAAAGGAAATCAGTGCAGAGGATGGAGTGATAGAGACTAGTGATTAGAGAGATGGAGGAGGAGGAGAGAGAAATAAAGGGATGGAGAAATCATCTGGAAGAGGGAGAGGACTGGGGGATAGTGAGGTAATGAATGAAGGATGGAGAGATAGAAATGACGGGATATAAATGGAGTGAAGATTCTATAAAGGGATAGAGGTATAAGTGGGAGTATAGAGGGAGAAAAAGAGGAATGAGACAAGAAGATAGAAAGGTGGAGAAGGAAAACTATAGAAAGGTGGAGAAGGAAAACTATGGATGAAGAACATATGGAGAAGAAAGGGGGATGGAGGGGCAGACAGAGAGATAAGGGAAAAAATTGTGAATGGAGTGAGAAAGAGAAGAAAGAGAAGAGAGACGGCTGGACAGAGAAAATAGAGAGATGGGTGACGAGTGGTGGCAGGAAAAATAGAATATGGAGAAGAAGACAAACAGATAAATTATGAGTGTGTGTGTGTGTGTGTGTGTGTGTGTGTGTGTGTGTGTGTGTGTGTGTGTGTGTGTGTGTGTGTGTGTGTGAGACTGTGGTTTGGCACAATTACTGCGGCCACTCAGTCCATTCAGTGGTTTAGTGGCCATTCTGTGGCACTTCTGTGAGGCCAAACACAGGCAGCCTAAACACACCAAGTGCACATGTGTGTGTGTGTCCGCCCGCCCGCGCAATTTATTAAATTGCTCCACCTAGTTTACTAGAATGCACTGAAGAGCCAACAGCAGTTGCCCATTTGTGCATTCCAAAAACTGTGTGTGTGTGTGTGTGTGTGTGTGTGTGTGTGTGTGTGTGTGTGTGTGTGTGTGTGTGTGTGTGTGTGTGTGAGAGTCAGCATTTGTGAATGCCTGAAATAATTTGCCTTATTAATAGTGGTCTACGTTGGTAAAGAATGTTCTGGATCAGAAAGCGAGAGTAAGACATTTAAAGACTGTTATATTAATAATGAGGTGTGATGTTGCCGATGCAAAACAGTGCATTGTTTTCATACACATACCAGCATATTTGTTTAACACATTATTCTTTTAAGCTGTTTATAGTTAGATTAAATTCTGTGGAACCATAGAGCGTATAAAAACAGCTGTAGAAACTCTCCTTGACGTCACAGGTTTTCTTAAGAATGATTGTAAAGCTCAGATGTGGGCTCTCTGGTTGTCGCCATGTTAGCATGAGCTAACTCCTCTTACTGTAAACCCCAGTTAATCCATAAATGGGCAAATGTGCAGAACGACCACAGCTTGGATGTTGGTTCAGTAGAAACATGGCTATTTATCTCAGTTACCACATGCTAGCTAAATTAGCCTTAGATAAGCTAAAATGCTAAAGAGGCCAACGTTAAGTTACAGGCTGATGTTATTTGATTGAGCTCTATCACTCATACCCTACACTTCATAAAATCACCCAGTATTCTGCATGTTTTTGGCTTAATGTAATTTTAACTGATAAGTAACATAAAAATTAACACCCTGTACTGTTGTCATCAATGGGGAATCTAGTTACAGAGACCAAAATCTGTGTGTGTGTGTCTGCAAGCATGTTTATTCCTGTTGTAAACAATGTAGGATTGACTAACTTTTGGAGCCTAGTGGTCATTCGAGGAACTGCATCCTTTGCCACTTTCACACTGAGCTCATTTTTCAGAACCAGAAGTTTCCCCTTGTTTGGAACATCCACAAGACAAAATAGTTCCTGTTATTAATTATATCATCACATTACACTGGGGATTCTTCTGTAAAAATATCACCACATCAATATTTTTTAATTGTTTTTTTTTTATCTATTTATTATTAATCATGTATGGTCAGATATATTACCCTGAGTGTCAAATTTCTGAATTCATTGGCACTGTTATAATTATTCATAATTCATCTTATTTTTTTGTGTGTAAGCATTTATTATTATTATTATTGAATTAAAAATAATTATGATCATTGTAGACAGGAAACAATGATAAATGTGAAGTTTAGTCAGTTATTTGATTTGTTTAATATTCCTTTAATTTCATTAAAACTGCTTTTATAAAAAAAAAAAAAAGCCAGATTGAGTTCATAAACAAACCAACATACAAACAAATAAATGAAGAAACACATTTTGTTACCTGCCAGCATCCAACCAATCAGACCAAGTGTTACTACTTGTCTATTACTATTGAAACTTTAAATGGATTTGTGGGCGTGGCTTTAGAGGGAACTCTTCATGGACTCCTTGCATTTAGGGTTTCAAAACCTCTCGATTCATCCAACGCTGTTGACCTCATCTTAAAACCTTTCTATTCCTTTTTTTTGCAGTTCAGAACACTTATCACAGGATCCATCACCAAAGCAACTTGAAGCCCATCTCTAATCACCTTTGATCAGACCTGAAGATGATGATGATGATGACTATGATATTGGTGGTGATGACTGTCATGCTTGGCCTGATCAGTGTCAGCTCATTATCCAGTGGAGCATTTGTGTCTTCGTCTATCTCGTCATCTTCTTCACCAAGAATGAAGCTAACTTATAAAGGTGAGTGAGATGTGTCAGGGAGTCTACCTGGAACCATTCTGGATTTTTTTTTTGTCAATGGGATAGATCAAGAGTTTGAGAATAGCATTATTATTCTAAGATCAATGAAATTGAGAACAAAATATCCAAATGGGTTGATGTACAGAGATAAGGTGAAGAGAGAGAAACAGAGAGAGACGGTTAGTAACTTGTTTCAGTTCTAGTTCAGTTGCCACGTATGCAGATATCCTATTTTGGGAGTTTCATTAAGAAATCTGTATGTATTTATGTGTAATTGTATGCATCTGTGTGTGTGTGTGTGTGTGTGTGTGTGTGTGTGTGTGTGTGTGTGTGTGTGTGTGTGTGTGTGTGTGTGCGTGCGTTGCAGAGCTCCAACAGTTTAATGGAGTGAAGCGGTTTGAGTTAGAGCGCTCGTGCTGTTTCGGATCACTCCTATTGGATGAAGAAAGGGGTCGGCTCTTTGTAGGAGCACGAAACTACCTGTTGTCTCTCAGCCTGGACAACATTGCCAAGCAAGAACAAAAGGTAAAAACCCTTCTACTCCTGCTGAGCTATTGAGCTAATGACAGGCATGATGAGTTGAGTCTGATATTGTAGCACCAAACAGTGTAAATGTTCCAGTGGGCTAATGGGCTTGAGGGGGATGGGGTTATTGTGCATGGGGTTAGTGTGCAACACACATGCTGAATGTAAAAGACAAATCATTTATAAGGAGAGGAAATAATGGAATGTCAATAGTACAGTACCTCCACAACCGATAAGTGAGTAAGAGATGTGTTTATGTTTGAATTAAATTTAGTTTTCGAGTCTGATTAATGACCACATGACCTCAACAAGCACACAGGTATACTGTAGGTTTGGACAAACCACTGAATTATTATCCAGTCCTTTAAAAGGTCACATCCTTAGTATACTTATTCCAGTCCAATGTTATAGTTGGCTGGAAATCTAATTAACTACAAAATGTTAGCTAATATACGTAATTTATCCCTTATGAACAATTACCCATTTCATGTCATTTTATCTGACTAATGAGTTTTTTGTGCCAGTTGCTCTCATGATTACTTGATGAATCTCTGGAGAAGAATAAATAATAGGAATTGGGCATTAGTGCCAAATTATAGTTAGAGTATCAATGTGTTGAAAAATAGTTTGACAGTAAAATCCATTAGGGAGGAGTTTTGTGATGGACTCGACAATGATATCTTCCATATGAGCTCATTTCCTCCATCATATCTGAACACTGATGAAGAAGAAGCAATGTGTTGCCGTTTCTTTGGGCTCGTGTTATTGCAGCTTGGCCTTTTTCAGTTGTAGGACATCTGAAAACGTACAAAGAGCTATGTGCTTACAGTACAGTTGTTAAGGTATCGCAATCCATTGTATTATTTCAGTGGAAAGCTCTGCCATTTCGTCCACTTGAATGAAAGCAACTCTTACAGCAAACCAAACTGTAATTAATATAATTTAATCTGTCTGCTAAATTGCATTTGGCAAACAAAGCCAGGAATGACTTTTACAGTAAATGCATTGTATAATAATGTACATGAAAGTGTACAGTATATGGGCAATCTAAACCATGTACAAAAGCAATCTGGCTTTATGTAGCCTTTACTTATTCATATAAGTTCTATTTTGCTGAAATAAATTGCATGTACTTGAAACCTTAGTATTTTTACAAGGTCACTTGCTAGAGCTATCTGCTTTTCAAAAAGTCACCTGCACTACCTGTAACAAGGTGTAATTTTAGCCATGGATTCCAGAGAGTGAATCAAGGGGAATCTATGGCACAGATTTCAAACTAAAAACATTACTACAGTACCTTATTTTTACATTAAAACACTGCGTCTGGTCCTGTCGGATCAGCTTACTGTGGCTTTAAATAATGCATGCAATGGGAGCTTTTCTAATATCTGACAGGTATAGATGACTAAATGATGTGACACCATAAATGCACTCCACTACATAGAGTATAAAGGCTTTTTCCTCTCTCTGCTTGTCCACTGATCTGAGTATTTGTATCCCGAGGGTTTTGGAGAAACTGTTGGTTTTGGAGAAAGGCCAAGATGAAGATGAAGAAAATAGGGGTTCTGAATGCTGTGTGTATTTAGTACTGCATGAGCAGAAGAGGAGAAATGCTGTTTCTAGTTTAAAAGTGTGAAGGTTATAACCGCTGGTTTAAACAGGTGTTAAAGGTAATCTCTGCAGGGCTTCCAGATGAAACCTGATGATTTAAAGGTGATAAAGGCCAACGTGTTGATAAATGAGTGAGGGATTTTCATCTCCTCTAGAGTGGAAAGATGAGAGATGAGGTCACTACTGAGGGCAAGAGTATCGCTGTCTAGGAAGAACACACACAATTTCTTTTCATACTATCCTTCTAAGAACCTTGAATTGGCAGTAATATTAATGGAGCTAATTAATGCTATATCTAAATCTAACCCTAACATTAATCTCAGTAACTGAATGGAAACCCTTTTTTTTAGGTCTTGGAATAAAGGCTGAAGCTTTTTTTCTTTTTTATAAGAAAAAACATGTATCTGTATGGGGACCAGACAAATGTTGCCACAAATACATACTGTACCTGGCAGATATCATAGACATTATTAGGTCATGTAAATCTGTGTGTTTGTGGGTGCAAGTGTGTGCGCAGCCCCTAGTTGTGTTTTTAACAACAGGATATCCAAAGAGAATGTCCCTCTAGGTACTGGACAAGTCAAACCCTGCCTAGGTCATGACCTTTTTCTTAACCTCTCTATCTCTCTCTCTCTAGATTTACTGGCCGGCCCCTGTGGAATGGAGGGAAGAGTGCAACTGGGCAGGAAAGGATATCAATGTAAGATTTTATCAGTCACAACACATTTCTATCTCCTTCATCAGTACTATGGTCCAAACTAGTCTGATGAACCGGATCGGTATCAGCGCTGATCCACCGAGGTATTTTATTGTGTAAACATGAATGATCATGACTGACACAGCACTGAACCCGCAGATTAAAACAGGGTATGCATTGTCTTGAATCATTTTGTCACCACGCCTTCTGTTTCACAATCCTTGGCCAAAGTAAACTGTGTTAGGTACAGTACACCGAGGACGTCAAGATTAGTATCAGGCTAATATTCAGAGATATTTACAGTAGTTTAGAACTACAGTAGCAATACCTTCATACTGTATAATAGGAATTTAAAAAAATAATGCTCCCTTGCCAGACTCACCCTGATAGTTGTAGAGAGTAAGCCTCAAATATATATATATATATATAGTAGTAAAAGTATAAAAATCTATAATCTGTATATGTGATTAATATACACTTGTAATATATAAATATATTAATATAAGCCTAATGTATGCAAAGTGCATTTCAGGGGCCAAGGGAAAACTTTCTTTCCCTTCCCCAACAACCCTTCTGCTACTGTATTGCCTACAGATCAATACTGTCTGTCTATAAAAGAGTCTTTTGTGGGTTTTGTAGCTTTTAACTAGACAGAGATTATTGAACATCCCAGTCAGCCTCTGAATGTAGATGTGTGAAAGCTTGCCTAATCCAGGGGTCATCAGTGGCAGTCCTAAGGGTCTAGAGACCTGGACAGCTTGGTGAATCAACTCAACAGCTAATTAGCAGGATTAAGCACTATTCATGATGAATTAGTTTTACCCGAAGAGGTTTGTATGGGACTTTGTCAGGGAATTTAACCGCCTGATTTGGATAGGATGAAATAAATGATCTGTATAATTTTCCTATCTGACTGTACTATGTAGAGGGAGATCCCCCTCTTCACCAGGAATCATTCCAGTCAGGAATTTTGATTGCGTCATTGATAGTGTCTGATAAAATGTACATAGAGCTTTATAAATATACAAGGGCTGTACTGAAAGTAATGCAAATGAAAGTAATGCAAATGCATTTTTGATAAACTGAGATAAGTCGTTCAATTTGCACATATCAGTTGAGTAACGCTTCCTCTATACAAAGGTTCTACTTAACATAGACTCCATCACAAGCAATGCATTTCCATTATCGTTAAACCCAACTACTCAAACCTCTTTGAAAATAACCTTTGGCGTAGATGATGGTCTGACACTGCATGGTTTGTCTTCAGTGCTGGTTCCCTATTCTTCATCTGTACACATTGCTCTTGTCAAGGGTGTCATCTCTGAAACCATTCTGAAGCACACTCAGGAAACATCAACTGTGACAAAGTGGATTATTTGTATAATCGTAAAGAAATGTAGTGACATCAGATTTCATTTTCAAATGCAACAAATATAAAGTAGAAATTTCTTTAGTTAAAATCTAAATTATTTGGTCCTAAGGAAACATATTTGGTTGTTCTCAAGTAGTGCAACAGGAATCCTTTCGCTTTGCTGTTGGGAGGATGTGAATTAGAATCCAGACAGCCTTTGCATGGAAAATATGTGGCTTGCTCTCTCTCTTCTAGGCAATTGAGGGCATCTGTGAGCTTGTATATGTGGAAGAGGGTGGATAGTGATTTCCTCAAATTGTGTTACACTTCTGGTTAAACCTGGTACAAACTGTTTATGTTTGGATGTACATGATGGTACTTGGATCAGGAAGAGAATGTACAGTACTGTAAGTGTCAGCCTTGGAATTTAAGATTTAAAATGGAAGATTTGATCGTATTTTCCATGTGTAGAACTATATTCTACAAAAAAGAAATCTCGTTATTCATGCTGAGGTTGAGTAAATCATACCAACAGTGCTCATTCTGGCTCACACAATTCACACTTGTTCCATGGGACTTCACGTGATGACTCTTTGTCTGATCTAATTTATTTAGATGTTCTTTTGCTGATTCCATGTAATGTTGTTTCTGAGTATCAGCAGTCTTCATTTCAAAACCAACCTACAGCCAAGACAAACATTTTATCATCTCATTTTATACAAAGTATCTATTAACGCTATGCGTGACCTGATTGTTCTCACGGAAAATGCCCAGTGGTTTTAACCATACAATACTCATGTGTTTGGGTTGGGTGTGAAAATCTGATGGTGTTCACCTCGCCTTCATGTTAGAGAGTGTGTTTGAGGTCATCTGAGTATTCATGTGAATGTTTGTCTGGTGTGTATGTGGACACAAATCAGCTGATTCTGAGATCCTTGAATGGTTTGACTTGGCAGTAGAGACACTCACACAATCACTCACACATGCTGGGTTCATATTCAGTGCACTGACCCGTGATGTGACCTTTATTAAAAGTAGATGTGTGTCCAACAAGACATAAGAGGGAGATTTGGACCACCGTGGAGAATAGACTTTTCTATTACCCCGGTTTTAACCTTCCCAGCTAGATCTTAATTTATTTTATTGTTTTCTATATTATCTTACTGTGTGGTGAACTTTTGACTTGAAAATCTCTCTCTTGCCTTCCTGTTATTCCCCCAAATCCCACTTTTTTGTCTCAACTTTGTGAAGTCCTTCCTTTCTTCTTCTTTCCTCTTTCTTCTCTGTTAGCATCTTATCTTAGTGTGAGATAGCGATAATGTCTAGTGTGACATCTGATAGTGACTCATTTTCCTGAACACAGAAGCATGTTTAGTTTCTCTCTGGGAATCTTGGAAGTCAGAATGTGAGATTGCAAAACTAAAATCACATAAACACTGTCATTTGTTATTCTTATGTCCTATTATCACTGTAAGGTGAGTCATCCTAAATGACCCATTTGGAATTGCTTTCCAAATCCAGATGCATTGGTGTTTCACTGGCGCACGCTCATTGTTTAATAAAAACTAATGAGCTATTTAAACCCGATGGTATAACACTATGCCAAAAATCAGCTCAGGTTTATATTAGTTAGTTGTTTTACAGTATACTACACAAACTCTAGAATTATTTCTGAACTACTGTACAAGACTTTAATGAAATGTTAAATGTTATGAAACATTTACAGATTCATTTATTTTTGTTCTTGATCAGTGAGGCCCAATGTAACACACTCAATTTTTGCTATGATGTCACATATGTACACATTTCTCACCATACTAATGTTCAAATATTCTTCTAATACAGTACAGTATCTGACCTGTCATATCAAGTCAGGTATTAAGTTGTACAGGTTAGTTAAGTGCTTTGGCCATTGAAATGCTGTAGGTGAAATATATAAAATCTTCACTTTCAGCAAAAATCAGATGAAAAGAACCTTATATTCCTTATCCGTTAAAACAGTATAAAAGGTTTGATTTCTAAACATTGTTTTAAAGCACTTCTATAAACACAATCCAAGCTGAACGCTATTTTTGCTATAAAACCGCTCTGCTGGCCAAGGTATATTTCAAGGGTAGTATGAAAATACTGGTGTTACAATGAGGCTGAGGCTCTATTTTACTTCCATCATGCAATTCTTATTTAAACTTTCTTAAATTAGAATTTTAGCATTTTTTCCTGAGCCCCTCCTAATAAACAAGATCTCATAGGTCATACCTCAGCAACTGAACATGATACAGTAATAAGCCTAGTTTAAAAATTAGCTTATTGAACCAGGAATCTGAAAATATGCATAACGTAAATCATCTAAAATCTGACTTATTACCCGATTTAATGTGAGTCACATATATTACTTTTATCTTTATCTTACCAGCCATGCAAAGTCACCAAAGACACGTTTGCATACAAATTATACACCAATTTTAGATTTTGTAATCAGGTCGAATCAAACTAAATCTCTGGGTTTAAGTCATTGTAAGGAAGGTAATGAAAATATTCGCTGATGTGATAGTTTTCATGATTACGATATGATATCATGAAATTGCCCACTGACATGGTGGTTGATATAAATGTGGGAGCAGGGTTAGGCTCTGTTGTCTTTCGAAAATAAAACATGTCTAAATAAAGTTACTTCTTTCCCTGGAAAGCATAGGAGGAGAAAAGAAAAAAGTAAATAGGTCAAGCACACATTGTTCAATTATAGTATTCATACTGTGTACATACTGTTACTCTTGTGTAAGCAGCAGAACTGTAATTTTAGCGTTTTTAGTTTGGAATGAAAAGTTAGAGTTTTTATGTTTATGTACTTTTTCTGTTGATTTTGCATTGGAAGGAGAAATGTGTCTGGTGTGGGTCATTATAGACATGAAAATTTAAATTATAATCAATCATTTTGTTGTAAAACCACTAATTAGTATTATTATCATGACCAACACTGCTATTCCAAATTAATCTTTTGATGTACACCCTATCTCCATGTTATATCCAGTGTTGGGTGTAACGAGTTACAAAGTAACGTGTTAGAGTACTTGGATTTCTTTTTTGATGTAACGAGTAATCTAACGCGTTACAGTATGTCAGCCATTTAAGTACTCAGTTATTTAGTAATATTTCCAAAAATGTAATCCGTTATTCAGACAATTTATGTAATCCGTGAGCCAGACAGAAGTGATTCCGTTCGTGTGTGTGTGTGTGAGTGTGTGTGTGTGAGTGAAAGTCATCCTACAAGCCCCGTCCCCTCCCCCGATAACCCGCCCCCCTCTGTTATTCCTGTTATTAGTAGTTAACAGATTATGGGACAAACTTCGCTGAGTGATGATGGTAGAATAATTATAAAGGTCTTGACTAAAACAACATGCATGAAGAATCACAAAGGAGTTTTCATTTTCTGCAATGGAAAAGTTTTCTAACTAGTTACTTTTATTAGAAGGTAATGCTGTAATGTAACTGATTACTCTTTAATGACAGTAATTTTGTAATGTAATAGTTACTTTAAAGAGTAACAGCCCCCAACACTGGTTATATCACAACTATACTGTGTGTTCAATTGTCTTGAAAAACACAAGGCCTCTGCTTGACTAAGCCATAGTAACTACATGTACACGGTCACACGAAGATTTAATGTTCTGTATCATATAAAGGTTAGAGGTTAAAGTTCATGTATCTCACTTAGTAGGGAGTCAAGCTCAGAGGCACACTCATTATGTCTCTGTGTAAATCACTGACTGACTCTCTACTAGCTTCTTTTGGTGTTTGTTCTTTTTTTCTCTCCATCTCTTTGTTTAATGGCCTCACTTCAAAAAATCCAGTCTTGCAATGAGCTGTGCCCTGCAGACACACACACACACAAATGACAGAGTTTTCTCAACCTCTTACCCCTTGCTAATTGCAAGCTATAAACCTATCGAAATAGAAAAGTGGGGGGACACAAAAAGAGACAAAAGCAGAGGAAGAAAAGGAGAGGGACCCTTTTATAGACACTGTTTGTCTTTAACTTAATTAGTGGACGATGTGTCAAAGCCCTTATACACAAACACACATGCGCACACATACACACACACACACATACACCTACACACACACAGCATGGGGAGCAGTAAACTCAACAATGTGTGTACTGGATTCTATAAGTGTGTGTTTTTATTGCACAGAAAATATGACCAGAACCATGAGTAAGGTTAATAATGCAACGTCCACTGAAATATTGTTTAAATAAAAAAAATAATAAATAAAATATCGCACATATGTTGAAAAACTCAGTTGAAGAACCCAAAAAAGGCTTTTGGCCAAAATACATAATCTCTGAAGTGATATTTAAATATTTTTCTACAAGTCCTCAGAGACCTGCTGTCTGTTCCATTCATTCAATTTCTTCCACTTATAAAATCCAGTAGCACTATTCAAATTGTATTCTTGTATTCGCTCGGATCACAACACGCACCAAACTCAACATTCTGTACTGATCAATACAGTCCCATTCTGTAGTATTCATACTCCTTGAACCTTTCCACATTTTTCACATTACAACCACAAACACAAATGTATTTTATCTGGTTTTTACACAAAGTGGCACATGATAAAATGATAAATGGTTTTCAAAATCTTTTGCAAATAAAAATGACATGCCTTTGTATTTAGTCCCCTTGACTGTCATACCCATAACTAAAATTCAGTGGAACCCTCTTGGCTTTAGATGTCATGTAATTAGTAAATAGAGTCTACCGGTGTAATTTGATCTCAGTATAAATACAGCTGTTCTGTTAGAGAACATTAGTGAACAAACAGCACCATGAATCCCTAGCAACATACCAGACAGGTCAGGAATAAAGTTGTGGAAAAGTTTGAAGCAGGGTGAGGTTATAAAAAAAATATCCCAAGCTTTGAACATCTCCCGGAGCACTGTTCAATCCATTATTCAAAAATGGAAAGAGTACAACTGCAGACCTACCAAGACATGGCCGTCCACCTAAACTGACAGGCCATGCAAGGAGACCATTAATCAGAGAAGCAGCCAAGAGGCCCATGGTAACTCTGGAGGAGCTGCAGAGATCCACCGCTCGGGTGGGAGAATCTGTTCACAGGACAACTATTAATCGTGCACTCCACAAATTTGGCCTTTATGGAAGAGTGGCAAGAAGAAAGCCGTTGTTGAATGACAGATACTTCATATAGACCTTCTTATGGCTTCTTATGCACAGCTACAGTCTTTACATAAGCCAGTTATTATTGGATAAAACAATGTTCGTGCCCATTTGCAAGTAAGTACAGTCTTCTTCCTCGTTAATTTCAAGGATTCCTGATTAAAAAAAAATAGAACTTTGTGGCTGTGGTTGAGATACAGTACACGAAAAGTCGAAAAAAAAAAAACAGATCAATTCAATAAAATGTGTAGTTTTCATAGCTATACATAAAAGAACATGTACTTAATTATGTATCCCATTCTGAATAGGTGTGAGCATCTTTAGCGATAACATTCTATTTCTACAATCCATTCCTAGGTCAATTAATAATAATATAAACAGCACAGTATTATGATTGTAAGGTCAGAGGTGTTCAATCATTATTAAATGTTTACCTACAGCTTTAAAGGTACAATTGGACTAATAATTTACTTTACACCATTTTCTTCTTCCATTGTAGCCGATCAGTCAAGACCTGCTTGATGACTGGCATTTGCTTCTTTAGCTTTGCACTACAGCTCAATTTAATTGGATAACATCTAGTTTAGCGTTAAGCAATCAGCATGTCAAAAATCATCATACAACTTCTTTAACATATTAACCAGTTCATATTTTAAATTAAAAGGAAAAATAGATCATGGCATTATATCACTCAGTGATTCAGTCTTAACCCAAATTGAACTACTACTGTAAAATTGTCTTACAAGTGATTTCATTTAATGATTTGATGAAGATCTGGCACATAATTCTATTTCACACTATGTTCTGAGTAGGAAACTATGTTCTGTATAGATCATATTCAGTATATATCATGGTAACCCAAGGTTAATTTATGCCTGTGGGGAGCAAGGGCCAGATCATACACAGAGAAGCTAATGTAGCATAAATTGCTAAAACATTAACGCCGGGAAAGGTATCAGAACCCTCAGCTTGACAGGATTAGTGAGCTCAAAGTTGAAGGCTGTTGATCTGGCCTCTACTTTTCTCAGATCGAGCATCTATGAGATGTGTTTGACATACAAGTCTGATCCATGGAGGCTCCACCTTGCAACTTACAGCACTTAAAGGATTTTCTGCTAATGTCCTGGTGCCAGACACCACAGGACACTTCCACACGTCTTGTGGAGTCATGTCTCGAGGGGTCAGAGCTACAGTATTTTGGTGGCACAAGAGGAACCTACACAATATTGGGCAAAATGCTTTAAGATTTTAATGTCATTGCTGATGAGTGTAACACCAGCAATCATACAGTATAAGCAACTCTGAACTCAGAACTACTTGAAGAAATCCCAAGAGGTTGAAGTGATTTTATGGTGTTTTCTGTGTTGAATTAAGTTTACACAGTATTTAACTGCCTCCTGAGAGTTTCCGTTGCTTGTTATGTCTCGCCATCAAGTACAAAATTAAACAACAATTGTGTTTTGACTAAATGCGTCCTCAGGTTTAAACTCTGCACAACACCCAGGGATAGTTCATGATGTCATTTTCCGAGCAGCTATTTTAATATTATCCATTAGATTTGTTTTTATCTATGAGAACCTTGAGAAAAGGCAGACTGCAGAATTAGAGATAGAACAGAAAGCAAACAGAAGACGATATGGCAAGAGACCAAGACGCAACAAAGAGAGACAGAGAAAACATTCATTTGTCCCCATCCTGGTTACTATAAAGACATAGATCTTAAGGTCAATCCTGTGTCTCTGCTCATTTCCCCTGAGGCATAGGATGGAAGCTGATTGTACCAAGACAGATGCTTGGTTTTCTGTGATGTTCTGAGGGTGTGTCCTGACCCCAATTAAACAGATGTTGAGGGCTCAGGTCATTAGCTAGAGGTAATGCTCCGTGGACAAAGATGAAGAACGAGGGATGCCACGGTCTCAAACAAGAGATAAAGAGAGATAATTACAGAATGAACAGGTGCTCGAGAAACAAGAGAGAAATACGAGGAATTTATGATTCCATACATTCTTTCTACTTTCTTCCCTCTTTTTCTTTTTTACTGTTTCGTTCTCTTCTCTTCTGCAGCATTGAGGAGTTAGGGCAGAGTTTAAAACTAATGTGTAATTCTGAGACAATGCCTGGTCTATTCTTTCCTCCTAAATCTCTCCTACACTTGTCTTCACTAAACCCTCGTTCATCTGTCCCATATCCCTCCATCGCTTCCCCTCTCTATGCAATTTCAATGTTTGATGCCCTTGCGTTGTCGTAGCAATCCAGAGAGTCCTGGGAAACATGGCACGCTCCAGTGAGTGCTCTTACAAATGATTATTAGTGTGTGTGTGTGTGTGTGTGTGTGTGTGAGAGAGAGAAAGACAGATTGTCCCCTAACAGCAAAGTGCATTATGGGTATTCTGTACAAGCTAAGCTAAGTCAAGTGATTATCGGTCAGACAGAGTAACCAGTTACTTTAAGAGTGCTTTTAAATAGATTAACTTTTATGCAAAAAAATGTTTCATTGCTTTCAAAAACCTCTTTAGAATATATTTAGAGAGATACAGTACACTATATTGCCAACATTATTTGCTGACCTATCCTTTGCAGCTTTAACAGCTTCAACTGTTCTGGGAAGGCTTTTCATAAGCTCTAGAAGTGTGTTTATGGGAATTTTTGACCATCTTTGAGAAATGCATTTGTGACATCAGACACTGATGCTGGACGAGAAGGTCTGGATCACAGTCTAAAATGTGTCTAATTCATCCCAAAGGTGTTCTATCAGGTTGAGATCTGGACTCTGTGCAGGCCAGTCAAGTTCTTCCACACCAAACCAAGCTCATCTATGTCTTTATGGACCTTGCCTTGTGCACTGGTACACAAGTCATGTTGGAACAGGAAAGGACCATCCCCCTAAACTGGTTAAAGCATTAAATTGTCCAAAATGTCGTGGCATGCGGAGGCATTAAGAGTTCCTTTCACTGGAAGTAAGGGGTAGAGCCCAACTCCTCCTAAAAACCAACCCAACACCAGTTCCAACATGACTATGCACCAGTCTTGCTACAGTACCAGCCTTCCCAGAAAAGTTCGACACACTTATGTCTTACTCAAGGGTACTTACATCTTATTTTGGAGGAATTTGGTGGTACTGTATTAACCCACCTGTAGTTAGGAGCAAAGATGCACAAAACTTGCTTACAGTATGTTTAGCTTGGCTTCAGGACATAATCAGCAGCACCTGGACTCTGTGGGGTTTTAGTTTCCTCCTTAGTGATTAGTGCCATCTAGTGACCTGTTTGACAGTATTCACAGTTGAGCACAAAACACGATGAATTTAACATTTACCATTTAGAAAACATCCACTGAGTTAGATATATAGTTCTTTCAATGCTATTTATGTACTTAGATAATCAACCCTCATATGAGCTCCCGATGTGATGGCTTCATTGAGACATACGTAGCTAAAGCAATATAATATAATTTCCAATTTTCAACCTTGTCATTATTTACTGAGCCAATGTTGGGCCCACCTATCTTTGACTCCACCAATAGGCCAACAGTGGGCCAACAGACACAATGAGGTTGGGTCAACCACTGATGCCAACATGGGCCCAAAAGAGTGAAAATAAGCATTTCAACACACACAATGTGACAAGAACTTTTGAATAAACAGCTGTGTGGCCATAAGAAAATTTGTTTCAATTTCAATTTGGTATAGAAGCATAAAGAATAGATTTTGGAGCAATGGAAAAAGTTAATGTGGAAAGATGATAAAATGAAGTCAGCTGATGACCTGAATGAGCAGTGTGGAGTTTTTCTTCCCTGACAAAACAAGCAAAGGAATTAAGGAATCAGACTGTGAAAGAGTGTTATTGGTCACATAAATATTACAGTGCATGATTTTTTTTCTTTTGGCAGTGTAAGAAAACATTTAGCACAGCACAGAAAACAATTATTTATCATGCTATACACAGAATAATCTGCTGAGGCCTTTACTTATTTTCACAACTTTAGTGTTGGGTTTATTACTATGTATAGTATAGTCCTGTCTTTAAATGGTTACCGGTTCTCGCTTTCAGGGATTTGGTTCTGTAAAGATGACAGATCATTACATAGTATAATTCTGAAATGAATATGAGTGTGAGAGATCAGCCAAAGTGTCACACTGTTTAATACCATGTGTGCATGCATATACAGTAGGGTTGTGCGTGTGTGTGTGTGTGTGTGTATGTGTGTATGTGTGTGTGTGTGTGTGTGTGTGTGTGTGTGTGTGTGTGTGTGTGTGTGTGTAATTGCAAGACGCTCCAGATGGGAGGGGGGGGGGGACTGTGTTGAATGTGAAAAAATCATGTCACCGAGACCGATTTGCTGATGTCACTGTATATGTTTTGCAGACGGACTGCGTCAATTATGTGAAACTTTTACATCACTTTAACCGAACACACCTGTATGTCTGTGGGACTGGAGCCTTTCATCCGACCTGTGCTTACGTGGAGGTTGGACAGAAAGTGGAGGTAAAAGGAGAGAGAGAGAAAGATGTCTGCAAGCAGCTGGACCCTTTATGCTATGAGAAGGGCTCCAATTTTCCATTGGAAGAGGAATGTTGTTGTGAACTGGAAAATAACAGCCTGTATCTCACTTTTCTTTTCCACCCTTTCTGTAGGATCATGTGTTTCGAATTGATCAATCTCTCCTTGAAGATGGTAAAGGCAAAAGTCCTTATGACCCACGACACACTGCAGCCTCTGTTCTGGTTGGTCAGTACGCCTGATAATCTTTCTTATTGCATAATTACTTGCCAGTACTACTGTAGAACTCCCTAAAACATAACAGTAACTGCACTCCATCCATACCCCGTATGCATCAATGTGGCTTGGCCACCCGTGACCCTATCGCTGGTTCACAGATTTTCCTTCCTTGGATCACTTTTGTTAGGTCTTGACTACTGCATCCTGGGAACATCCCACAAGAGCTGCAGTTTTAGAGTTTCTCTGTCATCTAGCTGTCACATTTTGGCCCTTGTCACCATAGCTACAGATACAAAAAATGTCACCTGGAAATGGGGGAGTATATGAGGCAGCAAGTGAATGTTTTTTCCCTAAAGTTGATGAAAGTTGGCAGAAAGAATGAGCATAGTACAGTATAAGGATTTGAGTGACAAGGGTAATTGTGATGGCTAGACAACTACTGTACTGTAGGTCGGAGCAACTCCAAAACTGCAGTTCTTTAGGACATTCCCAGCTTGTAGTGGTGAGGACCGATCAAAAGTTATGGAATTACAACCCGCAAAAGCGTCATGGGCAGCCAAGGCTCACTGACGCACATGGGGAATGAAGACTGGTCCGTTTGCTCTGATCCAAAATAAGAGCTACTGGAGCTCTAACAGCTGAAAAGGTTAATGCTGGGTCCAATAGAAAGGTTTCAGAGCACACAGTCCGTTACTGTTTTGGTGGCACAAGGTGGGACCTATTCAATATTTAACAATTTAATAAAAAAGGAAAAAAAAATACTCATTCATTATCATTTGCTTATTAATCAAATAACCGCATACTGTAAGAACAGGACTGAATTACTGTTCAGGAAATAACTACTTAGCTAAATAACTGCGACTATAAGCAATCTTTATTAGCTCATACAGTAAGTGAGCAGCTAAAGTAGACAAGTGTGGTTGTGTTATGAAATTATGATTTGGTTTTGGCTCCTATAGGTGATGAGCTGTATTCAGGAGTGGCCACTGACCTGATGGGAAGGGATTTCACGATTTTCAGGAGCCTTGGACAGAAACCCTCCATACGCACCGAGCAACACGACTCTCGCTGGCTCAACGGTACGTTTGGATTCCACAGCTCTAATCAAGACATCCTTTTTGACCTTGAAACGAGTAAACTTCCTAATACAGTACAATGAGGCCTGTATTTTAATGTCTGAGCCATATCATTGTTGTTTGCACATGTTTTGCAGAGCCCAAGTTTATAAGTGCTTTTGCTGTTCCGGAAAGTGAAAACCCTGATGATGATAAGGTCTTCTTCTTCTTCCGAGAGACTGCCGTCGAAGCTCAAGGCTTCGGCAAGGTGACCTACGCTCGGATCGGCCAGCTATGCCGGGTAATCAGGATGATCAGGATGGAGATAATTTTGAGTTCTTAAATATTATTATAAATACTTACTTATTGTGTGTGTGTGTGTGTGTGTGTGTGTGTGTGTGTGTGTGTGTGTGTGTGTGTGTGTGTGTGTGTGTGTGGTGTGTTCGTCCGTGTGTGTTGTAGAATGATATGGGAGGGCAGCGTAGTTTAGTGAATAAGTGGACAACGTTCTTGAAGACTCGACTTGTCTGCTCTGTCCCAGGCAGTGATGGCAGTGAAACACACTTTGACGATCTCAGTAAGAGCAAACACACAAACACATTAGTTTAAAGAGTGCCAGTTTAAAGTCGACTGTCTGATTTATTTATATCCGTGCCAACTTTTAGGGGATGTGTTCCTGCTGCAGACGCGAGACAGGAAGAATCCTCTGGTCTACACAGTTTTTTCTACATCCAGGTGAGAGGTCAGACGGTCATGGGTACACGGCTATATACTGTACAGTAATTGTTAAATGACTGAATTCTTTATATTTTGTCACTGATTTCATTGAAAAAATTTTGCGCAGTTTGACATTTTGAGAAATCCTTGTTAAACTGGAATGACTAAAAATACTGAAATCTGAATTAAAATAAATGTTAAAATGAATTAAAGAGTCCACAAAAGGTATATTCAAATCCTGTGGGTTTAAAATAGTTTTCTGCGTATAGTTTTAATACTGTGTCCTTCTTTCCTGCAGTAGTGTATTCCGTGGATCGGCCGTCTGCCTGTACACTATGAACGACATCCGCAGGGCGTTTCTGGGGCCGTTTGCCCACAAAGAGGGCCCCAATTACCAGTGGGTGCCTTTCCAAGGCAAAGTCCCTTACCCTCGACCAGGCATGGTGAGCTCTTTATTTCACTGAAACATAATTGTTAAGAGTTTTTAAGCTCTTAAAATAGACAGATTAAGCTTGGTGTGCCCAACTACAATAATTTATAATGGATTCTTTTGAAACTCTTTAGTGTCCCAGTAAGACGTTCGGAAGTTTCGAGTCCACCAAAGGCTTTCCAGATAATGTGATCCAGTTTGCACGTCATCACCCGTTGATGTATAACCCAGTGACGCCACTCGGTGGCCGTCCACTCTTCCTGCGCACAGGAATGCCTTACAGCTTCACACAGATCGCTGTGGATCGAGTTAATGCTGCAGACGGCCACTACGACGCCATGTTCATCGGAACAGGTCAACACCTTTAGAGTCTTCATAGAGCAAGATAGTGTCCTAATGTAAATTTAGTAAGGAATACAACATGATGGTTTTGTGCTGTAACAATGACCTGATGGTGTGATGTGACTCAGTACAATGTGGAATTACAGTTAACATCCCAAAGTTTTTTTTTTCTTTTTTTCAAATAATTGTACATCATGAAGTAACTTTTCTCTTATACCACAATTTGGCCAGAACTTAAATATAAACAGACTTAATCATAATAAAATGTAATTACATGGGCTTAAAGGTAAATAAGACAAAAAAAAATGCAAATTGTTACCAAAAATTTTAAATGTTGCATATACATTTGGTTTTTCTTTCTTTATTTGCTTAAATACCATGTTGATTGTTCAATGTAGACTATATGAAGTGTCCACCATACCTGTTCTTGTGTAAGAGTTTCTATTAAAAAAAATATTACACCAAGCACTTCACCCAAACCTTGCAGCTGGAACAGCTGTCCCAGATGGTGATAAATTTAAATAAAATTGAAATGCTGAATAACCAGGACCAGATACCTGCTGAATAACCAGAAGTCAGCAGTTCTTTGGTGTAAAGCTCTGCATTAAGCTCGTACAATCATAAGATAATCGTAATATTGTATACTGTATGACTATTTAAAGGTCCCTGTATACATGGATAGAATATATACCAATCAGTCATAACATTAAAACTACCTATGTTTTAGGTTCTCCTTGTGCCACTGGGGCAGTTCTGGCATGGCTTTGGGGCATGACTCCCCAGGGCATCTGGGGGTATGCTGTGGTGTCTGGCACCAAGATATTGGCAGAAGATCCTTTGGGTATTTTTGGTTATGAGGTGGGGCCTCAATGGATTGGATTTGTTTGTTCAATTGGATTGCGATCTGGGGAGTTGGAAGGATCCCCACATACCTGTACATGATAAGCTCATGATCCTGTCACCAGTTTACTGGTGTATGAGGTGTTCTCAAAAAGTTCAGAAATTAGTTCTGTTTACGAGCTCTGTTTTTTTCCTCTCTTCGATGCTGTAAAACCTGGCATTAGGATTGCTCTCACCCCTTTGGTCGATTTCTCGATGCACAATTCCACGAATGCAGAAAAAGACAATGAGCATGCATACACTACCTGACTCACATTTTTCGGTCATGGAGAGGATGGGCTATTCTGCTGTGAAGACTGTTGTTTTGTCTCAGGATTGTACTCATATATACTGTAGGATAAGGCATAGATAAGCCTTGGGTCCCCATGAACCTGTCACCAGTTTATGGCGTACGAGGTGTTATCAAAAATTTCCAAGATTAGCTCTGTTTACGAGTTCTGTTTTTTATGATATGTCCTCCCTCAGGTGCTGTAAAACCTGCCATTAGGAGTCCCTATTAATGGTCTTGCCCCTAGGGACGAATTCTAGGTGCACAATTCCATGATAAGCATGCAGACCTGACTCGCCTTTTTCGGTTGTTGGAAGGATGGGCTCTTCCACTGTGAAGACTGTTGCTCTGTCTCAGGATCGTACCCATAATACCCAAGTTTCGCCACCAGTAATAATCCATCAACCACCGTTGATGGAGTTCTTGGCAGACGTCGACACAGTGTTTCTTCTGCTGCTGGGCCAGTAGCCTGGGGAAGTTCTACTCCTACTTTAGGTCACGGCGCATGTTCAAATCACACATGAAGATTGCCTTGACTGTTCTGTATGACACAATGACAATGGCAGCAATGTTGTGGATTGCTTGCGAGGTTGAGCTTGTTGAAGGTCTTCCTGATCTCTCATTGTCTTGCAGTAATGTTCTTCAGTCCTTGAAGCACGTATGCTAGTCAGAACACCTCGAATGACTCATTGCCATAAACTTGCTGAATCATGACAAATGTTTCTGTGGCAGATTTGCCCAGTTTCACGCAGAATTTCATATTTGCTCTTTGTTCTACAGTAACTTGCTGTCCATGATGAAAGAGCAGATGGGGTCACATACAGTACGTGGTCAGAATAGAACCAGTTGGCACAGCTCCTGATGTACACAGGATGGTGTCTTTTGGTACACTGACTCATGAAGATCGATGCTTTGATACCACCTCATACAATTGATACATACAGTAATCAGTGTTAACGTTTTAAGGCTGGTTGGTGTATAAGTCAGTAACTCACCATCATACTGCCCTGTTTGTTTTTGTCCGTGTCAGTAAACATATTATTTTCATTTATTATTTTTTATTCTGTGTAGTTCGACAATATGCACAAGATTTCTCAAATGAACTTTTGCATATCATTGTGTCTGTAATATTTTATGTGTCTTTAACACTTTATAGATGTCGGCACTGTTTTGAAGGTGATCTCTGTGCCTAAAGGAAGCTGGAGCAACACAGAGTTGCTTCTAGAGGAACTGCAAGTCTTCAAGGTGTGTGTCTTTTTTTTTCATATTATTCCCTAGACACACTAGAACTTTGTCCTGGTCAGCACTGCAGTCAGCATACTTTATGAAGTCCTTTATTAAAATATATGTTTTAGTTTTAAATATTCCTTGGAGTTGTGTGTTTTATGCGCCATCACAATCTTCTAGGAAATGACAATAAAAGCCACTTGACTTGACTACAGCTGGGGGGTTTGCATTCATGTTCAACGCAGGATCAGTTATCAAATATCAAAGCACCTTGTGCAACCTGAGCAAGCACAAATTTATGTTCTTCTCTTTACAGGACTCTTCATCCATCATCAATATGCAGATCTCTTCCAAAAGAGTAAGTCACGCTTATCTGTTACAACAGCTCTGAAATTAGTTCCAGCAGTTTACCTGTTGAGACCTTCATGAATTGACCTCTGACCCTAAATATTATGCTTAAGCTAGAGTTTCTGGATTGGTGTTTCACCATCAAAGTACTGTCTTCACATTCCTTGGTAACTCTGTAGCTGTGCTGATGTGCTTATATAGTGTGAAGTCTATGAATAGTGTCAGGGTAGAATGAGTTGTGAACTCTGGGTCCACTGTATAATTTTTCACTTTGACAGCAACAAGATAACATCATCAGCAAAAGCACTAATTTAATGCATGACTTCATTTCATTTCATTCTCAGTGCAGGAAATGACATTGCCTACGATATGAGATTAAATATGTAGTTAAAATCTAATAATATGTTTGGCTTATTAGATTTCCAGATCAGTGTGTCCTTGTATTTTGATTAACTCTCTCTCTACTGTATCTCTCTCTCTCTCCATCACTTTCTTGCTCTCTTCTTTTCTCTCTGCAGCAACAGCTGTATGTAGGCTCTGATACAGGTGTGGCGCAGGTGCCACTGCATCGCTGCAGCATGTACGGTAAAGCATGTGCTGAGTGCTGTCTGGCCCGGGACCCCTACTGTGCCTGGGATGGACACCAATGCACACGCTACCTTCCTAACACCAAACGGTACACACTCATAACCGATGTTGCATTTTTACCATCCTATCCTGCTTACTCAGTATATGCCTACACTGGTTTTACAATGAATATATGAACCTCTGCAATCTTCTCTGTTCTTTTATCCCATGCAGGCGTTTCCGTCGGCAAGACGTCAGGAATGGTGATCCGAACACTCTCTGTTCAGGAGGTTAGTTTACACCTTTAGGGGGCGATGTTACTCCACAGATCATTGCTTTTTAGTGTTAGTGTCAGAGACGTACATAAGTGCCTAAGGCTCTTACTATAGTTCATAAGAACTGTTTTTGACAGTTACTTGTCGATCAAGAGAATATCAAGGTGGAATAAGCCTAGTAAACCCTGCACTTGAAAAAGAAATGCTGCACAACTTTTGATCCTTTTAGACCATTATAATGACAGAACAGGAACGGTACATCATTTCATCCATCAGTAAAAACATATAGAATGTCACAGCTAATTATACTATTTTGGCACAATATTGGCCCTTCCTGATACAAACCTCCAGTCATGGAGGGGTTTGAGGTAGGATGCAAGTGGAGACAGTTTCTTATTAGAAACTGGCAGTGTACTGTAGCTCTTAAAACTCACTTTGCATTACTATGTTTAAATAGATATGTTATATATACTACAGGATTATGCAATATAGTCACATATAATTTGTTTCAGCACAAACTACTGTAGGCAAACAATATGAAGAAATAAATGGTGTTCCAATTTAATCTCCTATACAAACATGAACGAGCAAAACATGTAAAAATGGTTGACACAAGCAAAGAAATAGCATTGATACATATGATCGTGTGATCTTATAGTTGTTTTCATTTGTTTCTCTAACCAAAAATAACAAGAGTACAAGCATTTTGCTACTGTAGGTCATTTTCACATTCTGGCAGCTGTTTAACTAGGTTACCTAATGACAACTTAGTTCTACCTGACATGTCGAAAACCCAAATGTACAAATTGATTTCTAAAGCCTCCTCCGTTGATGATGTACAGTAGTATATACTGTAAATATATAAATAAAAATTTTAAAGATTTATCTGAAATCCACTCTCAGAGAGATCATGGTTAACTGTTGTTATGCAACATTAACCATTGGCAGCTCAGCTGTGCACATCAGAGACCATAATCACTCACTCATCTTCTAGACCACTTTATTCTGTATTCAGGGTCACGGGGACCTGGAGCCCATCCCAGGTGCCAATCCATCGCAGGTCACACACACATACACACACTCATACTCTCATTGACACACTACAGGCAATTTGGGAATCCCACTTAGCCTAACCTGCATATCTTTGAACTGTGGGAGGAAACCGGAGTACCCGGAGGTGCAAGGCCACTACACCACCGTTTCGCCCTAGACCATAATCACTGTGATTTTATTGACAATTCAGCCTTCCTGTTATATTGACGTAATGGTAAGAGCAGTAACAGCTGGTGATGCCATTAAGTAATTCCTCGTAGACCAGACTGTCTTATTTTGGTTTGTCTAAACAATTAGTGAAGGCCACAGGACTATGAAGAGAGCATACAGTACATTGCATCCTTCAAAGGATTGCTGTTTGTTGTTAGACTTTCGGCTGCTCCCATTGAGAGGTTGCCACACAGTAGACCATTTGATCCGCACAACAACTTGACAGGTTTTACATCGGGTGCTCTTCCTGACGCAACCCTTCCATTTTATCTGGGCTTGGGATCGGCACTGCATCCTGTGGCTGGGGTTTGGGCATCAGCTAGGAATTGAACGTGGGCCTTCCACATGGCAGGCAAGAGACCTACTGTACCACTGAGCCACCAATACCCTCACATCCCTTAAAGGATGCAGCCACTGAAATGAGACAACATATACTAAATCTAAGGCTAATTAGAAACTACCAATTTACTAAACAGATCAGGAAACTAAGGAAAGAGATACTACAACCATCCAAACAACAACAGTAAATTAAACTGACACAAGGCAAAAACCAGACAAAAAAACTGGTTGTAAATAGATAGACTAATCTAAGTAAACAAAGTGCAAGTGAATACATTTGACATCAAATGACAGTTGCAGGTGAGGTGCAATAAATACTGGGAACTAAGTTCAGGACAAATGTCAACATAAGAATCCTATGAAACACAAGAAAATTATTTGTGTTCAAAAGGCCCAGGTGTCATACTGTAGTTACATTCAGGGGAAACTATGACACATTCCTTTATATCCAGGCTTATCATCAGAACTAAGGGTGTTCTGCAAGGGCAATGGCTAGGTCTGTGGCACTGGCTGGAATGCAAACCCGGGCCTTTTGCATTACAGGGAAAAAGTCAACTAATGAGCATCCAATGGCACACAGCCAAAAACATGGAGAATATAAAGAAAATGTAAAGATATTAACAATGTAACACTATTGTACTAAAAGCAAACTTAAACAAGCTATTGGAAACCTTTTCTTTGATAAGTATCTTTTAAGAAAGCATGTCAGACAGGATTTTGAAGCTCCTACCAGTTTTCACCCCCCCCCCCCCATTCGTTCATTCTTCTCAACTGGCCAAACTCTACAGAGGTGGGCTTGTTAATTCATTTCAAGTGTCTTCCCAACGACGCCCACTATACAGTAGTTTATAAAGACGTATTAATCACACAGAGCCTGTTGGGTCACTTAATTCATTCTAAAAAAGAAAGAAAAAGAAACGTTAGTGGAGAACAAAGACGGGTTCTGAAGAATTTTCTTGGAGTGAATTGCTGTTTTTAATGGAGCTCAGCCAGCGCAAGACGTTTTTACAGCCAGGAAAGAATATAATTTACATCACACACTAATGGGGTTCAAAATTGGGTTGAAGTTGGAGGAAAAAAGTATACACAGATCACACACAGAAGGGCCGAGCTGAATGAATAAATTTTACTGTTCATTGTTTTTTTGCAGTGTCAAAATTTTTTCTTGAGCTTAAAAAAAACTGAATTACGTTTGATCAAAAGTACAGTAATAAGTACAACAAGTTCAATAGTGCTGTCCCAGAGTATGGGCATTGGTGGCTCAGGTAGGCCCGAGTTTGATTCTTAGCCAATACCCAAACCCCAGCCAGTGGATGTACTGTAGTGCCGGTACCCGGTGTAAAACCTGTGCCGAGTTGTTGTGCGAATCAGTTGATCCTCTGTGGTGACCTTCCAACGGGAGCAGACAAAAGACTAACAACAACAACAGTTCTGTCCCGGAGTCCTTCTATATTTTACTTCTGTATATATCTGTTGTATTTTGTGCCTTTCAGATCACCAGAAGCAGCGTGTTGTGGAGAAAAAGCTGTTTGCAGTGGAGGGCAGTAGCTCTTTCCTGGAGTGCATGCCCAAATCACTACAGGCTCAGGTCACATGGACCTCCCAGAGACACCCGAACAATCCCCGAGAAGAGGTGAGTGAGGGAATATGAAGAGGGCCTTGAAAAAAGGAGCGGGGTGATTCGATATACAGTATATCTGTGAAAAATGCTAAATTCACAGAACAGCATGGAATGCACTGAAAAGCAAAAGAAGATACTAAGAGTTAGAGATGGGGAGAAAAAATTATTTCAGCAATGTATCGCAATTATTTTGTGCAATTCCATTTTTTAAAATCAATTTTTACTTCATAATTGTTTGTATTGGAGGTGGTAAAATGTTTCCATTCCTCTATAATCTTACAGATGGTACACTCTAAACTATGTACACATAGGTAGGAGTGGATCATTTGATAAGTTTGTTTAGAATTACTATAAATAATACAGAATCTGAATAGTTATACTTATAATAGTTATAATAGTAAATAATAGTTATAATAGTTAATAGTGATAGTTACAGTATCGCAATGCAACTTGAATTGGCAGCTAGGTATCGCAATAATATCGTATCAGTTGGTCCTTGGTGATTTCCATTAGCAGTATGATTCCACTTATAAATGAAACTTCATTATGTGTCTTCGTGATCTCAGGTCCGTCTAGATGATCGTGTGCTTCAGACAAATCGAGGCTTGTTGGTGCGGCGAGTGTTGCGCAGAGATGGCGGTGTATACCAGTGTCACGCCATGGAGCATGGATTCACCCAAACTCTGCTCAGCATCATGCTGGAGGTCGTCCCCACTACGAGCCCAACTTATAACATAGGACACAACCCGGCCCAAAGCCAAGCACAGTCCACCAATCAAAAGCTGTGGTACAGAGACTTCATGCAGCTGGTTGATCACCCCAACCTGAGCACCGTGGACCAGATCTGTGAGCAGGTTTGGTCACGCAAACACAGCCAATCAGACAAAGCAATGGCAGACGCAGCAAACGAGTCTCCATCTTCTGATCCTCTGCATTCCACACACAAAAAGTGGAGGCATCTGAAGGAGGTGAGGAAGGGGAGGAACCGCAGAACACACGACGGAAAACCTGCACCTCGTGCGCCTCGGAGTGCGGGAGAGTAACAAGGGATGGAAGGAGAGAGGAAGTGAGAGAGAGTGAGAGAGAGAGAGGGACAGAGAAAGAAGGAGAGATCACTGGAGTTGGACAAAACCACACACACCATCACGTGACTATATGTTAGAAATCCACATTATGCTTCTCATACTGTACAATTCACCCCACACCATTGCCTTAGTTCACTGATGCTCCATCCTACCCCCATCTGGGGTGCATTCTTTTATCTTTATAGTCCAAAATAAATTTAATTCCCTCCCTTATTCACTTCCTGAAATCATTCTACCACCCTTTACCCACTATACCGCCATGTTACATTACTTTACCAGGGGTGGTATTATTTCAGTTTGCATTCTAAGCCTCCAAACACACCAATCTACCCCTTCCTATACTCACTCCTATGTCTACACACTCTCCTATTCCTCTATACACCACTCATATACTCATTACACACTTTCCCGCCCATACACTCCAATCATACCCTCTCTGCCCATACGCTCCTGTACACTTAGCCATGATGTCATTTACATGACTATACACTCGATAAACGCTCTCCAATTTACAAAGGCACGAATCTCACACACACACACACACACACACACACACACACACACACACACACTCTCTCTGTCTCTCTCTCTGATGCAAGAATTATTCACTTGAGCTTCTTTCTGAACACAGAGGCCCATTTGAAAAAAGTGCAGACAAGGATGATGTCATTCTGAACCAAACTGTCTCATAGTGTTTATGATTCCAAACAGAGGAATAGTCCAAACCATGGACAAAGCATCACACACACACACACACACACACACACACACACACACACACACACACACACACACACACACACACAATATGTAGAAAAACTGTACAGCAGTGCAATTGCATGCATTGTCTTGGAACAACACACACACTCTGCTTCTAGAAGAAAAAAAGAAAGAAAAAAATGGTATATTTGACATTTTCGTGTGTTTTTGCTTCGTGCTCTTTGTGTTCTGTAGATTAGAATTTCCTCTGTATCCTCGAATATTCTCTGTAGAACCAAAACCACTATTAAGCTAACCACCACTAGCTGCCTGTTACCATAGAAACCCTTAAAGCTGCTCTCTGGTGTTTACCATCAGCAGGAAACGGGGAGAAAGGAACTCAAAACTGTGAACTTTCCCACAAAATATAATCATCAGCAAATTTCAAGAAAGCGAGTGTTCGTGGCCTGGTTGCTCACTGGCGCCACCTGTTGTACAGAAAGACTTTGAGGTGCTTTAACTTTATCTAAAGCGCGTTTTGTGTGAGATCACATACTGTAGTGGTAGGGCGTGTGCACTATACCTGCATGCCATGGTGTGTGACTGTTTGCTTTGCAATATCGTGTTCTAGGCCCTAGACCTTATCGGGCACATCAATGCAGGAGTGCATTGTGGAATCATACAATATTTTTTTTGATGGTTTTAGGGGGAACCCATCTGTTGATGATTTGCGAGACAAGATGCTTGAGCGCTTCATATCTCCAACAGTTACAATAACGATTTTTTTGCACATACAGCATGTTAAATCAGTGTTCATTCATTTAATAGTAAAAACAAAACAGGAAGCCACTTATTATAATGACATCAGATTTACCCATCAGCCCTTTCTGCTGATGTAGGGATGGTTTAGGTTAGATGGTGAATAACAGATGATACTTCCTTCCTCCCCTAGACCAACCAGTTACAGTTTTTTTTTTTTTGTCTGTGCCATTAATGAAAACACAGGCTGTGCTCCCTTCCTCAAACAGCTACACACAAGCAGCATGACAAAACAGGGACTTGTCATGGAATTGGCTACCAAGGGGCCCTAGGTCCGGGGCTTGCATTTGTTCTTCATTAAAGAGATGTAAAGAATGCATTTTCATACACGTCATGCTTTTTTTAATTTTATTTCTTTTAACAATGATTTAACAATGATTGTTTCCCAGAGTGGTTTGTGGTCCTGACTTGTTTGAGCACGAACAGTGGGAGCACTAGAAAGGTGAACTGGTGCTTTTGGTTTTCACCACTAGGTGGCAGCTTGGTGTTGCGAAAGAAACGAAGCAATCGTATTGATCGTGTCGAGTTTAACAATCACTATTCGAGATTCCACAGAGAGGAAAAACTATTTCATGAAATGTGCATGTACAAGCATATATGGTTACAACAAGGTGCTCTGTTCATTTTTGTCTTCTTTTTTTTCCGAATGTACGCACAATTTTCTGGTCAAAAACACATTTTTTTTTAACACAGAATGATGAACTCTTAATCAAGCATATTTATATGTTCTAGATTTTCTACCATGTTGAGTTTTAGGAGGTAAACTGTTAACACTCCTGTAAATAAAATGATAAATAATGTCAACCAAATAGGGCCATCTGAGAAAAAGATTTCCTAGACAAAAAAAAAATTCCTAGGCAACATTCTTAGAAATAAAGGTTTGAAACTGTGCTTTTCCTTGTAATTAGGTCTAAATTTCTATTGGTTAGGAATCTAACTTGGGCCTACCTCAGGCACCCTTACCCATACTCTGGGACAGCATTATTGAACTTATTACTAAACTTTTAATCTTGTGTAATTCTGTTTGTTTTTAAGTTCAAGAAAAAATTATTTTGACATTGCTGAAACAAAGCAGTACATTTATTCATTGATCTCGGCTCTTCAAGTGCTGAATGGTTTCCTTTAGTTATTATAGTAAAGTTTTTTAAATATAAGGCCAATTATATATCCATTAATACAAAAGATGGCGCTGTGACATAGTGGTTAGCATGATCACATTCCATCTCCAGGGTCCAGGATCGAGTCCCACCTCGGGGTCGATGTATGTGGAGTTTGCATGTTCTCTCTGTGCATGGTGGGTTTTCTCCGGGTACTTTGGTTTCCTCCCACAGTTCAAAGACATGCAGATTATTCTAACTGGCATTCCCAAATTGCTCGTAATGTGTGAATGTGTTGACCAGAGGTCCTACCACGGTTGTAAAACTGGAAATAAATACAATGGTCACCATTGACATGGTCACTCCACGGTACTACAGAGGTTCCTAGCTTGGTGGAATGCAAAATATGTACCTTAATGGTACCATGCCAACAACAAGTAAAAAAGTACATACAACATTTCTAAGAGTAGTCTGTGTTGGACCCTTTATTTCCTATTTTCCCTCAGCAATCAGTTCCACTAGCTATTATCAGTATAATATTAGTCTACATGGGTGAAATTTTTTTGTTCTATTTATAATGTTTCCTGATGTAAAGAACGGTTATGCCTGCTTCTGTTCATTTGCATGACTTAAGAAAAAGATGTGTAGTTGAGTGTTTTGCCAATACAATAGAAACAAAGCACATTGGCTCATCTAATGTTCTTATGACATATTTAAGACGTAATAAGCTAATATGTAGTGGTGATACGTGCTTGGATTGACATTTGTAATATATCCATTTTTCTGAAAACTGGAGAGAAAAAAAATGTATATTTTGAGGTGTATGTTCTTTTCCTTTTAAACCATATTTAAGAACTTGATCTAAAACTCTCCCAGTGTGAAATGACATTTTTTCTTTTCTTTTTTAACAATCTTTTTTTTTCTTTTCTAAAAAGAAATAACCAAATGACCCAGACCAGCTCACTGATTTTATTGCCTTGTGACTCTTCTCATATTCTGAGAGACAGAGTGTCTCTGTGTACGTCTATGTCTGAGTGTGTGTGTGTGTGTGTGTGTGTGTGTTTGTGTGCACGTGTGCGGGTGTGTGTACGTGTGCCTGTACATGCATGTGTGTGGCACATTAACATGTGTATGTGTGTTCATTGTGTGTCTACTGTTAGATGTAATAAATGTAAAGTATTGATTCAAAGTGGGACTTTATATTCTGGAGAGGTCAAAGGTTGAAGGCCAAAGTTGACATGGAACACTGTAGTGACTATTCCTATTTCTGTGTGGTTTGTTGCATCAGACTGTATTTGATTAACACGAAGAAATAAACAGTTACTTCAAAATACATCAACTACATGGATTTATGGCATGGTGATAATGAAATCTGTTAATTCAATATGAATGTATCCCTATATGACATGATGGGTTTGTGGAAAGAAGTTTTTCTGTTCTAAAATTTGGCTCCAAACATGTCTGAAAGAACCTCAAGGAACTGATACAATTTTCAATGTCACCAGAGGAAAATACAAGTGGATAACAATGGTAAGAGAAGTGTTCTAATGGATTTCATCATGTTTGCATGTTCTTCTCATGCTTGGTGGGTTTCCTCAGGGTACTCTGGTTTCCTTTCACAGTCCAAATCGTCTCCAAATTGGCCATAGCGTGTGAGTGAGGGTGTAAGTGTGTGCTTGCTTGTACGCTGTGATGAATTGGCACCCTGTCCATGGTGTACCCCACCTAGTACCCCTGGGGCAGGATAAGCAGCATAGGCAATGAATGAGTGAGTGAGAGGATTTCCATATTGTGTCCTTACGTGTGAATACGTTCAGCCATTTATGGGCATATTTTATAGACTACTAAGTAATCTAAGAATGCTTCTGTCACGTTCTGTGTCATTTGCTAGTCTAAAGTCAGTATTCCCTTGCCCTCTTTTAATTAACATGCATCTATATGAGCTATACCTATGTAGTAGTCTTCTAATCTCTATATGGCATTTTCCCCCCTTAGATTATTTTATATCTACTAACTAGGGGGTGGCACTGCCACCTTGTACCTCCAGGGTCAGGATTCAATTCCCATGTGAGATCTGTGTGCATGGAGTGTGCCTGTTCTCAAACTAAATTATGAGCTAGATTTCAGATTTTTATAACAGGACATTTTTACAGTGCAACAATGTCAAGTTGCCAGCTCGAAGCCGGATTGTTATTCACACACCACGGGATTGTTATTAACACCCCCCCCCCCCAAGTACACCGGGTTTCCACTTCACAGTCCGAAGACATGCAGATAAGGCTAATTGGCGTTCCAAAATTGCCCGTGGTGTGTGAATAACAATCCGGCTTCGAGCTGGCAACTTGACCCCTTAGGTAACTGCCATAGAAACGATGGATATATCTCCAGGGTGGAAAGTATCCAATACCTGATTGTGACAAAAATGACATGACAGACAAAAATATCAAACATACTACTACAAGATGGATGGTTAACAAAACTGATGCTTTAGCATGACTTTATCTGGATACTGTAGATTTCTACTTTTATCTATGTACTGTATTTGGTTGAGTAGAAAGCAGAAAAGGATTCCATTAAACCATTTAAATCATAGTTAGGTGAAAAAAAAAATATGGTTACAATCTCAAAAAAGCCACTTGGGAGCCACATGTCCTAAAAGCGGAGCACGACACTTCAATTCAACTGAATTAAAAAAAAAAATAGTTTGTACATCGTTTTTGTCAGTAGTCATTGTCGCAAAGCAGCTCTACAGAATTAAAACATCTCCAAATATAATGTTCGTACTTGAACTTGACTTGCTTTCATAAGTTGATCGTCATCACTGTTTTCTGTTTTGTTATAACTGTAAACACTATATAAAATCTCAGAGGCAAAGTGTTCATCACTCGCTTCTCTTAGCATTGACTGTTTACTTTGTTAAGGACTCTTGAATAGAGTTGTTTTCAGGACTTGAGTTTGAAATAACCCTTCAAATGGTAGGCATGAGTGTCCACACTTCAGTTCCCTGAACACAACTTGAACGTTCCATCGCATTGGTAAAAATCTACACGGTTCATTAGGCAGCTTACCACGTGCATGTTCATACATCTGGTGGCTCCAGTGTTAACCACTTGGGTAATATTGTAGGCTGGATATTTTACAAGCATGGAAGTGCTATGCCATTTTTTTATTCTTTGGATTTTGGTGGAGATTGAGCACACAGTACAAAAAAAAGTGATGTCCACAGCTGTCACTTGTGCTTGTATTTACTAAGCATTTTCAGAGTGACTCGATTTTTGTCCTACTTTTAGGAGTAGGTGTAAGAGCAATTTATCAACATTCTTAAAATAGGAAATATCTCATAATAATAACTAACTTTTAGGAACATTTTAGTGCTAAATTAAGTTTATAATTTTTTTTCATTCTAAATTAATTTTTTCAATCTCACAGAAGAACTCATATATGGTAGGTGTTAACCTGTCAGATCAGCTCTATCAGGGATACACAGCTGTGCAGTATTTTCATAAAACCTGCAACACAAAAGCGTGATCATGTCCCAGTTCCAGCAACACTTGTAAACCCAGATTCCTGTAGGACTTGTGTGCTGTGCAGAAAGAAAGGCAGGAAGCAAAACACTCCTTGGAAATGCAAAGCATGTGAGGTTTTACCCTGTTTGCAGCTTCCAAGGAATTGTTTTGAAGAGTGGCACAGAAACCTTGAAACTTCTTGTTTTCACTTTAATTCTTTATAGTCTCTCCACTGGTTTATGTTGCACCATGATGTACTGTATATAAGTACTGCATTTGAGTGACTGTTACTGAAGCCATGCTTTGGATCCTCGTGCCAGTTGTACCAGGGGCAAATAGGTCTGGCACATCCATGAAAGCTCATGTACATTCAGTGAAAAGAAGGCTCTCTTTAAAAAAAATAAATTTCTTTCTGAATGCTATAATTTATCTGTTTTGCTATGAGCACACACTTAAGACTTTTATGGACTCTAAAAAGGATTTTACTATCTCTGTAAATCACACTGCTATGCAGTTCAAACGAGAGCACTGAATGCTGTCTGTCACTATTTTTAATCATTTATGTTCATAACTCTATGGTAGTTAATGCCATATGCACTGTGTAATGTTTTATATAGACAATTAGGTTTCCCAATTAAAACAGTAACAGCATGATAGTTGTATAAAGTAGACTATAGGGTCATAGAGTCTGTATTAAGGGCTTCATTTTCACTGGAGGAAACAGCTGGTGTGATGAGGGTGAACACAGCGAAGATTTAACCGATTAATCCCTCATGACGTTTTGTAAACTGTATTTATGAGAAAGGACTGCACTGATGCAGATATAACAATTTATCGTAAAACACACACCTTGGCTTAATCCTCCCTCTGTGATGGTGAATTGAAGACCCGCTGAAAGACGGGGAGGAGCCGAAGTCTGCCGACACTTTCATATGAAATTTAAAGGGGATGATGGGGGACCAGCAATGTGTGTGAAGTTTATGGAGAATTTTTAGGGGGGCTGAATACAAATGTTAGGGTGGCTAAAGCCCCCCTAAAAATGCCCTAGCGACGCGCTGTAGTGCTGATGTATACTTAAGACATGCTGTCAATCAAAAAGGGGTTCCGCCATTTAAACAGCTCCTCCAATCATCATGCAGCAGCCCAGCATCCTGTCCCGCCCACTGCTCCATTCACCCCCAGAGAAGCCGAGCTTCCCTGGAAGTGATCATTTTGGTGCGTTTATCCAATTACCGTCCAGCTTTTCTGCAGTGAATAAAGCTAGTCTGTGCTTCCCCATAGCGCTCCAGTGAAGCTGGGCTTCAGAGGGAGGGTTTAACGCGCTGTGCTGCACGGAAATATATGACAAGAAAATCGCGTCAAACAATCTACAATAAATACCTGATTCTGAACGAGCTAGTCATGAAGTTGAACGTGCTCTAGAGCACTTTTATTAAAACCAATATAAATGCGGCATATATGAACATTTATTCTCTGACATAGTAGAGGAAGCAGAGCTTCCCTTGTAGTCTTAGAGCAGCCGCCACTGCTGGAATACTAGAAGCAGTAGTCTCAGCATTTTCTGTATCATTTCTCAATCGAGATTAATTATCAAATTAAATGATCAAATTAGTCTGTCTTATTTTGCTGTTGTCATTCTTGGCCTTTCATACCCAGGACCATCAGCAATGGAACCAGTTATTCAGTATGTTAGTTGCAAATGTAGACAGGATGTAAATGGTAATGCTGGCAACTGTTAACCATCTGTCGATGTCTTCTAGCGTTGCCCCAAGTTGAATCATTCCCTCTCTCCGCTAGCATTGTCATGATAGTGTGATGATAAAAGTCACAATCAGGTGCTCCTTACTTTTCAAACCAAGACATGACAGTTGGATCTAATTACATAACACATTTAATTAGGGATGTAACGGTATCAAAACTTCACGGGACGGTAATACCTCAGTATGAATGGCACGGTACGGTATTTATTGAATCATTTACAGGAAAAACAAAACTAATGAAGAGACTCGAAAAAAATGCCAGAAGTGTTTATTAAACAGTATACATGAACACTGAACATATCAATGGCATACAAATTAGCCATCTGTAAACTTTGAAACAGAAACTTACATTTTTAAATTTTAATAACAAAAAATTATTAAACCATGTTAAAAAATAAAGTTTCAATTTAGTATTCTTGAAAACTCCGAAAAAATAAAAATAGCAGCCTACTTATTGCAGCTGGTCCATGTGCTGAATGAGTATTTGAGAACACTCACCTCATTCACACACTTATTCGGACAGAGACAGGATTTTTTTTTTCCCGTTTCTTTTCAGAGAGGAACCGAAATGACTCGATAAAACTATAGGTCTTCTGAGAAAAGTTTGCTCAGGCGAATGGAGCGAACGAGAGGTAGCGGGAACTACAATTCCCATCAGCCCAGGTGCGACCATCATCCAGTAATGCGGAAATGGCGGATGCTGCTATTAGCGGCGCAGGAAAAGAGATGGAAAGAGTAATTAATTATTACAGAGTAAGCGGGTTTTAAATCGGATGTGCGCATTACTGGATCTGTAGCGACAACAGACCGCAAAGGATGATGGTCGCACCTGGGCTGATGGGAATTGTAGTTCCCGCTACCTCCCGTTCACTCCATTCGCCTGAGCAAACTTTTCTCAGAAGACCTACAATTTATCGTCATGCGACCACGGTATTACCGAAATAAAGTGTTATTGCGGTACGACGGTATTTACAATACCGTTACATCCCTACAATTAATGCATGTGCATAGTACCTCACAACTAAAGTTACAACTAAAAAGTAACGCTCTACTGAGCACGATGCTCTTTTTTTACCCTACCTGGGTTCTTACACCCTTATAGGGCATGCACAACTCAGGTTTGAGAATCTGTTCACAAGACAACTATTAATCATGCTCTTCACAAATCTGGCCTTTACGGAAAAGTAGCAAGAAGAAAGTTGGAAAGAAGTTTGTGACAAGCCATGTGGAACTGTAAATGGGACTTCTTATGTCTTTCTTTCACCAATGGTGTTCTTCTTGCCACCTTTTCATAAAGGCCAGAATAAAATACATTTACGTTTGTGGTTGTAATGTGACAAAATGTGGAAAAGTTTATGGGGTATGAATACTTTCACAAGGCACATAATAAAAGCACAATGCTTAAACATTATTTAATGGGGTCTTTTTTCAAGCATAGAGCCATTATGCATACAGACTGAAAGACAAATAGTGTCCATAAGTGATGGCTAATTTTATTTTAATGTTTTCTAATCATGTTCACAATTACGCAACATAGCAAGAGCAAGCATCATGCTTGCCGTAAGCCAAATCTTTAATTGAAACCACATTAAAAAAAAAATTCTGTCATTTGTCCCCTTCATGTAATTTGTCCTCATTGTGCTCAGGTTGTTTACTCCTACTTAATCCAAAGGAGAGCTATTGTGTTTCACCTGCCTCTCTTTAGTCACCACAGGTGAGGTGTTAGCAAAATGAGTTTTAATTTTAGCACTAATGAACGCTTGAAACTAAATTTCATCACTCGAGACAAATATTACTGTTAAATCTATGGAGAAAACAGGCCCATTTCTATTTATGAACAACAATTTTAAAAAGCTGGGTGTCAAAATTATTGATGTTTCCCTGTAAAGAAAGAGAGGACTTAGCCTCAGTAGACCATTTATACCAGCCACAACTGGTCTGATTTCTGGCATTTCATCTGCCCTCATGTCTTACACGGTATTCAGTGGAGACAGCAAGGATGATTAATGGTTCAAATTACCCCTAATTGCATCCTGTCAGGTATACCCTCATTAACCCCTTCTACCTCATGTTTGACATGTTGACAGAAAGGAGTCATGCTTTCCATGTCAGCACACTTTCACTCATTGGGTGCATTCAGTTTAACACACACACACACACACACACACACACACACACACACACACACACACACACACACACACACACCCTCACTAGTCTCTTTGGACTGTCAGTCTTTCATTCTCCAGAACTGCCTCCTGTTTTTTCACACCTTCTTCACTCTGTGTCCTTGATTTCATTCAGTCTTTTTTTTTTTCCTTTAAACAATTCTGCTAGATAGATAGATCTCACATTGTCTCTTTCCTCAACACATTGTGTATTAGAGTTTGCGAAAACAAGGACGTGGTGATGATGGAGGAAAGAAAAGAATGTAAAGGAGGGGAAGAGGAGTTTACACAGTCAGCAAAAACGATCCCGTGCTCTGCATACCGTATGTGTAGATTTCATTAGGCTTTAAATAATATTGCCTTTGACGAACAGCTGACCAAAAATGTAGAGAAAAAATAAAGGGTTTTGCATAAATATGACGTCCAGGTGGTTTTTTTTATCACCATAACTTTTAACACACCCTACATATGACTTTAAGTACACGGTATGTTAGTGTGACTATACAAATTCCTTATTCTTGTAAGGAGATTATTCAAAAGTATCTGAGATTTATTATTATTATTATTATTATTATTATTATTATTTGCAATTTACACATTTTTATCGGCCAAAATGTACAAGTACTTCAGCTTCGGCTACCCGCTAGTGCTCAATCTAGAACCTTCTGCCGACTGGCAAAGAAACTCCAACAATGATTTTCATCTGCCTCATATTTCTCTCTAATTCCTTATTGTACTGTACTGTATGTGCACACAGTTTGTTTACAGCCATAACTCAGAGTGAGGACCGTTATGTACTGCTGTGTGTCTATGTTACATACTGAACACCATCGTGTAGGACAGCAGAGAAGTCCTGAGTGCCAAAGACTGTTTATTATCACATATGCAACTGTTTATTATCACATCTCTCTCTCTCTCTCTCTCTCTCTCTCTCTCACACACTATGTTTTGTCTATGTTTTAGTCATTTCTTTTTCTCTTCCTTTCTTTCTTTCCTTCATTCTTTCTTTCTTTCTCTCTTTCTTTTTGCTTGTTTGTTTGTTTTCTTTCTTTTTCTTTCTTCTTTCTTTCTCCTCCTTTGTTAGTTTCTTTCTATCTTAATTCATTTATTTGTTCTTTTTGTAATTGTTTCATTCTTTCCTTACTTGCTTCTTTGTTATTTTCTTTCTCTGGATTTGGCTAAAGGTCACCATGAAAAAAAAACACATTTTGTTCCAAAAACGTTTTTGTTCATTTTCTTTAACTATATTGCATGTTAACAATTCTGCTATCCACCACAAGTCGCATTAACAGCAGTGGTTGAGGTCTTTGCTGAGGTGATATGAAACTACTGTAGATATGTGGAAACACTGATAAAACTTAGGAGTTATGCAAATCAAGTGTAGCACAAAGCCAGCACAATACCTGACACCTCATTTATTGAGAATATAGAGGCTAATAAGACCTCTCAGCATTCAACTTCACCAGTATACTCATCGCCGGCCTGATCACCTGTCATCATCTGCACCTGTTTCTCACTGGTTCATCACTTAAGATAGAAGAATGGTAAGTTATTCCTCAAGACTACATAAAAAAATGCAAGAACCGCTGGATTTTAGAAGCAAAATATCAAGACATGGTAGTGATCCGGGTGGTTTTTGCACAGTACTGTAAATGTTTTGACCATCAACTTGCTTTTGGTTGAGATGCCACATGGGCATAGAACTCAAGCGTGCACTTGCCCAGAAGGTTAGATATTACATTGATTGGTTGATTTATTTGATTATTTGATTGAGTGATTGATTGTGTGTGTGTGTGTGTGTGTGTGTGTGTGTGTGTGTGTGTGTGTGTGTGTGTGTGTGTGTTGTGTGAGTGTGTGTGCTCAGCGATGGATTGGCACGCTGTCCAGGGTGTACCCTGCCTCGTGCCCTGAGTCTCCTGGGATAGGCTCCAGGTCCCCGCGACCCTAAATACAGGATAAAGCGGTATAGAAGATGAATGAATGATTGAATGAATGAATGAGTGATTGATTGATTGATTGATTGATTGATTGATTGATTAATGCAATTAATTTGAAAAATACTCAAAAGTTTCAAGTAAGTTCAATTCTAAGGTTTTTTTAAGAACATGGGAACATGAAAAGTGTGTTTTGTTTTGCTTTTCTTGGAATAAACATGTCGTGCAGTAAAACCTCCTGCAGACATTGACGTATATGTGTTTATAGTGATCTTATAGAATTTCCTCTGCTGATTAGTTCTGATAAACACCGAAACGCAATCTTTGTTCCGCACACTGAACAGCTTTCAACAGTGTTTTTATTTGTTTTTCAGATATGACAATTATATCTGAGTTAGGTCAGGAAAATCAGCGTATGCAGACATGTGGTGTACTGTAATCCTGCATACTCATAACAATTTAGTTTGATGAAATGTTCAACAATGTGATCATTTGTTTTCTTTGACTGGCAACACTTTAGAACACTCAGTTCCCCTAATAAATAACAATAATAATGACATTTAATATTAATAGCAAACAATAAACTTTCGAATTGAGAAGGAATTTAAAACTTTGGAAGTAATATAATATGGAAATGATTAACAGAGGGCTGGCATGATGTGGTCCAACATGACCTTCATGCCTTCATGACAAATATGTCTTATAAATGTATTAATTAGGATGTATTGCTTTGTTAAAAACCAGGATATAGTTATTAGGCAAGTTCTTTTTATCACATATAAAATAAAACAGCTTTAAATATAATGTAGGTAATATATACAGTATGTGGGGCCAGGGGTAGCATAGTGGTTAAGGCATTGGACTACGGTTCGGAAGATCCCAGGTTCAAACCCCACAACCACCAAGTTGCCACTGTTGGGCCCTTGAACAAGGCCCTTAACCGTCAACTGCTCAGATGAGATAAAAAATGTAAGTCGCTCTGGATAAGAGCGTCTGCCAAATGCGTAAATGTAAATGTGTGTGTGTGTGTGTATATATATATATATATATATATACAGTGGCTTGCAAAAGTATTCGGCCCCCTTGAACTTTCCTACATTTTATCACATTACAGCCACAAACATGAATCAATTTTATTGGAATTCCATGTGAAAGACCAATACAAAGTGGTGTACACGTGAGAAGTGGAATGAAAATCATACACGATTCCAAACATTTGTTGCAAATAAATAACTGCAAAGTGGGGTGTGCGTAATTATTCAGCCCCCTTTGGCCTGAGTGCAGTCAGTTGCCCATAGACATTGCCTGAGGAGTGCTAATGACTAAATAGAGTGCACCTGTGTGTAATCTAATGTCAGTACAAATACAGCTGCTCTGTGACGGCCTCAGAGGTTGTCTAAGAGAATATTGGGAGCAACAACACCATGAAGTCCAAAGAACACACCAGACAGGTCAGGGATAAAGTTATTGAGAAATTTAAAGCAAGCTTAGGCTACAAAAAGATTTCCAAAGCCTTGAACATCCCACGGAGCACTGTTCAAGCGATCATTCAGAAATGGAAGGAGTATGGCACAACTGTAAACCTACCAAGACAAGGCCGTCCACCTAAACTCACAGGCCGAACAAGGAGAGCGCTGATCAGAAATGCAGCCAAGAGGCCCATGGTGACTCTGGACGAGCTGCAGAGATCTACAGCTCAGGTGGGGGAATCTGTCCATAGGACAACTATTAGTCGTGCACTGCACAAAGTTGGCCTTTATGGAAGAGTGGCAAGAAGAAAGCCATTGTTAACAGAAAACCATAAGAAATCCCATGTGCAGTTTGCCACAAGCCATGTGGGGGACACAGCAAACATGTGGAAGAAGGTGCTCTGGTCAGATGAGAACAAAATGGAACTTTTTGGCCAAAATGCAAAACGCTATGTGTGGCGGAAAACTAACACTGCACATCACCAAAAAACCTAATGTACGCTCCTGGGATTTGCATAAAAATAGAAAGGAGCATGTGTTTCAAAGTTACTAGAAAAACTCATTCTCCAGCAAGCTCAGTAAAACCTAACAACTGTTTTCTTATAAATCACAAATCTGTGTCTAAAACTCCTGATTTTAAGCAATGAGTTTTTACTTCAAATGTTGACTGTTTATTTTATTACTCTTTATTCTTCTTTACTGCTCTTTATAGTTTTTATAAGTTTCTTTTATGCAGAAATGTTCTCAAAATAATCTATTGCTTATACCATATTTTTGTATGTGCTCAAAACTTTTGCACAGTTCTATGAGTAAAATAGTTGTTAGGTTTTACTACTTTTATGCAAATGCCAGGAGCGTACATTAGTTTTTTTGTTGTTTGTTTTAATTAGATGTTGATAAACAGCTTAACGAGAAACAGTCAGATATCAACTTGTAAAACGAAGCAGTAGTTACAGTAAAGTCCATTAAGAAATAAACATAAATTCCAGTGCTAGGTGGAACGTTCAGATCTTGCATCATACATCAAAGTTTTTTTATTTTTTATTTAATGTTTAAATACTAAAACTTTCAATATAACTTTTATAAAAGAACATATAGCTGTACTACTTTAATGCTTTAACTCCAGGATGTTAAGGTTATGGTCATGCTGGTTACAGAGCACATACTGTATCATGTGACATCTGTGTGCCAGCTGGAAATACACTCCAGATGTGACACTAATCCTCAGAACATAATGGACACAAATTCTCACACTCATTTACACCGAATTAGTAATCACTATGAATTGCACACAAATCACTAATTCACATACTGGTACTGTATGGGTTTAGGTGGTGGATGAATACCTACTGTACAGTATGCAGTACAGTACGACTTCGAAGCTCTACACGGTCAGTAATCTGAGCTCTGAATAAAACTTGGAAACCCTGAAACCTTGAGGCAGCAATGTTACCCCATTACGTCACCTTTTAATGCGATATAATTGAATTAAGTTATGTTATACTCCCTTTTATCATAGGAAGTTAAGAAAGTTTATGTACACTTCTACAATTTAACCGTGCTTTCAATAATTTCAGAAACTAACATCAAAGAAACAAACAGCATTTGGACTTGATTATGGTTCTGTATGAATCAGGATCAGTTAGCATCAATTATAGCTTTAAGCGATGGGTTTATGTTCAGTGTAGTCATTCTTATGGAATCTATATTTACGGCACCTCTGATAACGTTTTGCCTCTTTTGCAGTAGAACAACATATGATTAAAAGCCCCTTTGTATCACTTAATCCTGCATCCTGACTCCAGGAGGTCCATGAATACAAATCATATACAAGCACGCACATGCAAAATGAACAGATTAAGCCCACAATAAAGGACATGATAGACATACAGTATCTACAACATGAAACATGTTTATTCATTTATCTTTAAAGACAAAACTCACATCTGAAAACTCTGCATGCAAGGATCCACTTTAAATAAAACATAAATACATGACATACAATACAAAATCATCACAAACAGGTTTGTGTGTGTGTGTGTGTGTGTGTGTGTGTGTGTGTGTGTGTGTGTGTGTGTGTGTTATTTACATATGAAAGTTCAGTGTTGAAATGATCAGTCTGTTAGATAAAATCAGTCCATACAGGTACAAACTTGGCTTAATCAGTGGTTTTCATTCAATATTAAATCTGAGAAAAAGTCTTAGAGCTGCTTTGGTTAATATATTTATGTGTACGATCTTGAAAGAATACAGTATTTATCATACTATTTGAAAGAATGTTTGATTGACATAATGTTGTAGTGATATTAATTCGGCAGTGTTGCAGATGTTGGGACAAAGTTGGTATTGGGATGTTTTGAAAAGTAGAATTACTTTTAATGAAATTATGATCTTAACAAGGTTTACTATTTACTGATGGGACATTGATGAACAAATGCCCCAAACATGCTGCAAAACGACTAAACAATATTAATATCCAACTGATGGCCTGAGCAGAGTTTGAAATCCGGTTTGCTGGAAGGTCAAATGAAAGACATTAGAAATATATTTAACGCTCAACTGTTTAACTTTGGGTTGTTAAGGAGACACTAGAAAGATGTACTGTATATCTACACTGATCATCCATCAAATGAAAACATAAGCATTGATTATTAATTATATGTCAGTAATCTGAGGACAGGATCATGGACACCCAAGCTTCACTCATGCCTGTGGAAGCTTTTCCGATTCCACAGGAAAGCCAATGTAGCACAAATGAAAAAAGTCGATCCTGGCCACGATAGAAAGGTATATAAAAAGAAATAGTGAACCACAACCTGTTGCACATGGAGCCCAGCGGGACCAGAGCCCAAGGCCACCAACCCGCATCCAAACTCCCCATATCTCAATCCGATTAAGTACTCATGGTGTTCACCGGACAAACAAGTCCAATCCATGAAGGTCCCTTATGCAATGCACAGCCCTAGAGGTCTGGAGGAGACAATCTTTGAGGGGAAAGAGCTTTCCAGATGGCACAAGGGGAACCTGAACAATTACAGTAGGCTTGATTGGTGTACAGCTCTGTATAGAATGAAAAAACTTTCACAAGAAAGTAAAAATGGAAAAGTAAAAAAGAAAGATGCACTAAGATTAAACCTACAGTATAACCCAGTAATTCACTCGAAAACTGAATGAATGCCATTTACAGCTGTGATATTTTTACAACATTATGAAAAACGCGGAATGCAGCGGCATTAAAACAATTCAGGCGGCTCTATACAGTATTCTAATAGTTTCTTTTTTCCTGACACTGGTCTCCGGATCAGCCGATTAGATCAAGGGCAATATTTTCAAAGAAAACAAGTTGTGTTTCCAGACTTCTGTTAGAACAAATTAATCACTAAATTGAGTGATGTTGGAGCATCTACTGTAGGCTTAATGGGAGAGATGAAAAGGCAAACCAAACAACCATGCAGACTTGGCTTGTTCTCTAAAAGAAATCTTTCTTCGATTTCCAGGACATTACAGAAGGCTTTTTAACTCGACTCTTGCATTGCATGTGAAATTCAACGTTTTGACCATGCCTTAGTTTGAACAATACAAAATACCAAGTACATAAAAAAATGAAAGCAGAAATAATACTAAATGTACATACCAGTAAAATCCTCAATACTCATCATCAAATACACTTTCGAACCCTTTAAACCGTCATACGCCTTCTAAAAGCTTTTTACAAAAGTTAGGAAAATGCCCACCACAATTTACACACCAAAAAGCAGAGCTACTGTATGCTTATGAATAGATAAGAAGATACAACTGATTTTTACCACAGTGCTTGATTTTGGTTACAACATGGCTTGGACAGTTTTAAACTACTGTATTTTGCTCATTTTAATATGCTATGGTTTATAACTTACACAGGGTCTGGTATGGCGTGTGCTTCATATAAACAGATTAACAATATGTCTAATCATTAATACGAGAAAACTTTCTGTAAGACGTTTATTTAGCATTTTTGTCTCCAGTGTCAGCACTTTGTAACAGTCATTATAAAGCTTTTCAATCTTCAAGACATTGCGCTTGCGTTGTAAATTGATGTTAGGTTTTTTTTGTTAATGTCTTATTACATTTCCCCAAGGCAGCATTAAATTTCCCAGACTTGTCCTTCCAGGGCCCCCTTCGGCTGGTGAACGTACCTCAACAATTCCTCTCTCAAATTTAAATTTAAATCTGACAATAATTTTTTTTTTCTTGTCTTATTATAATCTTCCAAAGGAGGAAGATAAGCTGCAATAGCATAAATAATAATGAGAACTAACCTGTTTTTACAGACAACCTACAACAGTATAAGTAACTACAGTATAAACAGATATAATACACAAGTTCTGGCTCTTTAATAAATACAGAATCATTAGTGTTAGTGGCAAATTGCTGCGGTATAAGACAAATTAAACCATTTGGACAGCTGGAACTACACAACTCGACTCACACCATTACATTGTTGATAATTTATCTCTAAGTGCACACACCATCATGCTTTATTTCATAGATAATCCACTTCTAACCAGTAGCCTGTAGTAACAGCCAAATAAATTAGCAAATTACAGCTTTTTAAAAAAAGTTGGTCCGAAAAGAAAAGAAAAAAAGGAAAACACTTTTAAAATGTGTATGGTCATGAATGTCTTTGGCTTTACTCCAGCATACTGAGAGCGATGCTGTGAACACATCCAGATCTTCTCAGCACATACAGTAGAAAACCACAGTAAACAGAATTTAAATAGAGGTGTGTATGTGTATATTGTACACCCACATAGTGTCTGTTTCTTCTGCTGATACGGCAACCGTCGTCGAATTATGACAAATGACATCATACTGTAGTAATATGTTAAAAAAGGAAAATGTAATACAAAATTTGCTCCACAGTTCTGCAAAGTTCAGGAGACGGTAAAGACATTCTTCCTCATTGTCTGTGTGAGCAGTGTCTAAGCATGAGCAATGTCTCTGAGCTTGAGAGGTGTTTAATAAACCATCTTCTATGAGTTCATCTCTCAGTGTGTGCATGTGGGCGTGTATGTCACTCTATTGCGCGTGGCATACGATGCCGGTCCCCGGCGTTCTTACTGACTCTGGTTTTCCGTGCCACGTCTTGCGCTTGTTTGTATTTGTCCATCATGTTCTTGTGTTTCCGACGCAGCTTTTCGTTGCACCAGACGCGCTCACAGTATTGTTCTACTTGAGGAAGGTTTGATGGACCAATCAGCTGCAGGACATCTTTAAACCAACCTCTGGGTGGCGTTCGGTTAGCTGAGCCCGTATTGACAGGACATGGAGACCAAGCCTTGTGTTTACTTTCTTGTGAAAGTAAGTCAGCAAGCGTGTCTCCTTGTAAGACATCCAACCACACACGTGAGAGCGTCTGAGAAAATCCATGTTCCCGAGAGCGGCACACGTAGACGCCTTCGTCGTGTCGTAACACTCGTCTGAATAGCAAACCTTCATCTGTTTTTACCACTCGCTCGTCCAGCTCCACCTGCACGAAAAGCACATCAGAGTATAAAAATGGGGATGCTGGCAATGTACATATACTGTAAGGATTAAGACAGTAATACAATTTTTGTAATTTTGACTCCAGTGGGTTTGTAATAAAAGAATTGAGATGTAAATGAAAATTTTAATTTTAGACTTATTTTATAGAGTATAAATATGCATTCTTTAATTCTTTAATGTTCTCAATAAAATCTCAGAATTTTCACTAGTAATTGGACTAGATAATTGCCGAGCCAAGAACACCCCGAAGAATGTAAGTGCATCATTGTCAATGCCTATAATCAAAAAATTGTGCATGTAAGCACACCATGCAGTTTTTAAGGTTTCTATTATTAAGGGAACTAACTAGTTTGGCCACCCTTAACTGTAATCAAGCATTTTATAATCTTCAAATTTTAAAGTCTGTTACAGCGCTGTGGATGAATTTTGGCCCACTCATCTTTGCAGAATTGTTGTAATTCAGCCACATTGGAGGGTTCTTGAGCATGAACTGCCTTTGTAAGGTGATGCCACAGCATCTCAATTGGATTCAGGTCAGGACTAGGCCACTCCAGTCTTCATTTTGTTTTTCATCAGCCATTCAGAAGTGGACTTGCTGGTGTGCTTTAGATCAGTATCCTGCTGCAGAACCCAAGTTTGTGGTTTGCTGCAGTTCCAAAGCTTTAGAAAAGGCTTTATAACCTTTTCCAGACTGATAGATGTCAATTATTTTCCTTGGATCTCGGCATGATGTCTAGCTTTTGAGGATCTTTTGGCCTACTTCACTTTGTCAGGCAGATCCTATTTAAGTGATTTCTTGATTGCAAACAGGTGTGACAGTAATCAGGCCTGGGTATGGCTAGAGAAACAATGATGAACCAGAGTTATGTGTTAACAGGGGGCGATATAGTTCACAAAGGGCGATGTAGTTTTGGGTTTTGTTTTCCCTTAATAATAAAAATCTTTAAATATTTAAAAACTGCATGATGTGTTTACTTGTGTTATCTTTGTAGATCACTGGCTGAGCGCTCTAACCGCTACACCAAGCGGGCACTTTACTTGTGTTATCTTTGACTAATACTGTATTTAAATTTGTTAGATGATCTGAAACAGTAAAGTTTGACAAGCATGCAAAAAAATAAGGAATTGGTAAAACACTTTTTCACACCACAGTATAATTGCCAAAACAGACAGTTAAAGTTACTCAAGGCAAAGAAATGTAATGTTCTTAAAGAACAGAGTCAGTCACCTGACCTCAGTCCCATAGAGAATGCTTTTCACTTCCTGAAGACAAAACTGAAGACTGAAAGACTCACAACAAGCAGCAACTACGTGTGGCTGCAGTAAAGACTGGGTCAAGAGCCGCAAAGAAAGAAACTCAGCATCTGATTCACGGATTCCAGACTTCAGACGTCATTCAATAAAACATAATCCTAGTATTTGTGAATAATCTAAGTGATACCTCCTCTCGCCTTCACACACATACGCCTCCTCCCCTCGCCTTCACACACACACACACACACACACACACACATAATTAAAAAAAAAAAAATCAGAAAATCACATTGTAGGATTTTTAAAGAATTTATTTGCAAATTATGGTGAAAGTATTTGGTACTCTACAAGCAAGCAAGATTTCTGGCTCTTGCAGGCCTGTAACTTCCTCTGTCCTCCACTTGTTACCTGTATTAATGGCATCTGTTATCTATATAAAAGACACCTGTCCACAACCTCAAACAGTCACACTCCAAACTCCACTATGACCAAAAAGCTGTCAAAGGACACCAGAAACAAAATTGTAGACCTGCACCAGGCTGGGAACAATGAATCTGCAATATGTAAGCAGCTTGGAGTGAAGAAAACTGTGGGAGCAATTAGTAGAAAATGGAAGACCTGCAAGACCACTGATAATCTCCCTCGATCTGGGGATCCACGCGGGGTCAAAAAGATCACAAGAACTGTGAGCAAAAATCCCAGAACCACACGGGGGACCTAGTGAATGACCTGCAGAGAGGCTACCACACTGTGTTACTATGTACAGTGGTGTGAAAAACTATTTGCCCCCCTCCTGATTTCTTATTCTTTTGCATGTTTGTCACACAAAATGTTTCTGATCATCAAACACATTTAACTATTAGTCAAAGATAACACAAGTAAACACAAAATGCAGTTTTTAAATGAGGGGTTTTATTATTTAGGGAGAAAAAAAATCCAAACCTACATGGCCCTGTGTGAAAAAGTAATTGCCCCTGAACCTAATAACTGGTTGGGCCACCCTTAGCAGCAATAACTGCAATCAAGCGTTTGCGATAACTTGCAACGAGTCTTTTACAGCGCTCTGGAGGAATTTTGGCCCAAATCTTTGCAGAATTGTTGTAATTCAGCTTTATTTGAGGGTTTTCTAGCATGAACCGCCTTTTTAAGTTCATGCCACAACATCTCAATAGGATTCAGGTCAGGACTTTGACTAGGCCACTCCAAAGTCTTCATTTTGTTTTTCTTCAGCCTTTCAGAGGTGGATTTGCTGGTGTGTTTTGGGTCATTGTCCTGCTGCAGCACCCAAGATCGCTTCAGCTTTAGTTGACGAACAGATGGCCGGACATTCTCCTCCAGGATTTTTTGGTAGACAGTAGAATTCATGGTTCCATCTATCACAGCAAGCCTTCCAGGTCCTGAAGCAGCAAAACAACCCCAGACCATCACACTACCACCACCATATTTTACTGTTGGTATGATGTTCTTTTTCTGAAATGCTGTGTTACTTTTACGCCAGATGTAACGGGACACGCACCTTCCAAAAAGTTCAACTTTTGTCTCGTCGGTCCACAAGGTATTTTCCCAAAAGTCTTGGCAATCATTGAGATGTTTTTTTTTAGCAAAATTGAGACGAGCCTTAATGTTCTTTTTGCTTAAAAGTGGTTTGCGCCTTGGAAATCTGCCATGCAGGCCGTTTTTGCCCAGTCTCTTTCTTATGGTGGAGTCGTGAACACTGACCTTAATTGAGGCAAGTGAGGCCTGCAGTTCTTTAGATGTTGTCCTGGGGTCTTTTGTGGCCTCTCGGATGAGTTGTCTCTGCGCTCTTGGGGTAATTTTGGTCGGCCGGCCACTCCTGGGAAGGTTCACCACTGTTCCATGTTTTTGCCATTTGTGGATAATGGCTCTCACTGTGGTTCGCTGGAGTCCCAAAGCTTTAGAAATGCTTTATAACCTTTACCAGACTGATAGATCTCAATTACTTTTGTTCTCATTTGTTCCTGAATTTCTTTGGATCTTGGCATGATGTCTAGCTTTTCAGGTGCTTTTGGTCTACTTCTCTGTGTCAGGTAGCTCCTATTTAAGTGATTTCTTGATTGAAACAGGTGTGGCAGTAATCAGGCCTGGGGGTGACTACAGAAATTGAACTCAGGTGTGATAAACCACAGTTAAGTTATTTTTTAACAAGGGGGGGCAATCACTTTTTCACACAGGGCCATGTAGATTTGGATTTCTTTTTCTTCCTTAATAACATAAACCTTCATTTAAAAACTGCATTCTGTGTTCAATTATGTTATCTTTGACTAATAGTTAACGGTTTTTGATGAGGAGAAACATTTAAGTGTGACAAACATGCAAAAGAATAAGAAATCAGGAAGGGGGCAAATAGTTTTTCACACCACTGTATATACTCAAATATTGCAGACTTTGAAATGGGAATCGAACCCTCGACCCTGTAAAGCTAACCACATCACTGTGCCACTATTCATTTGTTTTATTTAGAATTAACATTACCTAGTAAAAAGCTAAATTATTTTACAGTACATTAAAGAAATAGTTTTTAAATTTAAAATTAATTACCATTAACAAATAAGCAAACTTTTTTTTTTCAATAACCTGATATTTAATATTTATAAACAGGAACTTCTCATCACTGCCTCACAAAAGAGAAACAGTTAGTGCCCTGAAGCAAAGCCAAACACATCTGACAAGTTTGTCCTAACCATACAAATGTCTAGGAAAATAGATTAGTGTTTTGAAAAAGTGATGTACAGAGCGCTAGGTGAAGCAGACCATTCTACCGCCATCCATCTACCAGTGACAGGACGGCTAGCTTGACGAATGATACAGTCTGGAAACCTCGCGGAGTTTTCCCTTATGTCTGGGATTTACGAATGTAAACAATAAACGGGAAGACTTTACGCAAAACGTTTATGTTAGAAGTTCGGATGAAAACGTTCTGTTTCACCTCTTCCAGATGTTCATCCCGCTGGATGTGCCAGGTGACGGTGGCTTGCGGAGATCGAGGGACACACTCGAGAAAAGTGCTGTTGTTCTCTGTGCCGTACACAACCCGCACTTCAACCATGTCCAGATCTTCCACTGCAGACAAAACAAACCAGCATGAGGAAACACACACTCACACATACACTCATTTGACCTGTTATGCTGAAGGGGAAAGTGTTTAGTTTTGCTCCAAAGAGGCAAGAGAGTGTATGTGAAAGTTTTTATCTGAAAGTGTGTATGAACAGGCAAGTGATTAAATTCAGTGTGGTTCATGTAGAGGTCAAGTTTCAGTGATGCAGATAGCTGTATGGATGCGGTGATGGACCTGTCAGTCTACTGAAAAGTTCAAATCGGTTCAGTTAGTAAGTACATCTCAGGTTTCCAAATGCAGGTGTGTGTGTTTGTGTGTGTGTGTGTGTGCACCAGATGAGCACATTTTTGCTCCCGCCCATTCCTTCTTTTGTTACCTCTGTTTTACTTATTCTCTCTAAAGTGATGAGAGATGGTCTGAAAGTACTTCTGAGTTGAAAAGTTCATCAAAATCCAAAGTTTTTCTAGCACTTCACAAATCTGTCAAACTGCACACAACTTCTATTAACAATCCCTTCAACAGCTCTGCGCATGTGTGTGAGTGCTTGTTAAGTCTGATTAAGCACTGTGATCTAGTTAGTGCAGTGAAAACACTTGCACTTAAAGCTACTTGTGTTTTTGTAGTAAAAAAAATAAATAAATTTTAATAATCCAGTTTCAGAGAGTGGTGGTTTAGTGGTTAGCACTGTGGCTCACACATTAAAGGTTGCGCTGCCCTGATCTCCCCAAGATGCACCACAGACCCTACACAGAATAAGTGGTTTAGACGATGGGTGGATGGATGGATGGATGGATGGGTGGGTGGATGGATACTGTATCTGATGGAACACTTGTAAACTATTAATTGAAGCATCACACCTTTATTTGAGGAAGGATAAGTTTAAAAAGTTAAATAATTTTAAGATCATAATTCAAATTTGCGGTTATGATTATTTTTTACTTGGTTTTGCTGCATTTTTTCAGACCTACTGATAATATATTGATAATTTAGCATAGACACTCCAGGTAGTATAAGGAATATCCAAAAGTATTATGAAAGTTAATGTTTTAATGACATTTTCAACAACAACAACAAAAAAAAAAAACGACAATAGTATAAGACCAATTTAATATTTTATGCAATAAATTTTCTATGCAACAATCAACACTTAGTATTGTATGAAGTCCTTTATATTTCAAAAACCTGCCAAAATCTTTAAAGAATTCTGCTTGATTCTTCAAACCCTGCTGTGCATATAGTCAAAAAGAAGTCTGTAGTACTCACTGCAGGCACTCGCTCAATCGTTGCCTCTTGATTGCTTCCTAAATATCTTGTAAAGAAGACTAATACTGATTTCTTCACCATTATCCAACTATGTTTGTTTACATCTGGAGATGACCATGGATCCATAAGCTGAACAACCTCGTCACAGTTTTTCACTAGCTTTTCAGTTATTTACATACAGTATGCTAGAACAAATTAGTGAAATGATGTAGTTTGTGCACACGGAAAACTATAATACAAAGCCTAAATTGTCTTAATACTTTTGGCCACCATTGTATCTTGGACCTTTAATAACATTCATGTGTATAATAGACACACATTATTAAGACAGTAATTGAACCCCTCTTGGACCGCCATCCCTTTTCTCTCTTACCGCTTTGGTTCTGGTCTCTGCATTGCAGCGCTGGGTTTGCGTGTCTGATGTCCTGTCTGCGGTAGCGACGTTTAGAACTGGGGACATATCGTGTGCAGGTGTGTCCGTCCCAAGCGCAGTAGGGGTCTCGTGCCAGGCAGCATTCAGCACATGCTTTACCGTACATGCTGCAGCGATGCAGAGGAACCTGTGCTACACCAGCACTCGAGCCCACAAACAATGATTGCTAAAAGGTTTGAATGGAGAAATAAAAAAATAAGGCTCGTGCGCAGTATAGAATTCTATTTAATTTAATTTAATTTTTAGTATGAATTACTGAAGAATTGGAAGAGTAAGAAGACAGATGCTCACCCGCTTCACTGAGATCTCCATGGAGGTGATGGGTGTGGGCACCTGTCGAAGAGACATAACATAGAATAAGCCAAAAGAAAAAGAAATCTTTATGTGGACAAAAAAAAAAAAAGCTGAATGTGACAGCACATAAACTCACCTTGAAGACCTGAAGCTCTTCCAATGTGATTTCCTCACTGTTGATTGAGTTGCCATTGCGCAGTGCAATGACCTTTAGGACAGTGCCAACATCTGCATGGGCCACAGGCAAATGAATCTTAATCTTTTGGACACCAACAAGACTAGAATTTGTTATGTAAGTAGCTACTACCGGATCTCACCTGTGCCAATGAACATGACATCATAAGGGCCGTCCTCGGCCTGTGTGCGGTCCACAGTGATGTGTGTGAGTCTGTAGGGAGTGGATGTGCGTAAGAGCAGGGGCTGGCGCTGAGTTGGGTACACAACCCGCCACATGAGAGGATGAGAACGAGCAAACTGCAGCACAGAGTCTGGGAACTCCAGAGTGCTGCCAAACATGCGGCCCGGCTGAGCAGTGATCTTACTGGGGCACTGAGAGAGAGAGACAGAGAGAGACAGAGAGATAGAGACTAAATCATTCGTTGTGAACATTAACTACAAAGAAAGCAAATATAGCTTTGAGATCTAACAGTTCATTAGTTAACATTCACATCATACATCAGAATAGAGGATAAAGTGATCTAAGTGACTTTGTCTATCGTGTGTCTGTTCATGCACAACAGTCTCTAGAGTTCTTACAGAGTGGCGGACAAATAAATACATAAATAAATAAAATGAGCGGCAGTCCTGCGAGAAGAAATATCCTGTTGATCAGAGAGGTCGGCGGAGAATGGCTCAGCCAGACCGGATTGAGCTGACAGCAAGGCTGCAGATAACATCTTGAGACCACATATGAGGACATGAGCATTTTCTCTGAATTACATTGTCTATATGAGTAGTTTGACAGCAAAATGAGATAAATCCATTGATGCAGTGTTGAGAAAAATTATTCTTTTCAAATGAAGTAAAAAGCACAAATGTGAAACAATCATGTCATCACGTTTAATATATATATATATAATAATTATATATATAAATATAAATTATATATATAAAATATATTATATATATATATATATATAAAATTATTTTGATTTTTTTAAAGCTACTCCACCTCCCACAGTTTTGACACAATGAATAATCAGCCTTTTTGTGGTTACTTACATATAAAGCTTAGTATGTAATAATATGTTGGACAGGTTTTAATAGAATATATAGCAAACTCATGCTTTGATTGTGATTTTATAGTAAAAGTAGAGGCAGTAAATTAGAGCAAGAAAAAAAATGTTGAGCTTTGGTGCACAAACCCTGCCACAGCGGTAACAGAGAGCAAATATCTTTTTTCTTGGCTTCAACATTCTCCCAAAACTTTTCAAAAATAAGGTTATTTAAAGTTTTTTAATGATTTTTTTAATTTGCCAACATGAGTGAAAAAAAAAAGACTTTTATTGTGTTTTTCTGTAAAATTATTCATATATCATTGTATAATCATATGAGGATCATTAGGTATAATTCATTTGCCAGCATTCTTTATGTTTGTAGACACTTCACATTTATCAGGTAATAATAAAAAGAAGCAGTAAAGAGGAAATGCAATGTACAATATAGTAGTAGAGTCCAAGTGTAAGGAGGTTAAAACTGTGGTGAGCAGAAAAGCTCAGGATGAATGAGCCTTAAGGCAGAGGTTCAACAAAAGCAGAAAACCACGTTACAAATCACTTCTCTTAGCCAAGAACAGGAATCTAAGGCTACAGAAGACTGAGCTTCAACAACACTGGACAGTTAAGAATTGGGGAGGAAAAAAATTGGTTCTCACCACTCCAGGTCTGGGATATGGGACGCGTCCTTCGTAAGGTCCCCACTGATAGTCTGGTCCCTCTTTATGAGCAAAAGGCCCATTGAACACCTCACGAATATCAGCCATGTTATACACACATACAGCATAGCCCTGGAACACATTGCTGCAGGACCACACACACACACACACACACACATGAAAACATGAAGAACTTGTCATATGGTGCTGTGAATCGATTAGATGTATTTACTGGATTATATTGTAATTACAATATAAAACCCTCCAACTTAAAGCATTATCATTAGTTTCTGTCAAAAAGAGAAATTACAGTAATTTTATTCTGGAGATACCTGATGGTGCTGAAAATGGCATAAACTTCTGGATTCCTTTCATCTTTGGTCCGTAGAAGAAACACATCCTCTGTGTACACACACGTGACACAAGTATTTATATACTGAAGAGTATATGTTATGATCAGTGTCTAGCTCATATGTAGCATACAGTATTTTACGTTTCTTACCTAGCTGGTCAAAGTGTGTATTGATGCCATGAGGTCCCGGAACAGAACACACCAATCGAGCTTTAATAAACGTACTCCATTTATTCACCAGCACTCTCTTCCCTCCAATATCATTCTGGAACACACATGGAATATGTATTGCTATTTTTCTGTACAGTAGGTACTGTGTAAACTAAATAGATAATTCTGAACAAAACGTTCTAGACTATAATGCAAAAAAATAAGTCTTTAAAATATATTGTTTATATAATAATGTAATCAGGTGCATTGCAAACCCTGGTAAAAGGTTCAGGTTGAAACGGACAAACTTGTATGACAAGCATTCGAACAGAAACACCATAGTGTCCAGATTCAGCAGTACAACTAGGTCACAATGGAAGACTGTAAAATACATGAACATATCAATGAACAGATTTTATTTTTTTGTTAAATTAAGACAAAACACAAATGCTACTTATTCTAATAGCAATTAAAATATAGATTTTATTAGGTCCTTGATGGCTTCACACTGGAATCTACAGGTAAGATCTATAGTTAAGGACCTTGGCATAATTCTACATCAGTGGTTTTCAACCCTGGTCTTTAAGAAGCTTCTGTTAAGTGTTCTCACAGCACACCTGATTTAACCAATCAGCTAATAACTGGCATTTCTGAATTGGTTGCGATAGAGCAGGAAAAACTATAAAATGTGCAGATTAGGGGGACCAGGCATGAGAACCACTCAGAACCAGATGATGGCTTTTCTAACGAAAACCATAAAATCTATTATGGGAGGGGAACAGCTGTGTGGTTAAACGCAGTTAAACGCTTAGAGAAATCAAATCATTAAAAAAAAAAAAAAGGCTTCAATTTGCTAAAGAGCTAAAAGACTAAGTGCGTTCGTTTCCCGGCCAGGCTCGATTCCCGTCTCTGTGTGCATGGAGTTTGCATGTTCTCCCCGTGCTTGGTGGGTTTCCTCCAGGTACTCCGGTTTCCTCCCACAGTCCAAAGATATGCAGGTTAGGCTAATTGGCGTTCCCAAATTGCCCATAGTGTGTGTGAATGGGTGTGTAAGTGTGTGTATGTGTGTGTGCCCTGCAATGGATTGACACCCTGTCCAGGTTGTACCCCGCCTCGTGCTCTAAGTCTCCTGGGATAGGCTCCAGGTCCTATACAGGATAAAGCGGTATAGAAGATGAGTGAGTGATCCTTAGTATTATATATGCTAGTAATCTTCCCTGTTGGCATGTGCATGTTTCAAGATTTCATCAGGCTCAAACTGTGAATGAATGGTTCAGGGAGCATGAGCCATCATTTTCACACATGGATTGGCCTACACAAAGTCAAGACTTTAACCCCATTGAGAATCTTTGGGAAATAAAGGTTGTCACACTACATAAGCTTATCGAGACAATGCCATGGCTATAATCAAACCAACAGGTGGTCCAACGAAACACTGTCTGTATGTGACTTATTTTTTTGGCTGTGTATTACGCAAGTGGAAATTTCAGGAATGAACGTGCATGGCCAAAATATTACTGTACACATTTTAATCCTCTGGGTAACATTTTAATGATTGTGTTCGGCTCGTCAAATAAATTTTAAAACTTAGATATTCTCTGAGGTATTTTGGCGGCAAAAAAGTTTGTGCACCCCTGCTTTAAAGGAAATGTGCTATAATGCAGATGGAGCCATCTGAACACAAGAAATTCTAAATTTGTAAGGGTTTGGCTGCTATAAAGCGTAACATCTGGATAAACAGATTCACACACACACACCCACACACATTCGCAAGACACTCAAACGTACTGTATGTTTTAAAACAGTTGAGGGATGATGAACATTGTGTGTATATAGAACTTGTGCTGATGATACAAGTATCTCTCCACCTTACTGTACATGTCTGTAACTGATAATAACCATAAAAGGGTTTGACTGGCCCTAAAGGAGGACGTTCGAGCATGTGTGTATAGGTGTGTGTGTTATTGTGTGTATACGTCAGCATGTGTGTTTGAATCCTGGGGACAGTAAACTACAGTTCAGCCCAAAGTGTGACTGACCCTCAACCTTTTTCACTTTGACCTGCAGGTTATAGTCCGAGGAGAGACATTTACCATTTATTTTTGTGTGTGTGTCTATGTGGGTGTGTGTGTGTGTGTGTGTGTGTGTGTGTATTTGCACCGTGCACATGCCTGTGTGAGTAAAATTTAAAGGCATGCCAAACATTCTGCAGCTGTGTGTATACGGAGGGGAAAAAACATACCAATTGTTCTGGGATGTTTGTTTCTCTTTGTGTGTGTGTGTAAGGGAAAGCCAGACTCACCGCACACACTCGTCCAATGCGTGTGTGTATCGCTGCCTCTCCCTCTCTCTCCCCAGCCTCACTCGCTCTTTCAGTGAAAAAGAAGTAGACTTTATCATCGTCTTTATCCGCGCTGTCTGGAATGAGGTGTGCAGCTACGAACCTGGGCTCTGATCACACATAAACACACACGCACGGAACAGTGAGAACAGTCTAATAAAGAGTTATGTATAGCCAAAAACCATTCTTTAACTCTACATAAATCTGCGATTTGTCCATGCGTATTATCTGAAACGTTTTAGGAAGATCAGAGTGAACGTAAGGACGTGATGTCACGCATCTGGAGCCGGTTTGTGTTACCATGTAATATTTTCTGGTCCGTTTCGGTCCGCATCGGAGAGCGATGTCCCAGACTCCTCAAAATGACAGAGTCACGTCCGAGGAAATCAGCCGTCAGGCCTGTGTACAGCTCTCCACCTGGACATGAAAGGAAAAAGGGAGTGGAACACTTTCATAACTGCTGAAGGAACCAAATACATTCTGACACATTTTGGAGATGTCTACAGAGCACTCGACCGTTGGGGATTTTCAGGGATCGGATGCACAGTTGCAATCTGATCCACAACATACACACACACACACACACACACACACGCACATTCACATACACATTTGCTCAAATGGCGAGTAATCATTCCTGTCTACAGCACATCATAGACATAACAGCAACTGACAACCCCAGATATACACCCTTACACCTTTATAAAGCCGAACAATCCAATACCCACACGAACACACACACATACACAGATGCAGTGCATACACAATCAGTTCCACTATCTGGCAAATAAACAATACAGTCATGCATGATGTACAGTAAGTGGTGATCCTGCTTAAGTGAATGTTTGTGTGCTTTCTGGACACCATTGGGTGTAAAATATAAGCGCTCCAAGAAAACAGCACAAACATATGATTATAATTGTATAACATAATCTCCTAAATTACCAGTGTTCTCAAAATGTAAAATAAAACGACCTACTTAAACTAAACTAACCTAAATTCTTTCTTCCCTCATTTGGACAGTACAGTATGCTTATTTTATTCATTTGATGTCTTTTGCCACTAATAGTGAGCAGATTAGTTTCAAACAATGTTTGGAAGTTGTGGACCGGGATACGGATATGGTGCTATTATCAGTGTTGGGGGACTTTACTTTATAAAGTAACTAATTACATTACAAAATTATTGTCATTAAAAAGTAATCAGTTACATTACATTCACATGAAAGTAACTAGTTAGAGTACATTTCCATACATTTCACCTGCACAGTTTCGTGCGGTGGCCGTAAGTACGGTTCATCATCATTCACCGAGAGTTTTGTGATTACCGCATAAGTGAGATAGGGGTATAACAGCAGGAATAACAGAGGAGAAAGGGTTGGGGGTGCAGGTTATCGGGGGCGGGGCTTGTAGGGCGACTTTCAAACATACACGTGATAACAGATTGACTGCTGTCTCGCTCACGGATTACATAAATTGTCTGAATAACAGGTTAAATTTTTGAAAATAGAACTAAATAACTGAGTACTTAAATGGCGGACCTAACACGTTTTACTGGTTACATCAAAAACGTAATCCAACCAACACTGGTTATTATTAAAAGTGGTGCTGGGACACCAGGCGTCCAAAAAGCATAGCCAAACATTACCATTTCGTTTTTTTTATAGTGTTGGAACCTATCATTGTCAGATGTGTGTTTTTCCCCTTAATTTGGTCTTGGCCAGTTCCCTCGCATCAGTCTGCTCTCCCAGTTCCCAGCTGAGGAGGGTGAAGGCTAACACATGTTTCCCCAATGACAAGTAAAGTCAGCCAACGGCATCCTTTCAAGCTACTTCTCATGCTGCATCACAGACAAATCACAAGAGATAAGACTCTCTTCCACTTTGTTGTGCTTAAAGAAGGACAGAGTTGGCTGGTGTCCATAGCTGTATTTACACCAACATGTGGAATGTATTTATATTTTATATACAGTATTTCTTCAATCTGATGGAACTCGTTCTGATAAGAGATTTCAGATTAATTGTTTTCATGGACACGCATTTGTTAAAGTATTTGTTTAAAGTTATAGAAAAACAAGTAAAATGAGAAAGCGGCACGGTGGTGTAGTGGTTAGAACTGTCGCCTTGCACCTCCAGGGACCGGGTTCGATTCCCGGCCAGACTCGATTCCAGTCTCTGTGTGCATGGAATTTGCATGTTCTCCCCGTGCTTGGTGGGTTTCCTCCGTGTTCTCGAGTTTCCTCCCAAAGACCTACAGATTAGGCTAATTGCCATGTGTGTGTCTCCTGAGATAAACTCCAGGCACCCGGCGATCCTGAATACAGGATAAAGCGGTATAGATGATAAGTGAGTAAAGGAAGTAGTTTTTTCCCCTCCCGCTTTAAGGTTAGATTATGTCAACCATCTTTTCCTCCTTCTGTGTTATGATTGGTTAGATGTTTTACTATGTCAGAAATCATGACTCAATCAGTTCCCCTTCTTCAGCCAGAAACCCAGTGGATAAAAATGAAGACCTCTGGGAGGGAGATATACAGTAATTGAGATATTATCAGATCAAGTGCCATTCTGATTGAAAATTCATTCTGATCAGGTCAGATCGTTACTGGCCATTCATGATTTCCATGCTCTATCGGTTGCTGTTGCCACTACTTGGTAACAAGACTTGTGTCTATTTTTTATTTCATTCTTTGGCCATCCTTCTTCCTTTTTCCTTGAGTGCTCCATCTCAATCTTTGCATTATGAAGTTATTTGCAGCCAGAAGTAGAAGTACAGTATGTCCTCCATTTCATCTTTTCTTTACTGGTTCTTGCTCTGTTTGTTCCCATAAAAGGTTGTTCTTGTCTGACCGTTTGATCTTTTAATATGAATCTTAGACACTGACACAACATCTGAAGTTTCTGGGTGGTTCTCTTCATGGTTCTTTAAGTATTAGATCCTTACAGTATACCAGACTTATTCTCTTCCCCATGTTGAATACAGTTCTAACTTCTTCATGTCTTCATTTCTTCCTCCATCGACACCTACTGAACAAATCGTTTAAGTCAGTTACTTTTTCTAAGATGTTATCCAGTACCAGGCCAGTCTATTGGCAGGGCAGTTGTTGTTCATTAATTCTTGACATTTCGGCATACACCCTGCGGGTTGCTTATTTGTTGTGCGTTGTTCTACTTTATCCAATTTCATGTGTAAATTTGCTTTACTTTTATTTTTCATCATACAGTTGATATCCAACAAGAACAAGAAAGGTGCCATCATGTGTTCCAGCATGCAGTGTTTTATTCTGTTCAAGTTTAACTTGTCATAGGAGTTATTTATCATTCAGATGAATTTCTTAGAGACGAGGTAATGTTTCATGAGGCTCCATGAGACTGTCGAAAAAAATCTCAAAATCTATTCATGTATAAAAATTTGCTCCATTTGGTGGACAGTTCTCTGCCTATTCTAAGGGTTTCTATCTTTGGATTTACACTATGAGAGCCGTTCGAGTCAAACCGGGACTTTTGATAACATTACAGTTATAAGATTAAAAACTCCTTTGATATATTAATATTAATCTCACGATACACTAATTCACATATACTGAGCCAGCATTTCACTAGTGCTTAGACACCGTCAAGTTCTCAGTATGCCAGAGCCATGATCTGAAACCCTGGCCTTCCAGGAACATCTTTAATGGCCCAAACATTGGAAATGGCTTGCTGTAAGGTCAAGCCTATACAGGCATGTGACAATAACTCCTACCTGAGTTCCTGTCATTTGCAAGTAGTGTTTCTGAATAAATGTGTGTTCACTTCCCACAGACAAATCTTCTACAAGTTGGTGAAAAGGTATCGGTCATTTTCAAGGATCAGACATTATACTGTACCTGCTGTATGACCCAACAGGATTTTTGTTGTAATACGCATAAATGAAAATAAGGTCACGGGTAGCTCAGCTTAAGGCACTGAACTACTGATTAGAAGGTCCAGTTTGAACCCCATCACCACCAGGTTTCTAATGTAGAGCCTTTGAGCAAGGTTCTTAACCCTCAGCTACTCAGATATAAATTAAATACAATGAGACAAATGCACTGGATAAGTACATCTGCCAAATGCCGTAATGTAAATGTAAACACCCATGCATACACCTTATATACATTACTAAATTGACACTCAAACACACAGCGCATTTGTACATGAACCCTACCTGTAAAGGTGCTGGCGAATGGGAGGTTGGGGTCATGAGGGCATCGTCCTCTCCCATTTTCCACACTGGAAGGATCCAGTGCAAACGCATGCTGTCGGTCATTGAAAAATCAATAGATAAACAAAACACACAAAAACAGAAGCAATCAATATACAACCTGAAAAAATATATATTTTAAAAATAGAAAAATACTAAGGTTTAATTGACACAGTGAATAAATAACTAAACAATCAATTTTAAATGTTTGTAAAATTATCATGTACATATGACTTCTTATTACCACACATGTCAGTAATAACAAACATTTAATACATACAGTATCATAAACACACAGAGCATATTGTTCTTCCATTATGAATGAAAATGATATGAGTGAATACACAGTGACTATGCGTTTGTGTGAGAGTATGTTCAGTAAATGTGTGTATATTTACGTTTAGTATATGTGTGTGTGTGTGCGTGTGTGTGTGTGCGCGCAGTATATACAGTACAGCTAGAGTGTGTGTGTGTGTGTGTGTGTGTGTGTGTGTGTGTGTGTGTGTGTGTGTGTGTGTGTGTGTGTGTGTGTGTGTGTGTGCGCAGTATAGCTAGAGTGTGTGTGTGTGTGTGTGTGTGTGTGTGTGTGTGCATACAGTATATGGGAATATTAACCTGCCCTTTTACATACTTTGTTGAAATCTCCAGATGTTCACACGCACACACACGCGCGCACACACACGTATCGTACAGTATACACCAGTCCCATATTGCGACAGAGAGGATTTTAAAAGTAAAGTATGTAAACATCTCTTTGCGTCTCTCCTGTTGAAATCATTTCTCACATCCCTCTTTTCCTTTCCTCTTTCTCCAATCACTTCCCTCCCTCCCTCCCTGCTTCTTGGTGCCTTTCTCATATTCTTTTATCCCACTCTAATTTTTTGTTACTTCTTCTACTTTTCTTCATCTATTCTCACTTTACGCTGAAATTTTTCCGACATTTCTATTTGGCAGTGTGTTCTGCTTTCCTCAGGACTTCATCCTCACCTCACTTTTATTCTTCCATTTGCTTTCATGCCGTCTGACTCAATCTCATGCCTCCTGCATCACACTCGCACACACTCATTAATCTCTCTCACAAACACATCCACTAACACACACACACACACACACGCACACACAGTCACACACAGTCAGGGCTGCTTATTTGTTCTGTCCGATGGAGAGCATTTTTAAAATTCTGCCTGAACTATAAAAATCTGCCTTTCACTTGGCTGTCAATTATATCATCCAGCTGTTCCACACACAAAACATCTTCAGCTAAACTAATAAAAAAAAAAAAGCAATAAAGCGTCTTTGTGTGGATTATGTGTGCAGCCCTGATTTGACAATAAACCTGAAATGGACTGGTAGGCAATCTTCCAAGTGTGTGTGTGTTTATATAAATGTCCTATTCAGGACAGCAGGTTTGGATGATCAATCAGTGTGTTTGCTTTCCTCTCCTCACACAATCAGGTCATGACCTTGAGGGTCAGCCTGTGGGTGGGATGACCTTTGCACCCAAAACAGTTTCATCTTTGATTTCTTAAAGGAGCTTGGTCACCCAGCCTGTCTATTCAGACTCTTTTTTTTGTCCTTTGCAATGGTTTTGTATGGTTCCACTTATGCAACACGGTTCTTCTACAACGCAACACGAACATCACTTAGACCTTGTTTTAAAACTTCTAAAACACACAAATGCAGAGGAATAAACGTGCAATATGTCACGACAGGAGATGTGTGGGTATAAATTCTATTTCTCTTTACATACCTCCCAGCGATGTCCCACATAGACCAGAGCACACACGGGCTGGAACGCTCCGGTTCCACAGGCCAGAAGGTGAGTCCGGTTAAAGGGGTGTAGAAGACGCACAAAATTAGCACACTCCGTCTGGAAAAATACACACACATACACACTTGTTATGAGATGCAAATGAGAAACAGGTGCAGGTGTTGACACATGGTCAGGCTGGTGATTAGTATACTTGTGATGCTGAATGCTGAGTGAGTGAACCAGACGAGAGGGGAAACGAGGTTGCCGCTAAGGTTGTTACATACATTGTATCTTTAGGCACTTTGACTCTTGCAATTTAATCTAATTTAATTGACCCAAATTTATTAATTTAACCTAATGTAGTGTGTCACAGTGACATAGTGGTTAGCACTGTGGCCCCGCACCTCCAGGGTCAGGGTTCGATTCTCGCCTAGGGTCTGTTTGTTTGTCCCTGCGCTTGTACATCTGGGTACTCGGGTTTCTTCCCACAGTCCAAAGACATGCAGATTAACCTAGCTGGTGTTTCCAAATTGCCTGCAGTGTGTGAGTAAGTGTGTGATTGTGTGCATGTTTGTGCTCTGCGATGGACAGGCACCCCGTCCATGGTTTATCCTCCCCTGGGACAGACTCCGGGCCACCCACGACCCTGAACAGGATAAGTGATATAGAGAGTGAGATAGTGTGAGATTTTTCAGCTCGGTCAATATTTCCCAGTGCTCCATAAGGCTGAGGGAATAAGTCACACACAGACTTGACTCTAATCTGGGAAACATGTGAGTGCCAGTGTTCTGCTCAAACATGAAACACAAAAGACAACAAAAGAGTCTGGCGAAGAACTGATGATCTACTGTAGTTTTGTGTTAAAAGACTGCATTGCTCCAGGTGGACAACACATTGACATTGTAGTACAGAAAGAAGCTGTGACTGGTGATGGGACTATTTATTCCTATTTTTGTCCCATCTGTTAATTTCTTAAGTTCAGTTCATTGTGTTTATTCGAAGTTCTTAGTGGAATTCTGAAATAAACTAAGTTGAGCATGAAGGTGATAAAGGTTTTATATTATGAGGGGCGCTCAAGTCAAACCAGGAATTGTGATAAAATTTCTGGTGAATAAAAGTGTAAAATTGATTGACATTTACATAAAACTGCAAAGATGAGACTCTTGATGAGGTGATGAGACTCTTAGCCGCGGTATCACTTGAACGGTGCAAACGTTTTAAAGAACCCCGTACAGCTATGAGTGACAATCCTAGCTGAGGTGGCTCACCACCCATTGCAGTCGTTCCTGTGAATTTTTAGCAAGCAGATTGCCCGATTCTTGAAAATCGCCAGATAACTTGTTGAAGAGATGCATCTTTCTGTTAGAACTATACTGTACACACAATCTTTCACCAACATCACCTGCACATTACCGCAAACTCAGCTGGTAGTTATTGCCACATTCCGCGGTCCAGTCCTGACCTCGCTCCAAGCCATTTCCACATGTTTGGGCAATTGAAGGAGTTCCTGGGAGGCCAGCGTTTCAGATGTCTAGCACTGATCATGGCTCCAGTGTACTGAGAAAACTTTTTACCTTTATGGTATCCAAGCATTATTGAAACTGAGATGAGTGCATTAATAATAATAAAAAAAGGTGCTATATAGAGAAATAAAGGTAGTTTTTATCTTCGTAACTGTGTTCTACTTGCATGCAGTTCATGTAAATTCCTTTTTAGATTGTAGGACACTCATTAAAATGTACTTCACTTCATGTCATATGGTTGTAAATATGATCTATAAAATTTGAGTTTGAGTTTGGAGCTTCACCTTCCTTGTCAACTGCATGATTTTGCATCTTTGTCTTTCTCCACAAGTGACAAGGTTTCTTCACTCACCACATCTGGGACCTCATCTTAGCGTTAAACAACCCGGTTTACAGTTAAGCAATCACTCTTCTTGGCTTTTATTTAAGGGTGTGGCCTGAATCACAAAAGTTTATTGGGCTTGCATTTGTCCATCATTGCACCACATTGCACTTTTGTCACAGTGAGGTTACAACATACATGACAAGCTGCTCTGTTAATCGAAGGCTCTAAAGTCTTACATTATAAAAATGATTTTACTTTACACCTGCCAAATGTGCACAGTGGGCAGCGTTACAGCAAAGTGTTTAGTCTTAACACTGAATCACTCATCGTTCATGTTTCAACGTTTAAACAATGAAATGTTATAGAATTAAGGAAAATAAGATGAAATATTAACTGCTGAAGGAGAAGCAACACTGAAAGGGAAGTCATTAAAAATTTTAAGGAAAATAAAGTCAGGTTTTTTCCTGGTTTTTATAGTGTGAGTTGCCCTGCTGTCAGTTCAGAAGGCTCTCGCTGGCCACTCAGAAACTAAGCTAGAGTTTGAGTTTAACAAAAGGCCAAGGTCAAAGTCATTAGATTACAGCATATTCCCTGAACGCTCCACCCAATTAGTTCAGGAAACAGTCACAATGCCCTTAACCAGGCACACACACACACACACACACACACTACATAGTATATACTGGGGCCCAAAAGTCTGAGAACACAAATTACATTTTTTAAAACAACAACAAACAAGAAAATATTCTTTATCTTAAATATCCCCAGTATTTTGAGGTCCGAGTATTCTCTTTAAACTGTGTGTAAGCATGTTATCAGTTATGTTACAGTAACTAACAAGTTCCAATTTCCCATGTGTTCAGAGAAACATCCTGTCAGATCAGCAAGTTTTACACCTTTGGAGTCTATAATAGCTCAAGTGCAAATACAAAATACAATAAGGTGAACAATTGAAAGAATGAAGCAAGATGGCAAAGAAAAGATGGCAGCCTTAGCTCAAGTCTTTAAACATGAATCGTTCAACCATCGAAACAATTCTAAAGAACAAAGACAAGATGTTAGTTCATTTAATACTGTGTATGGCCAATTGTGTTAATATCCTAGTACATACTCGATATTTGTTGGACTTACGAACAAATTTTACTAACAAACGAGCTCTCGGGAACCCAGCTCGTTCGTATGTTAGGAACGTACGTAATTCATGTAAAGATTTATTTCTTAATGGTGATAATATCATTTATAATGAAATCATTATTATACTGTATGTGGGGGGGGGGCATTTTCACAACAGATCTCTCTCACACACACACACACACACACACACACATCTGTCAATTATAAATAGTTTGATTAATGGTCAAGATATTTATATTTTCTTTATAAAGACTTTCCTTTTATTATCTAGATCTGAAAGTTTGTACCCAGATTTGAATGAAAATCATGACGTAGCGTTGTGGTATCCTTGTGAGGACATTTCATTGACATAATGATTAATGTGACTAATTGATGCTATGCAAACCCTAACCCAAACCTCAGAGCTTTTGGCTCATATGTTTTGTACAAAGAAAAAAAAAGAGCAATTTTACTCCTGGGAAACAGCCATATGTCCCAAGAGTATATACAGTATTACGGGTATATTAAAGCCTTGTGAAGCCCTTGTGCAGTTTAACCCTTAGTGAGAAACCAGCTTTAAATAACACAGTCATTTAACCGCCATTTGGACCCATTTCAGAGCAGCTAGTTAATAAGTCATTAAAAACACAGTGCAAGGCAGGGAACACTTGGTAAACATTTATTATAATTACACTGCTTTTCTGTAACTTCTTTTCTCTCTAATATGGATTTAATTGCAACAATTGTAATAAAAAAACAGGCAAGGTGCATTAAAATGAGATATTTGCTGCCAGAATCTTCGCATGTCCCACAGTTAGTAAAGCCTCTGAACCAAACACTATACAGTAAATGCTAGCAGATGTATGACATTGACCTTAAGACAATGTGGCCATAAAATACTTTCAGACTAACTGATGATTTTATTTAAGAAAAAAAAAAAAGATATTGACAAGCAGGATAAACGAAAGTATAAAGCTACAGTAAACAGTGATGGTGTCTTAGGGGCATACTGAAAGCCAGAGTAGCTCATTATACCTAATGAGGCTTGGGAGTTCCACCGAGTTCATGGAAACGTGAATAAGTTAAGTCAGCATGTCAAATAGTTTTTACACGTCCCCAATTCTCAGTTGTGTGTAAGCAAACTTCACATGTTTACATTTACTGGACACACCAAAGCAGTGCTCCCTTATTACTGGAAATTAAAGGACCCATACGGTTTTCACCAAGTAAGGAACTTTTTGAAAATGTTGTTGAGAATTTAATACTTTGGGGCCATGATCTAAGTAGTAATCTGTTTGGATAAGTATCCATTTGGACCAGTACTCATCTGTGTCAGGATCAAACATATACACTAAAGAATAAACGTTTCTACTCAGTGGGCCAGGAAACTGGTCGAATTAGTAAATTAAATTAGGAGAAGTAGACATAAACATCTTTGGCTTACCTCGGGGTCCTTTCCTTTTAGGATACAGTCATCTCTGTTCCCAGGCAATGGCCAGTGAATCTGGGAAAGGAAAGAGGTAGATGAGATTTATGGATGAATAAATAAATGAGTGGATGATGCATGGTGAATGGATCTCATTTAGTAATCTTATTACAAATCCCATAAATGTATACGCTCAATACAATTTGGAATAAAGTTTCCAGGAAAATGCTGCATTAATTAATGTAAGACAAATTGATTTTATCTAGGCTTTACTCATTAGGTGCTACAGTACATGCTACAGTACTTGTATGCTTAAAATGCAGTGACAATTTGTAAATGTGATACAATTTGTAAATGCTTGACAATGAGACCATGTATGTGAGCCTTCCCCATTTTTTTTTTTTTACCACATAGTTGAAAGCAGGTAATGGTATGTCACTAAAATTTAATTGGAAAGCTTTTCCAGATGAGTGAAGGCTGGTATAAGCAGAGGTGGAAAGAGTAATACCCTTTTGTACTCAAGTACAAGTACTCTTACTCCAGTGAAATCTTACTGTAGTACAAGTAAAGTTATCATTATAAAAATCTACTCAAGTAAAAGTAAAAGGTAGCTCATTTAAAATTGACTCAGCGTAAAAGTTATCAAATTACTTCTATTAACAGTGGGGGTGGAATGGGGGATCCTAGTGTACAGTAGTTCAAAAAAGGCAAGCAGATATAAATCTCAAACTAGTTGTTCTCAATTAAAGGAAGACCTTTGCATAATAAAGCTGTTGCCTTTCTTGTGCTTGAAGTCAAAGTGGTCGCTTAAATATGGTGTGCTGCTTTGCGCCGGACTAACTTTGTTAGTTAGTAAACAGACAGAGAGAGAAAGAGAGAGAGACTGTATAGTATAGGAATCGAAAATTTTATACTATTCAAAAGTCAACAACCCATTTTGTCAATTTCTTTATATTTTGCTTCCAAATTGTATTTGTAATGTAGTCTTGAGAAAAAGTTCTCCAGACGTCCTTACAGACTTTTTTCTTTAATTCTTGCTTTTAGTTTTTCAGTTTCTGTCCTGTTCCTGTTCTTGACCAGTTTCAGTGGAATATTCACAGTGACCTATGAATCATTCAAGAATAAAAACATCTAACTTAAAGCATGAATCAGTGAGAAACAGGTGCAGATGATGATAGATGATCAGGCTGCTGATTAGTGTACTATATTCCATGGGAGTAAATCAACAAATCTTTTAAAGCCGTATAAACCCTATTTTTTTATAATGGTGGATTAAGCGGCTTTCGTTTATGTTTCTGAACACAGTCAGGTCAGATCTGTGACATCTGGAACTAGATTTCTGTTACTGGATCATCATGTACAGTAAATGGTCCAATATTAACTTTTCCATGAGCCAGCTTGAGTTTTCGGCCAAGTTGTGCTCAGCTGTTAGAATTATCACAGGCAGGAGAGATCAGACTATTCGTCATTTAATCAAACCACTGATATGTCATGTGTTTTTTTTTTTTTTTTTTTACTGAATTTCATCACTAAAACTGAACACAAATAATCAACATTGACATGATTTACTGAAGTCATTAGCAGTTGGCAACATTAGCACTTTATGCCTTGGGTAGGACTAGCAGCACGAGTGGAAGCTGAGCGGAAACTTTTTAGCATGTGCCTAGCATTTGATATGGAATTTCTTTCTTTATATATATATATATATATATATATATATATATATATATATATAAAATATTATTTATTTATTTATATTTTTATTTTTTTTACTTTTAATACATTCATCATCATTCATGGTGTAATTTCCCTTTGCATGTTTACTAATATTACATTTGATACTGCAATACTAGAAATACAATTGTTAGGTGTACAGTAATTGAGCATCTTCTCACCAATCATGTGGTTTAGTCATCAGTGAGTCAGTCCTGTTTTTGCCTCTTACATGCAGCCACATTGTCTGAGTCCGGATGCTGCCATCAACTACATTACCCAGCATCCTTCCTCATCCTGGAGACTTTTCCGGTCTTCTGGATCAAGTTTTATAAGACTGTATATCTAGGCTAAATAAAGACCTGTACACTGGAGCTTGTCTGTCATCATACTGGTCCAGCTGGAGGCTGTTTTTGCCTTTGTATCTTTTGATAAAAAATAGCACTGCTGCAAATGTCACAGGAAGTGATCCAGAATTACACACAAAAGAAGCACAATGAGCCACTGCTTTAGTTCCTGTAAAGCCAGTCAGCTGGTATTTAACAAAGGAAAACATTTCTGAAATGAGCTTCCGGTAACATCCAGTTTTTCAGAAAAATCCAGGTGAAAAGCTGGTGAAGAAATGAATGTTTAAAGTTGTTACAACAAAAGTGATAATATGAAGTAACTAGTTTCACAGACAACCCATAACTTAAAATCCATGACATGTAGATAACTCATAAATATAACACAGAAATATGGTAATAATTACCAACTTATACAATACCCCTTGTAAGTGTTTAAAAAAAAAAAGTTCTATCTTATGAAAGCTTCTGACACAGACATCTCAGCCCCGCAACCTGAACCCCACTGAAAATGTGGGATGAGCTGAAGGAGAGTTAAATTGTACAATACATTGTATTCTCCAACCTTATAAAAATGTTATAGTAGAAGACTTGGTGCTGTTTTATTGTCAAAGGGAGGTTGTACAAAGTATTAAATGCAGGGGTGTCAATAATTTTGACAGATGTGTGATTTGTTTTTCTCTGAATTAATCTATTAAATTAAAGGTTGTAGTTTTCAATTTTTGGGGTGCCAAAAATTATGCTTTTGCTGTTAGTGAAAAAGAATAAACTTTAGGGTGGTAACAACAATATCACTTGGTGTCACACCACCCGATCTTGGACGTTTTTTCCTAAAACAGGTTCTGTTGTGATTTTTCTTTGTGTATGTAACGTCTTACTAGTTTACTGCTTCATAGTTTATTTGACAGTCAAGATTTATGAGTCTTCTCCTTATTTATACGTCTTTCATCTTTAAACTTAAATCGTTTGCCCTCCAAATGCACCTGCCTTTAATAAAATATTGCTTTGGAGTTCAGAATAGGATCGAAGTCAAATCCAATTAAAGTTTAACAATGGCACTCTTAATGTAGACATTAAATGAGACGTTAATACATTTTAATTACACTATTTGCTTATTTAGCAGTAATATCACTCCATCCATTTATGCTTACAAGTACACAGATATCCTCAAAAATCCTGCGAGTTCCTATAATGCAGGATGAACTGTTATTGTGTTATTGTATAGCATGGTGGTTTTTCAGTCAAAGGAAATTAAAAGGTGACGTGGGGTGGTATGTGGTGAAAAGTGGCTGCGTCTGGGGCAAAGGTCAAAGGTCATGACCTGGGGAGTGGCAGTAGCTCTTGCTGTCTCTCAGCACAACAATATTCTTTGCTTTTCCTATTTGGATCATCTGACCAGCCCACACACACAGACACACACACACACACACACACACACACACACTTTGGCTAGGTTATACTGTAGGAGACATACTTATAGCAAACACACACATAATCCACAGGTCATTATTTCTTTAACATTTCACTTAGACTCGCTGTTTTCTACTTTTAAAAAACACATTGTGTTTAATTTTTGTAACTATAATAAATAATTACTCCATGACTTGAAGGCGTGTGAGCATTCCCTGAAATTGAGGTGTAATAATCCTCACACGAATTAAACACATCAATAAGAAAACAAACCCTTCCTATAGAGTCTATAACACCGCCTTTACGACCAATCTGCACATCAGACACCACGGGCTCATAAACCAGACCTCTTAAACCCCGCTATGATACAAAAACGTGACATGTATTAATTAGTGGTGGGAATGTTAGCGTTCATAATCCTGTCATGCTCTAAATGAGTTTTCACAGATGTGTGGGGGTGTTTTAAATGTTCTGCACGTGCTTAAGGTTAGTTTATGTTAGTTAAAAGTGCTTGTTGTGTTTTTGCCCTGTCAGTCTTTCATAATTAAGCCTCCCGAGAAAGCTGACATGGTACCCGAGAAAACAAACACTACGGTTAACGGTGTGTGAACATGTATGTGTGTGTGGTGAGAGACAGGGGGGGAGGGGAGATAAGATGTGAGAAAGATTTATGCTCTAGGGGATACGCTGTCACCTGCGGTTTGTGTCTCAGTGTGTCAGTGTGTTAGTTATCTCTTTTAAGTAACACATGACAAAAAACAACTTTTCAGCATATTTCTCACATGCTCTTTCACATAACATGTATATATGCTATTATTCATAGTGAAAATTTAATTCATGGAATGTTGGCTAATGTAGCAGATGTCTATATCAGACATTTTTTTTTTCTTCAAAAATTCCTAACAACACTGATGAATATGAAATCCTTACATAACCTTTACATTGCCAGAGCATTCTATTTCTAAAAAAAAAATGTATTATAAAACTGTAGGGGGAAAAAAAAAAGCAAATTACCTCATAACCAGCATTTATAAACTGGAGCTGAACTATTATCTGATTCAACATATGTCATTTCCTTGTTCAAACATTACTAATATAAACACAATGTCGAAATATGAACAATGGTCAAATCTTTGAGATTTAGAGGTAATGAGCCATATTTGAGAAGATTGAGAAAACAGCTAAAATCTCATTCAAGGCTCAAAATTTCTGCATATGTGAGTTGCACACAAGACAAGTGTAAACTATCTCTGAGATTTAAAGGTAATGAGCCACATTTGAGACACATTTGAGAACATGCAGAAAACACAGAGTCTCAGAGACTTCTAGTAGACAAAAAAGAGATCAACATGAGATCTCATCTTGGAGTTTCTTTGCTATGGGTCATCAAACTACATGACGTTTTTCCATTGCTTCAAAGTCTGATCTTCATGATCTGTTGTGTCATGAAGCCTTTTTGTCCCTTAATTAGCCTCACAAACAATAGTCTTATTTTATTTATGGCCAAACAGCTACTGGATTTTTGTAGCATTGTGTGTGTTTGACGCTTCAGCAACATCTTTCCGATATATTATAATGTGTTGGCAGGTTCATAGATTAATTCAAATGATTTCAAATCTCCTTAGTTGCTTTCTTTCTTTGGATTTAACATATACATCAATATCCATGTTCTATTTTACTCTAACACAGAAATCCACTTCACATAAGCCTCAGTGTGAGGATACAAGGGATTTTGGCCTTAGTTCTATATACAATATGCTCCATGGGAGTAATAAAAATAATTATGCCATAAGGGTCTACTATCCTCACTGGTTTTTCAATATATTAATGTTCTGAAACAAAAACATTAGCACAAGACAAAGTCAATATTAATGTGCTATTAAATATTGTGCAAGCCTTTGTGAGCTGTAAATGTAAGTTTTGCTAGCAAGAATGTCAAAATGTTGATGTCCCAGATTTCACCCAGATAAATAGGTGAGTGAGTTTATAGCAATGGTTTCATGGTTTTAGCACGATGTCAGATAATACATGTGAAGATGATACCTCTTTAGCATCAGTTTGTGTGTGGTCCAGTCTAAGAGAATAGAGAACATCCTTCCCTCCCAGAAAGAGTCTGTCATGGTACTCATCCAAAAACATGGCCGACAGCTGTAGGTCCCCATGCAGGCCAGAGAAGATGGACGTACGATTAGTGGCCACCAGGTCTGATAATAAATAAATAAATAAATAAAGTAGAAAAATACATTTGTGAGAATCAGTTCACAGTGGGAATAAAATGGACACAGTCTTACTATTGTAGAAAATAATGCTTGGAGGTTCCATGCATGGTTTACTGAAGATGCATCATGAGAACTGCGCTGAAAGATCACTTCTAACTCATCACTCAAGCATACATTAAACGTAAGACTTTCTTTTTATTATTTGCACCATAAATAAAACCTAATCTGATATTAACTATTCTTTGCTTTTGGCAGACGTTATTATCCAGTGCAATAGTGCTTTGCAGTTTGCAATAGTGCTTTGAAGTTTCCATCATTGGATGGATCTTCACACTGGGTTTCTAGGTTACCAACTATAAGTACCTTCACACTGTAAGAATTTTTTTTTATTGAAGTTAAACTGAGTACATAAAGGTCTTTAATTATCGCTTACAGATTGCCAGTGACCCTAATGATTTATTCATTCATTCATTCATTCTCTATACCGCTTAATCCTGTGTTCAGGGTCGCGGGGGACCTGGAGCCTATCCCAGGAGACTTCGGGCACTAGGCAGGGTACACACACATACACACACTTGCACACACACCCAATCACACACTACGGGCAATTTAGGAACGCCAATTAGCCTAACCTGCATTTCTTTGGACTTTGAGAGGAAACCGGAGTACCCGGAGGAAACCCACCAAACACGGGGAGAACATGCAAACTCCATGCACACAGAGACGGGAATCGAGCCTGGCCAGGGAATCGAACCCGGACCCTGGAGGTGCAAGGCGACAGTGCTAACCACTACACCCCTAATGAATTTAAATTTTCAGAAAAACTTTTGAGTAAGAAAGATTTTGAGTAATCTACAGTAAACTGGGCTTTCATTCCTGACCATGGCATGAGTGTTTGTTTTTTTATTGCAGTTTATGTAAGTTCTCATTGTTACTTGCAAACAAGTGGCTTGTTTCCACATTTCATTAAACACAAAGGCAACACTTTCCTTGGACACAAACGAACATAATATTATCGAAATATGAGGAAACCCAAGAAATAAAATATTTACAACCCCATGCATTATCACAATAATTGAACAGCCCGGCAATTCAGAAATAAATGGCTCTCGTGACTGTTTTATTTCTCTATTTCTTATAATACTGCAGGTCTTTTGTTGTTTTCGTATTCTACAGGTTTCCCAGCCCTGGTCCTTGAATACCACTGTAGTGTCCCTGAAGTGTGTCTTACTGTAGAGCTAGGAAAAGACTCAAATGTGCTGAGTATGGTGTTCTCCAGAACCAGAAACTAATTCATTTCGCTCTTTCTCTCTTCATATTCTCTTTTTTATCCCACATATGACCCAGAAACACATATTCCTTCCTCTCTTCTCTGCTCATGTACATTCTTTTTGCCTTTTTCTGCACTAGGTCAGAATCCAGGAATCCAAAACACGCCATCATTAATCTTTTCTTTCTATTGAGTATCATTCAGTGATGGTGATTCAGTCTCTCTCTCTCTCTCTCTCTCAAATAAAAGAAATCTGTCATATAACTCCTTATTAGACTTTAATGAGCTAAAAAATCCACACATAATGGAAGGAACAATAAAATAAAAACAAATAAAAATACACGTATGGCCCGCAGATAAAGATCTGTGTTTAGTTTTTGTTTTTAATGAAACCAAGCCAAGAGCATATAAAACACACACAAATATACTCAAACACACACATATACATTTGGTACATACAGACAGTTTATGTATATGTGTATACACATATATGTATACTGTATATACTGTAGATATGTGTATACACATACTGTATAAATACTCTTCATATTGTCAAACAGAAAACCAAAGCAATAAGCTTGAAAATACATCACCCCTCTCAAACACACACAGCTTTCTGGCCGAGATGGAATTTACATTTTAAAAAATACGAACAAAGTCCTGGAACAGATAATCAAATGTACCCATAAATAAAAACTATCATGGTGTGCTTTGGTTGAGAATAACACATCTGGGTGGCGCCATGATATGTGTGTGTGGGTGTTTATGGGATGCATGCAGAGCTTGTGTATGTCTGTAGTGTGTGAACCCCAGCACGGTCCTGCTTTTATTTTGTCTCAAGTCGTGTAAGCAGACATATTAGGCTTGGCTATGTGTGTGTGTGTGTGTGTGTGTGTGTGTGTGTGTGTGTGTGTGTGTGTGTGTGTGTGTGTGTGTGTGTGTGTGTGTGTGTGTGTAGTCCATGGATAATATTGACCCATAAAAATCAAGCTGGTCTTAGTGGAAACAGTTCAGAGAGGGTGCAATATGGACAAAATAACCAGATTGGACATGTTTTGCATTTTATGACACGTCTTCATATTGACAAATTATATATTTGTGGTGGTGAGGACATCACACTTATCTAACATGGTTTTACACTGCTTAATTCAAGACTACCAGAGTGCACTAAATGACCAAAAGTTTGAGGAAACAAGAAAATTTCACCCATTTATGGGCTTTAACTGTCCAGAAGGTCTTCGTGTGCGGTAACATTATAAATTCCCTACCTGTTCTGACATGGCAATTCTCCTATGCATGAAGCAAAGCCTATACTATAAATGCAAGAATGAAGTGCAAGAACTATGCTTAAGAGTATGCTTAACAGAACATAGACCGCAACCCCACTGAAGACTTTTCTGATGCACAGCAGCTCTTCTTGCTGACCTCACTAATGCTCTGGTTGTAGTTAAATGAGCTCCAGAATTGAGTGGAAAGCCTTTTCCAGAAGTGTGGAGGATGTTTCCAATATAGTAAAACGTCTGTTGGCTGCGCTGGCAGAGGATGGAATGGAAATATCTTCAATTAATGACAAAGAAAAAGTTCAGGTAAAAAAATTATGCTTATAGTTTTCTGGGATTCTCAATGGCCAGTATTGGAACATTATCATGTCAAAGGTTCAACAATCAACAGTGCTCATTGCTGTAAAATGCATATTAAAGAGCTTAAGCCTAAACTTCGGATTAAACACAGAGGACTGCTATTCAAGGTCATTGTGATCCTGCATGACAGTGTACAGTACGTCCGCACACTTGTATGTCATACAGTATGTCAAAAATGCATGTGTTTTATTTAAAACAAATTCTACAGAGTTTGCATTTTTTGTGACAATCCACAGAAGTAGTGTATGTTAAAGGCAGAATTTTTTTTCCAAAAGATAGAATTTAGCCACAGTGATATCTGACAGTTTTGCCCCAAATGGTTTACAACTCTTCTGGACTTTTGTTTGTCGATACATTGTGGCAATATTAATCCGGCAACATTATGAACACTGAGACATTGAAAGTTAGAATTACTTCGATGAAATAACGCTGGACCTGCCTACATGACGCTGGGAAACATTGAACAAATGGCTACAATATACTGTACAGCAATTATGACTTCAAAACAATATTGAATTATAGCAATTACTTATTATTTCCCAACTGACATTCTCTGCACTCTAGTCCACTGCAACTTACCAAACCATTAAATTAGCGCAAAAGAAAAAAAATTCTGCTTAATGTCTGAAATCTGTTCTGTCAAACTGAATATTCTTCATGCGAAGAATGAAGCTTATGTTGTGCGAACACCGTAGTACAAAACAGTGCTGTAGATACTTAACAAATCTATATGGGAAACTGCAGTGTATTGACGACAGTCAGACAAACGGATTGCATAAAATGTTTACGTACTGTAAAGGTTGATAGTCTGTTGCTTGTACAGTATTTGCAATGTTGGTTTGGGATCCTTCATTCAATATTATCCCAATAAGTTCAAGCTCAAGTTCCTTTATTTGTACCAAGGGTAAACTTGATTTGCAGTCAAGTGTCCTCATTCACACCACATACAGTACAGAACAAACCACACATAGTAAAACAAACAAACAAGTACCATAAGCTTTAAACATAAGTGCCCAAACACACACACATAAACAACCGTTTATCCATCAAAAACAGCAATGTTGTTTTTTGGGTGGATGATGTCATAACCCAATTACAGTTATATGACATCCATCATCCAACGATACAGTTTCTGCTGGGTGGTACAGTAGGTGATTCGCCTGACATGCGGAAGGCCTGGGTTCGATTCCCAGCCAGTGCCCGAACCCCCCAGCCACTGGAGGCAGTGCCGGTCCCAAGCCCGGATAAAATGGGAGGGTTGCGTCAGGAAAGGTATCCGGCGTAAAACCTGTGTCACGTTGTTGTGCGGACTGGATATTCCGCTGTGGTGACCCCTTGCCGGGAGCAGCCGAAAGACCAACAACAACATTATGACCAGAATTTATTCACACTTATATCTCAAGCTGTGGGACAGACATATGGACATCTGAGGACAACTAGACACAACATTAGATTATAACCTTCACCACTGTCTCTCTCCACGTCCTGTTTTAATTCAGAGACATACAGTGGCTTGCCAAAGTATTCGGCCCCCTTGAACTTTTCCACATTTTGTCACATTACAGCCACAAACTTGAATCAATTTTATTGGAATTCCACGTGAAGACCAATACAAAGTGGTGTACACGTGAGAAGTGGAACGAAAATCATACATGATTCCAAACATTTTTTACAAATAAATAACTGCAAAGTGGGGTGTGTGTAATTATTCAGCCCCCTTTGGTCTGAGTGCAGTCAGTTGCCCATAGACGTTGCCTGATGAGTGCTAATGACTAAATAGAGTGCACCTGTGTGTAATCTAATGTCAGTACAAATACAGCTGCTCTGTGCCGGCCTCAGAGGTTGTCTAAGAGAATATTGGGAGCAACAACACCATGAAGTCCAAAGAACACACCAGACAGGTCAGGGATAAAGTTATTGAGAAATTTAAAGCATGCTTAGGCTACAAAAAGATTTCCAAAGCCTTGAACATCCCACGGAGCCACTGTTCAAGCGATCATTCAGAAATGGAAGGAGTATGGCACAAATTTAAACCTACCAAGACAAGCCCGTCCACCTAAACTCACAGGCCGAACAAGGAGAGCGCTGATCAGAAATGCAGCCAAGAGGCCCATGGTGACTCTGGACGAGCTGCAGAGATCTACAGCTCAGGTGGGGGAATCTGTCCATAGGACAACTATTAGTCGTGCACTGCACAAAGTTGGCCTTTATGGAAGAGTGGCAAGAAAAAAGCCATTGTTAACAGAAAACCATAAGAAGTCCCGTTTGCAGTTTGCCACAAGCCATGTGGGGGACACAGCAAACATGTGGAATAAGGTGCTCTGGTCAGATGAGACCAAAATGGAACTTTTTGGCCAAAATGCAAAACGCTATGTGTGGCGGAAAACTAACACTGCACATCACTCTGAACACACCATCCCCACTGTCAAATATGGTGGTGGCAGCATCATGCTCTGGGGGTGCTTCTCTTCAGCAGGGACAGGGAAGCTGGTCAGAGTTGATGGGAAGATGGATGGAGCCAAATACAGGGCAATCTTGGAAGAAAACCTATTGGAGTCTGCAAAAGACTTGAGACTGGGGCGGAAGTTCACCTTCCAGCAGGACAACGACCCTAAACATAAAGCCAGGGCAACAATGGAATGGTTTAAAACAAAACATATCCATGTGTTAGAATGGCCCAGTCAAAGTCCAGATCTAAATCCAATCGAGAATTGGCTGTAATGTGACAAAATGTGGAAAAGTTCAAGGGGGCCGAATACTTTTGCAAGCGACTGTATGCGTGCGCGCGCGCACACATATGCACTGGTGCTCCGGTCTCTCTCTCACTGTTGTATAAATAATCTGTTCTTTTAAAACAACAGTCTTTCCTATAATCAGTAATTAACCTTAAGTAAACCAGAGACATCAGTTCACCCAGATAGTCCTCAGGTGTTTGTGTTGGCTTGTAATGAATGATGGTCATCAGTGACGCGAGTTCCTTATCCTGCAAAATGACGTAAGCAAAACAGCTAAATGAGAAACAAAGATCTGGTGTGCAGTTAAGTCGAGAAGGATGTCGGAAATAAGGACTGATGTAAAAACAGGCATGCGTTAATTTCACGTGTGTGTGGAAATTGGACAATGTTGCATTGCCGGACTTTAATGATCCAGTACAGTCTCTGGAAACATAATGTAGCCTTCAGTATTGTAAACATCTTCTCTTGCCGATCTTCTGCGGTTCGACTCTACTGTCACTGAACCCCTGCCCAGTTAAATGGCAGGAAAGGATGAGGAAGTAACAGAGGTCACTGTATTGGTTGTACATGTATAACAGAGAAGAGCGAGTGAAAAAAGCGGCATTTACACAAAAAGTGATTGTACGTTTGAACTGTAATCAGTAGAGATGAGAGTGTACGCCTTTCTTCCTCTCTCTTCTTCCTAATCAAGTTGAATAGCAGGGCTTACATCATGAGCGAATTACAGTAATTACAAGATGACTGCTTAGAGGAGCTGCTCATCTGCTCAAACTTGAGGAAAGAAGTATTTTCCATGGAAACACACACACACATTCACACTCAACCCAACCCTGAAAAAATTACACCTTATCAAATATTCTCGAATCCAGCCAAATCTATGTATAATTTCTTAATATAAGAAAAACAAATGTAAGATTATTAAACTTATTCTTAGTAAAATTCATTCTTTTCTTGTTCTATTGGCAGATAAATTTACTTCTTTCAATAAATAAATCTCTAAAAACCTGGCAAAATGATCTGCCAATATATAGTAAGAAGGCATTTTCACTTTGCAATTCTACTAACATTCGCCTAGAAATAAGCTTAATAATCTTATATTTGTTTTTGTTGTAATCTTATTTTAATAAATTTTAGATTAGATTTAGCAGCTAGATTCAAGAAAATTTTACTTGCTAAGATGTCAGTTTTTGCAGTGAACCATGTCTGGACTACTTTGAATTGTAGTAAATAACCTGAAAATGTTTGGTAGACTGCTTCCTGCTGCCACTTTTCAGTCTAAGTTCCTTACATCGTGCCAGCTTCAGAAGATTATCATAAATCAGACCTGACGTCAATACAGCAGCTAGAAAGTAGCAGGACTTCCCTTTTTACGAGCAGCGCTCTGCTTACTAACATCCATTAGTTATCCATTAGTGGTGTGTAAATAAACCATAAAACATCAGTAGGAATCTTGCTAAATGACCGTGGAGATGGATCTCCTCATTCATAAAGCTAAGAATATCTTTCTGTTCTTTTCACTCCCAGTGCTTTGTGGGTTTCCCACGGGTACAAAGACATGCGCTGTAGGCTGATTGGTGTTTTCAAAATTCCCCTATGATTGAATATATGAGAGCATGAATTAGTGCTGGGTGATATGACCTTTAATCAATATAACAATTACTTGAACATTTCTCCTTGATTATGATTACTAAATAATTATTTTGTTTGTGGTGTAGTGGTTAGCACTGTGGTTTCACACCCTCAGGGTCAAGGGTTCGATTTTCCCACTAGTGCCCGCATCTGGGATAGCCTCTGGGATTCCCATGCCCTTGTACAGGATAAGCAGCATAGAGAATGAGAAAGAGTCCAAGATTTGTACTGTAAATTGGGTCAAATTTTAAATCTGGGATTATCTTTCTACAGAAAGAGTTCTCCTCCATGATAATTCCATGTCACAGACTGAACAGGATGGAGTCATGTGCCTACATATGCTATAGTTTTTAAGGGCATAGAACATGAAAGTATTATTAATAATAATAATAATAATAATAATAATAATAATAATAATAATAATAATAGACATGGGCAAGATTACATCCATTAGATATTCTGAATGGCTGTCCCTATATTGAATGAATTAATAAGTGAATAAATGTAAAGCACATGTACCGTATAGTGTTATTATATTATGAGAGCAGTACAGTTTGATGTCCAATATTTCGTACCGTATGCTAATACTGAGTTAGTAGGTCATGTGAGAACATCACAAGTCATTTCCACATATTGTCAGTAACATTATATGACAAATTGGACCCGAGTTACTTATTCTAAATTAGAGGTGGCAGTTTACAAAACTGGGTGACTTGCATTCTAGGTTTGCTCTACCTGTAGGTCCCAGGCTCAATTCTCAGGGAAAATTTGTGTTACATTTGCATGTTAATTTATTTTTACTGGCATTAGCTGAAAATCCTTGAATCACCAATGGGTTCCTGCATAAGACCTTTAACCCTCAGAAGCTTGCAGGGAATCTTGTTTCAGTAGAAAATCACATTGGATTAAGGCATCTGTCAAATTATGTTTGAAAAATAAATAATTGTATAGTGCGGTTGACTGGGATACCTGCATACTATTTGACATCTAGCATACAGCGTGTACTGTACGTTGTGTGAAAACGATCCACTCATGGGGCCACGTCTTACATAATGTGATTGGTTGAACTTGTCATGTTATTTCCTGTTGTTTCATATGGACATGTCAATCACACCTGGCTACAACTCATCTAAAATTAAGTTGAGAAGTACATGCACACATGCATAATAACTTTTCTCTTTCTCTTCTTTTAAGTTTTTTGTATGTATAAATATATCTGCATACTGTGTATATACAGTACATATTGGTTTTTTTTTTATTATTTGCTAGTCCTTAAAAATTCCCCTCTACCATCGACCATCGACCAAGACCACTGAAATAAAAGGTGCAATTCAGACTTTTAACTGGTACAGTATTTGGGTGACGACCAGACCATCTTGAGGAAACCGACATGAACATGACAAGAGTATACAAAACACCCTGAGCTCTTTATATGGAGACCCTGGAGCTGTGAGTTGGCAACAATTATGTGTGTCAAAATATGTATTAGACCTATGACCTACATAATAGAACTAAGAGGAGTAACATACAGTAATAATTTGTGCAATCAATCCATGATTGAGAAATACCATATGCAACCTATAATAGTAACCCTTTTCTAAAACAAACTTAGAATGGATCCAAGAATATTTAGGCCAAGTGAGAAACCACCCTAGACCTCTGACATGAATTACATCTCACTGTTTATATCTAAAACCAGAAGATCTGGCACATATTATACCTTCCCAGTGCGTAATCACTATTGAGTTGTAGCTCTTGGCTGTTTCTTTCAGCAGCTGGAGTGTGGAACTAATCGAATGGCTAGTGCGGTTAGCATCATGAGGCAATGATTACAGAGCTGCAAGTCATTTTAGGCGTCATGAAGTGCCGACCCCCTGGCAAAGAGTGGGTTCTGCTTGCCCTGAGTATCCCCCTATAATCTAGTGCTTTATCCTCTTTGAATGTGTTAACACAGAGTGCCACTTAGTGTAATTACAGATCACATTCTAAATCAAGTCTCTGATTGTAATAAATAATTTTCATACCAGGCCAAAATGGGTACAGTACATTACAGACATGCAATTAGTATTAATATACACCAATTATACAAATATATTATAAAAAAGTATACTGTACAAGAATTCATAACATTATTAAGCAAATAAGGTTAAGTTATTTATATATTATGAACACTCACCTAGGCATAAAATGAGATGTTTTAGAAGGTCTAGGTAGATTATGTCATGTTGAAGTTTTCCCCTTTTCTTTGAACTACACTATAATTGTTTGCAGTATAAAGGATGTTTCAAGATTCCAAGCTATTTGTCTCTAGGACAGTCTAAACTCCACAATCTGGCGTCTTTAAAAAATCTGAAATTCACTGATCAGAATTTTCATGTATACATGCTGAAGGCGTAAAAAACAATGAACATTTACGGAAGACTTTAAGCACAGTACGGTGATGATAGTCTTAGCTGCAGTAAAATATTTTAATGGTGCAAACATTTTAAAAACGGCCATAAGTTCATGAATGATGACCTGGATGAGGTGTCTCTAAGCCCATTGCACTCGCTTCCATAAACATTCAGCGAGTGGAATGCCTCATCCCTGAAATCCATGTACTGTATAACTTGTTGCCAACTTGAAGAAGAGATGCATTTGTCTGTGGGAACTGTACACACAATCATTCACAAACACCACTTGCACATTACAGAATCCCAGCTGGTAGTTATTGCCACATCCACAGTCCTGACCTCGCTCCAAGTGATTTCCACATGTTAAGACCATTATAGGAATTTCTGGGAGGCCAGTGTTTCAGACATAAAGCAGTCTGTCTGATCATGGCGTAGAGAGAAGACTTTCTACCTTGATGGAATCCAAGCACTAGTGAAACGCTGGGAAAAGTGCATTAGTGTAGCAGGGGATTATAGAGAGAAATAAACTTTCAAACATTCAATTATCCCTCATAATAAAACTATGGGTATCTATCCAGGTGGTTTCTGATTGCATTTATGTTTTTATGACTTTATTATTATTTAACTCAATTAACCTATCTACATGTATATGAACTTTGTTTTTGTGCTGCACATAAAAGTGTCCACATAAAAGCTGCAGGTTAAGTGAAACATGAAGTGCATTAAAAAAATCTATATCTTTCTGCAAACAATGCAAAATCTGTGTACAGTATGCCGATTGAGCATGCACATACAGTATCCATTTAGCATGGCTCTTGATCAGGGTGTTAGTTTGTAGTCTGTAGGCTGTAATTAATCCTTATTTAATAAAGTTTTTGCTGGAAAGACTTTCTGAATAAAACTTTAGCAGTAGTTTAACCGCCTTGAAGAAAGAATAATCTGTAAAAGACATACAGTAATACAATGCATTGAAATATTTATTCGTACTGTATATCTCAGCTTGTTAGGAGGTTCACGTCAGAGCGCGAGGTCAGCCATGATACAGTGCCCCTGGTGCAGAGAGCGGTCTTGCTCAATACGAACAGAGGCATCTTTGCAGTGCTTGATCGGTAACCCTAAACCTTAACCACTGAGCCAACACTGCTCCTGCTACTGCGAGTCCATATTTCCATTGAGTACCCCTATGCATTGGAGCCTTTGACACAACAGGTTATGACATACTGTACTATTACTGAGCTGAGGTTTTCACGTGAGGCCTCTCAAACCCATTCAACAATTTCTGTGAAGGCTGTTTTAAATTACTTTTTTTCCAGTGTCTGCTTTTTACTCCTTTCCATCTCTTCAGTAAGATTTTCAACTATATGTGACCAGAGTGGTAAACGCTTTACTTTTTTCATTTTGTTTTTAGATTTTTAAAGAATTTATTTTATATACAGTATGGCCCATCAAGTATTAAGTCACATGGGTTATTTATTTATTTAAATTTTTTTTTGCTTTAATAGATATTTGGTGAAATATATCAAATTTTTGGAGGAAAAGCATGCATATGTTCACTATAAACCTGGTGAAGTTATTTTAGGGGTAGCCAGGAAATCCTGGTGTCAAAATGAAGATGAGGGTTCCCTCTTACCTAATACATCATGGAATTCTAAATTCAATATTCTTATAATATTTCCCCCTTACCCCTCCTCGTAAACAATCTAGCCATATCTGAGCAACCAGGCATTATACAATAATAAATTTGGTATCAAAAATGGAACTTGTTCAACTAGGAATCTGAAATTATTCATGCAACTCAGGCCACCCAAAATGTAGCTTAAAACCTTAAAGTCATTTATGCCAAAACCTTTGGTTCATACATTCTTATAGGCATACTTCATGTATAACTATACACTCCTGTCAAAAGGAGTTTAACGGTCTTTCAGTTCTTCACTACTTTTTGTTTTAATCTCCTTTTTCACATTTTCATAGATAGAAGGCATGTGTGATGTTGTTATGGAGACACAGAACCATGAAACATAAAGGGACAGGCACAGCTGGTAATCTGACAGCTGATAAATGCACTTCTTTAGGTTCTGTGCCTCTAACTTCTTCAAATTTCACTTTGAATTATACCATGACATCTTCACCTTCATTTATCAATTTAACTCTTTACCACAGCCTTTCTCTGATCAACAAATCCCTTTCTTCTTCATTTTTTTTTCTTATTCTTTTTTGCGTATAAAAGCCTATTACAGCAGCGTTCTCATAAAAATTCCCCTCAATCACGGAGAGGACCCTTCTAAGCCACTTGTCACCAGCTTCTTTTTTTTTTTTTTTTAATAAAGCTTCCTTCTACTTTCTTCACTTCTAATCTTTGCCTACCCTTACATCCAGGTTTCTCAGTCGCTTGTGTATACACGGAAACATGTGCATGTGTTTGGGTGTATGTGTGTAATTCCAACCTAGTCCCATGGCTGCTCTCTGCGTAGAGGTTAAACAAACGACGTTATAGATTTACTGGACAGCTGTTGCTCTGGTTTTTCTCAGCATATGTGAGGACCCACCGTTTTTATATGCTATAATCAGCTTTTTAATTTAGCAGAGCCTCATTATACAGGGCCAAACTAAACAGCAGTCATCAGCTAAACTTGCGATATGGTTTGGGATTCTGAAGATGCTGGATTAAGTCCTTTTCAGGCTAGTTTTATTTGAGCAATGTAATTATTTTTGGCATATCTCTGGGATTGTAATCCCATCTGAATCCATAATGTCAGTCATGTTTTTAATAGACTATGTATGTGCACACATCTGGAAAGATTACTGTGTATGCTTGTAAAGATTGCATCAAATCCTGTGGGAAAAGGAGATTCTGTGCTATTTCTTTAATATATAGATAATCAAGGAAGTTCGTTTTTCTAGTAAGAAAAAAAATGGCTGATCTGAAGACGCAGAACAGATAATAGTACAGGTATAGCCAGTACTGTATATAAACTAATGCCCTGTAACCTACTGATAATGGGGCACAATGTAATTTTTTTATTCTATTTGTATAAAGATGTATACAAATAATTTATATACAGTAATTTATATACAGATCGCTTACCCAATGTGAATTGATCCTAATTCTTACAATCATTCATCAGCAGCATTACTTAATGGGCAAAGGAACTGCAAGTTCAGAAGTTATATCCTGTCTAAATAATGCTTTGGTTCAAGTCAACTTCTTTCTCAATCCTGCCTGAGATGGGAATGGTGGATTTGTACTACAAATGGTCGCATATATATTTGTAAACCATTTAATAAATAAATACAATCAAGATCAACTTTTTTTAATACCAAATCCCACATGATCTCACATGTGCACATCTGTAATAGCTGAGTTAAGGTTAAGGTTATTGTAGGTTAGCATCAAAACTGTTTACTTTTCAAATGAAATTCAACCATATCAGCATCACATGTTCAGATCTGTTCAAATGGATTCGACTGGATCCATGAAACAATCTGAAATCTTTGACAGGAGTAACATGAATGCATTCAGCTCATCTCTGTTCCAGTTTTCGGATTTGAATTTTCTGGGAGCAAGACCCTTGTACTCCACATCTTCCACTTCTCTGCAACTACTGTACGCCTTTTCTATGCCAGCAAACATTCAGAAACACTCACAAGCTGGTCTTGATATGCTGAAGTTCATCGTGATTACAATCAGAAAATTATCCTGATCTTGTGTAGCTTAAAAACATGATAACATTGTAAGTGAAAATATCTGTAATCTAAAATTCCATTTAATTTTCAAATAGAATTTTTTTTAAAGAAATGAATGCTTAAAATGAGCAAAACAAGAACAGAAAATTATAGACTTTGTAAATATAAATTTAAAAAAAGTATAATTTGTCTATAATTTGTTAATAACCTTATACTTGGTTTATCTTACATTAAGAAATTGCATATACTGTAACTTCGGGTAGATTTTTAATTTGCCAATATATCACTCGTTGCAGTATTATTACTGTATGTACAGTATATTTTACTAAAATAATTTAAGTTAGTAATGTTCTTCATTCTTACTTTTTTAATTCTTAAATGTACCTAAACAACAATTTTACCATTATTTACTATTACTTTTTGTTGTTGTTGTTGTTGTTGTTCAACTTGCATATTTTACTTGAGAGGAAATTTAATATGTTTAAATTGAATTTAATATTGGAATATATTGATATCTTTACAGGTCCTGTAATAAAGGTGCCTTTTTATTCTCATTTTCTATACTCCATTCTTGTTTTAGCTTTTTTCTCTTATTATTCTTAATTACAAATATACTGTAGGCAGTGACATTGCCTTTTACTACACACAAAACGGAATAGTTTAAATATAGCGATCGCCTTCTTTGAGAGCTCATGAAGTGGGTTATCAGTCTTCTCAAAGTTAAAGCACAAGGAGACCTGATAAGATACTATGGAGTTATAGTTGGTTATGATCCTAATGGAGCTAATGTTCCATGTTGGATAACTGTCCCACACTGGGTGTGCTTCTGCCCTAAGTCAGGTCACAGACAATAAGTGAGTAACTGAATGTTTTCGAGCTTAGTGAATAAAACTGACCACTGTAATGAGAATCTGAATGTGAAACTGTTTCATCCAGCTAGTGGACAGCTGTTTGGCCAGTTGTCATCCTTTGGGAATGGTTTCCATGTGTGTCTGATCGAATCCAGAACTGGAGTATCAGGCAGCAAAAGCTCTGGAGGAACCATATACAGTACAACATAGCATTGTTCCAGCCAGCACATGGATCAGAAAGCAAGAAACCAGCCCCCTCTGAGGTCTCAATCATCCGAAACGTGCTGCTGTGTGTGGTGTGTGTGTTTGATTATGTGTCATTGGGGACATACAGTAAGTCTCCATTACGTCCATTTTCTATAGTAAATTTATACCCGTTTTCAGGGTGTATGCATGAACAGGTGTGTGTGTGTGTGTGTGTGTGTGTGTGTGTGTGTGTGTGTGTGTGTGTGTGTGTGTGTGTGTGTACGTGTGTGTGTGTCTTGCCAAATCATCAAATCATAGCCATGACGAATTTGCAACCTATCCAGCACAGGCGTAATGGAATTGAGCCCTCAGGGACAGACATTTCATTTCCTGACACACTTGTCAAAAAGTTGAAACTTACCCAGTAAGTATTTTTAACAGAATTTGATTTGACTTATTTACAGTATACCAAAGTATTGTTGAATTATTTACTCTGATTAGCCAGAAGGTGTTGATTAATTTGATATAACAGCAGCACGGACAGTAGTGCCAGATAAAAGGTGTCTCACAGGTTTATGTTAATATTTTTAGCTTGAGTCAGTTTGAGTTGGCCATTTGGTTGAGTCAGTTTGTTTATTGGGTTGATTTCTAAATGTTCTACATTGCAGGTTAACTTGAAATGGATAAACCAATGATGTCACTTGTCATGGGGTGGGATATATTAGGCAGCAGGTGTTTTCTCAAATTTCTCAATCCGTTCTTTAAGTTGATGTGTTGAAACCAGAAAAAACAGGCAAGCAAAAGGAACCAAGTGGGGTTGGAAAGGGACAAATTGTAACGCCTAGATAACAGGGTTAGAGCATCTTCAAAACACCGAGGCCTGTGAGGACAACTGGTGAACCAACAAAAGGGTTGTGAGGTTCAATCCCACAAAAGAGCTACTAAATTGCTCAAGAGAGACTGTTCAAGATGGCTATGCTGACCCTTGACTATCTCTGAAAGCACCAGTAGAGCTTTAGAACTCGACCACAGGGCAATGGAAGAAGGTGACCTGGTCTGAGAAATCACTCTTCCTGTCTACACCATGTGGACTAGTGTGTATGCACCACTTATCTGAGGAAGAGCTGGAAGGGTGCACTATAGAACGAATGCAAGCCAGTAGAGCCAGTGTGATACTCTGGGCAATGTTCTGCTGGGGAACCTTGGATCCTACCATTCATGTGGTTGTTACTTTGACACATACCACCTACTGTACCCAAACACTTTCAGACCAGGTACACCCCTTCTTGACAACAATATTCTGTAAAGATAGTAGGTTCTTTCAGCAGGATAATGCAACCAACCAACAGTGAGGGAAAAAATGGGTTCAATGTTCAAGGTGTTGATTTGGCCATGACATTCCCCAGATCTCAATGCGGATTGAGCATGTGTAGGATGTGCTGGACAAACAAGTCTAATCCATGGAGACCTTGTGTTGCAACTTACTGGACCTAAAGACCTCCTGCCAAACATCACAGCACACCTTCAGAGGTCATGCGGAGTTCATGTCTTAACACAACTCATGACTCAGCACTTTGGCTTTGAGCAGCACAATGGGGAGCTACACAACATTAGGCAGGTGGTTTTAATGTTATGGCTGACCAAATGTTTTTTCTGCTGTCAGATGATATTTTTGACTGTTTTATGTTGTTTCCATTTTCAGTGTGAGTCTACATTTTTGCTACAATTCAGAGGATCTTTTGCACTATTATTAATTATTATTATTATTCTAATTAATTATATGGCTACATATTTCACAAATTGGAAAAACACGTTAATTTAACTTTCAACAACTATTGAATCCCGTCCTCAAACCTCCTCCGCCTCCTGTTATGATGAATTCAGCATGTTAGCAAGCAAAGAGTTCAAGGCTGTTGATCTGGCCTCTAAATTCCCCAGACTTCAATCCGACCGAGCATCCATGGAATGTGCTGGACAAAGCAGTCTGATCCACCTTGCAACTTGCAGCACTTAAAGGATCTGCTGCTAACGTCCTGGTGCCAGATACCACAACACGCCTTCAGAGGTCCTGTGGAGTCAAGCCCTGAGGGGCCAGAGTGGTTTTGGTGGCACAAGGGTACCGTAAGGCCCAGGTGATTTTAATGTTGTTTTCAATTATCCACACTACAATCTCAAAATCTTCCCATGTCAAATGTGTATTTCCACATTACTGCCTAATTGACTCTTACCTCTACCAGACCTTTTTCTCTATTTTAAGTTGTTCCAAAAAATCTGGGAGTATTTAAAGATGATCAGAGAGAGAGAGAGAGAGAGAGAGAGAAAGAGTGAAAGAGGGTGTGGTGGTGTGGCTGGACAACGCTTGACCATCTGGGTGACTTCATTCCTTCATGTAAACTAAAACAACCATGTGTGTGTGTGTGTGTGTGTGTGTGTCTTTTACTATTAAACATCACTGTGATTTATACTATAGGTTTTTTAATGCAACTTGATACAACTTCACCAGGGGTTTAAGTGATCTCCACACATAATTTTTCATGCATGTGTGCGTGCACATGTGTGTGTTTTGCTTGTTAGGCAAAAGGCCCCATCTCACAACACATGAAAGCATGCACCTCATGCATGAAGAAGGAGTCAGAATAAACCCACCAGAGATACCACACACAAACACACACACACACACACACACACACACACACACACACACACACACACACACACACTGTACACCCAAAGACAAAAGTCATAAAAGGAGACTTATGGACAGGTATGTGCATTGTTCAGGAAATTATCCTGATTAAAGTTTCTTTTAGCTTACCTCATTATAAGAATTTATTGCAGGTACTTCAGGGGATTAGCTTATCACCTAACATATTCATGTGCTTGCCTTTTTCTTGGCTTTAACAAATGCTGTACAAGTAAAAGAGTGGGTGAACATTTATATCCCTTATCAGTAAACAGGCAGGTCAGGGTGTAGGTCAACTTTCAGCCCGACGCTTTCAGATATGATGCTGAAGAATCTGCGTTTTAAGAGGCAAAATATTCAGCTGGACTGGTGGAACGTCCCACGAGATATTTATCAGACACACTCGCACACTAAAGGCTTATTTAGTAAGTGAGGCACTGCGCATACAAACACACACACATATGTACTGTATATGCTTAACAGCTGATTGAGAAATCTTCTGTCTAAACAAAGATTTTTAAGTGTTTTTGATCCCAAAGACCTGTGTTTCTTAGACTGATTTAACCTGAATTACTGTAATTTTATCTTAATCTAGCTCTTAAAACGCTTTGGCAAAAACATTTAGAGGATATTCATGTCCTTTTTAGGACAAAGATTGCTCCATACTGTATGAGAGGTTCCTAATACACACACACTCCTTCATTCCTCTTCAATAACCACCTTTCCTTAGCGCATGCGGAGAGATTGGGCAGAAGGTTGGAATACACCCAGAATGTGGCACCAGGCCAACGCAGAGAATACTCAATACTGTGCACTTACTGTATCTTATCACACACTTTTTCAACCTAGGTGCAATTAAACAGTCATTCCACTTAGTGGAATGTTACTGGACAATCAGAGGAAACCCATGTGGACAAGAGGAGAACGTAGAGAATGTCACTAGAATTGAACTCAAGTTCAGGGCGTCCTGGAGCTGTTTGTCACCACATCACATACAAATACACACTGACACACACACAGAAACAGAAACATATTGTATTTGAATTCAATAAAGCAACTTCATCAAGAAAAAATGTCTCAACTGTCGCTCGTCCACAGCTCCACCTACATGGTTCCCACAGTTCATACACACAAGGCGCACAAATCCATAACCACTAGCTGTGACATTCACACCCTTAACACTACAGCCCTTGTTTTCAATTAACTATTTGTTAGAGTACAGAATCCAAGTTACTGCAGCTGTCTGGGACGTCAAATAGCTGGCTACAGAAAACCATTATACCACACCAAATCAAATGTTACAATGCGCAAGTGTGAAGAATTTTATTGTCAGACATGCTTCATTCTCTAAATCACCAGTGGCTTCGGGGAAAATTCTGCATTTCAAATGTTTTAGTATTCTTTTGGTATCCAAGGACTCACATGGTGACCTGTCTCTAAGCTGAAATAGCACTGATATGGCTTTTGAGATGCTGGGAACAAGTAGACTAAATCATGAAGGATGTGTTATCAGCCAAGTGGAGTAATGAGCCAGAAGGAATCTCAATGGGCAACATTCTGTAGCACAATGTTCCACATGTGTCCAATTCCGATTTAATCAAATCAAATCCAATTATTTAGTTTGGTTGATCAGTATCGGTATCACTTCTGAACTTGCAACTTGCATGAACACATGCAAAATGAACAACATCTCACTAGGCACATTCATTGAAAAAAGAAGCATTAACTAACCTAAATTTCAGGCAGCTGTGAATTTACTTATAGTACTTTATGGTGAAGAAGATTTAAAAATTATAGAGGCATGGAGACAAATCTGTATTGTGCGACGATGATTGGGAACCAGGGGTAGCTCAGTGGTTAAGGCATTGGGCTACGGTTTGGAAGATCCCAGGTTCAAACCCCACAACCACCAAGTTACCACTGTTGGGCCCTTGAGCAAGGCCCTTAACCCTCAATTGCTCAGATGTATAATGAGATAAAAATGTACAGTACGTCGCTCTGGATAAGAGCGTCTGCCAAATGCCTACTGTAAATGTAAATGTAACTTCGGTCTAGATGTGAATACCAATTAAAAGTATAATATAAAGTTTATAATGTATCACACGTGAGGTTCTGTTGCCATTATCTTGGAAGCATAAAATAGTTGCATGTCTTTGAATGCTGTAGCATTACAATTTTCCAAGGCCTAAACCTCTTCCAGCACAACAACGCCCCTGTACACAATGCAAACTCCATAAAAGGCAAGATTTTTCCAAAGCTGGAGCTAAAAGACCTTGAGTGTCCTGCACAGAATCCTGATCTCAACCCCATTGAATACCTCTGGGATGGACTGGACCTCACTAATGCTCCAGTAATTGAATGAGCACCAATCCCAACAGCCATGTTCCAAACTCTGTCGTAACGACTTTCCAAAAGAGTGGAGGTTTTAAAAACAGCAAAAAGGAGAACTAGAGTACATCTGGAGTGGGATGTTCAAAAAGCGCAGATGGGATGGTCAGGTGTTCACAAATTTTCAGCCATATAATGTATTTCATCTTATTAGACTGTCATGAGGAATATAAATGCATCCCATGTGTTTATAATATATTGCAAAGCAGGATTGACTTATAACGTTGAGAACTGTTTTTGCAGCTATGTAACATACTCTTTGATCTGTGCGAAGAAATGTCCTCCCTAAAGACAAATGTGTGTCTGACCTAGAATTGCAGGAACAAATCTCAATGGATTACCAGAGGATTAACAGGATGTCCAGGTTTCCCCACTTCTACGTATATGATTGACATCTAAAAAGAAATTAGACCATCCATATTTTTGGTTTGAATGACTTCACAGTGAATAAACAGTACTATAGTTCAGTTCATTCATGAATGTACAGTGCAATTTATGACCATCTGCTTGCATTAATATATCAATCAAACCAGTAATTCCATGAACAGATATATACAGTATAATATATATAAAATATATATAAGCCTATTTAACATAGCGGCTCTTAATTTTTGTTTTTTGTTTTTGGATGATAGAAAGAAAAGATCATGCACAATATGCACTGCACACGATGCATAATTTCAAAATGACACAAGATGTGACCTGATTTAGGACTTAATTAGAAAGTGTTGATAGATTGTGTGGTTTGTGTTTTACAAACAAGGAAGAAAAAAAGATACAGTGTTTTCATACTTGCCATGCGATTTATTACGGATGTGTGATGCATTGCATAAAGCCACTCTTTGTAGAGTGGATGAATCAAATACAAACAAAATATCAAAATAAAGGTTTAGGCAAGCTGCTATAAGGATTATGGAATATTGAATTATGGTTGATATGAAGAAGAAGAAGAAGAATATTCAATTATTGTCACATGTACTTTTTACAGCACAGCGAAATTTCTTCTTCGCATATCCCAATTAGGAAACTGGGGTCAGAGCGCAGGGTCAGCCAGCTTACAGCGCCCCTGGAGCAGATAGGGTTAAGGGCCTTGCTCAAGGGCTCAACAGTGGCAACTTGCCGATGCTGGGGTTCGAACCCCCGACCTTCCGATCAGTAACCCAGTAACCCACAGCCTTAACCGATTGAGCCACCACTGCCCTGTATATGCACATGTATAGGGACCTCTGTAGTCCAACTAGGGACTATGGAGGACAATGGTGATTACCATTGTATTTAGTCCCATTTTGCGACTGTGGTGGGATCAACATTTACACACGCATTCACACACTAAGGGTAATTTGGGGATGCCAATTAGCCTAATCTGAAGGTCTTCGGACTGTGGGAGCTGGTGCTATCACAATTTAAGATAGATATCTATCATAATTTAATATTTAATAATACTTATGTTTTTATATATTTTATTATATTATATTATATTATATTATATTATATTATATTATATTATATTATATCATAATTGTTATATAGGACCTTATAATTTTATGAATAATAATCTAATAGACCTTAATCTGTGTGTCTTGGTGAGAACTTTCAAACATTTTAGAGATCAATAGGTGAGGACACAAGTACTAAAAAAACTGCTGCTATTATTATTATTATTATTATTATTATTATTATTATTGTTATTATTATTTATATGCAATTAACTTTATATATACTTTACAATATAGTGCACTAACTATATTAACCACTCAGAACCAAAGTTTCTATGCTGAAGGAATTTGCTGCATCTCCTATAAATAAGAATGAACCCACAAACTAAAAGAAAAGAAGTGTAATTTGTTTTATCATTATAAGTGCAGTATTACCTTTGTACGAGAGGCGAAGACGTGGGACGGTTAGTTTGCTCCCTAAAGCCGTCGTAAGAGCGACAGCCGTCAGATAGAAGAAGCACGTTGATAAAGCTGATAGTTCCATTATTCTTATTCTTAAAGGCAGCTGCGGCTCCGCTACAAGGCGCGCGACCAGGTGCCTCATGAGAAAGCGCGAGACTCCTTTTCCCCTCCCGCGCGCACTATACTGAGCCGCGCGCTCTCCGCCAGTCCGTGTGAGCAGCCCGCCCTCAGCGCGCGCACAGGAGCTGCCCACAGAGACGAGGGGGGAATACACGTCCAGCGGGGTATTCCACCGTGTTGGACGTTCACAAAAGTACGCCACCTAGTGTATTACTTTGATAGACGGTATAGACCATTAGTACGCGGTTTGGGATCGAGCCAAAGCCCTGGAGACGCGCGCTCTTTAATTAATGACCCTTTGTATTTCTACTGTAGGCCTATATGTGTACTGTGATCAGTGGGTATAAATTCATTTTGTCTACTTCATTCATTCAGTCATTCATTCTGACATGCATTTATTCAAGCATTTTCAAATTAGCCCTCTCTCTCTCAGTCTAACCTCAACTAAACATTACTATCATCAGTAACCAAAGGGAAACTTCTCTATCAGCTTCTTAGTTCTCCCTTTGCTTAGTGGGTTTCCTCCAGGTACTCCAGGGGTCTTCCAAAAACATGCAAATTAGGCTAACTGGTGCTCCTAAATTGCCTGTAGTGTGTGAATGTACAGTAAGTGTAATGTACATGTATGTGTGTATGTATACTGTATGCCCTGCGATGGATTGGCACCGCACCCGGGGTGTACCCCGCCTCATGCCCCAAGTCACCTGGGATAGGCTTGAGGGCCTGTGACCCTGTCTGAAGGATAAACCGGTATAGATGATGAGTGAGTGAGTGAAATCTGCAGGGTTTTTTAAAGGGTCTAAACTGACAAAAAAAACAGGTCTAAACTGTCAGATATTCCTTTCCTTTTGTGGACATTTGGTCTCTTCCGATCTGTAAAAACATGCCCACACATACTGTAATGGGAAGAGTCCCCTGATTGTTTTAGTTCACATGAATAAATATATGGTTTTATTGAACTTCTGCAGATGCTCAATAATTGTCTGTCCACACCATCTCTCTCTCTCTCTCTCTCTCTCTTTAAGACAAGACTAATTTCCTTGCATAAGTATTAAATACTGCCAAAGAATAAGAAATAAGTCCTGACATCATAGTTGAGCATGCACAGAATAAATAACGTTTAGAAAAGCAGTCCTGAGATAATATTTTAGCATGTTTAGAAGATGAATATAATCTTAAGAGAAGAAAACTGTTGAAGCAACTGTGTATAGAAAGTAGTACTACTGTATATACATGTATATAGAGAAACACTAAGTAAAAGTGAATGCAATATGTTTGACAACTATTTGTTAAGGAGATATTTGGGCAGTGTCTGGGGTTTAAGAGGGAAAAGTACCAGAGGATAGAGCACTCTTTTAAGCAGTGATATATATTGTAAATATATAGTTTTTAATATCTCAGGCTTTATAAAGTCTTGGATTAGTTTTTGTGATTTAGGTTTGAAAGCTTTTTGTGTGTGTGTACATGTGCTTTTGCATGACATAAGTTAGTGCCCCACTTCTCTGATTTTAATTAAGTCAACTAGGAGTGAGCTGCTTCTCAGCAGGTCCATGCAGGGTCTCTCAGTCAAGCACTTAGACGCACTGGGAGGGAGCAGGAGTCTTTTGAGGTCTCTATATTTGTCAGTGAGTCGGAGCACGATAGGAGCCTCTTTGGCACAAAGTCTTGTCAAAGAGGAGCTGCTGATCCTGCTGCATGACTTCTGCATTCCTGTTCCCCTGCGCCGCAGTCATAGCGACGAGGAATTGGAAATGACCATGAACAGAGCAGAAAGCAGGAACTTTTAATTCTGTGAACTTATAAATAACCTTGAGTGGTCATGAAGCAGGCGGTCCAAGGCTTTAGCTCTGTAAGCAATTATGCAACTATCATCATTTAACACACAAGCTCCTTTAAGAGACACTGTAACAGTTATCAACTTTAATTATGCTGAGGTTAGGGAGTGAGATAAGTGACCTTTGGGAAATGTTGGAGTAAGAAGCAGAAATTATTTCAGAGAGGGAGGAAGGGATGAAGGGGAGGGAATGTTGGCAGATTAGATTAAATGTTTCCAGCCCAATTGCAATGTAAAACCCACCCAATCTCCTAGAGCGCAGAGTAATTTTCCCAAATGAATGGAGCTTAAAGAAAATTTTAAACTATAAACTCAGGAATAATCAATCAGCCAATTCAGTTTAAGGTGAGACCCCAACTGGCTGGAAACCAGCAATAATGCAACGCTGCCTAAGGGATAAGATGTAATTAGGAATCAGGATGTGTGTGTATGTGTGTGTCCAGACAAACCTGCTACCCACCTGCTGGCATGCACATTGGCAATACAAACTCAGTGTCCTAGAGCGCCTTTGGGGTTTAAACTTTGACCTTATAATAAAGGTGGGGCTTAGGCATAGAGACTTCTGGTTGCTCTTTGACCCCTGAAATGATCAGAGTGCACACATACACACATACACACACACACACACACACACACAAATCAAAACTTTCTGTTATTGGTTCCACACTGAAAAAAATAATTCTTTGAATTTACTTGATTTTAATGTGTACATCAGTCCCACGTCATCAAAATGTGGCTAAACCAAAGTATTTCATTCATGTTAAACTTGTGTGAAAGAATTATGTTGACTTAACATAATCTTTATCATTTACTGTAATAGCAATTGATTGTGCAATTGTAATGTAATTGAATTATGTCTATGATACTCCATTATCATTGAAAAGTTGATCCAACTCAAGTAAATTTAAACAAAGAATTCTGTGAAGGAAGGAAGCATAAGACAAACGGGATAAAATGGAGATTTTTATTTTATATTTAATAAAAAACCCTGTTTTACACCAGCAGCAACTTACAAATGAGGTCTCAATTTGAAAAGATGTACAAAACATAAAACACCACAAATACGTATTAATCATAGAAAAAAAATTAAACACCAACAGAAACGTTTTGTACTTTAACTGTACGTTATGACTTTTGAATATGACCGTTAGATACGGTTGGTCAGGGAACTCTTGAAGTCAGATGCAGACACACTTTCAGTCACAAACTGCTGTGAAAAAAATACAGAGATAGATATTCAATTAAAATTCATGATACTTAAATTAGTAAATGAACAATATTTATACTTTGTTCCTCTCGCTTCACAACTCATGAGAACAGACCGAAACCAGAACCCGAACTGCAGATTAACCGTCGGTATTTTAAGTGTGATTAAGAATACAAGAAATAACTTAAACCAAAATAATGTGACTAAACATCACTGAACAGCAGGTGACATTTATGTCCAATATTTCGTTTCTATTTAGAAAGATGGGAATTAATTCCTGCTTACCTTTTCCACACGACCGCCAAATGTTTGTCTTCTCAACAAACTGTGTTCTCTTCTCACGATGTTTGCTTTGCTATTTCCTGTTTTCATAGTGATCTCTTTGGTTTATTTCAACAGGATTGAATCTAATACATGTTAAGTTGTTGAATTTCATGCAAATACTGTACAACATATTTTTTTCATGTTCATCTTGGAAACATGAAATTATTATGTACAAAACACATCTTACATTTTAGTACATGTAACAGGTAGTCAACTTCCTTTTTTCAGTGCATTTTGTGCTATCTTAAGCTTTGCAAACTATTCAAGAACAAAGTCATAATGATGGTCATACAATACAGCATATGAATTCATTTCACCTGACGTCAATTCCCTGTAGTTATATGCTTTTGTTATTTTTTAGCAGTTTTTCCTCCACTGGAAGAAATCATGACTCATGAAAATATTTTACCACTTATTTAGTATTTCTCTGTAAAACCAAAGATTAAATAAAAATAAGTATTTAACAAGCTGTTATTACAAGTAGAAGCAATTACAACAGTAGCTAAACATAATCTAGATTTGGATACTTTGGAACTTGGATGGGGCTCGAAGCATGCTTTTGTATGATTGACATTGATATAGTGGTGGAATGTATTGAATATGAGTTGTGTTTAGACATCTGGAAACAGTGATGCTGAAAAATCCACTATTAATTTTCTCATGCATTTTAGTTTGAAGTGGGTTGATATGATCCCAATTATATTTCAGTCATGGTTGCATCAAAAATAACATCAGCTTTTGCCAGTTGTGAAACTGCAGGAGCAATCTCAAAGTCAAGAAGTAAACCCAGTCTTGAGTTAAAAAAAAAAAAAAGAAAGACTTTGGCTACTTTTTTTATTATTTTTTTTACACTTTGAGAAAAGCACAGGATGGACATAATTAAGTGCTTGAGATAATGTTGGACCCTTAAACTTGTTTAGTGAATAAAGTGAGTTTCTTTTCCACTGGGGTTCTTCCCTTTCTCATGGTCACCACAACTGCTTGTTTGATCCACAAAAAATTGCATAGGTTTTGCACCAGATACCCTTCCTCCTGCAATCCACCCATTTTTTAGGCTTAGGGCTCACGCAGTCCCTGGATATACTGTACACGGCACTGCCTGGCCAAATATAAGTGGCTACTTACTGTAAATTAGTAGCCTGAATCAAGTACTGTACTGGAAACAATTCATGAGATTTGAAACTACAGGAATTGTGTTAAAAACTGTCCAATGCATTATTTAAACCCTTATGTGGTCATAAAAATATCATGAATGGAGATCGCTTAAACACTTACAATGCATGAAAAAGAGGCAGACGTTAGAAATCACAGCTATGTTTAATAGTGAAAATAACAGCATTTCACTCTGTGATGAGAACTCATGGGATTGGGACTAAACAGCTGTGTGGCCACAAAAAAACACTTACATTTTCTTGGGATTATAAAAATTGGACTTGGCAGCAATGGAAAAAGGTCAGGTGGTCTGGTGAGTCCAGATTGACCCTAGTCAAGGGTTAAGGGTATCCGAAGGGAAGCACATGAAGTGATGCACCATGCAGTGTTATGATCTGGGGTTGTTTCAGTCGATCAAGTCTAAATTGAGCAATGTTATCTGGCTAGAATATGAAGTCAGCTGATGACCTGGATGTACTAAATAACCAGGTTTATCAGATCTATAGACTTTTCTTCCCTGCTTGAACAAGCATATTCCAGGATTCAAATTGTCAAAGTTTTGTTAAAGGTGTTCAGCTGCCTGCCCCACCACTGCCTCTAATGTAAGTCAATATATAACACAAAATACATTTTGTGGCAGCAAAACATTATGTCTCATTATGTCTCTTTTCAACCAATTTTGCTTTCTGTTTGGATTTTGTTGCTCGTCCACCAATTGGTCTTTTTTTCTAGCAACACATTCTTCTGTAAGGTTGGGAAAGACTTAGTGCATGCTGCATTAATAAAAAGAAGTTTGCTTCATACAGTTTTGAGGCTAAATACAAAGCTTAGATATCATACAAATGGCAAGAAGAGAGATGTTGTATTTCTTTTAGAAACCGCTGGTACAGTACACTACCAACTATAGCAACAAACTGCAGTTACTTTCATTACAGCTCTCCATTAATACCACAATGCTTTGATTTAAAATACAACATTTTATTTTATACAACATTATTTCGCTTCAGGGGCCAAATGCTTAGTGAATCAGACAAGTGAATGTCTGAGACAGTAGAGGCAGATGGGAATCCCCGTGTTATCAGGCATCTTCAGGTTTAATAGTTTAAAGGAAACAAAGTGATAATGATCTTTAAAAGAGGCGAGCTAGATCTTGTCAAGATATCAGTATTTTACAGCCTAACACCCAACCTGCAGAAACATGTACAAGTAAGACACAAGTAAGCTGACTAGCTAGACAAATTGTTACCTGCTTTATAGTATTAAAGCTACAGTATGTGTTAAACATAAGATTTCATTTTAATGTTCTGTAGTGAAAATACACCGATCAACCATAGCATTTAAATCATCAACATTTAAACAACCTGTAGGGTTTACATTCCCCTTGTGTCTCCTGGGCAGCTCAGGCCCCTCAGGGCATGTCTCCACAAGGGGTGTGCTGTCTTCCATGAGGATGTTGGCAGTCGATCCTTTGGGTGCTTTGGGTTGTGGGGTGGGACCTCAGTGGATCAGACTTGTTGGAGACTTGATTGAGATCTGAGAAACTTGGAGGCCAGATTGATGGCCTTGGTCTCTTTGCCTGCTGGACCCTGTGTGTGGTGGGGTGTGGAGTACTGGGGGTTCTGGTGCCTTACTGTCACTTCCAGCATTGATCAGGTATTTGTGAGGTATTTGTCAGCATTCCTGTGGGATCAAACTGGACTGGTTGGCCTTTGGTCCCATGGGCATGGGTGAGCCTTGGGTGCCCATGAGTCACCAGTTTGGAAGTGTATATTTACCGATCAATGAAGGTGGTCTCCGGGTACTCCGGTTTCCTCCCACAGTCCAAAGATATGCAGGTTAGGCTAATTGGCGTTCCTAAATTGCCCGTAGTGTGTGATTGGGTGTGTGAGTGTGTGTACTGTATGTGTGTGTGCCCTGCGATGGACTGGCACCCTGTCCAGGGTGTACCCCGCCTAGTGCCCGAAGTCTCCTGGGATAGGCTCCAGGTCCCCCGCGACCCTGAACACAGGATTAAGCGGTATAGAAAATGAATGAATGAAGGTGGTGTTGATGTTATGACTGATCAGTGTATCTACTGTAAATGTTGCTACAGCCTGGAGGTAATGCTCACGACAGGTAATGAGGAAGGAACATCTTTGCAAGGAAACAAACAATCCAGTAATGCATTAACATGTCCAGCAACTTATTGAAACATTAGCAGCATTGGGTTAAATATGCTAATACTTTGGTACATGCTGGTGTGATAGATAGATACATATATACAGTGGTGTGAAAAACTATTTGCCCCCCTCCTGATTTCTTATTCTTTTGCATGTTTGTCACACAAAATGTTTCTGATCTTCAAACACATTTAACTTTTAGTCAAAGATAACACAAGTAAACACAAAATGCAGTTTTTAAATGAGGGGTTTTATTATTTAGGGAGAAAAAAAATCCAAACCTACATGGCCCTGTGTGAAAAAGTAATTGCCCCCTGAACCTAATAACTGGTTGGGCCACCCTTAGCAGCAATAACTGCAATCAAGCGTTTGCGATAACTTGCAACGAGTCTTTTACAGCGCTCTGGAGGAATTTTGGCCCACTCATCTTTGCAGAATTGTTGTAATTCAGCTTTATTTGAGGGTTTTCTAGCATGAACCGCCTTTTTAAGGTCATGCCACAACATCTCAATAGGATTCAGGTCAGGACTTTGACTAGGCCACTCCAAATTCTTCATTTTGTTGTTCTTCAGCCATTCAGAGGTGGATTTGCTGGTGTGTTTTGGGTCATTGTCCTGCTGCAGCACCCAAGATCGCTTCAGCTTGAGTTGACGAACAGATGGCCGGACATTCTCCTTCAGCAATTTTTGGTAGACAGTAGAATTCATGGTTCCATCTATCACAGCAAGCCTTCCAGGTCCTGAAGCAGCAAAACAACCCCAGACCATCACACTACCACCACCATATTTTACTGTTGGTATGATGTTCTTTTTCTGAAATGCTGTGTTACTTTTACGCCAGATGTAATGGGACACGCACCTTCCAAAAAGTTCAACTTTTATCTCGTCGGTCCACAAGGTATTTTCCCAAAAGTCTTGGCAATCATTGAGATGTTTTTTAGCAAAATTGAGACGAGCCTTGATGTTCTTTTTGCTTAAAAGTGGTTTGCGCCTTGGAAATCTGTCATGCAGGCCGTTTTTGCCCAGTCTCTTTCTTATGGTGGAGTCGTGAACACTGACCTTAATTGAGGCAAGTGAGGCCTGCAGTTCTTTAGATGTTGTCCTGGGGTCTTTTGTGGCCTCTCGGATGAGTCGTCTCTGCGCTCTTGGGGTAATTTTGGTCGGCCGGCCACTCCTGGGAAGGTTCACCACTGTTCCATGTTTTTGCCATTTGTGGATAATGGCTCTCACTGTGGTTCGCTGGAGTCCCAAAGCTTTAGAAATGGCTTTATAACCTTTACCAGACTGATAGATCTCAATTACTTTTGTTCTCATTTGTTCCTGAATTTCTTTGGATCTTGGCATGATGTCTAGCTTTTGAGGTGCTTTTGGTCTACTTCTCTGTGTCAGGTAGCTCCTATTTAAGTGATTTCTTGATTGAAACAGGTGTGGCAGTAATCAGGCCTGGGGGTGACTACAGAAATTGAACTCAGGTGTGATAAACCACAGTTAAGTTATTTTTTAACAAGGGGGGCAATCACTTTTTCACACAGGGCCATGTAGATTTGGAGTTTTTTTTCTCCCTTAGTAACATAAACCTTCATTTAAAAACTACATTTTGTGTTCAATTATGTTATCTTTGACTAATAGTTAACGGTTTTTGATGAGCAGAAACATTTAAGTGTGACAAACATGCAAAAGAATAAGAAATCAGGAAGGGGGCAAATAGTTTTTCACACCACTGTATATAGATAGATAGATAGATAGATAGATAGATAGATAGATAGATAGATAGATAGATTTACTATAGTAGCAGTACTTTTACTCAATCTGGGTGGTTTGTGTTGACACTAACAAGTTGAGCCTTTCAGAACATACCGAACTAATAATTATGAGTTCAGCTAAGACGTCAAGTCTCCAACAAATCACAGGCATATAATTGCTGTCATCTTTTCATGATGTGAATACATTAACACATGAATACTTGGATTTGTTGACATCGTTGTCAAAGCAACAAAATTACACTCATGTTCTGACATCATCAGTTCTAATTTTCAGACCAGCAGCATGTTTAGCTAGGACATGAAGTGTGTTAGTACGGTGTCATCACAACAAGACAGAACAGCTTTAGTGAGTCTCCACTACCAAAAAATATATGCTCACTTGATATTTTGATGATGGTTTTTGAGAACGTTTCTAACACATTGATACAAAGTCTGCCTATAAGTGTTCAGTTGGGTTGAGATCTGATAAGTGATTTTTTATTTTTTTTTATCCTCAGCAAACCAATCAGTGAGCACTTACGCCCTGTCAATCAGAACAGGTCATCCTGAAATACAGAACATTAATCAGGATTAAAATATATTTCATCACTGGATGAAGGTGATCAGTCAGTGTTGATTTGGAGTTTCCTTTAAAGTTGATTTTACACTGATTTTCACCGCAGCAGAAAATAACCACACATCAAATGTCTTCTTATTCGAGCATCATTGGCTTCCAACACTGATCATTTCATTATAATTCTGACACAGCCAATTCAGTGGTTTTGCAATAACACAACTAACACAATGTCAGAATGATAATGAAAATCCTTATAAGTAACGTGGTGGTTTAGTGATTAGCCCTGTCCAGAGTTGGAGATTTGAATCATTCATCTGGTCTGTGTGCATGGAGTTTGTATGTTCTCCTCGTGCATGGTGGGTTTCCTCCGGGTACTCGGGTTTCCTCCCACAGTTCCATTTAGGGTGTACCCTCCCTTTTGTCTTAAGTTCCCTGGAATTTGGAAATGCCAGTTAGCGTAATCTGGATGTCTTTGGACAGTGAATGAATTCCACTTAGCACAGGAAGAACATACAAGCTCCACACATACTGTACAGACTCAAGGCAGGAATCAACCCTCAACCATGGGGGGTGTGAGGCCATAGTGCTAACGACTATACCACTATGCCACCCAAATCTAACTCGTTTAAATTCTTTATTATTTATAACTTTATTATTTCATCCCATTTACATGTACACAATTTGGCAGACAAACGTACTGTATACATTAGATGTGCTTTCACTATTAAGTAACATGCTATTATGCGAATATCAGCTCTCGCTCAACAGAATGAGGTGTGTTCATATCCAAGCACACCACAACATAGCGGAACTACATGAGACACATAATTCATAATCGACTGTATAATCCATAAACCATTGCTTTAGAATAAACTTTAGAATGTCCCACATAACTCATTTTCAGTAATCAAGACATACACACTATCGATCTAAACTGCATGCACACAGGAGAATGATATTTTGCAGTGATTAGATAAGCATGCTGGAATTGTGACCATAGTGGCACCCTTTTTGACCGTGACTCCTGACCTCTGACCCTCAGAACATAGAGCGCATTTATTTATTTAGGCCCTTGACCCAAGGCACATTAATCATCATTGTCATGCCTGTGTGTCTGTTTATGCTGGTTTGTCTCTATGTGTGCTTAGTGAGTGTTTAAGAAAAACAATCGAAAGTGTGTTTAAGCATCTATAGGCTAAGTGCATGCTTCTTGATGACAGAATTGTAACGGGTGTCCATATTTCTGTTTAAGTGAAGCAGAAGGTACATGGGTGGTCTTGTATCTGTGAGTGTGTGTTACGTAGATAGAATTTGGCAGTTATAGTATCCGTGTGTATTTGTAAGCAATGTTGTAACAAGTGGGAGATTCCAACTTTCCTGCAGCTGTTGCACAGATCCATTCCAGCTGGATGCACAATCAGGGTCACCTCAACATAGACACACAAAGTAATTTATTGTGATCTCACATCTCTGTTCTACTAGTAATACATCAGAGAACTGCAGCAGCTTGGTGACAGGGCTCCTTGCTAAACCTCCATTGTGTCTGAGGAACCCTACATAGTTTATCTCAACTTTAAATCAGCAGAATAAACAGAAACGTACACCCTGGTCAGAGGAATAAGGACTTTCCCATTAGCCACACACAGTGTATACTGATCTGCGTTCATTGCTGTAAACAGACATAACGGCTCCAAGTAACCCAGCTGAAGCCACCTGCCTCACTCCCAGGCTGTGCATGAATATATTTATTTAAAATTTAAAGGTTTAATGTATTAAAAATAATCAAGTTTTTAGTAAACACATTATATCCCAGTTTCCACATGTAGGGCTGTAGGATGTCTTCAGGACATATTTGGGACATCTACAGTATTATAGCCTTAAAATGTTAACACCCCAGACACCCTTAAGGAGTCTTAAGTCCTACAGTAGAAGGTCTTCTACATTAGCTCTAGTCTGCATCCATATTTGGTGCTTATGATCTCCAGAGCCTATCCCTGGGGGACAGGAATGAGTCAGGAAGGCATCCTTAACGGGACACTAGGCCCTCACCGTGTAGTTAATCAATCAACGTGGATGTGCTAAACAAGCATCAGTAGAACCCTTGAAATTTGGAAGACTGAAATGCGATTGGTTGAAATATGTTTGGCTTTCGACACTCTACATTTGACACTACGCCAGGACACAATGAGTCAAAAAATTGTTTGAAAAAGTTAAAGATAAGTAAACATGGTCATCAGTTGAACATCTTATTCCTGTAAAATTACGAATTTCTGGCCACTTTTTAAATATAAGACAAGCAACTCAAACTAGAATGTACCATGAATCCTTTATACAACAGTTACAGGACAGGAGGTGTTCCATGAGTGCTGAGACTACTGTAAAAGCTTATGCAAAATAAGTGAAGACATAAAGAGAAAGGAGATTTTACAGGACTGTGCATCACCTTCTTGGTTTATTCTCCATACATTTTGGTTACGTAATTCCACCAGTTGCAAAATAATTGGGTAAATTGGTTACTGGAGCAAAATAACTGATTATATAAACAAATTATAATCTGTTGATAATAAACGGCATTTGTAGAGCTTTGTAATATCACACTTGAAGGAGTGCTGTTGTGCAGAATATCAGCATGGATGTGATGTCTACGACTGCATCACAGCTGTGCTGATATTCAGCACATCAGCACTCCCTCGGCTATGATATTAATTAAAAGAACATTTACATACATCAAGCTAACTGGAACTAGATTGCTAAACAGATTTTAGATATACACTTACTATAGAATAAAATAATAATAATACTAATAATACTAATAATAATAATAATAATAACAATAATAATAACAATATGTAAAGCACCTTGTTACCACAAAATGTCAGACAAATTTGTGTCACTGTATGAACTGTAGGCATTGTGTGATTAAACTACATTTTTACAATCAATAAAATGAATCTCTATATTGTTTAATCTTTTTTTTTTTTTTTTTTACAGTTTATTAGAAAACTCTCATATCTAATAATGCAACAGATCAGCTTTCAAAAGAATTTAAATGCAGATCAGTTTTTCAAAACGCTTTGCTGAGGAAAGTCCTTATGCAAAAATAGTAAAACTTTCTCATAATGTCCACTGTTCCTTCATTCCAGAGTCATTAGACTAGCATCTGTGTTCATGCTAATACTTGATCCTTACACTATATCTACTGGGGGAACCTGAGATATTTTCCAGCTACAGGAAAGATAACATTACAAGGAATAAGCACCATCAAGGGGGCTGTCACACAATATCCTGCCGCACAGCTCTGATACTGAACACTGAATGTTGATACCGAACGTGATACACAATGCAGATGTCGTTACAGTTTACATAGAACATGAACATGCAGAAATGTAAGAATGTAGAAAACATACACACATTGATTTGCTAATATAGGGGTGCTTTAGCAGGAAAACTGTTTGGCACTATTTCCTCCAGTCTTTAGTGTTGTGCTTTTCATTCTTCCATCATTTTTTTTCTTAAGTCGACATTATAAATATAGGTAAAGACGTTTTCTCCCTATTGTAGGTTTTCCATTCTTGTTATAAATGTGCATGTGTATAATTGACTATAATGCTTCCAGTGATTGCATTTGTATCGTTCTATTTGAAAACCAATGGTTTAAAAAAAAATAGTACTAATAATTTTTGTGATTTATCATTTTTGACATCCAGGATGTACCTTCCTCTTTACCGCTTTGTTAATTTCATTAATCGTTCCCTTACTCAAAGCAGAAAATATCATGTGATTTCCGACCTTGTCCATGGACCACCTTGTTCACACATCACTGTGTGTGAGTGTGTCTGCGTAAACTCAAGACCCCAAACTTTAAAAATGCACTCTCTCTTTCCAACATCTTTCCTTGGTTTCCTCCTTCATCCTTGTCCTTTGCTCTAAATGTGCACCTAACAGAGTCCAGAACCTCCTGCACATCCAGAACCAAAAATATCAGCAGATGAAAGGATTAGGACTTAATTGTTTTTCTCCTCTTACTTTTTCATTCTCTCTTTTTTTCTTTTCATCCCCATATCACTTCCACAGCTGCTTTGCTCCCATAATCTGCACTCCATCTGCTTTTCATCTCCTTCTTGCTTTTATACTGGATATAAAGATACAATTTATAGACAGTTCTAATTCTCATAGAGATTATAAGATTAGAGGGATCAGGAGATCAGATCCTTTACACAGACACAATGTTAGCTCTTGTTCAGGGTACAAGGAAAAAAAGTTAATGCCAAAATGTTACAAAATCAGATGTGGGCCTTTTCTAATTAATAATGTTAAATACTAGCAACTTTGAGTCTTATCTCTGAATTAATAACATATTTTACCATACAAAGTCAAATTCCTTTTTTTTTTTTTTGTTCAAACTGTTTAAGCTAGTTATTAGTGTGTTGATGTTCCAGGTATGTTTTATTAGTATTGAATATGGCATTGTAGCTCATATTCAGTTTGATCCATTTTGACACTGATGCCTGATGTCACCGCCATTGCTTTTAAACCAACAGAAATTTAGTGGGAAAACAGATTTTGTACCTAAAAACATTTTTTTTAATGAAAGTGGATTTTTTTATCTGAATAATAAAAGGTTCTATATAGAACCTTCAAGTGTTTTTCTCTTTCCCAGGGTTCTGTCATGTTTTTTGGGTTTCCTTTGGGTGCTCCAATTTCTTTCCATACTCCAAATACATACAGTAAGTATCCATAGTGTGTGTGCGTGTGTGTGTGTGTGCGCGTGTATGCGCGTGTGCATGCCCTGTGATAGACTGGCACACCACCCAAGGTGTATTCCACCTTGTCCCCCGAGCTCCCTGGGATAGGCTCCAGGCCTCCCACGGTTCTGTATGGGTGAACGTAGGTTCAGAATTTGGCACCAACAGCAACGTGCCTTGTGTCAACAGTCCAGGCTGGTGGAGGTGGTGCAATGGTATGAAGAATGTTTTCTTTTGGGCCTGTTAATACCCATCAGTCATGGCTTAAAAACCACAGTGAGGGTATTGTTGTCGACCATCTGTATCCTTTCATTGCGACAATCTTCTCTCATCTCAAACTCATCTCAAACTGATTTCATGAACACAACAGTGAGTTTGTTTTTCTTCACTGGCCGTTCCAGTTGCAGGATCTGAATCCAGTAGATCGTTTTGGGAATGAGGAAGTACAAGAGATTTGCAGCATTAAAGTGCATGAAGCAGTCATTTAATCAAGGACTAGAATCTCAAAGGAATTTCAACAAATTCCAACAACTAACACACATTCTCCTATACAGTATAATGTTGTCTTTATTGTTTTACTCCCTCAGTACATAACCAATACAACTTTTAAATCTTGAATCTTGATTATGGATTACATGTTTCCCAACCATGTTTTGTCCTTATTATGACTCCTGGATGCAGCCTAATAAAGGAATAGAGCAGATGATGAGTTTATGCACTTGCACCTTACCTCTCACCAAATGTTACTCATTCATTCATTCATTCATCTTCTGTACCGCTTTATCCTCTATTCAGGGTCGCGGGGGACCTGGAGCCTATCCCAGGAGACTTCGGGCACTAGGCGGGGTACACCCTGGACAGGGTGCCAATCCATCGCAGGGCACACACACATACACACACTCATTCACACACTACGGTCAATTTGGGAACGCCAATTAGCCTAACTTGCATATCTTTGGACTGTGGGAGGAAACCGGAGTACCCGGAGGAAACCCACCAAGCACGGGGAGAACATGCAAACTCCATGCACACAGAGACGGGAATCGAGCCTGGCCGGGGAATCGAACCCAGACCCTGGAGGTGCAAGGCGACGGTGCTAACCACTACACCACCGCGCCGCCCCAAATGTTACTGATCTCTCCAATATAAAAAATAATTGCATCACTTTTTAATACACAAATGGAAGACCGCTTTTTGGTCTTCTGAATTAAGGATTTTCTCTAATGCAAGCTCATTTGAACCATTGCCACAACGCACAATATACAGATTTTTTCTACACATTCTAGGGCTGTTTGAATTAATTTTATTGGAAATCATTTTAACATTTTCAGAATATTTATGTATCTAAAGTACATGCAAGTATATCCTAAGCTTAAAAATAGCGAAAGCTTAGTCCTGGTTTGGTATGGTTCATACCAGCACTAAGTGCTTCAGCTAAGTGGGTTTTTTTTTTGCATCATACCCCTAATGAAGATAAAACACTTACTGAAAAAAAAAAATCATGAATATACGATTAGCATTTTTCACACTCACACCACATCGTTTCTCCAGTTCTCCCACACACTCTCATACACATACACTTTCCCAAGCATAGCATCATCTTTTCATGTATATTACTGTAAATGGATCATGAACAATCCTTTACAGCTTACTCACATTATTTTTGTTTATATGATAGTGTATCACAAAGAGCAAACATAACCCTTAAGTAAGAAAAAGAGGTTTGGAAAGGAAGCACACACGATTCCTTGATTTTATAGGGATTGCCTAAAAAAAAGCATTTTTTTTCTCTCTCACTCGCTCTGAATTATAACAGCATAGTGAGTTATACTTCACCCCACATGTGTATAACTGCAATGCACATATCTTATAGCAATATCACACAGACAGTCGCTATTCTATGACATTTACTGCGGTGATAAATGGTATGAGTATGCTTTTATGCAACAAGTACATTGTGTATATCCACGTGTGTCCATTTTTCAAGAGAATGGTAGGATTCAGGAGACAAACAGAGCATTAACAATGTAAGTAAGATGTATTACGGATGTGGTATGGAAATTCTGTATGGTCTGAACAATATCCCACTGTAGGAACGTGTGATAATTCACAGATTTTTGACTAGTCACACAGTTAAAGGGGTCACTGGTTAACATTAGACAGTAGCTCTTTGTGCTCTCTCTCTCTCTCTCTCTCTCTCTCTCTCTCTCATTCGTTCATTGAGTTTGACTGTGTGCGTGCATGGTTCCAGTTCAAAGAAGCTGACTCACCAAACATCAACATGACATCAAACTACCTTTCAAAACCTTTTCATCATAACAGTTGGCTGCCAGGTATCTGTGTGGGTGTGTGGGTGTGTTAGCAGGATTACACATCATCCTGCTCTTTTCTGATTCTGATACATACCAGATCGCACCATAATTCTTTTTTGTCCGCACACTTTCTTACTTTATCTCACACCTCTCGTGCTGTCTCTCTCTCACACACACACACACACTGTCTAACTCTTTAAATCTGAGTATTTGGCTAAATTAAAACACTATGAATATTTGCCCCTAGATCTAACAATCCTCTTAAACACCATGCCACCTCAGCACCCCCACCCTCTATCCCCCCAGGCTCCCCGACCTCTCCAGATGTGACCACTTTCCTTCCCAATCAACCACTAAATCTCCCCAAAGCACAGTACGACCCCAAATCCCAAATGGCAGAGTATCCTAATAACCCCAACTGACTCCTCACTAACACCTCGAGTCCACACTGCAGCCAGATGTGCACTCAGGTAAGTGACTTAAACCACCCGCAGTGTAAAAAAGTAATACAAAATCAAAAGAATATAAAGTTATTCATAGAAATGGACCCAAATTAGTATGTACTTAAAAAAAAAAATAATAATAAATATATATATATATATATATATATATATATATATATATATATATATATATATATATATATATATATATATATATATATATATCCTGTTATTCTGACATTTAAAATTTCAGAAAAAAGGGACGTGATCAGAAGTAACCTTTTGGTATTTTTGGTAATATTAGCATCTTCATTTAATTATAGATTGGCCTGTGCAAAACAACTTTATCCCTTAACACAGGCAAGGTCTAAACTACGTTTAAGCCTTAAAACCCAGAGTATTTTAGCTGTTTTTTTTTTTCATTTTCACATTTTAATGGCTTCAAGATTGTGCAATATAAAGTGTTATATACTTTTTAAAATATGATTAAATTCATTATTCATTTAACTAGTTACTTAAACATTCATTCATTTATACGGCTGATCCTAACTGCATGAACAATGGGTCGCGACATAGGCAAAGAAATACCATAGACATTCATTATCATTTCCAGTTGGTTGTGTGATTAATAATACAAATACAGTATGAGCACTTTGTGAGTTGAATATTTTTGCGATGTTATTCTCACATTAGTGCTCATAATTGTACTATACTGTACTATTGTACTATAACAATTAGTGTTTTGAAAAAAAAATTTTTAATTTTGGTTCTTCATGAATGTATCTGGACAAATTATCTGCTTTCTGACTGTAGAATTTAGTTTAATTAACCTTTAGAAAAAACAAATATCTAAGTTTTCAACATAATCTCCTTTCTTTACAATACAATTTGACCATCTGTTAAAAAACTTTGTGAATCTTTGAGCTGCTTCCAGGGAACCAAACAGGTAAATGTCTGATGGAGCAATTAAGTTTTTGCAGTTTCAACAAGTGTGCAGACATGCATCGTCATGCAAGATTACAACACCCTTGGATAGCAGTTCTCTGCATTTAATTAAAAGTTTAGGCTTCAGCTCTTTAATAGGCATTTACTAATGTATTTGATCAGTTGATCTTTCAATACTGGCCCTTGGGAATCCCCCCCCCCCCCCAAAAAAAAACTGCAAGCATGATCGTTGTTTTTTAAACTTTTTTTGAGGATGTTTCCATTCCATACTTTGCCGTTTACTCTTAGCCTCATATGATGAATCCATGCATGTCTCATCGCCAGGAATAATTCTCTATAAGGAACTTTCATCTTCCTTAGAGTATCAGTTAAAAAGTTTTTTGCAGATATCCAAACACTTCTGATTATCATCTTCTGTGACTTGTTTCAGCCCCTAAAAAAAAATAATCACTGCACACTACTCTTCGTTCATGCAAATCAAAGAAGGATATCTATTTTTGCTCACAACACAGTTAAAAATTAAATGATGTAACATGTTCACACCTCCACATCAGTGACTGGGGAGACAGTATGCTTGAACGAAAAGACACAGAAGTTTTAATATACCCAGAGTTGGAGTTATCTTTAAAAAATACTATATTTTTTCTTCTTTGGGCCTAAACCTAGCATAGCTACAAGAAAATGACACCGAATTCTGTTAGCTAAGCTCCAGCTCACTAGCTAACAAAAAGGTTTACTGAATAATTTACTAATATAACAACTTTACACATTCACGATATTCAGCTTCTAGGCAGAACATCCATGTTTTATATATATATAAATACAGTACACACACACACACACACACACACACACACACACACACACACAGGTCCTTCTCAAAAAAATAGCATATTGTGATAAAGTTCATTATTTTCTGTAATGTACTGATAAACATTAGACTTTCATATAGTTTAGATTCATTACACACAACTGAAGTAGTTCAAGCCTTTTATTGTTTTAATGCTCATGAAAACCTAAAAATCTAAAAAAAAAAATTGCATATTTCATCCGACCAATGAAAGAAAAGTGTTTTGAATACAAAAAAAGTCAACCTTCAAATAATTATGTTCAGTTATGCACTCAATACTTGGTCGGGAATCCTTTTGCAGATTCTTGTGTCTTGTGTCTCTCAACTTTCTCTTCACAATATCCCACAGATTCTCTATGGGGTTCAGGTCAGGAGAGTTGGCAGGCCAATTGAGCACAGTAATACCATGGTCAGTAAACCATTTACCAGTGGTTTTGGCACTGTGAGCAGGTGCCAGGTCGTGCTGAAAAATGAAATCTTCATCTCCATAAAGCTTTTCAGCAGATGGAAGCATGAAGTGCTCCAAAATCTCCTGATAGCTAGCTGCATTGACCCTGCCCTTGATAAAACACAGTGGACCAACACCAGCAGCTGACATGGCACCCCAGACCATCACTGACTGTGGGTACTTGACACTGGACTTCAGGCATTTTGGCATTTCCCTCTCCCCAGTCTTCCTCCAGACTCTGGCACCTTGATTTCCGAATGACATGCAAAATTTGCAACCTGTAGCCCATTTCCTGCACACGCCTGTACACGGTGGCTCTGGATGTTTCTACTCCAGACTCAGTCCACTGCTTCCGCAGGTCCCCCAAGGTCTGGAATCGTTCCTTCTCCACAATCTTCCTCAGGGCCCGGTCACCTCTTCTCGTTGTGCAGCGTTTTCTGCTACACTTTTTCCTTCCCACAGACTTCCCACTGAGGTGCCTTGATACAGCACTCTGGGAACAGCCTATTCGCTCAGAAATGTCTTTCTGTGTCTTACCCTCTTGCTTGAGGGTGTCAATGATGGCCTTCTGGACAGCAGTCAGGTCGGCAGTCTTACCCATGATTGCGGTTTTGAGTAATGAACCAGGCTGGGAGTTTTTAAAAGCCTCAGGAATCTTTTGCAGGTGTGTAGAGTTAATTAGTTGATTCAGATGATTAGGCTAATAGCTCGTTTAGAGAACCTTTTCATGATATGCTAATTTTTTTAGATAGGATTTTGGGTTTTCATGAGCTGTATGCCACAATCATCAATATTAAAACAATAAAAGGCTTGAATTACTTCAGTTGTGTGTAATGAATCTAAAATATATGAAAGTCTAATGTTTATCAGTACATTACAGAAAATAATGAACTTTATCACAATATGCAAATTTTTTGAGAAGGACATGTATATATATACAGTATACACACACACACAGGCCAAAGGTTTGGACACACTTTCACTCACTCTTTATTTTCATGATCATTTACATTGGTAGATTCTCAAAACTATGCATCAAAACTATGAATGAACACATGTGGAGTTATGTACTAGTTTCTAGTTTCTTCAAACTAGCCCCCCTTAGCTCTGATTACTGCTTTGCACACTCTTGGCATTCTCTCGATGAGCGTCAAGAGGTCGTCACCTGAAATGGTTTCCAACAGTCTTGAAGGAGTTCCCAGAGGTGTTTAGCACTTGCACACTTGCCTTCACTCTGCGGTCCAGCTCATCCCAAACCATCTCGATTGGGTTCAGGTCCGGTGACTGTGGAGACCTTTTTTTGTTAAGTACATAACTCCACAAGTGTTCATTCATGGTAAATGGTGTTCAATGTAAATGGTCATGAAAATAAAGAAAACACATTGACGGATAGATGAGAAGGTGTGTCCAAACTTTTGGCCTGTACTGGATAGATAGATAGATAGATAGATAGATAGATAGATAGATAGATAGATAGATAGATAGATAGATAGATAAGTTGACCCAGCTCCAGTTCTAATAAGTCAGTCAGGTGCTTGAAAGCTGCTATGCTGTTGAAGTTTTTAAAAATACAGCAGATCCACAATGTAGAGGCACAAAAACTCTTTAAAAACACGAGACAATCTATATAAATCCCTGCATTATTTCCCCCGACACACACCTACACTCTCCAGCCTGCCATTAGCCTGCTTCCTGTCAGAAATCTGGGCTTATAGCCTCAACATCTCAATGCAAACACCAGGATACTTTAACTGAAGCCCCCTGGGCATGCTCACATTCACACACATACACACATGCACAAACACTTTACAACCCTAAGCTAATTTCCCATTTCCATGTGGCGCCTGGGCTTAATCCTCTAGCGCTGACTCCCTAGAAGGTATATACACACACACACACACACACACACACAAAGAACTAAAGAACTCGGTACACACTACAGGCACACACAGTTAACCTGCTGGCATGAAAGTTTATAGATTTGAGAACATAATTACCCTTTGTGCTGCCAAACAATTGACCAGCTATTTACCGCCAATTACCAAGTTACACCAGCCACTAAATTTTATTTAATTTTATAGTGCACATAAACACACATTGGTGCACATACAGGAGCACACAGGTGCATGCACATTTATTTGATGTATATGGTGTATAGTGAGGCATGTGTCCATATACTGGACACACATGGGTTCGTGAATGAAAGCAATAAAATGGCATGCTAGCATACAGGCTTATGGTGCGTACATGCATTGTAGGTACACACCCACACACATACACAAACGTACACAGTCAAAATCCTCTGTATCCATTTCACAGTTTGACATGATTACAACCAGCGAAACCTGGAAAAGAAATTTCTCCTTTTACATTTGGCTATAAAACATTAAGAACGGGTCACTCCATGGGTTTCTGGTATTTCTCAGTATTTCATGCAGCAAGAAAGAGACACTCGTTTCCCAGCCAACAAAGTGACCACTAACAAGGGTCAGAGAGTCGAAGGTTAAACCCACATACCCACCTCTCAGGGTGTTGCATTACCTATAGAGAATGAGATAGGGAAATGTGGAGCTTGAGCTGAAAGACACAGAGTGAAAGAGCTTAGAAGGTTTAGGTGGTTTAGGTTGCAATCAGTTCAAGCACAGAATCCAAATGAGCCAGCTCCCTTTAAAAACGAGAGCTTGCCTATATATATTGGCCTCCTGGTGAGTTTCATCCGGGTGCTCCGAGGTTCAACAATGCAAAGACATGCATAGTAGACTAATTGGCGCACCCAAATTGCCCGTAGTGTGTAAATGCACGTGTGAATGTTGCCCGGAAGTCCTACCATGGTCCTAAAGATAGGAATGAATACAATGGTTACCAGTGGCCTCCTTTACAAAGATAAGGATGATTTTTTAAAATATCTTTTTTTATACCCACTAGCACTTAAAAGTTAAAGTTGGTGGGCAAAACTTTTTTTTCCCCTGAAAATAACAATATGTGAATTAAACAGGGGTAAAATTACAATTCAACCGTGCATGTTGAATACAATACTGGAAAAAAATATTATACGTAGGAGAAGGAGGTAAAGAAATCACCTCATTAAGTAAAGCTTATTTTGGATAATACGGTCATGCAGTGTCCAACTTGTATCTTAATTAATTATTAGCATTTTCTTAAGTTTTCTTTTTAGTTTTGCCTCGGCATAATTAAATAGCATAAAACTGGCTTTTAATTTAAATGCCATTAAAGAATCCACCTTATACTGTAGTTCTTTGATATTTTTATTTATCCAAACTACAGTACCAGTTACATTGGAACACATAAGAACTATATTGGATAACTTTTATCTGTCAGTCGTTTAAGTGCATAAGGACAGACCCTAACTAAATCAGCTAGCAGCATTATCAGTATTTATCTAATATTCATAATCACATTTGCATATTTGATTTTAGCAAAACTCTAGCGACCATCTGTAAACCAACTGATAAGATATAAGATGCTAGAGAAGTGCTTGCTTGACTTCTTGCTGAACAAAAGATTCCCGTCAGGGCAGATCAGAAATAGTTCAAAAGATACTAATAAAGCAAAAAATGGTAGCATTGTTAAATGCCTGTCACTGTGTAACATGTTTGCCATTAATAACAGAAAAGAAAGGTTCATGCAAATATCTTACAATTGGCAGGATTGAGAAATGAGATGACTGTTGAGAAATGAGATGTCGCAATACGTACAGAAGGGACAAATTAAAGGACAAAATAGGGAGAACTGGTGACAGCATAAATCCACTAGTTATGCTGTAGATAAGAATTTTCTGCCATTGTTTAAGTTTGCTTGTTCAAAGAATTGAACTGTCTTACTGATCGCCTTTATCCATGATGGAACAGTTCTGTCCTGATGTGAATGGTCTCTTTCATGCAGTCTATCCAGAGTACACAATGGCTCTGAATAGGTTGCTGAGTAAAATAGTTAAATGAATCAGAACCTTTTAGTCTAGATATACAGAAGTACTGTATGATGCATTCTGTTCCAGCATGAAAAAAACTATTGAGTGAATGTCATTTGGTAGAATGTTATTTGTATGGTGTTGCCTGTACAGTCCCGGGGACATGCAGAATTTATGCAAAAATGCACTGAAGAAGGCATTGAGTTTGCCTAAGACATTTTCTTGCCATTAAAGGAGCTCAAATAACTTAAACAAGTATGTAGGAATGAAACATTAAGCAAAGTTAAAGTATATGTCACTATTTCCACAGGAGCTACAATCTCCAGAGGGTAGGACGAGTTTATGAAAAACAGGTCTAAATAAAACTTCTTTAAGTGTTCTGCTTACAGTATATGATACCCCAATACTACTATAGATCGTCTGTCCAAAAATGTCAGAAAAATTGCAGGGATTCTTGGAGAATGACATCATTTCAAATGGATTCAGTTTATACGCCTAATAAATTGTTCATTGCTTGCATCATAGTTTTTGTCAAAATACAGAGTCCGTTTATGCACTGTAGTATAAAGTATGTGGAAAGAACATAGAATAAGTGTATGTGATTTATGTTGTGTTTGAGGTGATCTCCTGAGTGTAACCTCATAAAGAGAGCACCAAAGCAAAGCTTGCCAGATTCCACCAAATCCCCACGTGGACTCACAAATCTCCCTCTCTGGTGGCTTGCTATTGTAAATGTGTCTACACTAGGGAGCGATTTAGTAATGGATGTGTCCTCACTTGGCCGTTTAGACTAATCCTACTCAGACTTACACACACACACCTCCTGATTCCAAAGTCCCTGCCCTTTGAACTTTGCCCGTCAAGCTCATTCCTCATATATGCAGCTAGTGGACAACTGGAAGAGAAAAAACCCTAAATCTTCTCTTGCACAAAGCAAGAGATTTAAAGGCACTGGGTGTACGGAGGAGGTGCTTTCGCCCCTTTTTTTTTTTTATCTTTCTTTGATCTTCCCTCTTGTCTCTTTTTGTGAGATTTCTTTTTGCGAAAATCCATTAGCTGGAGCATTTCTGCAACATAAACATTAGGTTTTCTCAGCATCAACATGAACACTGTCAAAAGTTTAACACATCAGTAAAAATGTTATCTCTATCCTTTAGCAAGCACGAAATTAGTTATTTGATCCATGCAAAGGTTTACATATAGGGAAGAAAGTCTTGTGATGTCATGAAGTTGCTTATTTTCCAGCGTCAGAATGTCCTGAAGTGTTTTATTTCATATACCACAGCCATACTATAATTTGCCAGCAATTTTTTTAAATGTATTTCTGAATCATATGTCACACTGTTAACTATGAATATCTATACTGTACATGATGTTATAACATGTCGAAGAGACAACGGTGTAGCTCTTATTATCTTTTACACTATAGCAGCTTTAAACACTGATTTACTTACTGGACTCAAAATCAAAATCTATAAAAACTTCACAATCTGTGTGCTGAGCAAAAAAAAAATTATAACATCAAAGTCCTTATAATTTTTTTTTTTGCTCAGCACACAGATTGTGAAGTTTTTAACCAGAACACAAGTACAGTACAATGAAAGTAATCAGTGCCAAACTCCACAATCCTCATTGCATGCAACATGTTCAAAGATGCTTCAAATGCTGCAGATGCTTCAAATGAGTCTCAACTGAATTTTGGAAGGGTTGTGGAATTTGGCCCCAATGACTTACATTGTACTTTTGTTCCGGGTAACAAACTTCACATTGATGTGCAGAGCAGGATACTTGTATTTGTTGGAATGTACTTTGATTTTGATTTAGCAAAAACTTGAAAAAAAACCTGAATTATTCCTTTAATAAGACTGCTTGTCAGGTTGCCAAGAAAATGCAAACCTTCTGACCTGAACTCTCTCAAATATGTCTATACAAGTCTATATAATACAGTATATTACTATTATATTATTATTTACATTAAATAAATCTCTCCTTATAGAAATGTCACCTTATTGATTTTAGCTATGTTATATGGGAATTGTGCCATCTTGGACCGCAAGATCCTACAGCAGATTGTGATAGTGATGTCTATCAAAGCCACCATCGTTGTGTCTGATCAGACACACCCCTCACACTCACTCTTCTGCCATCTGGAAAACGGTACCGAAGCATTCGGGCTCTCACATCCAGACTGTATAACAGCTTCTACCCACAAGCCATCTGTCTCCTCAATAAAAGGGGATTGGACTGAAACACACACACACACTCACACTCACGAATGCTCACGAAAGGGGCCTGAATGCTTCTGTACCTTTTTCCAGATGGCAGGAAGGTGAAGATTGAGTGTGAGGGGTGTGTCTGATCAGTGCTGGTGGCTTTGCAGATGCAGTGTGTGGTGTAGATGTCTGTGTTAGAGGAAAGAGCGACCCCGATGACCTTCTCAGCTGATCCCAAATTTACCATCTGCTGAAGGGTCTTGCGGTCCGAGATAGCATACAGGATACAGTAACTGTATAATCACCTCAATACAATGTGACTGAAATGATTAAAAAAAAAACACAAAAAAAAAACACTCAAACACTGATCTAGCAATTTCACACACCAACCTGAAATTGGATTTTTTGCACAAGGTTTATTATCTGTTATTTGCACGAGAACTCTTTTCTATCTTTAACAAGAAATGTTTACCGTTTCATTTATTGTTGTTGTGTTGTCGCTCTTCTTTGCACATTTGTACGTGAACTTTATGTTGTCTTTTATATAGTTTTTTTAATTTATCTTGTCTTAGCTAGTCAACTAATTAGGTATCTTACTGTAGTTAGCTAGTTAGTTTTGTTTATTGATGTTGTATGTAGTATGTAGCACCTTGGTCCAGGTTTGTTTCACTATGTACTGAATGGTGTACTGTATGGTTGAAATGACAATAAAAGCCTGCTTGACTGGAAATAATGTTTTTAATCAATGATCATCCATTCAGGTCCAAGTGAATGAGTTGTTACTATAGAAACAATAACATACCAGAAAGAACCCATTATTAAATACGGTAGTAAATGTGAGGTTTAAATTAAAATCAGCACCATCATTACAGTTACTGACCATTAATTAACACTAGTCCGATTTGAGGGTTTGCCACAATTGTGGCGTAAATGAACGCGTACAGACGTATGGTCACAACGTGGAAAATGACATCTGAACAAATAGGTTTCCATCTGTATAAGATCAGTGAGCTGTTTTCCATGTGCTCTGTTTATGTGTATTGCCTAAGTGGCTTCGCTCATTTTTCTTCATTGCTTTGATTTATTTCGTACTCATCAATCTTTTCCATGTAAAAACAGAGAAGCGGGTGAGAGGTCAACGGATAAATGATTCTTTAGCATAAGTCTGCACCCGATTCCCCCTACCTCCACCACTACCAGTTTACCGGTGAAAAATAAAGAAAGGGTGTCTACAGGCATTTGCAGAGCCATTCACATTAACATGCAAGCACACACACATGCATACCCTGTATGCACTCATATCCTGTAATATCTGAGCAAAGAAACCGCTAGTGAGTTTATTCATCACGGCTCCAGATATGCATAAGGGCCAGCGCTTTAATTACTGATCATTATCCTTCCAGCACAACGTCAGTGTAGTTATGGCAGGCTGTAAGACAGACAGGGAAACAGAGTGAATGTATATTTAAGCGTATCCACTTATAATGGTGACCAACCAAAAAGACAGATCCATTTACAATCTACAGAACACACACACACACACACACACACACACACACACAGGAAACCCCACTCCCATCTATTATACACATGATATAAATAAACACACTCTTTCTCCTTTTCTCACACAGCAATGTATCTGACGGCTATTCTCTTCACTAAATAGATTATTTTTGTCTGGAAGTAATTTGCCGCTTCTGCTGCTGGAGGCACAACGTATGTCTAGTGAGTGAGCACGGCTTCAATATGCTCTGTGCAAGTGTGTGAGAAGAGACAGGAACAGAGGACAGATAGGTTAGTGGGTGCTTAGTTTAGACTGAATAAGTAACCATTTAATGTTGACAGTTTATTTTCATAACATACAGAATTTCATACTTTTTTCTGATTACTTTACCAATTTTGTGTTTGCTCCTACATTCAATTTGTTCCAATTATGTTTTTAATTGCCTATTTTTGATCCTTTAAAAAAAATGCTCAATTTAAACCTCATCCTGATCTCCCAGAGCAGTATCACCCCATTGCCACAGTCTAGTAGTCAAGTTCACCTCATTACTGACTAAACACCTGAACTGAATTACAGACACACTCACACACTCACTCACTGCTGCAGCACAAAAGGACATTCATTCACATGTTCTTTTTGTGTACTATACTTTCTGTGTTGTTTATCTCCAGTTATTGCCCTGCTATGTGCCCTGATTGTCTTTTTGGTTTGATTGTGTGTCCGTCATTCTGACTCTCGGCAAACCCCGCTGATGTCATTTGCAAATTGTTCAACCACAACTTGTCCCAGGTTTGTCTACAGCTTGTTTAGTAAATCCTGTTGAATTGAATTGATTCTTGGTAACTTTTTTTTTTTTTTTTTTTCAATTTTAGCCCTTTTAGGTGAAATGCAGTGCTATTTCCAATTATTTAGAAATGCACCATTTTAATGTGTCTTTAAAAAAAAAAAATCAGTTTTTCATTCATTCATTCATCTTCTATACCGCTTAATCCTGTGTTCAGGGTCGCGGGGGGCCTGGAGCCTATCCCAGGAGACTTCGGGCACTAGGCGGGGTACACCCTGGACAGGGTGCCAATCCATCGCAGGGCACACACACATACACACACTCCCAATCACACACTACGGGCAATTTGGGAACGCCAATTAGCCTAACCTGCATATCTTTGGACTGTGGGAGGAAACCGGAGTACCCAGAGGAAACCCACCAAGCACGGGGAGAACATGCAAACTCCATGCACACAGAGACGGGAATCGAGCCTGGCCGGGGAATCGAACCCAGACCCTGGAGGTGCAAAGCGACAGTGCTAACCACTACACCACCGCGCCGCCAGTGAAGAACATACTGTAGGTATTTACGTACAGTGTAGTTATACAAAACAAACTTGAAAACACCCTAACCAGGTAACCCACTTGTGGACCGTGATGTTCTCCATTGTGTCACCTATAGCTAGCATAGCAGGAAATGGGGGGTGATTCAGCAACATCAAGAATGGTGCACTGAGATGGGGTTATGCCCATGACAATGCTGTGAACCATGATGGCATCCTCAACAGTGCAGTGTGGGTAGTCAAAGACTTCCTAACCAGAGTCAGAGACAGGCTAAAAACATGAAGCCCTTGAGGAACAAATACATAAAAATATTATACGATACTATATGATAATATAATGGAAATTGTACTTAAATGGAAAGCCGGGTAAAAAAACATTTTATAAATAAAGATATGCACAAAAAGCAATAGAAGCCAACGCAGATCTTAAATTTCCATAGCGTTCATCATTTTGTAATCAAAATGATTTAAAAATGAGTTGCGTGTGTATGCTAAGATAATTAAATATGGCACATAGTAGCAGAATCTTTTCCAACACAAGCCACATCTGTTATAAAATTACAGAGCTGTCTATCTGGATGGAATCAAGTGATTTGAGTTTTGAAGAGTAGAAATCTAGCTATTGTGGATCGTAATTTTCTCAAGGAGGGGGGTGGGGGGTAAGGTGTGAGATACTGACACTGTCAATTAAATGTGACAGGCTTTTTACACTAGAAATGATATTGTGGACAACCAATTGTGCAAGTTTCACATGAATATTTGCCCTGTGTCCAAAACAAAGGACTACAATGTGCCAAATTCATGATGTAATGTAACATAATCATACACAGGAATAAAAATCAATGCATCTTGGGATATTCGGCCAGCATGGAAAAAGACTTGAGCTCGCTATACAACCTGGAGCTCGCTATAAAATATTAATGTTATGGTGACTGAGACATCCAGATATATTTCTGTTCCTCGCGGAAGGACATTCGGTGAGAGTAATGTTCTTCGGTGTGAGAAGAAACATCAAAGGTGTGATTTATTCAGCAATCAGTTTCTCATAAATATGAAACATTTTGTTCCTATTTTGTACTCGTAACTCAAATACAGTAACAGTAAAGTATATTAGTGGGTTTCCCTATTCATAAGTATAAGACGAGAAGACTGATTTATGTTTCTTCATATGCGTACATATGTTGCTGTTCTACTGCCAAGTTTCCAATATAGCAACAGAAAAGAGCATGCCTTATAGTTTTCCCACATATCGCTCAAACCTGGTCTTTTGATTGCACAGAATAATGGTGCACAGTTATGAGAATAAAATCTGTCTTTATTATGTCACCTGCCTGCAAAGCAAGGCAACACACAGGGTATATCCATCATCTCACATTAGCATCGTCAGTGTCGAAACTTTTGTTCTATCTTTAACTTCTCTGAGACAATTCATGGGAATTTGACCAAACCTTCACCTTTATTAGGAAGCATGTGCACTAGCTATTTCATTTTCTAATAACATCATGTCCTTGGAATATTCACATCTGTTCTCTATATAATCCCCAGTGACACTAATGCACTTATCCCTGCGTATCTACTGCTTAGATACCATCAAGGTGGAAAGTTTTCTCAGTACACCAGAGCCATGACCAGACTGTCTGCTTAATGTCTGAAATTCTGGTCTCCCAGGAACTCCTTAAATGGCCCAAACATGTGGAAATCACTTGGAGCGAGGTCAGGACTATGCGGGGTAATGTTCCTGTAATGTACAAATGGTGGTCGTGTGCAGTTCCCATAGACAGATCAGTCTATTCTGTAAGTTGGCAACAAGCTACTGTATCGGTCTATTTTTCAGGCATTCCACTTGCTGAATGTTGATGGAAACAACTGCAGTAGGCTTCAATCCACCTCAGCTGGGATCGTCACAGACATTTGGCCTACTTTAAAATATTTGCCCAATTTGAATGTTTTACAGCAGCTAAGAATCTTATCACCGTATTGTGCTTGAACTTTTCTGTAAATGTCTCTGTTATACACCTTCATTTGTGATACATTTCCCAAGTCACAAGTCATAAGGTTTGACTTGAACGCCTCTCGCATTTTGCTTACTTTACCATACAGTGCCTTACTTGTATATTTTTTTCTGCTCACTTTACAAAAATTTCTTTACTTTCTCATGTACAGTAATTTATATTAGTTATTTAATTATCAAACCTTCTTAAAGAAACCTACTGTAATTGTTACTTACAAATTTTCTTTTTGTCTCCCAGTCTAACACCGAAACATGCAGTTCATTTTTTTTTTTTCATACTTCCCCTGGTATAAATACAGAGAAAATTTGTTTTACTGCTAGAACAGTAGTTGTTTTTCCCCATAAAAATGAAGTATTGGTTTAACGCAAATGGAACCTACAGTACCTTTACTAACCGATGCTTCAAATGCAGTGACAAAATGAGACCTTACTGACATTCCTAAGGAAGTAATTAAAGAGAGGATTCATTTATTTAGCTATTTATAGAGCTCTCCATACTGGCATATAAATGCAGTTGATGCTATTGCTGTTGTACTCACCAAGCTTGCAAATTGGCAATTAGGGAGAAAATGCTTTTTAATCCTGCCATTACTTACTGATTTAACTTATTTTAACCTACTTGTTTCATTGCTCAGTTTGCCAAACTTATTAGATAGATTAAATAGATAGATTATTAGATAAAAAAATATCTTTGATAATTACAATAGAGATGTTACCTCGTTATACATTTATATATCCTTCGTGACATTAGGTAACTTTCTCTTATTTATTCATTCTTTCCCCCTCTCTCTTGCTTTTTTTCTTTCTATTAATACATTTCAGATTTTGATTATTTTTTTTACACTGCTTTTATCTTTCCATAATGTAAAAAAAAAATCCAACAAAAAGCAATACTCATATGTGATGCATGCTTTATACCTCATATATTTTAGGAACTCATAACTCTAGTTGAGAAAATAGTGTCCTTCAGACATTTCTAAGTTTTGTCTCTCACAGCAGAGTCCAAAATCTTGATGTACAGGCTTATCTAAAATCTAAGTTTCTGCATAAGGGTGCATACATCATGCTGGAGTTGTACTCCCAAGCCTTCAGTTTGTCAGGCAAGAAGAAAATGCTTTATAGTTTTTCCACTGGTTGCGAAGGTGCAGAGACTATGTTATGGAATGTCTTGATCCATCAAAAAAGAAAGATATCAACATAGCACATTTTCTTATTTATCCTTCGACATACTATACAATTCTCTCTTAACATGTACATAAAGTGAATGAGGGAAAATCTAATGATTTAAAAAATATATATTCAGAACGATATTCTACAAATACAGGAAAGTTAAGACTATAGACATTTTAGACACATTTCCTATTTCATTTGACAGATCCCAGGCTTATAATTCTCTTTAAAAAATAATATTGGCAGATACAGTTTACTTAAAATGCCAATTAGAGAAATAGTCACTTAAATAGGTAAAATGGCTATAGAAAACGACAAGCTTGAAAAATATGTAAAAATAGGGTTAATTGAAAAGTAAATGTAGATCAGACAATATTTTCAATGTCTATAAAATAATAATTAGAATTGCCCAAGTGCAAGATATTTCAACTGGCTAAAATACACAGATCAGCCATAGTAATGCGCAGCTTCTGCCAAAACAGTTCTGACCCATCAAGGCATATAGTCCACAAGACCTCTGAACATCCCGTGGTATCTGGCACCAAGACATTGGCAGTAGACCCTTCAAGTCCTCTAGCAATGATTAGGCAGAAAGTAACAGCCACATGAATGCCTGGACCTAAGGTTTTCCAGAAGAATATTGCCCAGTGCATCAAACTGCCTCTACTGGCTTGCCTTCATCTCATAGTGCATTCTGGTGCCATCTCTGCGAGATCAATCCAGATGGACTGGCCTTCTCTCCCTATACACATCAGTGAAGCTTGTGCACCCATGTCCCTTTCCCCACTTCACAGATTGTCCTACCTTGGACTATTACATACCAAGAACATCCTGTAAGACCTGCTGATTTGGGATGTTCAGACCCCAAAGTAGTTCAAGATCCTCATGGTTGGCCATTTTCCCTGCTTCTAACATTAACTGCCTGTTTAATCTTTCCAATTTCTAATGTTTTCAAGTGCTACTGTAACTAGATAATCAATGTTATTCACTTTCACTCTCAGGTTTTCATTATATAACTAATTAGTATAGTTTGGTACTTACAGTACATTATATGACTAAATTCTTTAATCCTAGACTTGATTTACTTTTATTAAAGATTTGCTGCAAATTCTTACTTACCTCTTTATCATTTTACATTACTTTAGTTTACATTACTTTAATAATTTTTCTTTGATATAGTTTCCATTTTGAGAAAATGAAGAAGGTGTCCAAAAGAGTGTTATAAATTTAAATTTCAACCCATTTCAATGTTAAAGATTGACGGGTTTAACATGGAAATGGGATCATCATAATATAGTGCAAGTCCTCAACATATAAACAAATTCCATTCTAAGAGCTCGTTCGTAAGTACAATTTGTTCGTAAGTCCAACACTGTCTAGATACTAGGATAATTATCCATACATTGTCCATACATAGTATAAAACTAAGGTGTTCCAAACTGTTCCAAAAGTTCATAACTCGAAGGTTAGTATTTAGGGAAATTACTGTATATTTTTCATACATTTGCCTGAGCATTACTTGCTCCTATAAGAAGTAGATACATAAAGTAGACCTTACTAGATCTTACTAGAGGTAAGATGACAGGTGCACACTTTTTTTTCTTCAGCTACACTGAACTTGATAAATGCTCAGCATCTTAGCACACTTCCTGTTCATGAATCGTGACCTCTTGCATGTTTGAGCAGACAGCCAATAGTTTCCTCTCGCACTGTGTGACTATACAAGGTTCAAAGTTCAAGCTTGTATTGTCTAGGTTTTTCATCCTGTGAGGGCAGGGAAACTTCCTGCACACGTCCGCTTGCATTGTTTAACTGGAGCACTGGAATACACCCTCAACGTTAACACACGTACAGCAAAAGTACAAAGTAATGAACTTCATGAATCACTCTATTCCTGGGGTGAAAACACAAATACTGTAAGATGCTGATAATATAACAATTTAGTGCAGTTTTTTCATGATTTCTATCTAACAATGAAAAGGAAAGGAGGAAATGCTTTATATGGTGTGTGATTAATCTGGAAAAATATATAATTTCGTTTGAACTAAGATTGTGAATTATAAATCATAAAGTGTTGCATATGTCACATATAATGTATAATATATATAACATATAATGCGGAATATAACAGAAATGTAATAATATGGGCAAAAATGTAAGAATACTGATTTTTTTTTTCTTTCTCAGAATGACTCAGAATTGCATTTTAGCTAAGAATGTTTAATGTTTAAAACAGATGCTCTGATGCTCAAGAAGGCAGATGAGAAGTACATAGGAGAGAGGACAAACCACACCGAAACAGCTCTCATGCACTCTGGAGAAAGTGTACAGTGTGTTGCAAGGTCATTGGTTTGGAGAAATGGAACTCTTGATCCTATTCCAGAGTGATACACAAAGCAAAAAAGTAATAAAACAAGACCCCCACACACAGACTCAAACAAATAGGGAGAGAATGATGTCGAATCAAAGTACAGCATATTAACAACAGCTTACTCTGATCATCAAAAAAAATGTTTGGCTCATTTCCTTTTCAGTTTCCATCACAAAGCTTGTTTAAACTGTCCCTTTAATAACTTAGTATTACTACTTTACAGTCCCTATGCTGTCCTGAAGGAAAATTAGTGTGTTTATGTATTTGCAGTTGTCTGTAAGATAAGCATCCATTGACTTATAATCTCATTCAGATCTTACTCAAATTGCATGGCTTTAAATTTCAAATCTTCTACTATAGGTTGTTTAAAGGCAAGCTATTATGCTTCATTAAATCTATTATATTCCCACTGGACTGAAAGCTGGCTACACAAGTTACCTTGGAAGCAAATACAGTATAGTGTATACTGAAACAGTATACAGTAAGTGATTAATAGATTATTATTTTTAATCGCCATATGTCTTTTCAGCACTAGTATGTTTTTTTTGTAATGTGTGTATAATCACTCTCCAATTAATTATATGCATTAATTTAGAGACGAAAAATCATGTAAAATGTTTGGCAAATTCTAGACAAACATATACTTTTGTGGAGAAATTCATTACTGAGTGAGTGTTGAAAGCTTCACTTTCTAAGCCAAATTAGAAGATAATTGATCTTATTTTGGATTTGCCCCTCCTAATACTAACAAAAGAAATCCAAAAATATCCAGCCAAAAAATAAAGTCACCACTTGAATTTAAATAAGCAAATATATAAGAGCATTTCATTGGATAATTACTGCAGTTACTGTAGAAATGTTTCAACTGGTAATAATTTTTTTTAACCCTAATGGATCAACCAGGTCAGACATCCTGTTCTTGTGGAAAAAGATATGTTACTGTGTTTCAGAAGGGTCAAGTTATTGGCCTGCATCAAGCAAAGAAAACAACTAATGAGGGTGTTGAAATTACAGGAATTGGGCAGTTACAGAACTGTAAAAGGCTTTATTAAATCCTAGAGGGACAGTGAAGAACTGTCAATTATATAAAACAAATGTGGTTTTAAAAAAGTATAAAAACAAGAACTCAGAAACAGGATTGGAACTAAATAGAGGTGTGGCCATTGAATAATAATAATAATAATAATAATAATAATAATAATAATAATAATAATAAACTTTGATTCAGTGATTGTGCGACTAATCAGAAAAAAATTTATTCAGTTTGCTAAAGAGCATAAAGATTGGACTTTGGAGCAATGGAAAAGAGTCTTGTGGTTTGATAAGTCTAAGCCTCTGGAGGCAATGCTACAGTATGAACTGGGATTTCTTTAGTCGGCCAGATCTAGGCTAAACAACACTATGTGGCAATAAAATCAAGTCAGCTAATGACCAGGGTATCACAGCATTGGATTTTATTCCCTCTGATGACATATTCCAGGACTCACTTGTGGCAATTGTGAAAAAGTGGCCCTGGGAGAATACGTAATAATTTTCACACACAAATCAGACTTAACCCAATTCATGGTCTTTGGGGTTTGCTGTGAACAACTTTTATGGAAGAGTGGCTCAATTCTGCTCTTTAGCGTATATGACCAAAAATAAAGAAGATAAATAAATATTGTGACATTGCATAATGCTGTCAAAACGATGTCATGGCTAATGTGCACTTTAATCAAAGATAATGGCACTGAAACATCAAAGTGGGCAACTTTTCTTTTTTTTGGGGGGGGGGGGGCAGTGTATTTCAATAGCTATTGTACTTTTGTATTAACGCATACATTTGATATTATAACAGATAATACTTTTCACACAAGCTGAATTGCCATCCATCTGCAAAATCCCAGTTTCTGAAAGTCGGGATCTTCAGGTGAAATCTGTAAAATGTGTCATTATATCTCTAGGTGTTTTTAACTTTGGTTTGGATTTAGTCATACACATTTCACGGACAGATTTTGCAAAGTATTTCAGCCCCTGAACTGAAACTGACATGACTGGATATGGTTATGACCGCAACAAAGAAAAGATGAACAGAAAAAGAAATTTAAGTATTAATTTAATATGTTTTGACGCAATGTAAAAATCTTTTTAGCTGTCCAGTGAATTTCTTGGATAGAGCTATGTGAAAGAAAATAGGAAAGAGAATCCCTCTTTCCCATCTAAAGATGAATATTACAATGATAACTCGCATCCAAGACCTGATTCTTTGTAAAAAAAAAAAAAAAAAAATAAATAAAATCAGGTCAGTGGGAACAATTTTAACTTTTTGACTTTTTGTCAAGCAGCATGGTGATGTAATGGTTAACACTGTGACCTCGCAACTAGGGTAGAGGGTTCAAATCCTGCCTTCGGTTCTGTGTGTGTAAAGTTTGGATGTTCTCCCCATACTTGGTGGGTTTCCACTGGATTCTCTGGTTTCAACCCATAGTTCAAACACATAATTAGCCTAATGTGTGTGTGTGTGTGTGTGTGTGTGTGTGTGTGCGCGCTTGTGTCCTGTGATGGACTGGCATCCTGTCCAGGGTGTATCCCACCTTGTGTCCCCTGGCATAGGCCCCAGCCCCACTGCAACCCTCCATGAATGAGTTAGTTAGGCTGAACATACAAAACGATTGATCTCATGGAACTCAGATAGTTTAAACCAAAACTGAATTTGGCTAAAAATTTAAGGCCAGAGTGTATCTTCAGTTACCATGAAATGGACAAAATTCAATTGTGTATTCCCAGTGCATAGTCTTAAAATAAGCACCAGGTTCACCGTAATCATGACCAGGATGAAGTGGCTACTGAAAATAATTAAAGGAGTGAATCAATTACCCTCTGCAAACTTTAGACACAGTTGTGCATGATAATGGCAGAACATCAAAAGTTAACAATATGCAGAAATGCAAACCATGCTGTTTGGCGCCAACAATTATTCCATTATTCCATTCCATTCTGTTACTTGGTCTGAATAACCTATTTGAGTGTCAAGTTTTAGTTCCTAGAGTCAAAGCTTTAATTAAAGGGCATGTACAAAACAATAATCATATTTCATGAATTTAATATTTATTAATCGTTATATAAATTATTTTTTATTGTTTTTACAATATACTAATTTAAATGACTAATCAGGAAAAAGCTTGCTGCAGAGGCTTTCCTGGCCAGCTGTGATGCATCAGCTAGATTCCCACACTAATTTGTGTTAGATGTGGCTTTTGGATAAAGATGCTTTTGATGTTTTCTTTCAGCATAAGGATCAAATAAGTGCCAATGCCAGTAATGCAGACCACCATGGATCTCAAGCATCCGAGACAATACGCTTATTGTTTGTAACATTGTTAAGAACTTTGGTGTTTCTTGTGAGTTTAGCAAGAGAATATGACCTGGACAAACATACTGTAAATGAATATACTCATAAATGATTGAAGAAATTAAAGCTCCAGTACATTTATATTTGAACTCTATGATCAAAAGTTTGTGGACACCTGACAATCATACCCAGAAGCGCTTTTCTCAACATCCCATAAGTCCCATCTTCTCTTTAATATTACAGTACAATAACCTCCAGTCTTGAAGGCATTACAATAGATTTTGGAGATTAGCTGTCGGGATTTGTGCATACAGTATTCAACCCATAGAGCATTAGTTAGGTCAGACACTGATGTCAGCATGACTAAACCATGTCATTATGGACCTAGCTTTGTCATCGTCATCATCATTGTCTATACTACTTCATCCACACACACACACACACACACACACTACAGGCAATTTGGGAACACCAATTAGCCTACTCTGCAAGTCTTTAGACTGTGGGAGGAAACCATAGCAAATGGAGGAAACCCAGGAAGCATAGGGAGCTCCATGCAACCTCCATGCACACAGAGAGGGGAATCGAACCTGGCCGAGAATCAAACACGGACCCTGGAGGTGCAGATTTGGGCCACTTGCTGTAGATCCAGTGAAGAGGAAACATAACGATTCAGCATACTGTACAAGGACATCCTAGACACTTGTGTGTTTCTATTTTTGTGTTACCGGTGTAACGCCCAGGTGTATACAATTTTCAGCCATATAATCTAACTATAGTGTAACTGTGGAAGACAAGTATAAAGGGAGAAAAAAATAATAATAATAAAATGCACCTAGAGTTCATCATACTGTAGCATTCACTAGAAAAGAAAGAACAAATGTTATATTGATGTTTTTATAAACTGCAACAATGGAAATAAACAATGGAGCTTAAAGAATTATGGAGGTTGTTTTATATCTTTAGCATATATGGTCTCCAATAAAATGTTCATTGAAGGTGTGACTGCTAGTGTGATGCCATTAGGATGAAAATGTTTTTTTTAGCAAATTGCAAAAACTTAATCTGTTTGCAAAACAAAATTTAATTATTCTTGACCATCCAAATAAATCTAAGCACCAAAAGGCAAAATGAAGACAGAAAAAAAGGAAATAGCAGGCTGCAGGCCTGGAAACATTAGAAAATATTTTGAATATTTGAAAAGTCAATAGATTGCACACTTTTTCCATCGGTTGCAATGGATTTGCAGCAAGGAATTATTCACTCGCTCATTCCCTATACTGTTTATAACGGAGGCCTGGAGCCTATCCCAGGGGATTCGGGTCACAGAGCGGGAAACACCCTCAACAGGGTGCCGAATAATCTCATCACACACAAGCACACACAGAATTTGAAAATGCCATTTAACCTACAGTACTATGCATGTTTTTGGACTGTGGGAGACGACTGGGGCACCCAGAAGAAACTCAAGCATACAGACCCATAGTAGGACTCAAACCCTTCAAGGTGTGCAAGGGTACAAGGCCACAGTGCCAATGATTATGCCGAAGATGCCTAAAGATAATATTGATTTGTGTACATGCAATAACTCAAATATATAGATATGCCACTTTAAATTAATTCTTGGCACTGTCCAACATTCAGTGTGTCTCTTATATAAAACCAGGACTCTACATGAGTATTTTGCTGTCTACTCATGCAAAATCACCAAAAAAAAAAAAAAAAAAAAAAAACACTCCTCCTCATTCCTAGACCTCTCCCTGGAAAAGAGGTGGGTGTGTCTATCAAACATGAAGATTTCTCTCTGGAGAAGGAGAGAGGGATTAGCAAAAGACAGAAAAAAAGTGGAGAGGGGATTAGTAAGGGATGATGATGGATAAATAGAGGAATCGCACCTATAATTAAACTATTCTGAATGATAAATAGACCTGTCATTCATTCAGCACTCCCTTCATTCCATAAGCACGAACACACACACATGCCATTGCACCGCATATGCTTACGAACAGCATCATTTTAAAAATTAATCACAAGTACTCACATGCCTACATTCATTTAGTAGTAATAATCCTCTAAAAATGTACAAATTAATGGATTTCATGCCTACCCACATACACATGACAGCGCACACAGCACACTCTCTCTTGCATATACAGCTACGTATCTGAATATCTTATCTCAACTTGTTCATTCCTCTTATCTCAACCACTTAAAATCTAAGTTGTAGCGCTAATCTTCTGAAAATATGCGCGTGATTTAGAGAGTACAGTAATTTATGCCGTGCTCGTTGTTTTCTTTCCCTTTGCATTGGATCTGCTTTGTCAAGACTCTCTCAAGTACATACATTTTTTTTTTCTGCAAACCATTAAAATTCCAATTCTGATTGCAGCAAGGAATTATATATATATAATAATTATAATAAACAGAATGATTAGCTCACTTCTCATATCTTCTAGTCTGAGTCCTTCATTCTTTTGAATCTACTGCACTGCTTAGGATCTATGGGAGTCACATGACAAACGAACAACCGACTAGGAGTAGAAGACTCATTGCAAAGAACCGTTCAATTCTGTTTCCTGTGTACTGCATGGCATAGCATCTATGGGAGTCACTTGACAAAAGAACGAACGATTCGAACCAAAGCTACTCAATTCTGTTTCCTGTACATAACCTACGGAGGTTTTGCGATGCTTTGCACACACGCACCCAGTAGAAAATTAACGAATCCCAACCCACCCACCCCCCCCCCTCGAGACTACTCGTTCTTCTGAGTCACGGCAAAGACTTGTTCAAAAAGAACGAATCATTCATGGACGACCCATCACTACTGGGTACAGGACACAGTAGGACATTTTTGTGAGCATACAAACTAGAGACCTATTTGTGATGTCTTCAGGACACATTAAAGCTGTCATAAATATATGTCATAAATATGTCAACACCCCAGGCATCTTCAGGACATGTTTATTAAATTACTCACACTGAAGTGGTATAGGAATAATTGGTAATAACTTATTCTTGTGAAGACAATCTAAAGACATCTTACGTAGTCTTGAGTTTTAAAGTCCTTCTACAGATGGCCTGAGGGCTAGTGTGTGTGACCACTGGGTATTAAAACCTCAGCGTGGTGCTTTGTAAAAAAAAAAAGAAAAAAAAAAAAAAGAAACTAGTGACCTGAAGTTAGAAGAACGTGTTAGGAACTGCACTATACAGTAGATCAAAAAATGAAGACTAGATGAATAACAGCAGCAGAGCTTCCCCCAGGTTACTCTACATGTTCTCCTTTACATCTTTAAAATGTTCCCACAGAGCAACACTTTATGAGTTCTGGATTAATTTTATTTTCATTTCTGATTGCTCTGATTAAAGAGTTCATCCAGAGGACACTTAAGGGAAGGCTGGACTGCACCCAGACACCAGTAACTGGAAGAGGAAATAAGCTCCCTACACACACACACACACACACACACACACACACACACACACACACACACACACACACACACACACACACACACACACACACACACATCAAGGTCACAGAAGTGAGCTAACACTGATGGTAAAGAGATTAGCCTGTTTACACCGATAATCAGAATAACTGAGGAAATGATGCCAATAAACAGACACACAATAACGATTATTTATAGTTCTATTGTCCCGTCCTTCCAGAGACGCCATGTGTTGGTGGAAACACTTAATCGCATTATGATTATGTATAGTCATGATGTAGTTTTGGATCAGTTTGCATTTTCAGAAAGTGAAAGAAGGTGAGAGGGAGAGAGACAGTGGGACAGATAGAGGGGTCATTCTGGCCTTCTCATTGGGTGTGTCAGTTTTTTCTGGCTAACTGTGTTCCGTTCTGTGTGTGTGTGTGTGTGTGTGTGTGTGTGTGTGTGTGTGTGTGAGCTTGTGTGTGTGTGTGTGTGTGTGTGTGTGTGTGTGAGCTTGTGTGCGCGTGTGTGTGTGTGTGTGTGTGTGTGTGTGTGTGTGTGTGTGTGTGTGTGTGTGTGTGTGTGAGCTTGTGTGCGCGTGTGTGTGTGTGTGTGTGTGTGTGTGTGTGTGTGTGTGTGTGTGTGTGTGTGTGTGTGTGTTGGTGCTGCTCCAGTTCCATCCACTGTCCATTGTTCGCTCATGGATCTGTTTGTAATCAAGACTCTGGGCCTTAACTGTTTACCTCAAACCTCTTTCTCTCTCCCTCTCTCACACACACGCACACACACGCACACAAACCACTCTGATATTTATAATGCAGCAATTTAATCTAAAGTATAGAGCAGTTCAATAATAACTCAAACCTTATGCTCAGTACCGAGTAGAAAAGGACTAATGGGAAGGAAAATGTGTGGATATGGCGATCCTTGTGGGGGACTTTAGGGGGACTTTTTTTCCCCTATACTGCACCTTATAAAAACATTTTAAGTCACCCCCTGTATGACCTGCTATGCATTTGTTTTGTTTCAAGCTTAAAACATATTAATAATACAAATAAAAAATAAGTCATGCATTTAATACAGTCATGTGAGGCATTTGAGGTCTATGTCATTTTTCATTTCCTCTCAGGCTCTTTTCAAATTGGGTTTTATATGAAACAGGCTAAAATTCATCTCAGCCTAATCCATGTCTTCTGCTCCTTTTTATGTAAACAAGCTGTAACAGAAAGTGGTGGAGTCATGGAGTCATGGGGACGGATCCACCATGCTGGTTCAGGGATGTGTGCTGATGGACTTGGCTGTTTTACATATTTCACTTGGCTCTTCAACTGACACAGATTTTCCTAAAGCAGAGAAAGAGTTCTTTTAAATGCAGGCTTACCATTTCCAAAATGTTGTGCTATTACAGACTAAAGTCAAAGGCCACATTTATAAGAATTTCTTTTTTATTATTAGAATTTTGGGCATGGGGTCAATTTGAATGAACACATTCACAGTATGTTGTATTTGCATTCACGCTGAACTTGGCCTTATGCTGAAATTCTCTGTTTAATCGTATTGAGTTGTATGGAATGAGCAGGATTAACTGTCCTTGTTACCATACAACAAACGTTTTTGAGTCCTGTCCGAGTGTTCAATGACCTTGTAACTTACTCTAGCGTGTGAGATGGGAGTAGACATATATACAGTATTGCTAAGCAGCAGAGGTGATTATGTCTATTTAAAAATAAAAGAGAATTAAAAGTAGTGTTTTTTTCCATTACAGAACCACCATGAAGTGCACATTTTTTCACATGTAGAAACACCTAAAGGGCACTTCATCACATTTTCTAGCAGGTCAGTCAGCCTACAGAGAAATACTTCTTATTTTTTCAATGCAAGTGCACAGCAAAGGGCATTTGATCATGATTTGCTAAATGGAAGGGCACATTAGCTGGCTTGTCATCACATGTCTCACACATATCAGCATCCTAGAAGACAATTCATCATGTTTTGATTGAGCTCCGACTACACACTACCAGTGTTGACTGGTGACCAAAGGCTAGCCTGTCTGGTCCTATTCCAGTGAAAAGGCCCTGCAGAACAAATCACTGAAAAGAGTCAATGCTTACCATGGAAGAAATATCAGCCTGCCACTTACCCAGCCTCTAACTCCCTCCAAATCCCAACAGGTCTGATCCACGGGGCTCCCAACCTGCAACCCACAACACCCAAAGGGGTCACTGGCAAGTCCTGATGCCAGATACCTCAGAGGTTTTGTGGACTGATGGGCGGGAGGTACCTAGAAGGCACAAGGGGAACCTATGCAATATACAGTAAGGCTTAAAGTTTTGCATTGTTACGTTATGAATGATCAGTATTCAGTATACAGGGCCAAAAGTTATTTAAAAGTATTAATTAGAGCAACTACTCAAATTGACAGCCTCTGACTTTGCTGCACTTGTGTATACAAGATAATTGAACTTTTCTTAATGTATCAGAACTGATGGATTTACATGCTGGGATGATTTCTTATATCTAATAGGCTAATTAGGCTGGATGTTAACATCACCATAGTGGGGTGTGTTGCTGAGCATATTCCCCTTCACTCAACCCTTGCATGTTGAGAGTCTGGGACTGAGTCTTAACTTGGCCTCTGACAGAGAAGGATGAAGTGGACTCTATGTGATTTGACACACCCGACCTTTCCCAAGCCCTGCACACAAATGGTTGTAGGCTAAATCAAAGCCTTGGGTCTGGAGTAGCTACTCAAAATTGGAGTACGAACTACAGAGAGGCATTTCTCCCACTTGCCCCAGGTGCGTCAAGCTGGCAATAAGCTCTGCACTACTCTTTTTCACAGTTCCACTTCAGTCCAGCATACTGTAATCTTCCCATTATAATTCTCTCACTTCCCACTGAGTGCACTTCTATTATTTGCAAGAAATTCTCCAGCAACTATTAACCTAATGACACATTTTCCTGATAAATAAATGCAAAAAAAAATCTGTTTACTGGAACTTATTATGACAGTTATTGAGGCAGTTCGAGAACACTTGTGTGAAATATGTATTATTGGAGACCTCGCTGATGAATTCCTCAGTGAAAGTAATAAAAAAAAAAAAAGTAAGTTATACAGTAACTCAGTAATTAGTCCCTTCAGGGCTTTTTCAACATAGTTGTATAAAACCAGAAAACCTCTGTGAAAGATTAAGTAAATTGTAATTGCATTATATTGCATTGTTCCACTGTTGGAACATTAGATAAAGGAAAAAAAATAATAGGACAAGATGGAACATGTTGATATAGGAAATTATTTAGTTCTAACCATTTGAAATGGCCCAACAGGACCAAACGTATTTTATTTCTTTTATCGGACAGCATTTCGTCAATACTACTATTTTTAGGCATTAAAGAAAGAAATCATATGTCTTGTCTATTTAAAATTACATTTATTGCACCTCGTCACGGAACTCTACTTCCTAATTACTTTAAAAGTCACAGTTTTATGTACGGAAGACACTGGGGACTCAAGTTAATGTCAATAATCATAATCAAAAGTAGTAGTTTGACTTGAACACCCATCATATAATATAAAATAGTTCCTTAACATGGAAAACAAGGAAAGGGCCTCCGAGTGGTGCAGTGGTAAAAGCGCTCGCCCTATCATCCGGAGATTGCTGGTTCGAACCCCGGGTGATTCTGTTTTCCTCTCACAGCCGGAGGCATAGAGAGAGCTGATTGGCCGAGCTCTCTCAGGGGGGAGGGATGAGAGGTACTTGCGCTCCCACATTAATCACGGCTCTACAGCCAATCAGGGGCGTCTCTGAGCTCGCGCATGCGGAAGGAGCGGCTAGCGCTTTCCTCCCAGTGTGTTACTCCGCCCCTAATGGGGCGTGAGCAAGCAGTACGAAAAGATGCGGTCGGCTGACGTCACGCGGATCGGAAGAAACACGTGATAGTCTTGGGCCTCCCGGTTAAGTGGTAGTGGTAGCCTTAATGAGGGAGCCCCCTAGTGACGGGGAGGAATTGTCCACGACTAAATTGGGGAGAAAATTGGATATACCCCCCAAAAAAAAAAAATTTACATGGAAAACAAAGAAAGCCACAACATACCATAAAAACAGCATTCAAGTGTATAGGCCTATACTCCCTGCTCAGAGTCAGTCCAATGCTGCAAAACTAGTAGAACGCTGCATCATATTACAAATGGATAATGCCCCCAAAATACAGTGAAAGCTACCCAAATGTTTCTCAAGGCAAAGAAATGGAATGTTCTTCACTGGCCAACTTCATCATGCCAACAGAGCATGTTTTCCCCTTATTGAAGATAAGGTTCAAAGCAGAAAGCATGCATGGAAATTACTTTACCAAACCCTGTAATTTAAAGCTGAAAGTCTTGACTTTACTCATATCTTGACTGTTTAGTTTCAAATTCAATGTGGTGGTGTACAGATGCCAAAAACCAACATTAATGTCTCATCATCTATACTGCTTTATCCTGTATTTAGGGTTGCAGAGGGGCCTGGTGCCTATCCCAGGAGACAGGGTGCCAATCCACACTGCCAGGGCACACATGCATACACACTCAGAGTAATTTGGGAATGCCAATTAGCCTATTCTTCATGTCTTAGGAACTGAACCCGGATCCTGGAGATGCAAAGCAACAGTGCTAATCACTAAGCCTCTGTGTCGCCTACTACAGTAACATAATTATTGTAAATGCATCCGTGTAAAACTTGTAGCTTTGAGTTATGCTTTTGTACACAATTAATCAACATCTGACCAATCAGAATCAAGTCCAACTGTGTTTTTCTCATTGTTATTCATTTGTTAATTTGAATAAAGTTGTTTTCTGCTCCCACAATCCTTTTTTGTTACTTTATTCATGCATATTTCAGAAATGCTAGAGTTTAAAATAAAGAAATAAATTTAGCAGTTTTCTTTTAATAATAAGCATAAGATAAATTCTCTATAGTTATCCTTCTATATCCTCAATGTTATTCCTCTTTTCTTTTGGTACACATTTCCTGTTTTCCTATTACTTTTATTCTGCTCAGCCTATCCATGTGCCCATTCATGTGTAATGCCTAATTGCCATGAATGTTCACTTTTTTTCTAGTCCATAACGAGCACTATGGTGACAAACCTATTTTCCTTTTATCGTCCTTTCTTTCAGATATGTCTGACTTCCGTTCCATCACCATCTCATTCATTCAGGCTCATGCAGAGCAATTCAGCCATGAACAGAAAACATCAAAACCCCATCATCACCCCCCCCCCCCCTCCAATATCTCTCTCCCTCTCTATCTCATGGGATGCAGGATAAAGAGGGTATCTTACACAATGCCGAAATTTGAAGAAAAATACTTGACACACACATGCACATGTAAACAAAACAGCCCAAACATCAGAATGGGAAAAGAAAACAAGGTCAAGAAAATCGACTAATGTCAATCCAAATTACACAATATACACAGATCATACAATAACCACTGACTGCGTATTTTAATCTGTAGCCAAGATCCTCAGAACAGCATGATATGGGTTTGGTTTGGGTTGTGCGAGCGCATCACGGCCACAGTACGTCTTCTGTGCTACTGTGTTGGTGAAAAATATCTTCTATACAAATCAAATGAAACACTGAATTAACCTGGACCACACACACACACACACACACGGTTTTCATCCTGACCGAAACTAGTTTTTAATCTTTCACATTCTCTGCACTACTGTTCTGCATATTTCATCTGTGTGTGTTATAGATAATTAAACTTTCCCTGATTGTGAGAGATGAGGAGTTTAACAATGAATTAAGGCCAGTCTTCACTTGTAACAATTAACTCGGAGTGTGTAGACAAGGAGTAATTGTACTGCTTCCTTACATTCCCATGTCTTACAAAAATGTACCAAAAACTTTACATTGATTTAGAGAGCATGCATACACACACACACACACACACACTTCTCTCTCATTGTCATTGTAAGTGGTCTGAGGTTTGTGGTTTGTTTGAGATTTATGTTGGGCTGACTTGGCAGCCTTGTTTAACCACATAGTTAAACAAACTTCGGGCTCCTTTTTTGTGTGTGAAAGGGAGGGTGCACACAAACACACATCCGTACATGTGCACACACAAACACACACTTAAGAGCTATCTGCCTGCAGCCTTTCCTCTCTGTAACAAAGTCTTTGTATCAGCTTCATCAGTACAGACACTATATACAGTATGCAGTCAGGACCAAATGTAAGTTTTTACAGCTTTTGGTGTCTGTACACCATGACATTGAATTTGAAAAGAAACATTCAAGATGTGAGTGAAGTCAGGACTTGCAGCATTAATTCAAGGGCTTTGTCAAAAGTGTCTCATCAACCATTCAGGAATTAACAGCCTTTTTTATACACACACACACACACACATTTTAAGAGGGGCCATAAATAATGGAACAAATGGAGTTGCATGGCCCAGGTGTGGCCTGTTCCATCCCTACTGCATGACTAATCAAGCAGATAAAAGAACTGGAGGTGGTCCTGAGTGTTACATTTAAAACAGGTGGGTGTTCATTCAGACTCCCAACATGAGGTGTCTATGCAGGAGACATCATTAGGCCTAGAAAAAATAAATACAAAATAAATAAAATAAACCCATTAGTGAGATAGGAAAAATACTGAAAGTATTTTGGAACATTCTTAAAAAGAAGGAATTAACTGGAATACAGAGAGCAAGAAACCTGGAAGGCCAGAGAAGACAACTAAAACAGAATTTAGTCTATGGTGAAGAACAGCAAGAAGAAGAAGTTGCAAACCACTACTACAGTAAGACTCAAGGCTAGATTAGACTTTACGAGAAAACCATGCCAGATTCTTTGGATACACACACTATGGGAACACCTGTTTGCCTAATCTGCATGTCTTTGGACTGATGAAACAAAAATAAACCAGAATGATAGGAAGAGAAACGTATAGAGAACGAAAAGAAAGGATCATGATCCAAATCATACCACATCATCTGTCAAACATGGTGGAGGCAGTGCTATGGCATGTACTGTACGGCGTGTACGGCTGCCAGTGGGACCAGGTCACTGGTGTTTATCAATGATCTAACTGATAAGTTCTGAACTGTTAAGGCTGTACATTATCTGCTTAGATTTAGCCACTTGGCACAAAACTGGTAAAACACCAAAACTAAAGGGCTGTGATGGGCTGGCAAAGCATCTCAAGGCAGGAAACTCCATTTGGTTATGTTCATGGACTCCAGGTAGTGCAAAGGAATTTCATGCAGGAATTAAAGGCAATCCTTATGTTTGTAATTATGTTATTTTGTTCCATTATTTATGACCCAAAATGGGTATGTATGTATACAAATGGCTGTAATTACTGAATGGTTAGTGCCACAGTTGTTGTGTGTGTGTGTGTGTGTGTGTGTGTGTGTGTGTGTGTGTGTGTGTGTGTGTGTGTGTGTGTGTGTTGGAGGGGGTGATGTGAGGGGGGAGTGATGGGTGATGGGTGCATATGCATTTATCCCTGGTTTTTCTGAATGACTGGCAGATAATGAGAAGGTTAACAAGCAGGTTAATTAGGAGGGTTGTCCAAGCGTCTCCAGTGTCTCAGCTTCACCCAGGGTTAAAAGACAGGAAACGGCAGACTGATAGGAGTACTGATGCTATCATGACATCATATATGAGTAGAGGGCCGTTGTTCAGGGAAAAGACTGCACCTGTAATGACAGCACAGTGCATTCCACAGACACAAAGTCTCCCCTCTCTCTTTCTTTTGTTAATCCATTTGGAGAGCTTAAAAATCATAAAGCTTTTTTCTTCTTTAAGACACCATTAAACTGAACACACACTAATAAAATTAAACTTTTAGGAGTCCTATATTTTCATGTAAATTAGATTTTAGTCATACTAGAAGCTAGGCAAATGTGGAAAAAGGTTTACTGATATTAAGAGTCCAAAGTTAAAGGGTTTGGCATTGGCATAAAGCACAGTATTTAGCAAAAACCAAGCACTCATTACCACCCTGAGAACACAATGCTCACAGTAAAGCATGCTGAGTGATTTAAAACCCAAAGACCTGAATGTGTTAGAATGGCCCAATAAAAGCCCATGCCTCAATATGATTGAGAATCTGTGGCAAGATTTAAAAATTGCTTTTCACCAAAGATCTCCATCCAAAATTACAGAGCAACACTGTCAGGATCCAGATGTGCAAAGCTGACAGCGACATGTCCCAGAGGACTTGCAGCTATAATTGCAAAAACTTATTTGAGAAAGAAACATAAGTATTATGGGGGAAAATGTTACCTTCATGTTTGGAAATAATGGTTCGTGCTGGTTTGGTTCCTCAGAAATTAAATAAATAGCAAAATAATATGAATTTTTGACAGTATTAACAAGGTCTTTTTTTTTAACCAGTTGGCATTTAAAAGCTGCTGGATCCCCCAGAGTACAAATAGTGCTTTTTTTTTTGCATTATGAGCAGTTGTCCTACCTTGTGTTTATATAAACGTCATAAAATCTGGATATGGACACGAATGTCTGCTACACATATATGCACACATCCATCAACGCACACATGGCAAACATGTGTGTGACCCTGAGCATCTCCCCCTTTCCTTTTTTTAACCCTCACATTCCTCTATTCTCTCTTACCAAATTAATAACACTTTCCTCACACATCGATCACTTTTTCTGCCACGTGACATCATTCAGAGTTCACCTACTCGATGACCTTTCGGTCTGACCTCACAGGTCCCCTAAATGACCCCATTCCACCAATTAGAGGACTGCGCTGAACGGATAGTTTGGATTTAAACGTTGTGTCTCTCCATGCTTAATGGTTCATTTACACAACTGTCCTGGTGATGGTAAATTGAACTTGGATGTAGTGTCCCCTGCTGCCTGAGCTTTACTACAAATTAGTGTTCAACCCACAGCCTCACACTTGGCAAAGAACAGGGAAAAAAAATAATAAAAAACATTTACTGTTAATGAAAGTTTCCATTGCAGGTCATAAGCATTTGATTCCAGTAAAAAAAAGACCAAGACATCCAAAGAAAAATATCATATATAACTAAGCTGATGAAATTCTCAGAGAGTGGAACACAGCACACTGTTCCGCATCGGGTTTGGTAAATAACATCTTGATCCTAAGCCACAATCAAATACAAATCACGCTTTCAGAAGTGGAACGGAATAAAGCCCTTTTCTGCATGTAAAACACCCTTATACACTTCTCACTTCTGTCACGGACAGTATATGAGGCAGAGAAGACATCTCTCTTAGGGGACAGTTTTTGGGCTTAACCCAGGATCCTAAGCAGAGCCAGCTGTTTGTAGTCTGTGTGCACATCTGGGTGATGCAGAAAAAGAGAAAGACATTTTTGCGCATGCTTGAATTAATGTAGAAATAAACGAAATCTGCAATGGCAAATTAGCATTATGGCTGTCTAAATGAATTTCATGATACTGCACAAATACGACTACAGGAAAGGAACCGGAAAATAATTTTTTTATGTCTGCCATTTTTTAAATTTCAGGTTTTACTTTTGATAGCCTGATATCATGTAAATAAAGTAACATCCTAAACCTTTTTTCAAGTAAAAAAGGAAGGGTGGTCTTTTAGGACATTTATTATTATTATGTATCAGCTTTTGAATAATCAGAAAAATAAACCCTTTGTCTTGCACTGTATTACATGTCCTTGGGTAACAATTTCCAGGCATTTACTGAAGTCACATATTATAGTCTGTAGGTCTGTCCATCCGATTTTGTCAACTTTGCCAGTTCTTTGGTATTTGCCTCAAGTTACATCTGCACCATGAATTAAATCAAAATGTTGAGCAAAACGGATATTCTGAGAAGTTTTGTCCTAAATTACATCACAGCACCCAACGTTGATTTGGACGAAAATAGCTCTTTTTTCCTCAAGGTGGGCATGGCTATGCGCTTCACTCAACAGAGTCAATCAATGTGATAGTCGATGCTCAGAGTATGCGGAAGACAGAAACAACTGAGATGCACCTATAAGGTGCAAAATCATCATAAAACACAAATGAACGTGTGAGACAGCATGGCTTACTCCAAAAAAGGGCAAGTAGACTATGGAAACTGAACTGTCAAAGATGTTTGGACAGATCAATGTATGGTTATTCTTCCTGCGGGAAGTGTAAAGCCGGTTTGTCTCATGTGTACCCGAAACCATAATATTAATAAAAAGCAGTAATGTGAAGCTCCACTATGAGATAAAACATGAATCTTTAGAGCAGACATATCTGCAGCAGTCTGAGCTTAGGGCATATACAGTAAAATACCCAAACACAATGTTATGTACTAAAATAAAAATGTTGAATAAAAGTGATGTTATGGACAGTCATATGCCAGATTTAATAACCTACTTTAAACAAAGTGTATTTGGCTGACAAAAGAAAGAAGTACAACTTAGTTACAACCTTAAAAATTTTATTTCTTTGTATTAATATGTTCGGCAGAGAGTTCCACCATATAAAAAGACAAGCAGACATGTACATGGGCTTCAACCTGAAATAATAATATCACTGATTACATTAAAGTTGATCAGCTTATTTTTAGCTTTAACTTTTGAACTATTTCTAAAAACTCTGTCAATGACAGGAAATAACGTTAATAGTAAAAATAAAATAAAATAAAAAGCTATACAGATGGTTAAGTGTGTTTATAACAATAATACCTTAGTGAAAACAAATGGCTTGAGAAAGTAACAACCAACCATTACAATGAATAAAAGCTAAACGGCTCTTGCATAAACACAATAATAATATTATACTAGATCTGCCCACGAGTTTGTTCTCATGGAATTTAATTGCACACTCATAAGTGCGTTTTTTAAAAATGTACTCTGTTGAATTTTGGAATGAACTAAAAAAAATAATTTACGTGTTACCGTGAAGTGGACGGAATGAATTTGTAAGATCTCGTTTATTAAGTAGATGTTAAATACACCTGTGAAACCCCATTAAAATTCGTTTAGTAGATTTTACATGTTGAGTGCTCAAACAAACAGACAGATAAACATTCCTATACATCCGATTTCTTGATGTGTTCTAAGACTCATCTTGTGTCCCTCCCCCCCAAATAGTTTTGCAAATATATTCAATATAAAGAGATGTCAACTTTACAGTTTTATTATATACTCAGCAAAAAAAGAAATGTCCTCTGACTTTCAACTGTTTTTACTTTCAGTAAACTTAATGTGTAAATATTTGTATGAACACTAAAAGAATCAACACCATAAGACATAAACTAAAAATGTTTCACAATGTGTCCCTGAATGAAGGGAGGCTCAAAATCAGTCAGTACCAGTCAGTATCTGGTGGCCACCAGCTGCTTGAAGTACTGCAGTGCATCTCCTCCTCATGGACTGGACCAGATTTGTCAGTTCTTGCTGTGAGATGGAGGGATTGTGTGTTCCTGGTGTGACTCGGGCAGTTGTTGTGGCCATCCTGTACTGTACCTGTCACGCAGGTGTGATATTCGGATGTACGCATCCTGTGCAGGTGTTGTTACACGTGGTCTTCCACTGCGAGGATGATCAGCTGTCCTTCCTGTCTCCCTGTAGCGCCGTCTTAGGTGTCTCACAGTGCGGACATGGCGATTTATTGCCCTAGACACATCAGCAGTCCTCATGCCTCCCTGCAGCATGCCTAATGCAGGCACGTGCACTCATAGGAGGCAGGTGAGGCTGTGCCTCACCTTGCCACCAGGGGCGGTAAAGGGCTCAACATGGTTTCCTCAGCTGTCACCATAAGTTGTTAAAAAATTAATAATATAATAAAACATAATATAATATCTGTCCTGTGGTCTAAGCTTTTAATTCAATTTTGGTGTGTTTCCTATACATTTGGATAATTTTCAAAATAGCTGTATTTCTTGTTCAAATAACAACGGGAGACGAGAATCATGGAGGCTGAGGCAGTGACAGTTAGTGCCTCTCAGCGCGTGCGTGTGAGAGTGTGCACCATTCACACACTGTACTGAGCGCGTGCAAACGGCGCGTGCTTGCAGTCAGCGGGAAAATACAGGCCTTGAGGCAGCCAGTACCTTTGCCTCAAAGATGGGGGCGATAGTGAGCCTGCGGCTAATAGTTCACGACACGAGTAAATGCGAGAGTAAATTAAGAAGAAAAAAAAAGAAAAGAAAAACAACCAACAACATTCGGTGCTAACGCGTTGCTATTTGGCTTTATTTTCCCTGAAAATGGAGGATATAATCTCGAAGATAAGAAATTTTTCAAAACTTCATTTACAAGTAAAGGTAAGAATACTGCAGTGGTGTGTTTAAAATGTTATTAAATTTAATCAAGAATGGGATAACAACCATGTATGCTTGTAAATCTGACTTGTGAGTCAGTGCCTTAGCGTCATACAGTACGTTTGTAAATCTGACTCTGAGTCAGTGCCTCACCGCACGTCACTGGCCTAATGCACGTTCACGCAGATGAGCAGGGACCCTGGGCATCTTTCTTTGGGTGTTTTTCACAGTCGGTAGACAAGTCTCTTTAGTGTCCTGCGTTTTTAGAACTGTGACCTTAAATGCCTACTTTCTGTAAGCTGTTAAGGTCTTAACGACCATTCCACAGGTGCATGTTAATTAATTGATTATGGTTAATTGAACATGCATGGAAAACAATGAAGATCTGTAAAGTTATTTGGATTTTTACAACATTATTGTTGAAATACACAGTCCTGAAAATGGTAAGTTTCTTTTTTTGCTGAGTATATATATAGATACTAGTTATATAAAGACAATTATAAAATTATTGTCTAAGTATTTTTTTTAATAAAGCAATTATGCAAAAATAAACCATGTATGGTTTGTTTCCTCATCATTTCATGACAAATGTAACACATCACATCAAATCAGGTATTGAGTGACATTTTAGGTGATTTTAATTTTCAGATTCCTCCTCCATTTTCATACCAAATTTATCAATGCATCATATTCGGTTGCTGACAAAGTATGGGTGGGTATAGTGTGGGTTTGGTTATAAGTAGGACAACCTAAATCTTATTTTTTAAATATTTAAATGGGAATTCTGTGATGTAATATGGAAGAGTGAAGCCTCAACCTCATTACGATGCCACGGTACCCCTGTTACCCCTAAAAGTTATGCTCTTCTGGATAAGAGCGTCTGCCAAATGCCTAAATGTAAAAGTTTTTTTTAAAGTTATAAAAATCAGTGGCACAGGTTTATAAAAGATTTTTTTTTTAAACATTTAAAAATGCACATTTTCTATCACAGCTGGGTTATACAGCTTGGAGAGTGTTCATTAAAGTGTTTTAAAACACCGTTTAGGATTTAAACTTTCTTAATTCTTTTGAAAAATAAGCTATTTAATCAATGAATACTCGAAAATTGAGAATTTTATTTAATTTCACATGATGGGTCACTCAATTCAAAGGAGATCAGTTTACGTATGTTGAGTGTGCATTTGGTATATACAGTAGTTGCTCAAAATCCAGTCCAAATATTTGCCAATTCTAAGTAAAGGAGGCCATCATTAGACCACAAGAGGATAATCCCAGAATTCCTTCTTTGGTAAAGAGCAACCCTTTCCAACATCAAGTCAAAAAATAAAACGTTAAATGTCAGTACATGTCAGGTAAAGCAAGGCAAATAATAAAATCAAATTGAAGTTTAGAGGTTTTTTTAAATAATTGATAAATAGACAAACTTTTAGCTATTATGTCTTTAATGCTTCTACTATTGAATATGGCCTAGGCTTGCAAACAATGCCATTAAAATGAGATTCTATACAACCCCAGATACAACTGCACAAATGGAACAATATACTGACATTACAGGATTCTCTTAGTGTTTGAATAGGTCAGTCCCCAAAATTTGTTCAGCCCAAAACCCCAGCCACTCATGACTTTCTCCTCATACCGCAGCCTTCCCCCTCCTTGCAAACCACCCAAGCATTTACAAAATCCCCAAATCCCAAATGTAGTTATACAGCGCTTGCCACAGACCTCCACGAAGGAAGCCCAATGTCCCTGACCAAGATCACAACACACACCTGACACAGAGTGCCAAGAGAGAGGGAATGGGGGGGAAAAGTGGGTCCCTTAAGAAGAGGTACAAAACAGAAGAGTGAAGGAAGGACCAAAATTGGAGAGGGGAAGAGGGACAAAGTGATGAAAGAGACAGGGGAAGAGTGGTGAGTGAGGGTGGATTTTATGACAAGGAGAGGGAGAGAAAAGAGATGAAGAAAGACATGGATGATGAGAGGAAAGAAAAATAGATGAGAGATGTTTAAGCATTGAGGTGTTCCCCTCATCAACTTGTCTTTCTCTGGTATCCCTTTCATGCAGCTTACTTTTCCCTCATTCTCACTTTTTCTTAACAATCACTCCCTTGTCATGTACTTATAAATGTAATAATTATCTCACTAAATCACTAGCTACCCCCTGGTGGTATTTGGCATTAGTTTCAAAGCCTATAGGTCGGTAGCCACAGAGCATTGCCTGGCGCTGAGGGTCGTTGCCAGCAACTGTGATGTGGTCAGAGGCTCCAGGAGTTGAACGCCATTGAGCAATCCAGCACTTCACTGCATAGTTCAGTGAGCATGCACTGTGGAAACCAGTAAAACCCCACAGTGACTAGTACCAACATTCAAAAGAGTTTTGAAGCAAATACAAGGAAAAAAGTGTCAGAGATGATAGAGCACATGCTGCTCAATGCTGACAAGACTGCACTAGAAGCCTTCAAAAGCAATCTTTGCTTGTGATTAAGACTTCTACACTCAAGTTTCTGTGTAATTGCTGAAGACGGGAAGATTGAAACAACATTTTGGACCAGTCCAGCAATGTTTGAATGGAGGGAAAGATTCCTGAAAACAATTGAAATGTAACCAGTGTTTTCATGCTCAGTGCCAAATCCATAATCACACACTGCCAGGGATTCATTTAAGAGGTGAAACAGATCTCTGATTTTCATACTGTTGTAATTTCAATAGGTTGATCTAATGTAGTCCTGTTTCCCCATCCTAGTCCTGGAATATATCATCACAGAACCAATTTACATTACAATATATATATATATATATATAGAGAGAGAGAGAGAGAGAGAGAGAGAGAGAGAGAGCACAATCATACACCTGAAATCTAAAACCAACATGTTTAATCACAACCTGACAGTTCCACCGTGCTGCTTTCATTTACACGTTACAGGTCACAGCTCTGAGCTCCAGTGTCCCCGGTTTTGGTTAGTGTTAATATGAAATTTTGCATGTTGCCTTTGTTGGTTGTGTCCCACACAGGGACACCGACAGTATTATATTTCATTGTACACACGAAAACCTTCTTTATTACATACATTTAATGTTTAGGTGCAATGTATGCACATATGACTACTCAGCGAGTGAGTAAGTAAGCAAGATTTTTTTTTGCACATGAGCAACACAATAACACTATAAAACTAATTATTCTACTGCATTCATTATAAAGGCCAGATTCAATGCTAGTGGTGCTCTCGGCAGAAACTTCATTGCAGACAGCGGGTCGCTTCCTATTTTCAAAAGAATGAAAATTGTTTCCTTTTGCTAATTTCTAGGCTCCTTATTTACCTGCTAACATACAATTTAGGATAAATAGGAAACGAAAACTAAAAATGTGCATTGACCCCCACGAGTTACTTTAAAAAAATTATTAAAAAATGTTTTTATTAAAATAAAAAAAGAAATAAAAAAAACATATGCATGCATACAGGATTACAACTGCTGGGGCCACAATTCGCCCATAAATTTTTTCTAAAGATGCATAAACAAAGGAACAGACAGACAAATGATTAAATGAACAAACTGATTGCACTTAATATTTTTTAAAGTAAGGGGAAAGTGTGGTCACCATAGAGAAGTGCAAATTTATCATGTTACTTATATTCAGGCATTTTGCAGAATGACTTTAAAAAGTGCTTTGAACAGCTTCCTTGAGGTATTTAAAATAATAATAATAATAATAATAATAATAATAATAATATCTGAAAAGCCTTACTATCAGTCCCTTAATGATAGCAAAAAAACAAACAAACAAAAAAACATATGCATTCAGCCTTCATCACTTCAGAATCGACTATACCGTACCTTAGTTTCCTCTGCTCTACAACATCTGCTTCAACTTTAGGTTAATTATTCAGGTTTCCACTACTTTATTACTTTTTTTTTTTAATGATGTGCAAACCAGGCTTGGATTTATTAGAGTTTCTGATGATTTAGACTTTGGAATTGTAATTACATAATGATCCAGTTTGTGCTGGTCAGACTTAAGTCTGTAGCATAATGTGTTGGTGGTTCAAGCTGTTCAAAGCTAATAGTAGTGTATTAAATGTTATATTTTATCAACCTGACTCTGGGTGTTGTCTGACACTTTAGGTTGATCAATGATTCAAAACTGGATATTGAATAAACAAGAACAGGTGTTCATAGCTACAATGATGCTCATAATGAAGAACGAACTAATGGCATAGTGACGGGAATACAAGTGTGTCAGCAGTAAAAAGCTGGAAGATCTTCCTCAAACCTCAAAATCATTTTCAATAACTAAAACATCCAATCAGTGAATCAGTGTTTATGTTTTGTCTTAATGAAAAACAATTTGTGTGATCCCACTCATTAAAATGTCCGTCACTTATTCAGTTATTCATAAAAATTTCAGTCATATTGTGCACGTATTTTTACTTTGGGTATTTTGAGGTTTTTACAGTTTCTAATTTCTCAGTGTTACACTGCTCACTTGGTCTATGGACAAGGCTAGTTAGTGCTCCAGTTCTGTTTGGATAAGGAGGAGACGACAAGTGTGATAGCCCCTAGGTCACAGGTCATGACCTTTTCAATAGTCACTTCATAAACCATACAAGAAGCTCTCTGTCTTTTCCGACGCAACTTGAAATAAGTCTCTCTTTCTCACGCACACTTCCATAATTCACAAAAACTTCCTCAGACATTTGGAGTGAGTAAAGTTGAGGAAAGATTTCTCTTCACCTACCCTCACAACATTCACAAATACACTCACAACTAAACGCGCTCTCATGCACACCCACGGACACAAAATTAACATGGAGACAGGAAGACAAATGAGAGATGCACTAAATTAGCCGGATGGTAGAGCTAATGGTGCGTGCTTCACGTGTGGCTGGAGTGTGTTTAATGTGGCTTTTAATGTGTCACAAGAGACGGAGTATGCCAGGAAAAATTAAAGCATATTTCAAACAAGTGACGTGACTGCGTGGAGTACATTCTCCAAGACTGAGGAATTAAGTCCAGGGACATAGCTGAAATCAGTTTTTAAAAATGAAATTCTCTTGTAGGGAACATAATTTAAAAGTTTTTTTTTTCTTTGTAAGTTTAAAATTTATAAAGAAACTTATTCACAACATAGAAGCTTCAAAGCTTGATCCTACAGTAGCATTATTAAGACACAAATTACTTCAAGATGACATGATGTGTGGGATTTATTTACCCTCAGAACCTGTGTGATAAATTAATTAGCTAGCTAAATTAGCTAATTTTGTAATAAATAAATAATTATTATAATATTTGTGGTATATTTTGGGAGATTTTAGTGCTGTCAAATAAAGCACAAAGAATGCTACTCAACAGAGAGGTAATACAATCTCACTCCGGATAGCCTAGCTAGTTTATTAGCAGCTAGCTAAACAATATAGAAAGCATAGCTAATAATAGTGAGGTAAATATATTTTCCTATATTGTTATACAGGTCAAAAACTATGACTCTTTTCTTAGAATATGATCCATTTAATTAAAACTTTAATGTGAAATCAGGTTTATTTAGTTTACTGTAGTACTGTTAGTCAGTTTAGAGCTAGTTTTCAGCAGTCAGCTAGCTAGCACAGATGAAATAAATGTTAGCTTCCATTTCTGCATAGCATTCACTTTTAAAGTTGTAAAATTTATAATTTATATGTTAAGTAATTTTTTTTTTTTTTTAAAGAAAGTTTCTTTGTCTTGTGCTACTTTCTAGTGAATAAAAAAACTGTTCACACAGACAGGAACTGGTGAGACGGTGTTTCTCTCACAAAACAACCTGAATGGAGATGTGATCCCTGATGCTTGTCTTTGACATTCAGCCGTCCATGGAGCTATGCAGTGTGTGTGTGTGTGTGTGTGTGTGTGCGCATGCCATAGGGTCTTCAATGCGCTGTGTCAGCCTAGGCAACACATGAGCAAGTTTCAGTGAGAGGAGCAAATGATGGATGAACTCAAATGAAAAGTTTGGGAATGTTTGAAAAAGAAAGGAACCACAGGTGAGAGAAAAGAATAGAAGAAATTCCAGCCTTTTCACGTTTCTGTTCTTAACAAGTGTATGAGCATGTGTGGGAATGTAAATAAGTTACAGAGGGGGGAAAGAAGGCTTAAATTTTTGCACCAGTGCCACTTATACATTTAAAGGAATAACTTAATCACATCTGTAATCCATGGGCATTTACAATAAGTGACCCGTTTCCGTTTACAGAAGAAAAAATTTGGAAAACTGAAATCCTTAATTGATGTACTAACAATAGCTGCCAAAATGAGACAGACATGAAAAAAGGTCAAACTAAAGTTTTTTTTGTTTTTTTTTATGTTTTATGGAACCTATTGGGACTATAAGTAATCAGATTAAAATTAATACTCTTACTTAACTGTTTTGGACGAGTTTTTTTTTTTTTTTTACTGAATATCAAACCTAAATCAAGAAAAATGTCAGCTCAGTTTCTGTTCAACAGGTCAGTATATTCGTTCACATTTACCAAAATAAATATATAAACTTCTCAAAATCTAGAATAAACATCATGTCTGGTTGGTTTCACACTGCTTGTTTGGGTCCTCACCCAACTGCAATTTCTTCATCTGTACCAAACCACTTTAAGGCACTAAAACACACCAGATTCACACACTAGATTCAAACTGCATAAGTTAAAGCACCCTAACACACATCTGTGTTTCACTATGTTGACAGTGTTGATACTGCATAACCACAATTTTACCCCTAGGAAACAAAAGGTACAGATTATACATTCATTAACTCATTTAACAAAATATGTGTTTGGCTAAATGTTTCCTTACAAGACTACCCTTAGGATACATTCTAAGTGAGTTTCAAATAAACATATTTTCCACTTTTTTCCCTTAGTTCAGGGAAACATTTCTAGTTCTAGTCCACGGTAATCAAATGTAGACTACACATACTCTGAACAGAAATTTCTTTCTTTGAGTACGTCTCTCAGAATAGCCAAAGAAGAACATCACCATACCATCACTTCACACTTTTATAAACTCTCTCTCCCTCTTGAACCTGCTCAGAATCCTCTCTCGCTTGCACACTTACAAGCTAAATGAAAACACACAGTCTTTTTCTTTTAACTTTTCCATCTTTAATTTTTATCATTAACTTTTAGGCAAATTCTCAACTCTCCCTTTTCTCACCTCTCCAACTAATTCATGATTCTTCCATCATATGAAATCTAAATCTCTCTCTTTCTAATGTAATTATTAGAAGCAAGAGATGTACAGTATTTGAAAGCATGGAGCTATTTATATACTTCAAAATATAGTCTGATGTCTCTCTGGGAGCTCGCTAATGGAATATACATTTTTATGTGTCCCAGCTCTGACACTGTGTCCATTGACACGATCCCTATGTGTCTGCAGAAATGCAGTTATTGCTAACATTACACATAACCCACCAGGATTAAGCTCACCCCAGGTACCTGTAACATTAAATGATTCTTGATTCTTAATGTAACAGCTAATCCGTGACTCGTTAAAAGCACAACACGTGTTGGAGTCATCCAGCAGTACTTTATGACTTCCTATTCATGTTTACATTTGTACAACTTCTATAACTCTCGGGACTTTAAAAGGAACTTCATAAAAGCTTCTAAAAGACCCAATAAAATGAACAGCAGAGTGCAACGTGTTGAATGCAATTATAATAAAACATTTGATCAGCAAAAAAAAAAAAAAAATTAATTAAAAAAATAAAAAACACAGAAAAACTATATTAGAGTATCTAATTTATTATTCGCTGCACACTTACTCCAATCAGCCAGATCATTAAAACAAAAACATTAAGGCCAATATTGTGTAGTTTCCTGTTGTCCAGCCAGGGCAGCCGTGGATAACTCCACAACACCTCTAGGGCTGTGCTGTAGTGTCTGGCACAGGGATGTTAGCGGATGATTCTTTGGGTGCATTCCATGGATGTTCTTTCAGATTAGGGTCTGAGGAATTTGGGGGCCAGATCAACATCTGGCTCCCCAAACATCTGCTCAGCTCCATACACAGGAAGCTGTGATGCACTGAATATAACACTAATATACCTTCCTATCACACACAGCTTTGACCTTTTTAAGCAGTTTGTGCTACCTTGGCTATTCTGTGTCATCGGACCAGACAGGTTGGCCTTTGGTACCCACAGGCATACAGTCCATGATCCTTTTACCAGTTTACTGGTATATAATTAATAATCAAATGTTACACATTTCATCTGGCGGTGTAAGTGCTGTGGCTGATCTATGTACCAGATTTTTTGTTTGAAATCTCTACAGTGGCCTGAAAAAAAACATTCATAATGTGAAATTTCAGCACTTCACTTTGTGAGAAAAATCTCGCTTAGCTAGTAATGCATTAGCCATGTTCAGACATCTTTTTACTACCACATTAATTAAACTAGCTCTTTAACCATTATATTTGCATAAATCTGGCTTAGGCTAAGTGTTCTGTTAAAGATGGTTAAATGTTTTGGGGTTTTTTTTTTGGTTCTTTTCCAGTATTCAACACCGTCAATGTCTCCCAGGACGCTATACATCTGTTAGCAGTGAGCAAACATGGTTGGTCGTTTGCAACGTCAGTCGAATGACCTTTTCCTGTGAAACTAGGCCACATTTAATGATGAAAAGTACTGGCCTCTTAAGAGAATGTTACACATGACTTCACAGTATTTAATTTTTTGTTTTTTGTCCGATCTTGTGCAAGTTGTGTTTTGGTGAAGTCATAGTACCTCACAAGGCTCTAAATGGGATCTAGGAAATACTTCACAGCAAGAGTGCAAGCATTTGAGAATTTGTAACTCCTTACAGAAATCATTAAATAGCAAGACATCAAAAAGTTAGGGTTAGTTAAAAGTTGAACAGTCAACATATAGTAATGTGATGAATAACTTCAGGATTGCCAGGACTGTCCTAAATGCTCACTGTAATACCACTTTGTTTCAATACTGTTACCGCACCATTGTTTATTGTAGCAAAGAGATTTAGGTCGGAATAGCAAAGTTGGCTGATCTACTGTACAATCATAAAAACTACCAGTCATTTTAAACAAACTGAATATACTGACCACTTTAGATGCTGCACCTGCATGGCAAAGATATTAGTTTTCTCTTCTCCCATAAAAATTTCATTTCACGGACCAATAATGGGGGAAACGGTCGCCTTGGTGCTGATTAGAGAAAAGCCGCCCTAAGAGAAGAGTGAGAAAATGGAACATGGGTTAAAGGGGACAGACAAAAGAGAGCCTCTGAGGTCATCTGAGAAAAGCACCTCTTTAAAGTGTGGGACAATGGGTTAAATAAAAGAAGGAGGGAAAAGAGCGACTGGCAAAGAAATGGGACTGTAGAAAGAGAAAGAGATGAAAGTGCTCTACAGATCAAAAAAAGCAACACTGAAAAGAGAGGATGCACAGAGGAAACAGAATAATTAGAGAGCGGAAGAAAACTAAATAATGAATATAGCACAAGAAAAATCAGCCGGCCACCTCTGCGCATATTCGTCACATATGTGCCACCTCTTCCACTTTGTTTAAACATGCTTATACATTCCAGGACAATCATTCCCACTCCCCTTAAAATAATAATCAGTTCAGCTACTGCTGAGACATTTAAACATTGAAACACTCATTTACCAACCTCTTGTCTTTCCTCTCCTTTTTATCAGTTCTCTGTCAGGCTGCAAGACTGATAAAGAAAACAGTGTGTAGTGGTGTACTGTAGGAGGTCTAGATGCTTTTAACAGAATCTTGATGTTGCACCAAAAATGGATCAAACAGCATTTAGTGTAATGTAGTGAAGAGTATCCTTGGGCTGATTTAGCCTGTGATTGGATAATTATTGCAACAATTGATATGCTTCACCTGAAAACAATTCAACCTGAAAATTGATTTAGTGAATAGCTTCTCATTTGTTAAAAATGTCTATTCAGAAATTTATCCTGTGGTCATGGAAAAAGATATTATTGTGTTTCACGAGAGCCAAATTATTGGTTTGCATAAAGCAAAGAAAACAACTAAAGAGATTGTGTAAAGTGTTGAAATTTGGTTAAACTGCCCAATGCATTATTAAAACTTGAAATGGTAATAATAAACCATCAACATTTGGAAGAAATGTGGTCAGAAAATGAATCCTAAATAAACATAATCAAAAAATAAATAAACAAAAAACATAGAGATCACAGCTACTGTATATGATCAATAGTTAAAAGTAAAGGGATATCCACACACTCAATGCAACAAGAACACACAGGATTGGAATGAAATAGGTGTGTGGGCAAAATGTAAAAGATTATATCCCAGAGTGATGGGTGCACCGGGTAAGAAGGAAAGTGTTTGAAGAGATGCACCCATCATGTATAGTTTCCACTGTACAAGCTCCTGGAGGCTGTTTTATAATGTGGAGTTGCTTCAGTTGGTCAAGTCTAGACTCAGCAACATCATGTGGCAATAAAATTAAGTCAATTGACTATCTGAATGTACTGAATGATGGCATGGGCATATTCCATGGATCACAATAGGGAATTATTTGCACACATAATTGGCCACAGTTGAAGCTTTTGGGATGGCTTTATGGAGCTGTTCGACTCATCTGCCATTACTACATCTGGACGGAAATAAATGTTACAACATTGCATAAGCTTTTAGAAATCTTGCATGTGTTCATGCTCACTATAAAAAAAGGGCATGTTATCTGGCAACTTCTTTACATCTACTTAACATTTCATTCATGAAGTTAACCAATCTGCCAATCATGTAACAGCAGCACAATGTATAAAGTCATGATACAGATTAAGATTGTCAGTCAATGTTCACATCAAAGGGGAAAAAATGTGGCATGGTATGATTCCATGATGCCAGAGGGCCTGGTTGGATTTCAAACTGCAGATCTTTTTGAATTTGCTCCCACAATGGTCTTTATTGGTTACACATAATGGCTCTTAAAAAATAAAAACCCCAGTGAGTACAGAAGCAGAAAAGGATTAAAGAGGTTATAGCAGTGTATTTGTGAAATGATTGCTGCAGGAGGTTGGCTTCTTGCCACATTATAGAAACCACTCCATCTTTCACATTCTTTGAAATAGGTATAGTAAGTAAAGTTTTCTTTCTGCCTTTAGATGCCATTGTATACATGTACTTGCCATCTTTGATATTGTGGCAAAAACAAATAACAGTCCAGTATACGGAGGTCATTAATTTTTTATTTTTGTTTTTCCTAAAACTGTCACGTTGCTAAAGTCATTGCCTGTTTTCAAAGAGCTACTGTTGTGAATAGCCCTGAGCAAGGCTATAACCCTGAACTACTTAGCTACATTCCGGATATTGTATCCCCTATTCAATACAAGGTCACCATAAATAAAAACATCTGCCAAACGAATATATTTAATTCATCAGTGTTTATCTAGTCTTTTGTAGCATTTTAACATATAACAAATAATCAAATTTTTCTGGTCAGGGCTGAAATGGATCTGAATTAATCCTGGAGACAATGGATGGGATTCATACACTGGCCATACTGTACAAACACACTCACTCATGGTGCACCTACTGGCAAATATTTGGGAGGTGTGATGAAATCGGAGAACCCGAGAAAACCCACCATAAAAGGGGGAGAACATGTGAAACTCCAAACAGGCTGTAATCCAATCTAAGAGTTCAACCCTGATCCCTGGAGCTGTGAGGCACCAACAGCACCAAACACATTGAGTGCTGTACAGGTATTTAAATTGAGTATGAATGTTTTTTTCTTTTTCTCCAACATCTGCATTAAACCTGTTTTCCAAATGTATTTATAGATTTAAATACCACTTATACTTTTAAACTGGCCCAAAATTACAGTAGGTGGAAACCCACACACCTAAGTTATAGTAGCAAAAATACATCCTATCATTTTCTAAGGCATTTTTCAACTCCAATTTGTATCACATCTGGCACATTTTCATTGCTCAGCATTTTCCCTTGCAAATGGTGATGGACAGGAGCACAGCAATCTACAAATCTACAAATCTGTAACCTTTGGTATGGTAGGCTTAATTTCTGTCTGTAAAACTGTTTAACGCTGCACAGACAGCAGGTGGTAAATATTATGTACAATAGCAATGCACGTGTCCGAATGTGTTTATTTTACGTTTATTTTAACAGCTTAAGATTGTTTGCAAAAAAAGCTCATGGACATACGTAAGTGTACAGACTACAGCTGAGTTATAAATGTTTTTACATGTGGCAGAGTATAACTGGTGTATCATAAGGGATTCTGAACATAAAAGTGAACACAAACCTTGAACAGATTACTAATGTTTACAAGAATGAGTAGGCTCACCCTTAAGATTGTATTAAATCTTTACTAGATGTAACTAAACAAGTTACAGTTACAAAATACATATTGCAACTATTGTGATCTTTTTTGAAGCATTACTTTGTGATCTTTTGACATTATACATGCTAACTTAAATATACTGTAATTATGCTTTTATCCATTAACAAGAGTTTCCTAAACTCAAGTAAGCTTATACTGTAACTATGTTTTTTAACATATGCATGCACCATATGTTAGGTATATACAATAACCTGTAGTACACAGAGTATTTACTTATATTTTGCCTTAGAAATTTTAGAAACTCATCAGAGCCTAAAGTCTGCAACATGGTATCCCCCAAGGCTAGGATTTAGGCACTCTTGTTTTTAGATATAGAGCATTGTATAAGTATTTTACAGAAATTTTGTTTTTTTCACCATACAAAATAGAACTGATCATTTATGAAAATGAAATATGTATTATGACTTTGTATAGCTCGTCAGTTTTCAGGATACCCTGTCCTACTGAGAAATTCATCAATCAATCAACACACATTCCACTAAACTGCACCGGTCTTAGTTTTACTGTAACCCTTAGGATTCAGCTCTCATAATGTATCTCAAGATGAATATTTTACTGCAGTGCAAGGTTCGGTCTGTAGATATATACTGTAGGTATAGAGAATGAATGAGGCAGTCATTTCATTACTATTGTTGAGTAAAGTATGTAGTTTAAAGCATTAGTTAGGCAATAACTTGTACCTTTTAAGATAATTTTTTGTGTGATATTTATGAATATTTGTGGCACAGTGGTGTAGTATTTGGCATTGTGGCCTCGCACTTCCAGGATCGAGTGTTCGATTCCTGTCTTGGGTCTGTGTGCTGAGAGTTTGCATGTTCTCCTTGTGCCTGGTGGGTTTCCTTCAGGTACTCAGTTTTGTCCCACAATCTAAAGATATACAGATTAGACTAACTGGCATTCCCAAATTGCTTCATTTATGGTCAGCAGGGTGGCTGCTTTACAGCTCCAGGCTATAAAGCTTTACACCCTAAGTCTACTCCCAAGAACATGCCAGCAGGTGGATTATCTCTCACTCATTCTCTATAATGCTTATCCTGTACAAGACCATGGAAAGCCTGGATCCTATCCCAGGGGACTCAGGGCACAAGGCGAGGTACACTCAAGCACACACACACACACAGTACGGAGAATGTGGAAAAGCCAATCAGGATACCTTACATGTCTTTGGGTTGTGGAAGAAAACAGAGTACCTCAAGGAAACCCACCAAGCTGGAGAGAAAATTTCTTGAACCCTTGACCACTGGTCCAGCGGGTAAGTAGGATACAGTATGTACTGTATGTGCCCCGGTGTCTGTGGAAAGAGCCTGAATGTGTATCCTTCAATGGAATGTCCAACCCAGGGTGCATTCCTGCTATAGATCCAGAGCAACCCTGATAAGAATAAAGCAGTTACAGAAAATGAATGAATGAAATGTGTTTTTCTTTGCCTGTGAAAAGTTTCAACATGTTTATGCAACAGGAACACATTGTGTAGGAATCTAAGCACTCTAATGCAGCTAACATTAACCATGTCCCTCAACTGGAAAGCCACAGTAAATATGGGTGTTCTAAACTTTTTGCTTTCTGTATAATGTTACATATCAAAATACACATTTAAACAATCTATTTACATTGTCTAATTTTTCCACAATGTAACTCAAACAGTTCTTTGAATGACTCATTATATTTCTAAAATTGAGGCCCATATTATTATAACCTAGATATATCTGCAGTACATCAGTCTCTATTCAGAATTTATTGTGCTTTAAACTGCAAAAAGACCGTAACCACAGAAAAACGCTTTCCTTCTTCAACTCAGTGGGTTCTGTTTATGGTTCTGGCTATAAACTAGCAGTTGATAACATTACACGGTTTGTTATTCTTTGCGAAACACACCCACACACAGCATTTCACCACCCAGTTTCGCTCTAGAGGTATTCAATATACAGTACAATCCCTGAAAGGAGATCTGTTTAATTCTATAGAAGCAACTATTTTGAAAATAAAGTATTTTGATTCCCATAGCTGAATAGAAAAGGGGGGAAAACAGAGTTAAAAAAAACTAAATCATTAGAACGTTATCACAGGTGTCACTAGTTGTTGAATAATGGATAAGAACTTTTTTTTTTCAGGTCAGACACTGAGCAACGACTTGTCCCTACAAGGGCAATCTCATCCATTACTGTTACTTTTGGGTTGGGGGTTGCAAATCAACCTGCATTTGACAGAACAGGGGAGACTGTGGTAAGATAAATTAAGTTTTCAGCAACTGCTTCCTTTTCCAATTATCCAAAGCACAAGTGTGTTGTACTTACTGCCCTCTGAAAAGACATACATTCATTATGTGACTGCAACATCACCATTATTCCTAGAGGCGGTACGTAACTGAGTACATGTACTTCATTACTGTACTTAAGGACATGTTTCATGTATCTATACTTGAGTAATTGTCTCAAAGGATACTTTTTATTAATAAAGCACCAGGTGTTTGAAGTCAGAAGCAGCAGCAGCTGGTTGCAGACATTGAAAACAACATTTTCACAATTGGGAAGGGGGGAGAAAGATGCGAGAGAGAGTTCTAGGCTTCTGCGAACTAATGCAAGACCTGTACTTTGGATACTTAAGGTCAGTACTTTCATTCAAGCATACAAATAAATGGAGGACTTCTATCTATATTTGAGTATTATTTACCCAAATGAATTTCAAATTTTTTTCTCAAGTACCAGATTTGTGCCATATTATTTTACTACACATGATGCTCCATCAACAAACTGTGCCTTAGTATTCTCTTCCACTTCAGAAATTAAATGGACCTAATCGGTTTTCTTTCTTCTAATTTTGCATTTGAAAGTAAAAACAAATAAATGCATTAGAATGGCACAAAGGTTAATAAATCTTTATTTTTTTTTTAAAGCAAGCACTCCTTGGTTTCAGAAGTATACACCCCCTCTAGAGCCACCTCTGGCTTTTATTACAGCTTCCGTCTTGTATGATGGGCCTTTTTCAGCACTGAACATTTGGATCCTAATTTTCCCCATTCTCAGAAAATTTGCTCACGTTTGGTCAAATTGTTTCTGAACAGCATATTTCGAATCTAGCCCCTAGATCTGAAATTGATATTTGCAACCTTTTTGAGGGCAGGGATTTGACTGGGCCATTCGGGTTTTTACATTAGAACTATTTCTACTACTTTGTTGCCAGTGTGCTTAGGATACTGCTTTTGTCCTGCTGAAAAGTAAAGCTCCACATGAGTCTCTGGGATTTTTCTTCCTCTAACCTGATAAAAACATGCAATATTTAAATTCTGATTTATACTTTTCCAGCTGTTTAGCTTTCTGATACTGTTGTAGTGTACGTACTAAAAAAACACTAGGGTCTTCCAGGAACAGGTGTATTTATAATGAGAACATGTGACACCAAGTGATTTCTGACAGTTAATGGTTGCACCAGAACTAGTTTGGGATAATCCTTAACAATAACTTACCTTGTCAATTTCAGCTCCAGGTTATAGCACTACAAAACATGGGAATGTTTAAAATGTACAAGCACTTCTGCAAGTACTGTACCAGCTTTATCTATCCCATCTCTCTCTTTCTTGCTTGTTCGCTCTCAAACACACACATACACACTGCTTCAATTATAACACTCCACCTCCATCTTCTCCCTTTGCTCTCTCAGCCCATCATTCCCCACCTCTCATTACCTGTGTTTATAAGTCATTACATTATTTCTCTCTCAGCACCTCTTTTGCGTCGTCCTTTGCCTCTCATTCTTGCAATTCATCAACATTGCATCCCATTACTCTTTCCATATACCCAGTGGAATTTTATGGGGAAGAAAGTGAGAATGTACTGGTGCTTAAAAGGTGATGACTCTGGACAAGTGTTAGGGTCAGATCTGAGGTTCTTCTACAGGTGAGGCAGATTTATGTGTTCCTGTGTACATCTGTTAAGATTAGCAATTGGATACTCTGGGTTGTTCCCTAGACATCTAAAGTGCATTCTGAAGAAATTTAGATGTATTTCCACTGTTTCACCAGAGGAAACACTGCTGAGGAATATTCTGGCTCGGAGATAAATAAACCGTTTTAGTTTCTGCTTTAAAAGAAACAACACTAAGGGTCAAGGAGAAGGAACTACTAGGTTGTAGCTCTGCTACCATGGAAACACAACTGCTACAGAGATGTTGAAATGGTCTGTTTACTTCAATGAACTGAAAGACAAAAATGTTATTTCCCATGACAATTAGTTAAGACATGCATGTTATAATGTTGTCTTTACACAAAACTCTTATCATGTTTAATGTTAGAATTGCCTTTATGTGGATGTGCATTGTCATAAAGATCACAATGCCCTGTATAGCAGTCTTATACGCTTAATCTGATGTTTAGGCTTCAGCTCTTGAATAAGCATCTCACTATAACAAGCACTGTTAACTGTTGAACCTTTTCCCTGATAATGCTCCAATACTGGGCGTTGAGAATCCAAGCAAAAATCAAAGCATCGATTTTTCCAACTGATGTTTGCCTTTTGAACTTTTTAATTGGTTGGCGATTGAGGATTTTTCCATTCCATACTATATCATTTACTTTCACCTTCCTTCCCAAAGTTTACATCACTCCTGTTAATGGTCAGATTTCCAGTAGTGTAGAAGAATTCCTTCAGTAACTTTCGATCAGGAGAGTTATTTAATTCTTTGGTTTCTTTAGAAATACTTAATGTGATGATTAGGGAGAGCAATATGAAATCATTTGTGTCATCTGAACCACCACTGAGATCTCCATACATTATACAGTAAACACTACGACAACATCACCAACTCTCTTACCCAATGATGATTTTGAAGCAAACACAAGTCTTGATTTCAAGACAAGAAGAAATAAACACTGTGAGACACATGAGTACACACAATCCATCCAGGCAAGCACTTGAGCTGTAGTGATCTTAGCCAAGAGCCTTACTGTAATCTGGTTTCTTTCCTACTCATATACTTTGAGATATTATTCATGCTCAGAATCTACTACTTCACTAATCCATGACTGTCTCATCTGACACAGGAAGTGAACAATACACTGGCAACTTTCAGAGTTAATGCAAATGAGCCAACTTTGTCGTATTTTTTTTTAACAATAGTTCTCCATGTGCTGACACCGTGCAGCTATTCATCCGTAACGTTGTGTTGAATAACCAGAAATCATGCCAGAAAACATCTGTTGACCAGAAACATCAGCGTCATGTTCTGTAATGAAACAAACCTACAGTACAAAGCCCAAAAGTACAGCACTAACTCAAACCACATGCCATTACCCCTCTCATAAATAACTCTCATCATAAAAAAACATTTTTACCATGCCATTACTGACAACTGACAGCTCTGATTAATGTTCTTCTATATAATTTTTCTTTTTCCTCCATAAATAACTATGGGCCTGATAAAACTGTGGTTATATTGTTTTGTATCTTAAGTATGCAAAACCTCAAAACAAAGCATCTTTATTGTCTTCATTTAAATGTCCACACAAGTTCAATAAGCTCTTTATCCAAAGCCTTTTCCCAAATGGACTGGTCAAGAGGAAGGAATTCACCACAATTGTGAGCTGAGGTACATTTCACACAAGTGGAAAAAAAATAATAATAATAATAAATTCTTGTCATTCTGTAGATAATTATTTATAAAATGAGAATGCTTTGCGTGTTTAAAATGTATGACAGGCAAGAATGTCATCATTTGATGCCCGTCATTCAGCACTAGAATAAAAATTAGCAACCTAGTTGACAGAAATTTTGCAGATATATATTTATTTAATATATTTAAATTATTTAAACAAGAAAATCAAATTTTAAATAGACTTTTTAAAAATGGTTTTAGTAATTTAAAACCCTCAAATGCCAAAAAAGAAAGGGAAAAAAGAATTTGGCAACATTATGACATTTCAAGCCAAGTGTTGAAGTACAGGGTGCATATAATATGACATACTTCCCTTAAGTAAAATATATATTTTTGAAGAAAATATTTTGATTATCATTGGACTTGGAATGTGCACCAAATGATTTAGCACATGCAACATGCCTCCCAGCATAATTTTCACAGTTGGGAGGAAACCAGAGTGCCCAGAAGAAACCCTTAGATACAAAGCAAGAATACGTATGTGCACAGATACTGTAGTAACCCAAAGCCTATAAGGTTGAACCCTGAACCCTGGAGAGATGAGGCAGTGATGTTACTTATTGCTCCACCCGATGTGACCAGATTTAAATATGTCTCTAATAAAAAGTAGAGATCATGAAAACGTCTATTGCTTCAAATGTAAAAGCAAGAATATATTTACTCCATTTCAGGTAGAAGGACAGAAAAGATTCTAAACATGAATAGAAAAACTACTGTATTGAAACACACAGAGAAGTTAGTTGGCAGCAGATACAAGAACAGTTATTTACAGTAAAATCACTTGCATGGCTGTGGCAGAGTCAGAACTATAGTATTATAATATTAAATTTCATCTTCAGAATGATGGCAGAGAAATTGAACACAGTAAAGTCAAACACATTAGCAAATATTTGGATTGCACAGGAGAAAAAAAGTACTCAGAAAATAAAACATGAGAATACTGTATATATACACTAAAATATGATTTCTTTTTTATTTTTATTTGTTTCTGTACTCAGAGTTGCTCAGTGCCAGTTGATCTTATTACAATCTTTTTTTTTTTTGCTTGTCCATCACTATAATGATATTATTTTAGCAGAATAGATGCAGAACATAAAACACAGACAATCTGCACAACTTACTGCAATACAATAAGGTGTCATTGACACCAGGGTTGCCAGGGTAGCAGGTTTTCAAAGAAGGCTGCGGCTTACATTGTCTCACACACTGTACAGCATGGTGTATTTTTTTTTCTCATTAAGAAGTTGGGATCAGAGCGCAGGGACAGCCATGATATAGCACCCTGTGAGCACAGGGCATTAGAACCTAAAAAGTTGGGGTTTGAACCTTTGACCTTCTGATTACTAACTCAGGGCCATGAACCACTGAACTACCACTGCTGACATAAAGAGAATAAGGTTGCAGGTGAAAGGAGGCATCTATTGGTAGCATTGTTTGGGCTAGTTTGAAAGTATTTCATAGCTGACAGTGCTTTGGAGGAAAGAAAAATAGCTGTACATTTAATTTGGGATGTCATAAAACATTGATATACTGTATATCGATTGTTGATCAGCATGGTAGTTTCTTGACACTTTCAGATTCTAATTATTTAAAATTACATTTAAAATGGGTGCATTTACTAGCCAATTCATATTGTAGCTTAATATACTAATATTAATAGCTTAATAATAGTTTAATACCTTTATGAGACCACAGTCGAGAGATACAATGGATCCTGTAGATACATTTGATCTCAATCACTGCTCAGAAAGACAATAAGGCCACATGTAATGAGTCTTCATGATACATCGAAATGTACAGTACTTTGCAAAAGTCTTGAGCCACACCTCATTTCTCTATATAAAATTAAATTATGTAGATGAAATTAAATAATGTTTAAAATGTTTTACTGTGACAGGCTGAAAAGTGGCTAAAGGTACTATTTAAAAATAGCTTGTTCGTGTAAGAACCACAACAGGGACCTAATTTCTTCTCTTATCTGTTTTAACCACTCAACATTTAGCATCAGCCGTAAACTAATCACCTTTAGTTTCAACGGTCATTATCATCTGCATCATCATGGTTCATGCCTTAAGTTGCTTTTTTATGATTGAATGATTCATAGGGCAACACAAAAAAAAAGACAATTCTGACTATTAAGTCTGACATATTTTGATTAAGTAAAATGTGAAGAAATGCGGGTGGCTCAGGACATTTGCACTGTATTGTATGCCTATAGATTTAAAGATAATGCAGAAGCCAAAGTTAATATTTGAAAAACACAGATTACAGAAAATTGTTTGTTGGATGCATCTGTATTCCGGGAAAATTTCAAAGTACAACGTACTTAAAACCATCTAAGTTTTATAGCGTGCAAGAAGAGTGAATAATGACCAGACGAGGTGGTGATAATAATAAAAGCTGTATTACAGATCAGACAGACTCATACCATGGTAAATTTCCTTTTCTGGCAAAGATTAGGGAAAAAAAACAATAATAATACTGTGTTTCACCTTAGATGCTAGATTGTATTTTTATTTTATTTTTTTTATAATTAGCAACCCTGGCCTGTATGGGATGTGATAAGACAACAAATAGTCTTAAAAAATATGAAGCTTAGATCTAAAGCTCAAGCATGTGGGAGCCTGTAAAACTCACCCACTCTTTTTTTATAATTGATGACTCCAACAGTCATAGCAAATGCAACTTTCTTGAGAGAAAAAGCTGATGTCTAGACTCAACACAGCATTTCTCATGACGTACCATTATGGCAACTGTGGTTAGCTAAAATTCCTTTAAATTTAATCAGGCACTTTGCTTGATGGGAAACAAGTTTGAAAACCTTTGCAATCAAGAAAGACCTGGTAAGAATTTAAAAAATATATATATATATAAAATCCTTATGGAAAAATAGCAATGCTCATACATTGTGCAATGGATAACCTGTCTCATTATGTTCACCCAAAAAGGAGAACGGGCAACTCATTAAAAGATGCTACAACACAGTGTTGATGTTGATTAACATCTCACTGCCTATCCTGGTGGTACTGAAGGGAGACGCATGTGATTTTTCAAATCAATCACATTCTCAGGCCTTGACTGATTGAGGGATTTTCAAGTTGGCTGCAAATTACCACAATCCTGATTGAGCCTATCTGGAGTTCATTAAACTAAATGTAATCTGTTTTCTGGGAAATGATAAATCAACAGGCAAAAGATTTTGCTGAAGAACCTCTGGATTAGAAATTATGGGGTTTTGTTTGCTTGTTTGTTTGTCTTTCTGAAACAGACCACTGGGGTGGTCCTTTTGAAATATAGTAAATGTCTTCATCCAGTTTCTCATGCGGTTTAAATGTGTTTAAAGCGCATTTGCCACTGAACGATTTTTTATTTACAGGGTTTTGCAGGATTCGTATCACCCACTGTACATTTCTGCACAATTTTTGTGATCTTTAAGGTTTTAGTAATTTGGCTATGCTGTAGTCTACATTATTTTTTAAAACTTTCACTGTTTCCATAATTGAAATACAATGATTTCCAAATATTTTATTTCTTCTAGAATGGAAATGAAACAGCAGCTCGCTGTATCCAAAAGATTTTTGTAAGAATGGAATTTGTGGATTAGCATTGTGATGTGCACTGGCGAAGATGACAGATCTGGTCTAGCTAGGTAGTATTATTAGTTTTACTATTGAATATGAGCCTACGGTACCAAGATAGACACTATTGAACTATTATACAATACTTATTTTTGTTATTATTTTAATCATAAGAAAAGTGCCTTCACAAACATTTCCCCATCTTTGTTATTAAGAACAAAATGAACATAGACACTATCATAAAGTTTTAAACCTATATACTGTACAACGTCCTATTCCACATTATGGATTTTACTGCAACAGGGAAGAAAAACATGCTAAAATATTTTTAAATACATTTAATATTTCATTGTAAAAGTTAACTTTCGAAAAAGAAGCTTAATACTAACCTTAAAGAGCAACCACAGTTTTTCTGGCATTTTTCTTTTGCAAAGTGATTATTGCAGTAAATCCTAAAAAATATAAGGTCTGCCACCTAGTGGTTAGCATCGGCAGTACCCGACCACCAAGGGAAGGGTTAGGACACAAGCTCGAATAATCAATTTAATAAGAATTAAGTAAGAATTTATGTATTTAATCAGAAGATAAAATATCTATATTCTTTTTCTAACCTTTTGCAAGTCACCCTGACATCTCATACAGTATAAGTAATTAATAGTCAGCGCTGTGCAAGTGGGGTGGGGCAATATTTGGCATGAAATTTGTTATAGTTCAGCTTGGATTTGGCAGACATGATCAAATCTTAACTTTAAGCACAAAAGGAGTCTGACTACACAAGGACAGATAAGGGCTGGCACCCAAGCTAGTGAAAGAGAGAGAGACAGAGAGAATCTAATACTACACTATAAAAGGAAAATGGATCCGAGAGTTAAACCTTATTTACTGCTCATCAGCTGAGGCATTTTTATTGACCGCAGATCTTAGGATGGCCAAATAGACGATCGAAAGGAATTAAAAAGTTCTGTGCATTTTTGCTGATTCAGTTTATACAATTTAAGTAAAACTTGGTGTGTGTAATTTTGCCAGTTTTTGCCTATTTATGAATCTGTTCTACAGGAGGTCAGTTTTGTAATCAAACTTTTTGTTGCTAATTCATTTATAGTGTGCAAGAGGTAATATAGGCTTTCGCACCCATTTAGTGTGTGCATTTTAGATATGTATTTTTATCTACCTGCTGTTTTAGATACAATGCCTGGCCAAAAAAAGAAAGAAAAAAGAACCTCCCCATTTTAGAAGAGTCAAAGTTTTTGCCTGTATCCAGCAAAGGAAACAAAAACTAAGGAAGAAATTGCTGTTTGGTTAAGAACCATCCAACACATTAAATCCTGAAAGAATAGCAGTACACAATCAACTTCAAGGAAGAAATATGGTCAGAAATCATGAATGACCGTGATCAGAGATGACAATCATTTGGTATAGTTGCATTTAAAAATATATAAATAAAAATCACAGCTATGTTTAATAGTGAACAAAAAAAATTTGGAACGGGAACTCAGGATTGGGACTAAATACCTGTATAGCCATGAGAAAAGCATTTGTCAATGACGCTAATCAGGAAAGAATGCTTCAATCTGCATAGGGATTGGACTTTGGAGGAATGGGAAAAGGGTCATGTGGTCTAATGAGTCCAGATTAACCCTATTTCACATTGAAGTGTGCATCAGGGTAACAAGAGTGCATGGGTCTAAGCTAATCACATCAGGTCTAGTCTATGTTATGTGGTTTAAAAAAAAAAAAAAAAAAAAAAAAAAAAAAAAAGTCTGCTGATGACCTGAATGTACTGAATGACCCGGTTATCACATAAATGCCTTTTTTTCCCCTCATTCTCTGATTGCCCAGGCATATTCGGCATATTCCATGACTCAAATGACTTCCATGACTTCTGGATGCATGAAGAATCAGTTTCACACATGAACTGGCCACCACATTGTGTGCTGTAATCAAAGCTCAGGTGGTTGAACAATGGTTTATGATATGCAACTTTTTAGTCATGTACACACATCGTTGTTGACACATCCCGTTTCACTGCACCTTCGTACCAGCTGCGAGTGATATCAAGCTTCAAGTCTTGACCCTTAAACATCAACGTCATCAGATTAATTTGCACAGTGTAGAAGGAACTTGTATCAAAACGTTATTATGCAATTATGTTATGCACACAACAGCATTTTGTTTTACCAGTTTTAACAGCTTCAACAATTGTTGATGTCTTAATAGAATCTGGATGAAGTTAGTTCAGGTTTAAATGCTGTTTAAACCACAGTGCAACATTGAGGAAACAGTCTGACTGAGTTTCCACTTTAGACAAGGAATGACCATCATCATCGTACCACAACAGTCTGAGAGACAGACAGAAAGAGACGGGGGCAGACAAATAGAGAGCGAGTTAATGAAAGCAGACATATTATATGAGAGTGTTTCGATAGTGTAACTGTTCTGTGCATCTGGTTTTGTGTTCGTATACCTGACAGACGAGTTCCTGCTTTTGAGGGCTTTATAAAGCTCCAGACCTTGATATGGCGACACTCTTTTATCCTTGCCACCTAACATAAGCAACACTGGCGTGCGAATCTACTTCAGACAAACACACCCACAGAGATAAGTTAAGGAACATGTAGTGTCCAACAATTACCTTCAGTAATGTAGCAGTAATAACATCTAGCAACCATGTTTGTGTACCTGTGCTGCATGCATTATAGGTGATTTCTCCAGCATGGTGGTCAGGTCTTGTGGAGAGGGCAGCTGGTCAAAATTGTATTCCAGGCCAACAGAGAAGTATCTCCTGTAGGGGGGCAGCAGAACACACATCAGTATATTTAATACAACTGCAGTACAGGTTGTCCCCTACTTACGAACATGTTGCGTTCCCGGAGCACATTCATTAAAAAAATAATAATAATAATAATAAAATTGTTTATAAGTCGGGAACAAAGTGACTTTTATACACTGTTGACACAAATATACAATATAAAGCATACTACGTCACTTGATTAAATCTGTCCCCTTTTAAAACAGTGCCATCATGTGGCCAAAAAACATAACTGCGCCTAAGGAAATGAAACTTGTAGTGAAATGTCATCTCTGGCCCTTCAAATTACGGGTGGAAGAAATAATGGAAAGTCCAATGATTTGTCTCACAACCCAAAAATATTCATATGAAAATTTTTTGTAACTAGGGCGAGAGAAACGTAATTTCGATTCTCTATATGTATGCACTGTACATGTAGCAGAATTGACAATAAAGTTGACTTTGACTTTGATTACTAATAATTTTACAAAAATGCTGACTGATTTATACAGTATCTGTAGTTGCCATTATGTCTTTTCTGCAATATTGTTTCACAGGATACGAAGTCTCCTGGGATAGGCTCCAGGTCCCCCGCGACCCTGAACACAGGATTAAGCGGTATAGAAAATGAATGAATGAATGAATGAAAGGATACAAATCAACTCTTAACACTTAACTAGAATTCCTATACTCTTTAAACTTTTACCAGTCAGTGATGTCACTGGTCCCGAGCAGTGTGGCTGCGTTGATGACAGGGTTCCGTGCTGCACATGCTCTGTAGAAATCTGGATACTGACCAATAAGATGGCAGGCCAAGAATCCACCATGAGACCCGCCCATTACAGCCACTCTATTAGGGTCAAGGGACTTGTTACTCTGCAGAACGTGCAGCACAGCCATCTGGGTAAGGACGGGAAAAGTGAGGAGATAAACATCATGGTGACTTTAATTTCAGCTTTAACAAGTTTTCATGTGTTAAAATATACTACCCATGTCATTAAATTTAAAAAAAAATTAGCGCAATTTAATATTAAATAGTATATCAATTATTGTTATTAATGCTATGAGAAAAACAGATTTCCTCACTAGTGGCTTATGATTCTATTAAAAGCTTATTTACTATAAGATACTTCTACTGAACATTTTAGCTAAAAACAACTGTATTTAGCATATAAAGTATTTTAATAATGAGAACATGAATCTGAACAAACCTGCACATCTTTGACGTCCTGACTGCCAATATTTCCAAGGAGAGAATCGATACTGTCTTGACCAAAACCAGTGGAACCTCGATAGTTTACTATTTACACATGCAATTATCCAGTCACACATTTAAGGATTTATCCAAGCCAGCTTCATTACATTTATATTTAAGCACAAGGACACACACACTCATAGAAATACAACACTGACCCATTAGTATAGCAAAACCCAGTTTAGTCAAAGCTGCAGCAGTGACGTTCCATTCAGCAGGAAACTGAGAATGAGGTCCTCCTGCGTGCGCACACACACACACACACACACACACACACACACAAAGACCTAGCACTGAAACAATTCACAAAGCATTATTTAATAGTAATGGATCATAGTAACAGGGAAATAAATATTTGATATATGAAAAACTTTAGAAAATATATTTGCATGCACCATGTATGAAAATGACCAGAGGAAATTTCAAAGCCTTGAAAGAGCTTGCTGGTTTCAACAGTATGGCACCAAAACTCAGGCCAGCTAATGAAAAAGAAAGAAAGAAAGAGAGAGAGAGAAAAAACAGAGGTCAGTACATGTTTTAATTCAGCAGGTTTATTAAGTCATTTTCAGACATGCACCCCTTCATACAAGTTTTACTGAAGTTTAAGAGTTTCCACCCATAAAATCAACCTGGAAATCATATTAGATCAGTCCCATTAACTTTTACAGATCACTGTCACCCAGGGAACAATGCTGAAATGCATGGGACATTTACGGTTTGGCACACATGACTGTGCTGTACCGACTATGTGGAATGTAAACAAAAAAGTGAGCCAACCAATCACAGCAGTCTAGAGAATGATGATGTAAAGCTATGCTGCCAGATTGGGCAGGTGTAACTGTTGGGCAACCTTTTTAATTTATTTACTAAATCATCTTGTGGTTGAAAATGGATCTGGCGCAGGTAATGGAAAAAAAGAAAAAAGATAGACTTTTTAAAATGTTGAAAGTAGTAAGACAGCTCTGATCCATTGGCCACTGATCAGAAAAAAATAAGTGATTATCAGCCAATTCCGATCAGTTGTTTTTAAAATGGCGATCATTTAAACCAATATTGTTGTAATGAAGCAAAAATACGCAGCCCACATCAACATGCTGTCGCCGGTCAGGGAATATTATCAAGTCTCCTTAAAACACATCCAATTTGCAATATACAAAGATTTCTTTCCTAAAGCAAAACCACACAGGGAAACGTCTGTCAAAAGCTTTAACACAACAAACCTTATTCACCACTTAAGAGCATCACAGCGTGAATAATTGGAGTATGAAAAGTTATCGGCAAAGTTTACTACATGCAGCTAAATCTTGCTAAACCCTCACTAAAAAGTCTGTGTGCTCATATGGTACACAGATTAATTTAATAAAGTGCTCAGAACAACAACTCGTTATGTATATAAAAGCCACCTGTTTACAGAATCTCAATCTTCTATTCAAACCTCACCACCATGGGCAAGACCAAAGAGCCGTCAGGGACAAGACTGTAGACCTGCACAAGGCTGAAATGGGCTACAAGACCATCAGCAAGAATGCGGATAGGAAAGAAACAACTGTTGGAGCGATTATTTCAGCGATCAGGATCGGCCCCCTAAAACCCTGATTGGAGCACCCCTAGAAAGCGGTTCTCACTTAAATGGTCTTAAAGAGCATTCCTTGATAATGCACAGAGCTCATTGTGTAACTGACCCAGTGCTAGAGGCTTAACCACTACTGTATATGCAAATATGAGAAAATAAAAAATAAAAATAAATTTAAAAAAACTCCATCCATGGCAACTAAAAACAATGCGAAATAAGGACAGCTGCTTATGCAACATGTCACACACAAACGCTGTCAACAACTTGTCAGAAATTTTACAAGAGGAGTGCATTTAAAATCCACAGAACATGTCTGTGTGTTTAGTGAGTGCTACCGTGTAATTATGGCTCTGAGGGCAGACAGAGATTCAGCTGAGCTCCAGGCTCGCGGTTATTTACTTGGTACTTTTCAGTGCAACCAAACCAAAGTGAGGTATGTATGAGCAAAAGATAATTGATTGATTGATAAAGCCGAAAAATGTTACACATCTCATGTCTGAAAAAGGCTTCATACATACTGACATGTCACTCACAGAACTGATGGTTTTCCTCTTCTGGTGTAGGAGTGATCATCAGCGACTCCCAGTCAAAGCTTTCGTATGCGTTAGCTCCGCCCAGATGGGACCACTGTATACTCTCCGGATGCTTCCCATCGGGTACAAACCCTACTTTCTATCCACACACACAGAGACAGAGTGAAAAATGACATCTAGATCAACAAAAGCATTGTGTAACCCTCTTTTTTTTTTAAACTATTTACTAATATCTCAATTATAATAAACGTCTAAGTGCAGTTGGTGAGAGTCAATATAGATAGAAAATTCATTATCAGCTAAACATTGCTCACTTTAAATATTTGCAATAGAATTTGCAACATTTTAATCTTCAACGATTGTCTTTTATGTAGGTCTTGCATGCCTCTGCAGTACAGTAAAGGAAATAATGTTAACACCTACTGTAATTTAGGCTATAGTTGTATGCAATTATGTGCAATCACACCCACTCCACTAAACTTTTAACACATAATGCATCTCTAGCATCATAAATGGACTATTTAATTTCTATGAGATTATTTTTCATGTATAGTTCAAAAACTATCATTTTCATTTGTTCCATGTGTTTAAACATGGCATATACTATGATGTGACCCACTTCAATACTGGAACTATAACACATTCACCTGATGCACTACATGTACAGTATGTGGTGATCAAAATAATAGCAGTGTGTTGAAAAAAAGTGAGTAAAGCTCCATATACATATAATAACTTTTAATTTAAATCACAAATGTATTGGACCCCCTGCACATTCTATTCTGAATCACAACATGAAGAAAAATTAAGTGCTAAATGTATTATTAGTTTAATGTAAGTAAAGAAAAACAAATATTAGCCTGTTTAAAAAAATAGCAGTGTGGAGTACAAATTATTCTGTGAAAAAAAGGTGTCAAACAAGTTTCCCATATTTAAGGATAAATGCAGAAAACATTGTCCTGTGCATTTCTCCCTGAAAATCAGAGTAAAATGCGTTGTCCAGACATTGTTCAGAAGGACAGCGTACTTCAAAAGAATCAAAAGTTGATTAGAGATGGGAAAACATATAAAGAAGTGCAGATAATGATGGGCTGCTCTGCTACAATGATACCAAATAATTTCTACGCTTTTAAATGGAGACCAAAACCAGAAATGCGTGGAAGAAAACGGAAAACTACCATTCGAATGGATTGAAGAATAACAAAATTGACTCAAAGAACATCTAAAATTACCTGTTCGTACTGTTACTATTAGAAGATGGCTATGTGAAGTCAAGCTATCAGGAAGAAACCCTCGCAAAGTCCCATTGTTGAAAAAAAGACATGTGCTGAAGAGGTTACAGTTCGCCAAAGAACACATTGACTGGCCTAAAGAGAAATGGTGCAATATTTTGTGGACTGATGAAAGCAAGATTGTTCTTTTTGGGTCTAGAGGCCACAGACAGTTTGTCAGGCGACACCCAAACATTGAATTCAAGCCACAGTACACTGTGAAGCATGGAGGCACAAGCATCATGATATGGGGAAGCTTCTCGTACTATGGTGTTGGGCATCTTGGTTCCAGACCAACAAGATTAACGTTATGGAGTGGCCAGCCCAATCCCCAGACCTTAATCCAATAGAAAACTTGTGGCCTGACAATAAAAGTGCTGTTTCTGTGGCAAAACCAAGAAATGCAAAGGAACTGTGGCATGTAGTACAATTGTCACAGATGTGAAGCAGTTCTCAGAAACCATGGTTATACAACTAAATATTAGTTCAGAGATGCACAAGAAAGATTAAACTTCAAGCATTTTTGTTTAAACTGTAAATTCATCACTTTGTAAAGATGAGTGATGACACTTTTTTTTTTCTTCACTTACGTTAAACTAATAATACATTTAGCACATTTTTCTTCATGTTGTGATTCAGAATAGAATGTATGATAGAATGATTTAAATTAAAAGTTATTATATGGATATGGAGCTTTACTCACTTTTTTTCAACACACTGCTATTATTTTGAACACCACTGTATGTACAACCTTTTCAATATAAGGAACCGACCCACTAGCAAAGGATTCAAGTCAAACAGGAATTTTTGATTGTGCAGAATAACAGAAGACAGTTATAAAAGTATTAACTAACTTAATTTCTCTATACAGTGGTTACTCAAGGGAAATGTCTATGACTGCCGCGCACTCTGTCGCGGCCAAACAGCAACAGCCAAAATAAATCTGTCGCAATTCAAAGTAATTTGTGAAATGGCCACCAGGTGGCGCAAAGGGACATTTTGCAAAACGGCTGCAATTAATTTTGTTTAGACAGACACTCTGTTTCTGTCAGTGGTCCGAACACAATGTTAATAATCTTTGTATGATAAAGATAAAATGACTTGTGGCATGAATCTACACAAAGCGCTTCAGTTTCAAATAATCATTTAACGCTGAACCCAAACAGCAAAAGAATATGATAATAATAAATCATATATATGATACAATAAAAATCAATAATAATCTTGATTTTAGCTGTTTATGTCCAGCATTGAATAATTATTTAATTATTAATAATTAAAGCTGCTCACATCATGAGTGCATTAACTTAAAAAAAATGCAGTCTTTGATCAGCAAGTATATGTCGCCTCTCTTTATGATAGAGGAATATTCTGACTGAAACAAAGCTGCTCATGTCGGGAGCATTTTGATCAAAGGGGAGATGAAAAGTGAAAGTGTGTACCAACAACATAGGACAATGCATGTGTGTATGGCTGAAATGTGGTTGTGAATAAGGCTTTTATGTAATGGAAAATGTTCGCGTGAACCCGCGGCGCGCGTATGCACTCTTTCACTTTGCCGAGTTTTGATCTAAAGTCAGATGAACGCGCGTGTCGATATGAGTGATTTATAAGAGATTTCTCTTTCCCAGAAATACAACAAACACAAATTTATGCATGTTAAATAAGCGCTGTCTTTGCGGCGCTGGCGAAACGCACGCTGATGTGAGCCGCTTTATTTTTCAGTCATAATATACTAATGTGTTTTTGCTGTGTAGTGGACCGCGCGAACAACCTCTCGCGAGCCTCTGAATACGCCGTTTTATCCGTTATCTGACTGTCTGCTTCATGTCCAAAATTCTGGCCTCCCAGGAACTTCCCAAACATGTGGAAATTGCTTATAGTCAAGGTAAGGACTGTACAGGGGATGTGGTAATAACTCTCAGGCATTTTCCTGTAATGTTATAAGGAAAACTGAAGTGGGCTCCGAGTGACTTCATCCAGGATCACCGTTCAAGGACGTACGGCCTTCTTTAAAACGTTTGCACTATTCAAATGCGGCTAAGAGTCTCATCACTGTACCGTGCTTGAATTCTTCTGTACATGTCAATCGGTTTCATGAGAAATGTCATCACGAGTCCCGGTTTGACTTGAACGACCTTGATACAACTGCCATAGAAAAATGTATATTGTACACAAGAATTTCTAAAAAGAGGCAGGTGTGTGTTTTTGTGTTTACCAAACTAGGGGGGTGATTAGGAGAAGAGCAGGACAGCACCATTAAGTCGTTCATTACCGCTAAAAGCTTGATACTCCCAACCTCTTTCCCTAAAGAGAAAACATAAAATAAAATGAATACTCACCATCAGTAACTCGAGTGCACACAGCATAAAAAATACCCACACACACATACATACATACAGGCAGTGTCCTGCACAGGTGTTACCCTTCCAGTTCGTCTCTCCACAGAAAACAGCAACTAGCAGAGGACAAAGCATGGGTTGATTTTACAACAATAATGCTGAGATAATGTGTGTATCCTGTACATTTCTGTGCTCCTGTCTTTACCTTGCTGTTTTCACAGCTACTGCTCAAGAAGATTCTGTCACTGTCTGAAGACCAGCAATGGTGGGGAAGTGGGTCATACATACCCATAAACTGACCTGCACATGTACACGTATACACTTTGATGTCATATTTTACACTCCCAGTATAAAAAAAAATTCATTTAATGAATAAAGTGAAAGCTAGAGAAGAGAGAGAGAGAGGAAAAAAATAAAAGATCAGCCTCTGTGTAGATACTGTACCGTTCTCTGCTCTCCTCACTACATCCACCAACACGGAGGTAGTTCTGTTCTTCATGTCATACTAAAAGAGAGAGGGACAGAACTGCACTTGTCTGCATTTTACATACCCCGTGTATCCCGCTCATCTGTCATCATCCAGTTACGAGAAAGTCCACTTAAGACGTTTTCAGAGAAATGAGAAATCACGTCTGAGATATGTTTAATTAAATTTTCTTTAATCTTATAAAAATAAAACCTGAAAAGATGCCTGGGACCACAACAGAAGAGAATATTTAATCCTCTTCTAATTATAATTTCCATTAGAAGTATTTGCAAACTGTTAGATTTTACACTTAACTGCATTTCTTTTTTTCTCAAAAACAATTTTTTAGAAGCACCCCTAATAATTGTAGCTAACTGATGTTCATTCCATATCTCTAACAATATTCAAGTAAAATACAAGTAGAGTTTGAATTTATTTTCTACATTCTAGAACAATACTGGATTTCTTTCGAAACTATGAAATAACACACGTGACATTAGCTAAATAAGAAACAACAACAAGTAGTTATTTTCTTATTTTAAGTCATGAAGGTCAGCTGTTCTGGAATAGGTTTTGAACAAGAAGTGCATTTGCAAAACCCTGTGCTGCAGAGGAGAAGTTCTGTTAGGAGTTTGTTATTCTGCCCTCTGCTGTTCTTTCTGGGTACTTGCTTGCCTTTCAGGTGGGTGTTCCTCCAGGTAATTCACCGGATGCTGCGGTTGGCTCATCTCCTCAACCAACCAGAATAAAAGGACCACCCCAAACTCCTTTCAGATGCCTTTGGTGCCACTGTGTGTGTCTCTTTGTTAAATTTGATCTTTGTATATTCGAGTTTCTTACTAAAGAGAATTGTTAGTCTGACTGTTGATGTGACCTTAAGCCTGTTTTTTGAATACGAGTTTGGATTCTGTTTTGGATTTGTTAGCCATCGGTTTATATTGTAAATATTGTTGTAAATACTGTAAATACTTTCATCATATTAAGGGCAGTAGGAGGTTGATGCCATTTCTTTTGTTGGAGATATTTTGTACTCTGTTTTTGGTTAGGGAGTTAGGGAAGCCTTATGTATCTTGTTTTATTTTCTTTTGACTTAGGAATTTAGTTCTTTTTAAAAGAAGACCATTTTGTTTATTATTTTGGCCTTGTCAACCTCTGAAGTTCGTAACCCTTATCTTTTTGCCTAGAAATAAAAAGAAACACAATTTCATTTCATTTCATTTAGGCATTTGGCAGACGCTCTTATCCAGAGCGACTTACATTTTTATCTCATTATACATCTGAGCAGTTGAGGGTTAAGGGCCTTGCTCAAGGGCCCAACAGTGGCAACTTGGTGGTTGTGGGGTTTGAACCTGGGATCTTCCGAACCGTAGTCCAATGCCTTAACCTATTTCCTAATCAATTTCCTAATCTCTTTGGTAGTGAGACTCCTTCACTCACCTTTTTGCTACGACACAGACCCCTAGACAGTCGTAACAAAATTGGGGGCTCGTCCTACTTCTTTTTCTCTAAATGAAAACAAAACTCATAAAATTCGGTTTATATCTTTCTATGTTTGCATTTGCCTAGTGGTTTTGCCTAGTGGTTTTCATTTTAAGGAGGAGGGAATCGGAAATGACTTCGAAATTTGAATTAGATCAATTTGCGATCCAGCCATCAGCACAGCAATTGGATATCTGCCGCAAAGATGATTTGCTCGCTATTGCAGATTTGTATCGGATTCAGGTTGCTCGTGGTGCAAGGAAAGCAGAAATAAAAGGAGTGATCCATGAGCATTTGATTGAGCAGGGGGTTTTACCTCAGGAACGCGAAGAAGCAGGTGTTGCATCTGAAATGTCAGCTTCCGCAGGTGAGGGGGAGGAGGAACCCAAACCCACGGAGCTGGCTAGCATAGATCCTGCTAATCTTCCATCTCCTAGTAACCCTTTGCTGGCAATCCGATTGAAAGAGCTGGAGTTATAGCTGAGCAGACAGCAGTACCAGAGTCAACTGTTGCAGGTGCAGGTGGTTGAACTGGAAACTCAGCGAGCAATCAGGCTCAAGGAGCTGGATCTGGAGCTAAAAGCTCAACAACCAACTCACTTCCCCAACTGCGGAGGCGCCCAGGGTGAATGTGCCAGTCTCAGCTCCCGTCAATGCTTCCACTCCGAGTCCTGTTCCTGCACCACGATCGCCTTTCCAAGTAAGTAACTCAGAATTTGATATCAGTAGACAAATTGCTTTAGTTCCATTGTTCCGTGAGAGCGAGGTTGACACTTATTTTAATGTATTTGAGCGTATAGCAGCTACTTTGAAATGGCCACGGACTGTTTGGCCACTCTTGTTACAATGTAAACTCGTCGGAAAAGCGCAAGAAGTCTGTTCTGCTTTAACGCTCGAACAAAGTTTGAATTATGATGAAATGAAGAATGCTGTGTTGCGCGCTTATGAGTTGGTGCCTGAAGCCTACCGGCAGAAATTTCGCAATCATGTGAAAACCACTAGACAAACGTTTGTAGAATTCGCACGTGATAAAGCCAATTTGTTTGAGAAGTGGTGCGCGGCGAGCAAAGTTATTACGTTTGAACAGTTAAAGGAGTTAATGCTGGTGGAGGAATTTAAAAATTGTCTTCCTGAAAAAATTGTCATTTACTTAAATGAGCAGAAAGTGTCTTCTCTGTCTGAAGCGGCGGTATTTGCAGATGAGTTTGTACTGACTCATAGAGTCATGTATTCGTCACCCACGAAACGAAATGTTTCCGATCGTGTTCGTAACATTAGTCCTAATGATGCCACAACATGATCAAAGAAGGCGCAAGGGGCTGTTAATGATGAAACTCGTGAGTGTTTTTACTGCCATGAAGTGGGACACCTCATCGCTGTCTGTCCCTCTCTCAAGCGTAAAACTATCAGGAAAACAAACGCGCCGAAAGGCGTTGCTTTGGTTGAACGTTCCCTGGTTACTGATGATGCGTTTGAGCCATTTATTGTGGACGGTGTTGCATCACTTAGTGAAGACTCTAAAATGAAAAATGTTCGAATCCTTCGTGATACTGGTGCGAGCCAGTCTTTAATTTTAGAACGTGTGTTACCATTTTCAGAGCAGTCAAGCTGTGGTTCGAGTGTATTGTTGCAAGGTCTTGGTTTGACAGTTGTTAAAGTTCCTCTGCACAATGTACATTTGCGCTCTGGTATTGTGTCGGGGAGAGTTAAACTGGCTGTTTGTGTAGAGTTACCAGTTAAAGGTGTAACACTCATATTGGGAAATGACTTGGCTGGTGACAAAGTTTTTTATTTACCAGAAGTGGTAGATGTTCCGGTTGCATACGATGGTCATGATGATTTGCAGGAAGAATTTCCAAACGTGTTTAGCACGTGTGTAGTAACTCGAGCACAGGCTCAAAAGTTTAAAGACACTGTTGACCTGTCACAAACCTTTTTAAATGAAGACAATTCAGAGAAATCTGATATAGTAGAGCTAAAAATGTATGCACTACCTAATGTTGATTTACCGTGTGAGCGAGCTACGTTAATGGAGGCACAACATACCGATCAAACTCTCTCTCATTGTTTTGCAGCAGCTGTCGAGCAGACCGTTTTGCCAGAACACCCCGTTGCCTATTTTGTTGAAGAGGGCGTGCTGATGCGTAAGTGGTCGCCAAATCGTGTCAAAGATGACTGGGGCACTGTTTTTCAGGTAGTGGTTCCAAAACCTTTTAGAGAACAGGTGTTGAGTGTAGCGCATGACCATGAACTTTCTGGACATGTAGGTATTCGAAAGACATACGATTATTTATTGAAGTATTTCTTTTGGCCATCAATGAAATCTGACGTAGTAAAATTCTGTAAATCGTGCCATGCTTGTCAAATGGCAGGCAAACCCAATCAGGTGATTCCCCCAGCCCCACTGAAGCCAATACCAGTGATTGGTGAACCTTTCGAGCGGATTATAATTGACTGTGTTGGGCCATTGCCTAAAACAAAATCTGGAAATTTGTATCTGTTAACTTTAATGTGTGCATCAACTAGATATCCTGAAGCGATTCCTCTCCGTTCACTTAAAGCTCATGCGGTTGTGAAAGCGATCATTAAATTTTTTACGACTTTTGGAGTACCTAAATGCATTCAGTCGGATCAAGGAACCAACTTCATGTCTAAAGTGTTCGCTAAGGAAATAAAAAAAGTTAAACATCAGGCATCAAGTATCAACTGCGTTTCATCCTCAGTCACAAGGTGCACTCGAACGGTTCCACCAAACACTCAAGTCTATGCTCCGAACTTTTTGCGTTGAACAACCGAAGGAATGGGATGAGGAAATTCTGTTTGCCATTTGAACCACAACTCAAGCGTCGCTCGGATTCAGTCCGTCAGAGCTGATCTTCGGACACACAGTGCGCGGTCCTTTGAAAATTTTGCAGGAGCAAATGTTGTCCCTTACTCACCAAGCCCCCATGAAAAACGTCCCAGAATATGTTAGTTCTTTCCGCGAAAAGCTACACGAAATGTGGAAACTGGCAAAACGATCGTTTGACTCGGCACAAGAACAAATGAAATGTCGTTATGATCAAAAAGCTGTCCAACGTTCATTTTGTGTCGGAGATAAAGTTTTAATCTTACTACCTGTGCCTGGTGCAGTACTGAAAGCTAAATTCACTGGTCCCTATGAAATTAGCAAAAAATTGAGTGATATTAATTATGTTTCCACTCCTGAACGTAGGAAGAAGTCGCGTGTCTGTCATGTCAATATGCTCAAAGCATATGTGACCCGTCACGATTCGGTGGAGAAGCGTCCTGTTGTCACTGTTGCAGCAGCGGTGGCGTCCCTTGCCGAATACTCGCCAGAAAATGATGATTTGATGATGAATAGCGCCATGTTCACTACTGCCCGTTTATCTAACTCAGAAACTTTGTTGAATCTTTCTTCCAAGTTATCTCACTTATCAATTTCCAACCAAGCTGATATTAGAAACTTGATTCAGAGTTATCCAACCTTGTTTGGTGATTTTCCTTCAATGACACAAGTGTTAATGCACGACATTGATGTCAGTTCACATGCGCCTATTAAGTAAAATGCTTATTGGGTAAATCCAGTTAAGAGAGAACTTATGAAACAAGAAACACAGTATTTGCTTGAACATGAGTTGGCTATCCCGAGTTCTAGTCCCTGGTGTTCTCCATGTCTTATCGTGCCCAAATCCGATGGGTCGTCACGATTTTGTACAGACTACAGGAAAGTAAATTCGGTTACAAAAGCTGATTCTTTTCCCATGCCACGCATGGAAGATTGTGTCGACCGGGTCGGGAACGCAAAATTTGTAACGAAACTCGACTTGCTAAAAGGATATTGGCAGGTGCCCCTTTCGGCGCGCGCATCTGAGATTTCTGCGTTTGCCACCCCTGATGTGTTCCTACAATATCGGGTTATGCCTTTCGGACTTCGAAATTCGGGTGCCACTTTTCAACGACTTATGTCTATCGTGTTGTCTAACATGTCTAATTGTGAGGCTTACTTAGACGATGTTGTGTGTTATGATAATACATGGAAAGATCATCTTGAAACCTTGCGTGGAGTCTTTGAGCGACTTAAAGCTGCTAACCTTACTCTGAACTTGGCTAAGTGTGAATTTGGATGTGCTACTGTCACATATTTGGGTAAACAGGTCGGAAGTGGTAAAGTTCGTCCTTTGAATTCGAAGGTTGACGCAATCCTTCATTTTCCAGTTCCACAGAACAAAAGAGAGCTGCGACGATTTCTTGGAATGATCGGGTATTATCGCTGTTTCTGTAGGAATTTCTCTGTAGTTGCCGGTCCTCTAACAGGACTGCTCCGAAAAGCAGTCACATTTAAATGGTCTACTGAATGTGAATCTGCATTTAATGCTCTAAAGTTGTTGCTGTGTACAAACCCTGTGCTTGTTGCCCCTGATTTTGAAAAGCCATTTTTATTGGAAGTTGATGCTAGTGGTAGCGGTGCTGGTGCTGTACTATTACAGGTCGGGAATGATGGTTTAAATCATCCTATCAGTATTTTTTCAAAAAAGTTCCTGAAACATCAATTAAACTATAGTACCATCAAAAAGGAAACCCTTGCATTAATTTTTGCTTTGCAACATTTTGAAGTGTACATTGGTTCCACTGTACAACCTGTCAATGTTTACACCGACCATAATCCATTGATATTTCTCCAACGCATGTCCAATGCCAACCATCGTCTCATGCGCTGGTCATTAATTTGTCAAGGTTACAATTTGAACATTTGTCATAAAAAGGGTACAGACAATGTGATTGCTGATTCTCTGTCCCGTGTTAATTAGCATTTAAAACATATGTTTTATTTTATGGATGGGGGTGTTAGGGGTTTGTTATTCTGCCCTCTGCTGTTCTTTCTGGGTACTTGCTTGCCTTTCAGGTGGGTGTTCCTCCAGGTAATTCACCGGATGCTGCGGTTGGCTCATGTCCTCAACCAACCAGAATAAAAGGACCACCCCAAACTCCTTTCAGATGCCTTTTGTGCCACTGTGTGTGTCTTTTTGTTAAATTTGATCTTTGTATATTCGAGTTTCTTACTAAAGAGAATTGTTAGTCTGACTGTTGATGTGACCTTAAGCCTGTTTTCGAATACGAGTTTGGATTCTGTTTTGGATTTGTTAGCCATCGGTTTATATTGTAAATATTGTTGTAAATACTGTAAATACTTTCATCATATTAAGGGCAGTAGGAGGTTGATGCCATTTCTTTTGTTGTAGATATTTTGTACTCTGTTTTTGGTTAGGGAGTTAAGGAAGCCTTATGTATCTTGTTTTATTTTCTTTTGACTTAGGAATTTAGTTCTTTTTAAAAGAAGACCATTTTGTTTATTATTTTGGCCTTGTCAACCTCTGAAGTTCGTAACCCTTATCTTTTTGCCTAGAAATAAAAAGAAACACAATTTCCTAATCTCTTTGGTAGTGAGACTCCTTCACTCACCTTTTTGCTACGACACAGACCCCTAGACAGTCGTAACAAGTTCGTTTAGAGTTACCAGCATATCGATATCAACTGTTCAAAGAAAATTACTGCATATTTTGGTTGCCTTTAGCATTGGTTTACACTGTAGAAAGATTTTTTTTTTTTTTTAATCAAGAAATGACATAGAATTTGAAAATGGGTCCAAACCTTTGACTAGTAGTATACATTAATAGCTAAGTGAAAATACAAGACAAGTGTTTACTGTAAGGTGGGAAGTTAATACTGGACTGTTTAAAACCTTCTGTTATTAAAGACGTACTGTATGTCGAATGGCTTACCTGGTTGTCAAATGTACTTTCTTTTCCCATGACAACAGCAATCTATTTTTCTGATGATATTTTTCCTATAAGTGTGTATCCTGGAAATATGTTATTAGAATACAGAACAGACAAGGCATACAAAAGGAAGATTCTGTTTGTTTACCAGCATCATGCGGAGACACTGTTGATGTGGGCCGAACGCTTTTCCCTGCAGATAGACCAGCCACTGAGAGTCTGGACTCAGTCGAGGACTCATCACCGAGCCGGAATCACTTGACAGGAGCTCTATTGGTTGTCAGGGGTAACCCAGAGAGACCAAATCTCGAATGTGTATGGTCAAATATGAATGTCTAACATATACAGTATGGTCCATGCAGTAGTCAACCACATATAGCAAAACCTTACCACAATTTCCTTTCAAGTCAATGGAGAAGACAGCTGATCTGAAACAAGATAAAACGTATTAATAGTTAGCATTTATGGAAATTATGTAGCTTGCTAACATTGTCCCCTCACCTCCGATTGGAACAGAACTTCAGGCCCAGTCGGAAGGGTTCGTGCCACCAGCCTACAAAGATCACGGACTTCCCGTCTCCTGACCACAAGGCCTGAGTGACAGCAATTACAATTAAGCGATGTCACATAATCAAATTATCTATATTCTCAGTGCCAGTTCTGCACACACAAAAATTATAAGTGAGTGAGTGTGTTGGGAGTTGTGGTGCTGATTTTGGTCAAAACAAGCAAGGACTGGATTTTTTTTTTGTAGGGTTGGGTACGGACATGCAAGGGTTTATCTTGCAGTGACTTAGTTTCGTCCCACTTCCATCAACAGAACATAATGACAATGTCATGATTTTTGGATATATAAAATATTAAAAGATGACAACTATGACTTATTGGATTTATTTAAAGGCTGCTTTCTTACTACTCATGAATGAAACCTCCCAAAGCACTCCGTAGACTTTCACTCATTGCTTATGCATGTTTACTGTGTCATATAATTGTCATTACTGACATATGTGCAAGATAGCAAGCTTGTTATTAATAATTTAAACAATCGTAATATTAATATAAGCATGAATAAATTAGCTACCTGTCCAGATGACACATGAGAGGGAACTCCAGAGCACACGGTCACTTCTCCTTTAGTTAGATTTGCTACACATAGCACAGGGACACTTTTCCCAACCAGACCCTCACCCCAGTCCTCCACATACACGTTTTTATCCTGCAACACCCCGATACACAGAAAAAAGGCTCTATACATAAAGTACCACAGAATTAATAATAATGTGCCAACCAAAGCTCTATTACAGTAACACACTGTCATAGAACTAAGACCAGAATATTTTGGTATATAATACTTCACACATAAAGACGTATTTAAAAAATAAATAAGTAAAGAATGATGTACCTCTTCAAGAACACCTACACTTTGACCGTCTTTGGCAGATGGTCCCGGGCTCTTCTTCTCTGCTACGTAAAGTAACCTTTCCTCACAGGGTGACCAGACTAGACATGCAAACTGTGCTAAAGACAAAAAGACATGCAATCAAATTATACAGAATCAAAAACAAATAAACCAAACTAAACCAACTCCGACAAAACACAAGGCAAAAGAAGGCCTCCATACCATCATCATACACTCTTCCGTGTTTGTTCAGAGCGGTTAGGTCTAAGCTCTTCTCCAGTCCGTTGCAACCCCATACCTGAGCAGTGACAATTCACCACAGCTTTAAAGTAAAGGCATACTCCAATTGCTTAGTAGTCTATAAATCACATGGCTATAAATACCTCAAGGTATTGACACTTCAGTCCATCTCGGATGACTGCCCTATGCACCCCGGAGGGGGCGTGACTACTGAGCAGCCTGCAATTATAGGGGACGTGGATTACAAGTCAATCATATGATCCTTTGTGTTATATGTACTGTATATAGTCTGCATGTTTATTTATTTAAAATCTGTTAAAGTGTAAAGGTCACACAATCTACACAAACACTGTGGGTTTTGCTTATGTATGTGCCAACGCCTTACTCTCCATGGATGTTCATAGAGGGTCCCAGACACACAGACTTTTCCAGAGTATTTTCGTTACACTGAATATTCCAGTGCTGGCTAAAGCGCAATCTAATGCCTCTGTCAGCATCACACTGACTCCACTCTGAAAACAGACACATGTATGATTACAGACAGAACAAGACAAAAAAGGAGAGAAAGCACATTTGGCTTGGTGGCAGCCAAAAACATACTGGAGAATATCCAGTGCAATCTTTCTCTCTCACACAACAAAGCATGATATAGAGTCCAACAAGACATGACATCCTATAAAGGAGAAGGAGTTACTGTGTGTTCATGGTTGCTGATGCATTGTGATCAATGGCTAAGCTGGATTAGTGGGAATTGAGCAGAGGCACTGATTAAGAGGCACTCTTTCACCACCTAGTTGCCATTCTACTCCCTTCGGCTCTCTCCGAGGCATGTTAATAGGCTGTGCTGTGTAATTTAAGGGTCATTGGTACTCATTGACAGACAAATAAAACGCAGTTACATGTATGAGAGGTGTTCAAGTCAAACCAGGACACAATGATGAAATTTCTTGTGAATGAAACCGTATAATCGGTGGACATTTACGGAAGACTTCAAGCACAGTACGATGATGGGACTCTTAGCTGCAGTAGAACATTTGAATTGTAAAAGACTGCATGTCCGGGAATGATGATCCCAGCGCAGGTGGCTCAGAGTTTACTGCAGTCGTTCCCATCAACATTCAGCAAGTGAAGTGCCTGATCCTTAAAAATCGGCAGATAACCGGATGACAACTTGAGGAAGAGTTGCATCTGTCTGTAGGAATTGTTTAAAAAATAAAAATTAAAAAATTACGCACATTACACAAATTCGGCTGTGAGTTATTGCCACATGCCTCATACAGTCCTGACCTTGCTCCATGCCATATCCACAAATTTGAGAAATTAACAGGGTTCCTGGAAGGCCAGCATTTCAGATGTGAAGCAGGCAGTCAGATCATGGCTCTGGTTTACTGAGAAAACCTTCTCTCTTGATGCACTTGAACATAGTACTAGTGAAACGCCTGGATGAATGCATTAGTGTAGCAGGGGATTATATAGATAAATAAAGGTAGTTTATTCTCTTATAATTGCATTCTGTTATTCTGCAAAACCAAAATAATTATAATAATAATCACAAATTCTTCTGACTCCTGGTTTCAACTCATAGTTTGCTTGTTTACTTTAATGTGCTTGGGTTAGCTATAGATCTAATAATTACTATATAAAAATAACATTTACAAAATCATTTATGGGCCCCAGAGTGGGACAGTGGGACAGCGTCTGTGAGCTCACGCAAGCGGTGCATGAGTGAGCACTTCAAAAAGATGAGGTCGGCTGGCATTACAGTACATCGTTCAGAGGAAACACGTGACAGTCTTCGGCACTCCCTGCCTGAACAGTAGCCTTGATGAGGGAGACCCCTAGCGATGGGTGGGACTTGAATATGACTAAATTAGTGAGAAAATCTGGGAAAATAATATATATATAGTTTTTATTCATTTATTTATTTGAAATGCACAAAATAAGAAATAAAGGTTACCTGTGCTTAAGGTGAGGTTCCGGTTCTTGGTTTCAGACCCTTTTTCAGTAGTGATGGAGGCAGACACAGGAACAGGATATCTGTTGTAGCTGTCGAACACACCTCTGATCACACCCTCCTCCTCCTCCACCATCATCATTGCTGTTGATGTTTTAAATGTTTTAAAGTATCAAGCATAAATAAATGTCCTTTTTATCATTTGAACACGCGAATATCAGTAATCAAATGTGAATAATGACTTAGTTTTCACTTGTAGTCTACAGCCTTGTCATTTACTTCACAAGTGATTTGCTTGAACAGCTGATGGATTGTAGGTGTATTTTTTCCTATCAAAGCAAAATTACTTCTAAAATAAAATCCTGATCTTGATCCACAGTGCCATGTCTACTATACATCTGTTCCTTTAACTGTGAATGTTGAAGGCATGTGTATTATATCCTATGAGCAATAGGAACTACAGAGGCAGCTCAGTAATGCCATTATTATTGCCTTTAATGTGCATCAATAAATAAACCATACACAATATAACTGGTGTAAACTTGAAAATGTTTTTTATAGTCACATAACAAAACTTCACCCCACCCTTAGACAATATTTTAAAAAAAATTGGGAAAAAAATAAACTAACTTCACGCATACACTAAACGACAGGTACTGATGTGTATACTCACAGAGCTAACGTTAAAACCAAACCCGGAAGTGAATTTAAACGTCTCAAACAGAGAAGGATGACGGCACGCGCGCATATTGTCCAGCCCTGGCTCGTTTGTGTTTGTGATTGTTTCTTCTTCGTCGTCGTGTACTTGTTAAGGACAACCCGCACATTACCGCCACCTAATGGATTGACGTTTGTTTGTACACCACAGAAACATCTGTTTTTAGTTAGGCATACATTTCTGGCCTTCTCTTCCCCTAGGGTCCGAACATCAAGCATGCTTTCTCTCTCTCACTCACACACACACACACACTCACTCAGGTGCAATACAGAGGGTCTTTATATTGAAGAGAACACCAGTAGCCCATTCATTTTTATTTTTCGTTCATTCTCTTTACCTCTTGTCCAGGGCCATGGGGGGCGCGGGGGGAGGGGGGGTCTGGAGCCTATCCCGTGAGACTTTTTGAACACAAGAAGGTGTACACCCTGAACGGGGTGACGATCCATCGCAGTGCGCATACACATTAACACACTACGGAACAGCAGTTACCCTAATCTGCATGTCTTTGGAGTGTGGGATGAAACCGGAGTACCCGGAGGAAACCCATCAAGCATGGGGAACGCATGCAAACGCCACGCACACAGACTCGAGGTGAGAATCAAACCCCGACTCTGAAGGTGCAAAGCAATAGTGCTAACCACTGAGTCTCATAACTCATAATTCATTTCTACAGAAAATGGACAGCTTTAAAAACAACTGAAAGGCACTCACTCATCAGCAGTGTTGAAGGATGTTACGTTTAAAAGTAACTAATTACATTACGAAATTACTGTCATTAAAAAGGAATCAGTTACATTAAAGCATTACTTTCAGATAAAAGTAACTAGTTAGAGTACCTTTCCATTGAAGAAAATCAAAATCAAATCTCCTTCCTGATTCCTCATGCATGTTGTTTTAGTCAAGACCTTTATAATTATTCTATCATCATCACTCAGCGAGGTTTGGCCTGTAATCTATTAACTAACTACTAAGCAGAATAACAGAGGGGGGCAGGTTATCAGGGGTGGGGCTTGCACTTTCAAACACACACACACTAACGGATTGGGACTGCTGTCTGGCTCATGGATTTTATAAATTGTCTGAATAACGGATTACATTTTTGAAAATATAACTAAATAACTTAGAACTTAAATTGCGGACCTAACACGAAAAAGAAAAAGTCCTAACATCAAAAAAGTAATTAAAGTAATCCAAGTACTGAGTTATGAGCTGTGTTGTGTGTAGCCCAACACTGCTCGTCACTCATCATCTCGATCTCTTTATCCTGTATTAGGGGGGAACTAGAGCATATCCCAAGAGTTAGGGCACAAGGTCGGGTACACTCTGGATAGGATGCCAATCCATCACAATGCACACATATACACACTTACACATTTATTCACACACTACTAGTAATTAACTTAATCTGCATGTCTTTGCATTGTGGGAGGAAACCAACCAAGCACGGAGAGAACATGCAAACTCCATGAGCACAGACCCAAGGCGGGAATCGAACCCAGACACTTGAGGTGCAAGGTGACACTGCTGACCACTGAGACGTAACCGATTAATTTCCACAGAAAACGGACAGCTTTAAAAAACATAACTGAAATCTAAGCATTTAAAAATTACTGACTTTTGTGTGCTTTTCTGATGTAATATCCATGTGATTAATAGCGAATTCTAATCCAGAGGGCTCCGATATGGTCATGGTTAATTGTAAATTTAATCTACAATAATTAATCAAGATTATTGTAGTATTTTTTATTAATGATTTTTTTAAAAAGGTTTTATTTGACTATTATTATTCTTATTTTAGGTCACCAGGGGGGGCAAGTGTATTTCTGCACATGTTGAGTTGCAGTTAAAAGAGATTTTAAATGAAATACTTTAAAAAAAAAAAAAAAAAAAAACATTAAAAACTGTTAAACATTTAGGTTTTTTTTTTTTCAAAAATTGCAAACTATATCTCTGTCTGGCTTTTGTATTTTATGAGATAAAACATTAATGTCTGTGATAACTACGTATTATACACAGCTGACATAAATGCATGAAATATTTGATTACATTTAAAATAATATATAAAAAATAAATGACAAATGTGTCACACACAAAATATCTCTTCAGTAAAACATCTGCATGGAAAGTGCAATAGACTTGTTTAGTGGTATACAACGATCAATCATAATATAAAAAACCATTAACATTACAATCATCTAGGTTTTGGGCTCATCTCGTGCCACCAGGTCACTTCAGGATGTGGCTCCGCAGGTCTTCTGGGGGTGTGCTGTGGTGTCTGGTACCAAGCCATTGGCTGCGGATCCTTTGAATGCTGTGGGTCTTGTTGTGAAGTTTGAAGGTCACGTCTTCAAGCTTGGGCACCATGCAGGTGTTCTGATGCCTTTCTATTGTGACCAGCATTGACTTTTCCTGGCAAGTTGTGCTACATTGGTCCATAACATGCTGTTAATATTATGGCTGATACAGTGTACCGTTTCTGCCTGTTCAGCATTTACACATTTAAAATAGTCTTGACCACAGTAATATTTGCTTTTGAGAACATTGTGTTCCTCAGAAGACAGACAGCTGGGCCTGTTGACACGCAGCTGGGCTTCATGCACCATTAGAGTTTCTTCTTGTCTCACACACACATAAAACACTTTCACTCATTTAACTCACACATCTAATTCTCACACAAGTTTCACTTTGGTCTATTTCGGGCAGATGGCTCTAAGCTACACAGCCAGCTAAACTAGCTAGTTTGTTTAACACAAAATTCCAGTGAGTCAGTACCAGTTCCCCAGACAATGCCAATTATTTTGGCGAAGACACTTCGGATAACGTACTGCAAAATGAAACAAGTCAACAAATTCTGATATTAAATCTATAAAAGGACATCATTATTGTGAGCAATACTTGTGAAATGTATATTTCCTGTAGCACTAACAAACTACTCATTAGCATATACAGGACGCGACCTTCCAGATGAATGTAGCTGTAGCTGTAGTGCCACAGGCTCTGTCAGTTCTCCTGTGGACTATAAGAGATGTGCACAGGGACCAAGCAGCTAATGAACAATAGAACCATCTTTATGGTAACTGAGGCTTGAGTCCTACTATCTACAGAGACACATACTCTTGGGGAACATAGGCTCTAAACAAGACATGGGGAAGTGGAGAAAGAAACCATGAGAGACAGATATGACTGAGTCACTCTCACAGTCCCTTACGAACCCTGTACCTGCCTCATAGACTGAAAAAACTGTCAAGCCACGTCTTCAGACAATAATCATAGCTACAGTAGGTTTAATAGTTAATGGAAGATAATTTCCACACATACAATGGTGGTGAGAGCTCATGGAAATGTGACTAAACAGCAGTGTGGTCAAAAGTGAAAGCAATCAGGAAAAAGGTTTCGTATTGTTAGGGAGCATTAAGAGTAAGGTTTAGTGGAATAGAAAAAGGTCACGTGGTCTGATCAGTTCAGATTGAGGCTATTCCAGAGCGATGTGGGGAAGAAGGGAAGTGCATGAAGCGATGCATACATTATGCATAGTGTTATGATTTGGGGTTGTTCTAGTCGGTCAGGTCAATGCTTAGCAACGTTATTTGGCAATAAAATAAAGTCAGCTGATGACCTGAATGTATTGCCTACAGAGTTTATTATATCGATTCTGCTTCTCCACAGCTGCTCTATTCTGAATTAACCAACGCAAAATGAATGAATCCAACAGCATAGCAGGTCCTTTTATCAGCAATCGCTTGATCCAATCGGATATCATCTTTAAAAACATCATCATAAACTAGATCAAGCTGCTATTCTCATAGGCTTAGACTAGCGGCAAGAAGTCAACTCTGACCCAGCTTAATAATTCACCCTGTAGTACTGTACGTCCATCAATCAGCTTGCTGATGCTGGTGCTAATGACTACTCGTGTAACTGGATTCCCTACAGTTTGCATATCACTCTATCCATTTCACAGGTGACGCATATACTGTACATGACTTGGCTCTGCTCCACCTCTTACTTCCAGTATGTAAGAATGCTGTTTAGTGATTTGATCTACCCATGCAACATAATCCAACATACAGTACTGACAGTGTGTTGATGGTAAATCAGAGCTACCTGTGCTTTAACTCCTCCTGATACAGAATCCTAAACTGCAGTCAGCCTGGATTGGGAACATCACTTTCAGGAGAACCATCTTGCTGTTCGCACTGATGGTGTATCACTGTACTGTAAATGATTGCCCAAACCACATACAGTATATAATGTTGGCTGAAGACACAATAGCAATGAAGCAAGACAAAGAGCGGAATGGGAACAGATAGTAGACTAAAGACGGAAGAACCAATCTACCAAAGGATTATTTACGTCCAAAAGATCTGTGGCCATTTCCTACAGTAAATTGCCCCCTATAGATAAATGAAGTTTTTTAAATTAAATTGACTACCTACTGTACCGTAACATCTTGCCAATGAAGATGGTCAGGAGATTCAAGTTTCTGTTAGTGCATGTATCAAAAAAGCATCCTATTTGGAGGATCAATACCACAATGGTAGACAAGGAAGCAAAGTAACAACTCCATTTTCTATGATTGCTGAGGCCTCAAGATTCTCCATTTTCTTTACCATGGTATATAGAGGTTGTTGTCTAGTTTGGCAACCTCAGTGCCTCTGACCTATCCTTTGCCTATGACCGTTCTTATCCTTTGGTCTTAGAGCACCTAATGTGTTGTGTTAGAGCAATGAAAATCACTAATAAGTGCAGGGCAGGGTTCACCAGATGATGTTATGGTGACCCCTGAAAGGGAAAAGCTGAAAGAAAAAGAAGTGTAGATTCACCTTGTGCCACGAAAACAACTCTGATCCCTCAAGGAATACATGCATGCATGAGGAATCTTCCGTGGATGCTCGGTTGGATGGAGATCTGGGGAATTTGGAGAACCTTCAACTCTTTGCCTGCTACGAGACATACACAGCAAGCTCTGATACATTTGTCAGTCTTTTTTTTTCAGCAGTTTCTGCTACTGTACATTAGCTTCTCTGTGGGATCGGACCAGACAGTCTATATACATTGTTTAACCATGCGTCACCAAGTCACATGTCCTATTTATCATGTTCTTGTGTTTGTCAGCTTTGATAGGACCATACAAATGTGTGTGTCTTATATTAGAGCATTTAAAATCCAGTGCTTTGAGTACAATTCACTCATACTGACCACTGGATGACCAACACGCATACAGTAGAATTGTTACTCTCCACAAAGATGGGTTAGGCTATAAGAAGATAGGTAACACCCTGAAACTGAGTTACAGTTGGCTTTACAAGCTGGCTTTAAAAAACAGACGCAAGAGTGTTGATAGCATTGCTTTAGAGGTTGCAGAAGCGGGAGTTCAGCTCATCAGCGCTCAAACCATACGTCACACACTGCAACGAGTTGGTTTGCATGGACGTCATCCCAGAAGGAAGCTTCTTCTGAAGCTGGCTAACAAGAAAGCCAGCAAACAGTTTGCTGAAGACATCCAGTTCAAGAATGAAGAATCGGAGTACAAAGTGGTGGAAACTGAGAAAGGAAGAATGTTGTGTAGTCTTTAGGGAGGAGTTGAGACAGGCTATGGGTGGTCAGGAGGTGCTTTCAGTTAACTGGACAACTACAGCCAATGTGATCAGGGAGAGAGGTAGGAGGGTACTTGGTGTATCATCAGGTAAGGGAAAAGTGGACAAGGAGACTTGGTGGTGGAATGAGGAAGTCCAGGAGTGTATACAAGGAAAGAGGCTAGCTAAGAAGAAGTAGGACACAGAGGACTGAAGAGAGTAGACAGGAGTACAGGGAGATGGTGAAGGTAGAAGTGGCAAAGGCCAAACAAAGAGCATATGAGGATCTGTACAGGTTGGCGAGGCAGAGAGATAGAGATGGGAAGGATGTGCAGCAGGTTAGAGTGATTAAAGATAGAGATGGAAATGTACTGACAGATGTCAGGAGGGTGATGGGAAGATGGAAGGAGTACTTTGAGTTGTTGAATGAGGAAAATGAAAGAGAACAAAGAGTAGAAGAGGTGACTGTTGTGGAACAGGAAGTCGCAAAAATTAGTAAAAGTGAGATGAGAAGGGCGTTGAAGAGGATGAAGAGTGTTGGTCCTGATGACATACCTGTGTAGGTATGGAAGTGCTTAGGAGAGGTGGCAGTAGAGTTTCTGACTAGTTTGTTTAACGAGATCTTGGAGAGTGAGAGGATTCCAGAGGAATGGAGGAGAAGTGTATTGGTGCCGATATTTAAGAACAAGGAAGATGTGCAAAGCTGTGGCAATTACAGAGGTATAAAGCTAATGCGCCATACAATGGCGTTGTGGGAAAGAGTAGTGGAAGCTAGGTTAAGGGCAGAGGTGGGCATTTGTGAGCAGCAATATGATTTTATGCCTAGAAAGAGTACATCGGATGCAGTATTTGCTTTGAGGACGCTGGTGGAGAAGTACAGAGAAGGAAATAAAGAGTTGCATTGTGTCTTTGTAGATTTAGAGAAAGCGTACAATAGGGTGCCGAGAGAGGAGCTGTGGTGTTGTATGAGGAAGTCTGGAGTGGCAGAGAAGTATGTTAGAGTGGTGCAGGACATGTATGAGAGCGCTAAGACAGTGGAAAGATGTGCTGTAGGTGTGACAGAAGAGTTCAAGGTGGAGGTGGGTCTTCATCAAGGATCGGCTCTAAGCCCCTTTTTGTTTGCTCTGGTGATGGACAGGATGACAGATGAGGTAAGACAGGAGTCTCCATGGACTATGATGTTTGTAGATGACATTGTGCTTTGTAGCGAGAGCAGGGAACAGGTGGAGGAAAATTTGAAGAGGTGGAGGTATGTTCTGGAAAGCAGAGGAATGAATGTTAGCTGCAGCAAGACGGAATACATGTGTGTGAATGAGAGGGACCCAAGAAGAACGGTGAGTCTACAGGGAGCAGAGGTAAAGAAGGGGCAGGATTTTAAGTACTTAGGGTCAACGGTCCAGAGCAACGGAGAGTGTTCAAAGGCGGGTACAGGCAGGTTGGAATGGGTGGAGAAAAGTGTCTGGTGTGTTGTGCGATAGAGTATCAGCGAGAATCAAAGGAAAGGTGTACAGGACAGTGGTGAGACCAGCGATGCTCTACGGCTTAGAGACAGTGGCACTGAAGAAAAGACAGGAGGCAGAGCTAGAGGTAGCAGTGCTGAAGATGTTGAGGTTCTCTTTGGGAGTGACAAGGATGGATAGGATCAAGAATGAGTTCACCAAAGGGACAACCCATGTTAGATGTTTTGGAGATAGTGAGAGAGGCCAGATTGAGCCACCACACTGCATGCAAGAATCAAAAGCTTTATTTATTTAGACAAAGATTTATGACTTTGCTTATCCACAGCTGCTCTAGTGGGCTATGGTTCATTGAGGGGAAACATGGATTCCAGCATGTACTGTGACATTGAGAAGCAGAACATGAAGCCCCCCCTTAAAAAAACTGGGCCAAACGGCAGTTTTCCAACTTGATAACAACCCCAAACACATCAAGATGATGACGGCCTTGCTGAGGAAGCTGAAGGTCATGAAGTGGCCAAGCATGTCTCAAGACCTGAACCCTATTGAGCACCCGTGGGTCTTGCTCAAGCAGGTGGTGGCAAAGCACCAGGAGTCTAAAATCCAGCAGCTCCATGATATCATTATGGAGGAATGGAAAGGGATCCCACAAATTTATATGGTCCCATCAAGCTGACAAAAACAAACATGATAAATAGGACATTGGATTTTGCATACTTAAAGATGTACAGCTGTTATCACTTAGAGTGTACTCACTTTTGTTGCCTGCTATTTTGACAATAATAGCAGTATTAATGTTATGGCTGATCTGAGTTTTTTTTATTATGCATATACTAACTGGTTTAATACAATCTATACTAATCCATTTTGCTGCTCCATATAGCTAGCAATTAACCGAGTCAAGTAGATTAACTGACAGTAATGGAACACATTGCATTGTTTTAAAAAAAAAATCTTTTTAAAAGACTGCGCAGTCTAAATTTCTTATTTATTTTTACCTTGGCAACTGATTTATCCTGCTCAGGTGGATTCTGAGACCATCATGGGTACACCAAATATGAGACAGAAATACATCCTGGTCCATCAAATAAGTCCATCAAAGGGCATCACACATGCACATTTTTGCAATTCAAGGAGCCTAGTCATTTTACCTTCTGGTACGTTTTTGAGAGGTGGGGCGTAATTGGAGTACCCGGAGAATACCCAGTAGGACACGAGGAAAACGTGTGAAACTCTCCACATAGTAACCCAAACCTAGGATCAAAAATTTTCTTTTCCATAATAATTTCAGTTTGCACAATGAATTTTTTTTTTTGTAAACCCGTGTACATCGCATCCCAGCAGTGCAGACTGTGTTCCAGAACCAGAATTGACATGGTTGACAGCTGTAGTATAACTACAATAAATGTGTGATGTATCTTCAAGAACAATATTTCACTGGTCAACACATCTCAGTAAGTAGTGACACTTTTTCCTGTGCACTCTTCCACGCTAAAATATTGTGTTAACTTCGCTGACTTCGAAGTACTGGACATCATTTTCAATAAGCAATTAAAAAAAAAAAAAAAAAACATGACAAATTCACTCGACAATCAGAAACAAATCATGAATTTGACAATTCTTGTTGTTTTTATTCAATGAGAAGTGTGCCTATCAGTGACAAAGGGGAAGGAGATTTGTTCAAGTGCTGCTTGTACTGTAGCCAGAAAAGTGAGAGATCCTGTACAGTGGAAACTGGAATCTGGAAAGGGCTAAAGATGTCTTTGGTCCACACCTGAAAATGATGGGATGGAAATGACAATGTAGGCAAATAACTACAGAAGGCACTTGAGTTTACAGTTGTCTCAATTGGAACCAAAGAAATGAAAAGGACAGGATTTTTTTTTCTATACATCAGGAAGAATTGAACTACACTAGAATTTTTTACAACTGCATGTAAACCAGCGGCCTAACAATACAACATACATATATGTCCCACTGCAGGGACTCAAAAAAACTTTATAGATACATATGTACAGATAACTGTGGAAGGAAGGGAAGAATGGACGATAATCAACTGAAATTGGTGACCCATTAGGAAGAGACAAATTAGAAACAGAAAAATTCAATAAAACAAAAAGAAAGAAGAAAAAAAGATTTTCTTTGGCAAAAAATTTAAAACAAAAAAACGAAACGACTGGATTTATGGTTGAAGTTGAACAACGATTATCCAGACTTCCTCCATAGCAACAAATCCTTAGTATCTGCACACAAAAAGTGAATGATATCTCAGTTTTATTCCAGTTGGCTTCCAAGTTAGAGGTGATGACAAAGACACTTCCTTCATCTTTAAGCGTTATTTTGGTGAAAGTGCAGCAGACTCAAGAAGAAAACAGAGGTGCTGTTGTCATTTGTGACGCAGATGCACGACTAGATGTCAACAATTAACTGTTAACACAGTATTAGTAAGAACTCAGTAACTGTATTAAGACCAGGAACAAAAAAAACAAAGAAAAATTCAACCAATCGAAAAAAAAAAAAAAGTAATTCTACAAAAACCCCTGGTGAAAGGGAACGGTCACACAGGTTGAACGCTATTTAAATTTTTTTTTTTTAATTTCTCATTTCAAACTAGACTGACTAAAGATAGCAGCACGGCCACATCCTCAGGATAGAGATAAATTTTAACGCACTTCTTGACTCCAAATGAAAAAGCTTGACCGTGGTTTTCTCTATGGACTATCGGAGTAATAACGGCTGACGCATGAGGTATATCAATCGTTTAAGAGCGACAAAGTCCTACATCTCGGTTTTAGCACCTTCAAGGGGGTCAACATGCACTCGGAAAAAGTCCAACAAAAAAAACCCCCCAACAACTGCTGAGTATTCCTTTACTTGGTATACGTGTAGACTTATAGTAATACAGCATATGCAATTGTGAAAGGACTAGTCATACTTAAGTATTTGCGCGCGCGCACACAGACGCTTCATAAAAAGACGAAAGTGAGGTTGTTCTGTGATCAAAGGCAGGTGTATTGGATGCACCGCATGCATACTGTGGAAGAATGAGCAGGGTACACAGATCTAACCTCTGTAACCACTGTGGCCTTTAAGTAGAGGTGTCTGGATCTAGATCAAGTCTGTGAAACGCTGCACTCGCAGACAAAACCAAAAAGAGCAAAAATCAATAAATAAAAAGGCAATTACCATGGCCATAAGGTGGTAGGAACTTAATGCTGACCAACTACGATCAGAACATTTAGCCCCATGGACAATCTGTACGTTAATTCAGTCAGCAGCACTTCAAATTTCTACAGAGACTAACGGTCGTGTTTCTACTTTTTACAACCATATCTACCCTTCAACACTGCGATTAACAATTGACTTCAGAATCAATGTCAAAATCTAGTAGCCCATCAGCTAAACACCATACTTTTTGATTTTAATCAAGGAAAAAAAATTTATTAAAAGGGAAAAAAAAAAAAGTTCTATTTGAAGAACAAAGAATTTATATGAAAGCTCAAAAGCTTAAAGTATGATTAGCGCACTATATAAAACGTAATAGAAAGAAATCAGTGTAACATATACTAAAATATGAATAGTGCACTACATGCTTACAAATTCTGAAAAAAAAAAAAAAAAAAAAAAACAAAGAAAGATTCATCAGTGAAAGCTCTTAGTGACTTTACTGAAATAACAAAATATTCATAGGTCTCTCCCAAATGAGGAAACAAACAAAACAAAAAATTCTTAAAGAGAGAAGAATGAGAATGGAAAGTCATTTCATTTCCCCCCCACTTTTTTTTTTTGTAAGAATTTAAGAAACATTTAAACTAGAACATGGTAGAACATGGAATGCATGAAGGAAGGTAGGGATAAAAGACAAAGGGACAAGTGAATATTGGGGGAAAGGAAGAGGTGGCACTACTACTATGGGACGAGGTGGGGGGGGGGGGAGCAATGTAAACTTTGATTTTTATTCTTCATGTTTCTGGAACAGTTGAGCAATCAGGGAACTGGGGCTTTAAGGGAGTTCAGAAAGGGTTGTGGGTAAGGGAAATGGATGAACGATACTATGGGAGGGAGGGAGGGAGGGAGGGAGGGAAAGATAGGAGGGGGCCAGGGACTTGCTCAGGACAAGTGTGCGGGAGATTTGGGGTTTGTCAGGGGTTTTTTGGGGGAGTCCGAGGTTGCCTCTGAGGCAGCCCGTTTTGGGCAGGGCGGTCTTGCTGGTAGGAAGACACAGAGGGGTGGGCGGGGCCTTTCATGCTGTTTGAGAACTGAGAGTTGGATGGGTCGCCATTGCTACGGTCGCCTTGTTGACGCTGGTCCCCGGAATAGCGGTAGTTTGTGCGGTTGGAACTGCGATCGTAGTAGGAGCCGCCGTTATGACGCTGACCCGGATAAGCCTGAAATATACGTCTGTTACCCTGGAACACCTTCGAAACACACAGAGATTTAGAGTTAATAAAGCCCATGCAACTGCGCACTGTTTTCACACGTGCCCACAATTGAGTAATGCTCCTCCCACTGGAGTTTTCTCTGTGTGTGTGCCCTCTTATATGTGCCCTGCACATATGCAAAAAAAAAAAAGTCTATCTTTGTGCCTCATCTGCTATTGAGGGACTGTAGGGAAATATGTGTGTGTGTGTGCAGGTTTACCTGTTTGTGTGGGACGTTGGGGCGACTTGTGTATCCAGAAGCTTGAGGCTGAGCTTGAGGTGGGGCAGGGGGTTCTACAGGGGCAGAGCTAGTGACAGAAGAAGAAGTGGAACTACAGCGCGAGCGGTTGGAGTAGCCAGTCTGCGGATGATAAACTAAACAGGAAGCAAAAAAATTTAAATAAAAAAAACAAATAATAAACACCGATACGGTTATAAGAAATTCAACAGAATTTAAATTCTCAGACGTATCAAAACCCTACCTGATCCGAACCCCATGATACTGGCTTTCAGAGGTTCCAGTTCATGAGTGAATTTAACAGCCTTTCCTAGATCCTCATCGTACTTCCTCTCGCTCACAAAATGCTAAAATACATAGAAGAGAAAACCAGGTTAACGGCATTTCTTTGTACATCTCGCCGCATGTGTGTATATGTGCATGCTCGTACCTTGATGTCTGCACGGAGTTCTGTTAGCTGCTCCTCAGACATGGAGGCGGACTTGTCAGTGAGTCTCCTCAACTCCTCCGCTCGCTTCTGACGCTTATCCAGTATAGCCACTACGCCAGATGAATACAAATAGCAGTCAGCATCACACAAACACACGACGCGGAGGAACTCAGCCTGCCCTTGATCAGGAAAAACACATCTTGACTCATCCGCTGTTAACCAGCCATTTCCCTACATGCCCTTTCAAAAAGACTAGAAGAAAGGAAGAATCTTTTTTTAATTCACATTCTCATCCTGAAATATGAATGTGAGAACAATACTTCAATCATAGAACTGGAGAGTGTAGCTAAAATGTGCCAGGGCAAGTATGATTCAAAAGGTTAGCACTATTCTTCATTCTGTGTGTTAAACCTTTTTGATTCTCAAGTGTGCAAAAAATATGTAACTGTACCAAATGGTTTATTCAGATAAGATTCAGATAAGTTTTAAGAGGCTCTTAAGACAATTAAGTCGCAAAATCAGACTTCTCATTTCCCTCCAAAAGATATCTGTCCTTCTATTTATAGGTGCCCATGAATGGACATTTTAGAGTGGGTTTTCTTTTCCTTCAACCTTTTTTTTCCTTCAACCAAAGAAAAAACAAACACCACAACAGCGTATAGTCAATAGTGATGGTTTAGCAATACAACATCCAGTTGGTATGCATACGGCACATCAATTAGAAACCTTTGTTCTCGGACACTCAACATAAGTGCCAAGTTGAAAAGGACCAACTGAGGACCACCCTGACTTTCTATTTCAAAAGGAAATACAACATGTGGAAGGAAATCACGCTGCATTTCAATAGTACTTCAAACTATTAATGCCTCAAAAGGAAGGGAAAAAAAGGAAAGAAAGAAAAAAATAAAGTTCTGCATGGGGGTTTAGTGAGTGCTATTTTTGGACCAAAAAGCTAAACGGAAAAAAAACAAAACTTGTCAGATTCATTGCAGCATGGAAAGCAATTTTTCTATGGTGTTTTTTTTTTACAGGTGTACAAACACTAAAACACAGCATCTGTTAGGAAAAAGGAAAGCACTGGGTGGCTCTGATCCACTTGATGATAGACTGCACATAATTTCTGTAAAACACTTGGCCCTACAGTAGGTATAAACTACACATGGTCCAAAACCACTTTTAAACACTGTAAAGTGCACTTTTGATAAACTGCTTATTCCATTTCCTTTTACCACTCAAGCAACTTGAAGACAGCTTGATGTATTAAGATGTCCATTATGACCACAAAGTACTGCTGCAGAAGACATCAGGAGTACTTAATGTGTGGGCAATCTTAGGGGTCAAATGCACGTTCAGCACTGAGAAAAATGTCGGAGAATCTGTGGTACAGTGGAAGGACTATATTAAGATGAGCTCTCGAGCAATGCACATTACCCACGTTGACACACTTCTCCATCGGGTAAAATGACACAAAAGATTTTCGTTTTCTTTAATGAAAGGGACTGGCAAGAGAGCAAGGGAAAGGAAAGGAGAGAGCCGAGCACAGAAGCTAAAAGCCGGATTACTGTAGGCTGCTGTTTCCTAACCGCACACACATACAAAAGAACCATTGAGGGAAGCGTGACACCTGATAGTGTTTCCCAGGGCAAAGACCAGGAGAATGGACTCCTTGTGAGGTATGCATTCCTGCACAGCTACACTGCCCACTGACCAACACGCATGCGAGTCATATAAACCGGAATGTGTGCGTGAAAGGATGTTTAATAATACTAAATAACTCTCGTCTCAGTTTTTAAGTGACGCTGCTCCTGTTAATTTCCGTTACTGTCCATGGCACAGTCCAGATGCTGGAAAAATATATATATATTGGAAGTGGCTTAGCAGTGCAGAACCATCACTGGGTCTGTTCAGGGCTGACCTGATTGTGTTTCAGAGCATGGGGGCTAAGAGAAAGAATGGTTCGAGTGTTTCTTTACCAGGAGGACTATTACGCTCAGGGGCACAACACAGACCTTGATGAGAATGTAGGAATGCGTCAAAAGGCCCTTATGAAACCATGCTGTCTGAAATGCTGAATCACTAGCTCTCTTCAAATCAAGCTTAAAAAACAAGTCTTTAAGTACTAACTTAAAGATGTACTAACTAACATGGTTTAGGTTTAAAGCATTCCGAAGTCTTTTGATGGAGACTTCAAAGTTAGTCTGTCTTAGGATTTCCGTCGAATATAATTCAAATATTTGCTTACCAAAGCTTTAATTTGAGGATTATTTGCTTGTGGGTTTTTTCCCTTTTGATCACATTTTCAAACATTCTAGCACTTCAAGTTACAACAAGGGTGTTCTGAATTTCAGTTTTGGCCATCTTTTGCACTAATAGAAAAAGACAAAGATGAAAACCTAATGGTAAAAGTATATACTCACTGGCTTCTGCTTTGACTTTATCCATCTCAGCCATCAGAGCCACCTCTCGATCCATAAGACTGTAACAGAAGATGAGGAATCAGTGTTTAAATTTATCAGCAAGTGAGGGAAAGTGTTCAGGCTAGTCACTGATTCTAGATTGTGCCATCAGTTAGTCTGCTATTTAGTCTTTTTGTCGCTCACGGCTTGCTCACCAGGGACTATCTGACCATTTTGATACATACACATTCACATTCCATACAAACTTAAGTAATTCTTTTGATTGTGTAAAGCTGTTTTGAGACAATGTCAATTGTTAAAAGCGCTATACAAATAAAATTGAATTGAATATAAGCTCTGAAGGACCAATCCATCTTAGATTTATCTTAAAAAGTTAAGATGAAACTCACTAAGCCTCTCCTGGGTAGCATAAAAATTCTGTACAGTCATGGCCAAAAGTTTTGAGAATGACACAAATATTAGTTTTCACAAAGTTTGCTGCTAAACTGCTTTTAGATCTTTGTTTCAGTTGTTTCTGTGATGTGCTGAAATATAATTGCAAGCACTTCATACGTTTCAGAGGCATTTATCAACAATTACATGACATTTATGCAAAGAATCAGTATTTGCAGTGTTGGCCCTTCTTTTTCAGGACCACTGCAATTCAAATGGGCTCTCAATCAACTTCTGGGCCAAATCCTGACTGATAGCAACCCATTCTTTCATAATCACTTCTTGGAGTTTGTCAGAATTAGTGGGTTTTTGTTTGTCCACCCGCCTCTTGAGGATTGACCACAAGTTCTCAATGGGATTAAGATCTGGGGAGTTTCCAGGCCATGGACCCAAAATTTCAACATTTTGGTCCCAGAGCCACTTAGTTATCACTTTTGCCTTATGGCACGGTGCTCCATCGTGCTGGAAAATGCATTGTTCTTCACCAAACTGTTGTTGGAATGTTGGAAGAAGTTGCTGTTGGAGGGTGTTTTGGTACCATTCTTTATTCATGGCTGTGCTTTTGACCAAAATTGTGTGCGAGTCCACTCCCTTGGATGAGAAGCAACCCCAAACATGAATGGTCTCGGGATGCTTTACTGTTGGCATGACACAGGACTGATGGAATCGCTCACCTTTTCTTCTCCAGACAAGCCTTTTTCCAGATGCCCCAAACAATCAGAAAGCGGCTTCATCTGAGAATATGACTTTGCCCCAGTCCTCAGCAGTCCATTCACCATACTTTCTGCAGAAGATCAATCTGTCCCTGGTGTTTTTTTTTGGAGAGAAATGGCTTCTTTGCTGCCCTTCTTGACACCAGGCCATCTTCCAAAAGTCTTAGTCTCACTGTGCGTGCAGATGCGCTCAAACCTGCCTGCTGCCATTCCTGAGCAGCTCTGCACTGGTGGCACTCCGATCACCGCAGCTGAATCCTCTTTAGGAGACGATCCTGGCGCTTGCTGGACTTTCTTGGACGCCCTGAAACCTTCTTAACAAGAATTGAACCTCTTTCCTTGAAGTTCTTGATGATCCTATAAATTGTTGATTTAGGTGCAATCTCAGTAGTCACAATATCCTTGACTGTGAAGCCATTTTTATGCAACGCAATGATGGCTGCACGCGTTTCTTCGCAGGTCACCATGGTTAACAATGGAAGAACAATGATTTCAAGCATCACCGTCCTTTTAACATGTCAAGTCTGCCATTCTAACCCAATCAGCCTGACATAATGATCTCCAGCCTTGTGCTCGTCAACATTCTCACCTGAGTTAACAAGACGATTACTGAAATGATCTCAGCAGGTCCTTTAATGACAGCAATGAAATGCAGTGGAAAGGTTTTTTTGGCATTAAGTTCATTTTCATGGCAAAGAAGGACTATGCAATTCACCTGATCACTCTTCATAACATTCTGGAGTATATGCAAGTTGCTATTATAAAAACTTAAGCAGCAACTTTTCCAATTTCCAATATTTATGTAATTCTCAAAACTTTTGGCCACGACTGTACAATGAAGAGGGATCCTGTGTACTTGTTACTAAAGTTGATGGACATGGACAAGTTCATGAGGTACAATTTATGACTGATATCCTCTCCAATTTCCTAAATACTTTAGTATTTGATTGTGCTGCATAATCATGTATTAAAAAAAAAAAAAATTATAAAAAAATAAATAAAAAAAACTGACTAGAAGGCCAGGTATTTAGACAGTAACAAGATAAAATATATAAACATTTAACAGAACCAGTGTCAATATTAGTCTTTATTTTGAGAAGACAAAAAAAAAAAAAAAAAAAAAAAGACTTGCACAACATACTAGGTCATGTTATCAGGACAATGAACAGTACAGATAAAATGATTCATTAATATTCATTAATATGGCTGGTTAGCTATGGCTGATCACTTTTAATGATAAGATTTCGCACAGATAATACAATTAACAGAATTTCACTAATAATTAATAAAAAAAAAAAAAAAAAGAAACAGTGAAATTTCATAATGCATGCTTTCTCTAATGACGCAATTCTTCTTTAGTACCATCATGAAGAAAATCCTTCGCTCAAGAAAAAGGCAATCCAACAGCTCGGATCGTTCTCGCTACCGAATAGTTACTGATTAAATGTTCTTGCTCACATACGGTTAAGCAGACATCTTGACGTGACCCACAAACAAAAAGGTTGTGTGTGTTTAAAAATCGTTCACTTTCACTGACAGCACAAATGGTAGATTGAGAGAAATCCTTGTGAGGATAACTACATGACCAGACTTCCTGATCACACCAGTAGATATTCTCATGTGTGATGTGTGGAAGACAGAAACTTACCAGCTCTGGAGCTCAGCAAAGGTCTGTTTCATCCTCTTGATAGAGGAATCCATCTCCTCCTTCACTATCACTCTATATCGTGTCAGAGATGCTGTACACCGCTGGAGATCCTTCATTGAGCGGTCAATGTTGGGTGCTGAGAAAGAAAGCAAAAGGAAAAACAGGAAGCATATTAGAACACGTGTGTTAGATATATTTTGCTGATGCACCTTGCGTGACATACTTCAATAGTAACTCATGTATGTAATCACAGTACACTCACTGTTCATATTATTAAAAGAGAAAAAAAAACAAATCTGATTAAATCAGAACAGGTGGTGTTTGTCCTGACTACTTTCATTTCCAGAGAGACTGCACCCAGCATCAAATTCCCTTCTTGTCCGATATTTTAATCTGCTGCTGTTATAACCTACCCACACTGCTGCTGTACTGAGATGCTTTTCTGCTCACAACTGCTTTACAGTTGTAAAGAGTGATTACTCGAGTTACTGTCACCTTCCTACCAGCGTGTGCCCGAGTGGTCATTCTCATCTGACCTCTCTCTCATCTGCAAAATATTTCCTGTGAAATAAATAACTGCTGCTCACCGGATGGTTTTCCCCCTCTGTACAATTCTAAGACTGAATCTCTTGAGATCAGCATTTCCAGAAATACTCAAACTAGCCCATCTGGCACAAACATCATTCCACAAATAACTAAAAACCTTCCTCGTTTTGATGCTCGAGGTAAACTTTAACTAAAGCTTATAAACTTGTAGCTGCATGAGTTTAGAGTTTCGTGCACTGCAGTCACATGATTGCCAAGTGCTGGCGTCAAGGCATTCCAGTAAAACTGGATTATAATTATAAAATATAAGGAGCCTTTAGCCTTTTAAAAACTGATTAGATTGGAATTCGCTCACTAAACTCCAAGTTATACACATAGCAATACTAAAACATTGCCTACTAAAGTGAGTGAAAAGCATGGGAGGGAACATCATAGCAGGTCCACAAGGATACCCAGGCCCGGTTGGAAATCGGGTCTGTTTACTGTGTCAGGCAGGGACGAGTCAATCACACATAAAAGGCCACAATTAAAAGTGCACATTTATCCATGAGGTTAAAAAGAGATAGAACCCGTCAGAGACATGCAACTCCCTGTTGTGAAGCAGAGATCCCTTGTGCAACGTGCCGGTGGGTCTGGGTGTTGACAAACTGTGGCGCTTATGCTAAAAGAACGCTTTCCTTCATCTCTATTGCTCTCCGAGACTCTTGTTGAAGCGCAGTGTATCGCTCTCTCTCTCATGAGAGCAGTTGAGTCTCTTGGCTGAGGTGTGTAGTGAATAATAGAAGCACACCAACACCTGGTCTCACGGCGTCAAAAGCTTCAACTCCGTGCCTGCTGCAAATCAGTAAACACGCTCCTGAAGTAACCTCACTTCTGTGACCAGTGTATTTTAGTAACAGGTACAGGATTAATCCTGTGTAACAACAAGTGCAACGACCTGAATATCCACTGCATCTATTTGATCAAAATTGAGTAATAAAGCAAATATCTCGCAATTTACAAAAAATGGTGGAAACAAAGTCCAAAAAACAGACCTGCACAAGGACATGGTGAGAGGCAGAGGGAGACGGCTCTGTGGAGAAGGAGTCTAAACAGCAAAAACATCAACTGTATTGTTCCTTTATTTTGCCTAATAATGCTCTAGTTTAGTATTATTTTACAAATAATACGCTTGTGCTTATCTATCAGATACAAACCTGTTCGTCCTCCCACCACTACTGAAGTGACAGAATATCAACACCTCAGAAATGTACAATGTTCAAGGCCAGGTTTTATTGGTATGTTTACCAAAATATTATAAATGACAAACTGTATAAAAAATTTTTTTAATCTGATTTCTCTCAGTAAAAAAAAAAACAAAGGCAACCAGTGCATTTCTTTTTATGTACTGTATAACGTTATGCAGTCTTGGTTTCTGAACTCCTTAACCCTGTTTATTTGTTTGTTTCACTTTCATATTTATTTAATTTACATTGGTTCCCAAAGCCATCATGCTTTGGCACTGGGGAGGAAACAAAACGCTGACATCCAGTGCCGAAACAAAGTAAATAAATGTACTTTCTGTGCAGTTTCGGCTTTTCCCATTACCCATTCGCTCTCCAGAAAATGTGGTTTTATGTCAGGACTTTCTCAATATGAGAAATAGCTTGTGGATAATGCCTGTACTGGACTGTGAGAGTATTCTAAACATGCAAGATCGCTGTTTTCACCTGAATAAGGTTCATTATAACTTCAGAAAACAGCTAGGTAAGTAAGAACAGTCACTTTCAATAGAAAGTTTATAAGGAGCAATTATTAAAGTGTCACTGGTTATTCTAAACCACCTTCCATGTGATACACTGGGACATGACACATGAGAAGCAGACAGTCCCCAGTGATTAAAGGATTTTGTGTACACAATATTCCAGTCGTATTGTTTTTTTTGCCCCCTACCTGTAAACATCTAAAGGAGCATCTACCTACACTTACACCCACATTGCAGTTGAACTGTAAATACTAGGACTCCGGACTGATGATAAGAAAAGACAGCTTTCAGTTTGGAATATTTCATGACAACTACATAGCATTACAGTGGGACTTGTTTAAAAATTTTTAAAAAGGGAATAAAGATTCAGCCTGACACTTGTCATTTCTGCCAATCTGATATTTTAGACAGGATAAACATATGGTGGTGGTTTGCTTTTCTGAAACACTAACTGAAAAACACCACTTTTCTGGTGTTTCAGTGAGTTTAAAGGCGTTTTCAGAATGTCTGAAAATTGGACATTGGTTTTAAGTGGTTCGCAACCAGGATCAAGAGGCTGAAAATGTGACCAAGACAGTAAAACCTACAACACTGCATGCGTCAAACATGAAGGCATTAACAGAGACAGCTTAAATCAGAGATCAGGAAGCACAGAATTTACCAGACGTAAAAAAAAAAAATAAAAAAAAAATAAAAAAACCTCAGCAAACATCTATTAATAGAACTGAAATTATGCGAACTCGTGACATTGAATGATTCTCAGTTTTGGTTGCTCAGCACTGAGATAAACATTGTAACCTTTATGTCTGTTTTAGTCACCACATACAGTGTTTTCACCTAAAGATTGCATCTGAAAAAAATAAATAAATAAATAAAAATCTGCCACTGTTGAGCCCTTGAGGAAGGCCTTTAATCCTGTATGCTTTAGTGGCGCAGTATCCTGACTGACCCTGTGTTTTGACTAAATCCTAATAATTTCACTGTACTGTCAAGTACATGACAGAAAGATTAAGGTAAAAAAAAAAAAAAAAAAAAACTGTGTCAGAAAACTGAGGTGAGTTGACTTTCAAATCTGTTATACTTACCAATCTTTTTGCCTGAAGATGAACCTTGGCCATCATCAAGAGGAAAAAGAGGAGCCAGAGAAGCATTATGAGAGTTGGTAGAAGGTCTTGGGCGAGATTTGTTGCTTCGTGAACCGTGTTGATTCTGTCGAGTGTTCTGCTGGGGTGCTGGACTTGGAGCTGGGGCCAAGCTTTTTTGAGATTCTGCTTCTCCTCCTGTGTGAACAGCAAATAAATAGAACATACCAACATAAACAAATGATGAAAGGATACATCTGTTTCCCAAATTGGGCCCAGGAAGGGTACATTTTCTTTTCTCAGATTCGGCCTAAATTTCAGTTTTCACCATGATGCATGAACAGTTGAAATTCTCTCTGCAGCCAGTGTTAATTATTTAAGATACAAGAAATACAGAGACAAGAAAACATCAAATAAAGGGTTAATGCTAACATCACTTGCTTTAATAAAAAATAATAAAATTAATACATTTATAATTGGTGTTGCTGTTATCGGAAACTAATGCCCAGCAGAATGGTTTGATGTGGCCTGATACGGAGCAAGGTTCCAAGGCTGACTTTTCCGAAAACAGCAAATTATCACAGCCAATAACTACAATTTTACATTTATTACCAAACAACAAGTGATGCTTTCTATCTGCTTAGACATATAATGTCATGAAACATCCGGGAGACAAGTAGTTCCTGTTATCACTTCCCTCATAACTGATATAAAAGTCTTTCCTGCTCTAGGTCTTTTTTCAACTTTCCTAAAAATGAGCAAAATAGCAGGTTGTACCGTTACCAAAAACTACTTTACACTTACAAATTAAGACTAAGACTCCTTCAATACATGTTAAATAACTTCATTGTTACCATTAGATTATGTGGAGCATCTACAGTACCATACAATTCCATTTGAATTAACTGTTACCTAGAAACACTATTAGAATGAGTTCACTGACATAATCCGAATTACAGTTGAAATCACTATCAGAGCTGTAAACTAAAAATTACTCCATGCCATTTAACCAATTAGATTCAAGAACAGAACTGAGCTGTAATAATACTATTAAGTCACAATTAATAACCGCTATATTTTACAGGCTGCCTACAAACTATACATGCCTCGTGCAGCAGGAACCAGAAGTGGATGTCGGTGGCCGTCATGCTTACTTGTGATGGGGAGCGCAGTCGTAGCAGGTTCCAACTCGAGCTCAGCTGCATCCAACGAAGCCGAGTCCAGCTGTTCGCTCAACGAGTCCAGAGACTCACCGTCGGCACCGGCTGAACCGTTGGCATGGAAACCGTTAACAGCCCCTGCACACTCTGTTTCTGGGGACGAGACGGATTCAGAAGGGGCAGGATCTACCGGGGCTTCCGGCTGGGGCTTGGGCTTCTTTTTCTTCTTGGGCTGTTAAGTCACAATTTGATTAATTACTAAACTTCCTAACATATATAAAACATAAATACTAACCTTCATCCACAAGTTATGTTTTTTTTTGTACCAAAATTTCAGGTCTAGCAAAACCACTTTCTTTAGGGCTAAATTTAGCTCAAGAGTTTTAGAGCAATGCTGTGACGCAGGCATTCACTCTGCGTCATTACACACGCGCACACACACACCTTCTTTTTACCGGTGACATTCCATTCCTTCAGGATCTCTACTGCACTGCCTGAGGGTAAAGAAAGAAGACGAAAAAACAATGCCTGGTCATAAGGTCAGCTGTAGATGATGAAACACTACACACAGCACAACAATCACCACTAGTGGCTGAATACGTCACACGTTGTTGTTGCACAATAGTGCAGCTTATGGGGTATCTAGAAGAATTATCCTGATATTCGAACTATTTCAAGAAACTATTTCAACTTCCTTTAAAGACTTTCCTCCTTTCTACATTCGTAATCCATTGCATCAGAGTATTATAAAGCATCACAATGGTTTGGGAGTGTTGGGAGAACAGAAAAGGTTAAAAGTGTGTCATCTTGCTACTAGCAACACTTTCAGTCTTTAAGCTCATTCCACCTGCGCATTACAGGGTTTGCCTTTCAACGCATCAACAATGTTCACATTTCACTTCCACAACCCTAATTAAGGTGTGCTGTGGAATGAGTCTTACCTTCGACAAAGGCCTGTACAGCCCGATCCACGCTGTTCTCAAAGTGCTGCAGGACAAGGGCGATCTCATTATTGCTCTTGTTAGGAACAACTGCTCTCACTGCATTGATCTGATGGGAAACAGTTAAATGGGAAATTAAATTAAAGTAGTTGATACACGTGTGTAAAGAGCAATAATCCACTAAAGAAAAAAAAACTGAAAGGAATACACATTTTGAAGCCATGTTAGTTCTTTTGTCCATGTTAAAATCCTCCAGCAAAACTATCGTTGTCATTTTTAATACAAAGAAATACCTGAACGACTTTTTACTAAGGTATTCCCTCGTGTCCGTGCGGGAGTGGGGAGGAAAGAGACACTCAGGACATTCAAAAAATGTGTCACATCCAATTACATTGCATAATCCAGAACAATACTGTAAGGAACTGCCACGTAAAATGCACTAGAAAATATTAAAAAATGTGACCACATCTACATCTTCTAGCAAAAGATATCAGGACAAAATTTGTGTTTTATATTCTTTTATCTTTGAACCTTGTTTTTGTTTTACATTTTTTATGCACATCATGCTTAGAAAGCTATTCTCTAGATTAAATGGCCATGGACATGAAGCCTAGTTAGGTAGGAGAAAAACAGCAGAGGGACTAAACCAAAGCAGTACATGCACATGCACACAGGGAAAACACATTTAAAAAAATATTATGGGCCTCAGAAATGTCACTTTTCAGGTCTTCAATTCCAGAGAATGATAAAGAGAGAAATTCATGCATTACCTTTTCTTTCATCCTTTCAAATGTTCCTCCTTGGGACATGACCATTTTGGAGTGTGTGTCGAACTCCACCCCTGATGTATCTATTAACAAAAGACACAAAGCAAAAACAAAGCATGGAGTTAATATTTCAGTCTAAGCTGTAGCATTTGTAGCCTGAGGGTTCTGCACGACTTGGCAGAAGGAAGTGGGGAAAGGGGGATTTTCTTCTAAATATGTAGGTCACAAGCACAGCCCAGGGAGACGGACGAGTAAGAGGGACTAAAAGGAAGGGGCAGAGACCAGTGGTGGTGGTGGTGGGGGGAAATCACATTTTGTTGCTTCATTTACAACAACAAAATTTTCCAATCTGCGACACTCTGATAACAACCCTGAACTGCTCAACTATAGCCCTGGAGCTGTTGCCAAAACGTGGCACTTCTATAGCTTTTCAGTTTCTTTCACAACAGAGAAGCAAGCAGGCGCATTGGAAAGGCATGAAAAGCCATGCACAGCCTATACTCAAAGAAATCAAAACATTGAGATTTCAAAACTCAGTTCCATCCCAGCCTCAACCTCCTGACGCTCCTTCTTCCCCCTCCTCCCGTCCCTCCAGCTTGCTTTTTCACCATTTCCTACACAAAGCAACAGCGGATATACAGTAGACAGACCCTAAATATAAGCAGTCATGATTCCACTGGGCTTACAATTATTAAATGTTTAAAATTAGGCACATGCCTAAAAAAATTTCATCTAGGTCAAAAGTGTTTCAGACGACGAAGACAGGCCTGATGCAAATCACTCGCTGACCTAGTTTGCCAGTCAAGTGAATTAATACAGACTAAGGGAAATAAACACGGCCAACATTTTGGATAGGTGTCTTGTTCTCTCCTTACAATGCACGTAAACAATATTATTCCATTCTGGCATTTGTGTTTGCAAGTTAAACTTTATTTGCTTCTCAGTCATTATATTTGCAGTTATTTTAAGGAAACTAAAGGGGAAAAAAATGGGTACAGGCTACAATCAACTTTAAGTCTTTAAAGCTCCAGAACAGTAGCCCAACCAGTAACTGCCATATTGAGTTAACTATAATATGCATGTTAACTATGAGAGCTGCTTAGATTTCAGGAAAGCCCTGGAATGCATCCTGATGCAGAGTCAAATTAAGATTTTGCCTTGACACGATCCCGGACAAGATTAAGCAAGAACAGCTTCATAGCTTGTCCACGTATCATGTGCTGGGTGGTGTACTAGGTGCTGCTGATGGAAATCTATCATTAGGTCCAATGGTTAACACCACACAAAATGATGGTTGGGAATACACAGACTGCATCCGAATTCCTGGTTACTTTACAGGTCTAAATAAGTTAACAGCTAATACGAGTTTAACTCTCTAATTCTTCACTCATATTGAGAGTATATCCTTCTGTAATCTTTCCCCTTATATTAAGCTGTCTGTATGATTCCTATTCTTCTACATCATACTAAAATTTTATACATTTGCCAGCAAATATCAAAAATAAATAAATAAATAAAAATCTGTATTTTGTTTCGTTATTTAATTCAAAAAGCGAAACTCATATTCTAGATTCATTCCACATCTAGTAAACAGGTTAGCTGGTTATTTATTCATTTCTCAGTATAAATACTACACATCCCTGGATTTAGTTCAATACATACAACAACAAACATTGGGAAGACTGCAGACAGATGTCCAGAAGATGATCACAGACCCCTTCCACAAGGAGGTTCAACCACAGCGGGCCCTCACTGGAAGTGCTAGCTGTTCGCACAAAACTGTTTCGAAGAACAGTCATTTAAAGCTGACTGAAAAGGCAAAGTGTGGTAGGAAAAATGTACAAGCAACAGAGATAATGGCAGCCTTAAAAGGAGACATAATATGCTGTGGTGATTTATCCTTGAGGTATTTTAAACAAAGCATGTGTGTCTCACTGCCTCACCTCAGTGCTTTTTAAGAACGACTAGATTTTGTACCTGTCACATTTATGCAAAATCAGCCACTTCTCACCCCACCCCCTCTTGTCCAAAGAGTGCTGAAGTGAGAACGACACCACACACACTTCCTTTTAGAACGCAAAAGTACTTCAGAGCACCCATTGATGTGAGCAGCTTTATTTCAACCACAAACATTATCGGATCACAAAGGGTTAGTTTTCGCAAAACGTCGCAAAAATATAATATAATAATGACCTAATAAAACAACAGAGCATAACCAGTCTTTTTAAAAGTGTTTCAGAGCATCTGTCAATGTGACCAACTTCACAAGCATACACGCTCACAGGATCGTTTTAGAGAACACTCGACCCCAAAAGGTTAATTTTGACCAGTGAGAACACAAATGGGAACCGTGCCCAGTATGCGGAGGAAAAGGTGGTCTCGACAACATGTACATGAAAACAAGTGGAAAGGTCTCCTCCGAAATCTCTATATGCGTATAGCAGGCGCTAATCTCATCCTCCGACTTTCACAGCTATAGCTGATAATGTAGGAAAGCACGCAAGAGTGCTGCTTGACATTTATTCCCATATATCAATATCATTATGCATAGCACAATGATCAGCGTCCTCGTTCTCTTTTTCGTGTTTGCGGCTCCCAAACCAACTAGGTACATACCGCTATCTGCTGTAGTGGAGGGTTATGTGTACCCAAGTAAACAGAAAAATAACATGAACGCTGGCCAGTCGGGGAGTGGGTACATAGGAGCAACTGTTCCTAGGCATTGTATAAAATCAATCATGCCTAATGTGAAAGCCAGGTAGGTAGTTGATAGAGGTAGCTCTACCTCTATAGAAGAGCATACTTCCCTCCATTACTGTGGTGCTTCGGTCATGCTGTTAGCAAGTTAAACAGTATGGATTTAAGATATTAAAGTGTTTGGTCCTGGTCGGCCATGCAACTTAAGTAGAATTATTATTAATTTTATTTAAGCATCAGCCCAGTCTTGCGTGGCAATGGGCTAAAAATCAGAACAGCCTTTTTGACTGAAGCTGCCTACTAAAAATGGCAAATATAAATGCTCAAGACCAAAAAATGAGTTTCTAGAATACATTCCCTTCATGGACATCGTCAAGTAAAGTTGGGAGAGCTTCACAAGGAGTGGAATGGGACTGGAGTCAGTGCATCAAGAGCCACCACACATCAGGATGGCTTCAGGAAATGGGTTACAATAAGCTTAGTCCTAAAAGCTAACACCAGAACCATCTTATCTGGGCTTAGGACGTAGAGTGGAAAAATTACAGAATCCAAGCTGCTTGAAGTTCAGTGTGAAGTTTCCACAGTTGGTGATGATTTGTGGTGCCAGGTCATCTGCCATTTTGGTCCACTGCGTTTTATCAAGTCCAGCGTCATCAAGAGGTTTTAGAGCACTCTGTACAGAGATGCCAATTTAATTTAGCTGCAAACCGCCACTAACACGTTTGCTGACAATGACATAATTGTGGTTGCTTGCCCAGTCAACTTGCCTGACCTGAACACAATAGAAAATCTATGGGATACTGTCAAGAGAAAGAAGTGAAAACCCTGACCCAACAATACAGGCAGGTGAAGGCTGCTATTATAGCAACCTGGTCTTTAATAATGCCTAAGCAGCGCCTCAGGCTGATCACCTCCATGCCATGCTATATTGATGCAGTAAATCTTGCTAATGAGCTATGACTGAGTATTGAGTGCATAAGGGCTTAAAATAGTTTGACATGTAATGAATCTAGAACATAAAAGTTTCCCTATTTAAATAAAATGGGTCCAGGGGGAATGCAATTTTCCCCCTCAACATCCTAATACATTGAGATGGACTGTATATGTTTAAAAAGTACTTTACATGACTGGACACCACCAACATATCAGCATCTTTTTTGTTTACAGCTAATGAGCTACAGAAAAGCAAAAATTTGGTTACCATTCCTTTTTTTTTTTTTTAAAGCAGTAAGTTACGTAAAGCTTTAGCAAAACAGAAAGCTTAAAAATGTATCCTAGGCACACAAGCCGAGCTAGCTGCAAAATGTCAAAAATCCCCTAAAAAGTTGTTCAGTGTACCTACTAATCTACATTATGTTAACAGGGAAAAGGAAATCTGAGGCATTGTAAACCTTTATAACCTGCTTACTGTGCGAAAGAGAGAGATAAGACGTACGCCTAGTTAGAGTCATAACCATCCAGGCTGTTATGAGAATGCACGTCAGCACTTAGCAGGGCAAAGAGCACTCACAAATGGGAGTACAGACTATCGCTACAAAAGGTTACCATGACCAATGTGCGGTCATTTGACCACGGTCATCCTTTCCACATGGCCTGGTTACTGCAACCTTTTAGGAAGTGAGTAAGAAAAGCCACTGGTGGCCTTGCAGTGCAGCCCTTAACTCCTCGCTTTGCAAGCGCATTTAAATAAAATTTGCAAAACAAAATTAGAAATGGCTAAAGAAGTCTGGTGCTACAACCTCCGTCAAGTGCTGTAACCTCGGATATACAGTACACTAGAGGTCACAATTAAAAACAATTACAGCTTTACCTACATATATACCTAGAAACTTTATAGCTTTTGTGTTGAGATCCTGCAATGTGCAGATTTATCTCTCCAGTGTCAACCTTGAATTTCTAAAATTCAAGAAAACTAAATTGGACAGAAATTCCTAAGAAGCAAATGTATTTAAAACATATCCCCTTCTCAAACAAGGGAAATAATTGAAACAATTTCTCACAACTTTAACAGATATGTTTTGATTTAGGAAAATTGTAAAAATGGCAACATGGGATAATTTTGGAAGCGACAAAGTGATCTGGTTGTAGACAAACTTTTTTTCCTGCCACGGACAGCTTGGTTTTTAAATCTAAACCCATTTCACCGGATTGACATGAAAATGCTTTTATTCAGTCTACTTTTTAATCGCATCTAGGTTATCTTCCTGCAAAGATCATGTTGTATAAGAAGCCAGTTTAACAAACATAGCAGTAAAAACAATCAGTCTGCCCAAAGATTGCTTGCTAGCTGGGTGTTATTTTGTCACTCTGGGAATGTTAGGATTTGATCAGGCTGATTGTTCGATAGCTACGTGTGACAATGAAAAGGACATACAAAACGCTTCGTTGATTGTGTTTGGAATCTGGTACGGTTTCTTTTAAAAAAGAAAAAAAAAAAAAAAAAAAGTCATTGCGGCTCCAGATCTGCAGTCAATGTTTTTATATGCCCTAAAATACTAGAACTACAATTCTGGTCGACATACATTGAAAGATGAATTAAATTCAAGAAACCAAAAGGTATTCATAATCAAGAAAACTTATACTTTCCTAAATGATGTATAGAACACTGGCACAGGCGTGGGTAAACAAATCTATATTAAGAGGAAAATCTCAATCTAAAACATTTGCAACCATTTATATACATCTGCAACCATTCGACAGGAAAAAACTAAAAATCTACCGTTCACAGATACAAACGGTAGATTTATGCTCCATTCCAAACAAAGTCACATGTGGAAAGTTCCTTCTTGATATTTCCGACTTGACCACAAAGCATCCCCTGTGCTCGGAGCTCGAAAACACGATGCATAAATAAAGAAAATGTCTGAGCCTAAAAAGCTACAGTGTATTTTAAAGCAATAGGGAAGTTTCCTAACATAGGTATAATATCTTCAATAGTAAAACTATTCTTGTGTGTAACAGTGTTCGCAGGATATAAGGTTGTTCAATTACATCAGAGATTACTATTCGGAAATCAGGAATAGTGTGGTATTCATAGTGCCTATTCTTAGTGTCATTCCTAGTTGAATGAAAGGCAGAACAATAATAGTAGATATAAAAATTATTATTTTTTTTATTATATACAGTGGCCTAAACTTTCCAGGCTGAGATGACCAATTCGAATGGCATTTCAACAGACAGAAACAGTGTTTTGTAAAATGTTAAAATGGCTTCCAAGCATGATGTAAATGACTCTCAGGTCAGAAATCAGCCCAGATCAGCTGAGTGGTGGTTCTGATTGTTATTTTACATGCAGCACATATTGGGGTTTGTCAGATCATATGCTGAAATAAAAAAAAATTTATCCACCAATTAGACAACGTTGTTAAATAGGGATGGGAATCACCAATCACCTCCTGATACGAGATCACAATTCTTGAGTGCCGATTCAATTAAATTAGCAATTCTATAAAGTATCGCGATTTTATGAATATCCGATTCGAAATTACACTTTCAACTGATTTTATTACAAATTTAAACCTTCAAAAAAGTTTAATGATGAATTAAATTTAACCTGTTCCTTATAACATTAGTTCTCACTTAAAAGCTGAGCTAAGCATTTAAACAACACAAACTTACTTCAATTATAAGAGTTTAACATTTTACTGACCAGCACGTATCTCTGCTATCCGCCATAATTATCATTTCTAATAATAATTCAAACTGAGCAAAAGATTCACTCATAGTTTACCTGTAGGATTATAAAGAAACGGCTACGTTTTACTGCCTAGAAATGCCTTTACAGTCTCAAAACTCACAAGTGAGTGCATGGGCTGAGCGGCTGCGAGTACGCTGGTGCGTGTCTTTTCTCACACGCTGGTGCGTGTCTTTTTTCTGGGCATACTGGGCTTCTAACTCACTCGCTGTGTTTTGAGACTGGTGCATTAGTACAGATTAATGTCTCTCTCATACACGTCATATTCTACAGTACATGAGGTTATTTACAAGGCATGAGTTCAGATCAGTTTTATGTTTGCTTTCATTGAAAATTGTCAAAACAGTTCTTCATTGTCACACCAACAGTTCCCAAATAGTGTCTAGAAGCTGGTCGCAGACAGGGTTGCCAGATAACAATGAAAAAATTTTGGCCATCTATAAAAATACTAAAATTAGTCCAACATTTATTATCCGCTCAGGACATAATGATAAGCAGCACAATCTAGCATCATGACTGGTGGCTTTTAAAGCATCACTTACTAGACCATCATGATTGCTTTCTCCAAAATACGAGAATGTCCTACACCACAACATCTTGAACATGTCTTTAAACTTATGTGACTGTAAGCCATCCAGCATTCTTCCATCTTGAAAGTTGGGCTGCACGATTTCATAATTTTTATTTATTTGTTTATTTTGTTTTACACTAATTATTTGGACACATGGCAATTTAAACTGCGATATTAGTAGCTTGAAATGCTGACTTTGCGATCAGTAACTCCTGAGTGCCTGAACTCCTACCACTGCTCTCACATTTAGATTATGTTTGACAATATTTACTTGTCACCTCAAAATTATAAAAATAAAAACTAATACTTAAATTGTGTATAATAAATCTACATAATTTCCCGACTATGCATACGTTACCTATAATAAATTGCATGCTGGGTGCTCACTCAGATATGAAGCAGAAACACTGATTTGCCATCAGATTTATGGAAAGTAGTGCATGTCTGAGGGGCTCCTGGGACAGGATATAGGCTAAATGCTTTCTAACATCATTTCTAAAGGGGACATCGTGCTTGCTCTCTCGGCATGAAGTCAGAAAGTCCACAACTGGTGTTTCTGTTCACAGGCCAAAGAATTTGACTAAAACCATCATTTTAGCTTGATTTGTTAAATGCAAGGTGACTGCATGTGCCATCAAGAGAGTTTTATCATGGCTTTGAATTGGACTTGATTGTGCTCAGTTTCGTCCTTTCCCCATGCCTGTGTAGTCCTCATTCTGAAAAGTATGTCAGTCATGCATGCAAATTAATCCTGCTTGTAAAAACTCATCTACCTTTAACTGCATTGTGCTTTGACCCGTGCGTGTAGTGCAGCGGGTGGAGAGAGTCAGAACAAGTAGCTCATGCTATTTTTACAGGCATGTTACACCGTTATGAAGGGGCTTAATTTTACACACATTCTACATACCAAACCTTTACTTAGATCAATAAGGGGTGTGTCTTGTTATCATTTTGTTTGTTAAACCTACTCGTCTGCGAGGCGACTATGAATAGGAAAAAAAATAAGACTGTAATTTGTCCGCCCCATGTTAATGCAGTGAACACGTTCCCACCCATGGTCCTGGAGTATACACTCGTCCTGCATTCACCGATTCAACTAATGAGCTAATTAGCCACATTTCCTGTGTTAAAGTGGGTGTGTTTAGGGCAGGGAGGGCAAAAAAAAAAAAAAAAAAAAAACCTATGCTGTGCGGGGCAGGGAGTACTCCAAGACCCAGGATTGTGTGACCTACAGTAGGGTAAGATTTTAAACTGTGATTAATGCTTCAGCTATACTGCAAGACCATACAGCAAATACTGGAAGACCAAGTTAAATGCTTTAGATCATGGAAAAAGGAATAAAACTTCAGAGTTACTGCCCTCTGAGAAACTGGATTACAGTCCATATGTGTGGTTCTAATTTTTATTACCAACATCAATTCAGTGCATGCGTCTGGGATGTTTAGTCAGTGTTGAGAAGTACGGGCTCTCTGGCAGTTCAGGGGAGATTTCAGCTTTTTCTGCATGAACCGGAGAACATTTTATTCGTTGAAAACTTCCTGTAAAATGACACCGTGATTAACCAAGGGCTGATTTTACGTCCTGGGTTTCAACGTCTACCACCCTATGACGCCTACACCTGAAGGATTAGGGTAAAATAAATAAATAAATAAATAAATAAATAAATAAATAAATAAATAAATATATATATATATATATATATATATATATATATATATATATATATATAGCCAGTAATTTAAATGGAGGTGAGAGATGAACTTTATCATTTCTGTAGAGACGACTAGTGGCGCACATATCAAGGCGGTCAGGGCCGTGTGATAATATGCTGTGCTGACATGCCAAAAGTCAACATGTCAAAGTTGTTTGTACAGAGGGAAGAATGTGGATGCCCTTGAGCATCACAGAAAAAGCGCAAAATGTGTGTCACACCTTCTTACCAGTTTTTGCCCCATGATTATTAATAGCCTAGCTTCTTATGCACAGTATGCATATACTCTACTAAATACCACAGTCAGAGAAATACCTCTGGTTTTGTGAATAGGGCACAAGTGAAGCGAAAACTTACTGCACAGAGCGAGATTGGTTTCATGACTTACCTTTGTGACTGTTCTTTTTCGCCATAATCCACTCCTCTGCTTCTCCAACTCAAGTGGACTTCAGTCTTTAGACTCGTCTGGTATTCTGTTTAACACAAAACGAGGTCAGCATGTTGAATGCAATTTAATACTCAGCACACAGACAGTACAAACATGTTTTTCCCTTTTTCTCTTTGCATGTCGTTTTTTTTCAATAATAAAAAAAAAACATTACTTTTAGAGAAAGAGATCCACAGTGCTAGAAAGCACAGTGTGTGTGTGTGTGTGTGTGTTCACAGGTTTCCTTTTCTCCCTCTCTTCCTCTCAGCCCTTCTGCAAATGCTCACGTGTCAAAAATGAGGCCTCTGTCAGAACAGGGTCATGTAAGGACACCTACGCCAAACTTCCACATCCACACTTGGACGTGGTAATTTCCTAAGCGTTTACACTCGCTCCGTCTTGCTCTCGTAGCTCGCTTCCAAGAACGCCGCTAAAAGAATCTGAAAGGGGAATAAACGGCCTTCCTCCAGTTTCCTTATTCCAAGAGTATTTTATATCCGTGGAACATAAAAGAAGCCATTGAGTTTGTCTGTGCTTTTGAAATGACTTCTGCAGATTAATATGCGAGTAGGTTTAAGGAAAATCCTGCAGCTGGGCATCAGAAACTGCGAGGACTCAGCACAGACTAAGTATCTGCATAAGCCATTCCTCTTTTCTCTGCTTTTCTGGCCATGATGCAAATCCAGTTTGGTTGAATTACTGTCTGTCTGGTACACATACCCACATGTCATTCAGTATTCAGCACTGCTGGGCTCAGAATTCACCAACTTTGAATCATGACCGGCTTTGGTTTATCACACAAATGGATACAAAGCAATTAGCAAGGGTCAAATATTACATTATTATAAAGAAAGGTGATTAATCAGGAATGTTAAACATCTGGTCATCCGCTAATCCCACAAATAAGTTGGAATGTACCTCATGACAACCAGGAATACGGATGACTGCGAGACACTGCCAATTCCTTTCCTCTCCAAACTTAACAAATCTACTTGTAGACAAGTCAAAAGCTGTCACTCCGCTCCGTTTAGCTTTGCTGCTCAGTGTTTGAAGCCAGACGTTCTCTTAAGCGCATGCTTTCCCACGTCATCTACTCCCTAAGCAAACCGACACCAACCCGGTCTGCCCCCTTTTTATGAGCCAAAACGCGACTGAGTTTAACTTTCTATTTCTCCTCTCGCAGCAATGGGAAAAGAAACTTAAAACACACCCGAGTCCCAGCTGTACATGTCAGTGTGCTCTGTGCAGCATGCCACCAGCATGAAGAAGGCACCACACCTATACGCACGTCACACACCTGAACCCAGCTGAACGAGTGACGCCAGAGACTGAGTTTATATTTACACCAACAGGAAAATCACCCGGCTGTTTAACAAGAAGGAGGAACACGCAAATCAAACCCTTGTTGTATACTCAAAATAGTGAACGCCAAATTACACTCGAACAGACCTACCTTGATAAAATAGTGCTCATATTCAAATTGAATACCTTTCCTTTTGTCACTCCAGAAAAGTTAGGATATTTTCTAAAATGCAGTAAAAATTTAAATCCACAGTTTGTAAGTTCTCTTAACGCTTACTTAAAAAGAAAAGAGGACTTAATGTTTTAGCTGAGGAAGTTTTTTTTGCAAATGTATAACTATTTGATTTTTGTAGCACACTCAAAAGAAAAATGCTGACTGTGAGCAAAGATGGGTCAGGGCTTATCACTTGGAACCAAAGTTCTTGGGGAAATTGTCGATCCGTATTCTTAAAACAAAACAAAAAAAAAAAAACAAAAAAAAACAGCTCGGGGCAATGAAGGTGAAAACGTCATGCTACTGGGATAAATATAGCCAAGACAACAACTGTTGTCACTTAACACAGTTCACTACTGCTTAAAAAACACAAAAATTTTAAATCACCATTAACTGGAACATCATTAGCTGGAAGACCATTAACTGGAACACCATTATACAATCAGAAACGATACAACAATTCTATGCAAAGCTCCAGGCGGAGTTTTTTTTTCCCCGAGCTCAACTCTGATGAAGACAGCGAGACTGAATCAATGGTAAGACAAGTCCATATTTCATCTTGTTTTGGGGAAAAACAGAAATTCTCTGTGCAAAAGATGAAATCTTTTGCAGAATATTTCTCAGTAGGTCACATATCTACTAACATGTACACCACAAAAGTGTACAATGGAGGCGTGCAATATATTGTATTTTTAGCTACATCGTTGTTGAATGAGAATGAAGAGACGAGCGGTATTTGACCGCCTTTAGCAATCGTCATTTAAACGTTATAATTTGTCTCAACTATTTTGTTGAGATTGTGCTTCCGGGAAAATGTGCATTTTTATCATCATTAATTAATAGTTTGATTGTACTTAGTTTTATGAAAAAAATTATTTTAAACCCTAATCAAGATACCAAAAGTGTACTGACGTGTACTGAGCTGTCTGCACCGTCACACCAGGCGATCTCATTAAATTGTGAGCTTCTATAATCGAGAAAAAAAATTGAGGACACTTATGAGATAGATCATAATTTATGATTCGTACTCAAGGGACAATCAATGTGGAAGTGTCAAATGAGTAGTTACTCTTTTCTTAAGATATGGATTGCTGGGGGGGGGGGGGGTTAATGGTTTTAACAGACCATCTAAGAATTTGATGCTTCAGGCTCCATTTTTTTTTTTGGTGGATTAAATTGTCATAATTTTATAAAAGTTCATTACAAGAAATTAACTGGCTCAGACAGCAAGCTAGATGCAACATTAGTTTAAAGTCACTGTAAGCTAATAAAAGCTATCCATCCATTTAGCTTGTAGAGGGGATGGATGATGGAGTGCAATCAAATTATTGTTAGCCACCTTAGCATTGAGCTAAGCTAGCTACCTTGTGGTAACTGAGGAAAGGAGTGTTCCAACTGTACATTCCACCCATTTGGAGATTAACCAGGGTTTAGGCGGAATCAGCTTTAGCCACGATGACCATCAGAAAACCTAACGGTGGCATCACAGTCGGTTTCTCTAGTGGTTCGGATTCAGTCTATCCTAAACTAAATAAGAAAATGAGCTCTAGTGCTGACTTTAAAGTTTCATACAGAGTGTATGAAACATTAAATGGTCAAATCTCTGTATAAACCATGACTTTGTTATACATGAAGATGAACAAATTCTTTAAATAATTTCTGGTGTCTTGATACAGTAAGTTGTAGTCTCTCCACGGTTACATGACTGTCTCCCTGACAGCGCCATTTACATACATCATGGATGACACCTTCAGCACTAAGTAAACATATGGGCTATTTACAAATACATTTATTCAGCTGTGGAAAAGCTGTACATCAATCACTTTCCTGAACTTAAACAGGAAAGTCAACAATCACCTGTCTTTGAATTCCTTGGAAAGGTTAGGCTGTTTGTCTGACAAGTTTGTTTTTGCCTCCCTCAAGATATTTTTTTTAAAAATAGCTCTTTCCCCATCAACTTTACATGCAAAAACATCACCATATTTAATTTTGGACTGCTTTTTAATTGCTTAAGTCTAGTATCTGTTGACTTAAGCTAGTTGCAAGTCAGGTTACAACCTCAGTGAGGGTTGTTTTGTCCCCCCCCCCCCATCTGTTATTTCGTTCAATCCTTGGAGCCAGATCCAATTGCAACTTGCATAATATAAAAGGTTAAATCTTTTATATTAAAACTGCTGGTATTATACTCAAGTTTTACAAAACTTTTTTTTTACCGGTATACCACGCTACACAGGACACTAGTGGCCCAGAGTTAGGTTTCTGACCTGCCATGCCGAACACCCGGGTTCAATTCCCACCCAAAGTCTACTAGATGCAGTGCTGGTCCCAAGCCCAAATAAAATGGGTCCGTGTAAAACCTGTGCCAAGTTTTGTATGAACCGGAAGGTCCGCTCGACCTCTTGGTGGGAGTAGCCGAAAGACTCACAAAATACTATGCAACACTATAGATGACCTGCATATGCGAAGGTACCATGGACATAAAGGCACAAATTGAGATTCAAGACATAGTGTCGTCAAGATGACGCCTTGTCTCAACAAGTCCGTGCTTATTTCAGCAAGCCAATCCGAGTCCTCATTTGGACTTTGAGCATTTTGCCCTCATAGACTGTGTGTGTGTGTGTGTGTGTGTGTGTGTGTGTGTGTGTGTGTGTGTGTGTGTGTGTGTGTGTAAAACTGCTTTTCCAGCAGTCCAGCTCGGTCTCCCACTGAAAATGTATGAAGTTTCGTGACAAGAAGATTCAGACAACAGCATCCAAAAGTTGGTCTTGTATCAAGCAAGAAATGTCAAAAATTTTTAAATAAATAAATAATCTTGCAAACTTTCAACAATTAATTTCCTCAGTTCCCAAACAATTCAAAAGTGTAATTAATAGAAAGATGATGCAACCCAGGGGCATGCATGCTTCTGTCCTAAACTTCCAGGAATGTATCCCAAGCATCAAATTCAAAATTCCTTTATACTTTATATATATATATATATATATATATATATATATATATATATATATATATATATATACACACACACACACACACACATTTTAAAATTAGTCAGTGAAAAACTAGAGGACTTTTGTCATTTAAACGTTTAAGACGATTAACAAAATCACAGATTGGTTATTTTCTTTAATGCTCTCTATAAAAACAGCAAACTATTCCGGAAATAGGATTTGTAGGTTACGATTGAGGAGGGAAACATGAACTGAGCAACTAAAAAGGTGAACGGGGTGAAAAAGGGGGGGGGGGGATTTTCTTGTAAAATGGGCCACTGCAATGTGAAGGAAGAATAGCAGATGTGAGGAATGCAGTCCTGGATGGCTGTAGGGGAACACACACACACACACACACACGATGATGTGGCAGATCTGTGATCACCTGGGAGATGAAACAGACGCTGTATGCAGGTTACTATTTGCGTTTAACTTTGCACAAAGAGAGTGTCAAGCTATAAAGACAGGCCTTGTGGACAAACTGAATATGTATAAAAGTTAACTGATATTTGGTTAACCGCTAAGTGGAGAACAAAAAATAAATAAAAAAATCTGTCCAGCTCACAATGCAACACAAGTTTCTGCCTGTCAATGGATTTAATCCTATTTGAGTGCCAATAATGTAGTGTGTCCTCCCAGAAAACCAGCAATATGAACTATTGATTAAATAGTCACAGCAATGTTCTCCTGCCAATAGCAACGTTTGCTATGATGTCATGCATAACTGAAGTCATTTTAAAATTTACCTCATGGGTTTCTTTTATTCCTAAATAAAATCATTTGCGCTAAACATAGCTGGAAATGCATAATCATGCTTTTGCACAGTGAGCTTTAGATCTGTACACGCCCAGTGATAAAATCAAAAACGTCACTGATAGAGATTCCCTTTCAACACCATAATTTAGTTCAGTTAGCTCTCAATTTCCAGGAAAAAACAACACAGCTAGTCCAAGAGATTACCAAGAACCACTTCTGTGGACTCACTTTTCCTTATATAAAGATATAAATTTCTCCTAGTCACTTGGAGCCACACTTTTTAATGTAAATCCAGAGTCAGGATTCAAAACAGTGACATTAAAAGATCTTTAAAAGCATGCAGTCATTGCTCCCTTTCGGAGGCTTTTCTACATTCCCCGACTTTTTTGCGAGATGGTACCTAATTGTCCTGAATCAAAATGCTCAACAGTTCTTGGTCTTATGACTCTGTGTTGAAACATTTTTAAATCTTAAGTCTACAGACATACACAAATTATCTACAGAACACCTAATACACCTTAAGATTCTCTATGAATAGTCAAGAACTGCTGTGATTTCTCACCTGTTAACAGTGACCTGGATATGCCTGTTTGGAATGCCTGTGTATTGAAGAACCTATAAAAGTGCCATACACTTCTGGACTGTCACCATACACAATGTAAAATCTATAGGAGTAGATTGTTTAGTGCGCAGAGCTGGATTTAGCGGATTTGCTCACATGCATACAGGTCCTTCTCAAAAAATTAGCATATTGTGATAAAGTTCATTATTTTCTGTAATGTACTGATAAACATTAGACTTTCATATATTTTAGATTCATTACACACAACTGAAGTAGTTCAAGCCTTTTATTGTTTTAATATTGATGATTGTGGCATACAGCTCATGAAAACCCCTATCTCAAAAAATTAGCATATCATGAAAAGGTTCTCTAAACGAGCTATTAGCCTAATCATCTGAATCAACTAATTAACTCTAAACACATGCAAAAGATTCCTGAGGCTTTTAAAAACTCCCAGCCTGGTTCATTACTCAAAACCGCAATCAAGGGTAAGACTGCCGACCTGACTGCTGTGCAGAAGGCCATCATTGACACCCTCAAGCAAGAGGGTAAGACACAGAAAGAAATTTCTGAGCGAATAGGCTGTTCCCAGAGTGCTGTATCAAGGCACATCAGTGGGAAGTCTGTGGGAAGGAAAAGTGTGGCAGAAAACGCTGCACAACGAGAAGAGGTGACCGGGCCCTGAGGAAGATTGTGGAGAAGGACCGATTCCAGACCTTGGGGGACCTGCGGAAGCAGTGGACTGAGTCTGGAGTAGAAACATCCAGAGCCACCGTGTGCAGGCGTGTGCAGGAAATGGGCTACAGGTTGCAAATTTTGCATGTCATTCGGAAATCAAGGTGCCAGAGTCTGGAGGAAGACTTGGGAGAGGGAAATGCCAAAATGCCTGAAGTCCAGTGTCAAGTACCCACAGTCAGTGATGGTCTGGGGTGCCATGTCAGCTGCTGGTCTTGGTCCACTGTGTTTTATCAAGGGCAGGGTCAATGCAGCTAGTTATCAGGAGATTTGGGAGCACTTCATGCTTCCATCTGCTGAAAAGCTTTATGGAGATGAAGATTTCATTTTTCAGCACGACCTGGCACCTGCTCACAGTGCCAAAGCCACTGGTAAATGGTTTACTGACCATGGTATTACTGTGCTCAATTGGCCTGCCAACTCTCCTGACCTGAACCCCATAGAGAATCTGTGGGATATTGTGAAGAGAAAGTTGAGAGACACAAGAATCTGCAAAAGGATTCCCGACCAAGTATTAAGTGCATAACTGAACAATTATTTGAAGGTTGACTTTTTTTGTATTCAAAACACTTCTTTTATTGGTCGGACAAAATATGCTAATTTTTTTTTTTAGATTTTGGGCTTTCATGAGCTGTATGCCACAATCATCAATATTAAAACAATGAAAGGCTTGAACTACTTCAGTTGTGTGTAATGAATCTAAACTATATGAAAGTCTAATTTTTATCAGTACATTACAGAAAATAATGAACTTTATCACAATATGCTAATTTTTTGAGAAGGACCTGTATATATATTAAACTAAAAATTTTTTAAGTCCACACACACACACACATGCGGTGTATAATATATTTAACCTGCACCTTACAAGTTGCACAATGGCAATATTTGCAGTTCTGGTAGATGCTAAACTGCATTTAGTTGCTGAAAACCTGTATTGTGCAATGACAATGGTATGCATGTGTGATGTATCTATCAATCTATGGACAGTGTCAATAAAAAAACAAAAAAAACTTGGCATATTTTTTTTTACTTGAAAAATCTATTACAACAAAGTGTGAATCACCTACAAGGTCTACAAAAATTATGCACTATTGTGGTTTATTTCTTTAGATTACAATTTACTTTTTTTTTAAGCCTCATTATGTTTGCCATCTAGGATTTCTCCAACACTAAGGCAGTTCTCACTGAGACAGGGATCACACAGGCTTGGGATCAAATTCAGGAACTTTGAGACAAACCTGTACCTTTGTACACGTTCTTGATTTCTTTTAAGCACTGGAGATACACCACTTTAAATCATCCTCTTCTATCCAAAACTGCACCACTGAAGCTGAACAATGTGCGCTGGGCAACATCAATTATATAACCCATTTGGGGTGCCATGATCATTTCCTATATAAATGGAAGTAAAAAATAGTTTTCTATTCTGATAAATATACATCGGATTATCTTGTACTGTGTTGGGAATCTTACGTGTTTGATATGCAAACGATCATGAGGTTTCGATTAATATGCAAATAGGATGTATGACGCCATCTGGCGACTTGTAGTGCAGTTTTCAGCATGCATTAGCCTCTTTCCCCTGAAAAGAGAAAAAGAGTTGGCACCTCTGCTTCAGCCTGCTCCATGCTGAGACTGCCAACTCAACACGACTCACAAATCACACTCCGTTACTTTATCTTCCTGTGCAGCTTCCATATAACTCCGATAACTCAGTGCAAGAACGAACGAGCTTTAATACTTTAAAACGCAAAAATAAAGTACCATGAGGGGGAAAAAACAAACAAAAAAAAACAACGACGTATTGTTTAAAACTATTTTGAGTTTGAATAGAAGAGGTCTTTCTAGACCAGTGATCTCTAACTCCTAACTCACGTACATGGATACAAATGCATAGAAACTGAGAATCTGAACCGGGTTTCACTTTTGTAGGAAGCTCTGTGAATTCATTACTTGAAACCAGCCACCTGAAAAACCAGTGTCCTGTGCATATTTTTAATGTACCTAAACATTTTGTAAAAACAATAAAACTCACTAGCAAGACAACGCAGGTATGTGTCAGCTAACTTAATAAAGGGAAAATAGCCAAAACCACCAGCGCAAAACAAAGAGCTAGTTTGCTCAAATTATTATATTAAACTGTGTACATAACGATAGAGAAAACTAATGTGTGGCTTTATTCATATTCGTTTATTAATTTTAACCGCACTGTGACGCCTGGCGTACACTGTATAGCGGTAGATGTTGGTTCGCCATCTTAGCGAGCTAGCCTTGCTATCCAGTGCGTAGTTTCAGTAATAGCCCGTGTTAGCTAAGCTGTCGATAACATTTAAATTACTTTTTAATAAATGCTCTTAGAAGTTATATATATATTTACCAACCTGTGTCAGTGTGTAAAGGAAAGCCAAATTAGGTCACTGTTAGCTTAGCTAAAAGAAGAGAGAGAGAGAAAAAGCATTAGATAACTATGCTAGCTCGGGGCTCAGAGGCTAGTTGGCACAAGCTCTGGTACAATGCGAGCAGTATCTTAGCAACGCGTTTACTGCTGGCTAGTCGGAGAATTCAGCTTTTTTATTTTTTTAGCAGCTACATGTTTATTTACAGAGTTGCCTTGTGAATAAAACCAATGTTTTCCCCGAGTCTTTATACAATAAATGATTCTTAAATGATAAATCTTGTTATTTTCAGCTCATCTAATTTATATTTGATATAGCAATTCGCTCCCTGTTGTATCGTCCAAGCTGCAGTGTGTGTGTGTGTGTGTGTGCGCGCGCGCTATGCAGGAATCGTCTTCAATTCATGTAAAAACCGCCGTCCAATTCGCTTCAGTGATATCTAACCTGACATCCACGAACCTTGAGGATAGATGCAAGAAGAAGGGGGAAAGCCTACCTGGCAGTCAGTGTGAAGTAACCTGCGGGTTAATCTGAAGCGTCTGGTCGCTTTGTGAATCGCGCTCGCTGCTTTTTTTTTTTTTTCCTCCTCTCTTCACACGTCTCTCGCAGCCGGTCTGACGCGTCACTTCCGAAAGTCACTTCACACCCAACGCCTATGGAGTTTTTCATTTACTCCTTACAAACAGCCTATAGCCACATCAAGACTCCTAAGATGTAACCTTATTCTCATTTGCTCGTGCTGGATATGTTTTTGTTGTTGTTGTTGTTGTTGTTTGTTTTGTTGTTTGTGCTTGGGTTTGATTTTTTTTCAAAGTATAATATGATAATGTATCATGGGATTCATTTAGCCTTTAAAGCATAGAAAGTGTACAACAAATTTCCTTAAAAATAATAATAATTTGATACCCGACCTCAGATAAGCGGGAGAAAATGGATGGATGGATGGATGGATAGTTATCACTGTGGCCTCGCACCTCCAGGGTTGAGGGTTCAATTCCTGCCTTGTGTGCATGGAGTTTGCATGTGCATGGAGTTTGCATGTTCTCTTCACACTTGGTGGTTTACCTCAATCAGAATAGAGTAAACAGTGTTCCCAAATTGCTCGTGATGTGTGCATGTGTGCCATGCAACGGATTGGCACCATGTCCAGGATGTACCCCACCTTGCACCCAAAGTTTCCTGGGATAGGCTCCAAGCTTCCTGCAATGGTATATAGGATAAGAAACATAGAAGATAAAATAATTCACTTTGTCCTGCATAGTGACAGGATATGAGGTCTACCTTGGGAACACTAGGCGTATTGCAGGAACCTGCAAAAAATGTTTTAGAATGTGTCTATAATACTCTACAGAGCTGCAGTAGGAGTTTCTGCTCCAATTGCATGTTCTATATAATTTGTACTCAGGCTTATAGAACGCCATGGATCTGGAAAAAGACTTGAAGTGCCTACTAGGGCAATGATGATCTACAGAATTCTCAGAATCCAAGACTGAGGGCCCAATGCTGACCCAGTTTCCAAGCTTTCCAGAAACCATTCACTTGAACACCCTTGTGATTCACCAGACAAATATGTCTGATCCATGGAGTCCACACCCTGCAATCCAAAGCACCCAAAGAATCTGTTGCTATCAACCTGGTGCCAGACACCACAGCACAGGCCCTGAAAAGCCATGTCCCAAGGAGCCAGAGCCGTTCCGGTGGCACAAATGGGACCCAAAAACTAAGTGGTTTTAATGTTAATGGTTTTAATGTTATTTCTCACTGACTGGTTTATAATTACAAGCTCTGAAACTAAGTAAATTCACCTTTCACAAGATCTGCCTACAGACGTGTTGTTTTAAGACATCAGGGCAGCAACCTTTACAAAGCACAAATATGATCAGTTTTTATGTTTTTGCATTTTCTATCAGAAGTTTCTGGATATTTTCTGGATATTGCTTTTATGTGCGTCAGAAATCAAGGAGAAAAATCTGAAGCAACAGCAATACATCAAAGTTTTAACCAACTATGCTGTAGCCTTAGCCTACTACAGTATACAGTATGTGAGCTAGATTCCAAATTATTTACCATAGTCCCTTGGTGAAAAAAAGCCGCAAGTACTACAAGAGGAAACAGAAGTGCAGTAAATGGGATGGCGTACAACCTAGGCTGAAAGCTAGCCTGTGCAGATCAGCCATCCCATCCATTATACTGGCAAATGTTTGGTCCCTAGACAACAAATTCGATCACACCAGACTACAGAGATCTGCACAACACTACAAGAGAGCCAGCTCATTTCCAATTTCATAGCTGTGTGTCTGAGTACCAACATCTCTGACTCACATTGCTGAAAATGTTCTAAAGATTAAATTCCATAGAATGTACTGGATGGAATTTCCATAGGACTTTAGTACATGACAAAATAATAGAAATACAATTCTAAAGAAACAATTATTTCAAACAAAGTGTGCTGACCCTGCTAAAATGGTCTATACAATTCCTAAAGAACAGATTCTGTAGAATTACTACAGTATAGGACAAAAATAAACAAATCATATAGAATTTTGGTTCTCTAGAAAAATTCCAGTGAAAATCATTTCAATAGAAATAGATCTTTTAGGAAGTTTACTTTAGAGCAAGTTCTACTGACCTGTTAAAATGTTCTTTATATTTCACAAAGAACACATTCTGTAGAAAAAAATTGAAATAGAAAAATAGAAATGTTCCAGTAATGTCTGTTTTGTGGAAAGGGCCCTATAAAATGGATCTATAAAAATTCCTTTAGATCAGGTCCTGCTGTCACTGCTAAAAATGTTCTAGATCATTTTTATAGGGGAAATTTTATAGCATTTCTATAAAAATGAATTAACATTATATAAAACTTTAATACCTAAGCTTAATAGGACAATAAGATTCAAATTCAAATTCAGATTCAAAGAACTTTATTAATCCCAAAGGGAAATTGCTTGAAATAAGTATAGAAATGCAGTTCTGTAGTAGAAGAACTACAGTTTTAATAAAAGTTTTACTGAAATTTTACAGAACTTTTCTCCAGGCCTATGTGAAAAGATGAAGTTTTAGAACAACTTTCCTTTTCTAAAGGAATTTTCTATAGAAGAAATCCTATAGAACCCTTTCTACAGAACTGCGTTTTAAGAGATTTTTAGTTCTATAAAAGGACTCTATATACTTTATACAGTATATACTGTATATAATATACTAATAAGAGGGATGTCACAACATCACAGGGCAAAGGAAATATTAAATCCATTAAGTTTTTATCTTTTTTCAAATAGACTTATTCCATCAAAACTTGCATTTGGTTTTGGTTATTTATGAGTAAATTGTTTGTACAAGAAATTTGACATTCAGAAAAATCTTGTAAATTTGGCAAAACATACACTATATAAACTAAATTTTTTTATTGTAATTTATTAATGCCAAATGTTTTGTTTTGTAATATTCAAATGCTGTGCTTTCTCTGGGCATTAGATTTCCACTGTCTATAGTAATGTCAAATCTACATCAGGCATTACCCCATGATTTACAGCATGACAAACTATTCAACTCTTGTAGCACACATTTATAATTGTAGGTCAGTAATCTATTAAAAACATTAGGCCAATATGTACTTTATACTTTAGTTGTATCCTTAAGAATTTATGAGATACCTCATCAACAACAAACTTTTTTAAGTTCGAGCTAAGGAAAAGAGAAACTTCATAGGAAACATATTACTGTATTTGTGCTCTATACTAAAGCTAACAATAAAATATGATACTATTGTTTATAATATGGTTTTATAATATGGTTTTAGCAAATTCACTTTTCACAAGATCTACCTATAGATGTGTTGTTCCAGGACAGCATCAAAGCGTTATGCAAGAAGAAAATTCTGCAAGCAACAGCAATACATCAAACATTTAACCAACTATGCTGTGGCCTCAGCTTTTACTTTTTCACTTAAGGTTGCTAATGGAATATCTTTAAAAGCTAGAACTATGGTGTGCTATAACCCCTGTTTGATCTTCAAGAACCAGGACATTTATTTCTCTTTTAATACCTATAGCTTTTTTGCATGCAGGCCACAATTGTGTGTGTGTGCGTGCGTGCGTGCGTGTTTGTGTGTGTGTGTGTGTGTGTGTGTGTTTGTGGTAAACCTTTAACCATGCTATAGATCTAAAATCAAAAGAAGCAAAATAGTGTCTTTATTGACATGGATTTGTAGAGGATTTATTGAAATGAAAAAAAAACGGAACATAAAAATGTTCCATTCTGATCTAATTTTTAGATGTTTTTCTTGTGCTTGAATTATAGGAATTATGTTTTTGGACTAGTTGCCTTTTGGACATTTTCAGCACTGTTTTCCTTTTAACCTAGAGTCCATGACTAAAGAAACAAACGGATTCCAGAAGCAGAGCAGCTTTAAGCTTCCCTAAAGTAACGTGCCGAATTTGAAAGGTGGTTCTATGCACAAGTTAATTTCAAGTTAATTTTAATCAAAGTGTTTTGCTTATTTATATATTTAAAACGGTTTATTTGATTTCCAGCATAGACATATAGAGAATAGTAGAGTAATTACTTCCATTTGGTTTGCACTCGGCACGGTGGTGTAGTGGTTAGCACTGTCGCCTTGCACCGCCAGGGTCCAGGTTCGATTCCCGGCCAGGCTCGATTCCCGTCTCTGTGTGCATGGAGTTTGCATGTTCTCCCCGTGCTTGGTGGGTTTCTTTCGGGTACTCCGGTTTCCTCCCACAGTCCAAAGACATGTAGATTAGGTTAATTGACATTCCAAATTGCCCGTAGTGTGTGAATGAGTGTGTGTATGTGAGTATGTGTGTGTGCCCTGCGATGGATTGGCACCCTGTCCAGGGTGTACCCTGCCTTGTGCCCTAAGTTTCCTGGGATAGGCTCCAGGCCCCTGCGACCCTGTATATAAGGTTAAAGCGGTAGAGAAAATGAATGAATGAATGGATTGCACACCATTTGATGATATTTAAAGTATATAATTTTCATACCTGGCTGTGTGTTGCAGTCAGGATCAAATATGAACCCTTGTGTTTTCAACAGGAAAAAGCTCTGCACCATATCAGTTACAAAACTGTAATGGAGATCACAGTACAGGCCAGCTGGACAGACCTCATATTCCAGATAAGGTCTTTAACCTGTCCAATACTTCAGTGTCTAAAAAAAGTGATATCTCAGAACTTCGGTGTCTGGAAATCCCCGTGGTTTCTGCATTCCTGTAGAAGTGGGGGATAAAACTGTAGACACTGTAGGCAATATTTAAGGTAATGTTTAGTTGTGGGTGGCAGGGTGATACAGCAATTTACATTACATAAAAGTATAAATGATTGAATGAACAAATGAAAGAATGAACAAACAAACAAATGACTGAATGAATATTGGCAGTAGAATGGAGATAACTTCTAAAAACATGGGTCTATAATGTGTAAAAAGTTAGCACTGGTGTAGTGGTTAGCACTGTCGCCTTGCACCTCCAGGGTCCGGGTTCGTTTCCCGGCCAGGCTCGATTCCCGTCTCTGTGTGCATGGAGTTTGCATGTTCTCCCCATGCTTGGTGGGTTTCCTCCGGGTACTCCGGTTTCCTCCCACAATCCAAAGACATGTAGGTTAGGCTAATTGGCGTTCCCAAATTGACCATAGTGTGTGTGTGTGTGTGTGTGTGTGTGTGTGTGTGTGTGTGTCTGTGTGTCTGTGTGTGCTCTGCGATGGATTGGCACGCTGTCCAGGGTGTACCCTGCCTTGTGCCCAGAGTCTCCTGGGATAGGCTCCAGGTCCCCATGACCCTAATACAGGATAAAGCGGTACAGAAGATGAATGAATGAATGAATGCCTAGGACATGTAATTACTCAGATATTTATATTTAAAATTATGTCAAATTTTTGGGATATTTTGTATATGTAAAATTTTAATAATATTATAAGACACTGAAATCTAATAAGAAGCTCTTGTCTGCTATGATTTGTTTAATCAGGAGAATGCAAATGTATTTTCTTTCTCCTGCCTGTCTCCTCTATAACTGACATGTTAATGACTGGTTATTTTGATGTTCGGGACGTAGCACCGTTTAAATGTGATCTCTTTGCTGAGAATAAACAGAGATCTTCAGACATCATGCCTGCGTGTGCGTGTGTGTGTGTGTGTGTGTGTGTGTTTGTCTCTCCCGGTCGATCGGACCCGGACCGGTAAGTGTATCAATGTGATATAACAAGCTAACTTAGCTTGGACACACTTCTAACAGTATATTATATTTTCTCTTAGTCATTTCTGTTGAAACATGAGTCATCTCCCACTTTCTTTTTGTCTCCATTCTATAAGGTTGATGTATTTGTAATTGATTTGTACTGAAATTGCAACACCATGTAGATTGTGTTACTAAACGTAAAGCAGTTGCCTATGGTATCTAAATCCATCACTACAAGGGTATATCTTTTAAAACATTCCAAAGACAACACCCTTTTGGAAGGCTAAAAACCTTGATCTCCCCAACTCCCGAGAAGCTTCATTTTCAAGAATGTAGAACGTTGATTTTACATCCATTTACTCATTCTCACTCACTCATCAGCTAATCCTAGGAGACTTATGGCGCTTTTCCACTGCATAGTACGGCACGACACGGTTCAGTTCAGCTCACTTTTGGGGGGTTTTCCACTGGGACTGTACCTGGTACCTGGTCCTTTTTTTAGTACCACCTCAGCCGAGGTTCCAAGCGCGCCGAACCGTTACCAAAACGTGACGTGTAAACTCTGCTGGTCACTGATTGGCCGGAGAAAATCGTCATTACTGCGTCACCGAACTTGCGACACGAGACACAACAGAACCGCTATATTTAGAAACAGCCAGAGAAGGATCGGACGCACCTTTTTGTATTAAGCAAAAATTTTTCTTTGGCTGCCATCAGCCTCTTTTGAAACAAACTCCTTCGTCTGGCTGTTAAAAACATCCACATGCCGAGAATAAAGAACACCTTGCCGTCGATATGCTCCATTGTTGTGTGTTTGTTTGTGGCGCGTTACGATGATGTCACGGCAGTAGAGGCGCCGCAACTATAACGACACGTGAATAATCCCGCCCACTCTAAAGCGTTACTAAACTGCAGTGGAAGCGCAAACCGAGCCGAACTGCGTCGAACCGAAGTGAGCTGTACTGAACCGTGCTGTGCCGTACTATGCAGTGGAAAAGAGGCATTAGGGCATGAGACGGGGTACACCCTGGACAGTGTGCCACTCCATCACAGGGCACACACTCATGCACACACTATGGGCAATTTGGGAACACCAATTAACCTAATCTGCACCCACGAAGCACGGGCAGAAAATGCAAAGATTTGAGGCTTGCCGGAAATCGAATCCAGACTCTGGAAGTGCAAGGCGACAGTGCTAACCACTACACCACGTGCCACCCATTTACTTATTCATTTTCAGTAAATACTTTAACTTGGGAGGATTTTAATGGATCTCAATCTATCCCAAGAACAATAAACACACACACACACGCGCGCACACACACACACACACACACACACACACATTTATATGCTTATTTGTTATTTATTATTACTTAGGTAATCTTATGTTTTTGCGAGGTGAGAGGAAAGCCATGCAGGCAACACAAGTAAATGTAGAACTTGAACTGGCCACCCTGAAGCCTTAAGCCGGAAACACTACCTCTCTGTTCTATATGTATTTTACCTTTACAATGAACTACTAACGCTGGATCACTGGTGTTATTAACATTTAACCGTGTCTAATATTAAGTCATTTCACAAAGACTAATTGTGAAATATTAAGTCATTTCACAAAGACTTCCTTCCGGAATGCGTACAAAGCCCTCCCCCGTGCCCCATTCGGCCAATCAGATCACCGCTCCATTCTGCTTCTGCCTGCCTATAGGCAGAAGTTGAAACAGGAAGCTCCAGCTCTAAGGGAGGTGCACTGTTGGTCGGACCAATCAGATTCCATGTTACAGGACTGTTTTGATCACGTGGACTGGGAAATGTTTCGAATAGCTGCAGACAACATTGATGAATACGCAGACTCAGTCTGCGGATTTATCAGGAAATGTGTAGATGATGTTGTACCATCCAAAACAGTGAAAATTTATCCAAACCAGAAACCATGGATAAACAGTGATGTTCGCATGGCACTGGCAGCACGGAACTCTGCCTTTGCCTCTGCTAACACATTGGAATATAAACACGCCACCTACCAACTCCGGAAGACTATTAAATCTGCGAAACGCGAGTACAGGGACAAAGTGGAACAACAATTTAATGATCCTCGAAGAATGTGGCAGGGACTGAATACAATCGCAGACTTCAGAGGGAAAACCAGCACACCGCAGACCACGGCCTCTCTGTGTGAGGATCTAAACGTATTTTACGCTAGATTCGACACAGCGAACACCACGAAACTGGACAGCGAACTTCGCATCATAGATGACGTCAGTGCGCACACAGTGTCTGAAGAAGATGTAAGGAAGTGCTTCAGACAGGTGAACACACGCAAAGCCGCTGGTCCTGACGGAATCCCCGGCCGTGTCTTTAAATCATGCGCGGCTCAGCTGGCTGGAGTGTTCATGAACATCTTCAACCTCTCCCTCTCTCTGTCTGTAGTTCCAGCCTGCTTCAAAACGGCCACCATAGTCCCTGTACCCAAATCTTCCACCATCACATCCCTGAACGACTGGCGACCAGTAGCCCTGACCCCCATCGTGAGCAAATGCTTGGAGAGACTGGTCAGGAACTTCATCTGCTCTGCGCTGCCGGACTCGTTGGACCCTCTACAATTCGCATACCGCCACAACAGGTCCACTGATGACGCCATAGCCCTGACTCTACATACTGCCCTCACCCACCTGGAGAAGAAGGATACGTATGTGAGAATGCTGCTTGTAGACTATAGCTCCGCATTCAACACCATTGTTCCCTCGAAGCTGGACAGGAAACTACAAGATCTAGGATTGAGCAGCTCTCTCTGCAGCTGGATTCTCAACTTTCTGTCCGACAGACGCCAGATGGTCAGACTGGGCAGTATCACCTCATCCTCTGTCACAATGAACACTGGTGCTCCACAGGGGTGTGTACTGAGCCCTCTACTGTACTCACTCTACACATATGACTGCATGGCCACTAGCAGCTCCAACATCGTTGTGAAGTTTGCGGACGACACAACAGTGGTGGGTCTTATCACCAACGGCGATGAGACGGCATACAGGGAGGAGGTCAGTGCCCTGACACATTGGTGCCAGGAGAATCACCTCTCCCTCAATGTCGGAAAGACCAAAGAGCTGATAGTGGACTTCCGGAGGTGTAGAGTTGCACATTCCCCCATTATCATCAACGGCGCTGCTGTGGAGAGAGTGAGCAGCTTCCGCTTCCTGGGTGTTCACATTGCAGAGGATCTCACTTGGTCAGTTCACATTAACAAAACAGTGAAGAAGGCGCAGCAGCGACTCTTCTTTCTCAGAAGACTGAAGAGATTTGGCATGAGCCCCCGCATCCTCAGGACCTTCTACCGCTGTGCCATCGAGAGCATCCTCACTGGATCAATCACAACCTGGTACGGCAACAGCACCGCCTACAACCGCAAAGCTCTGCAGAGAGTGGTGCGGTGTTCCGAGAGGATAATTGGAGGTGAGCTTCCCTCCCTCCAGGACATCTACAGGAAGCGGTGCCTGAGGAAAGCGAGGAGGATCATCAAAGACTCCAGTCACCCCAGCAACAACATATTTAAACTGCTCCCGTCAGGCAGGAGGTATGGCAGTATCCGGTCCCGAACCAGCAGGCTGAGGGACAGCTTCTATCATCAGGCCATCAGACTGCTGAACACTGACCAATAGGTCTTCATAGACACTACACGGTCACTTTACACTGTCACTTTATAGTCACTAAGCCACTTTCCACTCCATACTGCACATAATTGCCTTTTTGCACAACATTCATTGCGGACATTCTTATACATTATACACAAGTAGACATACTCTCACAAACGTGTGTGTATGTGTATATACATGTATGCATATATGTGTATATGTAGATGTATGTATGTATATATAGATATATGTAGATGTAAATACAGTATATGTGTATGTATATATATATATATATATATATATATATATATATATATATATATATATATATATATATATATTATGTATACTTGCATTCACAATTTTTACAATTTTTTTATTTATATTATTTTAGTTTATACTATTCTTATACTGTACTATTGATATGCATACGTATTTATTCTTATAATTGTACACCACTATTGCTTGTGTAGCTTGCACATAAGAATTTCACTCACGTGTACTGTACCAGTGTACCAGTAACGTGACGTGACAATAAAAGTGATTTGATTTGATTTGTGTCTGTATTGTATGTACCCTTAAAACTGCCCTGTTTTGTTACAAAGTAGGCATTATAAAACTTGTACATCATCTTTGGACTTCATTAGTTTCTAGCATTGTCGGTTTGGAATGCCAGTGCCTTTTGTGACTGCACCTTCAGGTGTTTGCACGGCGCTATGGATAAAAGTGAGTGCCAAATGACTAAATGTAAATATGCAAAAGGTTCTCTGTTCTTTATCCTTTAGCTCACCTCTGGCTCGGCTATACAGGCTATATTTGAAAAGACCACTTTTAAACTAAAGACAAATAGAATCAATGTCTGTCCATATCTGGGGATTTTACAGTGCTGGTTATAGTTATGGATACCTTGTGCATTTTAGGGGATGCCGAGTTGCTTTTTAAAATCCGTAATGATAGGGACAAGGAACAATAAACAGGGCAAACCCTCAACTTGTTTGCTTTATCATAAGCTTGAAGTGTGTGTAATAGCACAAACAGTGCTCCATAATAATCCACAGAACCCCAAATTTCATCTTTTGTTCTTTGTGTTTCTTCCGATTTTTATGTCAAAACTTTTGTAACTTATGTTCAACCCCAAATGTTGCTTTCTAACAACAGGGTATTGCAAATATGAAAATAATGCGTGCTTCTTATAGCTCATAGCTGGTTAGAAAGAAAACCTGATTAGCTAGCTTTGCAGGTACTGTACATATCTAGCATGCTAGCTTGATAGCTGACCCAAATAGCTGTTTAATTAAGGTATTTTTTTTTAGGTGAATTCATACCATAGGCAACTGCTCAATGGCTTCCCATAAAATATCAAAATGCAGCAAGGCAGCATTCACATTGCAGCATTTATTAATCTTGGTGAAATTCAATATTTAATTTGCATTCAATTAAATATTTCAAACAGTGATGTGCAGCAGGTACAGCCAGTGGTTTAATCCACAACATGGCAGGCACGACAAATGTTCTTGACCTGCCTTAACTTATTCAGTAGCTAAGAATTAAAAAGGAGGCAAGACGAATAGGTAAAAGAAAACCACACAGACATATAGATGTTATACTTCAACAACAGACACATGTGCTTCCCGTTATTGCACACCACCAACTGCCTGTAATTCATATGCATAGCAAACAACCCCCGCGTTTCCTGTTAATAGTACACTTTTTCTTTATACTGTACCACGCAAGCAACAAATCCTCTTCAATTAGTTTTAGCAGTGCAGCTCCTTGTGTGACATGAAACAAGCACTATTTTAACAATTCATAAATGTTTCGTCAACAAATATCTGGCAGTTTGAAGATTTTCTGTTTGCAGCGTAGTGTTTGCACAGGTACAGTAAGCAGCGTCATGATCAACTTTTATGACATACTGTGAGTGCGTCAGGTTCCTCACTGATCATAAAAGTGGCGAAAACCGGCACGTCAGGCTGAGCTAATACTGTAGCTATTGTACCTGGATCAGACTGCGAAGCTCGACAGTGACAGCACATACGACAAGCATAATTAAGGCCTGTAAAAAAACTGGAGCAGCATGAGGAGCAAGTTGACCTCACACTCCCACACTCCATTCACACGCAGTCGCAGCATGTGGTTGGTTTGATCTGCGTGGGTGTGGAGCTGTGGGTACCCTCTAATATACACACATAGTTCTGGTCACTATTATTATTATTATCCTGGTTAAAATGTGTTCATAGGCTTCTAATAAATTCATTTTAACAATATAGAACCACAATGCAAAAATTTTGAAAAATCCAACCTTTAATGGAAGTACAATTATTCAGTGGGAAAAAAAAGTTTTTTTTTTTTTTTTTTACATGAAATCATATGTGCCACAATTATTGGCGCCCATGATGTTAATATTTTGTACAAACCCAAGACAGCAATTAATCTCTTCCTATAATATTTTACAAGATTGGAGAATACAGATGGAGGGACCTTGGACCATTCCTCTTCACACAATCTTTCTAGATCATCCAGAGTCCTGGGCCTACCCTTATGGATCCTCCTCTTCAGCTCACCCCACAGGTTTTCAATTGGATTGAGGTCTGGGGATTGAGATGGCTATGGGAGAAGTTTGGTATTGTGTCTGCTGAAGGATATCCTGCTGAAAGACCCACCACAAACCATCTTCAGCTTTCTGACAGAGATCATCAGGTTTTGAATAAAAAATGTCCTGGAATTTCAGAGAGTTCATGATGCCATGCACCCCAACAATGTTCCCAGGGCTTTTTAAAGAGAAACCCACCCACAGAATGACAGATCCTCCACCATACTTTACAGTGGGCACTTTTCCACATACTCATCTTTTGTTTTACACCTGACCCAGACTGTGTTTGTTGCCAAAAAGCTCTATCTTGGTCTCATCTGACCACAACACAAGGTCCCAGTTGATGTCCCAGCAAACTCCAGACGTTTATGTTTATGTTTGTAATTGCAGGTGAGAAAAGGCTTTGTCCTTGCATGACTCTCAAACAGCTTGTTGGCATGTAGATAAGATCTGATGATTGTTATGGAGACTTTCTGACCCCAAGATGCCACTTCTTGATGCAGTTGTCTAACAGTGAGGTTTGGAGATTTTTTACTTCTCTTACCTTCCTCCTCACTGTGCGTGGTGGCAAGATAAACTTGGGTCCTTGTCCAGCCTTGTTTGTCACTATTCCAGTTGTTTTAAACTTCATAATGATTCTTGTAGATATGGGCAAGTTTAGGTGAGTGGCTATTTTCTTGTAGCCATTGCCTGACATATGAAGATCGACACACATCTGCCACTTGAATGCGGTGTGCTCTTGTCTTTCCCATGTTAAAGAGTGGATAAGAGAAAGAGTCCTGTGTGTCACATCATAGTTATACCACAGGGAAACAGGAAGCAATGAATTATTAACTAAAAGTTTCTAGATACTCTAATCAACTTCATAAATTACAGTAAAAATGTAAAAAAAAAAAAAAAGTAATTACAATCTGAATTAGATTTTTCTACGATTGTCAGTGTAAGATTACATATCTGCAATAAAAAAATTATTTACTGTATTAGAAGACTACGAACACATCTTGTGTGCCAATAATAATGACCAGCACTGTACTGTTTGTATAAAAACAGAAAATCACAGTATTTTTGACTTTGTGGGTTTGCATAAGTAGCAGATTAGGTCTCAGGCGCCTCCCAACTGTATATAACAGTAGGCAGCATTATGATCAGCTTCTACAGTATGTCATTCTGTGAGCAGGTCACAGGTGTTGTAGCAGTAGCGAAAATGGGTGCTCCGGGCCGAGCTCATAAAGTAGCTACTGGAAGTCTGGATCAGACTGTGACAGACAGTAAGGACTGCTGAAACATTGGAGCGGGAGCGAGTTGACTGCACACCGGCAGTAGTGATCAGTCGTTCATGAATGATTCGTTCTGTTTGAACGAGTCTTTAACATGACTCAGAAGATCGAGTAATCTGAGAGTGATTCATTCATGTTCTACTGGGCGCACATGCGCAAAGCATCGCAAAACATCCCTTGGTTATGTACAGGAAACAGATTCTTTGGTCTGAATCGTTCACTCTTGTCACGTGACTCCCATAGACGCTATGCAGTGCAGTACACAGGAAACAGAATTGAACATTTTTTCTCAGTTAGTCTTCTATTAGTCGTTCGTTCTTTTGTCACGTGACTCCCATAGACGCTATGTAGTGCAATAGATTCAAAAGAACGAACGACTCGGACAAGAAGATATGAGAGGTGAGCTGCTCATTCGGTTTATCATAGGGTGACCAAGCGTCCTCTTTTGCCCGGACATGTCCACTTTTTGCGTCCTGTCCGGGGTGTCCTGGCGGGTTTTCATAAATTCACAAAAATGTCCGGTTTTTCATAGGACCATTATGTGTGTACGTAAATTGACTGGCGTTTTGCACACAATACTAGGGTACTACTTTTTTGCGCAACGTAATTACCGCGAGGCTGCCTTGTAGGCAGGTCTGCGCCGTGCGCACAAACACACAGACACAGACCGGGAGCAGTGCAGACAGCAGAGAGCAGAGCAGTATAGCAGGGGAAATGCCAAAGCGTAAGTGCAGCTTCACCGATGAACTGCAAAGAAAATATCCCACATACCGTCCCGGTCGGGACAAGTGGGAGGCGGAGTGCACCGTGTGCAAAGCCGGTGTTATGCCCCCCTGCCACGGATTGCCCCCCCTACATAATCTCTTTCGAATATTATATTAGAACATAAATTCATAGATTTATGGTTTACAAATTACACGAAACGAATTTGATTATAAAATATACATGTAGGGGAAAAATATAACTGATATATATTTTTTTCATATACAACATGTATATTTTTATATTGCTTATTTTATAATAAAATTATTTTGTAATTTTTCATCATAAACAATAATTATTTAGTGTAACGTGTGATGAATACAAGTGTTAGTTATGTATTAAATGACAAACCCCTGTGCCATAAAATAAACATTTTGTATATGACAATTTTTATTAATGGTCTCGACGGCTTTCACGTGCCTAGGGTTAATTATAATAGTAATAATATATTTGATAAGAATAAACCTATGAATTTATGTTCTAATATAACATTTGATAGAGATTATGTAGGAGGGGCAATCCGTGGCAGGGGGGCATTTTAGAGCATAACACCGGTACATATGTCTCGGGATCCAATAAAGGTGCTGGGAACCTGAAAGCCCACATGGACACCGAGAAACATAAAAAAGCTGTGCGAGATGAGAGTTCATCTGCATAGTTGACAGAATTTTTTGTCAGACCAGGAAAAACAGAGGATGATGTAAATGCAGCAGAAGGTGCAATAGCTTTTCATACAGTGAAACATCACAACAGTTAAAGGTCCATGGATTGCACCAGTACTTTGCTTAAAAAGGCATTTCCTGACTCTGACATTGCAAAAAAAGTTTATTCTTGTCTTTGTGAGACTCTTGTTATTTATTTTATTACATTTAAGAGATATATTGTTGAAGCTGGAACAGAATAGTTCATATTTAGAACAATATTTAATTATTTTAATTACTTTTAATAAAGAGAGCTATTACTTTAAGTTTTTACAGATTTCATTTTATTTTATTACAGAGGTTAATTCTGCACCATTGAAGTACTGTATAATAATGTTCATCAACCACCAAGAAGCTTGTCTGAATTCGTCTGGAGGCCGTGCCGATCGTCCTCTTTTTTGGAAATCAGAATATGGTCACCCTAGTTTATCATATGTCCTTAGCTGCATTGTAATATTTTCATTACTTGAACTGTAGCCAAAATTTCTGATCAAAAGAACGAAATGAACTTAATGACTCCAAAAAAAAAAAAAAAAAGATTTGTTCATTTTGAAGAATGAGATTCAAAGAACCGAGTCACTAAAATGATTCAAACGTCTCATCACTAACGGGCAGATTATGGTAGCATGATCTGCACGTGGGCGAAGCCACGGGTACCCTCTAGTATAATCAACACAAAATAACAAGAATATATAAAGTTTTTGATTAAATTATACATAGGTTTAGATTTACTGAGGAGAGTTCAGGTACAAAGTCAATGATGTATTAAGATCTCTCTCTCTCTCTCTATATATATATATATATATATATATATATATTGGGTGTTGCAAGGTTATTGTTATTATTATTATTATTATTTCTATTTTGTTGTTGTTAAACTAATTTAACGCGAATCTTTCCATCTTCGTATGATTTGTCACGCAGGCGACTTCCGCCACGCGACCGGAAGTATCGCAGCTGTTAAAATGGCGACTCCCTATGTAACAGATGAGTCTGGTGAGCTCTGTGATTTTGTTGTCCTTGTAAAAATCAGAATAGCGACCAAGCTTGAGAATAAGTGTGAATTGTTTGCCCTGAACATGCATGAGCAGTGGGTTTGAGCAGGATTCGCTGTGAAATAACGCAACCGGGATTCCAGCACATAGTCGGTTAGCGGTGTAGCGCGCGCGCTTAGCCAGCTGTCAGTCTCGCAGTTGAATGAAGCTCGTGCCCTTAGGGGAGCCTCGCGCACTTACTCACTCCTCTTGTATAACGCGTTATTTTTATTAAATACATTTGTGCTTAAAGTCCATTTGTCATTTAACTGGATTCATACGAGTTCTTGTTTTGTTATCTTTATTTTTTTAAGGCTAAGCTAATAAGCTAAGCTTTATGTCTGCAACGAATCGGTTGTGCAGATAAGTTCAGAGGGACAGTAAAACACCAGAACATCATCCTTTTAAAAATGTTGCCTAAATGAAACTTCTATGAAGTTCTGAAAACATTTACACTAATCAGCCATAACATTGACTACCTGCCTAATATTGAGGAGCCCCTCTTTTGCCACCATAACAGTGATGCACTGTGTGTTCTGACACCTTTCTATCACAACCAGCATTAACCTTTTTTAAAATTATTTTTTTATCAATTTGATCTACAGTAGTGCTTCTATTGGATCGGACAACACGGGAAAGCCTTCGCTCCCCCTGTGCCATGCCATGACTTCACCAGTTCACCGGTTTTCCTTCCTTGGATCACTTTTGGTGTGAACATCCCACAAGAGCTGAAGTGTTGTAGTTGCTCTGACCCAGTCCTGTAGTCATCACAATTCGTCCCTTGTCAAAGTCACTCAAATATTTATGCTTGCCCTTTTTTTCCTGCTTACAACACATTGACTTAAAAAAAAAAAAAAATTTTACTGCCTGCCTAATACATCCCGTCCACTTTCAGCCTCCATCATAACTGTGAGAAGGGCCAAATTGTAATGGCTAGATGATTGGGAATTGGTCAGAGCAACTCCAAAACTGCAGGTCTTGTGGGATGTTCCTGGTCTGCAGTGGTCAGAACATACCTAAAATCCAAGGAAGGAAACCCGGTGAACTGGTGACAGGATCCTGGGTGTCCACTGATGCACAAGGGGAGTGATGGCTGGCCTGTATAACTGATTCAATAAAACAACTACTGTAGCTCAAATCAAGGAAGTGGTTCATGCTGGTTCCAGTAGAAAGGTGTTAGAACACACAGGTCACTACTGTTTTGGTGGCAAAGGGGGTGACTTACTGAATATCCCTGTATTGAGTAAACTGTTTTTTCAAACTCATGAATATAAAGCAATGACAATGTACAGAACAGACACTGATGTATGACTTAATTTTTGTTATATTAAACACAGTCATATCACCTTGCATGGTCCTCTAGTTAATGTTAGCATCAAAGTTTTATCCACCGCTCACATGATCATATTGTTACATAATATGTCTGGTTTGTTCCCAGGTACATAAAACAAATAATTGAAAATCTGCATATTACAGTGTGGAAAAAATTCTTTTCAGCACTCTGACCGCAATTCTTTTCAGTCGTATTCTATGTATATAGCGCATTGTTGCAAAGCAGCTTTACAGAATCAAGAAAAAGAAAACCCAAAGCCACAATGTTGACATTGTACTGTCTGCATGTTTGTACAGGAAAGTACATTGCTGCTACACAGCGTCCGGATGGGACATGGAGGAAACCTCGGCGAGTGAAAGATGGCTATGTACCCCAGGAGGAGGTACCTGTGTAAGTGTCATGGTGCAAGTTTGAACCCTACTTAATGATTATGATGTCTTATGAATCAGCATATCAGTTTTATAATCAAATCTGATTGGTCAGACGGTTCTGCCAGCTGTTCTTTAAATCACAGCATTCTATTAATTCACTAATTTTCATATACCATTTTTTTGTGGTGGTTTATTCATGTTGATAAAAAAAAATCAAGACTCATAATAAACTGGTTAAAATGTTTTTTTGTTGTTGCAAATAATAATAATAAAACTGTAATTGTTGATATGGGGCTGTTTTATGTAAGAACATGTTAGAGTTCTGAAAACTGTGCTTTGTTGCAGTCAGAAAATTTTCTTACGGAAGTGGGTAGAAAAGGAGTGACTGCTTAATTAAAATAATAATAGGAACTAATAAAAGTTGCACACACTAAGAATTCATTTAATCACCTATAGTTTTTTTTTTATCATGGCCAATTCATGTGTTAAAATGATTCCTCATGTTCCCATGTACTTACCCTGATGTACCCATCACTAGGGTCAATCTGAACTTGTCAGACCACTTGACATTTTTTTTCATTGCTCGGAATTCCAATCTTTATGCTCCCTAAAATAATTTAATAATTTTATTTCTGATTTGTTTCAATAACAAGCTGTTTTCTTGTGGCCACACAGCTGTCTAGTCCCAATCCTGTGAGCTCTCATTGCATTGTGTGTGCGTGTATGGAAATGGCTTTTACTTTTACTAGTAAACATAGCTATGGTGTTTTTTTAAGTGTATAAGCGATCTTCGTATGGTCTTGATATTTTTTTTCAGACCACATTTCTTCCACAATGTTGAACGTTCATCAGTATTGTTCCAGGTTTTGGTAATGTGGTGAAGGGTTGTTAATCCAGTACCAGTAATTTAAAATGTCCTTAGTTGTTTTCTTTGCTTGATTCAGCTCAATAATTTGAGCTTTCTGATATGGTGACTATGGTCAAGTAGTTAATTTTCTTAAAATCTAAGATAAATTTTTTTTGTACTACAAAAGTCTGTTTCTACAAAGTGAATGATTATTACTTTTCTTTCTTTTTCCTTCTGTCCGCAACCAGTTACGAGAATAAATATGTAAAGTTTTTCAAGAGCAAACCAGATCTTCCTCCTGGAATGAATCCAGAAGATGCTGCTGCTGCAGCTAAGCAGCAGACAACAGTAAAGACGGACAAAGAGAGCGAGACAAGCGGCTTGTCCAAAGCTGCCAAACGTAACATGAAACGCAAAGAGAAACGCAAGCAGCAGCAGCACGTTCTGGGCCAACAAGAAGACAACAAAGAAGTGGACGAAGTCACAAAAGAGCTGGAGAAGGTTTCGGTCGCAGCTGAAGATCAGAACAGCACAAACACCTCCACGGACCTGTCCTCCGCTACCACAGACAAAGCCAAGAAGATCAAGAACCTGCGGAAGAAGCTGCGCCAAGTGGAAGATCTGCAGCAGAAAGTGGACTCGGGGGAGCTGCGGGCCCCTTCCAAGGATCAGTTGGAAAAATTGGGACGTGCTCAAGCCTTACGTGAGGAGCTGAGGCAGCTGGAGGCAGATTTGTAAAACAAGGCATATTACAAGCAGAGGGGGCCATGGTGTAGTGTTTTCTTTCTGTATGTACATAGGATTTTTTTCAGGATTTAGAATAGACCATCATTTATTCCCATTGATGTAATTCCAGTTTTGTGAAGCCCCATCCCATAGCCTTGTTCCTTTTTGTTCTTCCAATCTGTGATACATGAATTATAAAAAAAATAAAAAGGTTATTTGTAAACAAAAAAGTGCAGTTTCACCCCACTTATAAGAACAGTACTATTTGTGTTAAGTTTAATCACGAATGATGCACATTACGCACTTCTGAGGGATGGACTTTGCCAAAATGGACTTTTTAGGAATAAATTAGAGAAGTGAGAAGCCTTTGTTTTTGTTTTTTTTCTCATTGGACATGATGCTTCTGTTTCCTCATGATGGTTATGTCGTGGTGGGATATCTGCGCATTGACACTACCGTTTTTTTGTCCTGATAGTACTGACTGAATGAAAGAATGAACAGAACACCAAGCCACTCTGAGGACACAGTGCAAAGACTTGAATGGCTGCAGTTTTTTTTTCTTGTTTTAATATTTGTGACTTCTGTACTGATCTTAACCATGTTGTAAAGCATGTTGTACCTCTAAAGAGTCTTCTAAAACTTATATGGGTTGGCCATTTTTTAACTAAATAGGAACGACAGTATAGGTTTCTGCCAGTCATTTCTTTCTTTCAGAACTCCTTTTTATCATGTGTGTTTTTTTATTGTAGTAGTTCTCAAATATTAAGCAGTGTTGTTGTATTATTACATTAAAGTATAAAAGACATGCAGGTTGTTTTAGCTGAATGTGTTCGAATCCTTCACCTTACAACACTCATCCGGACCCAACATCAAAAGTGCATTATGGGATAAACTAAGAGGACTTATCTTGAACAATTCATGTACCAGCATAGTTTTAGGAGATAGACAGAAAAAGAAACCTCTAAGAAACGAATACTGACAGAAGCAAGTAAAAATGATCCAGAGTTCACAATCAGGATTAATCATGGATCTGTGAGGTGGAAACGCTACCCACAATATCACCTTCCTGAATAAGGATTCATTCATCTTCAGTAACTGCTGTCTCCTTTTCAGGGTTCCAAGCCTGTCCTGGGATCAATGGGTTCAAAGTGAGAATTCTAAGTCCTAAGGTGCACATTCACACCCTCACAAGGGCAGTTCAACATCCAATCAATGTCACTGAAGGAAAATGAAGAACCCAGATGAGACCCATGTGCACATGGGAGAACATAAAAAAACCTCCCCATGGACAACAACCTAGGCTCAGGACTGACCTGGAGAACATATACTTTAAATGTGATTTGGAAAAGCTGACCACGCCAATAGCATGCTGTACAAGGACAACATTACATACTGGAAAACCATCACATGGGAGGATGAGTCTTCTTCACTTATTTTTAATTATCAGTTTATTTGTTACTATGTACAGTCAGGTCATTATTTAATAGAATATTTAGACAGTGAAAGTATTTTATTTTCCACATTCAAGAACAATACTGGATTAAAAATATATCTATGAAATAAGTTTAACAAACTAATAGTCAGTTATTATTTTAGGACATGAAAGAAAGCTGTTCTGAAATAGTTCTTGCAAGAACAGAATTGTCAAGTTCATTTACAAAATCCATCAACCACCAATGATGAAACTGGATCTCATGATGACCATCCCAGGATAGCAGGACCAAAACCTACCTCCTCTTCTGCAGAGAAGTTCATTTAGAGTTACCAGCCTCAAAAATCACCAGGTTAAAAATAGTGGATTAGAGCCGTTTTACTGAGTATAAATAGCAGACACATCTTAATATCACCTGTTCAGATGATATTATTGTATATTTCAGATGCCTTCAGCAATGTTTCTCAATATAAAAAGAAAAATTAGCCTAACCTGCATATCTTTGGACTGTGGGAGGAAACCGGAGTACCCGGAGGAAACCCACCAAGCACGGGGAGAACAAGCAAACTCCATGCACACAGAGATGGGAATCGAGCCTGGCCGGGGAATCGAACCCAGACCCTGGCGGTGCAAGGTGACAGTGCTAACCACTACAAACATACAGTGGTGGGAAAAACTATTTGCCCCCTTCCTGATTTCTTATTCTTTTGCATGTTTGTCACACTTAAATGTTTCTGCTCATCAAAAACCATTAACTATTAGTCAAAGATAACATAATTGAACACAAAATGCAGTTTTTAAATGAAGGTTTATGTTATTAAGGGAGAAAAAACTCCAAATCTACATGGCCCTGTGTGAAAAAGTGATTGCCCCCCTTGTTAAAAAATAACTTAACTGTGGTTTATCACACCTGAGTTCAATTTCTGTAGTCACCCCCAGGCCTGATTACTGCCACACCTGTTTCAATCAAGAAATCACTTAAATAGGAGCTACCTGACACAGAGAAGTAGACCAAAAGCACCTCAAAAGCTAGACATCATGCCAAGATCCAAAGAAATTCAGGAACAAATGAGAACAAAAGTAATTGAGATCTATCAGTCTGGTAAAGGTTATAAAGCCATTTCTAAAGCTTTGGGACTCCAGCGAACCACAGTGAGAGCCATTATCCACAAATGGCAAAAACATGGAACAGTGGTGAACCTTCCCAGGAGTGTCCGGCCGACCAAAATTACCCCAAGAGCGCAGAGACAATTCATCCGAGAGGCCACAAAAGACCCCAGGACAACATCTAAAGAACTGCAGGCCTCACTTGCCTCAATTAAGGTCAGTGTTCACGACTCCACCATAAGAAAGAGACTGGGCAAAAACGACCTGCATGGCAGATTTCCAAGGCGCAAACCACTTTTACGCAAAAAGAACATTAAGGCTCGTCTCAATTTTTGCTAAAACACATCTCAATGATTGCCAAGACTTTTGGGAAAATACCTTGTGGACCGACGAGACAAAAGTTTAACTTTTTGGAAGGTGCGTGTCCCGTTACATCTGGCGTAAAAGTAACACAGCATTTCAGAAAAAGAACATCATACCAACAGTAAAATATGGTGGTGGTAGTGTGATGGTCTGGGGTTATTTTGCTGCTTCAGGACCTGGAAGGCTTGCTGTGATAGATGGAACCATGAATTCTACTGTCTACCAAAAAATCCTGAAGGAGAATGTCCGGCCATCTGTTCGTCAACTCAAGCTGAAGCGATCTTGGGTGCTGCAGCAGGACAATGACCCAAAACACACCAGCAAATCCACCTCTGAATGGCTGAAGAAAAACAAAATGAAGACTTTGGAGTGGCCTAGTCAAAGTCCTGACCTGAATCCTATTGAGATGTTGTGGCATGACCTTAAAAAGGCGGTTCATGCTAGAAAACCCACAAATAAAGCTGAATTACAACAATTCTGCAAAGATGAGTGGGCCAAAATTCCTCCAGAGCGCTGTAAAAGACTCGTTGCAAGTTATCGCAAATGCTTGATTGCAGTTATTGCTGCTAAGGGTGGCCCAAGCAGTTATTAGGTTCAGGGGGGCAATTACTTTTTCACACAGGGCCATGTAGGTTTGGATTTTTTTTCTCCCTAAATAATAAAACCCCTCATTTAAAAACTGTATTTTGTGTTCACTTGTGTTATCTTTGACTAGTAGTTAAATGTGTTTGATGATCAGAAACATTTTGTGTGACAAACATGCAAAAGAATAAGAAATCAGGAGGGGGGCAAATAGTTTTTCACACCACTGTAATATGTGAGGAGGAAAAAAAGAACTCCCTGCTTTTTGCCCTTTTTATATTTTTGTATGGTCTCTGGCTTAAAACAAACTGATTAGATTTTCTCCCTAATGTGATCTCATATAAGAGGATCTCCTCCCAGGTAGCTATCACTATAGCTGAAGTCTCTGGGGATGAAGGGTTCAAAAGTGGTATTCAGTCTTTTCCTGGGGATTCTACTTTTTCATGATTTCCATAAATTGTTTAGATAAAAGCCTTTTTTTTTGTCAGATTGAAGTTTCTCTACATGGAACTGTTTAGAGCATCCTGGTCATGCTGTGAAAGATTGGTGAACTAGTTTAAGTGTATTTGTGTTTACCTATAGCTAATATTTATCTTATTATTCTTTTGAAAATGTTTCTGAGAAACTCATCTGGATGACATCTTAAACGCATAAAGGATTTGAAAGAATGCTGTAAATACTCAGTTGTCTTGGCCCCAGCATGCTTCAAAGCTCTCAGAAGTTTTAATAGGTCACACACTGGGGGAAAATATGACACATTCTCATTGTTTATAGGGAAATTTTAGTGCACATTGCAATCACTTCCAAATGATTTTTTCCCCCCTTTCCAGGGCACAGAGTTCAGAAATAGGTTATCAGGTAAATCTACAATGATCAGCGGAGGTGGTGTAGATGTAACCAGAAACAGTAACACGATTTATCAACCCATCAAGACTTTATTATTACCCAATAGTGCCCCTGTATGATGCAAGACGCAGTCAGTGTCATTCAAACATCTGAGGATTTTCACTCAACATTGTATTTTTATACAACAGCTGGACTTCATTTGGACACACAGACTTATGATTATTTAAAAAAAAAAGAAAGAAAGAAAGAAAGCTGTCTGTGAAGTCATGTTAACACATCCTTGTTTATTTACAGTACCAGTCAATTAAAAAAAAAAAATGGTTTTCCACATTGTATATTAGTACTGAATACATTGGAATTATGGCAGAACAAATATGGAATTTGTCAATAATAAATGTGTTTAAAATGTTTTATATATTTCGATTCTTCAATGTAGCTACCTTTTGCTTTGATGACAACTTTCTACACTGTTGGCATTCTAACAGTCAGCCACATGAGGTAATCACCTGGAATAGTTTTCAAACAGATGTGTTTAGTACATGTTGGCTGCTTTTCCTTCACTCTCCAGTACAACTCACTTCAAACGATCTAATTTGGATTTAGCTCGGGCCCTGCACTCAGTCTGATCCAGCACTTCATCAATCTTCTTCTTGGACAAATAGCTCTTACATAATCAAGAGATACTGCATGTTTGGGGACATTGTCCTGTCCTATACTGTAACTGCTTCAACTCTTCTAGGAAGGCTTTCCACAAGGTTTAGGAGTGTGTTAATGAGAATTTTTGATCATTCTTCCAGACGCTCATTTGTGAGGTCATACACTGATGTTGGACGAGAAGACCTGGCTCGCAGCCTCCACTGTAATTCCTCCCAAAGGTTTTCTATCAGTCTATCATATTAAAAAGTCAATGCTGTCCATGATATAAAGGCACAGAACAGCCAGCGCATAACAGCCCACCATGCACAGGGCAAAGCAGGAAAAGAGCCCAAACTAACAAACCCGGCCCCCAAATTCTCCAGATCCCAATCTGCACCCACAGACTACACTGGACAAACAAGTCTGATCTACGGTGTTCCCACGCCTTAACCCACAGCATCCAAAGGATCTGCTGCCAATGACCTGGTACCAAGTTCTTCCACACCAAACCCACTCATCCATGTGGACATTGTGGACCTTGCTTTGTTCACTGGTGCACAGTCATATAGTGTATGATGGGCATTCAAGTCAAACTGGGACTTTTGATGATTGACATTTACAGAAGATGTCAAGCCTCAAAGCCACAGTAAAACATTTGAATGATGCAAATGTTTTACAGAACTCCACATGTCCGTGAAAGACGGACAACACAAACGTAAACATGAGGGGTGTTCAATACAAACCAAGACTCTTGTTTACATTTGTGTATATACAAATGCATATGATAATGCAAACCCTTCCTAAGGTTGGGTAAGGGTTATATTTTCAGTCATTCAGTGTATAAAGTGTGTAAAACAGCAATAATACAGTATAATATAATATTATATAATATATAATATATAATTTGTAATATAATCTACAAAACAAAATGCTTGACGCTTCATTACATTCACAGGATGAAATAAAGGAGTGTTCAGATGTAAAAATCATCTGTAAAAATGAGTGTGCCACTAATTAAAGCCTAACAAAGCATTTATATGACTAGTGTCATGAATCTATTTGTTCACGATGTAAAATTTCCATTTGTCACCATGACTGATCCACTCTGTGGTTTTATTTTCGAATTACGTAAGCTGTGTGTCAACTTCTGAAACAAGGGATAGCCCATTAACTGTCACAAATCATGTAGTCACCAGAACAGAATGTTCGAATACTGTCTGTTATTAAAATAATTATTAAGGAATGGATTCCCTGAGAATGGAAACTATAAACTGACAACACAATGTCAGACAAAAAAAAAAAAAAAAACAACAACCGGCAGCAAGGCTTATGCTAATGTGCTCATTTCATCTTATACAAGGCCCTGTATGGTAGACGCATCATTTAGACACATTTAAAAATGTGTGTTCAGATGTCGAATGGTACGGAGAAGTTACCTGTGAGGAAACATTTATTTTGGAAGAAGACGTCACTGTCTGCGATTTTTACTAGGCAGAGGTAAAGCTCTGAATGTCCGACCCAGGAAAGACAAAAAGAGATATTTAAGGGATAACTGGAGCTTAATTATTTAATGAGCTGTTCACAATGTTATTAAATTAAAAAATAATAGTATTTAATATATTTAATAAGAAAAGTAAATAAAAAAAATAAATAAATAAAAATGGGAACAACTTCCATGATACAGTAGTGATCAAAATAATAGCAGTATGGTGAAAGAAGTGAGTAAAGCTCCATATCCATATAATAACTTTTAATTTAAATCACACAAATGTATTGGACCCCCTGCACATTCTATTCTGAATCACAACATGAAGAAAAATGTGCTAAATGGATTATTAGTTTAAAGTAAGTGAAGGAAATTTTTTTAGCCTGTTTAAAAAATAACAGTGTCATCACTCATCTTTACAAAGTGATGAATTTACCGTTTAAACAAATGCTTGAAGTTTAATCTTTCTTGTGCATCTCTGAACTAATATTTAGTTGTATAACCATGGTTTCTGAGAACTGCTTCACATCTGTGACAATTGTACTACATGCCACAGTTCCTCTGCATTTCTTGGTTTTGCCACAGAAACAGCACTTTTATTGTCAGGCCACAAGTTTTCTATTGGATTAAGGTCTGGGGATTGGGCTGGCCACTCCATAACGTTAATCTTGTTAGTCTGGAACCAAGATGCCCAACACCATAGTACGAGAAGCTACATCCCCATATCATGATGCTTGTGCCTCCATGCTTCACTGTCTTCACAGTGTACTGTGGCTTGAATTCAATGTTTGGGTGTCGCCTGACAAACTGTCTGTGGCCTCTAGACCCAAAAAGAACAATCTTGCTTTCATCAGTCCACAAAATATTGCACCATTTCTCTTTAGGCCAGTCAGTGTGTTCTTTGGTGAACTGTAACCTCTTCAGCACATGTCTTTTTTCAACAATGGGACTTTGCGGGGGCTTCTTCCTGATACAGTAGCTTGACTTCACATAGCCATCTTCTAATAGTAACAGTACGAACAGGTAATTTTAGATGTTCTTTGACCATATTGGAACTGATCATTGGCTGAGTCTTTGCCAATTTTGTTATTCTTCGATCCATTCGAATGGTAGTTTTCCATTTTCTTTAACATCTTTCTGGTTTTGCTCTCCATTTTAAAGCATTTGGTATCATTTTCTGCACTTCTTTGTATGTTTTTTCTCATCTCTACTCAACTTTTGAATCAAAGTACGCTGTTCTTCTGAACAATGTCTGGACAAACCATTTTACTCTGATTTTCAGAGAGAAATGCACAGGACAACCTTTTCTGCATTTATCCTTAAATAAGGGGAACTTGTTCGACACCTGTTTTTCACAGAATAATTTACCTCTCTAATTGAACTCAACGCTGCTATTATTTTGAACACACCCCATTCCAATTAATGATTAAATTACACAGAATCAGGTGCAGCCAATCATGACTGTTAGATCTGTTGGTTTGCTATCACTTCACTACACCTACAAGTAAAATATTTACCATGAAAAATATATAATTTCATCCCAAAAACAATTATTGATCTGGCTACTGATGTTGTACTGCTATTATTTTGAACACAACTGTATAAAAGCAATAAACCACACAATGGTGTGTTTCTATATGTGCTATAAAAAAGAATTAGTATTTATTAGTATTTATAGAATTAGAAGAAGTATTTATTTCTACAAATTTAACAAGTACAAAAAACAGTTGGAGCTTTTCTAATGTAGCAGATTAATCGTATAAAACCTGTGAAATTAACTAAACTATATGAAAGAAGTTAAAATCTCTTGAACCCTCTAAAAGCAGGAACAAAGAAACCAAAAAAACAAAACATATACTTGTATACAGATCAACCATAACATAAAATCACCAGTTTTAGGTTCCCCTTGTGGCAACAAGATGCTCTGGCCCGTTGATGTGTGGATCTACATGGCCTCTGGGGGTGAGGTGTGGTGTCAGGCACCAGGCCATTGGCAGCAGATCCTTTGGATGCTGTGGGTTAAGGCGTGGGAACACCATAGATCAGACTTGTTTGTCTGGTGTATCCTGTGGGTGCGGACTGGGATCTGGGGAATTTGGGGGCCGGGTTGGTGGTTTGGACTTTTTGCCTGCTGGCCCTTGTGCATGGTGGGCTGTTATGCGCTGACTGTTCTGTGCCTTTCTACCATGGCCAGCATTAACTATTTTTTTTTTTAAGATCAGACCAGACAGGCTGGCCTTTGGTCTCCGTGGGCATGGGTCAATAGTGTAATCTTGGTATTCAATGTTGTTCAGTTCACCCGATAGTGGCGTGGATGTTATGACTGATCAGCATATGTGACTCATTGTCTATACAACATTCTCCTGTATACAGGCTTGTGGGGGACCTGACGCCTATCCCAGGAGACTTAGGGCAAGAGGTGGGGTACACCCTAATAAAATTTGGTTGATACTCCAAACAACAGTTAATCAGAATCTAGCATGCTAATGAATGCATTGTTTAATACATTAATTCCAAATGTCCAGTCAATATAACTGAAGCACTACAATGGCCAAACAACAGTCTGATCTCGTAGGGATATTTGAATCCAATTTCTTACCGATTTATTGAACTATTGTCAGTGAAATAGCCTTGGCACAGCAAAGTAAACTTGCAAATAGTCATCTATTGAATTTTAATGTGACCAGTGCCTTAGGGGCACTCTGTCAGGGTGATGCTCTCTGGAAATTTAACAAGTCGGTTTTGACTGCCCACGTCATATTCCTGCGAATAAAGCCAAACGCCTTCCTTGTTAAAGGGTATAAATGCAAACATACTCCCTGGAGAGCTGCAGAGATTTAGGAGAGCGCTCCAGATTTAGGCCCTTCGACAAAATCTGCATGCACAAACAAGGACTGTATCTCCACAAGTCAAACGGCTTATGGTAATACAATTCGATTTGCAAGTATTTTATGGAGCTGCACTTTCTTTTACGCTCATTTGCATGGTGTGACACTGAAGAGTAACAGCAGTGATTGTTTCCTTTCAAAATGTGGATGTGGCAAATGCTGAAGATGGGTCACGCTGTCACATTTCTGATGCTGATTTGGATGCTACTACTTACTGTGTCACATGAAGCAGAGCTGGAACGGGCTACAGTAAGACCAAAATCTTCTCATTCGTTTTAACTCATCATTCAGATTATATGAATTTTGTTTTAGGAATAATAAAATAAGACAACGTTTTAGCATCATAATTTTTTGTACAATCTTATATCTGCTCTTCAGAACTACCTAAAGCGATATGGCTACCTGTCTACGTCACTTCTTTATTCCCAAGAGCAAGGACCACAGCTGGAGCACGTAACTGAGGCACAGGGGTAATATGCTCTTTTTTAAAAGAAAAAGTGTTAAACATGAACATATTAGGTCGCATAAGACTATTGGGAGAATATTAACTCGTTTTATAATGTCTTTCATCACTCTATATCGAACGTTACATCATTGTCACTCAAGCAGAAAATGAGAATGGATGCAATTTATTTGCAATTTATTGAAAATCCTGGTCGCAATTTTAAAAAGGATTGGAAAGTTTTAAAACAGCAAAGTCTTGACGTTTTGGGAAAGTGTTTATTGTGATGCACGCTCCAACTTTCAGTGTAATGACATAGTTTTGAGTGTTAGTGTTATGTTATGGTGATGGTGTGGCTAGTCGACAGTGATTTAACCCATTAGTTCTCGTCTATCTGCCTGAAGAGACTCTGTGCTAATTAGAATTAATGGATGGAGCAAATATGTGACAGGATATCACAGGAACTCTTACTTTGTGAAGCTGGAAGTAAGTGAATTCTATAAAAAAATTCTCTACATGGTCATCAGGAAGCAATCAACTAATCATAGGTTGAGTGACTCTATGCCCAGCTGGATCCCGCAGGGTATAAAGAATAAAATCCTTTACAATAAATATTGTTTGTTGTATAACAATTTCACTGTATAAAATAAAATTGACATTATTTTGTGAGAATGTCATTAAAACACTGAGTCACTTTTGTCTCTCACTGTAAATCGAGATGTTTAACATTAACAGTCTTATCCTGAATAGACATGATGAGTTTTAGGCTGTTTTTTCTGGTCTGTTGTATCTATTTTATCAGAATATTCCAGAAAGTGACAGACCTACCAGTCACAGGCAGGTTGGACAACGACACGCTAGACATGATGAAAAAGCCTCGTTGTGGCCTTAAGGACCCCTTCAACAACAGAACACTTATAGTGTACTCGGTAAGCTAAGCCGTCACTGTATTTCAGAGTTCTAAACCTGACATGGATTTAGGCCATAATATTTGATTTCAGTGATTTGTCCACTGTTGGTAAATGTGGCGCCCAAAAAGTCATTGAGATTGCAAGTACCTGATTAAATTATTGCTTTGTATCATATTAGGTTACTGGCGTAAGAAGTTGACTTATCGTATCTATGACTATGCTCCTGGTCTGGGACTCAAACACGGGAAGCCATAAAGTCAGCGTTCCGATACTGGAGTGATGTTACACCTCTCCAGTTCCATGAGGTCACTGAGGGAAACGCAGACATCAAGATGTCCTTCCACAAGAGAGACAATGTCTGCCCTGTGCCATTTGATGGACCAGGTGAGCAGAGGTGTCAAGTAACGAAGTACAAATACTTCGTTACCTTACTTAAGTAGACATTTTGGGTATCTATACTTTACTGGAGTAATTATTTTTCAGCCGACTTTTTACTTCTACTCCTTACATTTTTAAGCAATTATCTGTACTTTCTACTCCTTACATTTTAAAAACAGCCTCGTTACTCTATTTTTATGATCAGAACGCGCAACCCCCCCCCCCGTCACATGATCAGAACGCGCACAACGCCATCCGCCCCCCCCCCTTGTTGCATGATCAGAAAGCGACACTTTAATGCTTTTGTCGCTCCTCACGGGACATTTACTTTTATACTTTAAGTAGTTTTGAAACCAGTACTTTTAAACTTTTACTTAAGTAAAAAGCTTGGGTTGATACTTCAACTTCTAAAGAAGTATTTTTGAACCCTAGTATCTATACTTCTACTCAAGTAATGAATGTGAATACTTTTGACACCACTGCAGGTGAGAGAGATGAACAAGGAAAGTCCATGTTCGGTTCCGTATGAGATTTTTTTAACAGTAGCAAGAGTCTCTGGTTCTCTTTCATTATTTTAAATAACATTTTGTATAATTTAATGTGTTTTTCTCCCCCACAAGAAAACTGACTTTTTTGGCCAGGCAGTGTATGTACTGTAGCTATTTTGTGTTTGGGGATTTGACTGACTGATATTCAGTGATAATCAGAAATCTTGTTTTGTTCCTGCAGGAGATGTTTTGGCTCATGCTGAAGGTCCAGAATCTGGCATAGTGCACTTCGATGCAGAGGAGCTGTGGACCGAGGGGCGAAACTTTGGAGCAAATCTGAGAATTGTAGCGGCTCATGAGATAGGCCACGCCCTGGGTTTGGATCACTCGCAGTATTCTAGTGCTCTCAAGGGCCCTCTGTACACTGGATACCGTGACAATTTTAAGCTCCATCCAGATGATATTCACGGGATCCAGGCACTGTATGGTGAGAACAGGGTCAGGACTCGATCCCAAATGTTGCACAATACTGACATCTTCACTACACAAATTAAAAGCTACAAAGTATTTTTCTTTTTACTTTAGGTAAACCAGAGAAACAACCATCGGCTGCCTCAGACTCACCTCCCCCTGATCCCTGTACTGTCCCACTGGATGCTATAATGTTGGGTAAACACATTAAATGCTTATTTAAGATTATGTACAGTATGTTTTAACTGTTATAGCCTGTTCTGCAAATAGAAATACCATTAAGATTCTGATTTCATAGTGCATCATATGTCTCTTTCTGGATAATACATTTTTTGTGGCCTACACACATTTTTTAACAACCAAAAAGTTACTAATTATGGTAAACTGAAAACTTAATCTTAGGATCCCTGAGCTATTTACTGTATAAGTACATTATCCTCTTCAAGTAAGGAATAAAACACTTTATAAGCATGTGCTGCTACAGAACAGGATAGTGCTGCTAATGTCAGGATAGTGTTATATGATTCAAAGCAAAAAGAAGTTTCTGTTAAGTTTCTGTCTCTTGCGTCACAATAATTTCTCAGGAATTACAATTTAAATTTGCAATAAGTTACATAAATAACAGCTTTAAACTGTTGTTCCCTCACCACCTTTTTTTCTCTCTCTTTAAGGTAATAAGACAAAAACACAACAGCCTCTCATACTGTATAGGCAGTAATCTTTAACGCTAAAACTGGAAATGAATATTTCTAGCATTGATAACTTCACCATATCATGGACTATTCTTTTAGTTTGTTAAATATGTTGTGTATTAACCACAAAAGTCATGTGAATAACTTGTAGCTGGAACTACTGCACTATGTGAGCTAAATGGTTTTCAATTCGAGCCATTAATTTTGATTGTGCAGAATACCATCAGGTTCTAAAGTTTTCTTTATACGATGGATACATCCACCTCGGCCGGGATCAACATTCATGGACATATGTCCTTCTTTACGTTTGCACTATTCAGATGATTTACTGCAGGTAAGAGTATGCGTTCAGTAGGTACGTATGGACAATTTCAGATGATGGCTATAACACACCAATAAGAATTAACATCCTGTGGAAGGAGCTTCCTGGTTATTTAAATTGACTTCTTTAAAGGTAAAACATCACCTTTTACCCACTGTTTCGACTGTTTTGACCTGTATTCATTTGAATACATTATAATAAGGGAGATTTGAATAGAAATGCATAACCCTGAGGAAAAAAAAAAGGGCAAATTCGGATACTCTGCGGTCACCTTCATAACTGAGTGAAATAATTAGACCCAGAATGGAAAGTTAAAGCTTAAAACTAAAACAGCTGCATGAGGCTTTATTTGGTTTAACTGCTTTTGATTTGTTTGTCATTGTTTAGTCTTTGATGAGCACATATTTGTTTGGAGGTATTCTGGCTTTAAGTTGGACCATGGTTATCCCAAACTGCTTGCTATACCTCCAAACATTGAAGCAGCCTTTTACTCTCACATCAATAAAAAAACAAACTCATTTTCATCAAGGTAAAGACCTCAGAACATTTGGTTAAAATGTAAAAAATAATAAAAATATACCAATCAGTCATATTATTTACACCACCACTAGATACAACAGGGGCGGCATGGTGGTGTAGTGGTTACTCTGTCGCCTTGCACCTCCAGGATCCGGGTTCGATTCCCGTCTCTGTGTGCAAGGAGTTTGCATGTTCTACCCGTGCTTGGTGCGTTTCCTCCAGGTACTCCGGTTTCCTCCCAGAGTCAAAAGACCTGCAGATTAGGCTAATTGCCATTCCCAAATTATCCGTAGTGTGTGAATGAGTGCGAGTGTGTGTGTACCCTGTGATGGATTGGCATCCTGTCCAGGGTGTACCCTGCATTGAGCACTAAGGCAAAGAGTCCTCTGATTGTACTGGGCAACCAAGCCTGATCCATGGAGGACCAACCCTACAACACCCAAAGGATCTACCTCTAATGTCCCAAAGCCAGACGATGAGCATAACACCTACATTAGGTGGTTTTAATGTTAATGGTTCATCTGTGTATTTGGATCATATATTGAATTTAACAACTATATTTTATGCCATTATTTATAGTACCTGTTGAGCACCTTAACTTTCATATATGGAACATTTTTACATTGTTTACATTTGAATAGTTGGTTGACTAATTCAAGCATTAAGACAAAAAGACAGTCAGAAGAGTTATGTAGATTCTTTAGTTTATTTTAGGAATATACACTGTAAAAATTGTTGTGGCCAATGTGCCTTTCATCTGCAGCCGTCCAGAAACAGGACTTGGATTGCAGTCTTAAGTCTAACGCTGGTCGCACATCCTGTTTTGATTTCGAGGTTTATCAGTATTTTCACTTCCAGCACAAAATACTTGCCATTGACAGACCCAATCAAGAACCACTCAGATTGGTTTTTGGTAAACACAGGTCCACCACTGAATGCATTCTCACAAGCGTTTTAGGTAATACAGAATATTGTATACATATAATATATGCATGTGAATGGTGTCCTTATCGTAGCTTATGCACTTACATAAAACACGTAATGCAATCTGTAAAACAGTCATCAAACTGAAGACAAATGATATATGAACAGCACGGTTTTATTTGTGTGCCTAACAAATTGCTTTAATGGAATACATACTGTAGATCTATACGATTCTTAGGAACACAGTTGTGTAAATTCAAACAGTTCCCACGAGAGCGAGCATGAGAAAGAAACAGCAAATAAATGTGATCATAAAGAACCTTATTCACAGCTGAGGTCGGTGATATACAGTAGTGTGTGTAGATGTCCGATAGTGAATGTTTACTAAGATCTTGTAAGGATTAGGCCTCCATTAGAGTACCAATCAAAAGTACGGACACACCTTCCAATATATATATATATATATATATATTACACCGCGTTCCAAATTATTATGCAAATTGGATGTAAGTGTCAGAAACATGAGTTTAATTTAAAAAACAAACATTTAATGTGTCTCAGGGCTCTTTGGATCACTGAAATGAATCGCCACGTGTGATAATTCTCCAGAGGCACCAGCAGCTACAAGGTGTAGGATCCTTTAAAGGCTTGCAGTTGTGCATAAACCTACTATTCGGCCACCCCTAACCAATGCTCACAAGCAGAAACGGTTGCAGTGGGCCCATGAAGACAAGTTTTTAAAAAGTCTTGTTTACTGATGAGTGTCGTGCAACCGTGGATGGTCCAGATGGATGGAGTAATGGATTGTTGGTGGAGGGCCACCATGTCCCAACAAGGCTGCGACGTCAACAAGGAGGTGCCGGAGTCGTGTTTTGGGCCGGAATCATGGGGAGAGAGCTGGTAGGCCCCTGTAGGGTCCCTGAAGGTGTGAAAAAACTTTTCCTGCAAAGTACTGTATATTGACTGACCACTTTCTTCCATGGTACAAAAAAAAAGAACCGTGCCTTCCATAAAAAAAAAATCATCTTCATGCACGACAATGCACCATCTCATGCTGCAAAGAATACCTCTGTGTCATTGGCTGCTATGGGCATAAAAGATGAGAAACTCATGGTGTGGCCACCATCCTCCCCTGACCTCAACCCCATTGAGAACCTTTGGAGAATCCTCAAGAGATCTATTAGGGTGGGAGGCAGTTTGATTCAAAACAGCAGCTCTGGGAGGCTATTCGGACATCCTGCAAAGAAATTCAAGCAGAAACTGTCCAAAAACTCACAAGTTCAATGGATGCAAGAATTGTGAAGGTGATATCAAAGAAGGGGTCCTATGTTAGGATGTAACATGCCCTGTTAGGATGTTTCTGATTGAAATAGCTTTTGATTTCAGTAAATATGACCTCCTAATGCTGCAAATTCAACAAAAGCCCATTTTCAGTTCTTTACAACCTATAAAATGTTTTAACTCTGTTGTGAATAATAATTTAAAACAGTGCGTTTTCAGTTTAATATTTATAAAAAATAAAAAGTATCATTGTTAGGTTTGTTCAATAAAATTAAAATTATTCCCTAATGGCTGATGTAATATAGGAACATGGTGTATATATATATATATATTGCTTTTCATCATGGTGGTTGCGCAAGGGGTTTTGCAAATGCACTTGAAAATACTGATTTTGCAAGAACTTTTCCAGTATTATTTTTATGTTTTTTTTTTTTTTTTTACTTAATTCCATACAAAATACTAACCAGAAGAAAAAAACATTAAATTAGAAGGTGTGTACAAACTTTTGGTTGGTACCCTACATTACTGAAGTGCTTAAATCAGTTTCTCAATTATTTTAAGGCCTACACACCCCCAACCTTTAATTAAAACATTTTTAAAAACAGCACATGAACCAAAAGTATACATTCAGCCTTGATATGAACACAGCAGTCGGAATAATAGTTTTGCATCGCGAGTGGAATTTAAAATGCCCCACTTAATAAATGGTGTTTTTTTTTACTCTCATGCAGGTCGAGCAGGCTGTCAGATCAGAAGCTGGTAGGACAAACAAAGGCTACGTAGATTAACAGGGGAGAATAAGGGGGATGCATGGCAGTGCATATGTGGCACTACATTAAATGTTTATTCCTTTCATTTATCTTCAGTTACTCCTTTATCCTTTGCTTGTGATTTAAATAACAGTTTCTTTATATTTGGGGGAAGTGAACTAATTACATTCATTAGAAAGTACTTCAAACTGATGTGGTGGGTCAGTATGTTTCTTTTAAAGCTGAATGCAAATTAGTGTCATTTATTACTTATTACTAAAACGGTTGCGTCAAAGTAACGAGTTAAGACTTTAAGGTGTTAGAGTGTGTGTGCTTTTAAACTGAAGTCCTGAGAAGATCTGGTGTACAGCGTTCTGAAAGAACTCCGCAGACTTTTTATTAGTCTACTCAGAGTCAACACACACACACTCTCTCTCTCTCTCTCTCTCTCTCTGGTGCACTCATCCAGTCTGTTTACCTCGGCTGGCACCGAACTCTCTTCCCAAGTAAGTGTGTGTGTGCATACATGTTTCCGAGTTCATTCACACCCGGATCACTGCAGGCGAGGAGGTCGTGAGAGGCACCATGGATCCTGTCTCATAGTCAAAGTCGATCATGGTGTGGTAGACGGTGCTCAGACTGCTCACAGACGAGCCCGTGCTCATCTGTCTCTCGCGCAGGTTCGCCAGGTAGCTCTGTGACCAAGATTGAAAACATAGTCAAATTTTCTGCCGATGTTCGAATTTCCTTTTCTTTACAGTACTTTGGTAGTGGATCCATATGAATAATATACATAACTAATAATCTTCTTGTGATACAATGGTAGAGTGTTTCTCCCTATAATGTTAGTGTTGTCATAGTGTGATTAAAAAAATGTTACCACATATGACACTACAAGTTTAATATTTATAAGACAACATGTGTTTCCTATCTGTATATTTAATATTAATTATATTTCTTTTAAACATCCATCTCCAACCTTATACATTAAACATAATAAATATATATTAAATAATAAATATATTAAATAATATAATAAATATATATTATATACTTCTGTGGTTTATTTTATAATATAGAAGGGTGACATATACAATTATAGGTTTAACATATAAACAAGCTTGTACAAATATTATATTAGTATGTTATAGCAATATTATAATTCACCACCAGATGGCAGTAGCAGTATATAATGCTGTAGCTTAACAAGCAAATCTGTTTTCACATAAGACCTAACAAATCATGCAAATGTTGAAATGTTACTGGCTGGGGAAAGGACACATAGTACATGAGTGCAATGCCATGCAACGATCTGAAACCCCATCTTTCATTATGTAAACCTGCAACTCGACTTTCAGATGTGACACGAGAAACCGTGTCAAAAAGTGTGCCATTTCAGTCAAAACCCTTTTTAAATGTGTGCTCTGGAATTTTTCCCTTCCCATCTGATTTGTGAGACTTTGTAAGCAATCCCTCTTTGCAAAATATTTTGCAAGATTCTTGCTGTAACATGAGGACTACTTTTATTAATACAAAACCTACAAGTTAGTCTTGGTTGGAGATCTTTAAATATGAATATGGCTTTGTGATCTTTTGTTCTGCACAGTTACATTTGACAGATAAATTGCTTCGCAGATAAAACCATGTTGATTCTGTGAGTGTTGCATTAGATTCTAATTACCGGAGCGAGCACATCTCCTGCGTAGCGTTGAAGAAGTGGAGGTCTGCGGCGATATTTTCCCTCCGGATGCCGGCGTGCATCAAGCTGTCTGATCTTCAGCAGCTGAACTTGCTTTTGTTTGCCACCCACAATCACTGTCAAAGAAAAAAGTTGAGGAAAGAGATTTAAGTTGGGTAGTAAGGGTGTGCAAGAAGAGTAGACCTGAGCTTTTTGACCTGGTCTATCTATCTGACTTACAGACAGTCTTTTAATGTTCACACTGCAGGCAAAAGTGGCCGATATATATTTTACTGACAGTTTGATTTTTGTGTTCATATTATGTTTCAAAATTGGCTATATCTGACATTAGTTTGGAGAGATCACGGTCCTAAACTGACCTGATGCATGTCACATGAAGAGTATTTAAACTTGATGTTAACAGCATCCTGTTTCTTTAAAGATGTTGTCTTACCCAAGACCCCTATCTCACCTACGCGGAATCAGTGTGGTTTTGCGCGGTGGCTATAAGGATGGTTCATTGCGATTCGCTGCGAGTTCTGAAGAAGTGACTCGGGCCTTGTTGCGTTAAATTTTTGGATAAACGAACGAGCTCTGAACGTCCTATACATTTATGTTGCGTTTTGTAGTGGCCGCTCGATTGACTTCTACACTGGCGTTTGTTTGTCTCTGTCTAACGACAGCCTGCAGCCCAAATTGTAGTTTGTGTGTTTAACCTGTGGGGGGCAGTGTATCGGGAACTGGATATTAAAGCCCTTGTCATTTTATTTGAGGTGCCTCCTTTTAATATGGACCATTTTGCTATATTAGACATTAATCTTATTGTTTTAAAAATTCTAATTTAATTATTATATTTTTATAATATTTGATGGGATTTATGGGATTTGAACGCCAAGAAAAAGCTGCATGCAACGTTTTAACACCGTATAAATGCGCAACCGGACAAACGCCCGTGTGAACACCGTCATTGACTCCTATGTGTAGAAAACCCTCTGCGCTTCATCCACGGTCAACGGACGCTACGAACGGCAGAAAAACGGTCGATTTTAACACCCGTGTGAACAAGGCCTCAGTTTCCAATCTTTCCGTTTGAAAAATTTTACTTAAAATTTTACTTAAAATTTTTTATTCCGGTCCTGACAGACTCCGCGGAACCTCGCGGAACGTCGGGTTGTCCCTCGTAGTGGCTCAATGAGCCTACTGTAACCCTCCCCCCCTAGTGTGACCTCATAAGAAGAGCTGGCTTGTTGCTCAGCTCTGCAGTTCTCGAAGCAGGAGCTCTTTTACATAAACACTAAAATGGCACATTTGAAAGAGGAGTGAAATAAAAGGAATTTGAGGAATAAAAACATGCATTATCTCAGGGGGCTAATTTAAACGGAACTCTGTCTGGATCTCTGACACATTGTTAACTTGCTTAAGAAATAGTAAAATATGGGACCTTCAAAGGTTTCTTTAACACTTTTAATTTTCTTTTGGCGCTGGTGCCAGGCTCTTCTACAGCCATGTTCCAAACGTTTATGAGGGTCATTAAGACACTATCCTAAAAATGCTGTGAATGTAGCCTTAGCCAAGAGAATGTCCATAAGGGGAGCAAATCGTTAACCTTACAACACATGAACAAAGTTTTTCTTCTTCTTCGTTCTAACTCCGACAATAAAAGTGTCCACTTCCTTGAGGTAACCTCACACTACAAACCAAGATTTTTGGACACATTATAAATACAGAGCTGCCAATCATCCTTATAAAAATCCAACCTCATTATTTTTTTTTTACTTTTTTTTAACAACACATCTGTTAAATGGAGAAAAACATTCACGCTATGAAAAATAAAGTTTCAATTAGTCATTTAAAATTAATCAGGTCAGCCAGGTCTAGTACACAGACCTGTGTGTACTTCAGCACAGTGCGAGTGTATGAGTGGTGCTTCACATACATAACACACTGTTCCCTAGTTAGGTGATTACATGCATAAAACCTTGCCTCATTATTCTCTGACAACGAATCGGGATCATGCAGGTTCACTCTCCCTCATTACTTTCTAAGCAGGTCTGCATAATTTCCCTCTGCATTGGAAATGTTAAATCCTCAAATCAAGTGGTGTTTTTCACTTATTGATTAATCGTCTAAAAATGATTGTTTTAAACATGGATAACGCTGGATCTCTGGGGGTATGTCAGGGTTGTGAGGGTAAAGTAACTGGTAAAGCAAATCACCAACTAATTACATAAACTTATGCAAATCTATACAACACCCAACCATTATACATCCACATGACGTGTTTACAAGCGTACACTGAAATCTTAGTGTTTTGCTTTTTTTTTATTTTATTTTCTTTTTCAACTCAATAACATTGTGGGTTGATGAGTAACAGAACAGTAAGCTGAACCTTGTACTGCAGTGTTTTCTCTAATCCTGACGACCGCCTGAACCCATCCACCTTACTCAATGAAATAGCGCACTCACAGACACACCTGTAAACCCACACGCGCGCGCACGCAAACCCACACGCACGCGTAAACCCACCCACACAAACGCACGCGTAAACCCACGCACGCGTAAACCCACCCACGCGTAAACACACAAACAAACACACACACACACACACGTGAATATAGGCACACATGAACACGCACACACGTAAAAACACGCACACGCATAAACCCACACACACACATACGTAAACACACACATACAGTACAGGCCAAAGGTTTGGACACACCGTCTCATCTATCTGTCAATGTGTTTTCTTTATTTTCATGAACATTTATATTGGTAGATTCTCACTGAAGGCATCAAAATTATGAATGAACACATGTGGAGTTATGTACTTAAAAAAAAAAGGTCTCCACAGTCACCGGACCTGAACCCAATCGAGATGGTTTGGGAGGAGCTGGACCGCAGGGTGAAGGCAAAGGGGACAACAAGTGCTAAACACCTCTGGGAACTTTCAAGACTGTTGGAAACCATTTCAGGTGACGACCTCTTGAAGCTCATCGAGAGAATGCCAAGAGTGTGCAAAGCAGTAATCAGAGCTAAGGGTGACTATTTCGAAGAAACTAGAATATAAAACATGTTCTCAGTTATTTCACCTTTTTTAGTTAAGTCCATAACTCCACATGTAAACACACGCGCACACACATAAACACACACACGTAAACACACACACCAGAATGTATCTAAGACTAACGCTGCATTTCTCAAAAACCAAAGTGTTGTCACACCTACAGTAATACTGACTTTGTTTAATGTAGAAATGTCTTAATGTAACTATACTTGAAGGCATCTTTGCTTTACAGCATGTCTTTACATGTGTGTATGCACAGTACTCTATATATTAAACATACATTATAACATCTATAAATATTCATTTCCTCACTTGATGCTCCTATTTTCTCTCTGCAACAGTAAACAAAAAGAAGAGAAATACTGCACGTCATGGTAGAGAGAAAAAAATAAATGTTCTTGATCCATACAAGCCCCTTGTTGTTGATGTAAAAATATTATAAATATAATTTCTATATTATGTACAATGAGTACATTTATAAAAACGTGATTTACCAAACTATTGTCTGAGCATTGTGTGTTCCTATGAAGGGACACCTTCTGACCAATCAGATTTGAGAAGTAAATAGTTCCAATAGTAAAGAGTACAATTATATAAAAAGTATAATTAATGGTACATTAACTGTATAAACACCCTCTAGTCTAGGCCCATAATAAAACTTTTGACAAGAAATATCCACTTGGATCTCAGGAAAGAGCTTCCCAGATAACTAGTCTTGAAAAAAATGCCATATTTCATATTTTATGAAATATAAAATCACAATATTGTTATGCAATGGATACTGTTAGTTTCTTTCTTAATTTCAGGCTTCGGTTTACTGGCTGGAAATATGCTGCACTCCAGGACAAACAAAGCCACTCAATCCCTTAATAAGGCAATTTATAATGAATGCATATTTTTCAGACTTGTGACTGTTATCCGCTTACCTCGAGTGTGTGACATTCCTTTAGCAGTGAATTTACACTGCACCAGGTATCCCAGAGCTGCCACGACCGGCCAGATACCCAACATCACCCAGCCGTACCAGCACAACACCTTCTCTTGGTTCTCCTGCAGCCCCATATATGCCTTCCACACCAGCATTGGTGTCTCTATGCAGTAATCCGTACATGCCATGATGATGGCAGCACCGAGCATTGCCGTAGCCACCATGGTCATCCTTCTCTGCCAGCAGAGTGTTAGCATAGCGAAGAACACGCCGGTTCCAAGTAATGTTCCTGAAGGCACCCAGACGGGACTGAGAACGGAGTAATACTGTCCTGCTGCCAGCAGAGCGGTGATGGAGAGCAGCAGGCCCAGATGGAGACCAGTGAGGAACAGACCCACACAGCGCACCAGTATGCTCACCAGTCCTCCCAGTAAGCCAATGCCTAGGGAGATGCCTGCTCGTGTCTCTGCATCCAGCTGCGAGTCCAGCAGCTGCTCCCGGAGACATAGCAGGTAACCTACGCCAGTCCCGAACGCCAGCCCAGACAGGAACATCACTAGTTTAAAACAGCGGTACCCTGGAAACATGGAACCGACTTGTCAGAGGAGGTAAACTACAATTAGCTTGGCAACTCATGTCAGGAATGAGTGAACAAACAAAGCTACAAAGAAAGCAGTAAACACCTTTATGTACAATAAGCTCTTACTCCTTACTGTCATATACTAGAAATTACAGTAATTTTATTTGAAATCAATTCCTTTTAAATTCTGATCATATTGCCAGTATATTCTTGCCACATACTCTGGATAAACTCTATCAGCCTATGCAAATGAATTAGTCATTGTTTTGTCTTTGAGTGGGTAAAATATTTCGTGATAAAGTCCCAAAGTTTCCCCTCCTTCAGCTACCGTTGAAAAACCCCAGAGAAGGCGGCCAGAAAACAGGAAGCATGCTCTATAAAAAGTCAAGGCCTACAATGGGCGGTAGTCAGCATGAAGCAGGTAAGGAAGCCAAACATGGCTTCCAACTGGGTTAAGTATTTTTGTTGTTTTCAAAGTTCAAAATGTTCAGTACATTATTTTTCTTTGGAAGAAGCACACCTGAGGTTGTAATTACTGCAATTACTTACTATCTTTTTTTTTAAGCAAGCAAACAATATGAAAAATATACAGTTTTTTTATTCATTGCATTTTCTAATTTAATACAAAAACTGTGACCTGAAGAAAAGTTTTTGCTCCGTGATGCAGAATATTTGTGCTATAACTTGTAGTATACAGTAGGACACTTCTGGAACATGCCATCTTATGCACTGGTGCTCCCAAAGATGCTCAGTGGGCAAGATGTCTAGTGTATATATGCTACTTAGGCCATGGAAGAAATGAGATCTCTCGGTCTAGACCAGTGGTTCTCAACCTGCGGCCCGTCACAAATGCAAATGCGGCCCGCGATGCTGACCACGTTAAAAAAAAAAAAAAAAGATGGTTTTACAATTAATTAAAAAAATTAATTAAACAAATAAATGTATTAAACAAACTAACTTGAACAATGTCACATAAAATCATTTTGGTGATCATGTTTTCATATGTGCAGAACTGACGCATCTATGAACTGATGCAATTACACAGTTAACGCGCACACAATTACAAGCGCGCGCGCTCTGACAGATTTAAAACAATCATCAACTAACGATCAAAATGGACAAATTTGTCATTAGAGGAGAAAAAAGATGTGAGGAAAATAATAATGAAGGAACACATGCAAACAAAAAGAGTCGTTGCATCAGCAATGAAGGTAGGAGAGTGCTTGAAGAATGGAAGAATCAATTTGCAGTCAACGAAGCCTTTCTGCTTGCTCTGTAGAAAAATACTGGGTGTATGCAAAACTTACAATGTGAAAAGACATTTCGATACCACCCACGCAACTTTTGACAAGAAATATCCACTTGGATCTCAGGAAAGAGCTTCCCAGATAACTAGTCTTGAAAAAAATGCCATCACTGAACAGAATACAATGCGAGCTAGCTTAAAAGTGTCTCAGGCCGCGACATTAGCAACGTTCAAAATATCCTGGCTCCTTGCCAAACACGGCAAACCATTCAGTGATGGGGAGCTAGTTAAAGGGGCCATCCAGTCCCAATTCTTCATAGGTTAATATGATTTTTTAGGGTCCTAATGAAAAGTTTGTAATATACTTTAATTAAAAATTATCAATGGTTGTGTAAAAAAACATTACTTTTACCTGGTAAAAAGTAGCTCTGTTCTCAGCAACCTATTTCAGTACATGCTCCTTTAAATGCTAATGACCTCTGCTGAGCCCGCCCCCCAGTTCTGTGGGGCGTGTCTTCACAACACATGTGGGGTATAGCTTTGACAACAGTTAAAAATATTAAAAAAAACAGTTTAAAATAATTTTACATGATCTTAGGATCATTTTATATATGAAGGAGTTATTTCTACTCTCTTGCTCTCTTCCTCATAGATCTGATATTAGCTTGTTAAATCTTCCCTACTGCTATCTTTCTATCTCCTCTTGCATCTGTTCTTAAAGTATATATATAAAATTTTTATATTAAAAGTGGCAATGGTTGTGCAAATATGCATGAAAAGTGACTTATGAAAGTGTCATGTGCAATGGTCCAGATATATAAATATGTAGTGCAAGAAGCATGTGCACAAAACTTAACTTCCCAGACCGGGAATCGAACCCGGGCCTCCCGCGTGAGAGTGCAGAATCCTAACCACTAGACCACTGGGGACTAATGTCTAACTCATGGAGATGCCAAGTATTCAACCTAGGACATCATACACGCGAAGCACTGTGTATGTGTGTTTGACTGAGTCTCTCCTGGTGCCAGAAAAGCTTTACCGAAGCACAGCGGACTCGCCTCGACAGGCTTTTGAGATGTGTGAATTCAGAGACCTTTGAGGTTACAGAAGATTTATTCGCGTTGAAATCGCTACACGAACGAACACGTGGTGAGGATATTCATAGAGCACTTAGTGAAGCATGCAAAGACATGAACATACCGGCATCCTCAGTTGTCTCCATCACTACGGATGGTGCGCCCTCAATGACGTTAAAACACAAGGGTCTCGTTGCTGAAATGCGAAAAATCTCCCCTGACTTGTTGGCATTTCACTGTATTGTGCATCAGCAAGCACTATGCAGCATGTTAGTAGATGGATACTTCATGGAGGTTATGGACACCGTGATCAAGGTGGTCAACTTCATTCGAACGCGGCCTTTAATGCACCGCTGTTTTATTGCGTTGTTGGATGAACTGGACAGTGCCTACGAAGACCTCATTCTGCACAGTGAAGTGAGATGGCTAAGTCATGGGAAAGTCTTGAATCGCTTTTTGGCTGTACTCCCCGAGATGGTTCACTTTCTTAATGACATCAGCAAAGGAGAAAGATTTCCAGTCTTGAGAGACAATGAGTGGAAAACAAATGTTGCTTTTCTTGCAGACGTCACAGCTCACCTAAACAAGCTGAACCAGCAACATCAAGGTGACGGAAAACATGTTGATGACCTGTTGGGCCGTGTTGAGAGTTTCAAAATGAAGCTAGGACTGTACACTGCACAACTTAAAGATAGTGATCTAACTCACTTTCCACTTCTGAATGACATGTGTGATGGTGTACTGGACATACAACAGAGAGAACGATTCGTTAAAACTGCCAGTCAAATGCAAGAAAAATGTATCTCTCGTTTTTCTGATTTTGAGAAAATAAAATATGCAGGGCATTTCATCAGAGAGCCATTCACTTTCCCTGTGGAAAAAATCAAGGACTTGGCTGCAACTTTCGGTTTGCCTCGCCACACGCTCGAAGATGAACTGATGGATGTTCAGGCAAGAGGACACGGCCAAACCGCGCAGCAGTCATCCTCAGTTGCAGAAATGTGGCGAAACATCTCTGGACAAAACCTCAGATTATTAAGCTCAAAAGTGCTTTCTATATTTGGATCCACATACATTTCCCACGCACATTTTCTGCAATGACGCGCATCAAGTCACGTTTCCGTGAGCGTCTTACAGACTACAACTTACAGTCACAACTTCATTGTGCTGTTACTCCTTTTGAGCCGAATTTCACCAAATTGGTCGGCTCCCGACAACATCAGGTGTCCCATTAATGGTAAGTAGAATTATACTCTCTAATGATAATAATACTGTAATACTTTTAGATGCATAATATCTGGTTATTGAGCGCTGATGACGTCATATGTAAATAATATGCGGCCCGTGAGAATTGAACTTGGACATAATGCGGCCCACTGCAAAAAAAGTTTGAGAACCACTGTTCTAGACGCTAATGAAAAACCACATCTTTGACATTTTTACTTAAGAAAAATGCTGGAAGTCTACACTACATGCAGATCAATACTGGGAGCTCAAAAAATGAAGATGCTTAGCCTGAACATCTTCCCCAAACACTTGTATTTATGTTGCAATCTCTATATATACACACCTGTTTATATTCCAAAGCAATAGTGGTAGTATTTTTGAGGCATTATATACATCCATTAACCATATTTTATATATTATAATGTATATGTAAAGCTCAGTAACTTGGACTCAGGTTCATTTTTATTCCCCCAGATTCCCATTATGATTAACTCAGCACATACTCACCACAGAAGCAGTAGATAATGCCGAGTATAAAGCACACAGAGCAGGCAATTGAAGGAATGACCTCATAAGTCTTCCTGGTCACCAGAACACAGCTGTTTGTTGATGCCAGCGTGGGCATCACCCCCTCTGTCACCAGCATAGAGGGGTCTGCCATTCTGGCTCAAAAGTTCACAGTCTGATCCAAAATGGATGATTAGGCTCTCATGGGAAATGTGTAAATGCCATCGTTGTACATCTCTACAGGGAATGCATTTTTGTATTGTTCACTTCATGTAGCTCTAGCATCCTTATTCGAAACGCACATCTGGAGATCCAAAGCACCTACGGACAAAAAGGAGAAAGTTGTCATTCAGATATGATAAACTGGTACTGTCAGGATTACGGAAGTGTGAGGCAAATATTTCAATCGTGAGCCCAAAAACCCAGAGAAGAGTGACTATACAAACAAACATTTCCTGATTCATCATGGCTTTTCAAGCCATGCTAAGCTTTTTGTGAATGGATTTCCTGTGCATCTCCGTGTTCATGCCCGTATATATACACAGTACCAACAGGGTGAATAGCCTGGAAAGAGAAATTCCAAGCGTTCATAAGACTTCATCAGAATACATTTAATTCTTTGTTGAGTTCCACTTAACTCTGAACTCAAAATCTACAATAGTTATGAGCTCTGGAAACACCTGTAACCTTTCTCCCCTCTCTTAAGTTTCCCGTCTGGCAAGCGTAAGGGAAGCAGGATTCCTGCCCCTCCTTCTGCCTGCATCTCTTTCTGTCTACACTGCCTTCCATTAGTGTTCTTCACCCAAACACAGGATGCAGGTTTAGGAAGTGAGCTTTGCTTGTATGTCTCATTGTTCTGCACATATGGCTATCTGCTCTGCTCCTACAAGCTTTATCAAAGTCGAGAAGCAGCACCAGTTAAATGATGTGTACTTTCAAAAATCATTCAAGTTTTTTTTTTAAAGAAAATTTGTTCTTTCTGGAATTTTTTTATTTCTAAAAATTATAACACTTGAATGTTACTATTATGTTACAGTGGTGAATTAACATGCCAGAACATTAACAGACTGTCAAGAACAAGATGATGGAAAAAGTACAGCAAAATTATATCTGAGTGAAAGTAATGGCTTTTACTTTCTGGCATTTAGCAAGGTTCAAACTTGCTTAGGAAAAAGTGAACCTTGAGTGAAAATTCAAAGACTTTAGAGGACATTTACGTAGACATTTGCATACATTTACAAGGACATTTTACACACACACACACACACACACACACACACACACACAATTATATACTGTATATAAATATAGATACATGCAGAATCTGGCAAAAAATTTATACATTCTTCAGGAAGAGAAAAAGAAAAAATTTCATAAACATTATGTTAATATTATGATGATAATATAATAATATTATACTAATATATGATAATATTATACTAGGCGGCGCGGTGGTTAGCACTGTCGCCTTGCACCTCCAGGGTCTGGGTTCGATTCCCCGGCCAGGCTTGATTCCCGTCTCTGTGTGCATGGAGTTTGCATGTTCTCCCCGTGCTTGGTGGGTTTCCTCCGGGTACTCCGGTTTCCTCCCACAGTCCAAAGATATGCAGGTTAGGCTAATTGGCGTTCCTAAATTGCCCGTAGTGTGTGATTGGGTGTGTGAGTGTGTGTATGTGTGTGTGCCCTGCGATGGATTGGCACCCTGTCCATGGTGTACCCCGCCTAGTGCCCGAAGTCTCCTGGGATAGGCTCCAGGTCCCCCGTGACCCTGAACACAGGATTAAGCGGTATAGAAGATGAAGATGAATGTTATACTAATATATAATACTATTTTTCTTTTCCTGAAGTGAAAATAATAATTATAATAGTTATTTGATCCCTTCCGTATTCTGTGATTTTGTCCGCTTACAAAGAAATGAAAAGTCTATGATAAGATTTATTTTAAAAATATAGACAGAATATCAAGTAAAAACCCAGATTAAAACATTATTTCATGTTATAAAATAATGTTATAAATTGAGTTGCATTTTAGTGAGTAAAATAGGTATTTGAACTCCTTCCAACCAACTATAATTCTAGCTCCCACAGACTGGTTATGTGCTTATGTGGTACACAGATTAATTTAAGAAGGTGCTCCTAACAACAACTCATTGTTATTGTATAAAAGTCACCTGTCTACAGAATCTCTCTCTTTACCTTACCACCATGGGCAATACCAAAGAGCTGACAAAGGATTTCAGGGACAAGATTGTAGACCTGGACAAGGATGGTATGGGCTACCATCAGCAAGAAACATTGTGAGAGGGTGACAACTGTTGGAGCGATTATTAGCAAAAGGAAGAAATACAAAATAACTATCAATCGCCCACGGGCTGGAGCTCGATGCAAGATTTCATCTCATGGAAAAAGGATGATTGTGAAAAAAATTTAGGGATGGATTGAAATCCTTCAGCGCTGCAAGGTCCCCCTTCTCGAGAATGCACATGTACAGGCACCAATAAACAGAGAAGGCCTGTGAGAAAGAGCTGTGGTCAAATGAGACCAGAATAAAGCTCATCAATTTGACTCGCCATGTTTGGAGGAAGAAAAAAAGCTGATCATGACCCGAAGAACACCATGCCTACAGTCAAGGAAGGAGGTGGAAACATCATGCTTTGGGTCTGTTTCTCTGCTAAAGGTACAAATGACTGAGGGGCCACAGAACGGGGCTATATATTGTAATGTTTTGGATGAGAATTTCCTGAAGATGTGTCATGTATGGGTCTTCCAGCATGACCCATAACATACCGCCAAGGCAACAAAGTAGTGCCTCAAGAAGAAGGACATTAAGGGAATTATGGACTTAACTAAAAAAGGTGAAATAACTGAGAACATGTTTTATATTCTAGTTTCTTCAAAATAGTCACCCTTAGCTCTGATTACTGCTTTGCACACTCTTGGCATTCTCTCGATGAGCTTCAAGAGGTTGTCACCTGAAATGGTTTCCAACAGTCTTGAAAGAGTTCCCAGAGGTGTTTAGCACTTGTTGTCCCCTTTGCCTTCACCCTGCGGTCCAGCTCATCCCAAACCATCTCGATTGGGTTCTGGTCCGGTGACTGTGGAGACCTTTTTTTGTTAAGTACATAACTCCACATGTGTTCATTCATAATTTTGATGCCTTCAGTGAAAATCTACCAATGTAAATGGTCATGAAAATAAAGAAAAACACATTGACAGATGGATGAGACGGTGTGTCCAAACCTTTGGCCTGTACTGTATAAATGTATGACTTATATATAACTGATTATTGAATCATGTGCTTTGTTTGGATTTTTGATTGATATTCTGTCTCAGTCATTTACAATCAACCTATGATAAAAAATTATAGACCCTTCAGGTGGGAAAACTTGCAAAATCTGCAAATGATATGATGATAATTTTTCAGTCCTTTTTCAGAGGAATGATATTTCTTATTTGTTAAACCACACACTCAACTATGAATCATGAAATAATCACAACCACCATTAAAATATCTAACTTACAGGCATGAGCCAGTGAGAAACAGGAGCAAAAGATGACAAGCTGGTTATTAGTACTGTATACTGCTGATGCTGAAGGCTGAGTGACTAGAACAGTAAAGAGGGGAAATGAGGTTGCTGCTGAGGTTGTTACATAAACAAGCAATTTCTGAATAGAATATTAGGCATGTTGCAGCCTAACATTTGTTCTCACTTCTGTAACTGAATCTAATTTAATATAAGGAAGGGTAGCTTAAGACTTTTGCAAAGTACTTACAGTAATTCTAAACTTTTAAAACTCTAGTTCTGTTAGAAGAATCATATTTATCTTAATGGAAAGCTTACTTATTTTGTAGTATTGTGTTCACTGGTTATGAAGATTTCTAATAATTGATCCATTGAAATCTGGGCTCTCTCCTTTATGTTTGTTTCTGATTTATTCATGAGGAACGGTTAACTGATTCATGAAAAAGAATAAAAACTATAATAAGTATTTAAAAATAATCCCTAAAAAGTATCCATAGGCATTGGCAGTGACTTCAAAGGCACATTTTAAATACCGATCCATTCATCCCTCCATCCATTATCATTGTTGTTTAGACTCCTTATCCTGTTTAAGTTTGGTGAAGTTCCCTAGAACCTATGCCAAGAACAATGTGAGTACACCCTTTATGGGGTGTCTTTCTATTGCAGATCACAAGGCGACACAGACACACACACACTTGTACAAAATCATACACTATTGGCTATTTTTCAATCTGTGGGAGGAAACTGGAGAACCTAGTAAAAACCCACCAAGCATGAGGAGAACTTTGCTAAACACAGTAAATGAATGTAATAGAAAAATACATTGAAGTATGACTTGACTTAAACCACCAGAAAAAAAAAATTCTCTTCAAATTATGAAAAGTAAAAATAGCATAAATTTTTTTTTGTAATTCGTGGAAATGTATTAGCTGAGAAAGAAAATGTATTAAACTATACTGAGGTAAATTACAAAGTCCCTAAAATTATCATTAATTAAAATAGATCATAGAATATGAAATAATATATTATAAAATTATGTTATTTCTTAATCACTCAGATCTCAAAGAACGCACTCTCCATTCAGGATCTGATCCACTACATATCCAAGTGTGAGTCAGAAACCTTACCGCTCCTTATGGCTTTTAGAAAGAAATTAGTGGCAGGAATTCTATTTTGGTACTGAGGTGAAAATAGCTTGTTAAAAATAACATCCTGAGTAATTAATGTGTCCATGCCTGGCGATCTACTGCATCGAAGTCCTATATTTATCCATTCATATTTATAAAGGATTATTTGTGGAATTATTGCAGATGTAATTAGAGACGTCTATTATACTGATATTTTGAATTAAACCACTTTTTTTTTGTTGTTTTTTTCAGATGCTCATTCAATATTAAAAATAGAAAAAGGTCCCAATGTGTATATTAACCACAGGTATTTTTGCCCACTCTCTTCTTCAGTCTCTTTCTTCTATTTTTTAATTATAGTTTTATCCTTTGGTAACCGTATATTTTAATACCCTACTTTAGCTCTAAAAAAAGTCAGTAGTTTCTTATTTTTTTGTCTTTCAATAGATGCTTTGCAGACCTTAAAGCCCTCAGAACAAAGATGCTCTCAGCAAAGTGCATTTACATTATACTGTATATTTACACCCCGAGCCACTGTGACATTCCTTTATCTTATGTCAGAGCAGTTAAATGTTTTGACCGTCCAAACAGTGGCTTAACGTCTTCACAACGGAGCTCACACTGCGAAAACTACAAGGTGTTTGAGTCAAACCGGGACTCTTGATTGGGCACAATAACAAAACAGTTATATAAAAAAAAAAAACTACTATAAAATTTGTTCATTTCTCTATATAACCTCCTGCTACACTAATACACGTTCCCCAGTGTTTCATTAATGCTTGGATACCGTCAGGCTGGATCCATGATCAGACTGTCTGCTTCACGTCTGAAATGCTGTCCTCCCAGGAACTCCTTTAATGGCATATGTTGTGAATGATTGTGTGTACAGTTACCACAGACAGATGCATCACTTCCGCAACTTGGCGACAAGTTATCTGTCGCTTTTCAAGGATCAGGGGGGTGTTCTTCGTACGTCGCTTGAAACATCCGGGATGAATTGACACATCCAAGATGAGATCATCGTGCTAAATACGACCTGGCTAAGTCGGTTCTTCGAGCACACCTGTTGTTGATGATTAGTATGGCCGGATTGAGTTGTCTAGGATTATTGCGCGTTCGTGTTTGTTTAAAAGGCAATATGCATCGACAGTAGAAACACTGATCACAAGCCCTTTGATTGGTTGACGAAATGACATAAGAACAAGCTAAATTTTTTTGTAACACCTGTTATGCGCTGAAATACCCCCACGTGTTATGCGCTGAAATGCTTCCCTGCCATGGATTCCCCCTCCTCACACACACACACACACACACACACACACACAATGCTATCAAATATTATATTAGAACATAATATGCACATATGTTTTACAAATTACATGAGACAATAAAATAAGAAATATGAAAATAAATATGTTGGATATGGAAAAATAGAAATATGAATATTTTTTTCAAAAACATGTATACTTTTATACTGTTTACTTTATAATAAAATTAGTTTTGTCCAATGTTTCATTATAAAAAAATTATATATATATAATTTGCATATTCATAACAAACCCCTGAAAAATAAATGTGTTACAAAATAAACATTATACAAGAATTTTAATTAATGGTCTTGAGGGCTGTCTCATGCCTAGAGTTTATTATAATAATAAAAAACCTATGAATTTATGTTCTAATATAATATTTGATATCAATTTATATATATATATATATATATAAATTGCAAGATACTTTTCTTTCCCCACATGAGTCAGTCCACGTCAGCGCTCTTTAACCAATCAGATGTGACCTCACCATTTCAACCAATCAGAACCCGGCAGGAGCGCAGCCTTAATGCTGTTTACATGAAATAAACCTGCTACCGAGCAGGTTCAAGCTTACGGACATGTTGCTATGACAGCAAGTGCGAGATGAGCATCGAAGAACGAAACAATCCAAGATCAGGACAAATCCACAACAATCAAATCCAGCTAACTGAGTTAACGACGTACGAAGAACACCCCCCAGGCATTCTGCTCACTGAATGTTGACAGGACTTCAGTGGGCTCCAAGCAACTTCGGCCAGGATTGCCATTCATGGCTGTATGGCCTTGTTTAAAACGTTTGTATCATTCAAAGTTTTTTTTTTTTTTTGCAGCTAAAAGTCTCATCACCATACCGTGCTTGAAATCTTCTGGAAATGTCAATCAGTTTTACACTTTTATTCACAAGAAATTTCATCACAAGTCCCTGTTTGACTTGAACACCACTTGTAATTGTTTTAAAATATATTTTATTTAGGGCCTTTCCACAAGATGTTAGCATTCAGAGGAGAATACGTACGGATGATTTCAGAAGATGAAGATCCTAACAGTTTTTGTGGAAAAAACTTCCTGATTATTTAAAGATGATATTCAGAACACATCAGAAATGTCTCCGAAGATGCTGTTAAAGATACCCAATATAAATTTTCTGCTGACATAGCAAGGGCGTTCAAGTCAAACTGGGACTCTGCAGAATAACAGAACACGGTTAAAACGTTTGCACCATTGAAATGTTTGACTGTGGTCCCAGTTTGGCTTGAACGTCCTACGTCCTTCAAAATATTTGTGTTCGACCTATTGAAACCATAATGTATTTTATTCATATAACATGAATATATAATGTCAAAATGGTGCCATCTTTCAGCTGGCTCAGAATAAAATGTTTCTTTTTTTCCCCACTCATTGAGGTACAAACATTTGCAGTGAACTCTAAACAGTTTTTTTTCAGCCTCACACTACAGTATATCCTGGTAAAAATGGGTTTTATTACAAAAAGGAAAACACATTTAAACCAAACCCATATTGCCATATATTAAACCCAACCCATACAATATTTATTACACGAAAAAGTTAATAACATTTTATCTGTAATGTCTCTAAATAAATGCGATTCCTTTTATTATCCCACAGAACATAAAATAAGTGCTTTTCCCACAGTTGTCAAAGCATTCCCTGTCATGGTAACATCTTTTAGGAATGCTCTGTTTGGAGATGAAACTGCACAAAAGCAGAAGAGGCCAGTAGAGCGTGTGTGTTTGCATGCTGATGCCTCACTTCTCTACGAGCCTTCAGAAACTTACAGATGACTACATGGGCAGAAAAGTCACACTTGAACAGTTTTGTTTTTCAGCTCTCCCTCATTTTGCTATACCAACAACGTCCATTGCTAAGAGATAACTCAAACACTTATCCCATATGGCATGGAATTTACTGTATAAATCTTAAATCTTTACATAAAAAAATCTATCTATTTATCCTATAATTCCTTATATCCTGGATTCCACAACATGTTGGAAACATTTCTTTGAGATTCTGAGCCATGTTGGAATGATTGCATCATGCAGTTCCTGTAGATTGTTCAGATGATCCTTCATGCCTTGAATCTATTGTTCCATTTTACGACATCTCAGATGTGCTACTGGATCCAGAAAACATTCCTCCACTTTTAGACAAGTTAGGTCCATGGATTCATGCTGGTGATGCCAAATTCTGACCCTACTCTCTGTGTTCCTCAGCAGAAACTGAGAGCTTCCAGTCAGCTCGAACCATCCTTACGCAAAGAAAATATATTTCTCTATACATTAACTGTTAGTATATTAAATGATTGTGTTCTGATCTACCGGTAAATTGAAAAGATTTTATAATGTTAATATTCCTTGTTGCTACACTAACTGATACTAGCTAATTATTAACAGAAAAGAAATATATATTCAAAAATATATTCACAATATACAGAATAATATATTGTATTAATAAATTACCATATATTGAAAAATAAATAAAGGATTGCAATATATTTATAAATATAAGCACTAGTTTATTATATATGGAAATGTATTATTTAATACATTGCATTATTTTTTACATATATTGCCATATATTTTTGTTTCCGTATAGGCAGTTTGGCCATTCTGTTTCAATGGTGTTTCTGTATGCATAACTGCCACTCACTGGATGCTTTTTCTCTACTTCACCATTCTGAGTAACTCTAGAAATTGTTGTGTGTGAGAAAATTCCAGCAGATCAGCGATTATGCAATCATCTGGTGATGTCCCCCTATCCACCCCCTCCTGTATCATACATTAAGGTGCCCAAGAGTTAACAGCCCAAGAACTACACAGTGACATGAAATTGGCGTGCAATTAAGCAATATATAATTGATTGTGAAAATGTCACCACCTCACGTCACCAGATGCTGCCCTGGGTGGCTGCCCATGTCACTCGTACCCATAATTTGCATCTGAGTGCATACAGAGACTCATGGAAAAAAACTAATGGAAGTTGCTATGGCTAGGTTCCAGCAAACAAGCTGTTTTGAGCTCCTGTATGTTATTAGATTAGATTTGGGCATTTGCACTTCTTTCTTTAGATCAGGATTCTAAAGCAGAGGTGAAGGATCTCATTTTAAAAACACTCTTTTTCCCTTGATTTACAGTAGAAGAATCGAGAAGTGAACCTACTGTCAAAGGGAATCCAGTGCTTGGGCTGAAATATTCTCAAGCATAACAGAATGCATGATGCAATCAATTATTATTACAGCATGTGAAGCACTAGACCAAAACGGTTCCAAAACCTCACTGACCCACCCCCATATTTTACAGCGCCTTTTCCTTATAAGCACTTAACTTTTATCCAAACATGCCAATCGTGTTCATAGCCTAACTTGTCTTATGTCATTTTGGTCTCGTGTGACAACACCATCTGTACTGTAGCTCTAATGACATTTGGTGAAGTTCTGGCAGTGCATTGCGCGAGATGCTCTCAATATGGGCTTCTTTCTTGCAACACTTTGTAACAAATTTGTAACTGTGAAAAGATTTGTTTAAGTTAAGTTCAAAACTTGACAACCACACGAAACAACCACTCTACAGCTGTACACAAATAGGCTTTCCAATCATCCCTGTGTGTGCTTGTAAATGGACTTAGACAGGGTGTGCGATAAAACTTAAGCAGGCTGCACTGACCCTGGTGCACATACACGCCCACACACACACATACAGTAAACAGCTGCTATAGGACTACTGCAAAAAACACAAACATTCCCACATTACAAAAGCCGCTTTGATTTAATGAAATGCAGCTTTTCATGGGTGCAAGAAAATGGAAAGGATATTCAAAAGCTTTCATTGTAATTCATCTGATATCACCTGTAACAAAAAATGCAAAGCAGGCAACCTTCACCTTTTTTGTGCTGTAATATCTGTTCCATTTAATTTCAATTAGTTTAATGGATTTACATGTTTACTGAAAAAAAACTTCAACCCATTAAGACTGCTTATACATCTTCACAATGGACCTAATAAAATCCAATAAAAACCGGTGTTTGAACCGCTAATTTCTCACTCACTCTCATCGTCTATACCACTTTATCCTTTGTTCAGGGTCGCGGGGACCCAGAGCCTATCCCAGGAGACTTGGAGCACGATGAGGAGGACATCCTGGACAGGGTGCCAATCCATCGCAGGGCACAAACACATACAAACGCTCATTCACACACTCCTCTGTAATTTATATATTGATCTTATGATGGAATCAAGCTGCAATTTTTGTCAAAATGAAATAATCATCCATAAGGATTACTACGGTTAACCCTTAGTCGAACCAAAACATTGTTTGGAAATCTAGCTGAACTTTTAATTAAATTATAAACAGTGTTGGTTGAACGAGAAGTGTTATAAAAACAGTTCCATGACAATTATTTTGATATATTTAATCAATAAAAATATTACAGTATATTATTTTTACTTACGAAAGAATAACCATTTAAAACTGAAAAGGGGAATCTTTTATTTTTATAATCTTTTGCCTTAAAAAAAATAAACCAGCTGCTTCAAGCTTTTTTTAATATTTAAGAAAATTATTTAAAATAATAATTTTAAAATATTTAAAAGATATCACAATATTTCATAAAAGTATTAATAAGCATAATTAATAACAATATCAATATTATGTCAACTGACCTAGCTGTTGTTAAAGTGATGCATGGAACAAAAGGCGCCGCAGATCAAACCTGAGGCAGTGGCTTAGTGGTCATCACTGTTGTCTCGCACCGCCAGAACTGGGAGTTTGAATTTGAAGTTTGGATGTTCTTGCTATTTCTCATTTCAAGGAGGTGAATAGTGCCTAGTCTGATTAATATTACAACTTGTTGGCAGAAAAATCGAAAATCTAAAAATGACTAAGGTTTTCCTCCATAGTCCAAAGACATGGCCTGTAGATGAACAGGCGTTTCAAAATTGCCTTTTGGGTCTGTGAATGTGTGCTTGTGCCCTGATCAGGGTGGACCACTTGAAGTTTGTATTTATGTTGGGATTTATTGAGTGTTAATAATAATAATAATTAAAATATACTTCTAAACTCTAGTAGTAATTTAAAGACACTTATAAAATGATCTACAAAGAACAAATATTAACATTACTAATATTAATCATCATCAAATAATATAAAGTCTGGAGTGGGTCCATGACTGGTTTACTCTCAAATACTCTATAACTTCAATAAATAAATAAAACCACCCGTTTATTAGAATTTTTTTGGTTCATTTTTAGATTTTGGCACTAAAGCGACTACTTTATACACGTTTCTAATCATTTAAAACTTCGAACTCTTCAATGCCTTATAAGTTGTTTAAATTATTTGTTACAATTTGTTACTTTGTTAATTCAAAACGATGTTCAAAAGAAATCGAACACTCACCCTGAAACGGATTCCGAGTTCTAAATTATGACACGAGTTGCCAACTTCCCTCCCAAACAAGCACAGAGGCTTTACCGGGATTTATGAAAGGATCTCGCTGGCTGTCCGAACAAACGGCTATGACGCTCCGAGCGGCCCAGACAGCAGCTTTCACACACTTTCCTGTTTAAAAATCCGCGTCTACACACAACCCTCACCATCTGACAGCGTCTGACATCACCGCGTGGCCATCTGTTCCAAACACACGCGCGCGCACGCGCACACAGGGCCAAGTTCCACAAAGTGCATTTTTGTTTGTTTGCCAATGTTTGTATTAAACGCGATTTGGCAACCCTATTGCCTACGCCAACAGAGTGGTTGCCAGATTAGCATTTCAAAAACTCTTATGACGTGTCTTATTCATTCATTCATTCATTCATTCATCTTCTATACCGCTTTATCCTGTATTTAGGGTCGCGGGGACCTGGAGCCTATCCCAGGAGACTCAGGGCATGAGGCAGGGTACACCCTGGACAGCGTGCCAATCCATCGCAGAGCACACACACACATACTCATTCACACACTATGGTCAATTTTGGGAACGCCAATTAGCCTAATCTGCAAGTCTTTGGACTGTGGGAGGAAACCGGAGAACCCGGAGGAAACCCACCAAGCACGGGGAGAACATGCAAACTCCATGCACACAGAGACGGGAATCGAGCCTGGCTGGGGAATCGAACCCGGACCCTGGAGGTGCAAGGCGACAGTGCTAACCACTACACCACCGCGCCGCCATGATGTGTCTTAATTAAGAGTTAAAAAGTTTCATATTCCTCACATTAGAGATTGTGGTTGATCATTTTAGTGAACTTAAGATATTTCACCAGTTCACCAGCCCCAGGAATCCCTCCCCATCCAAATCGCTATTACAGAGAAGTTAATTAGTACAAACCTGGCAACCTCATCCGACGGTTTATTTGTGGGAGGGACTCTAATTTCCATATGAATTGGGCGTCCTATAATATCAACGGTCTTGTTTATTTTTGAATATTCTAATAGATGGATAGATAAATAGTCACCTTTCATTTACTTTGCGGATGATACCTCTCTTCAATTTACCCAATGTGCCATGACAACTGATATTTAGGTTGAATAATATTGAAATATGGACAGTGTGTCGTTGTGTATGTGTGATCAGAAATAAAATAAAAAAAAAGGCCTGATAATGAGGTTGCACAGTGTCGTAGTGGTTAGCACTGTGGCCTTACACCTCCAGTGTGAGGGTTGATTTCTGCCTCAGGTCTGTGTGCATGGACTTACCAAGATATCAATCCGGAAGTATCCTAGCTTGGTGGAATTTGATGTATCCGCTCAGTGGTACTTGTACATACTTCCGAAAATCACTGGTGTATACGAGAGTTTCCTAGTACAGGTACACCTCTTTTCATGCAGTGCTACAACATGCAGATTGGGCTAACTGTAGGAAAAACTTGCAAACTCCACTAACACAGAACCGAGGTGGGAATCAAACTCAGACCATGGAGGTGCAAGGCGACAGTACTAACCACTAAGCCACCATGCCATCTCTACAGAAGCTTGATCTATGTCAATAATTTTGGAACACAACCAAAACTCCCAGGTTAGAATGGCCCAGTCAAAGTCCAGATCTAAATCCAATCGAGAATCTGTGGCAAGATCTGAAAACTGCTGTTCACAAACGCTGTCCATTTAATCTGACTGAGCTGGAGCTGTTTTGCAAAGAATAATAGACAAAGATTTTAGTCTCTAAGTCTCTAGATGTGCAAAGCTGGTAGAGACATACCCTAAAAGACTGGCAGCTGTAATTGCAGCAAAAGGTGGTTCTATAAAGTATTGACTCAGGGGGCTGAATAATTATGCACACCTTTTACTTTTCAGTTATGTATTTGTAAAAAACATTTTGGAATCATGTATGATTTTCGTTCCACTTCTCACGTGTACACCACTTTGTATTGGTCTTTCACGTGGAATTCCAATAAAATTGATTCATGTTTGTGGCTGTAATGCGACAAAATGTGGAAAAGTTCAAGGGGGCCGAATACTTTTGCAAGCCACTGTAATAATCCTTAGGGAAACAATAGGGCCCTTTACATACAGTGGTGTGAAAAACTATTTGCCCCCCTCCTGATTTCTTATTCTTTTGCATGTTTGTCACACAAAATGTTTCTGATCATCAAACACATTTAACTATTAGTCAAAGATAACACAAGTAAATACAAAATGCAGTTTTTAAATGAGGGGTTTTATTATTTAGGGAGAAAAACAATCCAAACCTACATGGCCCTGTGTGAAAAAGTAATTGCCCCCTGAACCTAATAACTGGTTGGGCCACCCTTAGCAGCAATAACTGCAATCAAGCGTTTGTGATAACTTGCAATGAGTCTTTTACAGCGCTCTGGAGGAATTTTGGCCCACTCATCTTTGCAGAATTGTTGTAATTCAGCTTTATTTGAGGGTTTTCTAGCATGAACCGCCTTTTTAAGGTCATGCCTTAACATCTCAATAGGATTCAGGTCAGGACTTTGACTAGGCCACTCCAAAGTCTTCATTTTGTTCTTCTTCAGCCATTCAGAGGTGGATTTGCTGGTGTGTTTGGGTCATTGTCCTGCTGCAGCACTTCAGCTTGAGTTGACGAATAGATGGCCGGACATTCTCCTTCAGGATTTTTTGGTAGACAGTAGAATTCATGGTTCCATCTATCACAGCAAGCCTTCCAGGTCCTGAAGCAGCAAAACAACCCCAGACCATCACACTACCACCACCATATTTTACTGTTGGTATGATGTTCTTTTTCTGAAATGCTGTGTTACTTTTACGGCAGATTTAACGGGACACGCACCTTCCAAAAAGTTCCAACTTTTGTCTCGTTGGTCCACAAGGTATATTCCCCAAAGTCTTGGCAATCATTGAGACGAGCCTTAATGTTATTTTTGCTTAAAAGTGGTTTGCGCCTTGGAAATCTGCCATGCAGGCCGTTTTTGCCCAGTCTCTTTCTTATGGTGGAGTCGTGAACACTGACCTTAATTGAGGCAAGTGAGGCCTGCAGTTCTTTAGATGTTGTCCTGGGGTCTTTTGTGGCCTCTCGGATGAGTTGTCTCTGCGCTCTTGGGGTAATGGAGTCCCAAAGCTTTAGAAATGGCTTTATAACCTTTACCAGACTGATAGATCTCAATTACTTTTGTTCTCACTGAATTTCTTTGGATCTTGGCATGATGTCTAGCTTTTGAGGTGCTTTTGGTCTACTTCTCTGTGTCAGGTAGCTCCTATTTAAGTGATTTCTTGATTGAAACAGGTGTGGCAGTAATCAGGCCTGGGGGTGACTACAGAAATTGAACTCAGGGGTGATAAACCACAGTTAAGTTATTTTTTAACAAGGGGGGCAATCAGTTTTTCACAAAGGGCCATGTAGATTTGGAGTTTTTTTTTCTCCCTTAATAACGTAAACCTTCATTTAAAAACTGCATTTTGTGTTCAATTATGTTATCTTTGACTAATAGTTAACGGTTTTTGATGAGCAGAAACATTTAAGTGTGACAAACATGCAAAAGAATAAGAAATCAGGAGAAATCAGGAAGGGGGCAAATAGTTTTTCACACCACTGTATTATGACAACATAGGGCTGATGTCATAGTGCTAGGGCCCTAAATAGCACGATTATGACATGCCAACAGTTTGACGCATGCACAGTATGCTGTCAAAACTAGGGGTGTGCATTGGCACTGCACTGCACTCACGATTCGATTCGATTATGATTCACCAGGTAATGATTCGATTCAATTCGATTCTATGATTCATTGCGATCCATCAAAATTCTACTGCACACAAGGCAAATTTTATATCAGTCATGAGGCAATACAAGCAGATATTAAACAACAGATTTTATTGGCTGCTACACTCTCTAACTCAGGATGCCAACGATAAACATGGTTCGTGAAGTTAATTGTATTACCAACGTGCTTGATTTTAGTGTGGCAGATTTTACACACCGCGTAAGACTTGTCTAGTTTCCCATTCACTTCATAAAATCCGAAATGTGCCCAGATGTCCGCTTTCCAAGCTTTGGGCTCGTTTTTAATAACCCGTCTATCGCGGTCATCTCCCTCCGCCTCAGCCATCTTGCTCGTTGTTGTTGTTATTCTCCCGGAACCGGAAGAATTTAAAACTTCACAACTTTATTTTCCGCCAGAAAATAAACAGTGACATAATCGATTATGGCACTTTGACGCATCGATGCTGAATCGTTTATGCCCCGCATCGCGATGCATCGCCGAATCGATTATCGCTGACACCCCTAGTCAAAACTTCTGGTTTATAATCTGGCACCTAACTGTTCATAAGATCACTTCTACTCAACATTTTGGTTTAATTTGTGTCACAGGTTTAACTTAGTTTTGTGTGATGCTGTGATGAAATCTGGCTGGGCAGATATACATACAATCAGACAAACGTACAGATATACAGAAATACAAACAGTACAGACCAAACAATTTCTCAGACTGGTTTTGGGTTCATCCAGTGTCCAAGTGTATGAAACGAAAAACATCACTGAATGAGCGAGTTTTGACCACTGTAAAAAATGTTTCTTTTATTTATATAGATAACTACAACCATTAAAAAACACAAAAAACTGTAAATGCAGGTTTAGTTTCACTTATATTCCGTAGTAGGGCTGCACAATATATCTCAAAATAATCGCTATCGCGATAATGGTATACGCAATATCTGTATCACAAAGAATTGCGATAAATGAAATCGATGAGTGTATGTTTACACGTAAATAAAAAGTAATGTTTGAAAGTAATTCATATTGTGTTGGCAGGTTTATGGTAACAGCAAACCAGAAGTCAGAATATCTACTGAGGGTTTTAAGTCATTCATAATGTTTTGCAGTCTAAATATTTGCAACTTCCTAGTTTCTTTTTAGCCTGAATTAGATTTAATTACATCAGACGAAAATCTATTACCTGTTATAGATATAAATGATTTTTAAAAAAATAGCCAATAATAATAATAATAATAAAAAAATGCATTTCTCTAGGGAAATGTTATATCGCAAGAAATATTGTATGGCAATATTCAACAACATATCGCATATCGCATATTTTCCTAATATCGTGCAGCCCTATTCTGTAGTACCACTACTGTATGGAAATAAATATTTTCAAATATGTACTTATTCAATAACAGACAAATTTACTCCACAGCCTCCACAAGTACTTCGGTGCTAAATTCAGATGCCATTTGTTGTACTGGAAAGACAACTGTATTAAATCAAAACATACTCATTGGGCGGTAAATTGTTCTTGTAATGTCACAGTTAAGCACCAGGTGTCCTTCCTCTGTCACACAAACCGTCTGTAAGAATTGCAATATTTCAAACTGTATCTTGTATTCTTATTACCATATGTAATCAGTTCAATTTTCATATTAGAAATTTATATTTGTCTAATGCCTTTTGCTGCCTCCTTTATCTCATTCAATAGTTTTTTTGGAATCCATAGTTGTGTGAGGTGTCATGAATTATATTAGTTATATTATATTAGTTATATGAGTTCTGTCTCTTGTTACCCACATTTAATTTTTTAAAATCTATTTTGCGACCAACACAAAACACACAGCAATAAACAGTTTGAGAAACAGAGAAATCATCTGAATTCAAATTGTGGCTTAGAATATGATTGCTAATATTACACACAAGAGAGTGCAGAGCCTGATGAATGCGTGCTATCATTACTTGAATGGAAGGTGCGGTCAACTCGCTGCCGTGCCTCACGCTGCTCCTATGTTTCGGTATGCTAAGTTCTGGATTATGATTCAGCACCTATATTCACTATAGAAACGAACAATGAATTGAGACTTAAAAGACCATTGCATTCAGCGAGGAACGATTGTGACAGAGTCACAGTATGACATAACAGTATGCATCAAAGTGTACTGTATGTGAAGTTTGGTGAGGAACATCTTATGTAACGACTGATGTAAAATTTGTAGGAATTAATAATGTTTGTTCATTCATTATTCATTATAATAACTCTAGCAAATCTACCAATGGTTAATTGATGTCTAATAACGCTTCATGTTTAACCACATTTACAAAAGCTTAATCTGATTGGCATAACAGCACAGCAAGAAAAAAATAGGATAAAAGTCTCATGGAATTTTTTATATTAAATTAATAATTTATAAGAGAATGTACTAATTTCATTTGAGATTTTTATTCTACTTTTAATTCTATTTCGATCATTCTTCTCTCTTGCTCATGTTGGTGGAATGAAGTTACACAATTTATGGGTCCAACTTTGGAATCCTATTGCCGCAGGATAAAAATGGACCACAGAAATGAATTTGTGGCCTTTGACTATTACCTAGTGGCCTCAATTTATTAACTCGTGGCCTCAATATATTAATTCATGGCCTCGCCTCATTTAAAGAATAACCATGTCAGCTCAACAGCTCTATAAATGATTTGCCTGCAAGGGTAAATTAACAATTAAGGAATATTGCAACAAGCTAGAGTGCAGGTACAGTATACTGAATATAAGCACTGTTGTAATTTGGTGAAGGGATGAATTCAAGATTCAATATTAAAAGAACTTTATTAATCCCAGAGGGAAATTATTTTGGCTTGTTACAGTTGCTCACTGTGTAAAAAAGAAAGGAAATTACAGTTATAGGAAAATCTAGTGAAAAAATTATAATAAAACCTATAAAAGTGAGTATCATAGTTTACAAATGTGTTATACAGCATGAATGTGAAGTGTAATACAATGGCAAATATTGAGTATGATAGTAGCAAAGGGTTGAGTGTGAAAAATAAGACTAAAGTTCATGGTGTACTAGCACACATTGCTGTAATTATACAGTGAGTATATACTTTCTGACTGTTGCACATGAAAATAGGCAATTAATATATTTAAATTAATTTTAGTATTTTACAAGTATTAACATATTGGGAAAAAACACTTTCAGTTTCAAAGTTTTCAGAGTTTTTACCAAGCAGAGTTGTACAGTTTAATGGCCAGACAAATAAAGGATCTCCTGTGGTTCTCAGCAGAGCACTTGGCAGTGATCAGTCTTTAGCTGAATGTGTTCCTCTGATCAGCCACTGTGACGTGGGTGAGAAGGAACACCAAGGATCGAGTGACGTTTAGAAGCATTCTTCTCTCGGCCATAACATGAGTCTAGTCTAGCTCTTTGTCTAGTACAGACACAGTATGTATTTTTTTCATACCCAGCCAGAATATACTGATAGTAACAAAAAATGTATAGTTACAGTACATCAGTCCAAGCTACTATCTTAGTCTTTAATCTTTATCTTCTACCTACAGTATAGTTTTGTATGGTCGAAAAATATAGTACAGTTCTATCAGAGGTACAATTTCCTGACATACTGGGAGTACTTTGTGACATGTTGTTCTTAACATAATGAGAATATAATCAATAGTGGCATAGTGGTTGACACCGTGGGTTTGCCTGTCCATGATCAAGGGCTTGATTCCTTCTTCAGGTCTGTGTGTGGGTTTCCTTCAGGTACTGTGGTTTCCTCCCACAGTCCAAAGACATGCAGAGTAGGATAATTGGCTTTACTGTTTGTGAGTGTAGGTATAATTGGCATCCCTTCTACAAGCTTCATATTTCATGTCAAGAAATTATATTTAGGAAAAATGTCTCATTTGTCATGTTGGCTGATGATGCCTCTAACTTTCTCAGAGTAAAGTAGGAAATGAAATGTTAATATGAGTGATACACACAGAGAATGCCCAGTGCACTTGCTAAAACCCTTGTCCTATCAGTAACAGTCAAAAGTTTGGACACACCTTCTAATTTGATGTTTTTTGCTTTGTGATTTATTTTCGACATTCTAGAACAATACTGAATGATGATATCTAAATGATGAAATAACATAGAATTAGGTATTAGTTTATTATAGGCAATTAAGTAACAACAACAACAACAACAACAAGTTCATCAAGCAGGTTCATGATGAAACTAGCTCTCATAAACACCATCCCAGGAAACCAAGATCAAAACTACCTCTGTTGCAGAGGAGAAGTTCATTTAGAGTTACCAACCTTAAAAATCACAAATTTACAGTGCCTCAAATTAGAGGCATTAGAAGATTTTACAGAGGATAAATAGCAGGCACATCAAAATATCAATCATTCAAATTATTCATTTTTTGAATGCCTTCAGCATTGTTTTACATTTTAGAAAGAAATAAAAATCACCTTTAGAAAGACCATTAGAAGCAGTTCTACTAATCAGATGTCCAAACATTCCCTGGTGCAGTATAAATGAAGGTCTAAAACTTTTTCTAAACATTATAATAAACTGCACCCTGTCCAGGGTGTACCCCGCCTAGTGCCCGAAGTCTCCTGGGATAGGCTCCAGGTCCCCCGCGACCCTGAACACAGGATTAAGCGGTATAGAAAATGAATGAATGAATATAATAAACTGTGTGAACATTATGCCTGGGAAGGAAGACAGAATAGTACTATAACAACAAAAACCACGTAATACTGTTATTCATCACGGAGGTACTCTTTCTGTATAATTTATAGTTAGTTTACTAGGCTAATGATTTGGCCCACAAACTTCCAATGTGTAATATGATTGTTGTATTTGTCACTATGATGGTGTCGGCATGAGCTCAAATTAATGAGCTTCCTGATTACAGGAGGTAATTACACAAATTCCAAACACACCAAATAACATTGTATGGCTTAAAAAGTGATAATTTTTTTTTTGTATTCACTCATTCGTTCATCAGAGAGACAAGGCGTTGATAAGGATTAGCCTATGAGAAAGCATGTAGAATAACATGACATTTAAATATTGCTGACACATTTACATACACTGTTTAGCATTAATTAACCAACAAGTTTATTTCTCATCCACGCAAAGAGGAAGAAAGAAGAAACCAAATCGAGGCAAAATGACCTCAATGTCTTTAATCTGAAGGCAGAACTCTAATATTGTATGAGTAGGGCAAAGTGGAGTGGGTTTTAAAAAGACTGCGGCTGATGCTCAGGAAGACTCTGAAGCTTTGTTAGTAGTGGAACACATGAAATGACAGCCAGTGTAAACTAAGCCATCTAGAGCCATCCAAAGAGACTGAATTAATCTTCATTTTAGGCTAAAGGTTGCATAAGCATAATGGAGGATGCGAGGGCATGGACACAACCATGTCAAAGCAAAACCATTAAGATCTATTCAGCCTGGCGCTCTCTCTGGAGTTCTCGGTAAAAAGATATGAAGGCTAATGCCAGTGCCGTAGAGGCTGTTTTGTGTTCTAAGAAAGCTCTTTCTGTGATCTCTAATGTAGAACAGATGAAATACAATGAAGCCTTATCATCCCTTATTATAATGTCTGCTTTTTAATTTTCTTGATGGATAGCCAGAACTACAGTATAAAGAAAACCATCCTATACAGTATATTTAAGATAATGAAGTTAATTGAAGCTTGCAGCCATCTGTGAATTCAGTGACTTAAAAATAAGACTACTACTATTACCAGTAAACCAAGTACTATTACAGCTACCACTGATCGACTGACCAACCCAGACATCGTATTCCTTTTTTGTTTGGTTGAAAGAAACACAAGAATTGGCTATGAAGCAAAATTTCCAGTCCCATGATGGCTGAGTAAATATTTCTTTAGTAATAGTTTTTCAGTAGGCAGTTGTTGATCAGGGATGCAGTGGACTCAGGACTGTAAGCAACCATGATTATAGGTACAGTATGAAGAAAGGGTGGCTACCTGTAGTACTCGCAAAAGTGTGAGGTGTAATTGAGTTAAATTCACTTTTGTAATGTGTGCTTGATCTGGAATTATATTTCTGATGTATAATTAAGGTAAGAGACATGTTGGCAGGATACACCAGTACGAACTCACATCCCAAGACTTTTTGTTCAATTCCAATTGGTCGGATGTCATGGTGGTTCACATTCATAATTACAAGTGGCTTTTATCTAACTCTACTATTCACATTGTGTCCATTGGAACACTCAAGCACATCGATATGTCTTTACTCACTTCATCCAGATTAAAACACATTCACATTATATATCATTCACATTATTCTTTTCCAACAGCAGGAATATGCTTGAGATTTTGTTTTGGACAATGGTCAGTAGCTATGTTGCTGTGTTTGCTGAGGTCTAGAACCTGGAAGAAAGTCAGATGCCTCGATTTAAATGTTTTAGCAGCTATTTCTAGCAGTGCCAGACTGCCTGTGCTAGCTGATGATATCAGCGCCCTATGCATGAATTCCGAATGTTCTCATTCAAGCTGTATGACCACATTGGATTTCGATATGCTGTACATACAATACAAATAATATTGTAATAAAATATTTTTTTTAAAAAGTTGGCGTGTCTGTACATAGAGGATATTTACAAAAAAATTTATTATTTGGGGGGGGGGGGGGGTAATAGTAATAGATGAGTAATAGTAATAGAGGTAAAAGCTACTGAACAAAATTTTGTGGGGTTTTCACATGTGTATTTGGCCGAGCTTAAATCATAAAAAATCTACCATGAAAAAAATTACTACTTGATGTCCAAATTCAGCAGATGGCGCTGTACATTTTTAAATACGCGCTCATGAGTGTGCAATTGAAATCTAATTAATAAATGCCTTTGCACATTCCGCACGCTTCACGGTAACAATTTTAATTCATTCCCAAATTCAACAGATTACGTTGTAAATTTTTAAAAAATATGCTTATGAGTGTATAATTAAATTCAAATAGCGTGCACATTTAGTATGTACATTAGGAGAACATATGAAAATTACTCTGATCTGAAAAACATCAGATTTATGTGTACAGATAGTGATAAAAGGTACCGGAACTGTGTCACATAGGGTAAACATTTTTTTTTAAATTATTCACTTCAGTCTGGTTATGTCAGCATGACCTTAATTTCACACTTATTTGCATAAAGCAATTGTTATGCAAAACTTTTTTAGTTTTACTTTTCCCCAAATTTGGCCATTTGCAAATCCCTACCCACCATATCCAATCTGTGTCACAGAACAGCATAGACCTTTAATGAACAGCTTTCTTTATTCTTGAACTCACAGACACCCACAACGGGCTAGTGTCACTGTGATGGACAGGAAAGAGCTCACACCAACCCTCCCACCCAAACATCACTCCCTTGGCTCCCAGCCACAGATGTCTGTTGCAGTGTCAGGATTTGAACTCGCAAATGGGTGAACGCTATTTTGTTTATGACATTTTCTAAGCCAGCTGTCAAACATTCCATCCAGCTTAATTAATGAAATGGCTACAATGAACAGAGATTTAGTTCGTTATACCTGTTGTTGCTTGAATCCCTATTATTTGGATCTGCTTTTGACACTGATGTAGTAATGATCTGATGGTGTGTGTGGTGCATTTATTATTTGGAGCAACATTTCTAGGATTTTAAACACCTCAACACCATTGATGGGTCCTGGACAACCTCCCAGACAAAATTATCCAGCCAAAAGCAGACCAGTTGTCACAAATATTTGTACACAGTGTTCAAAATCCATAAAAATATTGCTGTGGCTGTTAAACCAGAAACTAAGGAGGCATGAAAATGTCACTGCTGTGCAGAGAATAATCCACCGTACTAATAATCTTTAATGAATGGTGGTCTTATGGATGATGAATGGTGGTTCACATCCCCTTGATGCATAATGATTAGAGAATGATCACATATGAAGGGAAAATCAGATGAACTAAGCAGCTAACTGCACTAAGCATTAATGGAATTAATACAAAGCTATTATTATTATTATTATTATTATTATTATTATTATTATTTCATTATAAATCAAAGTACCAGATTGCCATTGCTCAACATTGCAAGGGTAAGCCATCCGAGTTTATTATATTCCCCTGGAGCAGCAGAAATTCATCCAATTCCACAGTGAATCCGTGACGACCCTACTGTGAAATTTGATTAGCCCCCACACTCACAGATGGTAAACACATGACAGACTCTATATTTCACGATACCTCTGCGATTGTTAATCATAGCTTAAGTCATACTGCCGGTAGTCATATAATCCATTAGACTATAATGACCAACTTCTATTTGAAACATGCCCTCAAGAGACTACTTGCAGTCCTGGTTGTGAACGATATATTTTTGGTGCTCTGAGGTTTCACATGTGAAATCTTAAGACAAGAGGTTTCTTCCATCTTTGCAAGAGCTCCAAAAGTGTCAGTAGAGTATTCAAAGCATTATAGCCAAATGTGTGAAACTCCTTATTTGAAATGATTTTCTTTCAATGCCATAGGGAACAAGATTTAAATGGATGGATAAGACAGAAAAGAGACAAATAAATAAAGCAGCATTTTTATTCTTCATCTGTTTGGAAGAAATTAAGTCTACATAATTAAAGATGGCAAGAGGAAAAGTTCAAAATTGAAGCCACCTTAATCCCAGAATGTGTCGTTCTGACCTCTCGAATGTGCAGGTTGTCGGGAGTTAGAAGATATCTCAAACGTTTCAGAGATCAGTGACAGGGAGCAGATTGCCTGTGACAGGTGATGGATTTCTCATCGAGTCCAAAGTCCGTAAGTGAATTTCTTTAATGTGGAAATTGCTGTCCATAATATCGTCCAAATTGATGTTCAAACCAACCTGTCACATGGCATCAGGTCTAATCTACTGATCTCTCTTTCTCTCTGACTTCCTCTCTCTACCTCTTTCTCCCTGTCTTTCTATTGTAAAACCATTGTCAAAATTTTCGACGCAAAGATTTAAAATCCAGAAATTACTGTCTAAAATGAACAAACAAGTGAACAAACAAACAAACAAATGTCTATCTGTCTACAATATATACTGCTTTTAAATAAGACAATTGTTTCTGCTTAAAGGGAGATTCAAATGGCTCATTCATTCAGTGTACTCGACTTTATGAGTTTAATTTTCTTTACAGTGCAGCACGTTTCCAAATATGGCTCCATGCATGAATGTTTGGTGTGCGGTGAATGCTAAGTAAAGTACAGTGTAATTACAGTCCTATGGATTTTTTCCTTGGTAATTTACCAACACCTCTAAGGGAATCATTGATATATAATGATGGTTCTGTCTTGTCTCCCCTGTCACTATGCCTGTGCATTTCCCATAATAGCTATCTGCTAGCTATATAAATAGGGCAACCAGATCATTCATTCATTCATCTTCTATACCGCTTTATCCTGTATTTACTGTAGGGTCGCGGGGACCTGGAGCCTATCCCAGGAGACTCAGGGCACGAGGCAGGGTACACCCTGGACAGCATGCCATTCCATCGCAGAGCACACACACACACACACACACACACACACACACACACACACACACACACACACACTCATTCACACACTATGGTCAATTTGGGAACGCCAATTAGCCTAATCTGCATGTCTTTGGACTGTGGGAGGAAACCAGAGTACCCGGAGGAAACCCACCAAGCACGGGGAGAACATGCAAACTCCATGCACACAGAGACGGGAATCGAACCTAGACCCTGGAGGTGAAAGGCGACAATGCTAACCACTACACCACCGTGCCGCCGCAACCAGATCAGAATGCTTTAAAAGAAAGAAACAAGTGATGTGTCCATGTTTTTTTAGCAATCCAAATAACAAAGGCATGCAATACCCACAAATGCACTAAGAAAAACAGCAGAAGCACAGATATTCATTCAAATTAATTCAACCAATTGTGCGCATACTGACTGTGATACTAAAAAGCAGAACGTGGTGAAAAGAGCATGTTTCCTGGGGGTAAAGGTGGTGAAAATCCCTAAAAGGTGTAGGTGACTATATCATCCCCAAACTCGGACTGGTCTCATGCTTCCAAAGAACCACATAACTAAGGACACAATAGCCCCATACTGGGACATACCCTCATGTTCAAAAGTTAGTACTCCCTTTTTAAATTTTAAGTGTTTTTGCGTAAAAATATAATAAAAATCATCTGATGATAGCGGGTCTTAGTATTACAGTAGTATACATTTCTTTTACTATTATATATTAAACAAAAAGTAAGCAAAAAAAAAGAAAAGAAAAATCATGTGGGCAAGACTAAGTACCTCCTTGATTCACTATCTTGTAGATCCACATTTAGCATTATGATGTTAAAGTACTCATTTCCTTTATGACTTTATCAGTGTCTTACATCATTGTGGAGGAATTTTGGTTTATTCTTCTTAATAACATTGCTCCAATTCATTGAGGTTTTTGAACATTAATTTTATTTTTTTTTCAGGTCTGGACTGTGTCTAGGCCATTTCAAAACCTTTCTTCTTTTTTTTTTTTTTAGCCATTCTGTGCTTTGGATAATTGTCCTGTTGCATGACTTAATTTTGACCAATTTAGCTGATGGACAAATTTGGCCTCACATTTGCTTCTAAAATATTCAGAGGATTTCAAGATTGACTCAATGACTCCAAGATGCCCAGGTCCTGTGGTTGTAAAACAAGACCAATCATCACCCTCAACTTTCATGCTTGACAGTAGGTATGAGGTATTTCTGCTAAAATGCTGTGCTTGGTTTTTGCCAAATATAGCAATGGGCATTAAGGCCAAACAACTCTACCTTTGCAAAGCTCAGTCATGCTTCCCTGTTCTTTATTGAAAGAAGAAGATTTCTCCTGGCGTCCCTTACGAACAAACCGCATTTGTTCAATCTTCATCCAATTGTTCTGTCATGGACTTTGATATTTAACATACTCAGGGAAGCCTGTAGGGTCTGAGATGTAGCTTTATTGTTTGTTTTTCTTTTTTTTTGTATTTCTCTGAGCATTGCTTGGTCTGACATTGGGACAAATGTGCTGGGACGTCCACTCCTGGAAAGACTGGAAACTGTCTTGAATTCTCTCCACTTATGAACAGTGACACATACCTGAATGCTCCAGACCAGCAAACTGCCAAAACTTTAGCTTTTTATACAGGTCTGCACACCTGCTGATTGACAGCACCTGGCTGCAACTTACCCTCTTAAACACTGTGGAAGCTGTAAGGGGGTATTTAGGATTTCCCACATGTCTTTTTTCTTTTTTGGCTTCATTTTTGTTAGATATACGTATAATGGTCAGATGAAAAAAGGTATGTTGGCGTCTGTCTGAGGTTGTATTTGCCTAATACTAAGACCCGCTACAATCAGATGATTTTTATTATGTTTTTACACAAAAAAACCCATAGAATTTAAAATGGGAGTACTAACCTTTACACATGACTGTAATATGCATGTGGCATGTGCACAGTGCAATAGGAAAGACGTACAGGATGCTGATTATTAAGCATTTGAGTTCAGACAATGAAAACAGATGCCTCTTTCCTGAAGTTGTGCTGGGAAATGACTACTTAAACCCGTGTAAAGGCCCACACAACCATGACTTTTGCACTGGATACACTAATCACAAGAGGCTGTAACTCTTTATTAACATTGTAGCCAACTATTTAAAGAAGAAAACTGAGCATAGTTCAGCAAATCTAGTTTTTCATCCATCAAACATTGTAGCTTCGTTCACTGGTAAAGATCCTCTGCTTTGGCCAATTTTATGCATTTACCCTGCTCAGTCATAACATTAACACCACCAAAGGTGAATTGAATAACACTGATTATGAATTATATACTGTACAAGTAAACTGGCAATGAGATCATGGGCACCCAAAGCCCATCTATGCCCAAGGACCAAAGTTTCATTAGTAAATTTCTTAAAATGTACATCTTGGCAAGCACAGAAAAAAACCTGCATTATAAGATTTTAAATCTTGGCAAGCACAGAACAATTTGCAGTGTAGTTTCTTATTCAGTCAGTTTCATCAATGGCCTATAGCATTACATAGCAATACATATTCATTTGTTGTTTATTCTGTATGGCAACAGATTTTCACCAATCACACTGTGTGAAAAGAACATTGGTAACTTCTACACCTGTTATATGGGACCTGTTTTTTGTCATTGTCCAGTTAATTTGAATACTGAGATCAAACATGCCTCTGGCCTGATTTGCACAGAAAGGATCAAATTAAAGCAGCCCAGTTATCCATGTACTGGTCTTAGGGGACTCGGATGGTAAAGGGTTGGCTTCTCTGTTGTAATTTATGTGTGAGGTATATCTTCTCTGGCAGTTCGGGGATGAGAGGTCTTACCAGTAAGTGAAAATTCTGCTCTGTAAATAATGACAAGGTGAAGATTTATCTAATAGCAGATCCCAAAGCTGCTGGCTAAGAGGAAATGATTCCCCCATAATCTGCAATGACACAATGTTCATATATCACTTGGTCCGATTTTTTGCACATCGACATAAAGAGCTGTCATGGTTTTGATACAGTATCAGTGTTAAGGTTAAGACTGCTGATGTGAGGCCTAGTTTTGTTTTCCTTTCTGAAAGTAGCATTATCTAATCAATAAATGTATAGAATAATCTCCATCAATATTAATAGTATCAATACAGTATAATTTATATAATTGAGAGTAAATATAAGAACTCCTGAATCCTAAATAAAGCGTTTTTTCCTCTAAGAGTCTATAAGGTAATAAAATTGGATTGTGTAAAAATTATTTTGCTAAATTAAAAAAACAAACAAATTTGAATGTATTCCAAATTATAAGCAAATATACAATGTATTCAATTAAAACCATTTTTAATAATGCCTTTGTAAAATATCATTAGAAATGAAATAGTATGCATTTTCCTGTTGCCTTCAAAATCATATACCACCTGCTCTTTGATACAAAGTAGGTGATGTACCTTCAGTGTACCTACACATAATGAAGTGGAGTGCTTCTAAAGATACAGCAGTAATTGATTTGTAGTGTAATACTGATGACCAAAGCAGACACTCATTATCTTACAGACAGACAGAAAGCACAAGACAAATGCCCAAGATGTCAGATCTAATATCAGAGCGCTACTGAAAGCAATGCACCTTATTGCATGCTAATGAGGCTCTGAAAACTTGCAAAGCCCCATATATCAACTTATATATTCACATTGTGGAATTTATCCCATTGCATTTGTGAAGAAAAAAATGCTATATATATATCATCATGATGATCAATAATTTTTCCTATTTTTATATATATATCTCCCAGACCATGTTGCATGCATAACTCTCTACTCGGGACAAGCGTTAACTGTCATCTCTTTGAGTTGTTAAATTTTAACTGACCACAAGCAATATGAATGGGGAAACATGCCATCCCCTACCCTTAGCAATGTAGCCCTCAACGTATGTGTCCTGAATTCACTGCTGTACTCACTGCACACTGATTGTGTGGCCCTACCAACTTTCACCACTATCACGTTTACTGAAAACACTGTAATGCTGGGCCTGATCTCTCACAAGAATGTCTACCTAGAGGAAACTAAAAGCCTGAACAACTGGTGCCAGGAGAACAACCTCCTACTACAGTAAATGTCAGCAAGACAAAGGAGCTAATAGTGGACTTGCACAAAGCAGCAGAGGAGCTACTGTCCTAATAAGCTCCCAGTGGAGAGAATGAACAATTTCTGATACCCTGATGTTCACATCACTCAGGACCTGTCATGTGCCTGACAGATTACACCATGGAAGAAGACCCATTATCATCTTTTCCATCTTATATGTCTGAAAGACTTTAAACCGCCTTCCAAGGTGCTAAGGAGCTTCTATACAGTACGCACAATATCAAAAACATCCTCACAGGAAGTCCCAGCCTTGTTTGGGAACAGTACCAAGAAGGACATGCATACTCTCCAGAGAGTGGTGTGGTCAACAGACAGTATGGTGTATATCTTAAAGGCAGGGTTTCCAGGCTTCAGCAAAATTCCTGCCCAACTACTATAAAGTATAACTCTAAAAAAAACTGGCAAAAAAGATATAAAATCTCACAAGGTTTGAGCCACTGTTTCATATAGCAGAATCACACAGACCTTGTGCTGTGCACTGTGCACAAGAAAAAAAAATATTTATGAACTATAATTTATGTTTATTGCATGTATTTTTGTGTTTGAGTGTGTGGCCTAACTATTAAAAAATAGTTATTTTAAATAGTTTTCTATGCAGACCTTTACTTGTACTTGTACTGTACTTGGACCCCATGTTGGGAACCACAAGCTTAAAGAATTCCATTTTTGACAAGCATCCACAATGCTGGTAATGCTTTAAAAAGCATGTTTCCTACCCTCTGTGTGGCATAGGGGTAAAGTTCCACAAAAATCCTCTTGTATAGTTCATGCCCACTCTTTGGACTCTCACTCAGAAGAAAATGAGTTCCATTGTGAGTTTGGTTTGGTAAATTTCCTTTCCTACTCTTTTCTCTATCTTGCTCTTAAAGGATCTAAAGCTACCTATGGATTTTTATAAAGCTGCATTGTAACAAATATGTATTTGTAACATAATATATACAATTTGTAACATATTATACATTTATCATGCACGTGTACATAAATGCAGTATTTTCATATTCATATATTATTTGATTATTTATCAAGAGCATCTATCTATCTATCTATCTATCTATCTATCTACTGTATCTATCTATCTATCTATCTATCTATCTATCTATCTATCTATCTATCTATCTATCTATCTATCTATCTATCATCCATCCATCCATCCATCCATGGCCATTGCTTTTATTTATCATTCAGGAGAATGTGATTAAATTTCATACAGGTATATTATTATTATATTTTATATATTATACAGTAATATTATTCTCTGCACAGATTTTGGTGGGCCATGCTTTTTTCAGGTGATGCACACACTCCATTTTCAGGTTCTCTGTCCTCCGAACCACTCCAGAGTCATCAGCATGGCTGCTCTAATAAGCTCAGTCAAAGTGCTAATAGGCAGGAGGGATAATAACAGGGAGCTTATTTAAAAAGAAGAAGAAAAAAACAACTTACCTCACACTTGCAATATGTCCCAAAATCCTTTCTTATTATTATATGTAAAGATATAAGAGTTACAATATGAAATTTGGTACTTATTAATATTTTTTATTCTGCTAGATTGTGTGTGTAAAACTGAAAATTGATACAATGCACAAACATCAGTTTCCCCATTACAAAATTAACACAGAACTGAGATTGTTAATCATCACGTGATTCATGGAGGTCTGGAAAGACTCTCTAATCTCTCAGAACAAACATTAACTGTCACCTCTTTTAGTCTTTAAATTTTAACACAAAGAACAATCATGCAACAAAAGTATTGCATTAAACCCATTAAATTATTTATAGCAAGTCATGTGGTGTGAACCTCAGGGCTGGAAGGAACAAAAAAATTATACTATTACTATTGCGCTTTATTAAATTTCACAGCAAGGAATAAAAATGCAAGGATTCATCATGATGCTTTCTATCTACCTTAGATTTCCACAATGATGAAACTGTAGTGAAAATCATTTAAATATAACTCTGAATTAAATATCTCTGAGGAAAAGACAGTGAATGAGTTCTTAGCTTCTATAAAGAATGCATAGGTTGTGTGATCCAATGATCCATACCCCCCCCCCCCCCCCCCAAAAATGCTGCTGCTGCAACTTGAGGGTGGAAAAAGTAATATTTAGCTACTTGCCTTATTTCATTTATACTTTTTTAATCAATTATATCAAAATACAGTATGTTCATTGTTTAGTGAATTCGTAGCTTAAATACTTTGTAGATACTTTAGTTATAATCATGAAAATGTAGTGCATTCTGCTGATGTCACAGGAAGAAATTTCTATTAGTTACAGTAATATTCTATTGAAGACAAATATAAAAATATTTAGACAAAAATAAAAAGCGAAAATTTAAAAAGTTAAGGGCCTCTTTCAAGGGCCCAACAGCAGCAACTTTTTGAGGAGCTGGGGCTCAAACTGCCTATAAACAACTCAGAGCCTTAACACACTTAGGTACCACTGATCCTAACATAGCATTAATTCATGCCATATTAACCAGAAACAATGCAGAAATAGAGGAGATAGCAAACAACCCTCAGTTTCAGACTGAAGATTCCAGAGTGCAATTCACTGGTACACCAATCAGCCATAACATTAACACTACATAACGTTAAGATATTAACATTGGTTATCAATTATATACCAGTAAACTGTTTGTTGGGAGCAAAGGCCAGCCTGCCCAGCCTGATTCCACAGAAAAGCACAAACCCCCCAAAAAAGTCAGTATTGGCCACAACAGTAAGGTATCAGAATGCCCATACATCACAGTCTGCTGTGCATGGGGCTGAGCAGGCAAAAATGTCAAGGTTGTTGATCCAAATAACCCAGATCCCACACTGAAAAAAATGTGGAGTAGGATTTACTTAAAAAAAGTTAGGAAAGTTTTTTCACTTAGAAAATGTGAGTAATTTCAATAGAATTTCCAAGTAAAAACTAAACACAAAGAACTGTAGCTTTAATTAGAAAATCTCAGGAAAGTAAAGTTTACTTGGAATTTCCCAGTAAACTGTATTGACTGTTTCTTTATATATTTTACTCAGGGAATGCTTATAAATGTTTTTTTTTACACAATAATCCTAGTTATCTTATTTTAAATGGAGTAACCTTTACTTTAAATATTATTTTAACATTTGATGTTGTTTATGTATTTAAATGGTGGTCAATAAAATAACACTGACATACATTTTACTTGAAATCTTTTATTTCTTTGAGATTCCTTAACAGATGAGAGCATGAAATAAAAAATGTAGTAAAACTGCATTTGTTTGATAAATGGTACACTATAGTGCATTTTACTCCAGTAAACTTTTTTTAGAACAACCACAGTGCATTAAAGTGCATAAACATTTAAACATATAAAACCTTTAAATATAACATGAACAATCTCAGTTGCAGATATAAAATACAAAAGTATAAAAGTGCAAATAATGTTAAACTAGTAGCTGCCTTTCTTGCAAAAAACTAAACAAACAAACAAAAAAAAAACAGTAAAACAGCATAAGTGCAATAAGTGCAAGTACTGTAGTGCCCAACTAGATTACAAGCTTTCTATGTAAAGAGTTAACCTTTGGAGAAAACTTTAAAGCATCTAGCCCAAGAAAGATTTTCTGGAACACTTCAAATGTGTTTCTCAGCTTTGGGGGATAGCTTAAGTTTAGGGAGTAAATGCAGCCCATGAGTGAAAGACATGCATTTGTGAGATTTTTACATCCCAGCAGCACCTCAGTTCCCTCGATGACAATGATGACATCAGATATACTAGCAACTTCTTCTTCTACAGATCTGCTCATTACGATGCTTTTCATGACATGACTGGAGAAAGTATCCTTAATCATGTCTCTGCTGCTGACATCCTGTGAAATATACAAATCAGTGCAAAGTGGTTAAAATACTGTACAGTATCACTTTTTCAATTTTCCTCAGTGGGTTCCTGTTCTGAGACAAACTGTCCACTAGTCTTCAGTATATTTAGCATTTTCTGCATATTTAAACCCAATATGCAGTTTCTTCAGCAGTATCTGTATGCTGTAATAGTTGTATGCTGTTAAGTTACAATAATGAGACTAATACACAATTAGACAGTAGATAGAAACATTTAGTGATAACCACCTCATTCTCGGGCACCTACAGTTAAACGATACACATGTGAATACATACTTATTTGCTTTCTATCTGTGAGGTGTGCTGTAGTAAAGTATTGCCAACTTACCTTGCATTAGCTTGAATAGTGACTGCAATATCTGTAAAAGAATGTAAGAAATGTTCATGTCAGAATAAATTTTTAACTGCTTGCAGATATCAACCACGTGTAAAGTGGATGTTGGTCAGTAAAAGAACATCATGAAATAAAATATAGGCTTTACAACTTATATAAGGTTGATTGTTAATTAAGATTTATTTAAACAAGCATTTAGACTTATGTAATTGCAAAAGTGTGCATTATGTCACCTTATCGATTTCTATATATAGCTATCATACCCAATAGTAGAGGTAAACAATATAAATAAAGTTCAAGGTAATATTTGCCTTGTACAAGTGCATTTTAAAAACTAACGTTAATCCTGTGTGATTAAGACGCGAAAAACAGGGTGATTATTACATTTTGGCAGCTCGAACTTTACTGGGACAGAATGCTAGAACACGACAGGGCAATGCCTCGAGCTAAGTTTGCACGGATGCTAATAGGTTTGCTAATAACGAATTGTGGTGCAAATCGCAAACTCTGTCAACTATATTAATAGCTTCATTTAGTAATGATTTAACTCTCTTTAACAAAACTAAGATTAAGTTTTAACGTTATCCAAACATCTGTTAACACTGTTAACATGAACACTTTTAGCACTTGTACCTCAATAAAAAAAAAAAAAAGAAACGGTAGGCACAAACCACTGGGACTGCAGATAGCTTAATAACTCTACACTTTTCTGCAAACATATTTCAAATAATTACTTAGCATATTAATAACTTACCGTGGTAAAATTCACATTAGCCGTGGTGAAATCTCTCTTCCTTTCCTCTGTGCGCGCCGCTTCAAACTTCGGAGCCAAAGCGGAAGTACGTCACGAGTCTGCGTGCACGTAGTCCATTACCTTGCCGAACTGAGTACATTTTACTTTAAGTTGTTCGTTTTTGGTGTGATTTGATTAGATGGCAAACACTAAGTAAATATTACTGAGGAGATTGTATTTAAATTTACATTTGTATCTTAGTATAATAAATTACAAAGAAACTGCAAGTAATGTACTGAATTAAACATGCCATTTTTAAGTAAAAAGACAAAATAGTATTTGTTTGTAAAACATACTTAAATAATGTTACCATTATTTACAAGGTCAAAAAATCACTTTTTACAGTGCAATCTGGGCACCCATGGGATGCAACAGCATGATCCATGGAGACCTCACCGCAACCCACAGCACCCAGAGGATCAGCTGTTAACGTCCTGGTGCAAGGCACACACCCCAGAGATTCCATTGAGCCACGTCCCATGGGATCAGAGCTGCATATCATAATCAGAAATGTATTAGTACTTACCAGCCCAAGTATAGAGATCCAGCACGTCCTATTTTGACTTTAATGTGAGTCCTGAAACAAACAAGCTTTTTCAGATTGTAAATGCTACAAAGCTTAAGAAAATCACATTAATCAGATTATCTGTATAATCTGGACATTTCAAATGGCTGCAATCAATAGGGTTACTGTGGAAAATTAAAGACAATTTTGAGGTCTAGACATACATAAAATGATAGGTTTCTTAGAAAAGTTTCCTCAGAAAATATGTGAATACAATTACAGGCAGTTAGCTGTTCTAGAAGGCTCCGATAGTAAAAGACCAGACTAATCAGCTTTAATAACTGCTGATACCGTGAATAAGAGCACTTGGAGAGCCTCATACAATTACGATTGGAGGATGGATGAATGGAGGATCATGAACACAGTGGAAATGATCACAAATGTCAAATAGTAATACATTATAATGAATAAAAAGAAATCTAGTAATCTCTCACCTTCCACCATTTGCTAAAATTATTAATGTCAAGTATGTAAAACTGTAAAGTGCGCCGAATTCTGTGTCTTCTTCCCTCTTCTTTGAACATTTTTGAAAAGGGCTGACTGCTTCTGCAAAAGGCAGATAAGACTGATGCTTCTTAAAGCAGGAGTAAGAGAACAGCAATAAATTCCAATGTGCATGAAAATCAGTTCAGGTTGCTATGTGCAAAGCTAATGCATATTAAACACTTTGCATATGTCTTCAAGTATAGGATAAACAGACTGTGTAAATACCAACAGTGAAAATCACTATGAGGGATTTTCTATAATATACAAATGGTGAGGGGAAGTACTATAAATGAAGCTGCTTTAATGATTAAAGTCTTAATGTTAGAGCGTTAATATTTACAGCAATTTTTTAACTGTTCTTGTACTTCTCTGACTTATGCTAAATTTCACCAATATACTGTATGAGGGGCGTTCAATCAAACCAGGTCTATGTGATGAAATTTCTGGTGAGTACAGTTATTAAACCTATTGACATTTACAAAAATACTTTTATGGTGTTGATGATGGAACGCCTGAGTCTTGAAAATTGATCGTCACCAATTCGCAGAAGAGACGTACCTGTCTTTGAGAACTGTACACACAATCATTCACAAACACCACTTACAGTATAGGTACTTGATTGAGAGTTACTACAGTACCTACTACCATACAGTTCCTGGGTGGCTCTGACATACGGAGAAAACTTTATACCTTGATGGTATCCAAGCACTAGTGAAACACTGGGATAAGTGCATTAGTTTAGCAGCGGATTATGTAGAGAAATAAAGGGAATTTTTACTCTCATTCTGCACAATCAACAGTCTCAGTTTGAGTTGTATGATAATAACGTTAAATAGTTTTAAATTAAATTAAAAACTATATATTTAATGAAAAGTTTAGAATAATGGATTATCATTTGAATTAATTAGAAGTAATTTAAACCTGTTCTCTGAACATTGCTGACAAGTACAAACAACAACGATAACCTTGCAAATAGGTTCAGACAGTTGTGATTACATTTGTTTATATCATAATCATAATGACATGATTAAGGCCATCTTTATAGTTACAGTTATAAATATATACGGGTTGGAGGTTTCATGACTAAATTTGACCAACCTGGTGGCCAATCTTCACTGATTGCACATTCCACCAGTAAGAGCAGGGTGTGAAGGCTTACTGTAATTAGCAGAGTAATAGCCCAATTTTGCTTAAAATATTGCAAAAGAGTTCAAAAGAGGACAAATTGTTGGTTCTTGTCTCGCTGGCGTATCTGTGACCAAGACAGCAAGTCTTTGTGATGTATCAAGTGCCACGGTATCCAGGGTGATGTCAGCATACTGTACCACCAAGAAGGGCAAACCACATCCAACAGGAGTAACTGTGGACGCAAGAGGAATCTGTCTGAAAGGGATGTCCAGGTGCTGACCCTTGATTGTATCCAAAAGAATTAAACCACAGCTGCCCAACTCACTGCAGAATTAAATGTGTACCTCAACTCTCCTGTTTCCATCAAAATTGTTCGTCTGGAACTCCACAGGGTCAATGTACATAGCCGGGCTGCTATAACCAAACCTTTGGTCACTTGTGTCTATGCCAAACGTCGGTTTCAATGGTGCCCACAGTGAAAATTTGGGCTGTGGACAATGTTCTCTGATGAGTCCACCTTCACTGTCTTTCCCACATCCGGGAGAGTTACGGTGTGGAGAAGCCCCAAAGAAGCATACCACCCAGACTGTTGCATCCAGTGGGGTGGATCAGTGATGGTTTGGGCTGCAATATCATGGCATTCCCTAGGCCCAATACTTGTGCTAGATGGGGGCGTCACTGCCAAGGACTACTGAACCATTCTGGACGACCATGTGCACCCAGTGGTTCCAACATTGTATCCTGAAGATGGTGCCGTGTATCAGGACGATAATGCACCAATACACACAGCAAGACTGGTGACAGAGTGGTTTGATGTACATGAAAATTAAGTTGAACATCTCCTGCACAGTCACCGGATTATACTGGAGGAGCGAGTCAGGAAAAGTTTTCCTCTATCAACATGATGTAGTGACCTGGGCCCGGTTTCTCGATAACACACACTATTCGCGCGCTAAGAAGACTCTTAAGATATATCTTACGTTAAGTGATAACTTTTCTAAGTGTATTTCTCGAACTGTCTCTTAGGAGTCTTCTTAAGTCGCTGCCTCTTACGTCCGACGTTACGCGGCGCTGTCTACAGTGAAGGTCCTGAATTAGCGGACATCGGTGGCTCAGGAATCGATTTTTCACTCCTTTTGCATGACAGCGTTAAGAAAGACGGCACTTTCTATACAAATTAAACATTGCACTAAATTCTTTTAATAGCGTTTATTTCGACATGTGTTAACTTAACAATAACATGCCATAATAGACAAATATATAAATTAATATTAATTAATTAATTAATATCGCTAATATTTTCATGTAACATGTGGCCGTGAAACGAACCGGGTATCCAATCATAGTTGATGGACAAACAGCTGATAACACTCTTCACCACCTTCAGAAACAATGTGAAGTGTCAGTTGTTGGGGTTGTATAGCGCACTTATGGAATGAATACGATGAGATGACAGAGTGGATGTTTAATTCCTCTATCTCACACGCGGGGCCGTAAGTGCGGTTCATTATGATTCGGCGCGAGTTTTGGTGCTGTTATTACGTTTCCGTCTTACCACGCAAAAAAAATAAACATGTTTAACATGTGGAAGCTCGCGGACCTTGTAGATCTTCGCGGACCGTCGGGCGCCGGTCACTCGAGGCGGCTCACGGTGCCTAATACCCCTCTCTCACCTGTGTGGTGCCTAATACCCCTCTCTCACCTGTGTGGTGCCTAATACCCCTCTCTCACCTGTGTGGTGCCTAATACCCCTCTCTCACCTGTGTGGCCTGACTCATCTCCGTGAGCTGCCGCGATTGCCCCCGACGTTCCTTTAACATTCCGCGAAGTTCTGCAAAGTCTGCAAGCTTCCGCGAGGACCAGCAAAAAATTAAACGTTGAATTTTTCACGCGGAAAGATGGAAACGTAATCACAGCGCAAAAACTCGGGGTGAATCATGATCAAGCCTACGGCCACAGCGCGAGACCGTGCAGGTGAGATAGGGGTATAACACACCGCATCTCACAGCGAGTCAAACCGCATAAGTGAATACTGTAGGGGTATTAAACATTACAATCACCCAGAAACATGAATGGATGCGGGGTCTGAAACTCCCAAGGTTATTTTCTCATTTAACTAAATCAAATTTCATAAAAATAAAACGAGTCAAAAGAAAAACCCATAAAGTCATGGATAATGGCTAATGATCAAACATTTTTTTTTCAAAATCATTTTAAACAAAAAGCAGCGAGCAGCTGGACATCGGGACGGGGAGTGTACAGTACAGTAAGTACAGTAAGTACAGTAAGTACGATGCGTTGGTCTGGCACGCGCAGGTCTGAGCAGCTCAAGAAGCTCCATAATCTGTTGCCTTGGAAAGCAAAACATTTATTTAATAATTTTTTAATAACGACCACGAGGAAAATATGAAAAGGGCTGAAGTTTTGTCTAAAGGAAACATGTACATGACCCACACGGCTCCACGGACCGCGTCGTCTTCAGTTTAACACAACACCACGCTGTATCGCTGCCTAATTGTTCGCCACCTGTTTAATATTAATTGTGATTGGCAATTTTAATGCATTAGTCACATTATGAAATAGGCTAATTAAAAGTCACTCTATTAGTTCTGATATAAAATAAAATAAAAAACTTAAACAGGTCTACAGTATATTCCATCATTAATACGACTTTGATAACGTGCCATAATGTGTTTGCATACACCGCTGATTTATAAAGACTGCTGCTCAGTGGCGGCGACTAGTGTCTCGAGCTGAAACTACGCTAAGTATGAATTAAGGTTGGTCCAGACCAACCTTACGAACGTGTGACTTAGCTAAGAGATACTTAGCGTAAGAACGTTTCGGGAAGTGCGCCATGAAGTTAAGAGAGAGGTTAAGGTACAACTTAAGAACTACTTAGCGATAAGAAGCTTTCGAGAAACCGGGCCCTGGTCACTATTCTGCAAGAAGAATGGCTCAAAATCCATTCTTGTGCAGGACTTGTATCTGTCATTCCCAAGACGAATCAATGCTGTACTGGCCGCAAAAGGAGGCCCTATACCATACTAATGAATTACTGTGGTCTAAAACCAGGTGTTTCAGTTTCATTGTCCAACCCCTGTATTTCTCAATACAATTAAAACAGCCATGAAGCAAAAAAAAAAAAAAAACCTTTACGGAAGGAATATGTTATTCCCAAAATGATTATATCACTGACCCATAAGTTACCTGAATGCTTTCTTTTGTTCACTGAAATCTCTTTTTGTATTTACAGTATGAGTAGAAATAGCAAAAAATAGAAATCTGCAAAACAAAGACATAATATTTTATATTGAAGAATTGTGTATCCAATATCATCATGACTGTGGCAGAGATATGCTGACCTATATCACCCATCAACCCTGACGTGCCACATGTTACTTAAGTCACACAACTGTGGCTTAGCATTATCATCAAACTCACTGAACTTTGAAATTCTGTGTGTGTGTTGGGTCAGAGAGATCTAAAAAGAAAAGTATTGAAAGTTTCCATTTTTATCATACTGCACACCTGAAAATTGTACAGCTCTTACCAGTAATTTAGAAACATTGATGTGACAGGATTTTCTTTTCAGCTGGTTCTTTACCATAATTTGCTCTTCCTTCTGGGGTCTAATTAGATGTGCTTAGACTTTGATCAGCTCCTGAACTATGACTGTGAATATTTTGACTGGTCCTTTAATTGCTGCCATCAGTCGCTATGCCTCAATAAGACTTATTGTGAAGTGCTTTTAAAGCGATTTCAGCGTAATGTGGTGCAACAGATGAATTAGTAAGTATTGTTGATGTGTTACAAGCCCATGGCAATTTTCTGGCTGGTCACAACCAAGAATAGATATAAATGGAATGGAGGTATAATGCACTTTATATGGCTAGCATGGAGATAGTATAAATAGAATGTATTTTTGAGTGCAGACATAAAGTGTTCTTTATAGCTAAATCTTCTTGTGACGTGTAGAATGGACATAAGATGCGATAGCAGAGGTGAGGTCTCTAAACATGGCCATGAATTTCTTATTTTTCCTCTTCCGCCATCAGATAGCTCATACCTCGGCATGTCTGGCAAACATGATCACAAATGACAGCTTATTACCTGAAGCTGAATCCTTATAAGACTGAGATGCTCAGGCTGATATTTAAATTATAATACAAACTTTGGTATAACTTTGGACCATCGGTTATCCTTCTTGGTAAACATTACTCTTTCATCCAGATTTGCAGAACCAGGATCAAGAGGAGGCATGTAAATTTTGGTCTGTTTTTGAGTTATGATTGGTGAGCACTGTCTGGCTGCCTCTTCTAATTTGCATGAATTAGCTTAATATTCCTCACAGTATCATGTATCAAGTTCTTGCCGCTAGATATTACAATTTCCTGTGACTCCCCATTGATAAATCTTTAGTGACACCCATTACAGTCTATTCTATGTAGAGATGTATCCAGGGCAGCAGTAATGGTGAATGAATTCTGACAGAAGTTACTAATGAGTTAAACATATATATATATATATATATATATATATATATATATATATATATATATATATATATATATATATATATATATATATATATATATATAAATCATTATCATTATCAATATATCATTATAAATGACATTTCAAATTACATAGCAATATGAAATCACAAAACTATAGAATTTGAATCATTTGCTGTATTAAATACACCACTAACCACTAACTCACTCACTAACTCACTCACTCACTCACTTATCGTCTATACAGCGGGGGCCTGGAGTCTATCCCAGGAGACTTAGGGCATGAGGTGAGGTACACCCTGGACCAGGTGCCAATCCATCGCAGGTGCACACATACACCATGGGTAATTTGGGAATACCATTTAGCCTAATATGCAGGTCTTTGGACTGTGGGAGGAAGTTGGAGTACCTGGAAGAAACCCACCAAGCAGAAGGAGAACATGGAAACTCACCGAGACAGGAATTGAACCTGGCCGGGAACCGAATCCATGCCCTGAAGGTGCAAGGTGACTCTGCTGACCACTATGCCACTATGCCATCATGCCACCCACTACTAACTAGTAAGTCCTTTTGTAACTGTACTGTATTCTTGTGTAACTATACTGGTAAGCAAATTTCAGACATTAAGAATTGTCGCACATGTGGCAGACGTAGTCTGAACTGGTTGTATTGTACATTGGATAAATGGTGCACAGTGACAAACATAATTTGTCCATTGAGAAATTGTACAACAAAATGGCCGCTTCCCCATGACATGTAGTCCACTATATAATGAGCAAGGATTGAATTCAGACATAGTTGGAAGAACACTCATTTATGTGCTAAGTAATAAATAAAAGGTTTCTATGTTGTTAGCAGGGCGTGACTCTTTCTGACAATATAATCTTGAAAACAAATTCAGGATCACACCACTGACTTCTCATAACTGCCTGCAATAGGTTTAAAAGCCTGCTCCTTGCTTACAAAATCAAAAACAGGCCTGGGAACGAATGTGTCACATGTTCAAACACATTACAAATCACTCATCACTCACTTATCTTACAGGAATGTTTGCCAAAAGTTATCAATATTCACGCTTAAATGCATGTTTAGTAAAAGAGGCGCTCTGAGACTGGGACTTTCGATTGTGCTGAATAATAAAGCACAGATATAAGAGTGAAAACTACCTTTGTTTTTCAATATAATTCCCTGTTACACTAATGCACTTATCCCAGTATTTCACTAGTGCTTTGATCCCATCAAGATAGAAAGTTTTCTTAGCATGCAAGAGCCATGATTAGACTGCCTGCTTCATGCCTGAAATGCTGGCTTCCCAGGAACTCCTTAATTGGCCCAAATACAATATGTGACTATAAAGGGATGTAGCAATAATTCTGACTTTCTATAATATTGAAGTGGCATTTGTGAATGATTTATGTGTACAGTTCCCATAGTCACATGCATATCTTGTGCAAGTTAGCCACAACCTGGACACACTGTCCAAATCTGTGTCCAAATCTGTTGATTTTTAAGGATAAAGTGTTCCATTTGTTCCAAATGTTCATGGGAACAACTGCAGTGGGCTCTAAGTCACCTTATCTGGGATCGTCATTCATGGACGTACAGACGTCTTTACAACATTCAAATGTTTGCACAATTCAAAAGATTCTCAGTGTACTGTGCTTGAAGTCAATTGGATTTATACTTTCATTCATGAAACATTTTATTACAAGTCCCAGTTTGACTTGAATGTCCCTGATATATTGGTCAAAGAAGTGCAAGAAGAGGTAAAATGAAAAAAAAAAAAAAAAGAAAAACAGCTGTATGATCAAAACAACTGGGAGAAACATTAGCTAAGCGCAGTAGGCCTTTAATGGTCCGGACTGGCAGTTTTCTTTTATTTATTCGTATTTCCTTTTTGGAAGACACACAATCTCTTCATTTGTGATAAGGACAGAAGGTGACAGAGGGGAAGTCAGAAGCCATGGGGCTAATGATGAATTTATATTTCTAAAGCATTCATAGCACTCATTAAATTTGGTACTTATAAGCAGGATAAAAGCACTTAAACAGAGCACAATGTTTCTTCTACAATTTATGTTCTCTTCCCTCCTAATTCACTTTTAATCCATTTCATTGTCATATATCTGTTGGGTTTCCTCTTCTGTTTTTGCACTGAGGCAGGTACTGATCAGTCCAGTTGTTTTTCTGAATCTGATTCATTTCCTTACTCGGTATGGCTGTTCTCAATGAAACCATGTGAAAGCCTTAGTTTAGAACACAGCATACACAGTCACTCTTTCAAGGCTCGTCACCTTAATTCAAGAGCACTCGCGTAGATTTTAATATTAATAATTAACCTCTCAATGAGCTCGGCTCTGAATTTTCCTGTTTTTTTTAATAGTCAAATTTCTTTGTATCACTGACTAATTCTACTTTATATCCTCCTCAGAAAAGAGGAGGACTTGTTCAGCTTGTTTATTAGCATCACAATGGTAGGATAATGGGGGAGCTAAAAGAGGCTGTTGCTACGAGACGGCTGACGGGGACTGTCACCAGGGCGGAGGTTTATCTCACATTCGACGGCCAAGGCATGGGTGGAGAAGGACATTCTGGCCTTCTTCAGCTGGAGATGAGCGAGGCATTTGGGCTATTACTCAATGGACCAGTGATACTCTCCTGAAGCTATTCACACACAAGCACATACTTACACCTTTGTTTCACATACTGTACGACAGGATAATAGACACTTACTCTTATACACTGTTGAATCCTGTACCTCCATGAGCTGAATGCATCTAGAGCAACAATGGAGAAGACATGAATATGCTGCATTGTACTATTGGCCATTTATATAAATGAGAGGCAAATAATGATTATTCAGTTAAATTATAGTGGAATATAAAATGCTATGTATGTCAATACTGCTAAGAGTGAAAAAGAGCAATTTGTAAAAAATTCTCCTGCATGTCACACTCTTAATGGGAACCTAAGCTCATGCAAAATTTATGACTTTAAACGGGTGTAGGTGAATGAAGACAAAATTGTGACGACTGGCCCTGGCCATAACCTTACCCTTTTTCATATTCAGTGAGTATTATGCATTATTCATTAACTCTGGTGGAACCATTTGAAATGATATTGTATGTATATACAAGAGTGCGCAAGGAGACTTGGTTAAAGTTGAAGCTTAGAATATGTAGAAGATGATGTAGAGTTTATTTTTATAAAAACGCATGTTTTAGAGTTTTTTTTTTTTTTGCTTCAGACATGCCTGGACTACGTCTCCCTGTGGTCTCTGATGCTGGACAGGTAGAATCTGCCTCCCTATTTTTCCCCAGGTATGAGTGAGATAGACAGACCTGCTTATGGTAGCATAAATTAATTGTACACATATGTGCGCTAAGAGCCTCAGAGGAATTGTTTTTTTTTTAGCAATATTTATACAACATTCTGTACAATATGAGCATCGCAATATGAAGATGATGATTCAGGGTATTTCTTACTGTAATGCAATACTCTTCTTTATCAGTTTTATCACTTGATTTATCTATCAATTTATCTATTGGTCTACACATCGATCTAGAGATCACAGAGATTTGTATTCGTATAAGAGCTGGAACACAACTTTGAGTTCAACACCGTGGGTTGAGATCTCCACACATTTTTGAAGACATGGCAACTTTGTTAGTGCGTGGACAAACTTACCTCTTTCACTTTTTACCTCTAAACCTCTAAACCCTGTAGGAAAAATTTTTTGGAGAGGAGATTAAAGAAACAAAATCGAACAAACAAACATAAACACATAAGCTAGTGCCATTTTGCTGGTGGCAAATGTATTGCTGCATAAAAGCAATATGACTCCTGGATTCCCCCACATTTCATCTCTAATAATACTAAGCCATATTACTGTATGTATTTTGTAAAGATAGAACTATATTAATATATAGCAAATATAAGCTTAAATCCTTTAGGAAAAAGTTTTGAGCGATAATGGAAAGTTGTTGGGTCTGTGCCATGGAGGTCTGGCGCTGGGGGTGCAATCCTCCGCTTTCAACGTGTATGCCTGTTGAAAACTGTTGGTTGGTTTTTTATTCTCCCTTTTTTCGTTGTGTATGTGTTTGCTATTGCTCTCACATGCAGTTACTTTTGCATGTCGGGAATGGGTTGGATGCAACCAAATCTCACACAGGTCCGAGGGAATGTTATTCTTTGCTTGCCAATTAAATTGAATTTCTTATTCATTATGTTTTATAGCAGTTAGTTACTTAAGATAATCATTATGCATTATGTTACTGTCTGTACTGGCCAGTTTTCATTTTTGGAGGTTATACAACACCATCACCATCGTAAATTAACACCAGTTCCATTAAGTATTTTTCTCCTCCTATATAACACAGCAACTTGGCAATGAGATTCCAAACATGCTGCCATAACACCGTCTTCTTACAAATAACTTTAGCTGATGATTATTAATTATTCTAGTTCTTAGATTCTATATCATGTGGAATGTCCACTATACAAGTCTCTGTGAATGAGTTGATACTATAGAAATATGTAGATTATATGTGCATTAATATAATCTTGTAATTAGAATTAAACCTGACTCTACTGTCCAAGATGTTGTAAACCATTAATCACCTGTCCTTTGTGAGGAATCAGATTCAATGAATTCAACAGTGCCCTGGCATAAGGGGGGAACAAGGTACAGTACAACTTAGAGGTCTGAAAATTTTTATAGATCCGAGAGACAATGATGTTTTTTTCCTTAACAACGGGTTATTCTTGTATATTACAGAACAGAATTAAAAAAAAATCAATATTCCTTTTCCTGCAAGTCTAGAGACCCAATACAGAGCACAAAAAGGGCATTTAACAGTGTCATAAATGTATTGACATTACTCCAAGGCCAATAAGTATCTGCATGTTAATGTATGCCTAGTTTTTGCTCATGAGTGTAGACCTGTTTGAATAATCTGTATATCTGCATTATGGCAGCTGATAGCATGAACTTCCTGTGTTAACACAGAGCGATAGCTGGTTGGCAATTGCCAATAGACATCCAGATACACACTGAGCTCCACACTAATTCCTGGCAACACATTATATTGGCTGTTTGTCAAATCATTTTGTCAATCTAGCTTTTTTTTTATAGAGATGCTCATTGGAGAACGGGAGCAGCCATGAGCACTGTATTGTATGCCAAAGTGCATTTTTTTTTCTAAACCCACTCCTGCCGACAACATGGAAGTAAAGCAGAAATGAAAACTATAATACACTGCTAAAAGAATTTAAAGGAACACTTGAAACAGACATCAGATCTCAATGAGAAATTAATGTTGCATATCTATACTAATATGAATTGGGTTATGTGTTAAGAATAACACTTATTAAAACACTGATGTGGCAGGTTAGTCCATTTTGCTGAAATTTCATTGCAGCAACTCGAAATGGTACAGTACTCAGTAGTTTGTATGGCCCCCACATGCTTGTATGCATGCCTGACAACGTCAGGACATGCTCCTAATGACACGACAGATGGTGTCCTCGGGTATCTCCTCCCAGATCTGGACCATGGCATCACTGAGCTCCTGAACAGTCTGAATTGCAACCTGCCGATGTCAGATGGACTGGAACATAATGTCCCAGAGGTGTTCTAGTGGATTTAGGTCAGAGGAGTGCAAGTCAATGGCATCAATTATTTCATCTTCCTGGAACTGCCTGCATCCAATGATTTCATCTCTATAACTTGGCAGTCACGGTGCCGTGTAAAGCCCCTAGAGGTCTGTGTGTCCATTCATGGATATGCCTCCCCAGACCATCACTGACCCACCAAACCGGTCAAGCTGAACGTTGCAAGCAGCATAATGTTCTCCACAGCTTCTCCAGACCATTTCACGTCTGTGCTTAGGGTGAACTTACTCTCATCTGTGATCCCTGGTGCTCTTTGGCAAATCCCAGTCAAGCGCTGCGGTACCTTGTAGTGAACACAGGGCCCAGAGGATGTCAGAATATCAGGCCCTCAGGCCACCCTCATGAAGTCTATTTCTGATTGTTTGGGACATTCATACTAGTGACCTGCTGGAAGTCACTCTGGAGTGCTCACTCTTCCTTCTTGCACAGTGCAGAAGATACCAGTCCTGCTGATGGGTTAAGGACCTTCTATGATCCAGCTCTCCTAGAGTAACTGCCTGTCTCATGGAATCTCCTCCATGCTCTTGAGACTATGCTGGGAGATACAGCAAATGTTCTGGCAATGGCACATTGGAGTTGGACTGCCTGTGCAGCCTCTGCAGGGTCCAGGTATCGCCTCATGCTACCGGTAGTGATACTGACACTAGCCAAATGCAAAATGAGTAAAAGATGAAGGAGGGAGGGGAACTAGAAGGCCATTATATGGTGCCCCTCTAGTACACCTGGTGTTCATTTCATTAACATCAAAGCAGCTGAAACTAATTAACTAATTAATCCCTCGACTACTTAATTGACCAGATCAATATTCCAGAAGTTTAATTGACTTAATGCTATACTCTGATTAAATAGGGTTCCTTAAATTTCTTTTTGAGCAGTGTGCTTGATACTCAGTTAATGATCGATAGCAAAATATTATATTGATGTTGGATTACATAGCACACAGCTAGCAGTTTGACACCTGGAATGCAGATGTCACTCAAATTGGTAATGAGTTTCATAAAACTTCACCACTGTATGGCCGTCATGCATGTAATGAAATTTAACAGTGGAGTCTAAAAACAGCCATTTTTGCACAAGTCTGCCAAGATGGGCACTTTAACATGGGGCTCTGTGGGGATTGACTCACTTTTTCCACAATTTCTTGTTACATTTAATGTGGACAAGACTGGTTAGTTCCTGTTATTGTTTATTTTACTGTACAGAGGCATTTGTTCCTTCTCACCCCCCCCCTTGAAGTTATTAAATAGGGTAATACAAAAACAAAACCTGATGAATGAACTGTAGAACTTAGTCATGCCAATGCCTATTATTTGCAGATATACTGTGATGTGCTTGTTCATTGAAAAAGAGCTTAAAGTAGATAATCTTCGATCAGAGATAATCCTTAAATACGTACATACACAATGTAATGTGTATGACAGCTCACTACTCCTGTGCCTGTTGTACCAAAATCTACATACTGTATAGCATTAATGCATGGATTAAAACAGTGCAAAGGTATATACAGTAGTACTCTTAAACAGGTGTGTTATTCTTTGTGATTAAATGCTCGTACTGTATTATGTTGATAAATGTTTTCATTTTAATGAAATGTCACCAGAAAAGAAACCTATTAACCACCAGCTAAGAGTCTGCACTCTTAATCACTGATAAACTTTCTATATTTCTTATTCTTTTGTAAATATGCAGAATTTTTGCTGCAGATTAATTGTGTGTGCCCAAAGAAGACAACATTCCAAATCTAGAACAATATTAGCATTTATTTTATGAAGGAAAATATAAAATCTTATTTTGGATGTATGTACTACATATAGTACATATACATAGTATTCAGCCTACATACAGTACATAAATATGCTACAGACTAAAGGGTGTTTGTGAGGTAAACACAGAAAACCCACTGAAGTTTTAAATAAAGAATAAGAATTCAAGATAAATCTTCTTCTTCTTCTTTGTCTTTCGGCTGTTCCCTTTCAGGGGTCACCACAGCGAATCATCTGCCTCCATCTAACCCTATCCTCTGCATCCTCTTCTCTCACACCAACTAACTTCATGTCCTCTCTCACTGCATCCATAAATCTCCTCTTTGGTCTTCCTCTAGACCTTCTGCCTGGCAGTTCCAACCTCAGCATCCTTCTACCGATATATTCACAATCTCTCCTCTGAACATGTCCAAACCACCTCAATCTGGCCTCTCTGACTTTATCTCCAAAACATCTCACATGGGTTGTCCCTCTGATGAACTGATTCTTGATCCTATCCATCCTTGTCACTCCCAAAGAGAACCTCAACATCTTCAGCTCTGCTACCTCTAGCTCTGCCTCCTGTCTTTTCTTCAGTGCCACTGTCTCTAAGCCGTAGAGCATTGCTGGTCTCACCACTGTCCTGTACACCTTTCCTTTCATTCTCGCTGATGCTCTTTTATCGCACAACACACCTGACACTTTTCTCCACCCATTCCAACCTGCCTGTACTCGTCTCTTCACCTCCTTTGAACACTCTCCGTTGCTCTCGACCGTTGACCCTAAGTACTTAAAATCCTGCACCTTCTTTACCTCTGCTCCCTGTAGCCTCACTGTTCCTCTTGGGTCCCTCTCATTCACACACATGTATTCCGTCTTGCTGCGCCTAACCTTCATTCCTCTGCTTTCCAGAGCGTACCGCCACCTCTCCAAATTTTCCTCTACCTGTTCCCTGCTCTCGCTACACAGCACAATGTCATCTGCAAACATCATAGTCCATGGAGACTCCTGTCTAACGTCATCTGTCATCCTGTCCATCACTAGAGCAAACAAAAAGGACCTTAGAGCCGATCCTTGATGCAGACCCACCTCCACCTTGAACTCTTCTGTCACACCTGCAGCATCTCACCACTGTCTTACAACTCTCATACATGTCCTGCACCACTCTAACATACTTCTCTGCCACTCCAGACTTCCTCATACAACACCACAGCTCCTCTCTCGGCTCCCTGTCGTACGCTTTCTCTAAATCTACAAAGACACAATGCAACTCTTTATTACCTTCTCTGTACTTCTTCATCAGCATCCTCAAAGCAAATACTGCATCTGATGTACTCTTTCTAGGCATAAAACCATATTGCTGCTCACAAATTCTCACCTCTGCCCTTAACCTAGCTTCCACTACTCTTTCCCACAGCTTCATTGTATGGCTCATTAGCTTTATACCTCAATTTGAATTAATACTTGATTAGAAACATTTTCCATAATATATAAAGCTTAAGATCTTGCGTAAGTGTTATGGAAAAGGTGAGCCTTCAATCTTCCTTTGCAGTCAACCCATTTCTAAGCTGTTAAGCCAGCCAGGGGTAGTTAATTTCAAACCAACATTGAGAAGGGGCTTAATGAATATCTCTGTTGTGTCTTGAGGGATGGTGGGTTGAGTTGAGCTGTGCTTCTGTCTCTAATGAAATGTGGTATTAAGCAGGAATCGATGTGAAATTGCAGGTACTGTAGTTGATGGATGGATGACATGAAACTACACCAACACTTAAGATGCTCCTTTGGAGATTGAAGGTTCATGGTCATGGTACCACAATGAGTGGAAAAATTATAAAGACATTTATCATGTCCTTATTATAGAAGTGCTTTGTAGTCTCTATACAAAACATATACCAAATCACACAAGAGTTGGTAGATTTAGTTTAGCAGAGCTAAACAACACATCTAGTTGTTTAGGTCAGGTTGGACTAGATGGTATGTAGAGGCAGACCTGGCAAGAGTGAGTTTTAGCAATCCATTGTCAAGGTGACAAAAAAATGAACAAGCACCTCTGTGGGCTCTGTTAATAGGAATGGCAGAAAACTTAAGTGATGTCAGGATAGTTTGTTGTCAAAGACAATCCTCATGTTGTGTGCAGTGACATCTAAGAGTTGTCCAGAAAGATCTCAAACTCTTGACATAACGTTTCATCCTCTCGATGTACAGTACAAGCCCATGAGTCAGTCTTTCTGGCATTTAGTTACAGTTAATGACCTACCATGCGTAATGAGATGTCGGCAAGACATGCCAAAATCCATGCAGAACATAAGTGTCTGATGAAGGAAGGGATGAGATGAGCGTAATCAACAGAGCAGGGGTATGACAATCCACCAGAAGACATACCTTTTGACAGAAAGAGGCTATAAAAGGAGAACAGAAAAGGATGCAGCACTGAACCTTGTGGGAAACCAGTTTTTATAATAGGTTACAAACAGCACACTTCTCTGGGAGTCTGCATTCTACTAGATGCAGGGAGTGTGTTGATCAGTCAGTCATTTAAATTCATCCCATAGATGTTCAGAGTAATTGAGATCAGAGTACTGTGCAGGTCAGAATGAGTTGAGTATCATCAGCATATCAGATAAATAAAAACAATCTCAGGATCTATCCTTGCTATGAGAGTTAGTATACAGATAGAGGGAAGACCAAGACCACTCCTTCCTTATTCATTGGTGTAACCCCACCACCATCATACCGAGCCCTTAACTCTTAAAACTTTAGCGTCGCTAATCCATCCACAATTTTGGGAGGTGGGAGGAAAATGGAAAAGCCAGAAGAAACCTACACAGAAATGGGGAGAACATACAAAGCTACTTGCAAATAGTAGCATTGATCTCAGCAGCAAATTTCTGCAAATTTCTAGCAATTTTCATAGAGTTGTTTGAAAAGATATTAAGGTTGATTTTAGAAGGCTTGTTAAACTTTGCACCATTTAACAAATTCATTGTATAAAATCGAGCAACATATCATTTAAATTGGTTTAAGTGTTCATAGCAGTGAAAAGAGCTGCAAATACTCCTCTTATCCATTGAGAGTTATACCCTGTGCAGTCTGGCTAATCAATGCCAATCTAGCTGCTATGATCATCAACCCTAATTATAGCCAGCATTCCCATCAGACAGTTTGTGGTTTTGTTCCCAACCTAGTAAAAGATGAACAGATCAGCTGTTCCAGCCCAGCTGAAGGGCTCTTCATCAACAAACAGCCACAGTGAGGTTCCTCTTCACTAACCCTTAGCGTTGGCACTGTCCCTGTTCTCACTGCGTATGCTAACACTACTGGACACGCTGTGAAAAAAACAAGTTAATGCATATTAATGAGAGATGGTTGGGCGCACTTGTCTAACACTTCAGAAACTCTCTCTACATTCTGCACAACAGGCATCACGTAAAGGGCTGTTAGTCCGAGTCTGACGCACAGAGATGCTCCCCATGCTTTAATTAGCAGACTGCTTTTTTTTTTTTTAAACATATATGTCAATTTAACATGAGTTTATAGCTTATTATCTAAGGTTAGAGACAGGGTTATGTAAAGTTATCTCTCTTAGGTTGAACTTTAATTAAGAACATGACTTTCTTGCCATTTTTTAAGTAAAAATAAAATAATAATAATAATAATAATAATAATAATAATAAAAAGTTAAATGTGAAGGTGAATAGCCTGTAGAATACTATAAGTGCATATAGAATACTACATACAATACTAGATATTATACCATACACTATAGATGTAGCAGTAATATTATACTGTAGTAATACAAAGTAAAGATATTTCAATTATTTCAACTATCAATCTTAATCTCTACCTCTAACCATATGCTTTGTAAAAATACAAACCATGCAGAAAACAGAAATAATTTCTTCGTTCTTATTTAATTTGAGAGGCTCTATTTCCTTGCAGAACCAAGCAATATTTGCTGGGTAAGCCAGCCAAGTTTTCATTTGGAAACAGGCCATTTTAGTTATTGTGTGAAGTTATGTTTGTGGTTATAAATTAATGTGCTGCATTGAACGAGTTAGAGTGGTGCAACAGGGGGTGTGACATTTAAAACCTGCTGGCACAGTTGGATTTTAAAATCTTGGTCAGAATATCAGTATGTCCTATGCTACCACCTCCAAAGAAACCCTGGCGTCTGTGTTTCTGTATTTATTCATAAAAGCGTCCTAAAACATCTTCAGAACTTAAATTTCACAGAAACAATGATATATCAAACAGGAAAAAAAAGATCATATAAAACAAGCACACAGAAATGAAGAGAGCATACTGTATGGGCTAAGCAACTCAATGAAATAATTTAATAAAATGATGAACAGCAAAAAAAGATCTCATGTACAGAATGTTTTTTTTTTTTTTATATTGATTTTGCTGGCCAGCCATTTTTAATTCATGTGGTCAATATATATGTGCTAGGTCTCTGGCAAGCTCAAGTGACAAATGCACAGTGATTACAGAGGTGAAACCTCTCAGAATCGATGTGGCCTGGTCTTACCAATCTCTCACACCATAACACAGATGGATGGACACAGACCTCAGAGGAGATTAAACCTGAGGTTTGACATTTGGGTGTTCTGGTGGATAACAGAGCTGTGATCCTAGGGGCAGAAATGGACAAAGCCTTTCTTGAGTGTAGTGGATAGTAGTCATGGCAAAAAGATGAATCACAAATGCCATGCTGATTCTTATCATTTTCTCCTAAGGGTATGGTCATTCAGTCATTCAGATGGACACAGCATTCTGCAGCATTGTGTGTTATTGATATGTCCTCTGTATACAACCAACCCCATCAACAACCACACACACATACTGTACCAACTCCATCATACTAACCACACACACTTGTACATGTTACTTACATGAAGACTTTTTCATTTTCTATTTGGTTAAATTAACCACTTTTGTTAGTCCCATACTTGCATTGCAAAAAGATCAATGGCAGAAATTGAAGCTATTTTTAATAGTAAAAGTATGAGCATTTCTACATGCACAATGCACAATGCATGCAGAAAAATAGCTTCAATTTTCTAGGGAACATACTGTATACAGGGCACAAATGGAGTTCAGATTGATTTTATTCCAGAGCGATATGTGTGCATTAGGGTAAGTAGGGAAGTGCATGGAGCAATGCACCCATCATGCACAGTGCCCACTGTGCAAGCCTTTGGAGGGAGTGTTACACTATCATCTGGGGTTGCTTCAGTTGGTCAGGTCTAGACTTAGCAACATTATGTGGCAATAAAATGAAGTGAGCTAACAACCTTAATGTACTGAACGACCAGGTTAGCACATCAATGATTTTTTTTTTCTTACCTGGTAAAATGGGCATATTCCAGGGCTCTGGGTTGTAATACAAATATAAGCATCAATAGTGTACACAATGTGAACAATACATGCTGTTACAGACAGATGCTACAAGCTCCCAGTGTGCATGTTTGCCTAATCACCAGTAAATGTCATTTTCCAATCTGGCTTGTGTTTGCTCAGGTTTCTACCTTGGGAAAAAAGCCAGACCTCTCAATGGTTATAGATACTATGACTGAGGTTCCGGTATCACTAGCTGTTATGAGCATAACAACTTGTGAATTACAGACAAACTTCAATTGTAACAGAGGCAACAGCAGCGTTATAAAGTTTTAAGAATATATTCTGAGTAGTTCATCTAAAAAGCTGGTGGGACATCAATGCTATGCACTTACAGTATAGTTAGGAGATCCCAGATGGATAAAGAGTTTTCAAATTTGAAAATCACATAAATACAAGGCAACATGGCTGAATTTGAATTTTTTGTCTCGATTAGTTGAATTTTGGTGATCAATTTTTTGGTGAGTCCTTACAGTGAGACTGCAGTTTCTATTTTCTCTGAGCCAAGATTCTAATGATAGCTGTGAAAAAACTTAAATATTAGAACCATCCATCCAGGAACCTCATTAGTCCTAGGGGAACTGTAAAGGTCAATTGTGATTTTCATTGTATTTATTCCCATTTTACAACCAAGGTAGGACCTCCTGTCAACATTTACACACCATGGGCAATTAGTTAGCCTAATCTTCTTTGGACTTTGGAGTATCTAGAGGAAACCCACCTAACTGGGGGAGAACATACAAATTCCAAGTACACAGACAAATTAGCATGGGAATCGAACCCTGACCCTGGTGGTGCAAGGCAACAGTGCTAACCAAATAGTAGAACAGTCTGTTTAATTTCCAAGTTTTGTTTGTGTCATTTATTGACATTGGGACAAGAGTCCCAGCTGTGGAGAGCATGGATGGATTCATTCTTAATGTCAATTCCAACTAACTACATTTTTCAAACTAACTAACATAAAATTAATTACTTCATTTTTTTGTAACTACTTTATCCTGCTCAGGATTAAGTGTATCCTGGAAATAATACAATTATAAGCCTTCTTCTAAATATCAGTGGCAATGATCAGGGGGGGGGGAGAAATCTCATTTAAACTTTTGAGTGGTAGTTTGTGAGTAATGTCTTTAGATTTAAAACAAAACAAGCGAAATGCTCTTTCCCTGGACAATTCTAGAAACTTTATTGTACCAGTGATGAGTAATATGGATTTTTAAAAGCACTTACAGTAAGTGCATGCTTAATAACTGTGTATGATGCAAAGAGGTCTACATCCAAAGACAACCTGTAGCCAAAAGAGCTCTTGAGGCTATTTTCTTTTCTTTTTTTCCCCTACAAACACACTTGCATGCAATCAGTTTGAATTGTCAGGAGAGAGAACATGAAAGAGTACTTGGGGACTGGGGATGCATACAATGTGTCTGTTTCAAACGAAATTATATGCATGTGACTCCAAGAATTCTGGGCTTACATTTCTCCACCTTCTCCTCGCTCTCATTCCCATTCCTCCGTCCCATTCTGTTTGTCTTGTTTTCTCTGCTCCTCCCTAGTAGACTTATACATCCTGCATCTATATCTCTGCTCATATTATATCCAAAACATATATCTGATGAAGAGCATGATCATCAATATTCATCCAGTGGCTATTGAGGCATTAATATTCATGGTGGTTTTGCTTCTTCACAGATTCACCCAGCAACTAGAATTAGTGTAGGAGGGAGAGCGGGTCGGGTACGGGCATTCAGACCACTCTTCATTAGAGGTCCTGCACAAGTGATTATAACTGAGCGAAACCTCCTGCGGTGGCAACCGCTATTTACTCTGTACCACTTTTCTGGCAGATGCACATAGAGAGATAAACACAGAGTGAACTAGCAAGTGGTTAGGACTGTCGGAAATGAATAACAATTAAACAATGCAAACACTTACTGTGTGCTAGGCTATATAAATATATATGATAAAGAGTTTATGAAGTACGTACCAGGTTTTATAACTAGATCTTCAATTCAGTCCCTTTTTGTTGCTACATACAATGTATTTTACATTGTATTACATATTATGTTACATATTACATATTTACATATTTGTACATAAATAATTTTAACAATGTAATTAGTTTTTTCCCCTACAATCTAAAAAATTGGGATTTTGCAAAAATAACAAGTGGACATTACAAATGTATTGGTCAAAGCTAATTAAAAAATGAGCCGAGGACTATACAAATCTAAGACGTAATCCAGACAGGATGACAACATGATTTCTGCTGTAGGAAATAAAATCTTTTCATGGTTTTTCCCTGCACACAAGATCTGCTATATAATAAACACTTTTCATGATAAATAAGAACAATTTCTTTTGAACTACACATTAATTACAGCTAATCACTGCAAAAACCTAACATTTTCTGCTCAAGCCCAACTGTGTGGGTGAGGTACAGTAATGATGGCTGGTCATGATATTAGGAGTGAGTGATCTAATCAAATGCTTGACAGTGAAAATATTAGGGCTGAGCAATGTGCAATATGAACAGGTTTCATCGATAGCATAATGTGAATGATGTAAGGCGAACAACACACACACACACACACACACACACACACTGTCAAGATGGACTAACCTGAGGTGACCAGAAGACGTAGCTTTAGCGGTTAGCCCAATGTAGCGTGGAGGATAAACCCAAACGCGGAAAGAAGCGAGCAGGCAGGATAACCACGCGATTTAGTTTAAGGACTCTCACAAAAGCGGAGCAAGGGAAAAACACAAATTTAACCCGCGTCCTAAAATACACACACAATAGCAAAGACAAACGGAACCAACATGTGAGTACTCACGGTTTGCTGAAACGACAGCTGGAGCTGACATGGGCCGAACTCAATGACTGAGCGGTAAGCCATCGTTTGTTTACCTCTTTTATACTTCCTGGTTTTGCGCCCGTCTTACTTCCGGGTCCTAGTGCCGGGCGCAGATTGAGTGTGTATGACAGTACCCCCCTGTCCAGGACTGGCTCCTGACGGTCCTGGGATGGAGGATACCCTGTGACGGTAGTCCCGAATTAGCTGGGGGTCGAGAATGAACCGGGCCGGGATCCAAGATCGCTCCTCGGGGCCATAGCCCTCCCAGTCCACCAGGTATTGTGTACCTTTGCCCCGAGGGCGCGAGTCAAGGATTCGGCGCACGGTGTAGGCGGGACCGCCGTCGATGATCCGGGGAGGAGGAGCTGGGGGGGTGGGTGGAATCATGGGTGAGGTGATGAAGGGCTTGAACTGGGATAGGTGGAAGACTGGATGGATCCGGAGCGCCGCAGGCAGCTGGAGCCGGTAGGTGACAGGGTTAATTCTGTGAGTGATGTGGTATGGTCCGATGAATCTGGGGGAAAGCTTCTTTGACTCGGTGCGGAGGTGGAGGTTTTTTGTGGACAGCCATACCTTGTCACCTACGTGGTATAGTCGTCCCGGAGGATGTCGGCGGCGATGTTGGTGGATGTAGCGGGCATTGGCACGTTGGATGGCCTGGTTGGTCGTAGTCCAGAGCCGCCGACATCTGCGGACCAACTGTTGGGCTGACGGTACATCAACCTCCGGCTCTGGGTGGTTGAACACGGTGGGTTGGAAACCGTGGCATACCTCAAATGGGCTTAGGTTAGTGGCAGAGGAGATGTGGAGGTTGTGTGATAGTTCTGCCCAAATGAGGTAGCGTGCCCATGAGCGCTGACGGTCCGCTACGAAACATCTCAGGTAGCGCTCCAGTTGTTGGTTGGTCCGCTCCGTCTGACCGTTAGTCTGTGGGTGGTATCCGGAGGACAGACTGCAGGTGGAATCGATCAGACGGCAGAAGGCCTTCCAGAACCGGGCTGTGAACTGGGGCCCTCTGTCCGAGACGATATCCTTGGGGAACCCATGCAGACGGACTACGTGCTCTAAAATCAGCTCTGCTGTTTCCTTTGCTGACGGGAGTCCGGCGAGAGCCACCAGATGCACGGTCTTAGAGAACCGATCCACGATCGTGAGGATGGTGTCCTTTCCTTCGGAGGCCGGCAGGCCCGTGATGAAGTCCACGGCAATGTGCGTCCAGGGCCGTCGAGGGACTGGAAGGGGTTGCAGTTCTCCTGGAGAGGGTCGGTTGGTGGTCTTCGCCCTGGCACACACTGGGCATGCCTGAACGAACTCTTGGACGTCCCTCGTCATGGATGGCCACCAGAAGTCGCGCTGGATGAATTGGAGGGATCGTCGGGTGCCTGGATGGCCCGAAATTGGGGAGGAGTGTCCCCAGTGGAGAACCTCGGGTCTCATCCCTTCAGGCACGAAGAGTCGTCCAGGTGGCACACCTGCCGGTTCGGTCTCTGTACCTCGTGCCTGGCGCACTCTCGTTTCCAGGTCCAGTTGCAGGGGTGCGATGATCTTGGAAGAGGGGAGGACAGGCGCGGGGTCCGCCCGGGGGGGGTCCACCTCTAGTTGTCGGGAGAGGGCGTCAGCTTTGGTGTTCTTGGGCCCCGGGCGGTATGAGAGGTGGAAGTTGTAATTCTCAAAGAATAATGCCCACCGCGCCTGTCGTGGATTTAACTGTTTAATGTTTCGGATGGTGATTAGATTTTGATGGTCCGTCCAGACTATGAATGGCTCACTGACGCCCTGGAGCCAGTGACGCCACTCCTCCAGAGCCCACTTTATGGCCAGCAGTTCGCGGTCCCCTACCCCGTATCGCTGCTGAGTGGAGTCAAATTTTCTGGAGAAAAAACCACAAGGGTGTAGTTTTTGGTCTGGACCTTGCTGTGAGAGGATAGCTCCAGCGCCCACATCTGAAGCATCCACCTCCACAACCAATGATTTATTGACATCTGGGTGGTGGAGAATCGGTGCAGTGGTGAAGCGGTGACACAGTGATCGAAAAGCGGAGACAGCTGCCGGGTTGAGGTGAAAAGGGAGAGAGGAGGGACGGGTCAGAGCGGTTAGGGGGGCGGCAACTGTACTGTAGTCCCGGATAAAGCGACGATAGAAGTTCGCAAACCCGAGAAACCGTTGAAGCTGTTTGAGGGTCTTGGGTAGGGGCCAATGACGCACAACCTCTAGCTTCTGCGGGTCCATGGCCACACCCTGGGGCGAGATGACAAAACCCAGGAACGTGGTGGAGCGCTCGTGAAAAGCGCACTTTTCCAACTTACAGTACAGTTGGTGGGCGAGTAATCTCTTTAGAACCGCCCTGACGTGCTGGGTGTGTTCTTCCATGGTGCGTGAATAAATTAAAATATCGTCCAGGTATGCGAATGCCCACCGACCGAGCATGTCCCGAAGGACGTCGTTAATGAAGTGTTGGAATGCGGCGGGGGCATTGCACAGTCCGAATGGGATGACAAGGGTTTCATAATGTCCGGTGGGGGTGATGAACGCCGTCTTCCACTCATCGCCCTCTCTGATGCGCACCAAGTTGTAGGCGCTCCGGAGGTCCAACTTCGTAAAGATGGTGGCGCCAGAGAGGGCGTCCAGGGCTGAGTTGGTAAGAGGCAGAGGATGTCGGTTTTTGATGGTGAGATGGTTGAGCCCCCGATAGTCGACACAAGGGCGAAGTTCACCGCCTCTCTTCTTCACGAAGAAGAACCCCGCGGCGGCAGGTGAGGAGGAGGGTCTGATGGTGCCTTGGCGCAGGGCGTTATTTACATATTCCTCCATCACCTGGGTCTCGGTGGGTGTGAGTGAGTAGAGATGGCCGCGGGGGGGGATCGTACCGGGTTGGAGGTCTATGGCGAGGTCGTATGGACGATGAGGAGGAAGATGGGTGGCTCGTCGCCTGCAGAAAACCTCCGATAGGTCTCGGTATGGTTCGGGGATGGAGTTGGTGTCGACGTCGGGGGCCTCGGACTCCCTAGAGCACGTCCCAGCCGCTGCCCGTAGGCATAGTTCGTTGCAGGTCGCGCCCCACTGAAGGATCCGATTCTGGGTCCAGGAGATTAGAGGGTCATGTTGGAGCAGCCAGGGATGACCAAGGATGATGGGTGGAGATGAGATGGAGGTGACGAAGAATTTTAACTGTTCATGGTGTTGGTTGATGGAGATGGTGATGGGTTCTGTTCGGGTGCTGATTGGGCTGGTGGAGAGGGGGCGACCGTCGACAGAGGTGATGCGAACGGGCTGGGATAACGCCTCGAGTTTTACCCCCAGGGTTTTGGCATATGCAGAGTCAATGAAGTTACCTGCTGCCCCGGAGTCAATGAACGCAGCACTTCGGACCCGTTTGTGGCCAACCTGGAGGTGTACCTGAACCGTGAGACGGGAGGAGTTGGTGGTGATGGCGGAGAGACGAAGGTGACCCGGCGAGTATCTCTCTCCTCTCACCGGGCCTGGGCGTTTCCCGGTCTGAGCGGACAGGTCGCCCTGTGATGTGTAGCTGACCCGCAATAGGCACAGAGCCCTTCACGAAAGCGTCTCTCCCGTTCTGCAGCGGTCAAGGAGGCGCGTCCTAGTTGCATGGGTTCCCCGGCTCCGGTGTCAACCACGGCAGGAGGTGGAGAACCGACATGTCCCGGGGTGGCGTAGGTGGCGGAGTCTGCGGGGCGTGGAGTGGTGACAGTGAAGGCGGGTGCTGGTCGTGAAGTGGTGACGGCGAAGGTGGGTGCAGGTGGCAGGGTGCGAGGGGCTGGCCTCGGACGAGAGAGGAGGCGCTGGTCGATCCGGAGAGCGAGTTGGATCAGACCCTCCAGGGTCGCAGGAAGCTCTCGCCCGGCTAGTTCGTCCTTAATTCGAGAAGCCAGTCCCTCGTAGTAGGATGTCCGGAGTGCTGCATCGCCCCACGTTGTTTGGACGGCGAGAGTGCGAAACTCGGCCGTATAGCGGCTCACGGGCAATCCTCCCTGCCTCAGGTGATAAAGTCTGGTGTCGGTCTCCACCTCGCCCGCTGGATGTTCAAAAGTGAGTTTGAGTTGGTGGATGAACTCATTGTAAGAGTGAGCGGTATCTGTATCTGCCTGTAAAACTGCCGTGGCCCACTCTGCTGCCTGCCCTTTTAGCAACGAGACGAGAAGAGCAATGCGAAGGCGATCGGTGGAGTATTTGGTGGCATTAAACTCAAACACCAGATCGAGAGCTGTCAGAAAAACGCTGCACTTCCCGTCCGTGCCGTTCCACTTCTCTGGTAGAGAAAGAAAAACATCAGAAGGAGGGGGGGGGGGGGGGGATGCGGCGCCGCGGCCTCCGCGGCGTGCGATCGAGCAGTGACGCCATCAACAGCTGCGCGGAGATCCGCATTCTCCCGCCGGAGCTCAGCGACCTCGCGGTGGAGAGAAGCGAGATCCCCGGTTAGCTGATTGATTAGCGCCGCATGCTGATCTACAACGTCGCAGAGACTCGCATAATCCGCTGGGTTTACCGCGGATGGCTCAGTCATTCTGTCAAGATGGACTAACCTGAGGTGACCAGAAGACGTAGCTTTAGCGGTTAGCCCAATGTAGCGTGGAGGATAAACCCAAACGCGGAAAGAAGCGAGCAGGCAGGATAACCACGCGATTTAGTTTAAGGACTCTCACAAAAGCGGAGCAAGGGAAAAACACAAATTTAACCCGCGTCCTAAAATACACACACAATAGCAAAGACAAACGGAACCAACATGTGAGTACTCACGGTTTGCTGAAACGACAGCTGGAGCTGACATGGGCCGAACTCAATGACTGAGCGGTAAGCCATCGTTTGTTTACCTCTTTTATACTTCCTGGTTTTGCGCCCGTCTTACTTCCGGGTCCTAGTGCCGGGCGCAGATTGAGTGTGTATGACACACACACACACACACACACACACACACACACACACACACACACAAAACAAAACACCAAACCACTAAACACTCATTTACTCACTCATCATCTATACCGCTTTATCCTGTATACAGGGTCACGGGGGGTGTGGGTGTTTACAGGGAACAAGGCGGGGTACACCCTAGATGCTAATCCATCACATGGCACACACATACAATTACACATGCTCTTTCGCCCACACTGCAGGCATCTTGGGAATGCCAATTAGCCTAATTTACATGTCTTTGAACTTCCAGTTTGTGGGAGGAAACCGGAGTACCTGGAGGAAACACATCAAGCATGGGGAGAACATGCAAACTCCATGCACACAGTCCAAAGGTGGGAACCAAGCCCTTGACCCTGGAGGAAAAGGGCAACAGTGCTAACCACTAGGCCACCTGCCGTCACCAGATCAACATTTGTGTTTTAAAATAACTTTGGAATCACAGTACTTTGATAAAAATAACTTGTGAAAATGCTGAATGCCCCCAGCACCCCAAAACAACAGAATATGAATATGAATATTAAGTATCACAAACCTGTTCTTCTGGGACATTTTTATCTTTGTTGCTAGTGTTCTTTCCCCTGATCATTTCCCACTGTATTAGTTTTGTAACTTGCAGTGGTCTGATTTCTTTTAAATTGCAGGAGTTATTTTTTGGCACTGTTTGTTTGACAAAGCAATATATGTGCAGCAGGTTGCCTGTTGCATCAGGGGCTACTGTATAGTGTTCAGCACTCTCCCTGCCATGGTTGCCATTGAACAAATGCATTTCTGTTGAGAAATATAAATATGCACAGTGGTGCAGCCCTGTTTTTTTCTAGTTCTTGTTTACTTTACAATTTTAAAAAATAAGGAAAAAAGAAACTCTTTGCTATAACACTGTGTAAAGTTGTGCACCAAAAACCAAATGCTGCTATACAGATATTTAGTCACAGCCATTGATACACAGAGCTACTGTAAGTGAGTGGGAAAAAACAAGATAAAGAGGTGTCTGACATTGTCATTTTTGGCCTGATTGTTTTAGTTCATAGGAACTTGATTGCAGGAGAGTGGCATTATTGCATACTCAGATAAAGCTTTTGAACTGAATATGCTTGCGTACAGAATGCCTTCCCACACTACTGTGGAACTGGAAACCACACTAGCTTTAGTTATATAATTTGCTTCACTGCCCAGATCTTTTTCAAACGCACCTGAATTTAGCACCATGTTTAGCCGTTCCTGTTTGGAGGCCAATGTGAATGTGAGAAAACATTCTAATTTACTAAAAATAGCAGAAATTTTTAAACAGGAAAGAACCTACACTGCCGAAACTGTGGCTTACAGTATAGAGTAGTGCAAAAGTGAATTTAAAAAGTCAATGTGGGGTTTAAATATCCATATTCACTAATGGCACTAATCTGAAATGAACAAAAATATACACGCAGCCAATGCTATGAACATGATTTAGTGTACAGGGATGGGCAATATATGTTGTCATAGATTATACATAATTTGTGTTGCATACATCAGCTGAATGTATATACAGCATATATCACATGGTATGTCAATAAAGCAGCTGCAAGCCATGGTGGGTAATCGGGAGAACTGAGAGAATTCCCAGTGGGCCTGGGGGTTGACGATGCAATAGATTTCAATTTAGAATTACAATTTAGTATATGGTATTTACACACACACACACACACACACACACACACACACACACACACACACACACACATACACACACACACACACACACACAGTTATCGATCACGCACTCCCAACACAGGAGGCAATGAGACAATGAAAGCGGCCCGCTGAGATCCCTAATTGGTTGACTGACTCCAGGCTGTTTACATGACAAATGTACAGGTTTAGCACTCTACAGTTAGCACTCTTAACTAAACTCTCTTAGCCTTTAATAATGTGGACAAAAAAAGAAAAGGGGAGCAAAACCAACCAGATATAAAAAACAAGGTGTGTTGAGATATTTACAGTTTGGTTAGTGGCAAGCAATATAGGTATCTATGTACAGTATGGCTAAGAGATACCTTAATACATTAAACCATGAGAATCTTATAATTTTTAGGTAGCCCATCTTTCCTTCTTATTTAAACTGTTTTCAGTTCACTCACTCACTCACTCACTCACTCACTCACTCACTCACTCATCGTCTATAATGCGTTATCCTGTATAAAGGGTTTCATGGGACCTAGAGCCTATTCCAGGAGACTCAGGGCACGAGGCGGGTTCTACCCTAGATGGGGTGCCAATCCATCGCAGTGCACACACATACTGTACATACACACACACTCACACGCTCATTCACACACCACTGGAAATTAGGGAACATCACTTAGCCTAATCTGCCTATGTTTGTACTGTGGGAGGAGGGAGGCAACAGTCCTAACTCCTAAGCCGCTGTGATTATTTAATATAAAAAAAAATAATAATAACAATGTCATTATCAACTGAAATAGTTCATAGTTTTAGTAGCATTACTGGTGGCATACTGTGTATGTTTATTCAATTAAATTCAATTTTATTTACAGTATATAGCACTTTTAACAATGGTCATTGTCTCAAAGCAGCTTCACAAAAATGAAATAACATTTTTGAAAGTGTGTATGTGTGAGTAAAATGTGTCTAGATAATAATGAGATAAATGAATGATGAATGAAATGTCTCTGATGAGCAAGCCAAGGGTGACGGCGACAAGGGTAAACTCCATGAGATGGCATTAAGATGAAACCTTGAGAGGAACCAGACTCAACAGGGAACCCATCCTCATTTGGGTGATAACAGATAGAAATGATATAACATCATGTGTGTTGTGCAGGTGAAAGTTCAATATGACAGAAGTTCTTTACATTGACATGAAGACCAGTTCAGCATAGGGACAAGTCAGTAGGTGCGGAGGGCAGATGAGGTCTGGATCACTGGAAGCACAGGAGCAGCATGTGTAGCTCCAACCATCATAAAGCTGAATCCAGCTGGAGCTGGTCCTTCTCTGGATGCCTCAGGAACCTCGCAGGGTCGGCCTTTGTCTACTGAAGCTGGCAAAATCTCCCGATGCCTCGGGATGGGTAGAGAAATACAGAACAGATGGAGAGAATTAGCGTAGTTGCCATTCAGGATCAACAGATTAGTAGTGTAATGTAACATCCAAACAATTCAGCAGACTCAATACTTAGTTAGCTTTAGTCAAAATATAATTTTAATAATGTCTTCATTTAAAATAAGTTAAAGACTTTTGCATTTATGCTTATAAATAAACTCTGGTCCTGGCTGCAAAATATCCTTTTCATAGTACCCTTTTGACACGCTCATTAAGTCACACAGTGGTATAAGATGTATTCATAAAAAAGGGGACATGAGTTAAAGTCTCTATGTAATGTGATACTTGTGTCTCATGTTATGGTGTCTTGGGTTTTCCACAGACCATTTACCTCAGTATGAGCAGCCTAGGACTCTAATAACAGAATTGATCACCCATTTCCACTGGTTAATTCAACCTTAAAATGCGACAATCCTATCAACTGTAGTAGATCCCTTAAAAAAAACTTTCACTACAATAATAGCAAGTGAATACTGTCAAGATGGACTAACCTGAGGTGACCAGAAGACGTAGCTTTAGCGGTTAGCCCAATGTAGCGTGGAGGATAAACCCAAACGCGGAAAGAAGCGAGCAGGCAGGATAACCACGCGATTTAGTTTAAGGACTCTCACAAAAACGGAGCAAGGGAAAAACACAAATTTAACCCGCGTCCTAAAAATACACACACAATAGCAAAGACAAAACGGAACCAACATGTGAGTACTCACGGTTTGCTGAAACGACAGCTGGAGCTGACATGGGCCGAACTCAATGACTGAGCGGTAAGCCATCGTTTGTTTACCTCTTTTATACTTCCTGGTTTTGCGCCCGTCTTACTTCCGGGTCCTAGTGCCGGGCGCAGATTGAGTGTGTATGACAGTACCCCCCTGTCCAGGACTGGCTCCTGACGGTCCTGGGATGGAGGATACCCTGTGACGGTAGTCCCGAATTAGCTGGGGGTCGAGGATGAACCGGGCCGGGATCCAAGATCGCTCCTCGGGGCCATAGCCCTCCCAGTCCACCAGGTATTGCGTACCTTTGCCCCGAGGGCGCGAGTCAAGGATTCGGCGCACGGTGTAGGCGGGACCGCCGTCGATGATCCGGGGAGGAGGAGCTGGGGGGGTGGGTGGAATCATGGGTGAGGTGATGAAGGGCTTGAACTGGGACAGGTGGAAGACTGGATGGATCCGGAGCGCCGCAGGCAGCTGGAGCCGGTAGGTGACAGGGTTAATTCTGTGAGTGATGTGGTATGGTCCGATGAATCTGGGGGAAAGTTTCTTTGACTCGGTGCGGAGGTGGAGGTTTTTTGTGGACAGCCATACCTTGTCACCTACGTGGTATAGTCGTCCCGGAGGATGTCGGCGGCGATGTTGGTGGATGTAGCGGGCATTGGCACGTTGGATGGCCTGGTTGGTCGTAGTCCAGAGCCGCCGACATCTGCGGACCAACTGTTGGGCTGACGGTACATCAACCTCCGGCTCTGGATGGTTGAAGACGGTGGGTTGGAAACCGTGGCATACCTCAAATGGGCTTAGGTTAGTGGCAGAGGAGATGTGGAGGTTGTGTGATAGTTCCGCCCAAATGAGGTAGCGTGCCCAGGAGCGCTGACGGTCCGCTACGAAACATCTCAGATAGCGCTCCAGTTGTTGGTTGGTCCGCTCCGTCTGACCGTTAGTCTGTGGGTGGTATCCGGAGGACAGACTGCAGGTGGAATCGATCAGACGGCAGAAGGCCTTCCAGAACCGGGCTGTGAACTGGGGCCCTCTGTCCGAGACGATATCCTTGGGGAACCCATGCAGACGGACTACGTGCTCTAAAATCAGCTCTGCTGTTTCCTTTGCTGACGGGAGTCCGGCGAGAGCCACCAGATGCACGGTCTTAGAGAACCGATCCACGATCGTGAGGATGGTGTCTTTTCCTTCGGAGGCCGGCAGGCCCGTGATGAAGTCCACGGCAATGTGCGTCCAGGGCCGTCGAGGGACGGGAAGGGGTTGCAGTTCTCCTGGAGAGGGTTGGTTGGTGGTCTTTGCCCTGGCACACACTGGGCATGCCTGAACGAACTCTTGGACGTCCCTCGTCATGGATGGCCACCAGAAGTCGCGCTGGATAAATTGGAGGGATCGTCGGGTGCCTGGATGGCCCGAAATTGGGGAGGAGTGTCCCCAGCGGAGAACCTCGGGTCTCATCCCTTCAGGCACGAAGAGTCGTCCAGGTGGCACACCTGCCGGTTCGGTCTCTGTACCTCGTGCCTGGCGCACTCTCGTTTCCAGGTCCAGTTGCAGGGGTGCGATGATCTTGGAAGAGGGGAGGACAGGCGCGGGGTCCGCCCGGGGGGGGTCCACCTCTAGTTGTCGGGAGAGGGCGTCAGCTTTGGTGTTCTTGGGCCCCGGGCGGTATGAGAGGTGGAAGTTGTAATTCTCAAAGAATAATGCCCACCGCGCCTGTCGTGGATTCAACTGTTTAATGTTTCGGATGGTGATTAGATTTTGATGGTCCGTCCAGACTATGAATGGCTCACTGACGCCCTGGAGCCAGTGACGCCACTCCTCCAGAGCCCACTTTATGGCCAGCAGTTCGCGGTCCCCTACCCCGTATCGCTGCTGAGTGGAGTCAAATTTTCTGGAGAAAAAACCACAAGGGTGTAGTTTTTGGTCTGGACCTTGCTGTGAGAGGATAGCTCCAGCGCCCACATCTGAAGCATCCACCTCCACAACGAATGATTTATTGACATCTGGGTGGTGGAGAATCGGTGCAGTGGTGAAGCGGTGACACAGTGATCGAAAAGCGTAGACAGCTGCCGGGTTGAGGTGAAAAGGGAGAGAGGAAGGACGGGTCAGAGCGGTTAGGGGGGCGGCAACTGTACTGTAGTCCCGGATAAAGCGACGATAGAAGTTCGCAAACCCGAGAAACCGTTGAAGCTGTTTGAGGGTCTTGGGTAGGGGCCAATGACGCACAACCTCTAGCTTCTGCGGGTCCATGGCCACACCCTGGGGCGAGATGACAAAACCCAGGAACGTGGTGGAGCGCTCGTGAAAAGCGCACTTTTCCAACTTACAGTACAGTTGGTGGGCGAGTAATCTCTTTAGAACCGCCCTGACGTGCTGGGTGTGTTCTTCCATGGTGCGTGAATAAATTAAAATATCGTCCAGGTATGCGAATGCCCACCGACCGAGCATGTCCCGAAGGACGTCGTTAATGAAGTGTTGGAATGCGGCGGGGGCATTGCACAGTCCAAATGGGATGACAAGAGTTTCATAATGTCCGGTGGGGGTGATGAATGCCGTCTTCCACTCATCGCCCTCTCTGATGCGCACCAAGTTGTAGGCGCTCCGGAGGTCCAACTTCGTAAAGATGGTGGCGCCAGAGAGGGCGTCCAGGGCTGAGTTGGTAAGAGGCAGAGGATGTCGATTTTTGATGGTGAGATGGTTGAGCCCCCGATAGTCGACACAAGGGCGAAGTTCCCCGCCTCTCTTCTTCACGAAGAAGAACCCCGCGGCGGCAGGTGAGGAGGAGGGCCTGATGGTGCCTTGGCGCAGGGCGTTGTTTACATATTCCTCCATCACCTGGGTCTCGGTGGGTGTGAGTGAGTAGAGATGGCCGCGGGGGGGGATCGTACCGGGTTGGAGGTCTATGGCGAGGTCGTATGAACGATGAGGAGGAAGATGGGTGGCTCGTCGCCTGCAGAAAACCTCTGCTAGGTCTCGGTATGGTTCGGGGATGGAGTTGGTGTCGACGTCGGGGGCCTCGGACTCCCTAGAGCACGTCCCAGCCGCTGCCCGTAGGCATAGTTCGTTGCAGGTCGCGCCCCACTGAAGGATCCGATTCTGGGTCCAGGAGATTAGAGGGTCATGTTGGAGCAGCCAGGGATGACCAAGGATGATGGGTGGAGATGAGATGGAGGTGACGAAGAATTTTAACTGTTCATGGTGTTGGTTGATGGAGACGGTGATGGGTTCTGTTCGGGTGCTGATTGGGCTGGTGGAGAGGGGGCGACCGTCGACAGAGGTGATGCGAACGGGCTGGGATAACGCCTCGAGTTTTACCCCCAGGGTTTTGGCATATGCAGAGTCAATGAAGTTACCTGCTGCCCCGGAGTCGATGAACGCAGCACTTCGGACCCGTTTGTGGCCAACCTGGAGGTGTACCTGAACCGTGAGACGGGAGGAGTTGGTGGTGATGGCGGAGAGACGAAGGGGACCCGGCGAGTCTCTCTCTCCTCTCACCGGGCCTGGGCGTTTCCCGGTCTGAGCGGGCATGTTGCCCTGTGATGTGTAGCTGACCCGCAATAGGCACAGAGCCCTTCACGAAAACGTCTCTCCCGTTCTGCAGCGGTCAAGGAGGCGCGTCCTAGTTGCATGGGTTCCCCGGCTCCGGTGTCAACCACGGCAGGAGGTGGAGAACCGACAGATTCCGGAGTAGTGGTGATGAAGGTTACTGGTGGTCTTGGAGTGGGGTGTGAGAAGGTGGGTGCAGGTGGCAGGGTGCGAGGAGCTGGCCTCGGGCGAGAGAGAAGGCGCTGGTCGATCCGGAGAGCGAGTTGGATCAGACCCTCCAGGGTCGCAGGAAGCTCTCGCCCGGCTAGTTCGTCCTTTATTCGTGAAGCCAGGCCCTCGTAGTAGGACGTCCGGAGCGCTGCATCGCCCCACGTGGTCTGAACGGCGAGGGTGCGAAACTCTGCTGTGTAGCGGCTCACGGGCAATCCTCCCTGCCTCAGGTGATAGAGTCTGGTGTCGGTCTCCACCTCGCCCGCTGGGTGTTCGAAGGTGAGTTTGAGTTGGTGAGTGAACTCATTGTAAGAGTGGGCGGTGTCTGTATCTGCCCGTAAAACTGCCGTGGCCCACTCTGCTGCCTGCCCTTTTAGCAACGAGACGAGAAGAGCAATGCGAAGGCGATCGGTGGAGTATTTGGTGGCATTAAACTCAAACACCAGATCGAGAGCTGTTAGAAAAACGCTGCACTTCCCGTCCGTGCCGTTCCACTTCTCTGGTAGAGAAAGAAAAACATCAGAAGGAGGGGGGGGGGGGGGGGATGCGGCGCCGCGGCCCCCGCGACGTGCGATCGAGCAGTGACGTCACCAACAGCTGCGCGGAGATCCGCATTCTCCCGCCGGAGCTCAGCGACCTCGCGGCGGAGGGAAGCGAGATCCGCGGTGAGCTGATTGATTAGCGCCGCATGCTGATCTACAACGTCGCAGAGACTCGCATAATCCGCTGGGTTTACCGCGGAGGGCTCAGTCATTCTGTCAAGATGGACTAACCTGAGGTGACCAGAAGACGTAGCTTTAGCGGTTAGCCCAATGTAGCGTGGAGGATAAACCCAAACGCGGAAAGAAGCGAGCAGGCAGGATAACCACGCGATTTAGTTTAAGGACTCTCACAAAAACGGAGCAAGGGAAAAACACAAATTTAACCCGCGTCCTAAAAATACACACACAATAGCAAAGACAAAACGGAACCAACATGTGAGTACTCACGGTTTGCTGAAACGACAGCTGGAGCTGACATGGGCCGAACTCAATGACTGAGCGGTAAGCCATCGTTTGTTTACCTCTTTTATACTTCCTGGTTTTGCGCCCGTCTTACTTCCGGGTCCTAGTGCCGGGCGCAGATTGAGTGTGTATGACAAATACTTGAATTTTGCTAGCTTCAAGCATTTATTTGTTGACAGAAATGCTCAAAATGGTTTAAAAACTTACTAAAATGTGTCTAGAAATTTTATATTTGCTATTTGCTTACTTTCAATATATATATATATATATATATATATATATATATATATATATATATATATATATATATATATATATATATTAATTTAAGTTTAATACTAATAATACTAAACAGTATCATGTTTTGCAGTATAATCTCATTAATAAATGTGGAAATGTGGTGAGACTGCATTTGTCAGAGTATGCATTTGTCATTGTTCACAGAACCTGCCTGTATACAAAAGTGGTATACAAAAGTATTAAAAAAGTATAAAAAAGTTAAATTAAATGTTTTAATGACATTCTTCTTGTGTGTTGGATGGTGTTGTTTCTTAAAATAATGACAATAAAGATATTTTGGATATTGTGTTATTTCATGCAATTAAATTGCTATACAACAAGGGTCAGTGTTAAGGCTCTGAATTATTGATTGGATGGTTTAACTGTTCAAACTTCAGCTTTGTCAAGTTGCCGCTTTTGGGCTCTGCATGTATATGTGACAATTAAAGGCCGAACTTCTTCACCATCCTCCAACAGTTTTCCATTGGGTGTATGTCTGGAGATTGGGTGTCTGTCAGACCATAGGTCCAAAAAGGATCATCAAATAGCCTGTTTTTCATTAGCATTTTGGCATGTAGCAGATGTCCTTACCCAGAATGACTTATTGTACATTGGAATTTTATTATACATGTAAGCAGTTGAGGGTTAAGGGCCTTGCTCAAAGGCCCAACAGGGACAGCTTGGCAGTCGTTGGACTCACTATAGGATTACCCTGATGAGTTCTTAGAGATGGCTGCTTCTATAAGGAGAGGCAACATTAACCCTGTAGAGTCTGAAGAAAGTAAAAAATTATGCCAGCAGCTAATTGGCTAAATAAGACCCATGAGGAGCCACAGAGTTCGGACAGTCAACTCATCTTTAGATCAAATGATGATGTCCACTAATCATTACGACAGTCTCTGCTTATACAAGAGAGCTCCTTGTGTCTTGTGTCTCCACTGATGAACAGTTGGTCTCAGGACAGGCTGGTTGCTGTGTCTAAATCACGGGTTTTAAAGGGGTCCCGAAGAGACTTTGATGTAGCATCTTCTAGTAAGGAGGGGGAAAGATGTCTGGCCATTGAACAGAAGGCTGTGAAAAATTACAAGCCTCTGAGGTTTACAGTCTTAGCTCCTAAATCATTTATGTTAGCTCAGTCATGTCTGCCACAAAGTCTGGATTTGCATACAGGGGAAGTCAGACTGTTTTCTGGCCTTCTCATGTTTATTAGTTATTGTCAGGTCTGGGTATTTGCAACCAGCAAGCTGTTTGTCAGGCTTGGTTCAGAATCATCTCTAAGCCAAATCCAAATGAATCAGCCAAGCATGTCATCTTGATATCCATCAGTATATAATCAGTGCAAAGAAACAATATCTTGGAAATGGTAAATACAATCAAAACATTATATATTGAGGCAGGAGGCAGACACCTTTGGCAGATTCAACAGATTTAGACCCTGATCACAAGTCTTTTAGATTGGTTATTTGAGGCTATCTACTGTATAGTGATCCACATATTACCCACTCAAAAATGATTAGAAATCAACTGAATACAAAGTGATGCTAGGTGCTGTTTGTTGTTCTAAATAAATAATAATCAGTCTGAATTGAGACCTGATTTATACAGCAACTCTTGTTATTTTTTGTTTTGTTTTGCTCTCTATCAATTCAAATAGATTAAAGGATAATTAAAAAAAATTGTTAGAGAGCAAAAAACAACCAAATGCCTTCTCCTATGCAGGTGCATGTAGATTAATAAGAAAAATAAGAAATGAACACAAATAGCCACAATCAAAGGCACTTTATATTAGACATTTTTATAAAGCACTACTACAAATGACCATAGCCAATCTTTCCAAAAATTATTTAAATTATTAATATACTCATGTCCGTTGTTGTTTGCACACAATTTTGTATCCTTTTGTAAATGAAAGTGACATTGCAGATTCAAATCTTAAATGTAAAGATGAGAATTCCTGTTTATAGAATGGCTGAAAAAGAGCAAGTTAGAAACTTGTATTTGTCCTGGTCAGTTGATCAGTCATTTGGATCACATGCCATTAAAGTAAAGTAGATTATGTTATTTAGATACTTTAAAAGTCCTGTAATTACAGTGACACGGACAGGTAATGTACTGTATATACAACAAAAGTAACTTTTGTAGATGTTTTTCAAAACATCTGATCTGTTTTTAACTAATCACATCCATCCACACATGAATTGTTGGAAACTTTTATTCAGTCTACACTTTCCATCAAATGAAAAGATGTGAAAAAAAAAATCTAGAACATGGCATTTCACAATTCCTGTATGATTTCATGTTGTAACATAGACAACTTAGGCTGTAACAAAAATTCATGTCCAATCCAACATTAGCACAAAGTGTGTAATCAACTCAGTTATCTATCAATCTTCCCATATTCCCTGTAAATAAGATCATTTAAAGACTTTATTTTGTTTGTAGAAGGGATTTGTAAACTGGCTTATGGAATTCATCATGCAAATATATTTTAGTGCCACTGCATTGGAGATAAACAATGAATATATTTTTCATATCACTAATATTTGCATCCCAAAATCCATGCATCAATAGTGCATATTATTTTAGTACTACTGTAATCGGTATTGAAAATGCAGTTCAAAGTGATGATAAATTTAAATCAGGAAAAAGGTTAAATTCGATAAGAATGTACAATTCATTACCAATGACTTAACACAGTTAATTAGGATATTATGTAAACTTTTGTGAACATAGAAAAATATATCACACAACACAAAATAATATTCATGCATCTTAACTGGCCACATATTTTTGTTTATATTACACAGTGCAGACTGAGCTATTTAATTTCACAAAACATACTTAGACACTGTAAAAAAAAAACAGCCTATTAAATCCCTAAAATGAATTATACCCATTCACAACTGTTCAACAACTAATAAGAATCTGTTACCAAACAATACCAAATGATATAAAGTCATTGCTGTTTTGCTGATACATTAAAAGTTTTTTTCCCCCATAAAAGCCTACATTTAAAATCACCACAGCAGTCGAATAAAAAACTGTCACATGTTCATACAATAAATAAATAAAATAAGTAAGTTGAAAGCTTAAAAAAAGACTGAATCATTTGTCACATACAGTATTATTACACTGTTGAACTGTAAGCTGTACTGATACAATTCAGAGAACAAAGTAAATCAAGTCCCAATAAATATTAATTAATATATGATATTACATAGCATGATTAACAGCTAAATAAGATAAAAAAAAATTATAATTAAGGTCATACAAATTTTTATTAACAGCAGATGAACAGGAAATAAATTCCTGTGACATATCAAAGTGCTGTGCTCTTGTATAGAGATTTGCTGTCACATAGCAGGGGTGAAAAAAGCATAGAGAAACTGCACTTAGGTAAAAAGTATGATTAGTGTCTCAACATTTTACTAAATTTGAATTCAACTTCATCATCAACAAACAATTTCATCTTGAAAAAAAATTTTTTAGAAAAAAAATGATCTGTATCATATGTATTTTTATGAGTAGCTATTTTGTTACGCAAGTGGTATCATGGGAGATATTCTATTCAGACAAACTAAAATTTTACTTCCTCGTAGGATAACTTTTGAAAGCCAATTAGAAATAAATGCTTAGAGATTTCAAATTACAAACCTTAATTAGCTAACCAATCCTAACAAAGTACAGTGGAAACTCGGCATACTAATTTAATTCATCCGAGCGAGTTCTTAAGATGAAAATCTGTATTGTGAAATGCATTTTCCCATAATAAATAATATAAATGCAGAAAATCAGTTACAGCTTTTGCAGAAAATGCAGTTACATCAGTTACCAAAAATTTTACTAATATTATCAATTTCCAACATTATAATCATATTTTTGCATATAAAAACAATCAATACATTTAGAAAAGACAACGAAAAAAAATTAAGTAAAAGAAAAAAGTAATCTCATTTCGCTTGGCTTTTCACTGACACAAACAAATTTTGAACGTCTCCCAGAAATGCACACAACTGTCATTCGGTTCGGGCTGGTTTGTTTGTATGGTGAAAATTCTTTGTATACCAATGCAAATTTCTTGCAAAATTTTAGTTCTTAAGGTGAACAGTCGTACAGTAAGGGTCGTAAAGTGTTAGTATGACGGGATTTCACTGTAATTTCAATTCTTTATTCATTAATTTCTTATTTTTAAAATTCTTTATTCATTAATTCTTCTTTACTAGTTATCCTAGTTATATAACAGAGTACCCGGAGTAAACCCAACAAACATGAGGAGAACATGTACACAGACTTGAGGTGGGAATCAAACCCTCGACCCTCTGAGATGCAAGAACACAGTCCTAACTACAACTCCACTGTGCAAACCAAAATTAAAGTTAACATACTTTATTATTAATGAATTCTAAAATCTAATACTTTTACATAGGAGACAAAGAAGACAGTTCAGGATGAATCTGTATATCCAATAAAAGAAAACACTTAAAAAAGTAAAATGAAATAATAATGAAATATTAAAAATTTTGCAATAAGCAATTCTTGTAATTTATATTTTTTAAGGCCAAAATGAAAACCTAAAGAGTAAAAAAAGTATATATTTTCATACATTTTCAGTAGTTTAAGTAAAAACTCTTCCAAAAAATTATTTAATTGCAGTAAAAATTAATAAACATGTACTGTAAAACAAAGAAAGCACAACTATTCAAGTATAAAACACTTTTGCCAAGTCATAAATGCTTCATCAAGGTTATTTTGTTAAATTTTCATATTGGCCCCCTAATGCCTGAATATTCTCATTCAAGGTTCCCTTCAGTTTATTTCACTTGACTGTCAGAATATTTACATCTACATATAGCCACAGCTAAAACTGACCGCATGTGTGCTCAAGTGCAGATTACTTTAATACATCCAGAACTAATATAAACTTTTTTGGTCTGCAAAAGTTTGATGTAGTAAAACAATTTTGCATTATTCGCTTTAATTAAATGGGGGTTACAGCATGAAATTTGCATTAGCTGCATAATTTGTCAAAAAAACACATGAATCTCTAGTCTTTTGCAGATTTCATCTCTTCATATTTTGCATGTCCGGCAATATTGTGTCACTATAATTCCCATATCGTCTCTCTATACAACATACTAGTTAACATTAACTATACCACTTTATAGCCCTGACCTTAAAATGAGGAGGCTTTTATATGGACTACTAAATTAACTATTATATTACTATTGCTAGTAAATGTCGTATCTAGCTATCCAGTTTGCTAGCTGTAGCTTCTGCCTGTTTGTCAGAACATATAGTGTATATGTGGTGTGTGTGTGTGTGTGTGTAAAATATATAATAGATTTATTTTCTTTCATTTCATTTCATTTTTAAATAAAAAAGCAATAGGCCAATTGGACATTGTACCCACTGGCATAAGCAAACACCAGACAGCTTTTTTTTTGTTTTATATATGTATATTATATGACTGCCTTGAGCATGCACATGTCAAGCGTACATCTCAGTTTATCAGACAGTCAGCCAGCAAAAGGGCTCTTCTAGCTGGCACAAATTTCAACAGCCCACTCAATAATATCCACCCTCAAATCACTTTTCACCTTACAATTTTACTGTCAACTTCAAGAAGCTTTTGTACAGCCAATTTTTGACTATAAACATATAGATTTTGCACTAATTCCAAAAGAAATATTTAGACCACTCAGATGCTGGAATATCACATTTTGCATCTAATCCCCACAATGAGTTCCCTAACAACCTAACAAGTGCCAATCTACAGCAAGACTAAGCCTCTTCATTCTTAGCTTTACTCAAGCAATATTAAACATTCCCAGGAGTGGTTGCTCTTCCAGTCTGGGTGGAAAAGTTCACCCTCTTGGCTGAGACGCTGTATGTGCTAATATCCTCCTGCTCTGTCTCGTATTCAGGACTTGAGGAGTCTTTAATGACACTGTAGTAGACTGGGGCATTGCATTTAGATGCCTTCTCCTTAGCAGTGGCACCCTTGCAGTGGCAGAGCTTCTTAAAAGCCGTCCGGAATTTTTGTGACATCGCATTGTATATGATGGGGTTGATGGCGCTGTTGGTGTAGATGCTCATGCGGCAGAAGAGCAGAAACCACGTGTTGAGGTATGGAGGGTCCATGAGTGAGTTCACCACAACCAGAGTGCGATAGGGCATCCAGAGGAGAGCAAATAATACCACCACCACTGCCAGCATCTTGGTCACCTTAAATAAGAAAGGACAGGAACTGAAGACCACCAGATAGCTTGTATTTGTAAAACATGAGGATTTTCTGTATTGATGGCTAGCAATTGTACTTGAGGTTAAATAAAGCATTTCTCTTTTATCTTCTCTACTAAATTATCCATTCAGCTTCAGTTTTAAAGGACAAATGCTTCACGTTTCCCATGAGAATTGACTAAGGCGGTATCACTTTTCATTTATTTGCCTTCAATAACCACTTAATCCTGGTTAGAGCCTATCTCAGGAAAGCCTGCTGTGAGACAGGAATACCACTGGATGTGATGCCAGTACATCATCCTGCATCACACACACACACACACACACACACACACACACACACACACACACACACACACACACACACACACACACACACACACACACACACACACACACACACACACACTTTCCCAGCTATAAAGTACCCATTCTAATTACTGGGATTCTTATGCACAGTAAAAGGAAGTTATTGAACTAAAAAAAAAAAAAAAAACCTTGAACAAATATATAAACTTACAATGAGTAACCTGAGCTCAAAATCAAACCAGGTGTTTCTACCTGCTGTGACATTTTGGTGCAATGGTTCAACTAATCTAATAATATGTCAAATGATTTCCTAAGTATGATTTCAAATATTTAAAATTAAGATATCTTTAAGGACATCTTCTGGAAGTTCACCATGTGTCATTTTTTGGTGTTATAACAGGACAGTACTGTTGTGTTTAATCTAAAATCTCCATTCCTTTGATGCATTTTTTAAAATCACTCTGCCATGCAAATCAATGTTTTTAGGTTCAGTTAATATGTCCAAACATAAGGTAGGTAGGTGGACAAGTCATACAGTGGATTGTAGCCTGAATGATGCCTCACGATCCACTGAGTGAATTACTGGGAATAACCGCAGTTATAGAATCACTGCCAAAAATCAAAGTGTGGTGTTAGATGCAGAGTAATTTTAGAGACTATGTGTCAGTCTACTGTATGTGTAAGCCTTTTGCTAGAATGAGTGTTTCATGGTCACTTTGCAAGTGTATTGTAAGTGCATGGCTACACCTTTAATTATCAGCAAAACGAGATGATACTATACTTATCTCACACTTGCAGCTATTGATAGAGTATTGTTTCATTTTAATCCTTGTCTGAAAGCATACTTGTCTTTCTTTCTCATATGATTTTGCTTCAGTTTTATTCATTCACAATACAATACTGCTACAAAGAAGCAATGGCTTATTGTATCTCTGTGCAGAACTGAACCTTTTGTATTGTTTTCAGATCAATATTTATGAACATTTGTATGCATTTGCAAATACAAGATGCTATTAAAATTTCACTTGAATAATAGTGACATATGGTTCATAATGTAAAACAAAAATGTACAGTATATATGCATTATGCAAATATAACCAAATCAGTGACAGAATTCCATAGACAGAAGGAAAGTAGAAAATTTATTTGTGAATGTTTGACAATTCATGGCCTACTTGAGAAAATTTCAACTCTGTTAACTTTCAGCTATTCAAGAGAGAGTTGTCCATTAAGAGGGTCTGTCAGTCATTCTAACTTTATAACATTTGTTGCTATAGGGTTAAGGTTATTTCTTAAATAAAACAGTAGCTTACCTGTTTTCTGGAGGAAACTGCATCCTTGTTTGACTTACAGGAGACCTTCACTGTGCTGTTCGTCCTTCCTTGGTGGATCGAGTCATTTCCTCTTTCTGACAAATTTGAAGGCAAAGGGTTCATAAACAATATTCTAGCAATCAACCCATAAAGCACTGTAGCCACGACCAGTGGAATTACATAAAACAGTGTGAAGTCCAAAAAGTAAATTGGCATGTAAAGGTTCCTTGACACCCGATAACCACATCTCACAACAACACCATTGGCGTAAACCATCTCATGTATATCGACAAGGAAAAACCACATGATGCAGTAGAGTGAGGTGAAAATCCAAACGCAGGCGATGATCTTTTTGGCTCTGGATACAGTACATATGAACTGTGCCTTGATAGAGTGACATATTGCGATGTAGCGCTCAACAGTGAAGGCTGTGATGGAGCAAGAGGAAACATTGATTCCCAGATACTGCAAGTAAGTGATACACAAACAGCCAGCGTAGCCATAGATCCAAGAAGAAACCACTTCAGAGATGTTGGGCAGTCCAGCTGCTAAGAGAACAATGAGGTCTGCAATGGCCAAGCTGACCAGGTAACAGTTAGTTGGAGTCATCATGTGTTTGGTCCGAAGAACGACGAGGACAACCATAATGTTGCCACCTATTCCAACCCCACATATTAGAAGGGACAAAAATATGGTGATGACCTGGACTTCCAGTGAGTTCTCTGGCATATTGCTCAGAGGTTCAGTATTGTTGAGGTTAGTGATAGCGCTAGGAGTCACGTTCTCCATTGTGATGCGACTGTCCTCTGCACTTTTTGGTTCTCTGGATAGATATGAATGATTGCTTAGATTTATACTTTCAAGATCAGTTGATGCGACAGAAATCCTGTAAATCATACACAACAAGAAAAAAGAATATTATCTTGTTTAGAACTCTTTTTTTTTTTTTTTTACCAAAAAAAACCTATACAGTAAGTTAAATATGTGACAGAGTCGGTAAAAATCCAGCTAAACTATTTAAAAAAAATCATATGTAGTAAAAAAAAAAAAAAGACCTACTTTAAGCTGGGTTTTCACAAACTGAATCATATATTTTCATGTGTCTAGATAATTATATGAAGACAAAAAAGCAGCTATTTAATTCATGCAGAAAAAAGAGATAACTTACCATAATTACATTTGATGAACATTTCCTTTGATCTTGTAGAACAGAACAGTATATATGTACATAATGTGCATGCAGATATTTATATCAATTCAGTATTCCTCAGCATCTAATAAGGTAGCAGTATGCTGCAGAGTGCCAGCACTCTATGAGCTTTCCTTTTTTCCATCCTCCCTCCTTCTCGCTCTAGCTCTCTTATGGTCCATTGGCCAGCCCTCTTTTTTACCCAAGCTCTCTTGTTCATCACCCTCACACTCCCACTTCTTTAGTGTCACCACCCTTTTTTTCTTTTAATTCCCTCTTTAATAACTGCATTATTATTATTTTTGCCTTATTACAACTTCCATATCATACTGTATATATACGAATTGCCTGGAGCCTATTTACTTTAAGCATATACTGTACATATATATATACATACACAACATATAATGTTATTACTGTATTTTATTAAATTTTTGTTTCAAAAGAAAATGTCTTCTGATTCAAATGAATGACAAATTGAGATAATTTAGGTAATGCATTTGACTTTAGCTCGAGTTTTAGTTTTCAATGAGCCAAGTCTCTGACAATGTAATCATCAGTCATCAGAGAAGAACAGGAAGAACTAATATTGGTCGGACTTGTGAAGCAAATACCTTCAGTCCATTACTCATTAGACAGCAAGATGTATTAAATATACTGTGTTTATATTTTTCCACACTTTTTTTCTCTGTCTTTGTAATCACCATTATTAATCATAATAAATCGATATGAATGATCCAACATCTAGTTGCAAAATTGAAACCTCGCAAATGGGGATCCATTTATTTTGGCAAATGATGATCCAATTAGTCTGTCAGCAGCTCCCCTTCTTCTTCATCTTCTCTCTCTCCCTCTTTCTCACACACCCTTTATCATTCTCTTTCTCTTACTATTCACTGACTAGCTGTCCATTTTACTCTAATTTCTGGGTGCCTGTGCCCGCAGCCTCCACTTCTGGCTGTAATTGTGTGGGACCTGCCAGTGATAAGACATGACAAGAGGCTTTCATTTGTTCTGCTGGAAGAATTTGAAGAGGTCTCCCTAGCCGATTCCATTTACCGTGTGTTATCTTTTCGCTTGTCAGTGACTCTGAAACACCACACAAATATACTTAGCCCAAATGGAAGCAAGAGGGGCATGAGATGTCACTCCGTTGCTTACCCACAATTCAGATATAAAGTAAGAGAAAAGGGCCTCTTTGTGCAATTGACTGCTGGTTTACTGCACTCAGTGGTATGAAATCTACAATTTACAACAGAGAATGCTCTGTAAATTACAGCAACGAATCAGTTCTGAGTGGAACCGACAGCTAGAATTTAGAGGGAAACCAAAAGAGACCTCAAGACACACACACACACACACACACACACACACACACACACACACACACACACACACACACACACACACTATGAAAGACATTGAAAGAAAGGCTATTTGTGACAAAGAATAAAACAAGATAAACTCTGCTGAATTTTTAAAAAATATGAAATTACTAATTGGACCATTTAGTTTTCAGACTAAAACCATATTAAAATAATTAGACATTCATGTAATGTAAAACACATGTTAAACAAAGGATGAACATCTTACCTTGTAGCGAATATTTTATCTGTTTATATCTATATATATCTATATATATACACACACACATACACACACATACACATACAGTGTGTTACGGGAACGGGGTGAGGACTTAACAAGAGGTGATTGCTGAGAAACAGTCTTTAATGATAACAGAAACAGAACATAAACAGACACACGAAGGAACTAAGGAACTATACTTTAGGAACTAGTAGATTAAACATAAAGGACTAAACACAAGAGCTACCATCACAGGCTAAGAGCTAACATAACAGACTAGGAGCTAAACAGAATCAAATAAGAAACAGACCAGGAGACAAGGAGAAATGCATGACGCAGAGACAAAGAATTGACAACAAAAGGTAACTTCAACAAATGCAAGACAAGGGGAAACTAAAGACAAGGCTATTTATAATGAACTTAATTAGCTACCTCGAATCAGGTGCGCTCCAATCACCTGACTGAGGTGCATTCTGGGAGACAGAGTTCAAAAACAGAAAACAAGGGGAACACAAAATGGCGTCCGTGCGCATGGCGCACTCTGCATGGCGTTCCGTGACACAGTGGAACCTTGGATTACGAGCAGAATTCATTCCGTAAAAACCAAATTAAATTTTCCCATAAGAAATAATGGAAGCTCAAATTATTCGTTCTACAGTCCAAAAAAATAAATACATAAAACTAATTAATACAAAATATAAAGTAAAAATAAAACAAATTAACCTGCACTTTACCTTTAAAAAAAGTAAATATAAATCAGGTAAGTGTTTCCGTTTATGCGCGCAGGCGCTGTGTGTGTGTGTGTGTGTAATGTGCATGCACACACACACACACACACACACATTAATGGAGAGACAGAAAAATTAGCAAGGAACATCGCTAGTCACACTCGCGTGAGCGCATACTAACGGAATAACTGCTGTAAAGATAAAAAACAACAACAACAAAAAAACAACAAATGAATCTGCACTTTATCTTTGAAAAGAATCGCAACAGAGCAGAGTTTCTGTGTGAGGCAGAGTGTGTGTGTGTGGGAAGCCGAGAGGAGGAGGGGGTGGGAGGGGGTCTGTAAAGGGGAGAGAGAGAGTGTCTGTGTTGGTGTGAGTGAAGGAGCACAGTGTCAACACACACACACACACACACACACACACAGACACACACACACACACACTCTCTCTCTCTCTCTCTCTCTTGCCTTTAAAGGGAGTTTTATATATATAATTTTTTATGGACCTTAAGATCATTAGTTAATTTAAAGTTCAACAGATAGCACTGTAATAATTTTTTTTAATACGATATGAGTGTGCAATTGAAATCTCCTTAAACAATGCGACCTCACATCTTTCCAGGCATTTTGTGGTAACATGAACGTTGTGGACACTCATATACAGACACAACATAAATTCAAAACGTTTATCCATATTCATACGATTGTTTCACACAGTAGCTGCAAGTTTCTGCACATCCATGGTGCCGATCTCACCTTCCACCACATCCCAAAGGTGATCAGTTGGATTGAGGTCTGGTGACTGGATGGCAATTGGGTATAGTGAACTTATTGTCATGTTCTAGAAACAAGTTTGAGATGATTTTAGCTTTGTGACATGGCACATTATCCTGTGTGCATCAAGGGATTGACAGGTTAACAATGCTCAGGTAGGCTCTGTCATTTAATTGCTACTAAGGGCCCAAAGTATATCAAGAAAATATCCCACACCATTACACCAACACCATTCTGAACCATTGATGCAAGACAAGCAGGATCTTGTTGTTTACGTGCGACAGCCATCAAGTGCCTACATACAGTACTAACACATTTAACTATGCTAACATTTTTTAAAGCAATATACATCATTTCCTAATAACACTTGACATGGCCAACAATCGAGTCTCAAATTTACAAGAATAAATAAATATGCAGTGGTCCACATGTTTTTTTCCTAAGTTGTGTCAGCTATCCTCTGACACTACATGAGCAGCCAGCTGATATGATGCAACAGCTTCATGTGACTCAGAGAAACCATGTGTTATTTGTCACCATCTTTGCTGTCATGTGATGGACAGAATTAACTGGTGGATGCATCCAAAAATATTTTGGTTGTGAGAAATAGGATATATTTTTTAATCAGGTTTAGATAACTTTGTAATAATATAACTACTGTAATATTAAGTGAAATGTATTATTATTATTATTATTATTATTATTTTTTTAAAATAAAATATCTATAGAAATCAATTTATGTCTAAGAGAAAGAAACTTTAGAACTGAAGTATTTGGAGTTTTTAAATCCAGTAAAATCCTGTGGTAAGGTGCACTGCTTATGCGGATTTAAACAAGGTATTGTTGTAAATAACTGTGAACAATAGCTCTCTATTGAAGTCTGTAAACGTGTAATAAATAACTGGAGGCATGCAGTTTTTGAGACTTAAAAAAAAAACTTGCTATCAAGAGCTAACCTTAGAAATTACCGTTAATACTCACATTCAGCAAGCAATGCATTTATATTCACATTCAGAAACCAGGAAGAAAATGATATCCATCAAAGATGGCATGAGCATGGACTAAACTAACAAAGCTCTCAAAAGAATACGCATATATTTTTGGACAATAAAATGCACTGCCCTCAAAGGGTTTTAGAGCGTTATCCAGAATAGTTGCTGTACTGCCATCAGAAAAACCTGAAGTGAATAAGAAAAACACACTAGTGGCTTTTAGTAGATTTGCACAAAAGCAGAAGTCTATAGAGATGAAAGATGTTTTAATAAATTTGAAGGATTGGAAAATGGCAGTGATGTATTATATAATGTATACAAATATAATAAAATGAAATATAGTAATAAAATATTTGTAAAAATAAACCTAAAATACTGTACAGCATGTCTTGTATCCAACTATTCATCTAAACAAAATTGAAAAAAAAAAAAAAAAGTGAACCTCATACACAATGTTTTATTATTGCAAACTAACATAGCATCTGTTATCAAGCAAGAGAAATGTGATGTCTGCATGGAAATATTCTTTTTATAATTACCTGAATAATCATCAAAAAGGCATGATTATCTTTTCATTAATATCCTATTCTCTTATCCTTTTATTGTGCAGTATATGAACAGGTACAGTTCTTTACAAAAGCCCTGGTTCTCTTTCCCCGGATCACAATGACAGTAATCAGCAGTCTGAGACTTAATTTATAAAATACGACTAATATTAAAGTGTTAAAGAAGACACAATTAAAAGGTCGGGTTGTACAACTGGCAACACAGTGGAGTAGTGGATAGCACTCCTGGGTTGGGGATTTGAGTTCTGCTTTCAGGAGTGTGTGTGAATGTGAAGAAACCTCTGGGTACTCCAGCTTCCTCCTACAGTTCAAACACATGTAGATTAGGCTAATTGGAATATCCAAATTGCGCAAAGGATGTGAGTGTGTGCGTGCGCATGTGCGTGTGCGCTCTGCCCTACAATAGTTTAGCCCTGAGTCACCTTAGATAGGGCCTCCTCTGACTAAATCAATTCCTAGTCAAAGTATTTTAATCAAAGTAGCATTTCTGATTCCCCTTCAATTAACGAGACACAAATATTTACACTACCAGTAAAATGGGCATTCTGTGTTTTTTCTGATTTTTGTTTCTTTCTACAAAATATACAATGATCTCCTTAGAACAGCTGATATTGAGATGTGTCTGCATTTATTCATTCATTCATTCATTCATTTTCTATATCGCTTAATCCTGTGTTCAGGGTCGCGGGGGACCTGGAGCCTATCCCAGGAGACTCCGGGCACTAGACACACTAGACACTCCTGGACAGGGTGCCAATCCATCGCAGGGCACACACACATACACACACTCACACACCCAATCACACACTACGGGCAATTTGGGAACGCCAGTTAGCCTAATCTGCATATCTTTGGACTGTGGGAGGAAACCGGAGAACCCGGAGGAAACCCACCAAGCACGGGGAGAACATGCAAACTCCATGCACACAGAGATGGGAATCGAGCCTGGCCGGGGAATCGAACCCAGACCCTGGAGGTGCAAGGCGACAGTGCTAACCACTACACCACCGCGCCGCCTGTCTGCATTTATGATCTCTCATAATGGCTCTAATCCGTGGTGCTGTTAATTTGTGATTTCTGAGGCTGGTAACTCTAAATGAACTTCCCCTCAGCAGCAGAGGTAAGTTTTGGTCTTGCTTTCTTGCTGGGATCGTCCTCATGAGGGCCAATTTCAGTATGGTGATTGATGAGTTTTGCAAAAGCACTTGACAATACTGTTCTTGTAATAACAATTTCAGAAGATCCAACCTTCATGTTCTAAAATAACAACTGACTGTTGTTGTTGTTGATACTTAATTACCTAATTTCAAAGGTGTTATTTCATAATTTAGAAAATAATCCAGTATTGTTTTAGAACGTATGGTAGAAATTAAATCAAAACTAATGTGAAAACCTTTGACTGGTACTGTACATGATTGGAAGTAAATGATTTTTTTTTCATTATTATCCCGCATTTTATTTCTTGTTTTTTTTTTCTAAAAAGACTTCCATGCAGGTTTCTGTCTCCTGACTGTTGCAGCTCACACATACAGTGCATACTGTATATTTACATATATACACATTTACATGTACTGTAGTATGCATACTGTATATCAATGCACACACACTTTACAAACACACAGAAAAAAAAAAAAAAATAATAATAATACGCCACAAAATTTCCATTAAGCATGCACTGCCAGTCAGTTTAAATCTGTTAAGCTACTGACATCAAGTGGACATTTAGTGGCATATCATCCTTGCCTTCTTCTATAGGTCCTGTATATGGAAATTGTAGGATAAACAGTTCTATTTATTACAGTTCTAAACATAAAATGGTTAATAATAAATATAATTTGATATTCATGAATATGAATACAAAGTCATAAAAATGAATATAAATTACTATCATTGTTATGCAGTATAATACTGTTTTCTTTTCTTTTCAAAAGTTGCTTACTTTCATTTTTTAACCAGTTCCCCCAACCACATGTTTTGTGAAGTACAAGGAAACTGTAGAACTTGGAAAAACCCACATACTGTAGACTGAAAAAACATGCAATGAATAGAACTGAAGGACCTGTAGCTATGAAGCAATGTTACCCTCTGCATCGCTGTGCTGCACTTAACATAACAGTTAAATGTTCATATATGCTGATTGCTACTTATTAGTCTCAACCAGTAAAATCAGGGATCTGGCTTCTGGTTTTCATCAGTATGCTTGACTGCAGTATCTTTTCTTGCTGGGAAGAATGCAGTTAATCTAGCAAGAGGCAAAAACCTTAATACTTTTTTATCATTTCCCTGCTTCTTGTTCTCAGTACTTTCAAGTTCTGCTTGTTTGGCTTGTTTTTTCTTCTTCTTGGTCATAATTTGATCAAGGAGAAATGTGATTCTTTTCTCCTCTTGCAGTTGAAAAAAGGAAGCGGCCACTTTCCTGCGAAGGCGTCGAGCATAGACCTCCAGGAAAGCGAGACAGTAACTCAGGAAGTAGAGCAGAAGCAGCGCGAGGATCACACCTACATTCAGCTGGCTTGGTCTGGTCTTGCACTGAGTCACATCAGAACTAATGGTGGCATTGTACATTTTGTCAAAATTCACCACTTCAGAGGGTCTGCAGCCAAATATTTCACAGGTGTTATGCTTATAATAAACCTGTTAGGATTTGACAAAGAGGAAGCAAAAACTGTTACAATGGAAAACTATGGAAATATGGAAAATTGTACTTTTATAATAAACTCTGTGGTTAACGGTAATTATTGGACGGTAAAGAATTACATTACACATATGTGCAACAAATGAAATGACTCACATAAGCATCTAATACTGAATATATTAACATTACAAACATGACACAGCTATCAAAGCAAAAGTAGATTGTTATTGTAGGCCAACTAGTATTACACACTCTCCTTGTGAAAGATTTTGCACATCATTGGCATTATAGGTGTGTCTGTTTCTTAGACTTTATGTTTCTTAGACCTTACACACAGATGCGCACATGCAATATGGTGTGTGTCAAGATTTTTTAAAGATTAAAATTAAAATCGCCAGTTGTCATAATCAGTCATTTGAAATGCACAAGAATGTAATCGATGATCGTCCCATTACAATCAATTCAAGTTATTCAAGGCAATAAGAACTGTTGCAAAACTTACCTTAAAATGAATGTCCATGGAAACATCAGTTGGTGGAATGTCCAAAAGCCCATGCCCGCCTGTTACTACAGCATAATGCACTATGTGGTCAAGTACTAGAAGCATGACTGTCATCATCAGATACAATGTGATCATGAGAACAGGAGGAAAACACTTAAAGAGTTCCCTTTTTGACATTCTAAAGCTGGTGACGTTAACTCCATTTTTAACATTCGTTGCCTCTACTTCAATTCCTCTTTTACATGCATTTGTTTTGAGCAGTCCTGTAATGTAGACATTATCAAATCTCATCGATGTCAGGTATGATTTCAGATAAATGGCTGAATCCATAAAAAGGTAGATCACTAAACCAGCAGCAAATATTCTGCTTAAAAGGATTTTCAGTTCCTCTAGTTGATGTATGGCTTTGGAAAAATCCTGCCCGACATGTTTGCTTAACTTTTTTAGATTTTCTCTAAGACCAGTCACGTCAATGTCTGTGCTGTGGTTAAAACTAGTTAGCTTCTCCACAAATGTCGGAAGACCCAAATCCCTAATATTTTTAACTTTGGAAACCAGATCGCTCTTTATAATGTTGCTTAATGCTGAAGAATTGAGAACACTGTGAGCGACGTTCTCTGACGTACACTTCACAAGGTGTGTAAGTTCAGCTATGTTAGTGGCAATGTTTGGCAGAACATAAATCAGCACAATTATTACACATAAGGAGAGAACGAGTTTGCGCCCCTGTTGTGTGCCTAGTGTTGGAAACATCAGTGTGAATGCACAACGAAAAGGATGTACGAGAACTGTGAAGATCAACATAGCTATCGTGTAGATTCCTGTGGCGATGCCCGCAGTCTGTGGGTGGTATCTTAACTGCCCACTTAGCCAGTGGAAGAGTAAAGCACCAGTGCTTGCAGAGATGCAAAAACAAAGCAGCAGGAGGGTAAAGAAGTGTTTGGCACTTTTTGGGGTCGGGGTAGAATAGGAGGCCCAGAGGAAACCTAGGACATTCCTCACTGATGTTCTGGGGGGGAAATAATCAGAGGATAAAAAATTACTGAGAGAACTGCTAATTAGATCAAATTAGATTTGCTCTTTAATTGATTTGGAAAAATCCTAATTAAAGCACCAATAGAAAATGTGCAGTTAAAAACAAAAATGTATAAGGCAACATTACCATCTTGTATGAAATACAGATTTTCTTGTTATTGTGAGTTTAGAATTACAGTAAAAGGTATCCAGATGAAGTTTTAAAATGTAGGGCATCAATATGTTGACACTTCCATCTAGCAAAACTTAAACATACTGTAATATACAGGCAAAAATATAAAAATGACCTACACTCAGAATTTAATTACAGATTTATTTAAAATTTCCAATACACTTTAATAGTAGCTTTCTAAACAAAACTCTGTACAATCAGATATGGTTTGTATAAGATTTTTTCTGTTTGATTGCCATTAAGCATTTGCGTTAACAAACAATAACTGGCAAAAATTTAATAAAGGTTGACACCAGGGGCGTTTCTTTGATTTTCAGTTAAGGGGGGCTCAGCCCCCATACATGTTTACCGTATAAACCTTTTTCTATTTACAGGTACAATCAGAAAAATGTAACCAGAAAACAGCATATAACTTTAAACTTACATTGATTAGCAATATAAACAACAAAGTGGCAAAACCCCTACTCTAAGGCTAATAAATGTATTATTTTAATTATTTGGGACATTATTTAATACAATACAATATTTATTTAAAAAAAAAATCTATCTCTGTAAATCACACTGCTATGCAGTTAAAACGGGTGCACTGAATGCTGTTTGTCACTATTTGTAATCATTTATGTGCATAAGTCTATGGTAGTTAATGCCATATGCAGTGTGCAATAATTTATTGTTTTATTTAATGTTTATGTTTGCATTCGAAATATGTTCGTGGACTGGTACCACTTGTGAATTGCTCCACGGACTGGTACTGGTCCGCGGCATGGGTCCACTGGTATAAGGTATTCCTTGTATTATGAATAATGACAATGTTTACTTTTTATTAAATGCATTTAAAAAATAAAAGATGATTTTACTAAAAAACAAACAAACAAAAAAAAAACAATCAATCTTTGTTTCTCTTATATACAGTATTTTACATCGCTGTTTAATTAAGCAAAAATGAAATTTATCCAATTACTCGATTAATCGATTAAATTTTTGGTAGAATACTCGATTACTAAAATATTCATTAGCTACAGTCCTATACCTGACATTATCAGGATTAGTTTTATATCACAAAAGTAATACATTTTATATTAAAATATTTACACAATTTTTTCTTTTCCACATTCCACATTCATTTTGCCCCTGCATAAGCCACATCATAAAACATTAAACGGCAGAATTTAATTACATTTAAATAATTTAAGTTAAGATCAGTTTCTAGCTTTAATATGGTGCTGTTATGGACTCCTTACTACGCACCACTCCCAAAAAATTTAGGAACGAAAAAGTACCATAAGGAAACAACTTAACAACTGTGAATTAATAAATCGACTGTATGAACAGATGTAAACTTATGTTAAAGAAATTTACCTTTTAGTCTCTATCTATCATTTTGTCAAATGACCTACTGTATTATTATAAATGATTGTCGGCAGGGTGGCTTTCAATGAAATATATGCACACTGCTAAAAGTTAGAATATCAAAAAATAAAAACAAAAAATAGACAAAAGACAAACCTGAATGTGGGCCAGTTAGTCTTGATGAACATTTTGCTGTGTACAGAGAATGAACAGCAGAGTAGTGAAGAAAATAGAAAGGTGGACTAAAGCACAGGGATCCAAATGGTAAAATGAGTAAGGGACAGTCGGTCAACATCATATGGAAGTGGAAACTGTCCACAAACACCGACAGTGTGGACACACTAGCCTCATGATGATAGTCATGATGTTACTCAACTTCACATGATACACCCTCAGCAGCCAGAAGAAGTAGGCTTCTGACATACAAACTGTAATGTAACCAAATATAGCGTTATTACTCTGTGGACCTAAATAAAACTATAGTTGCTGTAATTATGCTTATTAGTGTGTGGTTTATTAAATTCAATAATTAATAAATACAAAAACATAAAAAAAAGCATTCAGTAAAAAGAAAAAGAAGCTAAATGAAAATAAACAATTTTCACACTGTAAACCCGGTTAGTACTACACTGCGTTCCAAGTTATTAGGCAAATTGGATGTAAGTGTCATAAACATTAAATGTTTAGTTTTTAAATTAAACTCATGTATGGTATTGTGTCTCAGGGCTCTTTGGATCACTAAAATGTGTCATGCCAACTCAGCCGCGACCGGCACTAGGACCCGGAAGTAAGACGGTCGCGAACCTGAAAACATAAAAGGAAACAAGATGGCGCCGCACATCGCTCTGTCATTGAGTTATGCCCAGGTCTTTTCGGAATCGTTCCCGTATCTGTGAGTACTCACTTTCTTGGCTATCTTTTCAGACTGAGTGTGTGTTTATAGGACTAGGGTTAGATTGTGTCTTTCCTTTGCTCATTGGGTGTGAGAGTCCTTATAGCAAATCGCGTGATTATCCTGCCCGCTCGTGTTTATCCGCGTTTGGGTTTACCATTCACGCTACAGGGCTAACTGCTAAAGCTATCTGCTCATCCCGGTTTGTTCATGACAGATAGCACGATCATCATTCTGGTCATCCCGGTTAGTTCATGACAAAATGAATGTCAGACACGTGTGATAATTAGTTTTCCAGATAAACCCAATTAAAGGAAAAGTACTGAAGAAGGTTGTTCCACATTATTAAGCAGGCCACAGGTTTCAAGCAATATGGGAAAGAAAAAGGATCTCTCTGCTGCCAAAAAGCGTCAATTATTGCAATGCCTTGGACAAGGTATAAAAACATTAGATATTTCATGAAAACTTAAGCGTGATCATCGTACTGTGAAGACATTTGTGGCTTATTCAGAGCACAGACAGGTTTGTGCAGATAAAGGCAGAATGAAGAAGGTTTCTGCAAGACAAATTCATCGGATTAAGTGAGAAGCTGCTGAAATGCCATTACAAAGCAGCAAACAGGTATTTGAAGCTGCTGGTGCCTCTGGAGTCCCGCGAACCTCAAGGTGTAGGATCCTTTAAAGGCTTGCAGTTGTGCATAAACCTACTATTCGGCCACCACTATCCAATGCTCACAAGCAGAAATGGTTGCAGTGGGCCCAGGCATACATGAAGACTAATTTTCAAACAGTCTTGTTTACTGATGAGTGTTGTGCAACCCTCGATGGTCCAGATGAATGGAGTATTGGATGGTTGGTGGATGGCCACTATGTCCCAACAACGCTGCGATGTCAACAAGGAGGTGTCGGAGTCATGTTTTGGGCCAGAATCATGGGGAGAGAGCTGGTAGGCCGCTTTAGGGTCCCTGAAGGTGTGAAAATGACCTCTGCAAAGTATATTGACTGACCACTTTCTTCCATGGTACAAAAAGAAGAACCATGCTTTCCGTAACAAAATCATCTCATGCTGCAAAGAATACCTCTGTCATTGACTGCTATGGGCATAAAAGATGAGAAACGTCTCGGGTTACTTCGCTGTAACCTTGTTCCCTGAAAAGGTGGGAATGAGATGCTGCATGAAAACGCTACGGGAAACATCTTGTCATGTTGCCGGTTGTGAAGCATGTGTGTATCAAACACGCCAAATTTTGGCTTATATAACCTCGATCAGGTGACGTCATCTGATTAGACGCACCTGCAGGTTATAAATAGTAGTGACTCAGAAACATTCCTCAGATTGATTTGTCTGAACGGACGTCCGGTCAAGTGGGCATTGCGGTATTGGGATGCAGCATCTCATTCCCGCCTTTTCAGGGAACAGGGTTACAGCGAAGTAACCCGAGACATTCCCTTTCAAAGGCTACACTCGATGCTGCGTGAAAACGTTATGGGAATATCAACGCCGCCGCACTGCAAGTGTCTGGACCCCAAGGTTGTGTAGCGTGTGCACACAAGCCCGAGAAGGTCTCAGAACTATGCCTGGGCAGCTAACTCAGAGCCCAGAGTAGCATGAACATCCAGATTATAAATGTAACAAATGTGTGCTGGGAGGACCAACCCTCCGCATCACACAATTGCTGCAGGGGGATGCCTCTTGCTGCTGCAAAAAGAGACGATCCCCCTGGTTGGATGAGCCCTGCTTCCTAGAGGTGAAGTGAACCCACGTGCCTCATAGGAGAGGGCAATAGCATCTCACCCAGTATAGTGGCGCTCTGACTTATGCCACTGGCTGATGTGGTGGACGTAAATCTGAAGAGCACGTTCTGGACAGTAAGTGAATTTTCTCCTGCTCCGAAGCTGTAAAAGGCGGAGGACAGAAGGCTTCAAAACAATAGGGAGTACATCCTGAGAGTACTAGGGCACAAGCCTTACTTAGGACAAGCTTTTCCTGCAGACACTCCAGCACTGAAACATTTCGGCAGTGGACTGGGTCTACCTGCTTAGCACACACTTGCTGCAGGGGAATACCTCTTGGTAGTGCAATAGATGAGGCGATCCCCTGGTTGAATGAGCCCTGATACCTAGAGGCGAAGTGAGCCCACGTGCCTCATAGGAGAGGGCAAAAGCATCTCTCACCCAGGCGCTCTGCCTTACACCACTGGCTGATGCGGTGGACGCAAATCTGAAGAGCACGTACTGGACAGTAAGTGAAGTTTCTCCTGCTCCGAAGCTGTAAAAGGCGGAGGACAGAAGGCTTCAAAACAATAGGGGCTGTAAAAGGCGGATGGCCAATGTGTCCAGACCCGGGGGGGGGGGGGGGGGGGGGGGGGTTGCTAGCTGAAATCTTTCCCAGATTGACTGACTACTTTGGGGTGGGGTTTCCAATCCCCATGTGTCAGAGATTGACTGGACAGTACAACTGCTCCCACATTTATCTGCCCTGGAATGTAAATCGCCCTGAGGGAGAGGAACCTGGTGCGCTAGCTGTTTAGCGGCGCAAGCACAGTCCGCCCTGGCGATAATATATAAGACTGCCATAGTGTTGTCCATCCGCACTAGGACATGGTAGCCTCTCAACTGCTGGAGGTGCTTTAGGGCCAGAAATAGAGCCATCATTTCGGGGCAATTGACATGCCGCGCGAGAAGAAGGCCTCTCCAGCTCCCTTGGGCTGGACGGTCATCTAAGACCGCACCTCAGCCCGTAAGGGAAGTGCCTGCCATTAGCATCTGCGACGACAAGACGAACTTAGAGTGGGACCCAGAGTCAGAAACCGTGGTCTGAACCACATAGGAAGGGTACAAAGCACCTGGCGCGAAACCTTTATTGGGGATTGGCCCTAGAGTGAAATCTCCTGTCTTAGCCACAACTAAAATGCTTCTCTTATGCAGAAGGCCCAAAGGTGTCACCGTGGGTACAGCTGCTATGAGAGCTTACGATTTCTGAAAGTGATTGTCACTTTCTGGTCTAGCTTGATTTCCTTGTAGAATCGATTCGTTTTACTTTGGGTCTCAATCCTAGAACCAAAGATGAGCTAGGACGACATGCTGATGTCGAAGCGCTAGCTACTGAGACTGGGCCAGTCAGTCGTCTATGTAATTCAACAAATCCATGTGCGGGTTTAGAGAGCTAGACCAAATGGAAGGACCCGATACTGGTATGCTTCGCCACAGAAAGCGAACCTCAGGTCTTTTCCTGTGTTGTGGCAATAGTTTTATATGAAATCAAGCGTCCTTTAATCGATTGTCACAAATCAATCGCTCGGTAGGATTTGAAAGCAATCACTTTGACATTTCAAATTTTTTGAAACTGTATTTATTTATTTTAGGTAGCGGTACAGCCCGCGAAATCTAAAAAATTGGATGCAGCCCCCCCATTCCTCTGGGAACCAAGCAATAACGACTGTAGTAGCCTGACTCCCTGTCTGGTAGGGGAACATGTTCCATGGCCCCATTCCCCAGCAACTTCTGTCAGGGGACTTTCCGGTTTCATGGAAGTGGAAACCACGCCATTTTGAAACACGGAGGTGATGTGAGAACTGAAGGAGATATACTTGGCAGCAGCTTCCACGCTGCCAGTTTCTCGGAAATGGGCAAAGTTTTGTTGGCTTGGTTAACGGGTGGGGTGGGGGGTGGAATGTCTGATCCTCTAGAGGCGGTGTAGGGAATATTAGATTTTTAGTGTGTTTCATGATATTATGTGTGCGTGAGAACAGAATGTTACTTCTTTCTCTTACCTCAACACAAGCTGCACTTTCAATAAACACATCCTATAGTAGTTTATGTTAAAGGTCGTAAAACAGTTGAACGCTCGTAAATGCAGAGCTACTCCCAATTTTATGTTCTTCTTTACCTTATCTTTTCTAAACATTCCTGACCAGATGTAAACACTCCTGCACCCACCTTTTCTTTTGAACGTCTCACTAAGCACGGACTTGTGTATTATTTAGACGTTCCCTAGCCAGGCGGGAAGCAAAATACATCACATAACCTCGTGCTTTTGCATCAACGATGTTCGAAAAGAACGAAGTTGATGTTACAAAAATACTGGAAGAGAAAGGTTTATTCCATGAACGAAATAATTCATTGTGGAGGTCATCAAAAAAGGGGAGAAAGCGGCATTGTGGCACCATCTCCTGGCCACCCGACAGAAATCTGTCGTCTAATTTTGACCATTTGGGGTGAGCTTGCTCCTGTGGCCAATCAATGTGTAGTCGTTCGACTGCACGCGCTATGACGTCAAGCAACTCCTCATACTCTCTATCATCTTTAGAGGACCGTTCTGAGGTAGCTACTTCCATTTCCACAGAAGCAGGAGAACGAATCTCTTCCGTACACTCACGGGAAGCACCGGAGTGCACTCGTGAAGTGGAAGGAGAGACTTCGTGATCGGGGGAGAGGGCGAGAGAACGGAGGGACTCCGTCACTCGTGCCTCGGCCAGATCAACTTGTGATCCCCCAGAATGCAGGCTCGTGGTTCCCTAAAGGACTCGAGGCGCGCGCGGAGCACTTTCATCGGGAGATTATCAAAGTGCTCACACTCTCCTTTAAGTCCATGGCTCTCACCCAAACATTCAAAACAGAGGATATGTGAGTCGCCTTCCAAAAGAAGATTTTCACAAGGGCATCTAGCTCTAAACTCCGCCATTATTCTGGTGAGCTTTATGCTTTCTTTCTCTGTTTTAAATTTATTTTATGCTTGCTGCACACGCGCTTTCACAATGTCGGTTCAGACAAATGATCTGAGGAATGTTTCCGAGTCACTACTATTTATAACCTGCAGGTGCGTCTAATCAGATGACGTCACCTGACCGAGGTTATATAAGCCAAAATTTGGCGAGTTTGATACACACATGCTTCACAACTGGCAACATGACAAGATCTTTCCCATAGCGTTTTCACGCAGCATCGAGTGTAGCCTTTGAAAGGGAACTCATGGTGTGGCCAACATCCTCCCTTGACCTCAACCCCATTGAGAACCTTTGGAGAATCCTCAAAAGATCTATGAGCGTGGAAGGCAGTTTGATTCAAAACAGCAGCTCTGGGAGGCTATTCGGACATCCTGCAAAGAAATTCAAGCAGAAACTGTCCAAAAACTCACAAGTTCAATGGATGCAAGAATTGTGAAGGTGATATCAAAGAAGGGGTCCTATGTTAAGATGTAACATGCCCTGTTAGGATGACCTCCTAATGCTGCAAATTCACCAAAAGCCTATTTTCAGTTCTTTACAACCTATAAAATGTTTTAACTCTGTTGTGCATGATAATTTGGAACAGTCCATTTGCAGTTTTTTATTTTTTAAATAAATATTGTTATCATTAGGAGGTTTGTGTCACGATTCACTCTCTGAGGTCTGCGTCTGGTGTGTGTTCGCGGCATGAATGCGGAGGAGGCGAGCTGACGGTTCATTAAAGTCTTTTATTAACATAAATAAAAGGAACTCACCAAACACAAACTAATCATTAAGTAACTAATGCTAGACGCCTGACTGAACTTCAGCCAGGCTATTTATAATAAACATAATCATTAACTCATTAACTTCCCTCGGTTCAGGTGAGCTTCTACGTCACCTGACCGAGGGGCAAACTGGGAAATGAAGTCTTTAACTCAAACAAACTACAAAATAAACCAAAAACCAAAAACGGGCGTTAGGCGCCCTCTAGGGGTTGACCGTCACAGTATCCCCCCTCAAAAAAAATGCTCCTCCGGAGCATCACCGGAGGCCCCGGACACCCAACCCAATGTTCTACCTTTCGCCTCCTATCCAGGAGGCTGGGTGACGGGGCTGGAGGCATGCTCGGCAGCTGCAGGGCTGGAGGCGTGCTCGGCGGCTGCAGGGCTGGAGATGTGCTCGGCGGCTGCGTGGGAGCGGTCACTGCGCTCGACGGCTGCGTGGGAGCGGTCACTGCGCTCGACGAAGGCGTGGGAGCGGTCACTGCGCTCGACGAAGGCGTGGGAGCGGTCACTGCGCTCGACGAAGGCGTGGGAGCGGTCACTGCGCTCGACGAAGGCGTGGGAGCGGTCACTGCGCTCGACGAAGGCGTGGGAGCGGACACTGCGCTCGACGAAGGCGTGGGAGCGGTCACTGCGCTCGTAGACGGCGTGGGAGCGGTCACTGCGCTCGTAGACGGCGTGGGAGCGGTCACTGCGCTCGTAGACGGCGTGGGAGCGGTCACTGCGCTCGTAGACGGCGTGGGAGCGGTCACTGCGCTCGTAGACGGCGTGGGAGCGGTCACTGCGCTCGTAGACGGCCCTGGAGCGTGCAGTGCGCTCGACGTCGGCTCAACGACGTTCTCAAAGCCGGGGGGCGGCGGCAGAACAGGTGTGTCGGTCAGCGGCTGCTCACCCGCCGGCTCGCTGTCCTCGAAGCCGAAAGGCGGCAGCAGAACAGGGGCGTCGAACAGCGGCTGCTCACACGCTGGCTCGCTGTCCTCGAAGCCGGGAGGCGGTGGCAGGACGGGTGCGTCGGACAGCGGCTGCTGACACGTTGTCTCGCTGTCCTCGAAGCCGGGAGGCGTTGGCAGGATGAGTGCGTCGGTCAGCGGCTGCTGACATGCTAGCTCGCTGTCCATGAAGCCGGCAGGCGGCGGCAGGATGAGTGCATCGCACAGCGGCTGCTGACATGCCTGCTCGCTGCTGAGCGTTGGTGAGGGAGGCGAAAGCTCCGAGACCGCTTCGCGGCCATCCCGGAAGTGGAGGATCAGCTGCTGGAGCTCTTTCACCTGCTCCTGCATTTCTCTCACCTGCTCTGGCTCCGGAATCCACCACATGAGCTCCTTGTGCTGCTGCTCTGCCTGGGGTTCTCTTTCCCCCTCGTCACCGCCGTACTTGGGCTTCCTCGCCCTTCTCTTCCGGCCGGTGCGGGGAACCACGTGACCCCGTGCCGCATCGCCCCTGAATGGCGTCCGCCGAATGGCGAGCCTGCAGCCCTCCCAGCTCTGTGGTGTGCCTCTCTCTCTCTCCTCGCTGCTCTCTCGGCTGTGCTCCTGCTCCTGTTTTACCAGCTGGTTGTATTTCCAGCTCCTGAGCAGATCTACCTCGCCGTTCTCCAACCAGCAGTAATCCCACTCGCCGTACTCCTCTTCCTCGCTGTTCTCCTGCCAGTTCGCCAGCTCGGGCGAGATGGTCTTCACGCCCCCCCAAAAAAACTCCAGGGGGAAATCCTCCGCCATGCCACTTGTTAGGTCTAGCATTCTGTCACGATTCACTCTCTGAGGTCTGCGTCTGGTGTGTGTTCGCGGCATGAATGCGGAGGAGGCGAGCTGACGGTTCATTAAAGTCTTTTATTAACATAAATAAAAGTAACTCACCAAACACAAACTAATCATTAAGTAACTAATGCTAGACGGCTGACTGAACTTCAGCCAGGCTATTTATAATAAACATAATCATTAACTCATTAACTTCCCTCGGTTCAGGTGAGCTTCTACGTCACCTGACCGAGGGGCAAACTGGGAAATGAAGTCTTTAACTCAAACAAACTACAAAATAAACCAAAAACCAAAAACGGGCGTTAGGCGCCCTCTAGGGGTTGACCGTCACAGTTTGTTCAATAAATTCAAAATATACCCTAATAGTTGATGACTAGAAAATTATACTGACTGTCATTTGCATTTACTAATTATGAAAATCAGAGAAAGATATAATTTGCGTAATAATTTGGAACGCAGTGTAATTACTTATAAAGATTATCCATGTAGCAGTTAAAACCTGCCATTTAGTTATGCCAGTTGAAAACTTATGAGTTTTTATAACGAGTAATGAGGTTTTCATTTAGAGTGGCTTTATGTTTTTGAGTATACTTAGACTCATCATTATGTATGAGTATTCAAAGTGGTGCAGCGTCTGACGTCATCAAGCTCTTAGCGGGCTTTACTGTGTTCATTTTGATGATCTTGAAATCGCAAATTCACTTGGCACATCAAGGAAAGTCCACAAGCTTTGTGCAGTGTACTGGGTTCTTGCAGATCTCCCTAATAAATACAGATCAGCTTTGCATATGATTCATCTAGGAGCATAAAGTTGCTGACATTCTGCGATTTGGCTATGAAAAAACACTTGGTCCTCTGTTACGAGACATTTGTACTCTTGATGGTGTATTCATTGAGTCCATTGGTATATTCATTTCACTGTCATGTGTGTGGTGTATGACAATCTTGCGGCCTATGCATTAACAGGTGTTACAAAGTCTTTCAAAGCCAAATATTTTTTGCAGATTCTGAACATCTACTCACTAGAGTATGTTGGAGGGGGTGATTTTAGTCTGAGGACGAAAGATAACCATATTCGTGATGTACAGTACATACTGTGATGCATGGGGAAAATAAGGATCAGTGTGGTGTTCAAGGAGATTGTGTCCTTAACAAATATTAGAGTATTTTCATACAATCTCTGGTTTCCCACCTGATGTCCTTCATGACCTTTTTGAGGGCATTGTGCATGTGGAGCTGGCAATGTCCATTGGGGAGATGATCCATTGCATCCAATACTTTACGCTTTAGTATTTAAACAAAAGAATTGTGTCATTTCCATATCAGCACACAGACAAGGTTGACAAACCACAACCTATCCCAAAGGCTTTTGCTGAAAATAACACAATTGGTGATTATGGTCGTGAAAATGCTACATTGCTTAGACTTATCCCATTGATTATTTTTTCATAAAATTCCTGAGGGAGATGGACTGTACACATGGATTTGAAGGAGGTAGTTGAGTTGGTGCTGTCCATGACATTTACAGAGGAATCTACAGTATCCAGTATTTGCAGACAAAGATAGAGGACCATAGATAAATGCTGCATGTTGCTTTTCCTCATTTCAAACACCGCCCTAAAAACCACTATATTGAAGTGATGGTTTCAATGCTCCCTGATATTGCAAAGGAATACATCACACAAAAAATAGATAGCAAAATGATATACAGCACATCAAGGGTCACCACTGATGGAACTGATTATGACGTAGGAATGTTTGTATCTGCAGGACAGGAAGGGGAACTGTCTCAGTTTAGCAAATCATACTATATCGAACATCTGCGATCCTATGAGCTTTTATCAGGACAGTTCATAGAATGTGAATTCTATGCATACAACACACAAGGGTGACTGCTCATAACACCAAAATGCTACATATTACTCCCCTGAAAAGTAGATACAAAATACACTGATCAGCCATATTCGACCACTTGACTATCATTGTGTATATCCCCCTTGTGCCACCAAAACAGTTTTGACATGGACTCCACAAGACCTCTGAAGGTATGCTGTGGTATCTGACACCAAAACATTAGCTGCAGATTCTTTAATTCATGAAAGTTGTGTGTTGGATTGAAGAGGGAATTTGGATTCTGCGTTAACACCTTGAACTCTTCCTCAAACCATCCACATGAAAAGAAAATGTGATTAACTGATCTATGGTCAAATTCTGATGCTCATGTGGCCAGACAGACTTGGGCATGCTGACCACTCTGCAGTTACATAGCTCCTTATTCAGTGAAGTCTAAACTGACTGTCCACTTGCTACCTAATACAGTAAATCCCATTCCATGCCAAGTGCAAGCACTACACGCACTTGTTTTAATGTTATGGCTGATTGGTGTATATATTTTTTGGACTGATTGTATATTCCCTTTGGTACAGTAGCTTACATAATAGATGGAGGGTAATGCTTTTTTAAGACACACACTTATAGCGTTATCTTTGTATACATATGTACATACATATAATGTATTTGTAATTGTGACAAACTGCTTTAAACTTTTCATTGTGCATGAAAAAGAAGATGGCTGGTCCCCAGAAATCTGTACTACTGTCATGTGTCACGTCTTTCCCACGAACCGTTAATTTTTTTTTCCCCACGTGCCTATGTGTTTCCCCAGCCTGTCATGTATCCTTTCCCACGCCCCTGTTTCCGCCCCGTCTAAGCACCTGTTTCTCATCTCCTCCACTGATTATTCCAGTGATTTAAGCATGTGCACGATTATTGTGTGTTTAAACCTCGATTCTCTCGCGTTTTCTTTCATTGTCTTCACGTTACAATCTCGCTTTGTTTTTTTTCCTCGTTCCTGATTTTTGCCTGCCGATTTGGATTGTTCGCCCGCTTTCTGATCTCCCGGTTTCGACCCACGCTTCTCCCCTTGATTTACGGCTCCTGTCTCTCGTTCTTTTTGTTTCTGTTTCGCTCCTTTGTTCTTCCGGTTTCGATCTTGCGCTTTCCTTTTTTAATTACGGCTCTTGCTTCGTGCTTTGGTTTTTGACTTCACGGCATTTGACCCTCGCTTACACTTCCCGACCACGCCCCTGCATATCATTATCCGCGCTTGGATTCACATCGTTCTGCTCGTGCCCGTGACAGAATAATCCAGCCAGCTATGGATCCAGCGGCTTCTGACCGTATGAGAGCGGCACTAGACAGTCAAGGTGCTCTGCTTGGGGCTCATCAGCAGGAACTACTCAGCACAAAGCAGTCTCTCGCTAACGTCACGTCACAGTTCCAGAGGCTCCAACTCTCCCTACCGCAAGGAGGAAACCCTCACGTGCAACATGAGCCATGCCTCCCTGCTCCTCCCACCTACAAAGGAGATCCAGTGCTCCCTGATTTTCGAGCTCCAATCCTCCACCTTTTCCACTGAACAATACAAAGTGGCCTACGTCATCACGCTTCTGTCAGGACGTGCCCGGGAATGGAGCCCCACGCTTTGGGATGACCGAGCTCTATGCAACGTCTTTATTGAAGGTCTCCAAGAGACACTCCAAGATGAGCTAATCTCACGAGAACTCCTCTCGTCTCTCTAAGAGCTTATGGATCTGGCCGGCCGAGTAGATTCATGCCTCCGTCTTCGTAGGCCAGTCCTTCTCCACCCATGACTCTGCCTCGACCCTCTACGAGTTGATCCATAGGAGGAACCTATGCAACTGGGCAGAACCCGCATCACCCCAGAAGAACATCACCGCCGCCGAGTGGAAGGAGAATGCTTTTACTGTGGGAAACCAGGACACCTGCTCAAGAACTGTCCAGCAAAAGGGGGCGCCCTCTAGTTCAGCTGGGAGCACTAGAGGGCGAGACTCCAAGAATGCTCCCAGACCAATGCCACCTGCTTCCCATCCTCACCCATGAGCGACAGACCTATCAAGTGCAGGCACTGGTTGACTCTGGTCTGGATCGTAATCTGCTGAATGCGGCTTCGGCCAAAACCCTGGGTATCCCCGCGCTGCCCTTGGAGAACCACCTCAAGGTCCAGGCCCTCGACGGGAGTCCACTCCCATCTATCACCCACAGAACCCCTCTCATTGGCCTAAAGGTCTCATGTAACCACTTGGAACAGACGTCGCTGTTTATCATGGAGGGATCACATGCCATGGTCGTCCTAGCCCTCCCCTGGTTAACCCAACACAGCCCGCACATTGATTGGGTCAGGAACTTGATCGTAGCCTGGAGCCCATCATGTTCCACGTCATGTTAACACGCCGCCACCACGCCATGCCTCGACCCCACACCCACAGAGGAGCCACCGGACCTCACCCGTGTTTCCCCAGAATACCACGATCTCAGGGCTAATTTTAGCAAATCACGTGTGGTTTCTCTTCCCCCCCACCCATCATATGACTGCGCTATTGACCTGCTCCCAGGCACCACTCCCCCCAAGGGCCGTCTATACTCTCTGTCACCCAAGGAACGCCAAGCCATGGATCAGTACATCACAGAATCCCTCGCTGCAGGAATCATCCGTCCTTCCTCTTCTCCAGCAGGGGCTGGATTCTTCTTCATGGGCAAAAAAGACAGTTCCCTTCATCTGTGCATTGATTATAGGGGCCTTAACGACATCTCAATAAAGAACCGATACCCCCTTCCTCTAATGTCAATCGCCTTCGAACTTCTTCAGGGGGCACGGATCTTCATCAAGCTCAATCTGCTCGTCCGCATTCGGGAAGGGGACAAATGGAAGACAACCTTCAATACCTCAACTGGACATTATGAATATCTGGTGTTTCCCTTTGGACTTACTAATGCCCCCGGAGTCTTTCAGGCATTAATCAATGACGTTTTCAGGGACTTCCTAAATTTTTCAGTATTCGTATATCTTGATGATATCCTGATCTTCTTGCAGAAACCAGAAGAACACCAACACCATGTCCGGCAGGTGCTGCAGAGGCTGCTGGAGAACAACTTGTTAGTCAAGGCTGTGAAATGCGTGTTCCACACCACGTCTACCACGTTCCTCGCATTCACTATCAGCCCCAAAAGCATCGAGATGGAACCGGCCAAGCTCCAAGCCATCACTAGGTGGCCTACTCCTACCGCACGGCAAGAACTCCAGAGATTCCTAGGCTTCACTAACTTCTATCGTCGGTTTATCCGAGGCTAAAGCTCTATCGCCGCCCCTCTAACAGCCCTCACCTCTACCAAGACCCATTTCTGCTGGAATCTGGAATCTGAGAAGGCCTTCAGTGAGCTTAAGAAGCGGTTCACCTCCGCCCCTATCCTCATCATCCCAGACCCGCCATGTCAGTTTATCGTGGAGGTCGATGCCTCCAGCACTGGAGTAGGAGGCGTCCTCTCACAAAGATCCAACCTGGATAATAAACTTCACCCCTGCTCCTTCTTCTCCCACCGCCTAACTCCCACTGAAAGTAATTATGGCATCGGAGACCGTGAACTCTTAGCTATCAAGTTAGCTCTGGAGGAATGGAGACACTGGCTAGAGGGAACAGAGGTCCCATTCCTAGTATGGACCGACCATACTCACAGAATCTCGATTATGTACGGAACGCCAAGAGGCTCAACTACCGCCAGGCCCGGTGGTCCCTCTTCTTCGCGAGGTTCAATTTCAACCTCTCCTACTGACCAGGGTCAAAAAACACCAAGCCGGACGGTCATTCGAGACTATTTATGACCACACAGGACCCTGCCGCATGTGAAACTATTTTGCCGCCCCCCTGGCCTAGCTTGACATCGAAACCAGCGTCAAGCAAGCTCTTTCCCATGAGCCAAGTCCAAGCCCCCTAACCGCCTCTTTGTTCCCCTCGCTTTGCATTCTCAAGTCCTGGAGTGGGCCCACAGCTCAAAACTCTCGTGCCACCCTGGCTCCGCCAGAACCCTGGCATTAGTCCAGCAGCGGTTTTGGTGGTCCACCCTCAAGGAGGACGTCTCTAGCTTTGTTTCGGCATGCAACGTCTGCATAAGGTCCAAACATGTCAACACGGTCCCAGGTGGCCTCCTCATACCTCTGCCCATCCCTCACTGCCCCTGGTCCAATATTTCCCGGGACTTCGTCACCGGGCTACCCCCCTCCGCCGGCTACACCTGCATCATGACCATGGTGGATCGGTTCTCTAAAGCTGCACACTTTATCCCCCTACCAAGACTTCTGTCCGCCAAGGACACTGTCAAACTCATGATTAACCATTCAAGCTCCATGGCCTACCTATGGACATTGTCTCAGACCGGGGCCCACAGTTCACCTCTCGGTTTTGGAAAGCGTTCTGTTAGCTGATTGGGGCCACTCCCAGCCTGTCCTCTGGTTTCCACCCCCAATCAAACAGCCAGACTGAAAGAAAGAATCAGTCCCTCAAAATTGCCCTGAGGTGTATGGCCGCTCAAGATGTTACCTCCTGGAGCCAGTCCTACCTTGGGTTGAGTACGCCCACAATTCCCAAATCTCATCATCCACCGGTCTGTCCCCCTTCCAGTGCTGCATGGGATACCAACCCCCCTTGTTTCCATCTCAGGAGCAGGAGGTCAGCGTCCCGTCCGCCCAAGCTTTTGTCTGCCATTGTAGAAGGACCTGGGCCCAAGCCAGAAAGACCCTGCTATGACTCAGCAGGTCCTACAAAGATCAAGCAGACCATAGACGCTCCCAGGCCCCTAAATATAGAATAGGACAATGCTCTCTACCAGGTCTACTGTACTAGGTTATGCTCTCTACCAGGGATCTTCCCCTCAAAACTATCTCCCGTAAACTTTCCCCCCGCTAAGTAGGCCCTTTCACAATAACCAAGATTATCAACTCCTGCGCTGTCAAGCTCCTGCTCCCCTCGACCATGCGGCGAATAAACCCAACCTTCCACATGTCCCAACCACGCTGCCTCGCTTCAAGTCCATTACGTCCCCCACCCATCCTTGCCTCCTCCCCGTATCATTGACGGCAGTGAAGCTTACACCGTCCACCGACTGAAAGTTCGTCGTCGAGGTAGAGGCATCCAATACCTGGTAGTCTGGGAAGGCTATGGGCCTGAGGAAAGAAGCTGGATTCCTTCCAAGTTTGTCATAGACCCCAAACTCTTCTTAGACTTTCAGAAACGCTTCCCCGAGGCTCCCCGTGATGTTGGAAAAAGCTTGCACACTGATGTTGGATTGTTGTTCATGCCGTGTGTTAACCTGAATAAATAACTTTAATTCCAACCCATTACCTGCTGTGGCGACGGGCTTACAGCCAGTGCACATAGAGAGAGAAAGCTTCCTCGCTCGCTAAAGAAAAATGACTCCCGAACCACAAAACACTCGACATTCCAGAAAGGGGCAGGGCGCCACGATTCACCGGCACTGGCCACAGGAAGGAACCTACCCTCCACCTGTCAACCCCTCCAGAGAAAGGAGACCAGGCAGCAAATGCCGGCGAACGGGGGCTATAGGGATGATAACTCATATGCATGTCTGTCTTATTCATTTTCAGATTCTGACACCTGTGGGAGAAACTTTTCGCGGACGCAAGCGAGCCGGCGCCGACGTTATCACGCACCCGCCACCTCGTCACGCCGCACCTGCGCATCGACCCCGGCAGCCTGCCCTCGTGCCACACCAGAGCACGGATCGCCGTCGGTAGACTGGGTCTTTTGCTCCCCACTCCCTTCATATACACGCCATAGATAACCCCCACAACTCTAAAGAAAAGATGAGAGATCACCTTAAGTCTCTGCATCTGTGTTTCTGTGTGTCCGTGACAAAGTGCCCGTTAACAAAAGGCTTTACACTACCTTTGAGAATTGCTTGAAAAATTTACATTTTAAAAATTCAGTTACATTTCGACATTTTGAGTTTAACACACTTTGATTCTTTAAGTAGATCTTCCCATAGGTAAAATATTGTGTACTAATACTTTTTGGGGCATAAGATTAAGTTGTTGATACTTAGTTTCATTTAGTGTAGGAGATTAAATACATTTAATATGTGGAAATAAAAAATTTATGATGCATACATATTATATATATATTAGGTTATATATTTTAGGTAATCAGTTATGACAAAAGTTGAGTACTCTGAACTTGTTTTGTTTTACAGTGCACACATTCCTTCCATCCACACTGAAAAGATGAAGAAGACAACCTATTCTTAAAAACTAAAGTGAGACCCATATAAATAACTTATTTCCTAGCTGGAAATTTTTTTTATGCTCCACTCTTTATAAATATAAATTAGATTTTACTTTCTATTCTTTGTTAGTATTCTTCAAAATATCAACCTTCTAATTATTACAGCCCACTCACGTAATCATTTATATTATTATTGTATTTAGCTTGCTGTATGATGAGCGATATTGATGATTTTATTTCAAAATATCAACAAGAACTTATATAAAACAATGATCTTAAGAAATAAAACAGATACCAAAGATGACTGGATGAAGATGAAATCATGCTTATGCATCGTGCTCCCATGCAAACCAACCAGACATTTCTCATTAATATATTTTCTCTGACCTGGAAAAGGTGGTTATTGAGGTGGTGTTCATGAAATTTGTTTACATAAATATGCAGTGTATAATTATGTACACCATATTAATATAATATAATATAATATAATATAATATAATATAATATAATATAATATAATATAATATAATATAATATGGTGTAAATAATTATACATTACAGTACGTATTTATGTAAATAAATTTCATTATATTATAACAAGAATTGAGGTGGCTTTTGTCAATAAACAATAAATAAACAAATAAATAAAATAGACGGTTCAATAAAACGAGACAATGTTCTTCCGAGACCAAGGTGATAAATACAACATAAATTAACAAATCTAAGTAGCTAACAACAACCAAAATCCCGGAAAAGTTAATAATTTTTTAAATTATTATTATTTGAATAAGATGAAAAATAAAAGACTATCAAATCACATGAGCCAATTTTATTAACAATAGAATATAGAGAAAATAAACGTTTAAAATTCTAAATTTTATACTTTTATTCACTATATGTGCTCATTTCAATTTTGATGCTTGCTACAGGTCTACAGGTCAAGTTGGCACAGGGGCAACAAAGGGCGGAAAAAGCAAAAAAGAATTTTAAAGATTCAGCTGGGACAACATCTAGCATCAGGTCTATAGCATTATTAGATATGAAAGGGAAGTCTTAGAGAGGCAGAGTCTCTCAGAAGTAAAGATATGTAGAGGTTCTCCAATCTGTGAAAGAGTGCTTGAAAAAATTGTGGAATACTTTAAAAACAATGTTCCTCAACATCAAATTTCAAATGCTTTGCAAATGTCATTATCTAGAGTGCATAACAAAATCAAAAGTTTCAAAATATCTGTTTGCACCATCAAGATACATTGCCCATAAGTTTGCAATTGCAATTATCCCAGGGTCCCTATATGAAACACTCGCTCATCATATACACTGCATTAAATTTACAAACAAACAATTTGAAAATAAATAAATAAATAAATCACATTAAGGCTGTTAATTGCAAACTTAAAAAGTTTTTTACATAAACTAAAATTATTAACATATAATTTAAAAAATATATTTTAACAAGTTCCTAGATATGGATGTGTGCTATACATATTCCTTTATATACAACTCTATACAGGTTTTACATCCAGTTTACATTCCATGTGTGCAAAAAATGTTGCATTATAGTTAAATAATCAAATCCTAAAAAATCATCAGATTGTTTGTAAAATTAGTGTCTTTATGTATCAGTAGTTAGGTAATCAGTGGTCAGTGATTCATTGGCATCGAAACCAGCGTCAAGCAAGCTTTTTCCCCATGAGCCAAGTCCAAGCAACGTGCCCCCTAACCGTCTCTTTGTTACACTCGCTCTGCATTCTCAAGTCCTGGAGTGGACCCACGCTAACAACATTCGCATTTGCTATTGTTGAATAGCGAATGCTGTTACTAACAATCACACACCCATGGCCACATCCAATGATGTTACTTATATATTACTCAGTACAGTGTAGTATTGTGTAAATTATGTATCCATCCTCATTTATACTGACTTGAGTCAGCATATTGAGAAAGAGATGGCATTTAAAAAGGAAGTAAAACATGATTCATAAAAAAAATCATTTCATAACACTTGTTTTTTTAAACCTGATTGGCGCAATAATATTCAAAGATGTGGTAAATTTTATATATATATATATATATATATATATATATATATATATACACACACATGTGTGATATCCATGCACCATATTTCAATCTGATAAGCTAGTTACATCACAGTCATTGTTGTGTCCATAGAATACTGGAAACTTGGGCTGTTATATTGCAACCCTCCAAAAAAAAAACACTTTTAACTTTTTATTTTGCGTGAAAGAAAAATAAAAGCATTTTTAAGGGGTGGGAATTGGTTTAAAGAAGTTTTTTAAATGGTTTTATAGATTGAATATGCCTTACTGTATAGAGACTAATATAAAAAAATATATATATATAACAAAATCTTTCTTTTGCATAGTATTTCACTGTATTTCCACTTACTGTATCACATTTTGAGTCATGGTTGATTTTAGGTTAATACACTAGGGGGCATCATTTTTCATTTAAGGTTCCCTATTTACAGTAGGTTTAAGGTTCTTTATTGAATGTGAACAAAATGGGTAAAGCCTAACGCTTTAACTCACATATATATTACAAATATAAGACAAACAGGCTGTACAATATAGTATCTAATTTGTAAATCAATATTACAATAGTTCACATTCAAAATACTGATAACGAAGAAGGTTGCAATATGTCTAATGTGATTCTCAGATGTTTATGCTTGTCCATTTTTCCTGATCAACTTTAAGAACTGACTTTTTACTTGCTTGAGATAAATAACACAAGATGAACATGTTCACAGAAAAATCACAGTTTATCCACTGCTTGGTCAAATAGATTACTATATTTTGAAACTTGACTTACACACCTTTTCATCTCTGTCAAGGTTTCTGAGTGTTCTGATAATGTTTTATTTAATATTAATATTAGCAGGCATTCGTACAATGTAGATGTTTCCATAATGCCATCAGTTGTTTAACTATAACCAAATTATCATACATGTTTTATAACATTGCAGAAACGTTCCTACAAACTTACTAAATACTATTCTGTTAATGTTCTCTGATAGTTGGGAGAATACTGTATATATCTACTAAAAAAACATGACATTTTAAAAACATTTTGACCTTCTTTGTTATCCATAATAATTGTTGCAGTAAATGTTGTATAGGGTATATGACAAAACCTATTTTAGCAGCTATGACTTAAACTATATATTAAAGTGCGTGAATGTGTCTATACAGTAATGTTAACAACTGGTACTGTAATTTCTGTAGAGTTTAGAGGTTTAGCCCAGTCTGGGTAGGTGTTTAGGTTGAACATGTGTTGTCCCCATGTGTTCATAGCCAGAGATACACACATAATCCCCAGAATATTCATCATAAACCCTGTCTTCACCTGTAAAAAGAGGAATATGAAAAGATGTTTAACTAAAGCAGCATAAACCAAGGGTCAGGAAATTAAACATTTTATTGTAAAAGTCTAATGAAGAAAATTTTGGGATTTGAAAATGATTCTAATTCTAATGGGATTCTAAAGAAAATTGTTATTTTCGTTATATTACATAATGCATATAAGTTACTTAAACATGACATGGTACTTAAAGTGCCTTGCAAAAATAATCATACCCCTTGAACTTTTCCATATTTTGTCATGTAACAATGACTAACGTAAATATATTTTATTGGAATTTCATTTAATTGCAGCGAAAGGTGGTTCTACAAATTATTGATTCAGGGGGGTTGACTGCAAACGTACGCCGCACTTTTTAGATATTTTATTCATTATAGTTTTTTAAACCATTCATCATTTTCCTTTGACTTCACAATTATTTACCACTTTGTGTTACACAAAATACAAACCGGATTCCAAAAAAGTTGGGACACTAAACAAATTGTGAATAAAAACTGAATGCAATGATGTGGAGATGGCAAATGTCAATATTTTATTCAGAATAGAACATAAATCACGGAACAAAAGTTTAAACTGAGAAAATGTATCATTTTAAGGGAAAAATATGGTGAATCAAAATGTCATGGTGTCAATAAATCCCAAAAAAGTTGGGATAAGGCCATTTTCACCACTGTGAAATCTCCCCTTCTTCTTACAACACTCAACAGACGTCTGGGGACTGAGGAGACCAGTTTCTCAAGTTTAGAAATAGGAATGCTCTCCCATTCTTGTCTAATACAGGCCTCTAACTGTTCAATCGTCTTGGGGCTTCTTTGTCGCACCTTCCTCTTTATGATGCGCCAAATGTTCTCTATAGGGGAAAGATCTGGACTGCAGACTGGCCATTTCAGTACCCGGATCCTTCTCCTACGCAGCCATGATGTTGTGATTGATGCAGAATGTGGTCTGGCATTATCTTGTTGAAAAATGCAGGGTCTTCCCTGAAAGAGATGACGTCTGGATGGGAGCATATGTTGTTCTAGAACCTGAATATATTTTTCTGCATTGATGGTGCCTTTCCAGACATGCAAGCTGCCCATGCCACACGCACTCATGCAACCCCATACCATCAGAGATGCAGGTTTCTGAACTGAGCATTGATAACAACTTGGGTTGTCCTTGTCCTCTTTGGTCCGGATGACATGGCGTCCCACATTTCCAACAAGAACTTCGAATCGTGACTCGTCTGACCACAGAACAGTCTTCCATTTTGCCACACTCCATTTTAAATGATCCCTGGCCCAATGAAAACGCATGTGCTTGTGGATCTTGCTTAGAAATGGCTTCTTCTTTGCACTGTAGAGTTTCAGCTGGCAACGGTGGATGGCACGGTGGATTGTGTTCACTGACAATGGTTTCTGGAAGTATTCCTGAGCCCATTCTGTGATTTCCTTTACAGTAGCATTCCTGTTTGTGGTGCAGTGTCGTTTAAGGGCCTGGAGATCACGGGCATCCAGTATGGTTTTACGCCCTTGACCCTTACTCACAGAGCTTGTTCCAGATTCTCTGAATCTTCGGATGATATTATGCACAGTTGATGATGATAACTGCAAAGTCTTTGCAATTTTTCGCTGGGTAACACCTTTCTGATATTGCTCCACTATCTTTCTGCGCAACATTGTGGGAATTGGTGATCCTCTACCCACTGCCACTCTGAGAAGCTCTTTTTATACCCAATCATGTTGCCAATTAACCTAATTACTGTTAATTGGTCTTCCAGCTCTTCGTTATGCTCAAATTTACTTTTTCCAGCCTCTTATTGCTACTTGTCCCAACTTTTTTGGGATTTGTTGACACCGTGAAATTTGGAATCAACATATTTTTCCTTTAAAATGATACATTTTCTCGGATTAAACTTTTGATCTGTCATCTATGTTCTATTCTGAATAAAATATTGACATTTGCCATCTCCACATCATTGCATTCAGTTTTTATTCACAATTTGTTTAGTGTCCCAACTTTTTTGGAATCCGGTTTGTACATTTATGTTTATGTTTGTAACATGACAAAATGTGGAAAAGTTCAAGGAGTTTTTTTTCTGTTAAAAAGTATAGCATTTCAGCCTATTTCTTTGATATTTTTTTTTTACCGTGCAGTATTTAGTCTGTGTAGAAGTTCTGGTGCTACAGTGTGCTTTGTTAAGCTGGTCCAAGACCAGTTTGGATATTTGTCCAATGACTAGGACTGAAAGTTGTGGATCAGAAGCTGTGCTTCCATTTTAATAATTTTACGCAGAAGAAGTAAAATGAAAAAATCTGCTGCAAATGTTTGTTAATATAATTAGAAGCTTGACTTTAGAAACTCTAAGAGCAGCTTGTAGTTTCTTTAAATAGAGTATGATAAGTATAATGTTGATCAGTAATTCTTTTTTTAAAAATCTATGCATCAGCTGAAGTGGCATATTGCCAGGGTTTTTAAAAAAAATTTTTATTTAAGATTCTCAATGAGTCTATTGCTACAGTATATTACTCACCATGTCTTTAACCATGAGGTGTCCAGAGGCGAATGCGATAGAATTGGGTGGAGTAGAAACAGGAAGCATAAAGGCATAAGAACAACCTACAGTTGCTGGAATCATGAAGTACAGAGGGTTCACTGCCACATGGATGGCCTGTAAGCAATAAAAATCAGTTAATAGACTGCTCCTTCTATGATAAGTTCCACAAATGGCTTCAATAGCAGACTGCACATAAATCAATTTAATTGTAAATCTATACATATGCTAATTTGACATTTCAATAGAAAATGCCCTTATTTCATACAAAATCGACCTTGTAAAAACCATCAAATTCAACAGATGGCGCTGTACTTTTTGAATACACACTTATGAGTGTGCAATGGAAATCTACTTAATAAATGAAATCTCCACAGTACTTTGCGGTAACGTAAAAAATTTTATTAAATTAACAACCACACCCACCTCCCCTCATGCTGGCCAAGATGGGGGCGCAAGCATTACTACTGCTACTAACAGGTGCAACTAAACTACTTGGTTGGTTAGTTATGGCTTGCTGCTATTTGACAATGGATATCACTTAGGGATGCCTTGATGTCCCAGAAATTTTACAAAGATTTACAAAGATTAATAAAAGAACCTTTTGCTTCTACTGTAGCTCTGAAGTACGCAGAAGTAAAATTGCTAACCATAGTAAATCCTGGGGTTTGATACAGTCACTCACCAATTCAGCAATGACTGGTAGGAAAATTATGATGGTGGCAGTGTTACTGGCAAACTCTGTGAAGCAAGCAATGAAGGCTGTGATGAGAATCACGGCTACTGGAGGGGGAACATTAGCTAGTGGATGCAAGCGTCCTCCGATCCACACAGCTAGACCAGACTCCTGGAGATGAACAAGCAGAATAAAAAAAGAACTGAAATCACCTCTTTCATCTAACTGCATGTAAATTACCTGACATACAGAACATTGTGTTATATTTTCAATTCTTCAAAGTAGCCACCATGAACAGTGGATGATGAAACTCTGAGAAGCATGTGGACTCATCTGAGATCCTGTAAATTGGCAGATTTATGTAGATGGTAATTCTATAGAATGTATCCTCTGCTGCAGTGGTAGCTCTTGCAAGCATTTGGTTTATATATACACGTTTACAAATCGTTTATGTATTAAACCTTTTAAATTTTATAAAAGTACCATGACAATAAGTTATGGCAGTGTGTTGTAAAATAAACCAGGTAAATGTACCTCACAGCCTTTAGCCATTGCGAAGCCTCCACCCAACAGAAGGATGATGTTCCATGGTAAACATTCTTGAACTCTTTTCCAAGACAACAGAGGCACATATGGAGTGTTTGGGGCTGTAAATGAAAGTGGTGGTAGAAGGGAGTCAGCTTAAAATGAAGCTGCTTGAATATCTACTTTTTATGGCATCTTTGTTAATGAATTGTTTTTATTGGTTCATTCACCAAGCAGTTTTGTTTTCATTGGCTGTGACCCACATTACATCTGTAATATATGTACAGTACAGTGCATATTATACAGTATGCTGTACCAATTTTGTTATATATGTTTATCATGTCTGCATAATTATGTACAAAATCAATCAGTAACTCAATCAATAACAATTAATAAATAAATACCATTACAGGAGAATATATGCATGGCTGTAAAGAAAAAAAATATATACTATAGTACAAGACAGACCAGTTTCCAGATGGAAAAAAACCCCCAAATGTACGCTCCTGGGATTTGCATAAAAATAGAAAGGAGCGAGTGTGACAAAGTTACCAGAAGAACTCATTTTCTCCAGCAAGCTCAGTAAAACCTAACAACTACTTTACATATACTGTAGTACAGTGCAAAAGTTTTCAGCACATACGAAAATACAGTATGGTATAAGCAAAAGATGCTTTTGAAAACATTTCTGCGTAAAAGAAACTTCTATAAAGAGCAATAAAGAAAGAGTAATAAAATAAACAGCCAATATTTGAAGTTAAATAACAACAGTCACACATTTAGTTCCGAAACTGTTGAAAGTGTTTTTGAGTTTAAAAATTCACTTCTGACTCAACATAGTAATACAGTAATAAAAAATTGTGTGAGATTACTGTAATCTGGTAGGAACAGAAGCATTATAGTGAGCCCTTGGTAGATCCTGATAAGCTAATCATTAACATTCCACATCGTATTTACTGTAGCACCCAGTCCCACCTTCAGACAGCTACAAACTCTGAACTGTATCCTACTGTGCTAGATTATGAGTTCACTGTGTGCAAAGCATAAAGTTTTCTGACCTTAAACTTAAAAGAACTGCTCTGATACTTTTTGGTAATCTATTTACTGCTTGCCATTTCGAGTGCTGACTCTTTCCAAAAATGTTCAACATCTCTTTACAGAAATTTTCACCATATCAATGCTTATATGTTTTTTTTTTTTTTTTTCAGTTAAACAACATGGTTTTACTGGTAGAGCCAGCCTCTTTGACTGCAGAAACTTTTACAGCTAATGTAGGATAGGCCAGGGGTAGCTCAGTGGTTCAAACCCTACAACCACCAAGTTGCCACTGTTGGGCCCTTGAGCAAGGCCCTTAACCCTCAACTGCTCAGATGTATAATGAGATAAAAATGTAAGTCGCTCTGGATAAGAGTGTCTGCTAAATGCCTAAATGTAAATGTAAATATAAAATCAAATTTATTAAAAATTAGCAACACCCTTCCAAACCTCACTCTCTGCATTAAAAATAATTGCATGTAGAGGTAGAGAATCAACAAAAACCACCTCTCTCTCTCTCTCTCTCTCTCAACAAATCTTGCTCGATTTTGCACACACACAGAACGTATACCACAACTTTCAGCTGGGTATCCTAACTACCCCCACATGATGAAGATTGGTCAAACCCTTACTGTACGTTGTTGTAAATTTATGAAGGTTTTTTTTTAACCTGTCTTTACACCCTGAACACCTTCCAAACCACTTTGGAAAACTGCCTTCCTGACTAATTATGGCCAATCATCAGTAAAGTGTATGGCATGCATAAATAAGAAATAAGAAACAACAGAATGTCTAAATTGTCAAAATAAGATTTATGGTGTGTCAGTATCAACTCATGCACTTAGTAATATGCAAGAATTGGGTAATATTAAAAAAAGCATGGTGAATATAACCATGTTCCATCAAATGATAACTACTGTAAATGTAAAAGTGGCACAACATCCTAATCTCTTTCTGGAAAAGATAACTAGGCTGTTCAATGGCAACTGCTGCTCAGAATGGAGGGTAACTCTGTTGTTTGGCTTATTGCTATAAAATATTCTCAGTATGATGAAACTCACTTACTCACTCACTCATTGTCTTTACTGCTTAATTCTCTATACAGGGTCGCGGGGGGCCTGAGGCATATCCCAGGAAACTTAGGGCATGAGGCGGGGTACAAACTGGACAGGGTGCTAATCCATCACAGGCACACATTCACACAGACTACAGACAATTTGGAAACGCCAATTAGACTAATCAGCATGTCTTTGTACTGTGGGAGAAGATCGGGAGAACATACAAACTCCATGAACACAGGTGGGAATTGAACCTGGCCGAAAAAAATCACACCCAGGCCCTAGAGGTGCAAGGCAATGGTGGAAGATGAATTACTTAATTAAAATTAATTTAAAATATTCATAAAATCAATCTAACATATGTAAGATTGGCACCATATAAGAAGTATTTATGGAAATGTGCATGCCTGTACGTAAACAAATAACATTACACCGTTCCACAGGACTGCTGAATTCCTGAATCCAAAGCTCTGCAGTAATTTACTATAGCAAACTGACTATAACATAAATTGTAAGTTCATATTAATGTTCTCATTCTATTATACCATTATAGCAGGTGCCCCAAGTTGTTGACATCAGACTCAATAGTTTTTTTTCACATTCACACGCTGAAACAGAGATGCTGCTTTATTCCGAGCTCCGCCAAACTGACCAATTTTCCAGCTTAATGTTCAAATTTTTTCGTCCTCTTACGAAGAGTGACCATATGACAGATACGTAGTTTCTAATATATTCACTTGGAATGCCTGTTCTATTATTAAGTTTTAATTGTTTTGCAGCACACCGCTTCTAGCCAGCTAACCTATTATCATCGCTAGCCCGTTAGCCCGGCTATCACAAGTTTGCCTACGCTTTTTTACACCGATTATCTCCGTTTTTAAACACTACTTGTGTCTGCCTCTGAGCGCAGGTGAGGATACATTGGAGTTGCACTCAGTGGATTTGGAGCTGGAGGCCGTGGAGAAGCAGATCTGCGACATAAAGGTGAAGCTGGCCCCGCTACAGCAGCGGAAAGCCATCGTCATGGACCGACGCTCACCTGTACCAGGTAAATTCTCGGCATGACACAAATTCTCTGACAACCTCAACCCTGTGTGTTTCTCTGCCCAGGTCCAACGAACCAAGGACGCGGCCCACCCAGGTTTCTTTCACCCCGGCGCCGGGATACAGCAGTGGCCACCCGTCTTTGAGATCTCGACCCAAAATCTCTTCGCGAGACTTCAGGAGCCTGTTTGAGAAGGTCTGTAGCACATCACCCATGACAAGGATCATCGTATCTGGACCGCTTCCCACATTTCAGCGAGGAATCGAGAGATTCAGTAGATTATTTGCCTTTAATGCAGTGGTTCTCAAACATTTTCTGTCATTCCCCACTTAAGAGGGTGGGCGAATTTTCAAGCCCCACTTGTCAATAAAATAATAATGAAATCGGCCAACTTGACTATTTATCGAAATATCAATTTCTAAACCAATAAGATCAAATAACACCAAGTTCAAAACAGATAAAATACATGTGCAATTGTTATAACAGGCTTACTTCGTCCCTTATCTAGAGCTTTCTTTCTAAGAAGTCGAGTGGCTTATTAACGTGACTGGGGTGTGATGTCTCTAAGTGTCTTCCTAATTTGTTGGGTCTCATGCTGTCTGCTGCCAGCGGTTTAAGACACGAAACTGTAAGGGTTAACCCATAGAGGGCGCCAAAGCGCCCAGTGGTTTATGTTTGTAGTTTGTCTTTTGTTCTGTTTTAGTAAAAACTTCAGTTCCCAGGCTGCAACTCGGTCATGTGACGTAGACGTTCACCTGAACCGAGGAAGGTAATTTAGACGAGTATGAATACTGTAGCCTGTTTTAAGTTCTACTAGCGTCTTGCATTTGTTATAGTTAAGGTTATGTTATGTAGAACCTAAATTTAAACCTAATTATTGTTTTTAACAATAATTGCAGATGGCAAGTTGACAGTGTGTGTATGTGTATATATATATATATATATATGTCTCTTTTACTCAAGTTGAGATTAATGTTACTTGAAGTTTGTCCGGCTTATGCTCTTACCTTTAGTGTTCAGCCACCAACGCAGTGATGGACACTTGGATGGAAAAAAGAAAAGGATGGAGATGATGATGACTCCAGTAACAGCATCTGACACGTAGCTTCATGAGAAGGAGAGAGAGAGATAGAGAGTAAAAAAACTATTTACATAATGTTATTTTCCTTATTTTTGTGTTTTATTTTTCTCCTCAGCACATAGCCTGTTTTTGTAGGCTCACATTAATGAAGACTTGATCCATCTTGATTATTAAATCACCTGAAACTCTTTTGGAGCCAATCTTCAACCTTTTTTTCTACCTGCCTGATGGATAGATGATGAGGCTGGTTCTTCTTAAAGGTAACAGATTTAGCAACCCACATTAGATGCTGAATTTGTTATAATGCATATGATTATCTGAAAGGAAAGTAATCATCTGAGTGTGCTTTTGTCCTGAAGTCTCTTTCTTCCAGCTACGCTCAGTATGCATGCTGTGCTCAAGTGTTAATACAGCTGAGGTTGCTGTGGGGAGAGTTTGTCTCCTTTCCTTTCTATCGTCATTCATCACTGTACTTCAGCACATTTTTGGCTATTGGTTACTAAAAATGCGCCAGTTGTACACATGCTGGGTTCAATAAAAAACGTCTATTTTCATTAAAATGTGAATTTCTGATACATTTTCTAAAAATAAAGAAAAGAAATGTAAAAATATAAATAAGAATGATACTCTTGATCATTGCTTATCACTGGAGTGTGCATTAGTGGTACTTCTTTTATACTTCTCATTCTGGTCTTCATTTCTGTGTATTTTTGCAACAAATTCTAAGAGAAATTGTTGGAGGTGCTGTAGTAAACATTTTATATTAATTCAGATATTTTAAATCACATATACAGTAGAAATGGTCGGTTGTCACAGAAGCATATCAGGGCATTTTACAATTGAAATCATTATTCTAAAGTAATTTCTAAAACATAGGAGATGTGGTAATGGGAAAATAATGATTGGTAGTGCAAAGGTGATAATTTCCCAAGGACATCCTACTGTGTTTTATTTCTCTACTTTTGCTACAGCAATGGCCTAGTGAAAGTCCAGATCTCAACCCAATTGAAATGCTGTGGTGGGGTGCCAACATCCGGCCAGCAATTAATGATGTAGAATCCATTAAACCAATCCCTCTTATCAATTACAAATTAATTCCAAAATTCCAAAATAATTCTTTTATTTTTCAGCCTTTCTGGGGTGTCCTTCAGATCATTGTCCTGTTGCATGGTTTAATTTTGACCAAGCTTAAGCTGTCAGAGAGATCACCTCAAATTTACATTACAGTATGTCTAAAATACTCTGGTATACAGAGGAATCAACTCAATGACTGCAAAGTGCCCAGGTCCTGCAAAAGAAGGCCAAATCATCACCATTTCACTGCCATGCTTGACAGTGGGTATGCTGTGTTTGGTTTTTACCATACATGGCTCTGGGCATTAATGCCAACCATCTTGATTTCATCTATAGCAAGCAAACCTCAGTCATGCTTCCATGTACTTTTTTGACACAAGAGGCTTTCTCCTGCCAACCCTTTCAAACAAAATATACTTGTTCAGTTTTTATCTAATTGTGCTATCATCTACAGTAATCTCAATATAAATACAGCTATGCTTGGGAGACCCCTGAGTTTGTTAGTCTAAAGAAAACGGAAAAAGAAAAAGGATCAATTAAAAAAGGGCCAGGAAAAAGTATGGAATGAAAATAAAATAAAATAAAAGGAGGTTGTCCATCAGATGTTAGTGACTGTGTAAAGAGGTGAACAGAGAAGCATAAAAGAAAACATTCAGAAATTGTTTTACTTTTTTTGTTGTTTTTAGTTTGCAACACTACATTTTATTTAAAGCAATGCCGATGGTTAAAAGCCTGAAACACTCTTCCACTTGTTTTTGCCTACTTGTTTCTATGATTTGAGTTTCTCATAGCGTAAATCAGACAGAGTGAGTGTAGACAGACACCCTGCTGTCAGAGAAAGGCTAGTTTATTGGAAACTATATAAGAGCTGCATGAACCCCTGCACCACCTTGTCTCTGTTCATTAGTGTGATGTGAGAAGAAAATGTACGGAGATGAGGTGATGGGTGATTGACATTGTGTGATCTATTCTTATATCCTTGTTATTGAAATGTTGTCACTTTCTACCTATTTTGCTCCATGCTATGTAGAATGGTTTTCTGAGGTGTAGTTACAGTCGCAAGTATAGCTACAGTAGTTTCTCATGCTTTTCTTATTACAACATATTTACTCATTATCCCCTTTACAGTATACTGTATAAACTGCATCTTAAAGAAATTCTTAATTAACTATCAATGATTATGTAAGTTCACCGTGTGAGGTTTAGACAATTATCAGTCAGTTATCAATTAACCTAGTGTTTAAATTATTCCTTACTCTTTTTTGAAGAATATCGACCAGCCTTTGACAAACTTTGGATCCCTGCTGAACAGGAGGATAGCGAATAGGATGAAGAAGAAGGAGATGGCTTTCTCTGCAAAACTGGGGAGGAAAAAAAAGTACTGTAATAATAATGATGTTTTGGAGAAACATCACTAAGCAATGCATAAGATTGAAAGATGCTGAATGACATGGTGGCATGAGAACAAAAAATAATAAATGGGTTCATTTCATAAAAAGGGATGAATACTAATACAAATCTAAATTTGAATCTTGTTTTACCCAGAATTAAACCTGGAGGTGTTGGTGGGGGTGGGGGGGGGGATCCTAGACCTATTCTAACCTTAGACCTTAACCTTATAGTCTAAAATAGAATCATACATGCTCATGGACAATTTTGAAAGCAGTCATCAAACACTGAAATTGGTAAAAATGGGGAAAATGTGACGAGAGGACAAAAGAATGCCACCATGCAAAAATTGTAGTTATAACCATTTACCTGGCATTTTCACATTTTAATATAAAACTTTGGATGCAATTACAAACATGTATTTTTATTATTATTGTTTAAGCTGGAGGCGGCACGGTGGTGTAGTGGTTAGCACTGTCGCCTTGCACCTCCAGGGTCTGGGTTCGATTCCCCGGCCAGGCTCGATTCTGTGTGCATGGAGTTTGCATGTTCTCCCCGTGCTTGGTGGGTTTCCTCCGGGTACTCCGGTTTCCTCCCACAGTCCAAAGATATGCAGGTTAGGCTAATTGGCGTTCCTAAATTGCCCGTAGTGTGTGAGTGTGTGTATGTGTGTGTGCCCTGCGATGGATTGGCACCCTGTCCAGGATGTACCCCCCTAGTGCCCGAAGTCTCCTGGGATAGGCTCCAGGTCCCCCACGACCCTGAACACAGGATTAAGCGGTATAGAAAATGAATGAATGAATGAATGTTTAAGCTGGCAAAATATACCACATTAACTTGACTTGGCAAAATAGGTAAAGATTAAGAATTTCTCAGTTTATTCCCAGTGTTAGTCCCAGGCCTGGATAAAATGGCAGAGTTGTGCCAGGAAGTGCATCCAGTGTAAAAACCTGTGCCAAAAAACAACAAACATTAAAAACTAACAACATTACAGTTGACTGAATGCAGTTATGTACACCATAACATACTTATATTTTATATAAATTAATATGTGCATAGTGAGAAATTTATGTAGTTATGTAATTGATTAATTAACCTTTTAAAATGTTTTAATGTCTTTTTTTATATATTTTTTAAAATAAATTAATAAGTAAATGTTGGCAAAAATCCTCCTAATGAAATAATTTGTTCCAGCATGCCAATAAGATGCTCAATGAAATGATTTATAATTAGATGTTTTTATCCTATTACTTGATGTTGCAGATATGATTGGACTTAAGTTAGTCTCATTTGTCATTTTCTGGAGAAGTTTCAGTTATGTATGTAACTGCAATAGGAAACTTTGGATTATAATGGATCTCAAGCAGCTTGCTCTACTTAAATCACAAATCCTGTTTTCTGGAACAGTCCCAAAAATGTTTGCAAAACAGGTAAAGCTGATGGTGTATTTCAAATGATAAAATGAATAAATGATAAAAATGAATGAATAAATAAATAAATAAGAACCTCCACTACACCTGCAGTTGGGGGTCTGCTCAAACATGCAGGTCATTGGTTTTGAGAGTGTGTTTCATTGTTGCCACTCACTATTATTTGACTGTTGCTTTTTTAATATTGATTGATTCTACAAACCGGATTCCAAAAAAGTTGGGACACTAAACAAATTGTGAATAAAAACTGAATGCAATGATGTGGAGATGGCAAATGTCAATATTTTATTCAGAATAGAACATAGATGACAGATCAAAAGTTTAATCCGAGAAAGTGTATCATTTTAAAGGAAAAATATGTTGATTCCAAATTTCACGGTGTCAACAAATCCCAAAAAAGTTGGGACAAGTAGCAATAAGAGGCTGGAAAAAGTAAATTTGAGCATAACGAAGAGCTGGAAGACCAATTAACAGTAATTAAGTTAATTGGCAACATGATTGGGTATAAAAAGAGCTTCTCAGAGTGGCAGTGTCTCTCAGAAGCCAAGATGGGTAGAGGATCACCAATTCCCACAATGTTGTGCAGAAAGATAGTGGAGCAATATCAAAAAGGCGAAAAATTGCAGTTATCATCATCAACTGTGCATAATATCATCCGAAGATTCAGAGAATCTGGAACAATCTCTGTGCGTAAGGGTCAAGGGCGTAAAACCATACTGGATGCCCGTGATCTCCAGGCCCTTAAATGACACTGCACCACAAACAGGAATGCTACTATAAAGGAAATCACAGAATGGGCTCAGGAATACTTCCAGAAACCATTGTCAGTGAACACAATCCACCGTGCCATCCGCCGTTGCCAGCTGAAACTCTACAGTGCAAAGAAGAAACCATTTCTAAGCAAGATCCACAAGCACAGGCGTTTTCATTGGGCCAGGGATCATTTAAAATGGAGTGTGGCAAAATGGAAGACTGTTCTGTGGTCAGACGAGTCACGATTCGAAGTTCTTGTTGGAAATGTGGGACGCCATGTCATCCGGACCAAAGAGGACAAGGACAACCCAAGTTGTTATCAACGCTCAGTTCAGAAGCCTGCATCTCTGATGGTATGGGGTTGCATGAGTGCGTGTGGCATGGGCAGCTTGCATGTCTGGAAAGGCACCATCAATGCAGAAAAATATATTCAGGTTCTAGAACAACATATGCTCCCATCCAGACGTCATCTCTTTCAGGGAAGACCCTGCATTTTTCAACAAGATAATGCCAGATCACATTCTGCTCAATCACAACATCATGGCTGCGTAGGAGAAGGATCCGGGTACTGAAATGGCCAGTCTGCAGTCCAGATCTTTCCCCTATAGAGAACATTTGGCGCATCATAAAGAGGAAGGTGCGACAAAGAAGGCCCAAGACGATTGAACAGTTAGAGGCCTGTATTAGACAAGAATGGGAGAGCATTCCTATTTCTAAACTTGAGAAACTGGTCTCCTCAGTCCGCAGACGTCTGTTGAGTGTTGTAAGAAGAAGGGGAGATGCCACACAGTGGTGAAAATGGCCTTATCCCAACTTTTTTGGGATTTGTTGACACCATGAAATTTGGAATCAACATATTTTTCCTTTAAAATGATACATTTTCTCGGATGAAACTTTTGATCTGTCATCTATGTTCTATTCTGAATAAAATATTGACATTTGCCATCTCCACATCATTGCATTCAGTTTTTATTCACAATTTGTTTAGTGTCCCAACTTTTTTGGAATCCGGTTTGTAGAATATCTCAACTTTTACTCAAGTACTGAATTTGCATTCAGTACTTTGTCCACCACTGGTAGCCTGGTAGGTAAATATTTTACAATTCCTGTTTGCTTCCATACATGTGGCCTATAGAGTTTCTCCATGCCAAAATGATTCAGCATTCATTCAGCAGTGTCTGTATTTGTTTAGAATAAACCAGCATGCATCTCACGTCATGGGTCCTAGTTTTCTGTAGTCTTCGTCAATGACTGCATTGGCTTTGACTTCAGCAGCTGCACGGTCATCAAGTTTGTTTTTACACAATCTAAACACATAAACATGCACATGCACACATGTACGCACACATGTACACACACATGTACACACACACACACACACACACACACACACACACACACACACAAACACATACACAGTGAAACAATACATTTACAATAAATAATAAATATCATAATTAAAAGCTTTCTGCACAGAGAAAAATACAATGAGCGTATCTCCCATTTGTGAATGCATGCATTTGTGTGTTTTCAACATTTATCTCCTAATGAGGACCAAATGTCCCCACCATTATAGGATGGCTGCATTAATGTGTTTTTCTGTATGTGAGTGTGAGGGGGTCTGTGTGATTGTACCTTGTGCTGATTCCTCCATACAGGAAAGCAATCCAGAGCCATGATACCAGAAGAAAAATTATCATTAGTGGGAAAGCGAAGATGAACCATGAGCCAAAGTTGATCAAGTCACAGTCTGGAAAATAACTGCAAAATGGTTTCGTCATTTATTGCAGTCGTATTTCACATGAGGTAACTTACTGACTCAACTCCTTAGTGCTTTTACAATTTATGATCTTTAATTTTAGGAAAACTATTAAACATTGGATTAATCTAAACAGTATACTATGATTTAAAAGGGTGTCTCACTGTCTTTTATATTTGATTAGATTGGAATTATGTACACTATAATAAAAATAACAACAACAACAATATAATAATATTAATAATAATCAAATTATTTATTTGATTATTAATTAATTATTATTATTATTATTATTATTATTAGTAGTAGTAGTAGTAGTAGTATTACATTAATTATGTTATCAGAAATCAGTGAAAGACAATTAATAAAATTTTTGCTGTGGGGTCCCCTTCACCTTTTCCATTTCTGTACAAGTAAACACATCCACACACAGTTCTAGTGTAAATCATGTAAGTACAAATTTGCAAGTTTACAATTTTGCCTTGATTGTGAAAGCAGAAAATGATAATGTTTTAGAGTGAGAGTTTCTGTATGTTCCATGTAATAACTATTGACCCATGCCCCAAAGATGTTTTTTCTAAATTGAAAAAATACTGTATATGAAAATGTGGCTAGCAGATTCTAAATGGGGTGCAAAAAGCTGGCGTAATAAAAAAGATAAAGAATGTACATAACATCTGCATTATTATTTTTCTGAAAAAAGGTTCCCATCAATATTTATCACCTTTTCTTTTCTACCTCACTTGGTTTCAATATTTGAGTATTTTTTAGACTCACTAGCAAATTTACATGCATAATATCAGAATTTGCATAAAAACTTATATTTTGAAATGAACACCGGTGGGCTAACGTTTCCTTATAGAATATTAACATGTATTCGGTTGATTCTACGCAGAAAATGAAAACAAAGAGCAAGGACATCTATTATTTTGTTTTAAAAAAGTTCATTCTTTCGCCATTCCAGTGCTTTCATGATGGGTCGCATGGTGTTACTTACTCATTCACTCATCATCTGTACCGCTTAATCCTGCATTCAGGGTCACGAGAAAGTCGTGTTAATCTTAATCATTTCAGTGGATGGCCAAAGAAGGTATTCAGTCTTTTTGAGCTTTTTCCAACTTTGTGACTCAAAAACAAAATGAATGTTCTCTTTACATAATTTGTAATTTTGGTATTTTTTTATAGCCTGCTAAATAAGGAGTGAAATTATTTATGAGGTAGAAAATATACTGTATATTGTAATGAACAATTCCTCCCAATATTTTGAGTCATTACAAATAAACATTAAACTTCACTTTTAACCATATGTTTGTACTGTAAACCTAGCATCATTAACTTAGATAACATAGTAAGTAGCCTAGCTAAGTGAATTTGTCAGCACTAGTACTGTAGGATTTCTGCATCTGAATACTGACTTGCATTTTCCTGTTCTCATTGGTTTATTTATTACAAACTGCCACCTAGCAGTTAAAACATAGCAGTTAAAGTGTTGTTGTTCATTATTAACATAAACTGAATTAGCTAGCTAGTCTAGCACAAAGGTAAAAATTTTGCTAGGTTCTGCATTATCCTCTAATCTTGTTACTGATTTAAAACCATACATGGAGATGACTTTCTAACATGTCTAGCTCATATTTAAGACTTTCAGACTTAGTGTAACTGGAAAATGTTTCTTTTTAATTGACCTTATTAAACTTTTAATCTGTTAATAAATTTGACCCATCATACAGTGGCTTGCAAAAGTATTCAGCCCCCTTGAACTTTTCCACATTTTGTCACATTACAGCCACAAACATGAATCAATTTTATTGGAATTCCACGTGAAAGACCAATACAAAGTGGTGTACACGTTAGAAGTGGAATGAAAATCATACATGATTCCAAACATTTTTTACAAATAAATAACTGCAAAGTGGTATGTGCGTAATTATTCAGCCCCCTTTGGCCTGAGTGCAGTCAGTTGCCCATAGACATTGCCTGATGAGTGCTAATGACTAAATAAAGTGCACCTGTGTGTAATCTAATGTCAGTACAAATACAGCTGCTCTGTGACGGCCTCAGAGGTTGTCTAAGAGAATATTGGAAGCAACAACACCATGAAGTCCAAAGAACACACCAGACAGGTCAGGGATAAAGTTATTGAGAAATTTAAAGCAGGCTTAGGCTACAAAAAGATTTCCAAAGCCTTGAACATCCCACAGAGCCACTGTTCAAGCGATTATTCAGAAATGGAAGGAGTATGGCACAACTGTAAACCTACCAAGACAAGGCCGTCCACCTAAACTCACAGGCCGAACAAGGAGAGCGCTGATCAGAAATGCAGCCAAGAGGCCCATGGTGACTCTGGACGAGCTGCAGAGATCTACAGCTCAGGTGGGGGAATCTGTCCATTGGACAACTATTACTCGTGCAATGCACAAAGTTGGCCTTTATGGAAGAGTGGCAAGAAAAAAGCCATTGTTAACAGAAAACCATAAGAAATCCCATGTGCAGTTTGCCACAAGCCATGTGGGGGACACAGCAAACATGTGGAAGAAGGTGCTCTGGTCAGATGAGACCAAAATGGAACTTTTTGGCCAAAATGCAAAACGCTATGTGTGGCGGGAAACTAACACTGCACATCACTCTGAACACACCATCCCCACTGTCAAATATGGTGGTGGCAGCATCATGCTCTGGGGGTGCTTCTCTTCAGCACGGACAGTGAAGCTGGTCAGAGTTGATGGGAAGATGGATGGAGCCAAATACAGGGCAATCTTGGAAGAAAAACTCTTGGAGGCTGCAAAAGACTTGAGACTGGGGCGGAAGTTCACCTTCCAGCAGGACAACGACCCTAAACATAAAGCCAGGGCAACAATGGAATGGTTTAAAACAAAACATATCCATGTGTTAGAATGGCCCAGTCAAAGTCCAGATCTAAATCCAATCGAGAATCTGTGGCAAGATCTGAAAACTGCTGTTCACAAACGCTGTCCATCTAATCTGACTGAGCTGGAGCTGTTTGGCAAAGAAGAATGGGCAAGTATTGACTCAGGGGGCTGAATAATTACGCATACCCCACTTGTTGCGAAGTGGGTCTGTTTTGTTATGTTGGTTGTTGTGTTGATGCTGCTGATCACTATTTGTCTTCTTACACTAACCTCTTTAGCTGTCCAATAAAAATGAGGTTGGGTGCAGTTCCAGTGAGTGTGGCTGTTCCCCCGATGCTGGCTGCGTAGGGGATACAGATGAGAAATCCTTTCCACACTTTCAGCTGGTATTCTGCCTCTTTCCTCACCTCCTCCTGACTTTTCTGCTCTATCTTTTCTATTCCATCAGCCCTATGATATTAGCATAGTGTTAGAACAGATTACATTTTTTTTAAACATTTTCCAACCCAGCCAGTTTCAACTTATTAACCAAAATCTTTGCTATCATACAACAGCTGCCCAAAAAGAAGGGTAGAGAGTAACACATGCTAATGCCAACATTAAATTAGGAAACTGCAATTTCTGCCTACACTGCAGGGTAGTAAAACATACTGTACATGAAGGACAGAATTATTCATCCTCTACTGCACACGTGATATCATGGACACTCATTAATGGCTAGTGATTGGCAGAGGAGTGACAGATATTATTCCTTTCACCATTAGACAAGAACAAGTTTACTCCTTTGGCTCCCGGCCACAAGTGGTTGCAGGACAGACTGATTTCACATGTCTTGTGCTCAGGGTCTCATCAGATTTGGGTCAGAAGTTAATGAGATATTCTAAGACAAGGATCAAGTTACACTATTACTTTTTATCCAAAATTACTGATTACAATCCATGGTTCGTCATTTAGTCACTTATTTTAAAATTATTTTCTTGTCAGCCTGATTTGTCTAGATGACGATCAACTTTCAATAAGTAAACAATCTGTTACTGTATATTAAAGCAGGTAAACTGGTTGATATGCGTTTCAGGTTTGCACAAGTATTCTTTAGACCTTCACCTGTCAACTGCAGTCAGAGTGTGTTTTTCAGCTAGAAGTACATGCAGCATCACCTGAGACTGGCCTGTAGAGGAAGAAAACATTTGTTACTGAGTCCGTTAAACAGTATTCGTAAAATAGCTTCTTTTCCGTTTCTTTATGTGCTCTCAAATGTGGTTACAGTAGGTTGTCCTGCTCAATGTTGTGTTTAAAAAAGTGATATTACACTGATTGAAGTAAGCCAGCAATGTCTGTTTAACAATTATTTTTCCATTTAGCAATATGGCAGGTGTCAAGCCCTCTGCACTGTGTATTTGTGTAATAATATGAATAATGAAATACTGTAAATGCATCTAATATCATTTTATAGAGATAATTAGATAGTTATAGCTTGAGATGGGAGTAATATAAATTAGGAACACATAAGTGAACATATAGCAAAAACAAATCTATTATATCGTATTTGCTGTCTTCATAATCTCTCTGTCAAAGCAAGTATATAAAAACATTGGTTGGATAAATCGACAGTGGACTGACGTGAGATTATTGAAGTAAAAAATAAAAGCAATTTGACCAATTATGAATCCAATAATAGTACATCCTGAGGTGTATTAGGTATCTAATGCAACAGCATTTTTTATTTATTAAGATTTTTTAATTAATTAATTTATTTATTTTTACAAATTTCAGTGGTTTCTTAGTCAATAAGTATATTTAACATTTTATCCAGTCATAGTTCATTTTAATGTAATGGAACATCCACAAATTAGTTTTTTTTAATAATATATATAACTTTTAGCAGTTCTAACGAGCTGTTCCCCTAAACAGCCTCTCTCATTTTTAACTGTCTTAAAGCTAATACTGAAAGAACTCCAAACCCTCAGATAATGGTTAATAAGTCAATATTATTATTCTAAATTGTTACGTAAGTTAAATACAATATGAGAATTGTGTCAATTAATGTTGGTACAAATAAGTAATAATAAATTAATTAGCATGAATTACTATTAAAGGGCTTTGGCTCTGTCAGTTGCCTGCTGTCCCAAAGGTTAGAATTGAAAAACCTGTCTCTGCTCTGTTCTAACTTCATCTCCATCGAATTTGCATGTTGCTTTGTGGAGTTCCTCCAGGTACTCATTATTTTCCCTTAACAATCAAGGCATTTTAAGCTTTTTTAGGCTGATTGGTTTTCTAAATTAGTAGTGTGTGATTACTGTATGTGTGAGTAGATGTACACTTGTGCCCTGTGATAGGGAACACTAGGGTATGGCCCATGCCCCTCCCATGACCCTAGATAGGATAAGTGGTATGAAAAAGATTTATTTTACTAATTAATTTTTTTTATTATTATTATTTGCAATATGCACAATGGAAGTCTGCATATATAAATCTTAATATAAACATTGTATTTGTATGAGAAAAAAAATCACTAACCAATTAGCATTGACCATTTAACCATGTTTGGAATATTTAATAATTCTGCATTAGCATAATATTTCTGGAGACTTTGAATTATAATGCCATTTAAGTATATAGAGTAATAAGTGACCAAAACATTATTTCATTATAATTTAGTCATGACCAGCTATCAAACAATTGCTTTCTATTATGCTATTATTATTCATTTTCTTTCATACCCTCAGGGTCGTCTGTGACCTTGCACCTCTCCTTAAGTGTTTCCAGGTCTCCAAACAAGCTTTCCAGAACGGCATTAGCAATAGGCAGCATCATGGCTGTCGTAGCAGAGTTACTTAACCACATGGACAAGAATGAGGATGTTAACATCATCCCCAAAATCAACCTAAAGAGAAAGACACACTGTTTTACTGGTGATTTTGACAGGAGGAGGCATACAATAATATAGCAGCACAACCTGAACATAGGTATACTGGTGACTCATTGACAGTCACATTATATAATATGTCATATGGATAGAATGGTAAGGAGATAACAAAGTTGTCTGATGCTGCCTTAATAGTGACTGTTAGTAAGGGTGTGATGACAAAGTCATTCTCCCAAAACAACCAATGCAACATTATTGTAGCTACAGTGGTCATGCACACCATGATCATGTTTGGTGACAAATATGGGCTGCATAGATGATAATTCACCTGTTACCACTTTAAAATATGGAGGTAGCTCATGGTGGTGGTGGTTTGTGGTTATGAGGTTCTTACTGTATAAACATGGCATTATAACATCTGGGATATTGCATCCCCAAGACCTAGTTGCATCTGCTAGGAGAATTGGAGTTGGCCATTGATAGGACTTTTAATTGGAAAATTAATTAGACACCATTCTAATATCAACACAAACATTGTCAAAGTGACACGAAGCCATGCTCTCGGATTTGAACCTATTTAAAACCCTGTAGTCTGAACTGAAGAGGAAAGTCTGTATGCACAAACCTTTGAATATAAAACCACTTCTGCATGATTGTATGAGACTAAAATCTTTTTTATTGTGCATGCAAGAAAGTGCATGCAAGAAAGAGGTATGCCATCTATAATTTAATTAACACCAGTAAGACGAAGATATAGATTAATATGGAGAATATTATGAAAGACTTTATATTGAATCCTTTCCATTCAGCAGGCAAAAGCCATGAAGAGGTCTTTTCAGCTGTACAATATCAGCCTTCTATCTGCAATGGAAACATTAATCCAGGCCAACCAAAACATGGTTGTAAATTGTCAGACCAAGTAAGACCATATAGTAGACGGCCTTATTTATATATACAAACAGAACTTTGCTCTTTGTAGGACACTTTATAGCCAATATAGAAGCGAGTTTCCCTAAAGCTTATACTGTATGCTGCCTAGTTTGACTGCTGCCACTAAATGTATTTATTAAAAGTGTTTTTGTTCAAGAGGCCCCAAGGGATCAAATATAGTATATTCATTACATTTGGTTAACCTCTTAAACCAATCTCTTGCATTTAGAATAATAAGAAAAAGTGTGTATGATAATTTGTAAACAACAGCCAAAAAGCTGTTTAAAAATACATATTTTTCCAGTTCCTATTTTGTCGAATTTGTATTTGTACGTCATTTAGTAATCATGATAATTTTTTAAGCCAATGTCCTTTTGCCTGATGAATTTTACCATTATTTATCATATTTTATATTATTCTCTGCAATACATTTCTATTTATTATTGCATACATTTTCTAATGTATAAAACACACTTTTCTAAAGCAATGTAAAGTTATGTTAAGTGGCAGAGAGATGTTTAGTGTTATGCTCATGTTACTGTTTATTTCAAGGCTGTAAATAATTTTATTGCAGGCAATATTTTTGTGTCAAACAATCCATATTGTACTGTATATTCTGCCATAGACAATATTTTACATAAAATTATAAAATGTCATACATTTCAAAAGGTCTAGCTGCAGGGAAATCTTGATTATAGTATCAGGTAAACAAAATGAGCAATTAAACAAAATTATTATCTGTGCTAATAGGCCATTGTATTGTATGCAGTATAACCCTGTCTGCAAAGAGATAGCACTGGAACTATTAGATTTCATGGTGGTTTGCATGTACACAGAGACAAATGTCTAATTGTGTGAAGAGGTAAAAAAAAAAAAAGCAAGCAAGCATTAGATTGCACAACCAGAACACATGACTGCAAACTAAATGCAGTTCCTCAATGTTGGACTTTACATCCTGTAGGACTTCTCATATATTTTACCGACATTACGGTCACAATGGAACTTCCACTATAACAGCACCTTATGGTTGAGTTTGGCAAAACTTTAACACTGAATGCTATAGGGGTTTCATCTGGTATTATCTCACTAATAACAGCAAGGAAATTAAAATTGTGAAAAACTTTCAATGTGAGAGAGCAGAGCGCAGAATGTGCAGAGTAATTACTGAAAATGTGCAGTTCCACTGGCACATACAGTATACTGTAGAATAGCTCCATCTAAACCGTAATGTGTTGTACAAGAAAAGACAGTCAAATGTGAGCCAATATGCCTGTCTAAGCTCCCAACTTTAAAACACCTTGCTATCGAAGGGATGTTCTGAACACAAAGTCATAGGATAAATCATAGGATAAATGTGACCAGTCAGATGAACTTTGTATTCATTTGTAGTGACCGGCCCATCTCAAGTCAAACATTCAAACCAGAATCCTGCCAAGCATAAAAGCCACAAGTTTTTTTTTCCTTTAATTTGTCACCCAAATGAGTGGGTGTCTACTAGCTATCATCCATCACATTTAACAAGGACAATGACTTAAACACATTTACTACTGTAGTCATGTGAAATACCATGAACACCCAGAAATACCATGATCAAATATCATAGCTTTTGCAACATGTTGGAAAGAAATGAATCAGAGAATGTGTTCACTTGATCATTTCTCATATGAAGCTACACGGTCTGTCTGCTTCAGATGGGTGTTTCAATACACCTTTCATTTGTTTGTGCTTAATTCACATCTTCTCCTGTGTACAGCACTCGACACACAGTGCAGCAGACGCATTTATTTGCATAAAGCTGACTTTCACTGTGCTGCTCACCAGATTGCTCAATCTCTATTTGCAGGTCAATGGCAGTTTAACATTGCTTCACTGTTCATGAACTGTTTACAGTCTGAATATGCCAATTTTGAAAATTTTCTGGGCAGCAGACGAACTGTTTATTTTATATATTCTTTTTTTAAATTATGAGACTAGGTGTGCATCCAGACTTTTTTTTTTATTAATAGTACTCTTACAGTATGTAGTGAACTGACCTAGTAAAACAGTTTTAGAACATAATTGTTGATTAAGTTTTTCTCTCTGTCACTCTAATGGTGCTTGCCAAATGTCATGAATGTGAATGTGTAACATTAATATACATGGGGACATGGGGAGTTTCAAAGGCATATTGCATTTTTATTTAGTTTTGAGGACTAGTTCTTCAGACTTCCTGATTGCATTTTTGCCTCTCATTTTTGGTAAGTGCTTGGCACTCATTTTTAGTTTAATCCCTGTACCTGACCAATTTCACAGAAATGTTTTTTTTATTTGTAAATGTTTCATTTTCAATTTGTTTTTCAAATGTTTCAAGCCACATTGTAACATGCAATTTATTTTAGCAAAATAAATAAAAATCTAATGTAAGGCATAAAAAAAAATGAGAAACAGGTGCAGACGATGGCAAATGATCCGGCCAGTGATTAGTATACTGAGTGCTTTGTGGTTGGAACAGACAAGAGTTAAAATGAGGTTGCTGCTGAGGTTGTTACATAAACAACCCATTTTTACATTTTACAGTATCTTAGGCCTTTTGTACCATGTCACTGTAAACAAATCTTTCTTTTACCTATTTTAAACAGAGCAAAATAGGTGAAATACAATATATCTAATAAAGGTATACAGAATACAGTTTATCTTAATACGCTATTCATACCACTTTACTGTACCTTATTCTACTCATTTACTTATTCTACTCGAATGACAGTACTGTATGTAAGCCACTCTACAAGAGCTTGTGCTGTAACATACAGTAGTTTGTTGACATGACAGTCATTTTTCAGGAACCATATCAACCAAAATCATGTGACAAAATATATAATGCTGTGATTATTTAAAAATTTTGGCCTCAATCCTAAAAGATATATTTGACGCTTTTAAACTTTCAGTAACAAGAACTGTACTATAAAGGAAAGTGGGATGACATTTAAATTTCACTGACATTTCACTGTTAAACCAAAGCCACATCCATTGATCTTGATCTACAATATATGCAGTCTAAACTGGAGATCTGTTTTGAAAAAAGTTGGAGATCTTGGAGTAAAAAAAAAAAACTAGCAAGATTTTTTTTTTCGCAGGGGGCATGGAGCCCTTCTCAGGAGACTTAGGGCATTGCATTGGATTGTATGGGTGTGTGCTCACATACAGTACACACTCATTCACACACTATGGGCAATTTGGGAACGCCTATTAGCCTAATATGCATGTCTTTGGACTTTGGAAACTGGAGCACCAAGAGCAAAGCAATATTGCTTACTACTAAGCCAGCTAATACCATTCATGTTATTTATTAGATAACTTGTATTCCCTTGTTTTGTTCTAAAATTAATAATCCATTTAGTTTTTTACACTTACTTTTGATTAGTATTTCTATCCAGCCAATAACCCATCACAGAGTATTTTAACTGGTCCTAAAAAATTAATGATGGATGACTGAGAATCAATCTGATGACTGTATATTCTTCACCCTTGGTCTACTATTTAGCTCTTGGCTTGTCTTAAGGGCTGAGTAAGTAAAAAGCTTTTCTAAATTCATGCCTTTACCCTCTAGCATTTTTATATTTATATGTTAACATTTCTTCCACCACTTTTTTTTTTTTTTTTTTTTTAGACTAGTAATATTTGCTTTTCAGTTAACTGCAAGTATTCTTTTTTACAACATGGTGAACAATCACTATGTATTATACGTAATAGAACACATCAATATTATGGTTTTTTGGAATTTTTATCTGCCTGTGCACGCATCATGTAAAAACTACTGAACAAATTTTAATTGGGTTTTCACAGGTGTATTTGACTGAGTTTAAGGTAACATATAGGCTTTCGCAATCAGCCAATGGGAATCTAATCTTCAATTTAAAGAAAAATTGCATCTAATAATTCAATAATATAATAATTCAATCAATAAATCATCTAAAAATTCTACAGATGGCGCTGTGCATTTATTAATAAGTGCACATTAGTGTGCAATTGAAATATATTTAATAAATAAGATCTCACTACTTCATTTTACACACTTCACAGTAAGAAATTTAAATTTTTGTTAATTTCAAAATTCAACAGATGGCGTTGTGCATTTTTTTTAAATGTGCTTATGAGTGTGCAATTAAATTCTATGCGAAGGAAGTCGTGAGCACAATATAATATAATACAGGTAGTCCCCTACTTATGAATGAGTTCCATTCTGGGAGCACATTCATAAATCAGATTTGTTCTTAAGTCTAACAAAGTGAGTCTTATACATTTTTGACACAAATATACAATGTAAAGCATACCAATTCACTTGACTAAATGTACCTTTTCCCTACACTGTGACCAAAAACAAAACTGCGCCTATGGAGTACTTAATCTCACACGTGACACGTCAAATCTAACAGTGTTGTCTCTGCGACGTTAAATCACAAGGGGAATCCCAGACGATATTTTGTCTCAGAGCAAATTTCCCCATAAGAGAGAGAGAGAGAGAGAGAGAGAGAGAGAGAGAAAGAGAGAGACAGAGAGAATAACTATTGTCTCAGATCATTGGCTTGGCAGACAAAGCATATACATACTGCTCACAGTTTTAAAAAAGATCACTTTTTTAAGTTAAAATTTATTTCAAATTTTGCTCATCTTGCAAAAAACATTGCCAACGAAGTTACTCGCAATCCAAAGTTTTACTATTATGTGAAATGCAATAGTGTAGTAATATATATATATATATATATATATATATATACAGTGGTGTGAAAAACTATTTGCCCCCTTCCTGATTTCTTATTCTTTTGCATGTTTGTCACACAAAATGTTTCTGATCATCAAACACATTTAACTATTAGTCAAAGATAACACAAGTAAACACAAAATGCAGTTTTTAAATGAGGGGTTTTATTATTTAGGGAGATAAAAAATCCAAACCTACATGGCCCTGTGTGAAAAAGTAATTGCCCCCTGAACCTAATAACTGGTTGGGCCACCCTTAGCAGCAATAACTTCAATCAAGCGTTTGCGATAACTTGCAACGAGTCTTTTACAGCGCTCTGGAGGAATTTTGGCCCACTCATCTTTGCAGAATTGTTGTAATTCAGCTTTATTTGAGGGTTTTCTAGCATGAACCGCCTTTTTAAGGTCATGCCACAACATCTCAATAGGATTCAGGTCAGGACTTTGACTAGGCCACTCCAAAGTCTTCATTTTGTTTTTCTTCAGCCATTCAGAGGTGGATTTGCTGGTGTGTTTTGGGTCATTGTCCTGCTGCAGCACCCAAGATCGCTTCAGCTTGAGTTGACGAACAGATGGCCGGACATTCTCCTTCAGGATTTTTTGGTAGACAGTAGAATTCATTGTTCCATCTATCACAGCAAGCCTTCCAGGTCCTGAAGCAGCAAAACAACCCCAGACCATCACACTACCACCACCATATTTTACTGTTGGTATGATGTTCTTTTTCTGAAATGCTGTGTTACTTTTACGCCAGATGTAACGGGACACGCACCTTCCAAAAAGTTCAACTTTTGTCTCGTCGGTCCACAAGGTATGTTCCCAAAAGTCTTACCAATCATTGAGATGTTTTTTAGCAAAATTGAGACGAGCCTTAATGTTCTTTTTGCTTAAAAGTGGTTTGCGCCTTGGAAATCTGCCATGGAGGCCGTTTTTGCCCAGTCTTTTTCTTATGGTGGAGTCGTGAACACTGACCTTAATTGAGGCAAGTGAGGCCTGCAGTTCCTTAGATGTTGTCCTGGGGTCTTTTGTGGCCTCTCGGATGAGTTGTCTCTACGCTCTTGGGGTAATTTTGGTCGGCTGGCCACTCCTGGGAAGGTTCACCACTGTTCCATGTTTTTGCCATTTGTGGATAATGGCTCTCACTGTGGTTCGCTGGAGTCCCAAAGCTTTAGAAATGGCTTCATAACCTTTACCAGACTGATAGATCTCAATTACTTTTGTTCTCATTTGTTCCTGAATTTCTTTTGATCTTGGTATGATGTCTAGCTTTTGAGGTGCTTTTGGTCTACTTCTCTGTGTCAGGTAGCTCCTATTTAAGTGATTTCTTGATTGAAACAGGTGTGGCAGTAATCAGGCATGGGGGTGACTACAGAAATTGAACTCAGGTGTGATAAACCACAGTTAAGTTATTTTTTTATCAAGGGGGGCAATCACTTTTTCACACAGGGCCATGTAGATTTGGAGTTTTTTTCTCCCTTAATAACGTAAACCTTCATTTAAAAACTGCATTTTGTGTTCAATTATGTTATCTTTGACTAATAGTTAACGGTTTTTGATGAGCAGAAACATTTTTGTGTGACAAACATGCAAAAGAATAAGAAATCAGGAAGGGGGCAAATAGTTTTTCACACCACTGTATATATATATATATATATAAAATTATTAGAATGTTAGAATAAATCACAATACAATACAGTGTAACACAGCTCTGAGCCCAGGATTCTCTTCGCAATTTAAAGTTGCAGAGATAACACTGTGAGAAGTACTTCTTTGGCGCGTTTACAGTTTTTGGCAACATGATGGCAATATAGGGAAAGAAGACAGAGATTTAGTCAAGTGGATTGATATGCTTTACATTTTATATTCAAGTCAAAGGCATATAAGACTCACTTTGTCAGACTTAAGAACAAATCTGACTTACGAACGTGCTCCTGTAACAGAACTCGTTTGTAAGACAGGGATAACCTGTATTTCCAACAGGTTTCGTTAAATAAATAATTGCATGGTGAAAGTTAGATGTTATTTGTCTGATGTTATATTTGCCTAATACTAAGATCTACTATGAGTAGATGATTTTTATTATGTTTTTACACCAAAACACATTAAAAGATGGGATACTAACTTTTGAACATGAATGTATTTAACAGTACACTTAATGTGAAACCTGTTAGATTCTGTAACGACTCACATGGTAGCTATAAACAATTATTTCATCATGCTTTGTAGCTTCGTTTAAACATAATTTTTTTCAACAGCTTGATATGTTACTGAGAAACTTGAGAACACTTGAAGTGGAAAAAAAACAATGTATCATTATATAAAACATCATATGCACATGTTAAAATCTTAAATATACTTATGCACTGAGTGAGAATATGTACATAACACATAGTGCATTGATATAGTATGTACACTGTTGACTTGTTACTGTTCAGTTACTGTTCAAAACAGCAGGGCCGTGCAGAGTTGTTTAAAGGGGCGGGTGCTCAAAGTTAAAAAAGATACGTTAAAAAAGGATTACTGAGGGATCCACTGCCTTTAGCAGCATCACACAGCTCCTTTTGTAGCTGTTTCTTCCTCTTCTCCTTACAAGGCATGTCTGGAATATTTGTTAAATTATTAGTAATAATTAAAAAAAAATCTATACACATAAAACACACAAACATGCACATGCAGTGCTTATTATATGTTTAAACTGTAGAGATAAAATAATTTTACTGCTGTAAAATCAGCATTTTATCTAATTTGAAATATAAACTTAATATCATCTGTTATTTAATATATTTTCTTTAAAAAGTGTTTTTTAATATCATAAATATAATAATCCATAATTATGTGGATATCCATATTAGATCGTTTTTAGTGAACTAAAATAACCTATTTATTTAGCCAAGCATTTTTATAAATAGATTTGCCATAAGGTAAAGGAGCAGATCTGGGGGACTCATGGACGTAGAGTATTATGGTGAACTGGTATGTTTAGATGCTGTCTTCCTCACTCTCATTTGATCACTCAGGTTTGTTGAGGGTGAGGTGATTGTTTGCTTTACATCTCAGGGAGCCCTCATGTTTGTGTTTCCTTCTGGCTCTCCCTTTTAGTTATGCTGTCATAGTTCGTCCTGCCGGAGTCCCTGCTTGCACTCTACAGTAAATATACATTCACATTATACATTATGTGACTGTGACCAGACATAACTGCCATCTCTCCTTTTCTGCTCTCTCTCCCCCTCTTTCTCTTCCCTCTCTCCCCCTGTCTCCCCCTTTCACTCTTTCTCTCTCTCTCTCTCTGTCGAGCTACACATGTCATCCCTGAGCTGCCAGTGATCCAGACTCCCTCTGCCCTCCGGACCTGTCTGATCCATCCTGGTGCCCCGTTTCTGGTTGGAGATCTCGTCACATGGATGACCTGTGTGTCTCTTTGGGATGCGTCTGGTGTCTGGGGATGATTCTCTCTACTTAGAAGATGGTTCTGGCCTCGACTGGTGTTGGCAGCTGTTTCTCTGAGGACTTGACCATTCGATAGTTCAGGACGGGAACTTTCTACCTGAGTGTAGTCTAGGTTACCTGAGTCTCCAATAACTGCCTGGACTCCATTTTAACATCAATTAATATCAACTATTATAGCTGAACTGGCTGCCACCTAACACACTGTATAAATGCAGATCATTTCCTGCTATCTGTTTCACCCAGATGAGGATGGGTTCCCTGTCAAGTCTGGTTCCTTTCAAGGTTTCTTCCTATTACCATCTCAGGGAGGTTTTCCTTGCCACTGTCGCCCGCGGCTTGCTCACCAGGGACTATCTGACCATTTTGATTCATACACATTCACATGCCATACAAACTTAAATAATTCTTTTGATTGTGTAAAGCTGCTTTGAGACAATGTCAATTGTTAAAAGCGCTATACAAATAAAATTGAATTGAATTGAATTACTTGTACAGTTCATAAAAGGACAGGTAATGTTTGTCGCGCTGTTGCACAAACAGCAAACTCATTTATTTCAGTTCATTTGTTGTTATAGACTATAGTGTGCGCTGTACACCTTATTTACTGTTTTGTTCCAGTCTGCACCTTCCAATTAATTTGCCTGCTTCTCCTCCAGCTCCGCACCACCCAGCCTGTAGAAAATGCGCGTGCACTTTGCGAGCTCGTACCCGGCTCGTAACGAGCGCGCTCTGCCCTCAAGGGCGAGCATTGGTTAATGGCAGTTATGTGACTGATGCAAGCCTGATCCTTTTATCTAGCAAAATTGAGATTAATAGTTACATTTTATTGTTGAGGGGCAAAGACAGGGCTCCCCCCCCACCTCTGCCTGCAAAACAGTACATCTGGACCATGCAGTTACAATAAAAGAAGCAAGATCATTCATACACTGTTCTATATAACTGCAAAAAGAGTTTTGCTATTGTTAAAAGAAACTTACAGAAATCAAACATACCAAATTGTGGATGTCTCCAAGAAGACAATTCTTATCTTAGCAATACAAAGGAAAAAATAGCCTTCTTTCACTTTGCCAGTGGCTCTAAAAATAAATGTTTCTTGATGTTAAAGGTTATAATTGTCCTAAAGGTCTGTGAAGTACATAATTTAGAATGGTTTAATGATGTCAGAATTTCTTTAATCCATACTGACCATGGGTCATTATGTTTGGTTCTGATCTCCTATTAAAGGTAATTTTTTGTCAGTGTTTCTTGTATAACCATGTTAAGCTCCAGCAACTTAACCCCTTGATGGCTTTTCACTTGACATAATATATTCTTGTACCAGACATGTCTTGTATGGGTTATTGAATGTAAAATTACAGCTTTCACAAAATTCTTTATAACAAAACTTGACAAAACAAAAACATAACAAAAAAAAAATATATATATAAAATATTTAATTATTAAATGGCTAATCTTACCAGGCTGGTTTCACGCCAACAATCTTGAGCACTCTTAGGGCGATACGTCTGTGTAGACCACACTCCTCTATTGCAGTTGCCATTACTAGGCCACTAAAGAAGAGGAAGTTAGTCTCTAGGAAGTATTGAGGACAGACCTTCTTGGAGGGTAGAATACCCATTGTAGGAAAGAGGCAGATTGGCAGTAAGGCAGTAACAGCTAGTGGGAGAGCTTCTGTACACCAGTATACTGCCATCAAGAGCACCACATATAGACATTTACCCTCCTGCAAGGAAGAGAGAAGAGTGTGTAATAAGAATTTGATGCATACATAGTTGGATGACAGACCCCAGATATTATGGATGGATGGATGGATGGATGGATGGATGCATGGATGGATGGATGGATGGATATACAAATGATATATTGATGGTAAAGTGGTTTGGTATACTTTGAGATAGGTGGATGCATGAATATGTAAATAATGGATGCATAGAGATTTTTATCCTTTATTAACAAAAGGTTGAAGAGGCAGAGAAAAAAAAGACACTTTTGCTGTATAATTCATTCTATATCAGTTCCATAAGTTCGAGAATTGGCAGCATATTCAAGACAACATTATCAAGATATCATTAATTCTAACTACAATTGCCAAACAATAATTTCCTCATTATGCTCTTTTTCTGTTTAAATTAATAAGATAAAAATAAAGTGCTTATGTTAAAAAAAAAACCCTGCAGAGCCCTCCTAAAGATTTCAGGGAAAAAAAGGCCTTTTCTCAGTCTGTGTGCATGGAGTTTGCATGATGTCCCTGTGCTTGATGAGTTTCCTAGGGTTTGGGTCAGCAATGTGACCCTTCTGAAACATTTCTTTATTTATTTTTTGGCCAGACAGTGTATATTAGAACAGGCATATTAATATAGATCTTGCAGCTGCACTTACTGTCTTAGAACATCCATGAAATGCACATCCATGAAACAAGTTAGTTTCTTCAGTTGCTTTCATGGCACAATGTGTGCATCCGTAGAGACACCAAGAAATCAGATACAGTTCAGGTTGTCTCAGTCAACAGTTAACAGTTTTAGATAACATGAAAAACAGTTAAGGTCCAACATTCTGTTTGTTTAAACATCAAGCTCCTAAACCTCCTAAACTCACAAATCTTACAACAAATACAACAAGGCAGAAAAAGCAAACATTGAATTACTATTCAGGCTAGTCAAACTCTCAGCAGACTGGCCCCATCTCAATTATGGGAAACCCAGATCCCATTTGAGTGCCTACATATCAGATACCTATCTGATTTACATTCATGGTCCAAACGCATGAATATCTTAACATAACTTTATATTCCATAAATGTCTGTAACCTCAGTTCTTGCGTTTTTCATTTGCTTGTTTTTTTCAGCATGTTTAGCATGCATGCAGATCCACAGTCATACCATGACTTCTTAACAGAACCCCAGGCCAAGTGTGTCTGGGCATGAGGAAACATAGTATGGTTATACAGTTTATTTTAATAAAGGAATGGTGTATTTCCCGATGGACGTCATAACTATTCAAGTCGGGTCACACTTCTGTTTGTTGCACAGCAGTGAAGCACACCACCAGGTTCATCACAGGGCACCATGCACACACTTTCACACATTCATTCACTCACACAAACACCACTAGGGTATCATTTAAGTGTAGCCAATTCACCTAACAAAATGTTTTTGGGAGATGAGGGGAAGCCTAGGAGAATGGAATAAATCCACATGAACACAGAAACAAAACTTTACAGAGGCAGTGATACAAGGTCACTGATTAATTAAAAAGTAAAAGCTCATTAAAAGCCAAAAGCTTTATTCAGTGCATTTCCATTTGGAATATAAACACTGTCACTAATGATACAGCATACTTGACTAACAAAACGCAAGCGAGATCTTCACAGTGTGATTCACTGTGAATGTGTTCCCATGAATGACTTTTCTGCTAGCTTAAAAAAAAACTAATCCAAATCTTGTGTTGAAATTTCTCCAACATATCACACAAATACCTTGACTCATAGCATTGGAAAAAGAAAAAAGCCATGTTGCCAATTATTCTCTTTTGCAATTATCTTACCAAAATGTGTGTGTGTGTGTGTGTGTGTGTGTGTGTGTGTGTGTGTGTGTGTGTGTGTGTATTAATACTGTACTAGTATGCACTGCTGTATTCTCACATCACATTCAGTCATCCTCCTTTTTCACATACAGTATTACTGATGTACATCCAGTCACATGCTGGCCTTCTAACTTCTGCCACAAATCCAAGTGACATATTATCATGTGGGAAATATAACTACAGCAGTGAAATCAGCCTGATTTCCTCGGGTACTGCCTTTAAATAACAGTCACATGGGGTGTAAGATAATATTTAAGGAATCAAATAGGGATTGGTTCAGTCACTGGCTCCACAAATCTAATATAATCTGATTTGAAAAGGATTCATTTGTGAAGACGCAAAGTAAACCTTGTGTATAAATAGATCTCTTGTTGAAAGTTTTTTTTTTTTTTTACTGAAAATAAACTAACAGTTTTGAGAATTTTGAAAATTGTACTACAACAAAAACAAAGGAGATAAACAATGTAATGACAAGTCTGTATTCAAGATGTTGCATAATTTATAGATCACTAAATACGTTTAGGCTAATTTGTGATCCTGATTATGTTAACCGCTTTGGACAATCGGCCAGTCTTATCTCTTTCAATGAAGCAAGTGTTGACATGACACATTGAGCGGCTTGATCAAACATGGATTATCAGGTTTGACACAATTCTGTGGAGTATATGTCATCTTGAGTGCACACACATTCAAGTGAAAATCAAGTGACACATGATTGACTAAGCCATTCTTAAATGTTGGGAAATATTGGTAAGATATTTCCATTAAGGTTTTCCTAATTATTATTTGCAGAATATGATCTGCAATGAATGAAAGGATTTATCTTCAATTATGAAAAAATGATGCCAAACAGAACCATTTTCACGAATGCTTTCAGACTTGTGGAATTCACTCTATTCTTTTTTCTTTTACTTTATTAAATATTGTCGCATCATTTGGCATTTCGTGCCTTACACAAGCTGCAAGGCCACACAGGCATGAAGAGACTCTTGAGCTCTCTCTGTGCACTTGTCAAAAATAAATTATAAAACCAATCTGAATACCGGAGTACGGACAACCTCTAGGTCTGCTGTGATGTTCGAACCTGAGGATTCTGCGTCCTACCTTTTCTGGCAAAGCGAAGAGCAATGGGAGCAGCAGCCCTGGTGTGATGAGGAGAACCAGCTCCTTACGGATGCACCAGACTTTCTTGGCAAACTTCAGCAGATCCATAGCGCGAGAAAGTACTGGAGGGTTTCTGTTCCTTTCCTCAAAGTTTGTAGGCTTCACAACTCCGATGCTGCGTCTCCACTTTTTATCACGTTTTCTTTGTTGATTTTACACCCTGGGAGAAGATTAACTCCTGGTTTACTCGTTAACTCCTCACGCGTAATAAATGGTGAAACATGCTGTCGGGAAACGCGAAGGTTACAGGTTCGAAGCGGGGCCCTTGAACGGGGTCAGTATGGGAAACATCGAATATCGCGGGTTATTTATATAAACGAGCTTTCTACAGGGTGCTCTATTGCTTTGCCAAGAAGGTGGATCGCAAAGGAGTGTTGCGCAACACGCACTGCGGAGGTCAGAGGGATTTAAGTGAAAGGAAGGTCGCCTCGAAACTGAAATACTAGTCTGCTTTACGTACTGATCTAGCCAAGATAACACATCGCTAGAACATAAAGGCTAAGGATATATACGTTAGAAACTGGTTACTCCCTTTTCTTACCACACACACGCACACCCACACACACACACACACACACTTACACGCGCGCGCGCGCACGCCTCCACGCTATGAATTCACAAATACCAGCACTGAATTTTTGAAACGTCTAAAAAAAGGGTCTGTTTTCCCTTCCTATATATATATATATATACAGACTGACTTTCAAGCATCAATGCCAATATTGTAATCAGTACCTCAGACTCTTGCCAGAGGAGAACTCAACAAGACTTTTAAACCAGCAACAACAAAATATCTGCAATAATAATTTGCTAAAATTATTTTCTTCTTCAAGAACATTATCAGACTTTCCTGCCTTTCTCGCAATGTTGGGCTCAATTTAAGCATTTTAAATCTTTTTATTTTGTTGCAGATGTTTCATTTATCACACATAATCTCCATATGACCCTACAGTTCCAATGGTCTCCTTATTCCATGTTTTGAAAATTGTCCCTCAATTGCTTTCAGAAAATTTCTTCCACAAAACAAATATTTTGACAGATATCACTTTCTAATGTAAAAAAAACAATATTGCTATTTAGGGTTTATTACTGTATGTGATAGAGTTACTCAGTGGTATTACTTGTAGTTGAAAGCAAGAGAAGCAAATTATACATCAGCCCAGGGCCGTGCAGAGACGTTTAAAGAGGCAAGTGCTCAAAGTTAAAAAAAGATAGAACAGGCTGAATAACAACAACTCACATTTATGACGAATCTAATATGGAATTGCATCATACTGTATGACTGTCATCAGGTGGGGACAATGTAAAGCAAATGTAGCTTATGTTTTACCTGATAGTGTACAATGTTGCTGTTGAAGGATTACTGCTGCTCCTGTTGCTGATAGTGCTGAAGGGCAGGGCTGTGTTGTTCTGAGACTGTAGTTTTTTTTTTTTTTTTTATATCATAAATATAATAATCCATAATTATGTGGATATTTACATTTAGGCATTTGGCAGACGCTCTTATCCAGAACGACTTACATTTTTTTTTTCTCATTATACATCTCAGCAGTTGAGGCTCAAGGGCCCAACAGTGGCAACTTGGTGGTTGTGGGGTTTGAACCTGGGATCTTCCGAACCGTAGTCCAAATAAAAGCCCTCCAGAAAAGAAGAGAAAAGTCCTGTAACTTACTTTAAAACAAAGCATGTTCCCTAAAACGGTGGACAGAGCTACAGACCCCCTTGGAGCCCCCTTACCCAGTTAGCTACAGTAGCAGTTAATAACCACCACTACTTGTGCAGTTCATAAAAGGACAGGTAATGTTTGTCGCGCTGTTGCACAAACAGCACGCTCATTTATTTCAATTCATTTGTTGTTATAGACTGTAGTGCGCGCTGTACACCCTATTTACTGTTTTGCTACAGTCTGCACCTTTCAATTAATTTGCCTGCTTCTCCTCCAGCTCCGCACCACCAAGCCTGCAGAAAATGCGCGTGCATTTGTGAGCTCGTACCCGGCTCGTAACGAGTGCGCTGCCCTCAAAGGCGAGTATTGGTTAATGGCAGTCATGTGCCTGATGCAAGCCATATCCTTATATGGCTCATATCCATATCCATATCCATATCCTTATTTTATTGTTGAGGGGCAAAGACAGGGCTCCATATGCACATACACATTCAAAAACAACAACAACAACAAAAACCCAAGAAAAGGGCACTTGAGGCATCCTGGAGGAAAGGGGCTCCGCCCTCCCTCTGCACGTGCCTGCATCAGCCACTTACAGTAACAGGGCGAAGAACCATATATACTGTAGTAACATACTCGTGCTAGTACTGTACCAGTACCTCAAGAAACATGTTTGTAGAAAGTAAACAATTTCCCCCTTTTAATTTGTAAATAATTATACCTTTAGCTTTATCATTCATGGGCATTTAAAAAATATATTAGAAAAGTATTTTTGTAAAAAAAAATAAACAAAAAAAACCCTTAGAATTTCTATTGAATGCCCTATAAAGTGAATAAGACATAAAGTAAATACAGCTATGTAATAAATAAAAAATTTTAATGCTTTAACTTTTGTTAGCTTGTATTGGTTGTTATTCATAAAAATAGTAAGTAATATTAAAAATAGTAGTAATATTAAGTCTAATGTAAAAAAAATAAATAAATGAATTGTGTGAACTATGAACTAAACATCCATCTTTTCTCTATACTCATTTTATACATGTGCACAGTCTTCTATCATACAAGTAAATCATTCAAACAGTTAAACACCTGTCATGAATATTTATTACATGATTAGCCTTTGATTAGCTTTATATCATGTTGGTCTGATACTGAGAAAAAAGCAAAACAAAAGAAAAATGAAAAACAATCATTAAAAAACAGCTGTAGTTATGTAATAACAAGTCTCAGCAATGCTTTCACAGGTGCATGCTAAGCATGACCCGCTTCTAATACAAAGATACTGTTTAACAACCCCCAGGCTCAATACTTGTTCTTTAAACCAGTTCTGCAAATGTTCTTCCCGCCCAAGTCATAAGCAATTGAAAGAGGAGAGAAATGAACTAGGCTTTTAAAGAAAAAAAAATCTTTATTTCCATCTGAATTAAGGATTTTCTTTCTTTTGAGAGACCATTACAGCAACTTTGGTGGGTTGCACAACAGCGCACATTTTGTCCTCAGTGTGTTGTCCTTTAGTAAAAAGATGCACTTAAGTGGATGTCTTTATTGCTCAGGTTTTTTTATCTCACATCATCTCCATATGAAATAGAACCTGACAATCCCACTGCTCTGCTTTTTTGCGGTATGTAAAAGCTATCTACGACTTTGACGTACTGTATAGCTCATAAACAGAGAATTTAGACATAAGAATGCAGAAAATATATGGCCATATACATAATTACCATTTAATCCTTTAATTTATATCAACATTTTTTTGTGGAGGATGTCAGAAAATTAGTTTAAGACAATATTAATATTGCACAATATTTTTTACTCTTTTGGGTTTTTTTTTTTCTTCTAATAACCACATTATTGCTGCTAGCAGACGCCCTTACCCAAAGGCAGAGGTGGAAAGTAACGAATTACATTTACTCGCGTTACTGTAATTGAGTAGCTTTTTTGTGTATTTCTACTTTTTAAAGTACTTTTAAAAATCTGTAATTTTACTTTTACTTAAGTATGTTTTGTTTGAAGTATTGTAATTCGCTACATTTTAAATCATATTCGCTACTGAGTAAAAAATAAATGAATGAAGATGTTAAAATTATAAAAATATTATGCTTTGTATAAATGCTCCGTTGCGTGTCTCATGTCCTGGTCGCGCGCCGCTCCAGACTCCACTCCAGGTTTTCTGACTGTCCCCACATCGGCATCTACCTGACCATCCACACAGTCGCTTCCGCCCTGAGCGTGACGTCATCGAATAGCGCGACCATATATAAATCGAAGAGAGACGGGGGGGGGAAAGATGAAAGAAGTTTTGATATTTGGTTGTGTATTCTGGTTTTGACTTTTTGCCTCCAATTGACTTTGATTATTGCTTTGTCCCTTTGGTTTGGTTGGTCTTTGTATATATTTGTAGATAATTTAATTGTTTTTGGTTTAGGGAGTCCGGGAAGGTACCTGTATTTTTGTTTGTTTTTGTGTTGTTTTTTTTTGCAGGTAATCTAGCTACTAAATATAAATAACATTTTGTTTATTATTTTGGCCTGGGTCCACTCCGAATCTGATCCTCCGCCTCCTGTTGTGTGTGTGTGTGTGTGTGTGGTTTTTTGTTGGTATATACAAACCTCATTATTTCATCAGTTAATGATTGGATCTAGTTCTTTCTGCCATATACCACCATTTCCATACAGTTTAAAATAGAACCCTGAACCATTCTTTTGCTGTATGGCCCTAGACTGGGACGTAACACCATATTTAAGTGACCACTTTGATTTTCAAGCACAAGAAAGACAACAGCTTTATTATGCAAAGGTGTTCCTTCAGTTAAAAACAACTAGTTTGAGATTTATATCTGATCATCTTTTTTGAACTAAGCTAGAATGCCTCATCCCACCCCCGCTGTTAAAATAATAAAAATAAAAAAGTAACTCGGTAACTTTTACTCTGAGTACATTTTTTAATGAGCTACTTTTTACTTTTACTTGAGTAGATTTTTATAATGGTAACTTTACTTGTACTTAAGTAAAATTTCACTGAAGTAGCAGTACTTGTACTTGAGTACAACATTTTATTACTCTTTCCACCTCTGACCAAAGGGACTTACATTTTTATCTTATTATACATCTGAGCAGTTCAGGGCCTTGCTCAAGGCTCCCAACAGTGGCAACTTTCTAGTTGTGGGGTTTGAACCTGGGATCTACTCAACCATAGTCTAATGACTTAACTACTGAACTACCCCCGATCCTATGAATGAAACAACTGGATTAATTTACAACATTTCATATATGTTATGGATTTTATAAGTATTAAACAAATCATGTGAAATACCAGAAACCTTCAGTGCATGCTATTATGAACTAATCCAATTTATGGTATCTAATTCATGGTACTGTACATGATTCATTTGCCATGAAAAACAACAGAAGATTGACAGTAGAAGCACAATTAAGCACATTCAAAGAATATAACATGGATATGGAAAATGCATTTTTGCAAAAAAAAACATATACAATGGAACCTCGGATTACGTGGTTTACGAGCAAAGATTTGTAATAAATTTTGACTTGAAAAACGAGCATTGTCTTGATTTAAGAGCACCGAGTATCATGTTTCACGCATGCTTTTTGACGCCGAGCATCACGTCATCACAACTGAGCCAACGGTTTTTCTCTCTCTTGCACTGCAAAATTGTGGGTAAGCGTCTCTCCTGCTGGGTCTTAGTGCTCGTCTCTTACTGGTATAATCAACATCCGTGCACGTTAATGTGTGTTTAATTCAGATGAAAGGAGAAATGTTTACTGTGATAGATGAGAAGGGGGAGACAGGAGGGGCTGAAAGCATGAGTCTCCACTTACTCTAGCCTCACACACACACACACACACACACACAGCGCCTGCACGCAGAAACGGGAAAAACTTATCGGTCTGGATTTTTTTTAAAGGTAAAGTGCAGGTTAATTTGTTTTATTTTTACTTTATATTTTGTATTAATTATTTTGATGTATTTATTTTTTGGGGCTGTAGAATGAATAATTTAAGTTTCCATTTTTTCTTAAGGGAAAATTTAATTTGGTTTGCGAGTGCTTCCCGGAACGAATTATGCTCGTAATTCCACTGTATAGTATATCGTAAATATATGGCATTATACATTGCTTTATATCATGATGTAACCTTCTCTGAAAACCAAGCTAAAGTTTTTTCTTTTTGATTGACTCACTGTTTTCTACATAAAATCATAAATGAAAAGTGTGAATATAAAAATGATTTTAGTTGGATTTTCATAGTCAACTAAGTCACATATATCTATAATTGTGTGAGATATGAAGTAATGAGTAGGAACAGGATGGTTTAGAGCACATCAGTTAAATAAAACATAGTTATATTATAAATATAAACAAAGTATTTAAATAATCCTAAAATAGTCTTTAAAAAATAATTTGCTCACATACCACATCATAAGAATCTAAGACTACTTACAGTCCCCTTTGGACTGAATCATTACACATTTTATCATTATATTTATCATTATAAATACAATCATTATACAAATTATATACTTTTTTTTACAGTCTTACCCATGCTAGACCTAGCATTCTGTTAAGACCATGGCATTTTCATTAAATACCACAGTCACAGGTTAAATGTTGGGTAGCTACTGTACACAAGTTGTCATCTTGCATGCTATGTGGAGAAGAATAGACGAACTGAAGGGAGTATAGACCTCTTACCATTTTTCTTGTCTTGCATCTGTACTACTCAAAGGTAGAAATTAATCCTTGATCGAGCATTAATAAGTATGCAATTAGGACATGTGATAACATTTTCATATGCTCAAACAGCAAAATCATTTGATTAACACCTGCAACTTTGTTGCCTAAGAAAACTGACTTTTCTTACTTTTCTGGGCAGCTTTTAGTTTTCTCATATCTGTGATTAGACACAACGTTTCAATTAAGTCTGATTCTATTAATCAATCAATCAAGGAGCTTTTTTTCTGTATTGGGTTTGTGAACAGCCTTAGAAAAGGAAGAATAGTGCTAAACTGTACAAGAGCCAATGCAAAGATGCATTTCAAAGATAACAACTGTTATCCATAACTTACATTACATAGTTTCCTAAAATAAGTGGGCCTCCACTTGTATAACAAGATCTTGCATCATAACATTTTTTGGATCAAAATCCTATAGTATGATACCAGTAGGAGGTGTATGCATTTATTGGCTATAAGTGGCAAAGCAGTAAGAACTTTCAACATCACTCACAGCAATTCCTAAAGAAATGTCTAATGTTTAACCCTTATCCACACCCAATATTTAACCCAATTCTACAGCCTTGACCTTATTGTTATAGTGAGCAACGGGCCCTAGAGAGTCCTGGGAGTTATGGGAGAGTCCTGCTGTATATAACATACAACATGCACTATGTATTTATGTTATATGGTTAAGTCTCATTTTGGGGATTGCCATAAAATGAATAAATACTAAAAATATACCCTTAAACACATTTGAGATGTTTAAAAAGATTTTCTTAATCATGTCCTCTAGGGCTTACAGCAGTACATGCTGCCGTGCTATTCAGTTGTTAAACACAGCTCATTTTGATAATACATAACTGTAGAATGGAAAAAAGTGACTGTAGAATTGCAAAAATGTGAACTGCCTAGGCTTACCAAGGATGACCTTGCTTTTGGCTTTAAAGGGATTTTCTAAAAGGAAAACTGTCTCTGAATTCTCTAAATGAAATTCAATCAATTGTGAACTTTCATATTTGCCAAATAAATAAATAATCTTGTACATTACATAAAAAATTTGAAACCAAAAGCATTACCTATTGTACAGTATTGCATATCTAAATAAAGACTGCTCAGCCATACCATTAAAACCTAAAACATTATTGCATAGGTACAGTATACAGTAACTCCACAACACCTTTGAATGTGATATTAGCAAGATGGCGCCTCCATTGAGCAGACTGGAGAATCTGGAGGCCGGATCAACAAGCTTGAACTCTTTGCCTGTTAAGCCCTATACACAGCAAGCTGTGCTGCAATGAGTGTTCTGATACCTTTCCATCATCAACAGCAGTATATTTTCTAAACAATTTGTGCTTCAGACAGACTGGCCTTTGCTTCCAGCAGATATAAATGAGCCTTGGTTGTTGATCCTGCCACCAGTTTACTGAAATATAACTGATAATCCATCTTAATGTTATAGTAACTTAATGTTTGCTACTACTATACCATATGGAATAGGGTGTGTTATCACCATACAAAAATGTTCATTCGTTCTTCTTCTATATTGGTTATCCTGAGGAAGGGTCGCAGGAAGCCTGAAGCCTAGAAAACTTCAGGCACAAGCTGGGGCACACCCTGGACATGGTGCCAATTCATCACAGGACACACATGTACACACCACACCTTACATAGTATGGGCAACTTGGGAACACCAATAAGCCTAATCTGCATGTGTTTGGACTGGGGGAGGAAACTGCAGTACCTGGAGGAAACCCACTAAGCACAGGAGGAATATGCAAACTTCACGTAAACAGACTTGAGGTGGGCATGAAACCCTTGACCCTAGAGGTGACAGGCTGCAGTGCTAACCACTAAGCCACTGTGCAACTCCCAAATCTTTTGAAAATTCATGTATTCATGAATACAATTAAGGGAAGGAATAAACTAAATATATATAATCTTTTCCAAAGTGTTGTGCCGCAGAATCATTTTGTAGCACTGCTCACCCTGACTTGCTGCTTCAGTCAGCAACATCATTATCAATCAATAATCAAATAGGAAGGGTATTTATAATGGTAATTAGGAGTCATAAAACACTGTAAGGAAATAAAGGAAAATGGCTGAGTTTGGAGGGTAGTATATAAATACAGAGCTTTTAGCAGCTTTATACTATTGTGTGTTTTGTTCCAACAATTACAGCAGCGCTGTGTGTGTGTGTGTGTGTGTGTGTGTGTGGGTGTGTGTGTGTGTGTGTGTGGGCCGCGCCTACAGTATGTGTGTTAGGTTAGGTTAGGGTAGAAGAAACTCATTATGAAGCTCAGCTTCTCCTTGACAACAACTACAACGACCTGTTAATAGCGAGACATCTGTGTGTGAGAGGAAAAAGTGTGTGCGCATATGCAGACATGCTTGTAGCTGAGAGATGAGATGCCACATACTGTATACACACATTTACCTATGTGAAATTTCACAAAGCCAATCTGCCTACCTGAATGGTTTTAGACAGTGTTGAGAAACTGAAGAACTCTTACACAAACATGGGGAGAACATGCAAAACGCCTCAGAGTGACCGATTCGGCAATTGAACTAGAGACCATGGAGCACTATACCAGCAATGCTACACCACACTACACCACTGTGCCTCTCTTCCTTCTTGTTTTGTTTTATAATTGATTGAAAAATCTATAAAGGTAAACTGTGGGTGACGTGAAATCAAGGCTTTATTTAGCTTTTTTACCTCAAAGTTGACATATCATTGTAACTTTTGCTGTCCTCTCCCTACTCTTTTGCAGAGTTCAACTTAGATTAATTAATTAATTCATTCATTCATCTTCTATACCGCATTATCCTGTATTTAGGGTCGCGGGGACCTGGAGCCTATCCCAGGAGACTCTGGGCACGAGGCAGGGTACACCCTGGACAGCGTGCCAATCCATCGCAGGGCACACACACACACACACACACACACACACACTCATTCACACACTATGGTCAATTTGGGAACGCCAATTAGCCTAATCTGCATGTCTTTGGACTGTGGGAGGAAACTGGAGTACCCAGAGGAAACCCACCAAGCACGGGGAGAACATGCAAACTCCATGCACACAGAGACGGGAATCGAGCCTGGCCGGGAATCGAACCCGGACCCTGGAGGTGCAAGGCGACAGTGCTAACCACTACACCACCGTGCCGCCAACTTAGATTCAGTATATTTTAAATGTCACAGCTTTACCAACACTACACATTCTTATTTTGACAAATGTACATAATGTAACTCCATTCATCTTTAGTTACTATATAGTCGGTGATTTGGGCCAAATGCCAAATGATCCATTTAAAATTATGATAGGTATCAGAATCTTTCATGAGGAATTATGCACTGGAGAGTAAGTGTAGGTTTAGCGATTAAGGCACTGATGCAGGGACACTGGGAGGTATGAAATACACAATCGATAACCCATACTGCAATTCCCAAATATCTATCCCTTTCCTGTCCCTCAGTCTTTCAGATTCTGCAAATAGAAAAAAACACTGCAATAATCTTTTTAGATGTCATTGAATGGCAAAATGGAATATATGTTAGTGTGATACATGTATAAATGTCTGTAATGACTCTGATGTAAAGAAGACAACTGTGATATAAGAAGTTAAAGAAAAATAAATCAATGAGCATGTTACTTCATGTTACATCATTACTTCAGTTAGAAATGGCCTTTAAAAGTTTTTTTCTTGTCCATTTTTTAAAATATATATACAGTATACTTTGTCTCAAGGCCCAATGTACCATTCCAAAATGTGCTTATTCTTTTGTTATTAATAACCTTTTTGTACCGCTCCAGGAAAAAAATATATATATATTTACATATTTCCTTTAATGACATTTAAGAAACAGTTTCATATATTCTCTGCGTTGGTATTAGATTCCTCTGGGTTCTCTAGTTTCCTCTCACCCCTGAAAAACATGCAAGCAGGTGGATTAGTTAGAGTATATGGCCAAAAGTATGTGAGCGCCAGACCATCCCATGCACCTATTTGTGCCTTCACAAAACTGTGACCACAACATCATGAGAACATGTGACATGTTTTTGGATGCTGTAAAATTATAGGTTCCCCTCTACTAGAGCTAAAATGGCCCAATGCATGAAAATGCTTTATGCACAAAGCAAGGTTCATGAAGACATGGTTTTAGATGTTGTCATACAATAAGTTGTCTAAATTGACTAAGTATTAATTAAAATGGGTAGAGGCAATATGCTACGGACATTCCAATTCAACCTTCCAAAACTACTGTATGGAGACATGTGATCCCTGTGTCTCTAGCCATTGTTATATACTGGAGTTGAGTCTAAAAATTGCATCGTAATTCATACCAGTCCTCTGTGGAGGCCATCTCCCACCGTCACAGAGAATCATGTAACCATGTTACAGGAAAAAAATTCTTTTTATTTCTGCCTATTTGTTCCAAAATCAAAACACACCACATCGACACTCCTTAAAATATGGTTGTTTGCAGTAGCCCCTACATTTTACTGGAACAGAAAAAACAGGTCTTGAGATAGGGTAATTAAATAAAATGAAAAGGATTCAAGTCAGTCTGTGTGGTCTGTAAAAAGTCAACACAGTGTCAGGTGTGTACTCAATTTAAGTCATTTCAGCACATACAGTATGTATGTATGTATGTATGTATGTATGTATGTACTGTATACCTGGCCCCCAAAAAAATCACCATTTCAGAAAGGTCAAATTAAGGGTAATGGTACCTAAAAGATTTAAGGAGTATTTAAATTACTGAACCTGTAATATGCAGAGCATGTTGTTTTCACTTCATCTTAAAAATCAATGTGAAATCAATGGGGGGAGGGGGGGGGGCACATTCATCTCAGATACCCCGGAGTAGGGCCGGAGTAATCAACCTAATGCTCCATGTTGAACACAAAGTTATGCCCTTGATTGTGCTTTTCTGATCTTACAGCTTTCATGTCATCTGGAAAATTCAGATTTCAGCAAGGTCAGAAAGGGAGCAACTTTAAATAATTCTTTAAAAAAAAAAAAAACGAGCTATTAATTCACTTTAGGTGTCAGGTGCTTACTACATTTATTCAACATTTATTTTTTAAATATATTTTTTGCCTTTTTTGCTTTCTGTCCACATAAACAGAGAGACAAAAACCTTTGAAAATTACATGTATCATTTACATATCAGCTCAACACTTTGCACTAGTGATGGGTTGTTCATGAACGATTCGTTCTTTTTGAACGAATCTTTAACATGACTGGGTGCGCATGCGCAAATCATCGCAAAACCCCCGGAGGTTATGTACAGGAAACAGAATTGAGCGATTCTTTCTCAATGACTCTTCTTCTCTGAGTCGTTTGTTCTTTTGTCACGTGACTCCCATAGACGCTATGCAGTGCAGTACACAGGAAACAGAATTGCACGGTTTCAACGAATCTTCAAGTCCCGAGTCGTTCGTTCTTTTTTCATGTGACTCCCATAGATGCTATGCAATAGCTTCAAAAGAACAAACGACTCAGAATGGAAGATATAAGAGGTGAGCTACTCATTCTGTTTATTATAATATGTCCTTAGTTACATTGTAATATTTTCATTACTGGAACTATAGCCACAATTGTGTATGTAGATGTATTGGGGGTCATTTCTATTGAAAAGGCAACATTTTATTTTATTTCTTATCAAAAGAATGAAATGAACCTAAATGACTCGAAAAAAGATTAGTTCATTTTGATGAAAGAACCGATTCAGTAAATGATTCAAACTTCCCATCACTACTTTGCACTGCTTCGTTGTTTTTTTTTTTTTTTACCTCTATGCATCGTTGCACCATCTGTAATTATGCTCATCATTGCACTAGTGTATTTTCCACCCATATTTATTCTGTATATACTGTACAAATAAGAACTCACACATGTACATATTCATATCCTGTCACTTTTAGGCATGTAATCTTCCAGACGTGCTAATCCACTGCAATGTTTGCACAATTCCGCAATAGACTATATTATACTGTCAACATTATCTATAGATATTAACTTTTATTATTATCAAATGTACCTTCTGTTTACTATAGCACATTCACTGCACAATGTTGCACAACTGTACATTACTATATCACTATACTGTATATACCATAACCCTACTACCAAAAGCATTCTGTTTGTATAATCATATTGTATTTATTCATTGTAAATAGGCCACTTATACACTACTGGTTAGATGCATTTCATTGGCTCTGTACATGTTGATACTTGATTGACAAATATGCTCTGCAATGTGCTGTGTAATTTCATACTTTTGATGTCTTTAGAATCATTCCATGCTGTGAATGATAAAAATTATTTTATGAAAAGCCCATTAATAAATAGGTGTGTGTTTTGTGTGTGTGTGTGTGTGTGTGTGTGTGCATGCATGTGTGTGTTCACTGAAATTTAATCTCTACAATGCTTAAAATGTCCTTACCACATCCTTATCCTATTTAATTATATACCAATATATCTCTTACTTTTTTATTTTCTCTGAACTGCACACACATGGCCACACACACGTACAGGGACACAGAACCAAGGACAGATTCATGCACACACATGCACAGAATTTTCTAAGCACAGATAGAGAGAGAGATAGAGAGAGAAAAAGAGAGAGAGAAAAAGAGAGAGAGAGAGAGCGTCAGGTGGAAGGAGTGCGAGTAGCAGAATCAGGCAGTGAGTCAGTTTGTGCTGTGCATCATTGTGGCAGCTAGTGTCAGATACTATCACGAGAGGACTCTTAACTGACCTATGCACCATCATCTGATCTCATTCATTCACATTTACCTCACATTCTATTCTCTTCTCATTAGTCTACCTTGTAATCTCATTATCTTGTTTTCCCACCGACTCTTCTTCTTTGTTTCACTCTGCATCTCTCATTGATCATTTTAACTTTTCTTTTTCAACTTCAGCCTCTTTAATTTTTTTATATTCCTTTTTTTTTTGTGGATACTCATGAGTGACTCTTACCATCACATGCTCCTGCGGAACAGCTCTCTGACCAACCGCACAGAAGAAGCAGAATACGAGAATGGAACTACGTCGATATGGAAGCCTAACAGCAGTATCGTTCCTCCGCCACCAGGGACACTGTGCCAGCAGGTTCAGATTCAGGCTGAAGTTTTCCTTGCACTTGGGATCATCAGCCTTCTGGAGAACATCCTGGTCATTTCGGCAGTGGCGAAAAACAAGAATCTACATTCGCCCATGTACTTCTTCCTCTGCAGCCTGGCAGCAGCGGACATGCTCGTGAGTGTCTCAAATTCATTGGAGACAATTGTGATCGCCATCCTTAAAAACAATCTGCTCAAACTCAGCGACTACTTTGTGCGTCTAATGGATAATATTTTCGATTCCATGATTTGTATCTCTCTGGTATCGTCTATTTGTAATCTCCTGGCCATCGCCATTGACCGCTATGTCACCATATTCTATGCACTGCGCTACCACAGCATCGTAACTGCACGGCGTGCATTAACTGCCATCGGCACTATTTGGCTCACCTGTATCATCTGTGGCATTGTATTCATCGTCTACTCCGAGAGCAAGATGGTTATCATTTGTCTAATTACAATGTTCTTTGCAATGCTGGCACTAATGGCGACACTCTACGTTCACATGTTTTTGCTTGCCCGACTCCATGTCCAGCGCATTGCTGCATTACCAATTGCAGCTGTTGCTGCTGGTGAGCCGGTGCCACGGCAACGCAGCTGCCTGAAGGGAGCAGTGACTATCAGCATCCTTTTAGGGGTGTTTGTATGCTGCTGGGCACCGTTCTTCCTCCACCTTATCCTTCTTGTGGCATGCCCACGCCACCCACTCTGCTTGTGTTACATGTCACATTTCACTACCTACCTGGTGCTCATCATGTGCAATTCAGTCATCGACCCCATCATCTACGCATTCCGTAGCCTGGAGATGAGAAAGACTTTTAGGGAGATCCTCTGCTGCTTCGGCACAGGGTGCCCAGAACCGGCCTGCGAGCGAGAACAAGATCTGGATACAGAGAGACCGAGGGAGAGACCACAGCAGTGGGAGAAGGAGAGTGAGACAGAGTGAGATGGAAAGCTTGAGAGGCATGAAAACAGAGGGCAGGAGAGTTGGTGGGTGTGCTGGAAATCTGCAGAAAATAGACAGGAATTAGTGTTTAAAGTGTAAAGGATAAAGCTAATTGAACAAATTTTGCTGTGTGTGTGTGTGTGTGTGTGAGAGAGAGAGAGAGAGAGAGAGAGAGAGGAAAATTAAAGAATGCATAACTGAACTGATTTTGTAGAGGACATTAGGATGATTATATTTTGGAAATTAAGTTTTCTTAAAATTATGAATGCTACCAAAACATTTTTTCTATTGCTTTTTAGGCATGTACATACCCGATATTCAGGATTCTTAATAATTATATGCTGTGTAAATCCATGAAAGGTACAAACGAAACCATGATTTACAAATTCTATCTTTCTACCCATAGCTTGTGAGTACTTGTTGACTTGTAGGATTTAAAAATGGCTTTCTGGCTGTCTGTTCAATCTGATCTGTTCAGAAAAACTGCAGGCAGTTTCCAGTTGCTAAATCACTGTGTAGTCTTGAGACTAAAATCCGATTTCTAATAAATAGTATTGCAAAATATAAATGATCTTAATGTCCTTGATGTTTAATTTTATAACTTTGTTCAAGGAAAATAACTGTTTCCTAAAACTCAGTGTTGCACTTGAGTAAGCAGCTGCTTCTGTGTGCGTGGGCTTGTGTGTGTGTGTGTGTGTGTGTGTGTGTTACAGTACCTTCAACTAATTGCTTCATTTACCTGTTTACTGTATGTGTTGCAAAATGTCTCACATCAGAGAAAAGCTTAATGAGACAGTTTGCATTAACTCTTGAAGACAACAAATCTTAAATAAATTAAATAAAAAAATTAAAATAAACATTATGTATTAATGATCAAATATTTTGAACACATGGTAGTTTATCAACATTATTGATGTGACATTTTTGTGACATTTATTGATGTGTGAGTTTTGTGAGAGTCTACACATTATAGCAACATGACAATGTTTTACTCCTTTTTTAATTAGATTTTTTATTTTTATTTATCTTTATGTACATTAATTGTGAATAATTCTAAATTATTATTTGTGTTGTAATGTTGAACATGGAAATAAAACTTGCAGAACACTTGGACGACATACGTATACAGTACTCTGTGCTTATGCATTACATTCACTGTACTCCACAAGTGGTCACATTGGAAGCTACAGTATATTTTTCTCTCTGTGAACATAAAAATAGTTATTAATACATCATGGTGCTGAAGCTATAAAGTCCATTTTAACTCATATGACCTGTAACCTCTTGCTCCAAAATTGCTCTTCAGAACCTTACATTAAAAATAATTTTACTCAATAGATGTTGTTTTGAAGCTACTTTCTGCAGTCGACCTATGTCACAAGAATTTTATTTTACGTAATTAGTAGTCAGATGTGCTCTCTGAACACTGTTAATGACTTATGACTAAGGGCACCTATTCAATTCATTTTGGCCTAATAGATTGTGTGGGTTGTTGTTTTTTTATTTTATTTCTTGCAACTTGTTTTTCAGAAGCAGTTACTTACACTTTTTCATGAGAAAGAGACATAGTGTGCTTTTCCCAGTAATGACATTAGAGTGTAGACATAAAACCTTTTGAAATAAATGGGATGGAGGAAATATTCGGTCATGTTTCCTGGAATAAAATGTGACAGTATGACCCGTTGTTTAATTAGGGGACAGTGTAGCTCAGTGGTTAAGGCATTGGACTACGGTTCGGAAGATCCCAGGTTCAAACACCACAACCACCAAGTTGCCACTGTTGGGCCCTTGAGCAAGGCCCTTAACCCACAACTGCTCAGATGTGTAATGAGATAAAAATGTAAGTCGCTCTGTATAAGAGTGTCTGCCAAATGCCTAAATGTAAATTAATAGTATTACCATCAGGAAGTTGAAGTGATACCACCAAGTCCTGAAGTGATATTTTATCTTCCAGGAATTATATCTTATTTGAATTAATTACTAAATAATTCATAAAGCATTTTAATTATTTATAGTCAACTTTCATTTTATGAAGTGTCCATGTAACAAAGTAGGTCATTTTTCCATTTGTTATAGCAGCTATGGACAGTCACTCTTTTACTTACTACTGTCTTAATACAGTATAAAAATTACCAAGATACTGAAACTACTGTAAAACATACTGATCTTTACCACATGATAAAACTGCATACAGTAAAAACATTTTTCCAAAAAGCATTATGTGAAGCATTTTTCATATAAATAAATACATTAACAATATACTGTACACACACACACACCCTTACAAAAGCTTTTAATTGAGATCAGTCATAACAATAAAATGACCTTGTTACTATTGTGTAGGTCCAACTTGTGGTCACCAAAACAAACTATGAATCATCAAGGCATGTACTCCACAAGACCCTTGAAGGTGTGCTGTGATATCTGGCAATAAGGTATTAGAAGCTGACTATTTAAGTGGTTTGTTCATCATATCTCATATATCAGTAAGATTGCGATCTGGGGAATTTAATTCAATTCAATTAAACTTTATTTGTATAGCACTTTTAACAATTGACATTGTCGCCAAGCAGCTTTACACAATCAAAAGAATTATTTAAGTTTGTATGAAATGTAAATGTGTATGAATCAAAATGATAAGATTGTCCCTTATGAGCAAGTCGAGGACTACGGCGACAGGGGCAAGGAAAAACTCCCTGAGATGGTAGTAGGAAGAAACCTTGAGAGGAACCAGACTTAACAGGGAACCCATCCTCATCTGGGTGAAAACGGATAGCAGGGATTGATCTGCATAAAACTATGTGAGACTGGAAGTTCAGTATAACAGGAGATGTGTTAAATTAAATGGAGTCCAGTTTGCTCCTGGAGACTCAGGTAGACTGTAAGAAATTCCAGTCCTGAACTATTGAGCGACTGAAGTCACAAGTCCTCAGAGACCAGATGTCAGCTGCAGTCGAGAACAGGACCGTCTTTCGTAGAAAAGTGGAACTACTCCCAATTTTATGTTCTTCTTTACCTTATTTTTTCTAAATATTTCAGACCAGATGTAAACACTCCTGCACCCACCTTTTCTTTGGTTCTTTGTGTGTGTGCGTATATATACTTCTGTCTTCCACAATAAACTTTGAACATCTCACTAAGCACGGACTTGTGTATTATTGAGGGGTTCCCTGGCCAGGCGGGAAGCAAAATACAGGCTGAGCAATGAGTAGACCAAACGGGGTCTACCAAAATTCAAGAAATCCTTACAATTTGGGGGCTCTGTCCGGGATACCTCTAATCAGGTGAGCGCTGCTTTTTTATTTTTCTCTATAAGGATAGAGCAAGCACGCTCCCTGGGTTTTGGTATCTGGACTATATATAGTACGGGGGAGGATTGTCTTGTGGCTTTTACGCCAGTATAGCGCGCGCTCGCTTCTGAAAAGTTCCTTGAACTGAAGCATAGTGTGGAAGCTGTATTCTGTTGCCCGCTCTTTGTTGTTGTCTTTGTTGAGCTCTTTTTGTTGTCTTTTGTTGTTGTATTGTGTGTTGTTTGTTGAAGATATTGGTTCTTTCTGTCGTGGGTTAATTCACATTTATAAAATGGGTAATAAGAACACAACTACTTATCCAAAGCCGGACCCAGAAGAGGTTCCGCGCGACTGGATGAATAGGTGTGGACTCGCTTACTTTACCACACCTTGGCTTGAAAATTTATCAGGGTGGACTGAACTACAATTTAAATTTTTACCCTATCCACGCGGAGGTACTTTTAAGCCTGAAGATCTAGCCTCTGCTTACTTTCAGATATATGAGGGTATGGGTGACCCAGGTTGGGATTATCCTTACATGGGTTCATGTTATCTAAAATGGGTAGAAATGAAAGCTCTTTGGGATAAATACTTATGCATAAAAGAAACTAAAATACAGAAGAAAAAGATTCCAAAGGTCATACCCGAAAGAAAATTCCAGACGCCCATTCATTCAACCTTTCCGATCCCTCCTCCATATCATGCTGACATAGAAACATCAGTATCTAACCAACAAATTATTGAGAAAATTTATCCTAATTTGAATCCCACTAATCCTTTTTTGTGAGCTGCCCATCTGTGCCTGTCTCTCCCGTACCCACAAAACCGTGCTCACCTTCGTCGGAAGTGTGTGCCTCAGGAAAGGGAAAGACTCCCAAGAAGGTGTCAGGACGAACTCCTGACAGCCCTCTTTCGGATCATCCCGAGGATACTGATGGTGAGGATTTTGATAACTTGGACGATGAAGGTCTGGATGAGAGGTCTCGCCCCAAACCTCGACAAGAAAACACTGCGTTTGTTTTCTCTATGGGACCAAAGGGTCCAAAAATCCTTCCACCATCCGTAAGCACGCTGAAGGACATTATTAAGATGCTCCCTTCTCCCAACAAACCTTTGCATTTTGTTGATATGCTGATAAAGGCTTCTAGGCACTGTCAGCTCGTGGGTGCGGATTATCGCTTTATTTTGCAATCGGTTTTGGGAGATGGGTACGATGAGGCTGATTTGATAAAGACGGTAAAATGTTTAGATCCTGAAAAAGACAGATGGACTGTAGTGGTGAAACATGAAGACGTAGAGGGAGGGGGGAGACGAAAAAAGAAGGAATATGATTTTCTTTGGGGTAATTCTAATGAGGCTATGAAACTTTTAAAAGATGAGCTAACTACTTATCTTCTTGCACGTCAACAAGCTAGTCAGGATCTGTCACAGGTAACTAATTGTAAACAAGAAAAGAGTGAGACCACATCCAGGTTTCTCGAGAGGTTTCGAGAGACCTGGACCCTTTTGGGTGGTATGCCCCTCCCTGAAGAAAACCCTAACCCACTTTTCCTTACCACCTTCTTGAATAATTGTCGACCGGAAATCATGAAGATTTTAAAGTTTCAATTGTCAAACCGTTCTACAACGACTATTAAAAAATTAGGTGAACGTGTGAGAACACTGGAAGGAGACGGTATTTTAGAAAACAGACAAGTGGCATGTTTGTTTGTGGAGAGTGAAGGATACAGAGGTGGAAAAAAGGGGGGTAGAGGAGGCCGTGGAAGAGGTAGAGGAGGTCTGCAGGGTCAGAGTGCACCCCGTAGATCTGGTTATTGTTATTATTGTTATAAAGAAGGTCATTGGGCTCGTGAATGTCGCACGAAGGCCCTTGATGAGGGACGTAGTGGACAAAATGTGTACAATCAATTGAATGATGATCAGTGGCATGATGCTAATGAGATGTTTTCTCCTAATCCTTCACAGCAGCCACCACAACGAGTACAACCACAACAACAGCAGCAGCAATATAGACCCAATCCCTTCTCAGGGATGCAGGTAGGAGCATATGATGCATAGGGATGCCTGCAGAGTTCCAGCCCTGCGATGTTACTTTGTACTTTCGAGTCACCTCAGATTAATGAGTTGCCCTTTATAGAATTGTGTATAGATGGTTCTGTATTCTCTTTTTTGGTGGATACGGGAGCTACAATGTCGTCTTTAGGTCATGATTATGAGGGACCGCTCTCGAATAAAAGTATCAGCTCTGTGGGAATTGAAGGGGTTGCTCAATGAAATTATTTCACTCCTCAACTGTAACATGTCCTTTAGATAAGGGAATTAAATCTCTCTCATCGTTTTGTCTGTATGCCTGATTGTCCTTTTAATCTGCTAGGACGCGATTTAATGAGCAGACTACACATGTCCTTGACTTTTTCTGGCGCAAAACTCACTGTTGAAGTGCCTGATTCAGTTCCTTTTTCCCACCTCACAAATATGCGTGTAAATAATTGTTCCCTTTCTTCACAGAACAGCTCTATTCCTGCTGCCCTTGAATGTGTGCCGAGTAGTCTGTGGGCTGAACATAAGGATGAGGTGGGGTTAGTACACTGTGTTCCTTATGAAGCTAAATTAAAACATTTGCAACCTGTGTACATCAAACAATATCTACTCTCCGAGGCCAAGGCCTGAGAAATAGATGAAATTTTAAGCTCATTGCTCAAGCAGGGTGTTGTTAAACCATGTGTAAGTTCTTATAACACACCTGTTAATCCAGTACTGAAACCTGATGGTACATGGAGATTTACACAAGATTTGAGAAAAATAAATGACATAATTGTCCCTGTAGCACCTATTGTGCTTGATGTGCTGTCCATTGTCTCCTCTATACCTTGTCATCATTCGCATTTCTCTGTTATTGACCTTTGCTCTGCCTTCTTCCGTGTTCCTGTGGAAGAGCAGACACAGCCATTGTTCGCCTTCACCCACAGGGGCGTCAGTTCACCTGGTCTTGTCTTCCGCAGAGTTGTGTTGACTCACCGGCTGTTTTTTCGGCTGTAGTAAGAGATGCACTTGGTGATCTACAGTAACTCTCCCCACTGATTCTGTTGTCCTATCTTACGCGGATGATCTACTGGTGTCCGCCGCTTCGCCTGCCGTCTGCGAAGAAGCCACCATTTGTCTCCTGAAACATCTGGCACAGAAGGGTTTCAAGGTATCAAAGACTAAATTACAGTTTTGCAGAGACACTGTAAAATACCTGGGTTTTGAACTCTCCCAAGGCCAAAGAAGGCTCTCAAAGGAACGAATCCAGGTTATTCTCGACACTAAACGTCCCAGCACTAAACATGCTCTCATGGCTTTCCTGGGACTGATCAACTACTGTCGTCAGTGGATTCCTGACTGCTCATTCTACGATAAATGCATCAGGACAGCCATCTCACACAATGATCCGCTCCAACAGCCTCTGACATGGACTGCTGACATGATTGAGGCATACAAGGAACTGAAAAAGGCCCTATGTTCTGCTCCAGCGCTGGGCCTGCCTAACTATCAAAAAACGTTCCATATACAGTATATGCGTGTGAGCACGGGGGCACCGCTTCTTCTGTATTGGCACAGGAGCATGGGGGGGGGGGGATGAGACCACGTGCTTTCTTATCTAAAACTTTAGATGCTGTGGCACAAGGTTTGCCTGCCTGTCTCAGGGCTGTGGCCGGTGATGGTACAAGATGCTGAAAAGATTGTTCTCTCTCATCCTTTAATTTTGTATTCTCCACATCAGGTTAAACAAGTGCTGCAGAACATTCAAACACAACACATGACGGCTCAGAGACGGTCTGGGTATGAGATTATCCTGTGTTCTACAAGTAACTTAGAGATAAAATCCACCTCTTCTTTTGACACCCTCGGATATGCTCTGGCACGCTTGATCAATGCACAGGACGACACGCTAGTAGATATAGATCATGACTGCTGTTCAGAGATTATTCACTCCACTAGTATACGCCCTGATCTATCTTCTACTCCATTAACAATTGGTGACACTTTGTTTGTAGATGGTTCCTGTTCAAAACCATATGATGGGAAATTTCTCTGTGGATATGCTGTGTGTGCGCTGCCAGATATAACCAGAGAGTATAGCTTACTCCCTCCCTTTCTCATCTGCTCAGGCAGCTGAACTTTTTGCATGAACTCGTGCATGTGTTCTTTCTGAAGGAAAAGATGTCACTATATACACTGATTCTCGTTACGCTTTTGGTATCGCTCACGACTTTGGCCGCATCTGGCAATCCAGGGGTTTTCGTTCTGCTGAGGGTAAGCCTATTTCTCATTCTTCTCTTGTTCAGGATTTAATAGGCACATGCCATCTACCTAGTACTCTCGCTATTGTAAAAACTAAGGCTCATTCTTCTGGTGACTCTATGGAAGTGCGAGGTAATTCGTTAGCTGATCGTATTGCTAAACAAGCAGCTCAAAAACAGATTTTCTTTCCTGACTCTGGTTCTGATTTGATCAATACATCTTTTCTTGCTAGTTCCTTGATTCCCGATGTAGATTTATTGTCTTTGCAAGCTTCAGCCACGCCGAATGATTCCTCTTTTTGGCAAGCTCAGGGTGCCTACGTTGCTTCTGATGGTTTATGGTATTGTGCTGATGGCCGTTTGTGCCTGCCGTCTCATTGTCTTCCGTTCCTCGTGCGCGAGTTCCACGGTGTTACACATCGTGCACGAAGGGAGGTTAAGGAAGATATGAAAAAACTATTTTGCATAGCTAACATGCTTGGAACAATTGATTTATTAATATCTAGATGTTTGGTATGTGCTCAGAATAATGTGACAAAGGGTTTAGGTAAACACGAAAGTCTTCCGTTACCTACTGCTCTGTTTGCAGAGTGGCAAATTGATTTTACACATATGCCTGCATGTGGCCCATTCAAATATCTTCTGGTTTTGGTAGACAAGTTTTCAAGGTGGGTGGAAGCTTTTCCGTGTGCTCGAGAGAATGCAAAGGTGGTGACCCGAGTCTTAGCAAAAGAAATAATACCTCGTTATGGCGTTCCTCATGCTATTGACTCGGATAAAGGAACACCTTTTACATCACAGGTAACACAGAATTTGTGTAAATATCTTTCACTGTCCTGGCATTTTCACATTCCTTATCACCCACAGTCATCAGGTATAGTAGAAAGAACAAATAGGACACTGAAAGAAAAATTTACTAAAGCAATGCAAACTATGGGGAGTAAAAACTGGGTTGATCTGTTACCTGCTGTTCTAGCTGAAATGAGAATGACACCAAGAAAAGATGTGCACGTGTCACCACATGAAATTATATTTGGCAGATCTTTTCCCATGCCATGGAGGAAAGGTAAACCCGCGATAGGAACAACTGATCTTGATGTACATATTGCTGAATATTCTGCTGCTCTAATAGATACTCTAACCAAACATTATGAACAAATTGCTAATGTGACTCCAGTACCCTCAACAAAACCCACACATCCTTTTAATGTGGGAGATACTGTTCTGATCAAATCTTTGACCCCCAGAAAACTGGGAGACTGTAAATATGACGGACCAGCAGAAATAATTGCAATTACTCGTACTGCTGTCCTAACTGATCTTTTTCCACAGTGGATCCATGCTACTAGGCTGAAGAGATGTCCTGTCGGCGTGAGATCAAAGGATGAATAAATGTTTGTGTATTATTATCTTTCTTTCTCTGTGATTTCTTTTTGTTTCCTAGACTGAAGACGTGCTGCAGTGATGACCAACCTGACCAACCCATCGGAGGCTATAATTCCTACTACATTTTCTAATCTGTGAAGGAGAATACTATGATCAATAGTGTCAAAAGCTGCACTGAGGTCGAGTAGCACAAGTATAGTGACGCAACCCTGATCAGAGGCCAATAGGAACTCATTTACTACTTTAACACGTGCTGTCTCTGTGCTGTGATGAGGCCTAAATCCTGACTGATACAGTTTGTTTATGCTCTTTCTATGTAGGTATGAAAATAACTGCTGTGATACTACCTTGTCCAGAATTTTAGAGATAAAGGGGAGGTTTGATATCGGCCTGTAATTGGAAAGCTGACAGGGGTCAAGGTCAGGTTCCTTGATTAGTAGTTTAATAATTGTTAAATTAAGGGATTTAGGAACAAACCCACTGCTGAGTGAACAGTTAATTACTTTCAACAGGGGTTCTAGTATTGCTGGAAATATCTGATTAAGAAAATGGGTCGGTATAGGATATAATTCACAGGTTGACGATTTTGAAGAGGCTTCAAGGGGAGTAAAGTATTCTAGCTTCTGATGTGATGTGATTAATTTATCATCTGTATCACTTAAATTGTCTGGTTTCAAAGCCTGAATATTTTGCCTAATATTTATGATTTTGTTATTGAAAAAGTTCATGAAATCCTCACTACTGTATGTTGTTGTTGTGGAGATTTCTGCAGTCGTCTTGTTTTTAGTTAATTTAGCTATGTTATTAAATACAAATCTAGGATTATTTTTGTTATTTTCTATAAGAGCGGAGAGATACGTTGGTCTAGCAGCACTGAGAGCTTTTCTATAGTTCAGGATGCTCTCCTTCCATGCTATTTGGAATACTAACAATTTAGTTTGACGCCATTTGAGTTCTATTTTTCGAGCGGTTCGTTTTAGAGTGCGTGTGTGGTCATTATACCAAGGAGCAAGTTTCTTATCTATAATCATTTTCCTTTTAACTGGAGCTACATTATCTAAGGTATAACAGAACATCGACTCTAAATGTTCAGTCGCCTGATCGAGTTCTGTGGGGTCAGACGGTGATCCAATCAAAGTTGATAACTCTTGGAGATTATTTATGAAGCTCTGTGTGGTATTTGATGTGAATGTACATATAAAGCGGTAGCGCGGTGCTGTGCGTACATTATTACTATGACACACTTTAATCGATACAAGATAGTCATCTGAGATAACTTCAGACTGTGGAATTGTAAATGTTTCTTATACTTAATCCGAAGGATAATATTAAATCCAAAGTGTGACCTGCTTTATGAGTGGGTCCTAATACACACTGATTTACTCCTACTGAGTACTATGGACATAAATACTATTCTAAATGGTTTAGCAGTATGGGTGTATTGTCCTGCTGAATAAAGATACTTGGAAATACTTGGAATGCAACAATTTTACATCGGTGGTTCATGTCAAAGTAACATCCACATGAACGCCAAGACTTTGCCCAGAGCATTACACTGCCTCCTTCCCATAGTGCATCCTGGAGTAAGATTGCCCAGGTAAGTGAGGCACATGCACCCAGCCATCCATGATATAAAAGGAATTGTGATCCATAAAACTAGGCCAATTGGGTGTGTGAGTGTGTGTACTGTATGTGTGTGTGCCCTGCGATGGATTGGCACCCTGTCCAGCGTGTACCCCGCCTAGTGCCCGAAGTCTCCTGGGATAGGCTCCAGGTCCCCCGCGACCCTGAACACAGGATTAAGCGGTATAGAAAATGAATGAATGAAAACTAGGCCACCTTCTACCACTGCTGCATAGTCTGGTTCTGATGCTGAAATGCCAATTGTAGGAGCTTTCAGCATGGACACATGACCATTCTGTGGCTACGCTGTGGCTACACCTTCTTATATCCAGAAATAAATTATAGTAAATTGTACTAAAGTACTGTATCTCTTGTAAGTGATTGGCCCAAACAGGCTAGCTTTTCTTTCCATGCAGATTAATGAGCCTCTGTCACCAGTTTATCAGTTGTTCTTTATTGGCCCGCTATTTGTCAGTGCTAACAACTGCATACCAGAAACACCCCAGAAGACTTGCCATGTGTTAATGAGTCTCAGAACCAGGACACTGGGCAAGGTCTCAGGGTCCGGCATCTGCATGACCAAAGCTTTGGTGAGTTTGGCGTTAATGGGCTCAAAGCTCTGCAGTGCCTCTTCCATCCATTTAAACTTCTCAGCTTTCTTTTTGGTGAGTGCACAAACTTAATATTGCTTTAAGAAGGTGCTTCATGCTGAAATGCAATATGTTTGTGAACCAATCAAAGCACTGTTTTGGTGACTGAAATAAACCCACATTTTGAAAAAAAATGAGGAGGGAACTGTTGAGTGTCTTCTTTTTTCTGTGTTTTTTTTTTTTTGTCTGCCTTGTGGTCTGACATCAGGCAACAGCCCAACCATTTTCTAGCAACAATTATGGCTATTTACATTTAGGTATTTGGCAGACGCTCTTATCCAGAGCGACTTACATTTGTTTTTTGTTTTTTTTATCTCCATATTTAAAAATATTTAATATTTAATGGTATGCAGCTGAGAACCCCAAACTTCAAAACAGAGAAACATAATCCCAAGCTCTCCCTGCAGGTCTGAAACTCTATTAAGCTTTAATATGCTAGTAAATCTAGCTATTATAAGTTTTGATATTAGTTCAATCAAATATTTTACATCCAGTGCAATTCTTTTACCACGATATACCCAACTGGTTCATTAACATTTAATTGTTACAAATAAAGACCTGACAATTGGATGTAACAGGTGTGAGTTCTTTATCTCAATTTGTAACTTTGAATTTAAAAAAATTGCATTATAAAAAACATTTTTTATAATCAACAGAGGTTAGAAATTTTATAGTATGCTGTAAGAGCTAAACAATAGAATGATTCAGCATAAGCCTAAGCTAATCATTTTCAAAAATATTTTGTTATATTTTTATGCAATACCTGGCCAAAATGAGTTCTGGACTAGGCCATCAGGGAACAAAAACTCTAGTAATGTTATGCTTACTTAATTTTATTTCTAGATAATATTGCTGGGCCTAGACATGACAGCTTGAGCTTAGACAGATGCTTGTACAGTAGTCTCTTTTTACCCTTTTAGCGTGCCCATTGCGCTGGAATAGGGTCAGTCTGAAGTTATCAGACCACATGCCCTTTTTCTTTTAGTTTCCTAGAAAACTCAAGCCCTTTTTATGAAAAATCTTAAGTTACAGTATTTTATTACAGCTGTTTAGTTTCAATCCTGTGAGTTCTCATGACGTTGTGTTGCCAGAATTAGAAAAGTAGAGGCTTGCGCACTCTTCAAGATCATTTACACAGATTTAGTTTGTTATGTGCATAGACATTTCCTTGAACAGTGCATCTGCATGTCAATTGTGTTGCTTGCAACATTAAAATCTAGTTGAGATGCAAAAATTTGTCCACTAGATGGCAGTACAATGAGCCATTGGATGAAGCTTCATGAAATTAACCTTTTGGTGAAACTATTGGCTGGGGAGCCTCGACACCTAAATAAAGAGGCTTCATCTGGTCATCACTAACTTCAGTGTTTTAGTGATCTCCATGATTTTACATTTAGACTACATTTCTTCCACAAAGTTTCAGAACTATCCTTCCAGGCTTTATACTGTGTTATACTGTTCTTAATCATATTTACTGGATCATTAATCGAAATGACTAAATTATTTGACATACTATTTCGGGGTGGAAAAAGTACTGAGAAATTACCACATCTGACTCAAAAAGAGTTAAAAAGTTAATTAACAAAATAACAAAATCTAATTTCACCTTGCCTCAATCAGATTTTTTAAATTTTATATCCAGATATCCCAAATAGCACACTGCTGAAGGGCCAATGTTTGGCCACATTGGACCAATACTGGTATCAGTGCTTGGCACAATGTTATTTTGTCCATTGGCTCAATGTTGGCTCATTTGTGGGGCAAAGATAGGTTGGCCCAACGTTGGTTCAGTAGATAATGGCTCTTTTCATCATCGCCAATAATAAGAAAATACATTTATATCTCCAGAAATATATTTCTTAATTTTATTTGTGATAAAATTATTACAAACTAAGAAAATATATGTATCCATTATTATGATAAACTACAAATTAAACACCAAGTACAACCACTTTTTCTCTCATTAAGGTGAATGAAAATAAATGCATACTGTACAAAGTACCCTTTAGCCAAGACAGATTTTTCATTCACCTCGGTACTTTCACCATCAGATTTTTTACTTTAATCATCATCAACATTACAGCATCTTTGGAGAACTGTGACTCTATAAATACATGAATAATCTGAGCATTGTACATTAAAATGTACAGTACTTCGAAATATTCCTTTTCAACCAGTAAAATGATGAGAAAAACTAACATTTTCCACATTTGGAAACACAACAGTTCCCATATTACTGTACATATATTTTTTCCAGATGGAACAAAGTAAACACAGCAATTCAAACAGTAAATAACCTAGCAAAATTGTCAAATGATATGTTTCACTACCTTAGTACATACAGTATATTCTACAACCTCATAAATATACAAAAATGCAGTGCCCTAAAGCAAGACAATATGTACTATACATATATTAGCCCTTTAACAGTTCTGGTGGTTACTATGGCAACAATCCCTCTGGTTCTAATCTCGCTATGGCTTTGTATGCTACTGTATTCAATGGCAAATGGTCGATTAGCCTAGCATAATGGTCTTTAGCTAAACATCTTTCTCAGCAAATTACAGAAAACCTACTACCTGTAACTGTGTGCTTTTCATGTTACCACCACAGATTCTCAACACTTTTTGTTCATGTTTTACTCAAGGGTATTTACATCTCATTTGGAAAAATATTAACTCACCTAGTTAAGAGCAAAGAGCCACAAAACTTTAGCTTGGCTGCAGTATTTAATCTGCAGCACCTGGCCTCAGAGGGATTTTAGGTTCCTTCCAGCGATAAGCACCATGTAGTGATCTGTTTTACAGTGTTCACAGTTAAGCACAAAGCACAATGAACTGAACATTTATCCAGCACCCAACCCTTCTCCTTTCTCATCCGGCACTTGGGAACTGGCAACGACGGAGTTAGACCTCCGGCTGCGAGAAGTTACAGCATCACCTGGGAATCGAACCAGCGATCTCCAGATGATAGGACGGACAGTTTACCACTGCGCCACTCAGTGGCCCGTGGCAGATATATACTGAGGATTAAAGTAAACTTTTATTGTCTTGTGATTTATTTTATATATACAAAAACAATACTGGAGATTTCAAATCTATGAAATAACACAAATGTTATTAGGCAGTAAAGTCACAACAACAACAGTCAGTTCCCAGATAGCAGAACAACATTGAATCATCGTTGAATCAACATTAAAGCATCAACCAACTTGTCATTGAATCAATGTTGAAATTTCAATGTTAAACGTTGATTTTTCATCAGGTTTGCACCTTGAAATAATGTTATTTCAATGATGAAAAATAGATCAAGATGGGCATAAAATCAATGTTTGTTCAACGTAAATTCAATCACTTATTTTACATTGAATCAACATTGAATCAACATTGAAACAATTATAGTTTAGTCTTGCTTTATGAACAGCAAGATTCTATGACAGTAAATCATGTCCGTTTTGATTTATTTCTTTAAATCAGAGACCATGTAGGGCTGAAAAGCTTTTTTTTTTTTTTTTTTAAACAAAAAGTCAGTAACTCAACATCCTTCAGTTTACATGTAAACATATTTATTTATTTATGCTCCATACCCATTTAAACAGGAAGTAACATCACAATTACAATAAAACAACTATATAATAAAACACACTACAACTTACATACAAATTATTATAAACTGGATGACAATATGACTTTTTAGAAGAGAACTATTAGAAGAGATTGTTAATTCTGAATTCATAAAACAGAATCTAACTGCCAAGAGAAGAGACTGGAAAACCATAATATAAAAATGGCAGCCTGCCTCAGCAAAATTCAGTCAAATGCAAATAGAAACAACCAAGTCAGAAACACAACAGATGACTGAAACATTATTCGTAAGTTGAAATGTATTTACTCAGCAAAACAGATAAGACATGAGTCTGAACTTATGGTTTTCCACCACAAGCAATTTCCCCCCCAGCCGTTCTGGGGCATAACGAAGCCATTTCTGAACTGTTGAAGCAAAGAAACTCCTTTTTCAGCTGTTGTTGTAGTGCATCTAAAGAATGAAAAACAAACAAAAGGTTAGAACTTTACAATGCTCTAAAAACTTGGAGTGGTAGTTGTTTATGAATGACAGAAGGTGGGTCCTAAATTTTTGGAAATGTGACTTTTACAAATGTACAGATATGCAACATATGTTTTGAAATGTCCTACAATCTTCCATAGATACAATGCACACATTAGATTTTTTTTAATATACAGGTCCTTCTCAAAAAATTAGCATATTGTGATAGAGTTCATTATTTTCTGTAATGTACTGATAAACATTAGACTTTCATATATTTTAGATTCATTACACACAACTGAAGTAGTTCAAGCCTTTTATTGTTTTAATATTGATGATTGTGGCATACAGCTCATGAAAACCCAAAATCCCTATCTCAAAAAATTAGCATATTTCATCCGACCAATAAAAGAAAAGTGTTTTTAAAACAAAAATAGTCAACCTTCATATAATTATGTTCAGTTCTGCACTCAATACTTGGTCGGGAATCCTTTTGCAGATTCTTGTGTCTTGTGTCTCAACTTTCTCTTCACAATATCGCACAGATTCTCTATGGGGTTCAGGTCAGGAGAGTTGGCAGGCCAATTGAGCACAGTAATACCATGGTCAGTAAACCATTTACCAGTGGTTTTGGCACTGTGAGCAGGTGCCAGGTCGTGCTGAACAATGAAATCTTCATCTCCATAAAGCTTTTCAGCAGATGGAAGCATGAAGTGCTCCAAAATCTCCTGATAGCTAGCTGCATTGACCCTGCCCTTGATAAAACACAGTGGACCAACACCAGCAGCTGACATGGCACCCCAGACCATCACTGACTGTGGGTACTTGACACTGGACTTCAGGCATTTTGGCATTTCCCTCTCCCCAGTCTTCCTCCAGACTCTGGCACCTTGATTTCCAAATGACATGCAGAATGTGCAACCTGTAGCCCATTTCCTGCACACGCCTGTACACGGTGGCTCTGGATGTTTGTACTCCAGACTCAGTCCACTGCTTCCGCAGGTCCCCCAAGGTCTGGAATCGGTCCTTCTCCACAATCTTCCTCAGGGCCCGGTCACCTCTTCTCGTTGTGCAGCGTTTTCTGCCACACTTTTCCTTCCCACAGACTTCCCACTGAGGTGCCTTGATACAGCACTCTGGGAACAGCCTATTCGTTCAGAAATCTCTTTCTGTGTCTTACCCTCTTGCTTGAGGGTGTCAATGATGGCCTTCTGGACAGCAGTCAGGTCGGCAGTCTTACCCATGATTGCGGTTTTGAGTAATGAACCAGGCTGGGAGTTTTTAAAAGCCTCAGGAATCTTTTGTAGGTGTTTATAGATAATTAGTTGATTCAGATGATTAGGTTAATAGCTCATTTAGAGAAACTTTTCATGATATGCTAATTGTTTGAGATAGGGATTTTGGGTTTTCATGAGCTGTATGCCACAATCATCAATATTAAAACAATAAAAGGCTTGAACTACTTCAGTTGTGTGTAATGAATCTAAAATATATGAAAGTCTAATGTTTATCAGTACATTACAGAAAATAATGAACTTTATCACAATATGCTAATTTTTTGAGAAGGACCTGTATGTGTTATTTCACAATCTGCAAATGTTGTCCTACAATGTACATATTCAATGCTATGAAAACAAATATACTTAATGTAACAATGTAGTCTTTTATGTGCAAAAAAAAAAAAAAAAAAAACCTGTAGGACCAAAAAAATAAATAAATTTTAAAAAAAATCAATCCGTGGCGACGGTTTTGCAATTTGTCCCCCGCACTCACAAATACTTAAACTGTTCCCTCAGTTTAACAAATCGTGGCCACGGATTAACAAACTGTATGCACAAATTTCCAATCCGTACGCTCAGATACCGTACTGTTTGCATATTTATTCTTAACGAGAAGACTTATTTTGGTGATTTTATTATAAGCTTTTTACCCAGAGTTAGATGCATGCTGCACTGTTAATGTTATTATTAAATAACGCCTATTATTACATTGCATTTAGTTTGAGAGCAAAGTAATGACAACATAAACTGTACATTATTTGTTTTGTATTGCTTTTTACCTTCTCCTCAAACTCACACTGCATGATTTTCAAAGTCACCATTGTTTTCACACTGTACTATCTGTGGTAGCATTTAGTTGCTGCTGTGTTCACACTGCACAATGAATTGGCGACAGGAGATTACACACTGCATGACTTTACAATAGGAAGAATCACCAACAACTCTGTCTGGTGTGCAAGCTACAGCCAAACGCACACAAGAAGTGATAAGGAAACAACGCAAGATCATGCTGACATTGTGGTCTATAATTCCTCCCCGAACAAACAATAATTAAAAAAAGATGACGTCCTTGTTTAAGATCCCATATGGTCAAAACTGAAATTTCATGGCTTTTTTCATGGTAACTGAGGTCTAGGGGCTATGTAACTACCATATAAGTTTCAAAACAGTCAATCCACAGTAGAATGCACACAGCTTGCATAAAGTAGCTCTGCCTTTTCACGAGCTGCTGTGATGTCCAATCTACTCAGTCACCGCTTTCAGTCACCATCAACCACCATCCCACCCTTCTTTTGCCAAAACATCACGTCCATGCCATTGCTGAACAACAATAACATGAAAACAAGTCGAAAAAACGCTGTTCAGTCGATAGATGTCGAAACTACATCATTACACAGGCTTCCGAACAACATTAATATAAAAGACCATTGGCACGTCAGCTTCAGCATCTTTCACACAGCCATTCCATTAAACTTTAAAAATTTACATTAAAAATTTTATTTAATTAATAGAAGTTAATTGATAAAGAAAATCTATTTATGACATTATTTTTGACAGCATTATGATTATTTATTAAAACTTCAGACAACAACAATTAGTGCCATGAGGTTATTTGCAACACTATATGTTCTACAAAATAGAGGACTACACACCTTACAGCGCAATATAATGTGGCTTTAGAAGAGGAAAGGTAGGATTAAGAAGTGAGCAAGTGATGAATTAGTATTATAGGTCCCGAGCAGATACAGTAACAATAATGGGTGCCCTACCTTATGCAGTCTCCATTGATGGCTAATAAACATTGATACAAGTAGGTTATGGTTAAAGTTGTGAACTTATAAAGTCTTAAAGGGCACCTACAGTGCTACATGGACTTTTTCAAGCTGTTTGGACTGCATTGTGTGTTAGGAGAGGGTGTACACAACCACTCTACAGTGATAAAGAGCCGCCCAGCGATTTTCTTTTAATTTAATAATATAAGATGCCCCTTCTGAAATCAGCCCGTTTTCAAAAGCCTGTCGGTGTGAACTCACACCGACAGAGGCCGCTCCTACTACAGTTGATTGACACTGGTGTTTTAGCAAAGACCCGCCCCGAGTGAAAAAAAGAGCCGTCGGCCATTGTTATTCTACACGGGAGCAAAATGGCACCTACATGAGTGTGGTGTGCTGTTTGTTGCAGCAGCCTTGCAGTAGTGTGGTGGTCTAGTGGTTAGGATTTGGTGCTTTCATGTGGGAGACCTGGGTTCGATTCCTGCTTAAGGTACATGCTTTTTTTGCACTACATATTTATAAAGTTTTTCTAATGTTCGTTTAGTAACGAGGCGAGTGCGCTATGCTTTGATAAGCTTTTCTGATATAAGGAGAGACTCAGTCACACACACACACACACACACACACAATGCTTCGCGTGTATGTTGTCCTATTCCCGACATCTATATGCCTCATTCACACACACAGACACACAGACACACACACACACGTTGTTTGTCAGAAAGTTCTCTGTTTATTAACAGCAAAAGATCGGTATAAATATGTTTGACTAAACGCCTGTGCTATAGACATATGTTACTACAAATGAACCATTGTAAATGTCCTGGTGAGATCCCGAAAAAAAACAATGCTTCGCATGTATAAGGTCGCGGGTTGAATAGCCGGCATTTCAGCAGTGGTAACCGTTAATCCTTCGTGATGTAGTGGCTAGGATGCCGCGCTCTAATGCGGTAGCCCCGGGTTCGATTCCCCCTCAAGGCACATGCTTTTTGCACTACATATTTATAAAGTTTTTCTAAAAGTTCGTTTAGTAACGAGGCGAGTGCGCTATGCTTCGGTAAGCTTTTCTGACATAAGGAGAGACTCACACACACACACACAATGCTTCGCGTGTATGATGTCCTATTCCCGGCATCTATATGACAGTCAGAGACACACACACACACACGTTGTCTGTCAGAAAGGTCTCTGTTTATTAACAGCAAAAGATCGGTATAAATATGTTTGACTAAACGCCTGTGCTATAGACATATGTTACTACAAATTAACCATTGTAAATGTCCTGGTAAGATCCCGAAAAAACAATGCTTCGCGTGTATAAGGTCGCGGGTTGAATAGCCGGCATTTCCAAGCGGCAGCCATTAATCCTCCGTGGTCTAGTGGTTAGGATACGCGCTCTCATCGCAGCGGCCCGAGTTCGATTCCCGGTCTGGGAAGTCAAAAAAGTTTTACAACTAGATTCACATGTAAAATTTTATATACATATATAACTATATATATATATAAAAATATGAGTGCATAATAAAAATCTTACTATATATATATATATATATATATATATATATATATATATATATATATATTTATAATAAAAATAATAATAATAATAATATTTATATATCCCCTATATTTTGTAAGATTTTTATTATGCCCTCATTTGTACATTGTATATTTGTACAACTATTTTACTAGTTAAATTTATTTTCTTTAGTATTTCTTTTTATTGATATTTATTCCTTACTCATTTATTAAATTTTTAAGGTCACTGGCTGTCGTATAAGCATTTCACTGCATATCATACTGTGTATGACTGTGTATGTGACAAATAAAATTAGAATTTGAATCAAAGGAGAGGAAGAGAGACAGAGAGAGAGAGAGAGGGAGAGAGAGACAGAGTATGGGAAGGTGAGCATGAATGAACAGATGCAAGAGGAGACAGGAAGATAGCAGCAGGGAAGATTTAACACGTTAATATCAGATCTATGAGGAAGAGAGCAAGAGAGTAGAAATAACTCCTTTATATATAAAATAATTCTAACATCATGTAAAATTATTTTTAACTGTTTTTTAAATATTTTTAACTGTTATCAAAGCTATACCCCACTTGTATTGTGAAGACACGCCCCACAGAACTGGGGGGCGGGTTCAGTAGAGGTCATTAACATTTAAAGGAGCATGTACTGAAACAGGTTGCTGAGAACAGAGCTACTTTTTACCAGGTAAAAGTTATGTTTTTTTTACACAACAATTGAGATTTTTTAATTAAAGTATATTACAAACTTTTCATTAGGACCCTAAAGAATCATATTAACCTATGCAAAAATTGAGACTGTATGTCCACTTTAAATATTTTGTTTTCCCTTCTCAACGCATTATGCATTTACTCACCAATAATGGCTACCTTTTTAATTTGGTCAAGTCTCCAAGTCGAAGGTGCCCAGCAGCAGATTCCGTACCATGGCAGTAGCAGAGGTGGCAAGGCGGGCTGCTCTCCACGCTTCTGCCTGGCAAAACACCCCAGAGCCCTTTATAACTTCAATCTGAAAAATTATTTCACATCACAATATTAATTTATTGGCAACTTTTAGAAACTTTTCATGTTTCATACGGATTCTTATGTTTAGCTTCCCAATAGTTAATAGGATTTTATGTATAAATGCAGATTAATGATAATCTGGACATTCTGGACATTTGTTTACATGCAGGGTAAAACTGCAACAGGAACAGTACAAAATAAAAACTGAAAAAAGACGGACATTCAGAGTAAAACAGTGCAAGATAAAAAAAAAAAACTGTACAAAACATACATGCAGGGTAAGCATTGGTGGGAGCAATGTCCAAGCAGTGTAGAGAAATATTTCTGTACGGCTTCATTGTTTTGTGCTGTGTAGTATAGTATTGTAATAGCTGATCAGAGTGATTAACTCCCCATGTGCTGGTTGTACGCAGTCACAGGACATGGAAATGTCTTTGTAGTCCATGTACCTTGTAATTTCACCCTCATCTTCACCACATCTACTGTAAAGCAGAATGGATGGTAGAACAGGTAGATACTTCTCGTGTGTCCATCCACTTCACAAATACAAGAGGTCCATCTGAACGGAGCTTGCGTGTCCTGATGTGAGGGGCTGGTGAAGGCAAGGGTGATGCAGACACATTCCTAAAAACAAATAAATAAAAAAATGTTAACCTATACTGTTCAGAGTAAATGGATGTGCAATTAATATGGATGCACAATATATACAGTACAGAGATGACCAAAAATGTATCCACACTTCAACATGAAAAATATACACCTCTCTTCTGTAGGTCACATGACAGCATCAATGATGGTGATAGATAATACTACACACTGCTGCCATAATTCAATTTGAGTTTTAAAAAACACCATCCACTGGACATTACACACATATTGAACACATTCTAAACAATTACATCTTATCAGGTATTTGTAAATACACGCTAAACAAAAGGGATTATATACATTTACACCAAAGAAATATTCATAAGCATCACTTAGCTACATAAGGCAGTATTTTAGCCACCTGCAACTTGCTTGTTTGTGCTAAATAACATTACCGATAGCAGTGTTATAAGCTAACCAAAATGGAGCCAAATACACATTAGCAACCATAATCTAAAGCTATCCAAAACAAGGTGAATATAAACATCTGTAAACTCCATAAGGCATTAGCTTAGCCACCGGGAAATATCATGTTTGTGCTACATGAGGCAGCATGCTAGCATGATTTAACTAAACTATATAAATGGCATTGAAAGCCAATGTGTCACACAAGCTGACAAGAGCTAGCTGTAGTGAGGAAAATATTTACTAATATTAGTTTAATATTATCAGAATAAGATTTATATAAGACTTAATAACTTACCCAGTGTAGCATGGGTCTATTCTCTGTTCAAAATGCTCCTGTTCGTCGTCGGAGTCACACAGTCTTCTTCTGAGGTAAATGTAAACTTTCCAGAACATTCTGAAGAGTTTCCTCGGATGTGTAAGCGCGTGCCATCTTCCAAAACGTGCTGAAAACTCACTGAATCGGAGTATTTTTAATCCTGTCTCTCTGTGTTTTTCATGCCGGTGTCCGGGGGCGTGGTCTAGTATGTAAATTACCCTGACTGATTTCAGTGTGATTGGCGCATGGGCGTGTCCTGCCTCTGATTATTAGCATATAAGTGTGACAGAAATTCTGTGCCTCTCCTTGGTTTCATACGGATTACATAAACTGAGAATATTTGTTTTCAATGTGACTTGCATCATTTAAAAGTAGACATTTTAAGCTTTATATAGATATATTTCTCATTTCAGTTAATTTTAGTGACGTGTTTCAAAAAGATTTTCACGGAGACTGAGGTTTCATATATGTGCATATATCCTCATATACTGTATGTGGCCAATTAGGATTAGTTTTTTGCATTTTTTTGTTAGTTCTTAGTTATTGTCTTGATAATAGAAAATATGAGCTAGGCATCATGTATGACAGTTGCCAAAGTGAGATATGAGCTAAAATGACCAGATCCTGCCATAGGAGACATATCTTGTATGTACATATACAGTAGGGCTTATATGTGGATATAAAGAAGCAATACAGGAGACCTATATGGCCTGTATATGCACATATATGCACCTCAATGTTGCCTACATGTGGCATATATACGCATATATGCAGCATATATACGCATATATGCAGCATATATATTATCATATATGTGCATATATACTGCATATAGGTTTCATATATGCGCATATATCCTCATATTTACATTTACATTTAGGCATTTGGCAGACGCTCTTATCCAGAGCGACTTACATTTTTATCTCATTATACATCTGAGCAGTTGAGGGTTAAGGGCCTTGCTCAAGGGCCCAACAGTGGCAACTTGGTGGTTGTGGGGTTTGAACCTTAGTCCAATGCCTTAACCACTGAGCTACCCCTGGCCCCATATAGGTGCGGTTATATGCGCATATATACTGCATATAGGTTTCATATATGCGCATATATCCTCATATAGGTTCTTTCCATGTGGGGCACGCACACTGCTCTGGGTCAGACACAGACAACGGGAAACAGGAACTAAGGTCTCAAACAAATGCTTCCCAACAGAATACTGTAGGTCGCATCGCCAAAATTCTTTCACCGTGAGTGGCAGGAACTTCCAGACTACAACATATTGAATTCTCATGCCTGTAGAGTGTATTATAATGACGTGGCGACAGTGTAAAAACACCCTCCGATGTTAAATGCGAGCCGAAAATTGAGTACTTTTGAACGGCAAACAGGAATTAAGCTCTCAAGTGAGTAAACTAGACAGCAAGGTAAATACACAAAACTTACCGTCAAATAATTTTTTTTCCTCAATAACTATATATATATATATATATATATATATATATATATATATATAATTATTATTATTTATTTTTTTTAAGCACCATGGCAAATCTCTTGTAGTCAATTTTTTTACCTGTTTTAAACACATACACACATGCATACACATTTTTATAGAAATGCACTTAGTTAATTTAATTTTCCTTACATTGTTGAATGAGGATGGGTTCCACAACCAAAAATCAACATTGATTCAATGTTTGTCTTTTCAACACAGAAAAGCATTGAATTATCAACATTGATTCAACATTATTTAGCATTGAAAAATCAACCTCAACCAAAATGATGATTCTGATGAAATTTCAACATTGAATCAATGTCACCTTGCTATCTGGGTTGTTTTAAGACACCAAGGTCAGCTGAGTAGTTCTTGCAAAAACAGTACCGTCAAGTGAATTTGCAAAACCCACCAAGCACGATAATGAAATGTGCTCTCATGAAGACCATCTAGAACCATAAAGTTCATTTAGAGTTACCAGCCTAACAGATTAGAGCCTTCATGAAGCACTTACAAAGCATACAGTAAGTGTGTATAAAAGTATAAAAACAATTATTGTATATTTTGGATGCCTTCAGCAGAAAAAATAATAATATACAGTATAGACACACGTTATTAAATGTATACATTTATAATGATGAATAATGATTTTATATATTTTTTATGATGATTGTATACCCAAAGAAAACAAATGGCCTGCTTTTCTTGAAAAAAAAAAATACATTAATAAAAATGCATACAGTAAATGGACATATGAAGGATCTGCATATAAAGGCTCCTGTGTAAAGATTATCATACCATGTTACAGTGATAAATGTTAATATAAATAAAAGTAATGGATCATAATCACATTATCTGCCCTCTTAGATGGCTTTTTAAGGGGTCCATAATAAGCTTCTTGTCTTCTGTATTACCACACTAATAATGTTTCTATAAGTTTAAAAGAATCATCAAAAAAGGTTTTACTCTCAGGAAAATGTTTAGATCAAATTTGTTCCAGCATCTGTTCAATAAGTCTTTACTCTTGGTTGGTTAGCTCCAAAGTTTTTTTCTTCGGTGTTGATTAAACGCTGATATACCCTATTGACAGAGATATAAGTAATGTATCATTAGTGTCAATAATTTTGATCTGAATTTTATATTCATATACTGTCCATACATAGCTTTTAAAAGACATTTGTCCTCTCTGTGTAAATTGATTAAATTCAAAACATGCTGTGAACAGGAAAATTCCACTGGAGCAATATATTTTTCTAGTGTGGGTGCACAATGTTTAAAGGTAAGATCAGATTTTAGTCATCATAACTGAATCTGCCTACCCTGCTAAAATTCTGAAGAAAAATGTGATGACATTTTCGCAGAGATGTTTTTTTTCACACCCTTGAAAAAAAACATACAAACGTACATAGCATGGAAAATATGGTCACAGCATAATACTTTGTGAATTATTTGTGATGTACTGTAGTTTCCAATGCTGCAAATGTAAACTGATCGATTGATAGAAATTGATAGAAATTAATGGTTTTATACAGTACATACACAAATTATGACCAAAAGAGCTCAAATTTTAGCATGCATTATAAATACCTCACACTGATGCATATACTGTACAGTTATTTTACTGTATAATGTTTTGTTTCTGTATCTACACACTTTACACTAAATAATAATTATAAGACATCTTGGCCATACATTCATTCATAGTCAGGATTGTTTAGCTGAGTTACTGAACACAAACATAGTGCACTTTAAATTCAATTTAAATATTTTACTCAATTAAATGAAATACTGTAATAAATATTATAATATGTACAGTATATAGCATATATATAATCAAGCATCAGGAAACAAACAGTAGATTACATACTTAATATGAAGCTATAACTATTACAGGGTTTTAATTTTCAGCTTTTCTTTAGTCGCTTTACATGATCAGGACTATCAACAGAGAGATGTATTGTAGTATTAAATGCTTAGTGGTTTATTTACATTAATGTCAAAAACACATTAATAGAAAACACTTACCCCTACATACACAAAACAGAGTAGAACTTTACTCAGACTTAGACTGAAGAATCCAATCATGACAGACAAGGGGCTCACGTCCTCTGGCGAAACCGGTTTAGAAAGATTCTTCCAGGTGAAATTCAGATACGTGGTGTTGACATTCAGGGTTGGAGTTGTTTCAGTATGTCTTTCTATTATATTGATTAAATATATTCATTAAAAATAATAATAAGGAATAGATAATAATAATTACAAAATTACAAAATATTTCAGTAGAAAGTAAACAAAACACTAAATTCTTATAAATTAAAGGCTTTAAGACCTTGCTGGAAGTTGGGAAATGGAAGAAAATTGCATTAAAAAAATTAGCCTAATCGAAGATTTTCTTTTCTAGTTTATAGATTGCTAGGGCAAGTTCCTTCCCTCTTTTTCTTGAGAAGTACATCACTCTTATTGATGATGAGGAGACAGGTGGTGACGATCATTTCATAAAAGTCATGTAGGCCATAGGCAAGTTGCCATGATTAAATTGCAGCGTATACTTAATATGCTGAATAGATCGAATTGAAACAAAACAAAATATGTGCAATACTTTTTAAAAACTGTTATAGGATTACAAATTTACAAAATGTTAAATCTAGCTTCCAACGTAATAGTATATAAACTGAACAAGTTATGTACATTGGGTTTTACATTTTAAGGTAACGTTGGTGACATTCTAGGAAGACCAAGTCGTAGCCCAGGTCTCAGAGACATTAACCTTTTGTCTTTATGCACTTCCTGACCACTGGGTAGGGTCCCAAAGTCAATGTGAATGCTAATCTCAAGGCCAGGCCGTGCCTTTGTCTCTATGATAATGTAAAGGTTTGGGTGATACTGTCAGGCTGATTAGATTAGCACCTATGCATTTGAAAGCCACTGTTATTCAATTCAATTCAGTTTTATTTGTATAGCGCTTTTAACAATTGACATTGTCTCAAAACAGCTTTACACAATCAAAAGAATTATTTAAGTTTGTATGGAATGTGAATGTGTATGAATCAAAATGTTCAGATAGTCCCTGGTGAGCAAGCCCTGTTATGCTGATGAGATCAGGGCTGGGGAACTTCCGCTACCAGGCTGATTCCTGTACTACACTATGTTTTGTTTAGATTGTCTCCACCTCTTTGTATCCCTCCCTCTTGTAAAGTATAAACTCTCCAGAGCTGAGTTTTTAGTCAAGACTTGGATGACTACAGCGACGCTCGGCGAGTTCTCAATAAAGAGTAACTTCTGCTTGAATGATATCCCAACATGTCCAGGGGCCTCATGTATCAACGCTGCGTACACACAAAAACTTTGCTTACGCCAGTTTTCACGCTCACGGTCGGATTTACTAATAGTGAAATTAACGTGAGAATGTGCGTTCTTCCACGCCAACTTCATGTCTGGCGTACATATATTTCTTGTGTGTGTTTGTTTTATTTCCGATGGCGACTCCTAGAGGCAATTATGTTAAATTGCACACTACAAAGTATCGCACCAACACGTGAAAAACATTGCTATTAATTTATAATTGATAAAATGTGTTAATTGACACAATATTTTTCTACCAATTATGTGATATAGAACATATAAAAGCATTTGCAAATGTCTACAACCCTTAGTCTATGGCAATGGCAGTGTTGGCCTTATTAGAGGACATTGTCAATGGACGAATCCGAAGGGAACGCATTTTTAGAGATCACAGTGACTTTTTGGCCCACGATGATGACTGACTTATTTTCAAATTTGGAAAGAGAGACAGCGAGGAACCACGCATTACCCGTTCCCTTACAGATACTGACAACGCTTGGTTTCCTGGCAACTGGTTCTTTCCAAAGGGAACTGGCAGACCGCTCTGGGTTAAGCCAGTCGTCTTTGAGCCGTGCAATGCCAGCTGTATGGGACGGGATCATCCGCATGTCTAGCAGATACAGTATATAAGGTTTCCATACCATGCAGTTGACCAGCCAAACATTAAAGCGAAATTTTCAGCGATCGTCGGTTTTCCTAATGTAATCGGAGCGATCGACTGCATGCACATTGCTATAAAGGCGCCATCTGAAGACGAATTTGCATACGTGAATCGGAAACATTTCCATTAAATAAATGTGCAAATAATATGTGATGCTCAAATGCGCAACAAATATTGTGGCAAGGTGGCCTGGGTCAACCCATGATTCATTCATCATCACAAACAGCATGGTTGGGATGAGGCTCCAAGGTGGCTGGGTGCGCGATGGGTGGCTTCTTGGTGAGTGATGTATTTAAAGATATTTATTCCAGCTAAGTTTTTTTTTATTTTGTTATTAATTCCGGAGGACAAACTTGCAAATAACACAGTTAGCAGATAGGAACACGTGCAATTCACATTCTGTGAAGTTTCTCTTCTTGCTTGCTTTTGCCATTGCTTTTTCGTTTGGTTTTGCCAAAGTGGAGTCATTACCATATTTATACAGCGGAGGAGGCAGGGAGGGGTTTTGCGCTCGTGCACGTGCGCTCAATTTCACGTTAATGTGGATGTACAAAGAGAATATGCGTGGGATTCCGCGGACGCAGTGTTTCATACATCAGATTTTTTTTTACTGCGTACGCACATTTACAGCTTTGTCCGTACGCCATGTTTTAGTATGAATTCAACACAAGTCTTTGTACATGAGGCCCCTGGTCTCTGAAAAAGTTCCCAGCACTGTATATAAATAAATTGTTCAATTTCACAACCGAAACTAAACCAACCAAAAAAAAAGGTCTGTGTCGGCAGTCTGTGGTTTGTGCATTGAGTCTATAAGTTACATACATTTTCAAAAGCCTCTTACATTCCTCAGTTACCTGATATATTCAGCATGACAAATGACTCATTAATTCTGTGTCCAACTTGTGCAAGCAGATAGCACCTGTACGTCCCTGCTTGTGTAAAGTTAACATTGCTCAGGACAAGAGAACCTTCATCCGTTAGGGCGACATCTGTCCGATTCACATAATTTTTATATAGCTCTGTTTGTCCCTCTGCTGACTTTCTAATAATGCCCTCTTGGTTTGGGTGAGTCTAAACAAAAAGGGAAAAAAGCATACTGTATATGGTAAAATTTATAACACGTCAACCTGCATAAGGTTTAAGCTTTACAAGCATTTTTAATTTAATGCCTGAAATAGAAATATGTAATGGTACATGGGTATCACTCACTCATGCAGATGACTTGAGTTATACCGTAGATTATGTATTGTAAACACACAATCTCCTCAATAAAGTATATCTATCTATCTCTCTAATGGAAATGGGTCTATCACAGTAGATTATTATATTGCATTATTGCACTCTACCTTCTTCCAGTTGATCGACGTGTAATGTTTACTGTAAGACAGTGCATGACAGGGCAGGGTGGCAATAGTGTTGTACTCTGATTGGATTATGTTAGTTCCTTCTTCACTGGTGTAACACAGAGCTGTATATACAACCAGACAGAAGGCTGGAAAAACAAGTCAGAAAATTCCATACCATTTAGTTACTTGCAACTCAAAAAACCTAATACATAAAAGTCACAAGCAAAAACTACTCACGCCGTAAATGCGCTATTCACTTAGACTCTGAGTTGAAAGGCATACATCTTTTTCATAGCAAAAAAATATGAGGCTGTTGACCACAAACCTCTTTCACTGGTATTTATATCTATGTCATTGATGCATCTGTTTTCCTTTTAACAGTCACTCCTTCCTGAGAAATTGGGTTAATTTTAAATGATACCAGTTCAAATAGACACTGTTCCTCAATGTGCTATTTCTATAAAGCTATGACTTTAATTGCACAATTTTCTGGTAGTAAACTATAATATGGCATTCCAATATAGGCTCCTTGGGTAAACCTTAGTATCTACTTAAATCAGAATATCCCTAAAAAACATCTTCAACATCTTACCCACATCGATAACTTAAGCATATAGTACTGTGCAAAAGTCTTGAGACACCACTCATTTCTTCATATTAAATTACATTAAATGATGTAGAATTACTTAAAGAAATGCGAACAAATGTTTTACTGCGACAGGCTGCAAAGTGCCTATGGATACTACTGTTTATGTAACAACCTCAGCAGAAGTCTCATTACCCCTCTCGTCTGTATGCCAGTATACAAATTACAAATTGATCATCAAATTGAACATCTGTCATAATCTGCAAAACTTAAAAATAAGAATCATAAAAGTGTTCCCAGAAAGCCTGAAAAACTAGTTCTCTAGATATTAAAAATACAAATAAAAAGTCTGGCTCTTTGAAAGTAAAGTACAAAGAAATGAGTGGTGACTTGCACACTAATGTATGCCACTAAGGACACTAGGAACAAATGTTTGCATTTCCTTAAACTATATACAGTACTGTGTGTAAATTTAAAATTTCCACCTTACAAGTATTTATAAAATAAGAAAATTGTGAAATAAAAATATTGTCTTACCCAGTCTTCTATAAAGTGTGTAATTCTTCATATTTCATCTAAGGTTCATCCTACTTTGTCAAGTTCAAGTTAAGCATCATGTGAGCAAGTGATGAACATGTGCATAGGGGAGGAACAGAGGAAGTTGTGTTTTTTTTTTTCTTCACAGAAGGTATTTTATCTGCAAGTGCAGCTCTGGTGTTTTAACAACAATAACTGAAGCAACATTGTGCCAACCTTGTGACTATCCACTGAACCAACCAACAATGGGTCAACGTTGTGCCAATGGGCAAATTGATGTTGGGCCAACCACTGATGTCAACATGTAGGCACTGCCGACGTCAGGGCACTGACAAAAGGTTACCAAAATTTTGCAGACAAAAAAGTAGTGCTATCTTGGATAGGTTTCTTCTTACTCAAGCATGTTTCGGTAGGGCCACAGGCACTCAGTTTCACTTTTTAGTTTAGTTTACATATAAATGTACTGTACACTCCACGCTCCAATCTAGTGGCTTAACCATTTTTAGACTGAATCCTTGAGTTCATCCATGTAGTAAAAATAAATAGTTACCAAAAAAAAAAGCAAGTACAAGCACATATATAAACAAGTACAGTGCCTTGCAAATATATTCACATCAAAAAATTCATAAATAAATGTATTTTATTGGGATATGATGTAATAGATCAACACAAAGTGGTACATACCTGTGAGGTGGTAAGAAAATAATAAACGGTTTTTAATGTTTTTTTACAAATAAAAATTTGTAAATCCCCTTTACTCTGATAGGCCTGACTAAAACCCAGTGGAACTAATTGCCTTCAGAGTTCACCTAATTATTTAATACAGTCCATGTGTATATTCTGTCTATCACTGTGATGTTTTTGGCAGATATATATATATATCACAATTATTGCATATTTTGGATGCTTACAGTAGATAATCTGTGTGTGTGTGTGTGTGTGTGTGTGTCAGTCATGGACATTATTAAATGTATATATTTATAGTGATTAATGACTAATGTATATATTTATGGTTGTATGTACTGTATAGAGCGACCCAAAGAATACAAATACAAATGCTTTGCTTAATAAAAATGTGTACAGTATATGGACATATGAAGGATATGCATAGTAAGGCTTCTGTGTACAGACTATCATACCATGTTACAGTGATTAATGTTAAAATAAATAAAAGTAATGGATCATCATCACATTATCTGACCTCTTAGATTACTTTTTTAAGGGGTCCATAATAAGCGTGTTATCTTCTGAATTACAACACTAATAATGTTTCTATAAGTTTAAAAGAATCATCAAAAGATTTTACTCTCAGAAAAATGTATAGATCAAATTTGTTCCATCATCTGTTCAGGAAGTCTTTGCTCTTGGTTGGTTAGCTCCAAAGGTTTTTTCTTCGGTGTTGATTAAACACTGCCATACCCTATTGATAGAGATATACAGTAAGTACTGTAGTGCATCATTAATGTAAATATTTTTATCTGAATTTGAAATTAATTGTGTCAGTTCAACATATACATAACTTTCAAAAGACACTTGTCATGGACATAATTCATAGTCTCTGTTTAAATTGATTAAATTCAAAATGTCGTATGTGAACAGGAAAATTCCACTAGTAATGGAGCAATATATTTTCTAGCGTGGGTGCACAAGGTTTAAAGGTAAGATCAGATTTTATTCATCATAACTGAATCTGCCTTGTTTTACCATGCACTGTAAACCAGAATAAGTTGGCAAAACTCAAAGATTTTGAGGTAATCAGATACTTATTACAATTTTTTTTTGTAATTAATGATGTTCCCAGTTTTAAATAAACAGAACTATGAGTTTTTGAGTTTGTTGTACTCATTCATGTTAATCGTTCTTTACTTGCATTATTGCAAGAGTAGCCTAACTTATACTATTTAATAGCAATTATCTTTTTTATTTTTTTTAGCTGTTGCAAATCAAATAATCGTTGTTGGTCTTTAAGCTGCTCCCAGCAATGGGCCACTACAGCAGACAATTTCCTCCGCACACAAGCGTAGCACAGGTTTTACGCCAGATGCCCTTCCTGACACAACCCTCCCATTTTATCTGGACTTGGGATAGGCACTTCATCCAGCCAAACCCGGGCCTTTCGCATGGGAGGCGAAACACCTACCACTGAGCAACCAGTGCCCTATTTCCCTGATGACGTCAGACACAAAATCGCTAGTCTGAAAGCTACTGTTACTTAAGTACTTGCAGATACTTAAAATATCTAATTTGTTCAGCACTTAAACTCATAAATACCAAAAGGTTCTAAATACTTATCAAAGTCTATTAATTTGAACTAATTGTAATCATGTAAGTTAACAGTACTCAATATGTTTAATTACTTTGAGCATTAGGGTTTACAGTGTTATGCGGATAGGAAAAGAAAAAGAGTAGGAATTATCCTAAAAGAGGGGTTTGTAAGGAATGTTCTGGAGGTGAAATCAGTATCAGATAGATTGATGAATCTGAAATTGGAAATTGATGGTGTGATGTGCAATGGTGCGGCACGGTGGTGTAGTGGTTAGCACTGTCGCCTTGCACCTCCAGGGTCTGGGTTCGATTCCCTGGCCAGGCTCGATTCCCTTCTCTGTGTGCATGGAGTTTGCATGTTCTCCCCGGGTCTAGAGGTGAGAGAGAGGTGATTGGTGCAGATTTTAGTGGACATGTTGGGAAAGGGAACAGGTGATGAGAATGTGTTGGGCAGGTTTGGTCTTCAGGACAGGAATGTTGAAGGACAGGTGGACTTTGCAAAGAGGATGGAAATGACAGTAGAAGAGGAAGGAACATAGTTGACATAAGAGCGAAGGCAGCCCTCAGGTGGACTGAACGAGATCAGTAACCGCAAAGTACTGGTAGGGGAGTGTGTAGCCAGACAACACAGGATGGTGGTGTGTAAAATGGCCCTGGTGGTGAGGACGGTAAAGAGGACAAAGGCAGAGCAGAGGATAAAGTGGTGAATGTTGAAAAAGCAAGAATGTTGTGTAGTTTTCAGGGAGCAGTTGAAACAGGCTCTGGATGGTCAGGAGCTGTACTATAGCTTAGCTTAGGAACTACAGCTAAGGTGATCAGGGAGACAGGAAGGAGAGTACTTGGTGTATCATCAGGAAAGGTAAAAGTGGACAAGGAGACTTGGTGGTAGAACAAGGAAGTCCAGGAATGTACAGGGAAAGAGGCTAGCTAAGAAGAAGTGGCCCAATGTGAGGACTAAAGAGAGTAGACAGGAGTTCAGGGAGGTGCAGCGTAAGGTGAAGGTAGAGCATATGGACATGCTAGGTTAGACAGTAAGGAGGGAGAGGTGGATCTGACAGGTTGGCGAGATAGAGATGGAAAGGATGTGCAGCATGTTAGAGTGATTAAAGATAGGGATGGAAATGTACTGACAGGTGCCAGGAGGGTGATGGGAAGATGGAAGGAGTACTTTGAAGAGTTGATGAATGAGGAAAAATGAAAGAAAATGAAGAGTAGAATTTCTGACTGTTGTTGAGCAGGACGTAGCAAAAATCAGTAAGAGTGAGGTGAGGAGGGCGCTAAAGAGAATGAAGAGTGGAAAGGCAGTTGGTCCTGATTACATACATGTGGAGGTATGGAAGTCCTTTGGTGAGGTGGCAGTAGTCTTTTTGACTAGGCTGTTTAACAAGATCTTGGAGAGTGAGAGGATCTCAGAGGAATGGAGGAGAACAAGGAGATCTTTGAGAAGGAGTGGTATGTGCAGAGCTGCGACAACTACAGAGGAATAAAGCTGATGAGTCATGTAAGAGCCATATCGTACTTGTTATGAATTTGTTGTTGTGTTTATTTTATTTTATTTGTTGTTATTTCATTTATTCTACCTTATTCTATTCATTAGTTAAGAAGTAAGCATTAAGTTTATTACATAAGCCATAAGCTTCAAATTTGTTAGTTATGCATCCATTTTGACAATCGTAAGTTGGTCTGTGATGTCATTCCACTATGACATGTATTTGTATGACTATGGCATGATAGAAAAGTCAGTTTAGATGCGGAAGGCTACGGAAACACAAGCTTTTGACCGTAAGCTAAGAATGTAATTTATAAGATACAGCAACTAGGTTGTTGTAACCATACCCGTGCTGCTACCCGTAAGCAGATATATACAACAAAAGTGTTGTTACATGCGTAAGATACAGCAAATAGGTTGTTGTAAAAGTCAGAGATTTGCAAGATGATTAGATTTCTATCTACATAAAGTCAAAAGCTTTCTGTTGTTCGCGAAGATAAGTGACTGTTGAAATTGAAAATGAAAGAGGATTTGAGTGCTCTGCGCTTCACTATGTCTGACGGCGAGAACGACACAGTTACAGGAAGAAGACCCAATAAGGACGCTTCAAGAATTAATGAGAATTCGAGAAGAAAAGTGGAGGCAAGTAACTGCACTATCCAACGAAATAAGATTGCTCATGTACGATGTCTGTAACTTGTACAACGTTGAAATTAAGTACCATACAGACTACAAAGAGCTGCTAAAGAACTTTACTCAGAGCAATAGAGAAGTGCGATTGCGTTTAAACGAAAGCGAACGCGAACATGACCAGTGATAAGAAACACAGTCGCACATCCCTTCAAGGACACAAACAAAAAAGGGAAGTAAAAGCCAGGGTCAGCTTTGCAACTGAGGTCAGACAGGTTGGTAAAATTCACAAAGACTCGATTACAATGAAGAATGCCGGTACATTAGCCGCTAGCGCTTTCACTAAGCCGTGCGCATATTGTAAAAACTGCCACATCTTAGACGAGTGCATAAAGTTTAAAGATCAGACACACAAAGACAAAGTAGAATTCATAAAAAAGAATGGATTCTGTTTCGGATGTTTAAGAAACAGTCATTTGTGGAAAGACTGTACCAGAAAAATTATATGTTCATTGTGTTCAAAGCCACATCCGCGCATGCTACACATAGCAGTGCACGACACGGCGCACTTAGCCGCAAGTGCCCACGGAAACTGAAGGTGAAACAAAAAATACACCACCTGCAGTGAGTAACGAATCAAATGCTCTCACTGGGGCTGGAGGTAATTGCATCCTCCCCATAGTACCCGTTAAAATAAAGTCCAAAAAAGGTGACAAAGTTGCGGAAGTGTATGCATTCATAGACCAAGGTAGTACCACCACATTCTGTACAGAGTCATTAGCAAGGCAATTAAATGTACAAGGCAGAAGAGTTAAGATACGGCTGAGCACCATGAACTCCACAAAACTAGTAGAAAGCTACATGCTCAGGGATTTGGAGATCAGCAGCCTGGAAGAAAACACCTTTATTGAACTTCCCAACATCTTTACACAAAAGAATATCCCAGCTACAGTGGAAAACATTCCACAACAGCACGACATCGATAAGTGGCCATACCTTAGCGACGTAAAACTCCCCCAGATTAATGCTGGAATCGAAATTCTCATAGGTAATAGAGAGCACGAGATCTTAGAACCATCACGAATCATTAATAGCAGGCGCATGGGCCCATACGCAGTACGGACCCCCCTCGGCTGGATTGTGAACGGGCCACTCCGAGACCCCGTCAAGGACAGCCAGCCCAATAACGAACCAGCGAGCGTTACAGTTAACCGAACCTCTATTGAAAGTGTAGAACGAATGCTGATAGAGCGATATAACCATGATTTTACTCCTTGCAGTTCACAGACAATCACTTCTACTGTACATCGGCCTCCCACTTAAGAAAGCATCAGTTCAAATGCCCAACAACCGAAATGCAGCTATGCAATGTGCATTAAACCGTAAACGAAAACTTAGCAACAACAGCTCCTTTCACGAGGAGTACACAAACTTTATGAATGACATGCAAAAAAAGGGTCATGCAGTCAGGGTTCCTACACATCACGCAAACATTCAGGACGGTCACGTGTGGTACATACCGCATCATGGCGTCTATCATCCTCAAAATAATAAACTGAGGGTGGTTTTTGACTGTGCTGCCAGTTATCAAGGAGTGTCACTGAATAATGAGCTCCTACAAGGACCAGACTTAACAAACTCACTCATTGGTGTGCTCACACGCTTTAGACAAGAAGAAATTGCCATGATGGCAGACGTAGAAGCCATATACTATCAAGTGAGAGTCCACGAGAAGGACACAGATCTGCTGCGCTTCCTATGGTGGCCAAATGGAGATGTGAACCAAGATTTAGTTGAGTATAAAATGGTAGTTCATCTGTTCAGTGCAAAAGCGTCGCCTAGCGTCGCTAACTTCGCCCTCAGAAAGACAGCGGAAGAAAACCGCAGCAATGCACCTGCTGTGGCAGTCAATACAGTACTTAAAAACTTTTATGTAGATGACTGCCTGAAAGCTGTTTCGAGTCATGACCAAGCAGTCGCCCTATACAACGATCTCACAAGTCTCTGTGCAAGCGGAGGGTTTAACCTCACTAAATGGGCAAGCAATAGCCGTGCCCTACTGACTGTCATTCCCGAGAGCGAAAGGATCAAAGACATGAGAGACTTAGACTTGAGTAAGGATGCACTCCCAGTTGAGAGAGCTCTGGGGGTGCTGTGGTGCATTAACTCAGACATGTTCAAGTTCAAAATTTGTTTAAAAGAACGACCTGTGACAAGATGAGGAATCCTGTCAATCACCAGTTCGATTTACGACCCCTTAGGTTTTCTCGCGCCTGTCATACTGCCAGCCAAAACTCTAATGCAACAGTTATGCAAAGAAAAACTCGCATGGGACGACGATATTCCCGAGCAGTTTGCTAAAGCATGGAAAACCTGGCTGCAAGAGCTGCACCAACTGTCCGAGTTCAGCGTAGCAAGGTGCGTGAAACCAGTCAACTTTGGAGCCACAGTTACAGCGCAACTTCATCACTTTTCCGACGCGAGTGAAATGGGATACGGAGTTGTCTCATACCTCAGGTTAGTAAACGCTGAAGGACTTACACATTGTGCATTCATGATGGGGAATTCCCGTGTAGCACCCCTGAAACAAACCACCATTCCACGAATGGAACTGACGGCGGCAGTGATCGCTGTAAAAAATGACAAAATGTTGAAATTGAAATTGCTGGACTCTATGTTTTGGACAGTACCTATCAGACCTATTCTGGAAGCGATGGGTGCGTGAATACTTGCCCTTGCTCCAGGAACGGCAAAAATGGTTTCAAGAGAGAAAAAACCTCTCGATTGGAGACATAGTTTTAATAATTGATGAGTCTTCTCCAAGAAATTCTTGGGTCATGGGAAGAATCACGAAAGTGTTCCCCGACAAAAGGGGACTTGTGAGACACGTGCTAGTTAAAACTAAGACCAACACTTTGGAAAGACCCATCGACAATCTGTGCCTCATATGTGAAATGGACTGTTAAATGTGTGCTAATATGTTATGAAATTTGATATGCAAATATAAACACCTGAGATAAATATTATACATTTACAAGATTTACAAGGTTTAGAAGGTTAAGAATGTTTGATTTCATGGCTTTGTCAAAAAAAAAAAACACAAATTGTAATTGTCAGTCTCCATGCCTGTCAATTAGGGGCTGGAATGTAAGAGACATATCGTACTTGTTATGAATTTGTTGTTGTGTTTATTTTATTTTATTTGTTGTTATTTCATTTATTCTACCTTATTCTATTCATTAGTTAAGAAGTAAGCATTAAGTTTATTACATAAGCCATAAGCTTCAAATTTGTTAGTTATGCATCCATTTTGACAATCGTAAGTTGGTCTGTGATGTCATTCCACTATGACATGTATTTGTATGACTATGGCATGATAGAAAAGTCAGTTTAGATGCGGAAGGTTACGGAAACACAAGCTTCTGACCGTAAGCTAAGAATGTAATTTATAAGATACAGCAACTAAGTTGTTGTAACCGTAAGCTACCCGTAAGCAGATATATACAACAAAAGTGTTGTTACATGCGTAAGATACAGCAAATAGGTTGTTGTAAAAGTCAGAGATTTGCAAGATGCAGCAACTGGTGTCTGTAACCACAGTGGATTTACTCAAGACGACTGTATGAAGTGTTGATGCTGACAAAATAAACTACAAGAGACAAAGAGATTGGACTTCTGTTGTGTGAGTGAAACTTTGAACCAAAGCTACGCGTCAAAACTAGTGAAATAATATGACCGCATCTACAAGTCATACAATGAAACTTTGGAAAAGACAAATGGAAGCTAGGTTAAGGACAGAGGTGATGATTTGTGAGCAACAATATTGTTTAATGCCTAGAAAGAGTACAACAGATGCAGTATTTGCTTTGGGGTTGCTAAAGGAAAAGTACAGAGAAGGTAATAGGGAGTTGCATTGTGTCGTGGTAGATTTAGAGAAAGCGTATGACAGGTGCCGAGAGAGGAGCTGTGGTATTGTATGAGGAAGTCTGAAATGGCAGAGAAGTATGTTAGAGTGGTGCAGGACATGAGAGCTACAGTATAAGACAGTGGTGAGATGAGCTGTAGGTGTGACAGAAGAGTTCATGGTAGAGGTGGGTCTGCATCAAGGATTGGCTCTGAGCCCCTTGTTTGCTATGGTTATGGACAGGATGATAGATGAGGTTAGACAGGAGTCTCTATGGACTAAGATGTTTGAGGTTGGGATTGTGCTTTGTAGCGAGAGCAGGGAACAGGTGGAGGAAAATCTAGAGACATAGAGGTATGGTCTGGAATGCAGAGAAATAAAAGTTAGCTGTAGCAAGACAGAATACAGTACATGTGTGTGAGTGAGAAGGACCCAAGTGGATCGGTGAGGCTACAGGAAGCAGAAGTAAAGAAGGTGCAGGAATTTACGTACTTAGGGTAAGCGGTCCAGAGCAATGGAGAGTGTGAAAAGGAGGTGAAGAGGCGGGTACAGGCAGGTTGGAACATGTGGAGAAATGTGTCAGGTTTGTTATGTGAAAAAAGAGTAAAAAGACAGTGAGAATGAAAGGAAAGGTGTGTAAGACAGTGGTGAGACCAGCGACGCCCTACAGCTTAGAGACAAGTGGCACTGAAGACAGGAGGCAGAGTTGGAGGTAGTCCATCAAAGGGACAACTCATGTTAGATGTTTTGGAGATAAAGTCAGAGAGGCCAGATTCGGACATGTTCAGAGAAGAGATTAGAAGGATGCTGAGGATGGAACTGCCAGGCAGGAGGACTAGAGGAAGACCAAAGAGTAAATTTATGGATACAGTGAGAGAGGACATGAAATTAGTTGGCGTGAAAGAGGATTCAGAGAATAGGGTTAGGTGGAGGCAGATGATTCGCTGTGGCGACCCCTGAAAGGGAACAGCCAAAAGACAAAGAAGCAAATGTAGCTGAAAACTGTAAACTGATCGATTGATAGAAATCAAATAAATGAATGTTTTTATACAGTACATACACACATTACAACCAAAGGGCTCAGGGCTATCAACAATAGTATATTTACATTACTGTCAGTTGTATCTAAGTTTGTTCTAATATTCTATTGTCTGTATTGACTGAGTGATGTATAATTTTTGATCAATTGTGCACTATTTGTATTATAATATTACATAGTTATGTATACTGTTGCCTCATATTGTCCCATGTTAATTGAAGTACCATTAATGACAATGTAAAGCTACTTGACTTTACTTGACCTTTAAAGGAAGCAGTTGCATTTTGTGAAATACAATTGCCAGCTATTTAAAAACACATGAATAGAAAACACTTACCCCTACACACACAAAACAGAGTAGAACTTTGCTCAGACTTAGACTGAAGAATCCAATCATAACAGACAAGGGGCTCACGTCCACTGGCGAAACCAGTTCAAGTTTAGGAGGAGTAGTCCAGGTGAAATTCAGATACGTGGTAGTGACATTCAGGGGTGGAGTTGTTTCAGTATGTCTTTCTATTATATTGATTAAAAGAAATAATAATAATAGGCAATAGATAATAATAATTCTAAAATTACAAAATCTTTCAGTAGAAAATAAACAAAACACAAAATTCTTATAAATTAAAGACGTTAAGACCTTGCTGGAAGTTGGGAGATGGAAGAAAAATGCATTAAAAAAAATTTGCCTGATTGAAATTTTACAAGTTTATAGATTGCTACTGTAGGGCAGTCACCTCACCTCTTTTTCTTGAGAGGTACATCACTCTTATAGTTTTGTGTGTGTGTGTGTGTTTTGCAAAATTATTATTAATATTATTTCTTGCTATTGGTAAAAATGGCTAATCAAATAAATACGTTACTTAATACCATATGTAAAGGTAATTCTACTGTTTGACTCATTATCATTCGCACCATTATTAAAACTGCTGATGAGGAGAAAAGTGTGACAATCATTTCATAAATGTCCAGTAGGCCATAGGCAACTTTCCATGATTACTCTAAATTGCTGTATATTTAGACTGAATATATCAAATTGAAACAAAAGATGTGCAATACTGCTTTAAAAAAAACTGTATTTGAATAAAGTCTCAATTTCACAACCAACAACAACCGCCCTGCCCCCTCCCCTCCAAAAAAGTCTCTGTCAGCAGTCTATAGTTTGTGATCAAGTGCATTGAGTCTAGCTGAGTTACATACATTTTCAAAAGCCCCTTACATTCCTCAGTTACCTGATATATTCAGCATAACAAATGACTCATTATTTCTGTGTCCAACTTTTCCAGCAAGATAGCACCTGTACGTCCCTGCTTGTGTAAAGTTAACATTTCTCAGGACAAGAGAACCTTCTTCTGTTAGGGCGACATCTGTCCGATTCACGTAATTTTGATATAGCTGTTTTTTGTTTTCCCTTGTTAACTTTCTAATAATGCCCTCTTGGTTTGGGTGAGTCTAAACAAAAAGGGAAAAAAGCATACTGTATATGGTAAAATTTATAACACGTCAACCTGCATACGTTTTAAGTCTTACAAGCATTTCCTGTTTAATGCCTGAAATAGAAATACGAAATGGTACATGTGTATCACTCACTCATGCAGATGACTTGAGTTATATAGATTATATATTTTATATACAGGTATATTTACATAAACACATACATCCATATGCTTTACACCCATTATATTACACCACACACACTCACACACACACACACACACACACACACACTGTAAACACACAATATTTTCCTCAATAAAGTATGTCTATCTATCTCTCTAATGGAAATGGGTCTATCACAGTAGATTATTATTATATTGCATTGGTGCACTCTACCTTATGCCAGTTGATCGACGTGTAATGTTTACTGTAAGACAGTGCATGACAGGGCAGGGTGGCAATAGTGTTGTACTCTGATTGGATTATGTTAGTTCCTTTTTCACTGGTGTAACACAGAGGTGTATATACAACCAGACAGAAGGCTGGAAAAACAAGTCAGAAAATTCCATACCATTTAGTTACTTGCAACGCAAAAAACCTAATACATAAAAGTCACAAGCAAAAACTACTCACGCTGTAAATGTGCTATTCACTTAGACACTTAGAGTTGAAAGGCATATATCTTTTTTCATAGCAGGAAAATATGAGGCTGTTGACCACAAACCTCTTTCACTGGTACTTATATCTATGTTGTATTACGTGTCTGTTTTCGTTCCTTTTAACAGTCACTCCTTCCTGAGAAATGGGGTTGCTTTTAAATGATACCAGTTCAAATAGACACTGTTCCTTAATGTTCTATTACTGTAAAGCTATGCACAATTTCAATGGCGTAAACTGTAATATGGCATTCCATTATAGCCCAAGTAAAAAAAAAGTATGCTAAGTATATTAAATCCTAGCGTGCCAAAGCATACTTAAATGTACTTGCTCCAGACTAATGACTAGTATACTTGAAGTTTGCTATTTTGGAACAACTAATTTTGTACTAAGTGTATTTAAGTTGTAATTAAATTGTAGAAAAGCACAATTTTAAGTGTATTAAGTATACTTGTGTGTGCTAAAGTGGAACAACTTTAAGTATACTTTAGTACACTTAAAGTATATGGCTGTGTGTGTACTAATGTACATACCTGACAGTATTATTAATACAATTTAAGTATATATTTAATGTATTATAAGTACGTTACAGCTATTTTTACTGTATTACAAATACATGATTAATACACTATGAGTATATTCTTATTGCAGCAGTAGCATGCTGTTATACTTCTGGCCAATTACAAATACTAAAAAAAAGTACACTTTTTGGTTAATACAAATATACTATTTTGTATCATACAGTACACACAACCTTCTATAACACTGTAACGTTTTTCGACGCTAGCAGAGAACTTAGAACGAGTGAGTTTGGTGGCTACCGAATGTAATGACACACCTATTCAGCTATTAGCTAGAACTGGAGAACGGTAGCAGAATGCAGCACATACACACGTAGAGATAGCACACATGTACACATACTCAAACTTGGCCGAAGCCACTAACCTAAACACACGTCCCAAACAGGGTGAACACAAAAAGAACACCTCCCGCAAGGCACGACGGTCGCAAACCGCCGCCCCGCCCACAATACTGTATTGCAAATGTATTACCAGTACATTAAGTGTTTAGGATATGCTAAATGCATTTTCTACACAATAACATGTTTTTGAAAAGCATTACATCAGTAATTATGAGGCAGATTTTATTCATGAGTTCAACAGATTTAATTTGCACAAGGTTACAAAAAAGCACTACTATAGTTTATTTGTGCTCAACAAAAGTCAGGTTGTCTCACAAACACACAAACTAAAATATAAACAGTTGTGTGAACACAGACAGACATTAGTATTAGAATCTACATGTACAGTATTAGTTTAAACCTGGTGTGTTGATTCTATTACACAGAGACTGAAAACAGGCCGAGAGCTACAGAGCCATTATACCACAAACAAAGTACATAACACATTAACAACAACACATTAGACAATACAAACTATAGATTAAAGTATGTACTTAATTTAAAACCGTTAAATTTACCTTATGCCGATGAAAATAAAATAATAACGATACGAACTAACGCACGCGATGATGCAGCTTCAGCCGTTAATTCAAACTAGAAGTGGAGAACTGGGGAGCCAATCAGAGAACGGACAGTCCGAATCTGCCCGCCTCTAGCTCAGATTGGCTAGTGGGGCGCCGTCTAGTCTCCGGTTGGCTGGAATAGTCGCAGAGTTTACAACGCTGCTGCAGTTTGTGTGTCGCTTTATGACAGTGAGCGGACAGAAGAGTGAGGAGTAAAAACATAAATTACCTTGAACGGCAAAAGTGATTTTGAGCGCGCAGGAACGAGTTTGAGATCGCGTGCGCGAGGGAGAGATTCAGCATGCAAAAACGAGTCTAAAAGCGCGAGCACGAGAGAGTAGTGCACTAAATATAAGTACATTTACATTTAACTGATAATATACTGAGACTACCGTATATTAAAATTTGTATTCTAATATATACTTTCTGTACATTTGTACAATGATTATTTCGAGCATATTTAAAATATATATATATATATACCAAAAATATATTGAAAAACAAGTTTAAATAAGTATACTTTGGAAATTAGACCAGCATTTCACTTAAAGTATATTTTCCAATGATATATCTTTGGAACGTGTACTATAATACAATAATTTTTAAGTATATTTAAAGTTTAATTCCAAAATTTGGTAAAAGCATGATGTTAGTATACTTTTTATATATTAACTGATGGTACAACTTTTTGTTAGTATATTTGCAATGTATTATCGAGGATTTCAATATATTTGTAATACACTAAAGTGCATTTTTTTTTCACTGGGGAGGAGCCTTAGGTACAGCGTAGTATCAACTTACAGTAAATCAGAATTTGATACGATTTAAAACAACACAATTGAGTAATCTTAACAAAGGGCCAGGGGTAGCTCAGTGGTTAAGGCATTGGACTACGGTTCGGAAGATCCCAGGTTCACAACCCACTGTTGGGCCATTGAGCAATGCCCTTAACCCTCAACTGCTCAGATGTGTAATGAGATAAAAATGTAAGTTGCTCTGGATAAGAGCGTCTGCCAAATGACTAAATGTAAATTTGACCTGAATGTCCTCATATGAGGACATGGAACTTTCTTCCAACTACGTTGTCTATGCATCCTTGTGTGATCCTTAACTGAGGTTTTTGTCAAACTTTTGTTTGAAAACAGATGAATTTCAAAATTGTCAGGTGCTAATAAAGAAAATGTACACAACACAGTCTTTAAATGTCCCTAAAAAACACATACTTGTCCCTAAAAAAATGACATACTTTTATCATCTTCTCCACATTGATAACTTAAGCATATAGTACTGTGCAAAAGTCTTGAGCCACCATTCATTTCTTCATATTAAATTACATTAAATGATGTAGATTTACTTAAAGAAATGGGAACAAATGTTTTACTGTAACAGGCTGCAAAGTGCCTACAGATAAAAAAAAATTGGTTGTTTATGTAATAACCGCAGCAGCAACCTCATTTCCTCTCTCATCTGTTACAGCCACTCAGCATTAAGACCAGCATTATGACCAGTATACTAATTTCCGAACTGATCATCTGTCATAATCTGCATCTGTTTCTCAATGATTTCTGCATTAAGTTAGATGGTTTCATGCTTGCTCTGTCAGGGACAGACTGAAAAGAGAACCAAAAAAGTCCCACAGAAACTTGGGAAATAGGTCTCAAAACTACATTAAAAGTAAAAGAAAGGTTAGCTCTTTGAAAAACAGTATAAAGAAATGAGGGGTGACTTTTGCACATTACTGTATGCCACTATGTTTAGACACTATGAACAAATGTTTGTATTTTCTTAAACTATATACTGTATGTAAATTTTAAATTGCAGCCTTAAAAGTATTTATGAAATGAGAAAATAGTGAAATGAGAATATTCACTTACCCAGACTTCTATAAAGTGTGTAATTCTTCATATTTCATGTATGGTTCATCCTACTATACTTTGTCAAGTTGAAGTCAAACATCATGTGAGCAAGTGGTAAGCATGTACAGTACATGAGGGGGGAAACAGAGGAAGTTGTTGTTTTTTTCACAGAAGGTGAATTTGCTTTGCGAATGCAGTTCGATGTTTAAATGACAACAAGGGTGCTTCTGAATTATTTTAATAGAGTTGCACAGTTTTATTTAAAAACAAATTAATGACAAAGTAAAAAATTGAATAAAATACAAAATAAACATTTTGTCCTGTGTTTCTATCATTGTTGTTTACATAACACCAAACCTTAAAGTTGACACAAACAGTGGTGTTCAGATAATAATAATAGTAATTATAATATATTGAAATCTATATTTCTGTACTACAAGATTGAATAGATACATAATAGCTGAAGTGGTTAAGATTTCATTTAATTCATTATCACACATTCACATAGATTCCATATACTGCTTTGAGTTTTTATTTTGCATTATTCTTTGACATATTAGGTAAACAAAACCCATATTACCAGCAATAAGCATAACTGAGATTGCAAGAATTACAGGAACATTAAACAAACTCAGCTTGGTCTTCTCATTTTGGATGGTCTTAGATTTTTGATGATGTCTGGAGCAACCTGAAAATAATAATAATAATAATAATAATAATAATAATAATAACAACAGCAATAATGATAATAATAATAATAATAATAAGAAGAAGAAGAAGATATGTTTAAATAATCAAGTTAAGTGATTATTTAATATCTTAGTACATTTATGGTAAAATCAGACAAATAACAAACAAAAACATTGATCTGAAACTGGTCAATTACAGGGACTGGACTGAAAATGAAGCCTTCCTTTAGAAAGCCTGGAGAACTATTACTAAGGACTACATTACAATTATGTAAATTATCCAATTAAGTGCTTGGCTCTAGCAAAGACTTTTGCACAGTATCAATGTGATCAATGTGTTGTGCGTATATAACAACTAAGCATATGCAGCATTTGTTATCGTTCAAATGGCTTATAATTTGATATTTAGTTCACTATATAGCATTTAAAAGACATTATTTTAAACCACATACAATGCAAAGTATAGGAAGTATGGCATTATTTCTGATTCAGCTATATTTATACTAAAAATACGAAAAAAAAATCAGCTTTATTACTCTCTTCACAGCTGGATATAATGATGCAAAAAAGTTGCAAATGAGTATTTGTTGCTGAAAATATAATTTTTGCTTATGCCAGCTAATTTTTCAAAGCAAATTTACCATATAAGCCATATTTGGAGCTGCTGATTTAAATCGAAATGTTACATCAATATTTAGATGAATATATTTATTTATAAATACTTTAGAATTAACTCCTGACTAATGCAACTCTGAATACAACTTTATGTAGTTATTTTGAAAGCTTACAGTGTAAATAAAAACTATGGTAACTAAAGAGATATTTCTGTAATTACTTGTCAGCTTTGTTTGTCTTGGCCACACTTATTCATTTAAACGCCTACAAATACATCTAACTAACATCTATTTCATGTGTTATGGTTTAGTCAGCAGTTCTTTTGTCTGCTACAGTATGTGGTATTAGTTTCCAATTTCATATGATGGTTAAGGACATTTCTTTAGCATGAAACCTACTTTCAGGAAAGTATATTGTTTTACCATCAAAAACATACCTTAACATTTGATGAATATACTTAGATGCTGAAAATAAAGTGAAATAAAGACACCAAATAAAATAAAGACGCCAAAGTCTTGTAAGGAACCACTAAACACCTAACCTTAAACATTCTTAATATGTAGATATTACTGCTATTTAATTTTAAAATGATTCAGTAATATGTGCCTTAATTGTTCATGGCACAGATTCAACAAGGTGCTGGAAACATTCCTTAGAGATTTTGGTCCATATTAACATGATAGCATCATACATTTGCTGCAGTATTTTCAGCTGTACAACCATGACGCATATCCCCCGTTTCACCACATTTCAAAGGTGCTCTATTGGATTGAGATCTGGTAACTGCGGAGGCCATGTGAGTATATTGTAGTGATATGCTCAAGAAACGGGTTTGAGATTATTTATGGCACTTTATCCTGTGTGTAAAGGGTTGGTCAGTAACAATACTCCATAAGACATTTAAATTATGCTAAATTGGTACTAAGGGGGCGGCACGGTAGTGTAGTCATTAGCACTGTTGGGTGTTCCCAAATTGGCCGTAGTGTGTGAATGAGAGTGTGAGTGTGTGTATATGTGTGTGCCCTGTGATGGATCGGCACCCTGTCCAGGGTGTACCCCGCCTCGTGCCCTAAGTCTCCTGGGATAGGCTCCAGGTCCCTGTCACCCTGAAAACAGGATAAAGCGGTATAGAAGATGAGTGAGTGAGTGGTACTAAGTGTGCCATAATCCCTGCACAATTACACCTCCACTACCAGCCTGAATTGTTGGTACAAGTATATGCTTTCATGTTGTTTATGCCAAACTCTGACCCTACCATCCAAAAGTCACAGGAAAAATCTTCTATCTTATATATGTATTTTTACATGTTTTGCTGTTTTTTTTAATAGACATACATATAGAGCTCAGGATTGCAAAAATATTTTCAACTGTGTACACACAATCACATGTTTTTAGAGTAGTTTTTGGTTATTTCAATGACCAAAAAAAGATATATAAAATAATAAGGTTAAAATATATTAAATAAATAATAAATGAATGAATTGGCCACTGAGTGCACATTAACACTGTAGGGTGTTAATTTACATTAATCTTTATAATTGTTTTAACCTGAAGCTCCAAGTATGTGAACAGTTTAGGTATATACAGGTCAGAAGTTTAAATAAACTCATCTTGACCATATATCCTGAGAGTATTGGGCTTTCAATTAATTCTTTGAACTAGTTTTTGTTTTCTGGGCAGAATGATTACATATTGTAACATATAAATCCTTAAAAAAAGACCCAAGCTGTCAACCTCACTTATGAGGAAATTGGTCTGGATGGTAAAAAACAACTCAGGAACCACCAGAACGTCTCGGGTTACTTCGCTGTAACCCTGTTCCCTGAAAAGGTGGGAACGAGATGCTGTGTGAACACGCTATGGAAAACATCTTGTCATGTTGCCGGTTGTGAAGCATGTGTGTATCAAACACGCCAAATTTTGGCTTATATAACCTCGGTCAGGTGACGTCATCTGATTAGACGCACCTGCAAGTTATAAATAGTAATGACTCAGAAGCATTCCTCAGATTGATTTGTCTGAACGGACGTCCGGTCACGTGGGCAGTGCAGCATTGGGACGCAGCATCTCGTTCCCGTCTTTTCAGGGAACAGGGTTACAGCGAAGTAACCCGAGACGTTCCCTTTCAAAGGCTACATTCAATGCTACGAGAATACCAACGCCGCCGCACTGCAAGTGTCTGGACCCCAAGGTTGTGTAGCGTGTGCGCACAAGGCCGAGAAGGTCTCAGAACTATGCCTGGGCAGCTAACTCGGGGACCATGAGCCCGGAGTAGCATGAACATCCAGATTATAAATGTAACAAATGTGTGCGGGGAGGACCAACCCTCCGCGTCACACAATTGCTGTAGGGGAATACCTCTTGCTGGTGCAAAATGAGATGATCCCACTGCTTGGATGAGCCCTGCTTCCTAGAGGCGAAGTGAACCCAAGCGCCTCATAGGAGAGGGCAATAGCATCTCTCACCCAGTGTAGTGGTGGCCGCCCCCGCGGCCCCAAGACGTGTAAAGGCTGCTCTGACCTATGCCACTGGCTGATGCGGTGGACGTAAATCTGAAGAGAACGTACTGGACAGTAAGTGAAGTTTCTCCTGCTCCGAAGCTATAAAAGGCAGAGGACAGAAGGCGTCAAAACAATAGGGGCTGTAAAAGGCGGAGGGCCAATGTGTCCAGACCCAGGGGGGGGGCTGAAAGAGTCAGAGAGTAGCAAAGGGGACATTTTCTGATCTTACGAAGCAAAGAGATCCACCTCTTCTAGCTGAAATCTCTCCCAGATTGACTGACTACTTCGGGGTGGGGTTTCCAATCGCCGTGTGTCAGAGATTGACTGGACAGTACAACTGCTCCCACATTTATCTGCCCTGGAATGTAAATCGCCCTGAGGGAGAGGAACCTGGTGCGCTAGCTGTTTAGTGGCGCGAGCACAGTCCGCCCTGGCGATAATATATGAGACTGCCATAGTGTTGTCCATCCGCACTAGGACATGGTAGCCTCTCAACTGCTGGAGGAAGTGCTTTAGGGCCAGAAATAGAGCCATCATTTTGGGGCAATTGATGTGCAGCATGAGAAGAAGGCCTCTCCAGCTCCCTTGGGCTGGACGGTCATCTAAAACCGCACCCCAGCCCGTGAAGGAAGCGCCTGTCGTTAGCATCTGCGATGACAAGACGAACATAGAGTGGGACCCAGAGTCAGAAACCGGGGTCTGAACCACATAGGAAGGTTACGAAGCACCTGGCCCGTAACCTTTATTGGGGATTGGCCCTAGAGTGAAATCCCCTGTCTTAGCCACAACTAAAATGCTTTTCATGTGCAGAAGGCCCAAAGGTGTCACCGTGGATACAGCTGCCATGAGAGCTTAAGATTTCTGAAAGTGATGGTCACTTTCTCGTCTAGCTTGATTTCCTTGTAGAATGGATTCGTTTTACTTTGGGTCTCAATCCTGGAACCAAAGATGAGCTAGGACGACATATCGAAGCGCTAGCTTCTGAGACTGGGCAAGCCAGTCGTCTATGTAATTCAATACATCCATGTGTGGATGTAGAGATCTAGACCGGACCCGAAGGGAAGGACCCGATACTGGTAAGCTTCGCCCCCAAAAGCGAACCTCAGGTCTTTTCCAGTGTTGGGGCAATATTTTTATATGAAAGTAAGCGTCCTTCAATCAATTGTCACAAATCAATCGCTCGGTAGGATTTGAGAGCAATCACTTTGACATTTCAAATGTCTGATGTCTGATCCTCTAGAGGCGGCCTGTGGACAAATCAGTAGCCCGGCGTAATTCTGTGAATGCCTCCTGATTCACAGTGCCGCTCGTGCTCAAATCATTCAGCAGATCAGCCTGGTACGCCTGCAAAACCGCCATGGTGTGCAAGGAAACGCCAGCCTGACCTGCTGCTTGGAACACATTCCCTACCAGGGTAGAAGAAGTTCTACACGGCTTGGAGGGAAGGGTTGGCTTCTTTAATGATGATGATGTTCCAGGAGAGAGATAGCCAGCCAGCGTCTGCTCTATCTGGGGCATCATCACATAACCTCGTGCTTTTGCATCAACAATGTTCGAATAGAATGAAGTCGATGGTACAAAAATACGGGAAGAGAAAGGTTTATTCCATGAATTAATTGTGGAGGTCATCAAAAAATCTCCTGGCCACCCGACAGAAATCTGTCATCTAATTTTGACCGTTTGGGGTGAGCTTGCTCCTGTGACCAATCAATGTGTAGTCGTTCGACTGCACGGGCTATGACTTCAAGCAACTCCTCATACTCTCTATCATCTTTAGAGGATTGTTCTGAGGTAGCTACTTCCATTTCCACAGAAGCAGGACAACGAATCTCTTCCGTACACTCACGAGAAGCACCAGAGTGCGCTCGTGAAGTGGAAGGAGAGACTTCGTGATCGGGGGAGAGGGCGAGAAAAAGGATGGACTCCGTCTCTCGTGCCTCGGCCAGATCAACTTGTGATCCCCAAGAATGCAGCGCGGCTCGTGGTTCCCTAAAGAATGCGAGGCGCACGCGGAGCATTTTCATCGGGAGATTATCACAGTGCTCACATTCTCCTTTAAGTCCATGGAGAGCGTGGCTCTCACCCAAACATTCAAAACAGAGGATATGTGAGTCGCCTTCCAAAAGAAGATTTTCGCAAGGGCATCTAGCTCTAAACTCCATTATTCTGGTGAGTTTTATGCTTTCTTTCTCTGTTTTAAATGTATTTTAGCCTTTGAAAGGGAACACAGCCTTGCCATTAAATGTCACTGTGTCACCAGTGTCACTATCTACACCCCCATGGACTGAAAGCTTGGCAACCAAGTAAGAAGCCCTTGCATGAAAAACAAAAAACCCTCAAGCTTGATTAAAGTTTTCAGCCATAACCATCATGAGGAAAGAGTTATGTTTGGAGAAGTAAAGGAGAGGCATTCATCCACAAGAACACTGTATCATCTGTTAAGCCTGATGGCGGTAGCATCACGCTTTGTGGCTGTCTTGCTTCCAGTGAAACAGAAGCATTGCACAAAGTGAATGGAATAATGTAGATAGATGACTACCTCATCAGCTTGGTTGTAAGTTGGTGTCACGGCGTGCGCCTGTGATGGGCGTTCGCCCAAATCTACTATCGCTGCTCACTCACTCCTTAGGCTCCCTAGATACGCGGCACCCCTTCTGCAGGTATGCAAAGGGACGAGGCCGCCTATTTGGGCCGGCTGGCGATAATTAACGTTAATAGGATCTCGGCCTTGCTCCGCATTATAAATCAAAGTGCGGAGGTTAGTCCGGGAAGTACGTGCTGCGGTGGAGCATAGAAGAGTGGCATGCGAGTGGGGCGATTTGACGCGCCCCAGGGACTTTAAACAAGGACACTGGAATTCCGCCCTTTGATCTCCTCGCTGAAGACAGTGCGAGGAATAACTGCACCTTCACTTCCACACCAAGCCCGCCTTCGCACCCCTGCCGATGCCAACCAGCCGACGGACGTCAGCGTGGACTCCCGCCTGAGGTCGCGCCCATAAAGAGCTGGGAGGGGCCAGGCTGGCCATTGACAGCGGGAGAAGCGTTGTGATGAGGGTGCTTGCAGGAGCGCTGCCTCCGCGTGCTCTGTAACCCTCTCCTTCCCCATTTTTCCTAAATAAATTACCCTTTTCCCTGTAAGACCTCGCCTCGTGTCCATGCTTCATGGTGCCGCCCATGCACATAGGGTAGAACCCGTTACAGAAGCACATAATTAAGGGTTCCAAAAGGAGAATGACCCCCAAACCTATATGCACAGGCTAACAGGAGCCTCTAATTTATTGTAAAAAATATAAAAATAATAATAATAATAATAATAATAATAATAATAATAATAATAATAATAATACATGTAATAATTGGATCGTGCTTAAAAGTTAAGCCTGTGCATGGACCTCAACCAATTTTGATAAGAAAATATTGATCAAATATTCTGCAAGAGGCTTTGTATATGATTGTCAACAACATTTTGGGTGACTGCTGGTCATTTAAACAAATATTAGGTGTACTGTACACTAAAATGTACCAAAATAAATTTGCAGTTATCCACCAAATTTTTTCCATTCTTCTATACGATTACTGGTTAGTTCAAATAAACTACAAATCCAATACTGCCATAAAATTAATGATTTGTGTATGTAAACCTGAGTGCATCAGTATATTTGCTGCCCAATTATTGCAGCTTCAGCATAAAATCACATTTCATATAGACCTTACAGGCTTATGTTTAGTTCAAGAGAACATTTTTGGTATGGATATGTTTAATTGTAGTAGATAATGATAATAGTTTAGTCAAACTTGGCACTGAGGATGAGTAAAAATTACCTAGTGGATAGTATTCGTAGTCACCATCCTGGATGTAATGACCCAGTGGAGGCCAGAGAGTGCAGCGGTAATAGCCACAGTCACTCTTTCCAGTCTCTGGAACTAGCAAAGAGTAATCATCTGCAACTTCATAGGACTGGTTAGCAAATTTATAGAGGATAGTTTCCTTTGTATGCAGGTCTTTCATTACAAGACCTGTTAACACACCAGACCCCACTTCCACCTGGAAGAGAAAAAATACAATTGTGTGTTATTAAATTAAAAAGGACAAAGGACATTACATTTAAATATTTCTCTTTTCCACTGGGGTAAAATCATGTTCAATTTTGTGTGTATTTTAACAATAAATAAATAAATAAAGTTACATTAATTTTGGATAATACATTTTCTTTCCTTGTTCCCAATTGTTGGTTTAAAATAATTTCTATAAAAATTGTGTTTTTATGTTACTGGGTTGCTAGCCTAATGCCCTCCTCCATTCTCATCCAGGGTTTGGGATCAGCAATAAAGTGAATAAAAAATCATGTCCATAGGGTTATATATATTATACATATACTATATACATTGACCTATGCTGTATTGCCGGCACGTATCTATACCGTTTTAGTTTCAGGGGATTTATTAATAGAGGTGTGATTCTTTTTAACTTTATATATTGAGTCAGGCCGTCATGTTCCAAATGTAAGTTTGACATTAACAGTGTAAATGTCAATGCAGCTTATCCCAATAGAGTTTTCATGCAAATTTTCATGCATGTGTTACCTTCAAACTTATGCACATAAATTACGTGTGTGCAAAGATAAATAAATATACTCAGCAAAAAAAGAAACGCCCCTTTTTCAGGACTGTGTATTTCAACAATAATGTTGTAAAAATCCAGATAACTTTAATAACAAAAGATCTTCATTGTAAAGGGTTTAAACAATGTTTTCCATGCATGTTCAATTAACCATAATCAATTAATTAACATGCACCTGTGGAATGGTCGTTAAGACCTTAACAGCTTACAGAAAGTAGGCATTTAAGGTCACAGTTCTAAAAATGCAGGACACTAAAGAGATTTGTCTACCGACTGTGAAAAACACCCAAAGAAAGATGCCCAGGGTCCCTGCTCATCTGCGTGAACGTGCATTAGGCATGCTGCAGGGAGGTATGAGGACTGCTGATGTGGCTATAGGGCAATAAATCGCCATGTCCGCACTGTGAGACGCCTAAGACAGCGCTACAGGGAGACAGGAAGGACAGCTGATCATCCTCGCAGTGGAAGACCACGTGTAACAACACCTGCACAGGATGGGTACATCCGAATATCACACCTGCGTGACAGGTACAGGCTGGCCACAACAACTGCCCGAGTCACACCAGGAACACACAATCTATTGGCCACACCAGATACTGACCGGTACTTTTGATTTTGAGCCTCCCTTCATTCAGGGACACATTGTGAAACAGTTTTAGTTTATGTCTTATGGTGTTGACTCTGTTAGTGTTCATACAAATATTTACACATTAAGTTTACTGAAAGTAAAAACAGTTGAAAGTCAGAGGAGTATATTTGTTCTGTATAAATCAGCAAGACTGGCCTTAATTAAAACTTTTAGTTTAAATATTATGCTTCCCCCCCCCCCCCCCCTTATACTTATTATTATGATGACGCTCTGGCTAAACAGCAAGTTCGTTCTAAGCACGAAGCCCCTCCTCCGCGGATAAGTGATTGGTCAAGAGGAACACAAGAACGTCATGTGATAGGTCTATAAAGACAGGACGCTTCAAAACATAGGAAATAAACACAGAAGAGCAAACACAGATCGGGTTTTGAATTTATAAAGTGTATAAAATACTCATACTATACACGAGTCCATTTAACCCAAGCATTTAGGTTGTATTTTAATTATAAAACTCAGACTTGTAATACATAGGACTCTTCAAAGTGTTTGTAGTGAGGTCGGTTATATACCTCCTCTACCGCTACTCTGTGATCACTTCCTGGTCTTTTGTTATGATTTGAAAGAAAATCTGCACCATATGGTGTGAAACTGCTGCTGTGGTGTATCTTATCCGAACATTGCATTACCTTGTACCAGGTGATTCTCCTGTACTGAACATCTGATTCACATTTTGCTTGACATGGGATTGTAATGAAGCTCTGATCAACTCGTATCGACATAGACAGCTCAAGCAGATTAACAACTAGGAAGAAAAAAGAAATACTGTAAATGTATTTAAATAATATAGTCATTCAATGCTTCTAAGCATTTAATCGCCCATATTATTTTTCACAATTGCTGTTTTTCTGCAAACCGCGTAATTTTTTTTTTTTACTTTCAGTTTCGTTGTTTACCTTCTGCCCAAATGGAAATCCCCCTCTCCCCAATTATCCTTGAGCTATCTATCGAATTTACTGGAAATGCAAACATGCACTCACTCATAGCGATGCTCAGTCGCTTCATTATATCGCACAGTTTGCTGCAGGTCAGGATTTGTTTGGCAGCAGCTCCAGTATTTCTGCACCACTCCTTCCTGCTTACAGTTTGAATAGGCGTACAGTACAGTATATACAACAGACGAACAGCTACCAGAGCCTAGCACGTACCTTATAGCACATATATTACTGTATTTTCCACAGCTTTTTTTCCACAGCTTTTTCCACGTTTTCCACAGCTGTTACCGCATGGGGATGTTGCAGATACCGTACATACAGGGTCACTATCTTCATAATTTAAGACTTATGCAATATTAAATGTGCATAAGAAACATTTACATATAAATCAATCCTTTTTTTCATCATCATTCTTGGTCACTACGTAGGACAGTCATAAACCTAAAACAAACTCAGTGCTAAAAAAAATTAAGCAACATGTATATACACACATCTGACATTAAGAATCAGATGACTGAGGTAGCTTGGGGAATGTACAGGAGAAAATTGTATGTGCATTGTGTTTATCTAATTTTAGAGAATAAATGTAATAAATTCAATTAAAGACATTAATTTAGAGATAAAAAAAAATTAAGGTTTTATAATGGATGCATGAATCAATCAGAGGATGAAGGTGGTCTGGGAAATATAGAACATTTATTAGGCCTACTCCACAGTATGCTGAAAAAACAATACTTCCAAAATTTTAAGTGCATTGTGTTAATATAATTTAAAGATTGATTTTTATTATTATATTTTTAATCCTAGGTTATGCTGTTCTTGCAAGATGTCAGTCCAAATAAAAAGATCAGAAACACGATAATGCAAATTTTGGTATGTTTAGTCAGTTATACACTGAGTATTATTGCAAAGTACAGAGTCAGCTGTACATATACATGTTGCTTACTTTTTGTGGATTTCTTTTGAGATTATTAATGAACTTGTTCATAGTGAGTTTTAGAAAGAAAAATAAAAGCTAAAAAAAATGTTGTTAAAAGGTTTTCCATAGCGTCATTGGAGATATTGAAAATCATACAAGTTCTTGCCTGTAATTGTAGAGATTGATAGTTTTATTATTTTTTTAATCCTGGGTTATGCCGCTCTTGCAACGTCTCAGCTTCCATGTCAGAAAACAGACATAAGGTCATGAAACAAAAAAAAAACATAATGCAAGTTTTGGTAAGTTCAGTCAGTAATATATTGAGCATTATTTAAGAGTTCAGAGCCTGCTTATTTAGGAGGTGGTGATTGGTTTCAGGTGTGCATGAGCAGAACCTGCCTATGGGAAGTGGGTAACACTACAGTACAGATTACAGTGATGCCCTGAAACAAGAACTTTTAGCTTGCTTTTCTTTGGTTTACTTCTGAGATTACTGAGATTAATTAATCTGATAATAGTGAGTTTTATAAAATATTGGAATATGTCTCTAAGTATTTCACAGCTGTCATGGGGACATGCAGATCATACATGGTATCTATCTTCATGATTTAGGACAATATTAAAAGTGCACATAGAAAATAAGAAACATAAATATACATCCATCCACATTCAACCTATTTTCATCATGATTCATGGTCATTGGGACAGTCGTAAACCTAAAACAACCTGAGTAATTAATAAGTGAAATTAATCAGAGGACTAAGGTACTGTAGCCTGGCAAATATACTGTAAAACATTTCATAGGCCTACTGCTCAGTATGCAAAACTTTTTATTTGCAAACTTTTAAGTGCATTGTGTTAATATAATTATAGAGATAAAAAGAAAAAAAAACCTGGGTTATGCTGCTTTTGTAAGATGTCAGTCTGAATGTCAGACTGATAAGCAGATAAGCAAAACTTATCAAAAGAACTGTTGCTTACCCTTTTTGTTGTTTATTTCTGAAGCTATTAATTAATCTTTTCATGGTGAGTTTTAGAAAAATTGGTTAAAATATTGAAAATATTCTCCAAACTATTTTATTGTTGTTATAACAGTTAATGTAGATTATTTAATGCTCCACATATCAATTTAACTTTTTATATTGCCAAAACATAATATTTCAGTTGTAAAATTAGAATATTATGGAATTATTATTCCAATTGTTACAATATTTCAAATTGTAAAATAGGACTATTGTGAGGTACTTGCTCGTCAGAATTATCCAATCAGCCAGATAGAAAAGCATGATTATTCACTCCTAGGAGCATGTGTTCACTGCTCTAGAGTCCAGTGGCCGCGTGCTCTCCACCACTGCATCTGATGCTTTGCATTACACTTGGTGATGTAAGATTTGGATGCAGCTGCTCAGCCATGGGAACCTATTCCATGAAGCTTCTTGAGCTAATCTAAAGCCTCATGAATTTTAGAGGTCTGTAGCTAATGACTCTGCAGACAGTTTTAGACCTCTGTGCACTATGCATCTCATCATCCGCTGGCCTTGCTCTGTAATTTTACGTGGCCTACCACTTTGTGGCCGCTAACAACTAACATTTGACTATGGAATATTTATTAGTTAGGAAATTGCACAGGTGGCATCTTATCACAGTACAACACTGGAATTCACTGAACTTCTGAGAGGGAACCTCTTACTTTGACAAATGTTTGCAGAAGCGGTCTGCATACTTACATGCTTGATTTTACACACCTGTAACCATGGAAGTGATTGGAACACCTGAATTTAAATATTTGGATGGGTGAGAGAATACTTTTATGTATGTAGCTTAAACAATCTAAAATAGGACAATAATTAATTTGCAGGCAAATGAAAAAAGTCCAGGTATTGAAATGTGTTTTATTGATAATAAATGATTATGATTTATATGATAATGTAATATTTCTGCTTCATAGAAAAGTTACCAAAAGTTACCAGGTGGTAATTGGTTTATGAATTACCATGAGCTATATAATTACATATATATGAGCTATAAAATTACATGGAATTTGGATGTTTGAGGATGATCAGATTAATTATTTTAAATCATCAAAACATTCAGTACAACTAACCTCAGCAAACTGTCAGGAACAATTATTTAATATGTCAAATATTTATGAATTGTTGGTATAAATCATGTGGATTGTTATGTACTTCCAGGAACAGCCAACGGTTAAATTGGCCATGCTATATTTTCTAATGTTTGAACGTGTGTGAAAGTGTGCTCGACAAGATGTATTAGGGCCAAATGGGTCTGATGTTCATAAGGCTCCATGGTGATCATTAATATAATACAGTAATGCTGTTACTGAAGATCAGAAAATCCATTTAATGCACATACAGTAGTCCAAGGAATATTTTGTGTCCAAATACAGCTTTAAGCCTAACTATCTCAACTCCCATGTAAATAAAAGAGACCAATATAACAGTGTTATGGGAAAATACACATTATCTGGAACGAATTTAAAAATACATAATAGAAAATGCACCACAGAAGATGATCATTTTGTTAAAGAGAATACCATTTTTAAAGTGTTATTAGTAAGAATAGCAATGCTTTTTGTACACAATTTCTTCTGCATTCAAAAAAACTATGAAGAAAAAAGAAAAAGAAAGAAAGCAGAGTACAGCTACAAAATTCTTAGAATGCAATCTTGCATTGTACTGTAACATTGATGTTCAAGTCAACCCGGGACTGTTGATTGTGCAGAATAAGAGAACACAGTTAGGAGACTAGAAACTACTTTATTTCTCTATATACTGTAATGCTCTGCTACATGTGTACCTATCCCAGTGTTACAACTGGCGCTTGAATACCATCAAGGTAGAAAGTTTTCTCAGTATACAGTACCAGAACCATGAATGCAGTGTTTCTTCATGTCAGTAACACTGATCTCCCAATAAGTCCTATGAGCCACCCCGACCAGGATCATAATTACTTCTTTAAAATGATTGCACTATTCAAATGTTTTACTGTGGGCAAGAGTCTCATGACTGTGCTTTAAGTTTTCTTTCTTTTGCTTTCATCTTGGTGTGTCCCACTACCCACTGGTAGAGCATAAGCAGTAATTTTCAGAATATACTGTATAACTGGCTAGCTTCATACAGTATATTTCAAAGGAGGCATGTTCTTCACCATCTCTAGGTAGTAAACATCTTCTTGGGGTGGCAAATGGCAAAGTAAAACTAACAAAAATAGGTGCAAACTAGAAGAAGCGCAGTCACTCTGTCATCAGGAAGTAACCAGCTGCAAATCTTAGAACTGTCTATTGTTTCTGTGTTTGCAAGAATTGTTTCTCTGTTTCCCGCTTCTGTGTCTTGCTTCACTTCCTCTCTGCCTCTTGCAGCCCTGAGCATAAAAAAAGATATTCAGCTTGCAAAGCAAAAGCAAAGGTTAAAAGGTTTGATTGCAAGCTTGCTTTTGTATTATATTTCAGTTTGGCAAAACTAGATGAAATTCTTACATTATTGTATCAACAAACATTTCCTACTTTGAAAATTAACATTTAATTTAGTTTGTATCATTCATTGTACACATAAAATATATATAGTGTTATTGTATATGTATATGTTAAAAAAAAGATGAGAAAAGATTAGATATTCTATGTACTCACTATGACAGTTATAGTGCAGAAGATTATTTTAATCATGCTGAAAAGACTAAAACCCAGAAGCAACCACAAAACAGAAACTTCCACTTGTTCATGAGTGCACTCTCCTTCAGATGTAGTCCTGGTTGGACTTACAGTCACACACTCTGGAAATGAGAGAATGCTTTAGACATGTATATTTAGTATATTGCAGACATGGGAGCTTGTTCCACAGTGACCTATAGTTTTCAACTGTATACTTTTATACTTGTACTGTATACACATTTACATTTATGGCATTTGGCGGATGCCCTTATCCAGAGCGACTTTTTATCTATCTCATTATATATTTAAGCAGTTGAGGTTTAAGGGCCTTGTTCAAGGGCTTCAGCAGTACCAAATTTGTTGTGCTGGGGTTTAAACCTGGGACCTTCCATTCAGTTGTCCAACGCCTTAACCACTGAGCCACCCCGGGGTGCTTATAAAGCAGGTATTTATAAAGCACTTACAGTATGGGCTCTCAAGTGTCAATGCATTGTACAACATGTACTATACAAGTTGACTCACTCACCCATCTTCTATCCTGTATTCAGGGTCGCAAGGACCTGGAGCCTATCCTAGGAGACTTAGGGCACAAGGTGGGGTACACCCTGGACAGGGTGCCAATCCATCGCAGGGCACACACACACACACTCATTCACGCAATACGGCAATTTGGGAACATCAAATAACCTTACCTACATGTCTTTGGAATGTGGGAGGAAACCCACCAAACACAAGGAGACCATGCAAATTCCATGCACACAGAGATGGGAAACGAGCCGGACTGGGAATTGAAGCCGGCCCCTCGAGGTACAAGGCGACAGTGCTAACCACTACACCACCTTATCCAGTGCCACTTGCATTTTATCACTTAAAAAAAATACATATTTTTTTTACATTTGATCAATGGAGGGTTGCTCAGAGGCCCAACAGTGACAACTTGGTGGTGCTAGGGTTTGAACCTAGGAAAATGATGACTTGTCCAATGCCTTAACCACTATGCTACCCGTTATTTCAGGACATAAGATTTAATGAGAAGCAGATATGTGAGTGATTGCTGGAAACAATTTGTTAGCATTGTTAAATCAGTACATTATTTTAATCACTGACACACCGGTCTAGTGTAGTAGAAAGCATTAAAATATGGCAGCAAGCTAAGTTGCATTGTGTTTCTTATATTATTAATGTGCCATAATTAGAAGTATAGTCTGAGTGAAATTTCAAACCTGAAACTGTGAGTCCAATGTATGACTGCCTATCTTTTTGACCAACTTCCGCAGCCAAGAAGCAATGGTAGTATCCGGAGTCAGAGGGCTGCACGTTCAGTAACACAAGTGTATCTTGGACTCCCAGAGATGCAGTCGAGGACTTGTCATAAAATGTCACTCCGACGTTATTCCTTTTAATGATGGCGGTGTCATTCCTATACCAAACTATATAGCGATAACCTCTACCTGGGTCACTGACGTTGCATGGCAGTATAATGTTCTTATTGCAATCTGCTGGAATGATGGGCACATGCTGGCTCAGACTAGTCCAATAATGCAGAACAAGCATCAAAATCCAGCCTGCAATAACAAGAAAACTTAGAAATCATAGAACACAGTAAAGATGATTAAGTCTGTCCTTTATTTAAAAGGTCGTAATTATCATAATTAAGTATAAATAATATAGAGTCAACATAATAATTAGGTTGATTAATTCCACCATAATCATGAATATCAGAATGTGGTTACAAGTCATGTAATTGATCATTATGAACAATATCAACCCTAACTAATGCTCGACACATGCTTATACGACTGTATATATCCTACATAGTGGCAGTGGAGTCTAACAATGTGTATACCGATTTATTGTAAATACTAAAAATAAAGTAAAAAACAAACCTCCATTTTCAAATAGTTGTCCCTAATTTTTAAAATTACTGCCTTACTATGTCTTGATGGTTAAAATGGCTTAAAATGTGAGCTCTTTATGGTCCTTTTCATATTCGGTGCATTTTCATAGTGACCACAACCTTCATGTCAAGCCACATTACAGGATACTTCTCTCTTGTGACAAGTAATGTGACAAGTTTAATCATTGTTATACAATTGGCACTAAAGAGCAAATCTCTTTTGTTCATTAAACATTTCCAGGTTAATTCAGTGCAAGCAAACCAAAGACCATTATTTTCATATATCATAGAGAAAATGATTTTTAATAACAGCATACAGTATATATTTACACATTATTACTTTGCAAAGTGCCAAATAAAGCAACAAAACAAAGTCTTCTAATGCTCAAAAAATAAAGACCAAGTTAATCTGTACAGTCTTTATACAACTTGAATTCATACATAAAACAATAGCAAAAAGCAAATGCCACCAGATTCACTTTTTCTTTTTTATTTCCTGACTAGCTTTAGTCAACAAGAGGTACTTGTAAACACATCTGAAGTTCAAGCAAAATCATTGCCAGATAGACTGACTCAACTGTCAATCATCACTGATTTTTTTCCCAGTTAAATAATAATTAATAAATAATACATTAAATTAATATAATTAATAAACATTACTTTTACATTTCAGGATTTAATTATTTACCTTTTCTCTGACCAGGAAAGCAGTTACTGAAAATGAGCATCCTGAGCTCTTACAGAAAAACTGAAAAACTTTCCATCTGAAAAAAACAGAACTGAAAATAACTGTATTTACTGTATGCCATTCTGTTCATGCGGCAGGAGCGTTTGAGCATTTAAGCCCACCAGCCCACATTTGTAAGATGGAAACAGCAGGTTACACAGGCATTTGCCTGCATCTGCAAGCTGTGGGGAGGTCCTCGATGGCTGATCACTTAGTCCATACTTCAAACCACAATATACAGTAAAGGGGGTTGAAATCAATTGCTTATAAAATGCCCACACCAAACATAGCATGATGCTCTTTTTCACCAGAGTAACAGTTTATTCAAAAAAAAAAAAAAAAAAAAGGTAGAAGACTGCTTTGTGCTTTGTATAGAATTGAAAATTTTCATTTAGACTTAAAAACATACAAGAATAAATTCTTTTGCATCTTTAGATGGTAGTTTGACAAAGCAGACCTTTTAATTTTGCAATATGTTTTATTTAATACACAAGTCTAATAGATCAATCAATGGGTAATTTTGATGTTTTAATCATGCAGAAAGATTTAATTATACATTCATATTTATTAGTTATTTTTCTTTTCTCTTTTTTTTAACAGTATGGTTGTTTTTTCATTTTTAGAAGGAGCTTCTTCTTTGTGTTTCACAAACTTCAAATACATGAAATGATATTTGATAGCCAACAGATGCTCAGGCTTTTTTATGTTCCGATTTTTATTTTACATATTTTACTTTTTGTTTTCTTTTCCAAAATGTCATTTGCTCTTACATACTCTCACATACTCTCACATATTGACAATAATTTCATATCTCAGTTTCAGAAGGGGAGGGTTGTTTCTTTTTTTTCATTAGGATGTTTGCAAGATTCTTCTCATCAGCAGAGATTCTGATGCTTTTTTTCCCAGTGCATCCCTACAAAACATCTTTGACCTTTCATGCAGATTTAGGGTTAGGGTTAGGGTTAACTGAAAAATATTTTATTTAAATAGAAAAATAAATACTTACCCAAAATAAAGAGTTCACAAAACTTCAACTCCCTATGCAGTTTGATAGCGTCAGTCCAACAGGGGGAGGGGGTAAGGTTCTCTTATGAATCAAATGATTGATCTTAGGGAAGGTACTGTAAATTGCTGGCTCAACTTGATTTTCTGTGTCTCCAAAGTTTTTTTTACGAAACACAATGTTACATGTTGTCTCAACAAATACCACTGTAAGAAATTGGACCAACAATACAATGTTAATTAATTTAACATTTATCTAGTTGGATTTTGGTGGGACGGTGGTGTACTGGTTAGCACTGTCACCTTGCACTTCCTGGGTCCGGGTCCAATTCCCGACCAGGCTTGATTCCTGTCTCTGTGTTCTGGAGTGTGCATGTTCTCCCTGTGCTTGGTGGGTTTCCTCCAGCTACTCCGGTTTCCTCCCACAGTCCAAAGACATGTAGATTAGGATAATAGGTGTTCCCAAATTGCCCAAAGTAAAGATTGCCCATGTAAATCTTTATTCTGTATTCAGGGTCGCAGGGGTGTGTGTGCCCTGCGATGGACTGGCACCCTGTGTGTATCCTGCCTCGTGCCCCAAGTCTCCTAGGGTAGGCTCCAGGCCCCTGCGACCCTGGATACAGGATAAAGTGGTGTAGAAGATGAGTGAGTGAGTAGTTGGATTTTTTTTATATTTTTTACAGTATTGCTTTCTCTCACTTCTTCCCAATGTTTTTCCTTCTTCTGTCTTTAAATTCTGTCTTAAGTTTTAAGTAAACGGAACTATGAGTTTTTGAGTTTGTTGTACTCATTCATGTTAATCGTTCTTTACTTGCATTATTGAGTAGCCTAACTCATACTATTTATCTTTTTTGTTGTTGTTGTTGCAAATCAAATAAATTGTTGTTGGTCTTTCAGCTGCTCCCGGCAATGGGTTGCTACAGCAGACAATCCGGTCCGCACACAAGCTTGGCACAGGTTTTACGCCAGATGCCCTTCCTGACACAACCCTTCCATTTTATCTGAGCTTGGAACAGGCACTTCTTCAAGTTGTTGGGAGTCAAACCCAGGTCTTTCGCATGGCAGTTGAAACACCTACCACTGAGCCACCAGTGCACTATTGCCCTGCTGACATCAGACACAAAATCACAAAAAACTGGTGTAATTTGGACGGGAGGGGGCGGTCTAATAATATACCGTTCCCGACGTCCTTTCTGAACAGCATATCTGGCAGATGTAATTTTTGATGTAAGTTTTCAGCTACACCTTTCCTAAGCTACCGTGTTGACAAAAATGTCACATTTATATTTTGAATAAAAATAATAAATATGCTACAATTTTGTACATTGTTTCTACATTTTTTCCCCCTGCAACACATTTTCCGTATTAACCATTCTTGACAAGAAGAATAAAAATTAAATATATTGTTGTACAACCTACAGTTTTCTTGTTATCCCTCTCTTTCGGTTTAAATGTGAGATTCTGGAAACACATAGACATTCAGCGGGAGCGGTCGGGTCGGGAAGAAAATTATTCTAAGTGGGCAGTGGGTGAACAAAGAGTGATATATAGCGGGAGCGGGCGGGTGCGGGATAAAACCTTGCGGGAGCGGGTGGGAGCGAGACTAAAAAAACAGTCCCACGCAGACCTCTACATCAAGGTCTATTAATTTGAACTAATTGCAATTATTTAAATTAACAGTACTCAATATATTTAATAACTTTGAGCGTTAGGGTTTACAGTGCAGTTATTTTGCCAACACGTATCCTTCCACAAATAGCAAAAACTACCCCTGAGCTGGTGACAAACAGTTAGTGGTGACAGTTAGTGGAATTAACAGGTGTAAAATAAAAATAAAAACAAAGTTTTCTGGTACTGTATAGGAAAACGATGAGGAAGATAAACCATGGAGGTTTTTGGTAGTTCCACACACCAGGTACTGTAGTGCCCTTGATCAGGGGATAGAGAGAGATTATTGATTCAGTCTTGTGCAAAAAACTAGTTAGCTTTGCAGCTCATGTTAGCTGTAAACAAAACAACACTGACAATTCAGAGGCAATTCAGAATGACTTATAAGCAATTACTAAAAAGACAAAGTGTTGTTTTCTTTCACATAACCTTATCAGATGTGCTTTCTTGGAAAAAGTGTTTCTGTGACTGGTTTTGAATGTAGATTTTAGGAGGCAGCTACTGCCTTCTTTCCAGTACTGACCTACTTTCATGCTGGTGTCATAGTGTAATTAATAATAGTTATAACACCCGTGATGCAGAGTGATACATATAGCTAAACGTCCCAGTGCTTCTTTACTTTATATCTCCACTTATGGAATGCCCCTTGTTCAATCTGATTGCTTGTTCAAAAGTACATTATATTAAATTCCATGACATGAATTGTCCCTAACTATGCCCTAGTTTCACCAGCCATGGTCAGTTTCTCAATCATTTAAATGTGAAGGCTTCATGCAGTATTTGGTCAGGATGCACGTACAGTATACAGACACGCCAGGAAAGTCCTTGGTGTCGATACAACAAATGGTGGTGGTGATGGTGATGGTCTATCTTCTGACATACAGTAAATATACAAAAACAGTCAACAAATCAATTCTTTACTTTAACTTCCAAATGCTTGGTTTAACATACTCTGTCAAAAATCCATGTGTAGACTGCACTCTGCTAATCCTGGATAAGTCAAGAAACCACAATGTTTAGATCCTGTTCTTGTGTTTAGCATATTGGCTTCATGTGATTTAGAACCGATATATTTTATAAACCCCTCCAAATTAAAGCATAAGATGCATTTTTTATAATCTTTTTCTTGTTTATTACTTATGCAAAGGATAGGAAGACAAAAAAGGATAGCTATTAGACATAAATTTTTTTTTAAACTAACAAGGAATTGATCACAAAATATAAGTTTTACAAAATACCTCCTATACTGTATATATTCCTACACATATTTCAAATGAATACATGTACTAGAACTTTGCTGTGTGTGTTTCTCCTATTGTATACACATACAAGGCCTGCTATACATAGAATAACCACAAGCAAAACTCCGGCTAGGTTGACATATTGACTCATATGTGTACCCTGTACCTGAGAGGAAAATTCTCTTATTCCAACAGCATTGCTCTGGCAACCTGTAGACAACAAATGCAGAGAAATTCAATGCAGAAAAATAAATCAATCATGTATATAATTTCAAAGTGTGAAACCTTAATGAGCGCTACTTGGACCATTACCTTGTGGGAGGCTAAAGTCACTCTGTAGAATGCGATGTCCAACAGGTGGCCACACACAACAGCGGTAAATCTCACACTCTTTCTGGCTCTGATCAGGAACATGCAACAACGACAGATCATTTCCAATTTTATATGAATGATTCGCGAACTTGTAAAGCTGTGTTGTGTTAGTGCGGAGGTCTTTCCTTACAAGGCCCGCCAATGAGCCAGACCCGACTGACACCTGGACACAAAAAAAAGTGGGAGTAATGTTGTACAGTATGACTTTTGTTGTAATTTTATTGCTGATTAGTAAACTTACCTTATACCAGGTTACTATATGGTATGCAACACCCTCTTCCAGGTTGACTGTACATGGAACTTGCAATGATAAGGATACAGTGGTGTGAAAAACTATTTGCCCCCTTCCTGATTTCTTATTCTTTTGCATGTTTGTCACACTTAAATGTTTCTGCTCATCAAAAACCGTTAACTATTAGTCAAAGATAACATAATTGAACACAAAATGCCGTTTTTAAATGAAGGTTTACGTTATTAAGGGAGAAAAAAAAACTCCAAATCTACATGGCCCTGTGTGAAAAAGTGATTGCCCCCCCCCCCTTGTTAATAACTTAACTGTGGTTTATCACACCTGAGTTCAATTTCTGTAGACACCCCCAGGCCTGATTACTGCCACACCTGCTTCAATCAAGAAATCACTTAAATAGGAGCTACCTGACACAGAGAAGACATCCAAAAGCACCTCAAAAGCTAGACATCATGCCAAGATCCAAAGAAATTCAGGAACAAATGAGAACAAAAGTAATTGAGATCTATCAGTATGGTAAAGGTTATAAAGCCATTTCTAAAGCTTTGGGACTCCAGCGAACCACAGTGAGAGCCATTATCCACAAATGGCAAAAACATGGAACAGTGGTGAACCTTCCCAGGAGTGGCCGGCCGACCAAAATTACCCCAAGAGCACAGAGACGACTCATCTGAGAGGCCACAAAAGACCCCAGGACAACATCTAAAGAACTGCAGGCCTCACTGGCCTCAATTAAGGTCAGTGTTCACGACTCCACCATAAGAAAGAGACTGGGCAAAAACGGCCTGCATGGCAGATTTCCAAGGCGCAAATCACTTTTAAGCAAAAAGAACATTAAGGCTCGTCTCAATTTTGCTAAAAAACATCTCAATGATTGCCAAGACTTTTGGGAAAATACCTTGTGGACCGACGAGACAAAAGTTGAACTTTTTGGAAGGTGCGTGTCCCGTTACATCTGGCGTAAAAGTAACACAGCATTTCAGAAAAAGAACATCATACCAACAGTAAAATATGGTGGTGGTAGTGTGATGGTCTGGGGTTGTTTTGCTGCTTCAGGACCTGGAAGGCTTGCTGTGATAGATGGAACCATGAATTCTACTGTCTACCAAAAAATCCTGAAGGAGAATGTCCGGCCATCTGTTCGTCAACTCAAGCTGAAGCGATCTTGGGTGCTGCAGCAGGACAATGACCCAAAACACACCAGCAAATCCACCTCTGAATGGCTGAAGAAAAACAAAATGAAGACTTTGGAGTGGCCTAGTCAAAGTCCTGACCTGAATCCTATTGAGATGTTGTGGCATGACCTTAAAAAGGCGGTTCATGCTAGAAAACCCTCAAATAAAGCTGAATTACAACAATTCTGCAAAGATGAGTGGGCCAAAATTCCTCCAGAGCGCTGTAAAAGACTCGTTGCAAGTTATCGCAAACGCTTGATTGCAGTTATTGCTGCTAAGGGTGGCCCAACCAGTTATTAGGTTCAGGGGGCAATTACTTTTTCACACAGGGCCATGTAGGTTTGGATTTTTTCTCTCCCTAAATAATAAAACCCCTCATTTAAAAACTGCATTTTGTGTTTACTTGTGTTATCTTTGACTAATAGTTAAATGTGTTTGATGATCAGAAACATTTTGTGTGACAAACATGCAAAAGAATAAGAAATCAGGAGGGGGGCAAATAGTTTTTCACACCACTGTACATCAGATATGGGAAAAATGAGAAATAGCACTGTAAAATAAGGAGAAAAATACACACAGTTACAGCTTCAGCAATCAGTGGTAACTTAGGAAAACAGTGTAGTTTAAAATTTTACATTCCCAACTACAAAGCTCTTGCATGCCAGATGTCAGATCCAAAACCAAACCTGCCACCATTTTGTCTGGCAAGGTGTCTGCGGGTTTACAATCCTGAACAGTTGTTGTTGTAGATGGCGAGTGGCACATTATTTGAGGTCAGAAACCTGGAAGGCAGTTTCACAAGTTTTCCTCTGACAAAAATAAAAGAGTTTTGAAGAATATTGTAATTATCAGTCATCCAGCAGAAATACAGTGGTGTGAAAAACTATTTGCCCCCTTCCTGATTTCTTATTCTTTTGCATGTTTGTCACACTTAAATGTTTCTGCTCATCAAAAACCGTTAACTATTAGTCAAAGATAACATAATTGAACACAAAATGCAGTTTTTAAATGAAGGTATACGTTATTAAGGGAGAAAAAAAACTCCAAATCTACATGGCCCTGTGTGAAAAAGTGATTGCCCCCCTTGTTAAAAAATAACTTAACTGTGGTTTATCACACCTGAGTTCAAATTCTGTAGTCACCCCCAGGCCTGATTACTGCCACACCTGTTTCAATCAAGAAATCACTTAAATAGGAGCTACCTGACACAGAGAAGTTGACCAAAAGCACCTCAAAAGCTAGACATCATGCCAAGATCCAAAGAAATTCAGGAACAAATGAGAACAAAAGTAATTGAGATCTATCAGTCTGGTAAAGGTTATAAAGCCATTTCTAAAGCTTTGGGACTCCAGCAAACCACAGTGAGAGCCATTATCCACAAATGGCAAAAACATGGAACAGTGGTGAACCTTCCCAGGAGGGGCCGGCTGACCAAAATTACCCCAAGAGCGCAGAGACAACTCATCCGAGAGGCCACAAAAGACCCCAGGACAACATCTAAAGAACTGCAGGACTCATTTGCCTCAATTGAGGTCAGTGTTCACGACTCCACCATAAGAAAGAGACTGGGCAAAAACGGCCTGCATGGCAGATTTCCAAGGCGCAAACCACTTGTAAGCAAAAAAAACATTAAGGCTCGTCTCAATTTTGCTAAAAAACATCTCAATGATTGCCAAGACTTTTGGGAAAATACCTTGTGGACCGACGAGACAAAAGTTGAACTTTTTGGAAGGTGCGTGTCCCGTTACATCTGGCGTAAAAGTAACATAGCATTTCAGAAAAAGAACATCATACCAACAGTAAAATATGGTGGTGGTAGTGTGATGGTCTGGGGTTGTTTTGCTGCTTCAGGACCTGGAAGGCTTGCTGTGATAGATGGAACCATGAATTCTACTGTCTACCAAAAAGTCCTGAAGGAGAATGTCCGGCCATCTGTTCGTCAACTCAAGCTGAAGCGATCTTGGGTGCTGCAGCAGGACAATGACCCAAAACACACCAGCAAATCCACCTCTGAATGGCTGAAGAAAAACAAAATGAAGACTTTGGAGTGGCCTAGTCAAAGTCCTGACCTGAATCCTATTGAGATGTTGCAGCATGACCTTAAAAAGGCGGTTCATGCTAGAAAACCCTCAAATAAAGCTGAATTACAACAATTCTGCAAAGATGAGTGGGCCAAAATTCCTCCAGAGCGCTGTAAAAGACTCGTTACAAGTTATCGCAAACGCTTGATTGCAGTTATTGCTGCTAAGGGTGGCCCAACCAGTTATTAGGTTCAGGGGGCAATTACTTTTTCACACAGGACCATGTAGGTTTGGATTTTTTTTCTCCCTAAATAATAAAAACCCCTCATTTAAAAACTGCATTTTGTGTTTACTTGTGTTATCTTTGACTAATAGTTAAATGTGTTTGATGATCAGAAACATTTTGTGTGACAAACATGCAAAAGAATAAGAAATCAGGAGGGGGCAAATAGTTTTTCACACCACTGTATAAGGCTAATGAGTATCTTATGTCAGGGAACATAATCATGAAATACAAATTCAGTAAATGCATGATGTACTTGTGTTATGTTTGCTAATTTAAACACGCAGGAGTTAAACTGAACTGGGACTGTTGTTTTGTTTTGTTTTCATTAGTGTTATTCTAACGGTATTCACTTAGCATTTGTTGTTAAATTGTTGTTTCCTTAAAGCTTCTTTTTTCTTGTGAATCTATTTGTGGCAGCTGGATCATGATCGAGCCTACAGGTAGTATGTAGTGCTTTCCACGAGTGGCTTGTTACCAAGGTAATTTTATTGGTGTTTTTATGTTCGCAGAGAGAAGCCCAGAGGTAGAACCAGAGGGAGAACTTCACTCGCACCTTGGGTGTGTTTGTTAAATGAATGTGGCTGAAAAGCACCAGTTACATTCACAACGAGTGCTAAAGTTAATTCACATTTACCATCTGCCCCCATCCTTCCTTACTAAGAAAACTCCTGCCACACTTTTTTTTTATCTCAAAAATTTTAGCTGTAGCACTGTCGCCTTGCACCTCCAGGGTCTGGGTTCGATTCCCCGGCCAGGCTCGATGCTGTGTGCATGGAGTTTGCATGTTCTCCCCGTGCTTGGTGGGTTTCCTCCGGGTACTCCGGTTTCCTCCCACAGTCCAAAGATATGCAGGTTTGGCTAATTGGCGTTCCTAAATTGCCCGTAGTGTGTGATTGGGTGTGTGAGTGTGTGTATGTGTGTGTGCCCTGCGATGGATTGGCACCCTGTCCAGGGTGTACCCCGCCTAGTGCCCGAAGTCTCCTGGGATAGGCTCCAGGTCCCCCGCGACCCTGAACACAGGATTAAGCGGTATAGAAGATGAATGAATGAATTTTAGCTGTAAATATAAACATAATAAATCTACCAGTGCAGTGTTCTTTAAAGTGGAAAAGTACTAGCCAGTGATTCATTCTTATTTATCATCTAAGAAAGCATGATTTCCTGACAAAATGGTGAATGTTTTGATTGTACATCACATGACTAACACTATAGCCTACACATTTCTAAGAACTACAGGAACATCTACGTTTATAGTATCATAACAAGGTGTTTAAAGATTTTAAGGTCTGATTACCGAAAGTAAAAAGGGAAAAAGTTGCATTTAAATATTCCAGTTCCAATTTTAAAAAAAATGCCCTATTCTACAGAAAGTCCCAACGTTCTCTGCACGTACAGTAGGGCATAACTGCATCAACAGTTTGTGGGCTCATGGATCATAATGGCCCTCTGAGAATCTAAGCCCACCTGACTTTTTACTTGTGAGGGCAGATGAAGGGCATGATATACCTGAAAAATATGTAACACAAAGCTTAGAGAGACCATTCAGTGATGGAAAAATACTTATATTTGTAAAGGGATTTATCACACTTTTATTATCGTTGTCACCCACATCTCTGTCTCATCACCTGAGGCAAAAGTCAGGCAAAACATTTACACATACAGTAAGAGCTCCACTGCTGTCACTTTGTTTGAATAACTTGATACTATTATTCTGATGCCCTAAAGCACATGAGCATGGCAGCGATTTTGAGAATTGGTATCTGATTACTAGTGGCGTGGCGTGGGGAATTTGTTTAAGGAAGCCACCTGAGACAACCTCTATTTTATCAATGTGTGTTTTGTACATCTTACATTAGCGCTTTAACAATGAAATATAACTGTACAGTCTACAGTGCCCCTGTATGATTTAACACAAAACTGCATTATGTAGATGTCTGTTATGTGAAACTTTCTGCTACACATCTGTTACTACTCCAGCTGATGCTTGCGTCTACCAAGTCTCTCTCTCTCTCTCTCTCTCATACAGTACACACACACACACACACACACACACATGATTCACAATATTTAATTTATTCAACTCCCCTCCCAAACATTTAATGGATAGCAAAGATTCAATAATAAATAAAAGAAGCATTCATTACAAATGAAATCAAAGAAAATTTACAATTTACATTATGGTATTATTATTATTATAGCAGCCGAAAGACTACCAACAACAACAAAGTTGCAGACAGCAACAGTGCAGAGGGAGGAGCTTACTATATATATATATATATATATATATATATATATATATATATATATATGTGTGTGTGTGTGTGTGTGTGTGTGTGTGCGTTGTTGTTTTTTTACATTACATCGTACATTATTAGACCAAATGTTTCGCTGTTTATATATGTCTGTATGACTACTATGAAACTTTTCCTGTCTGGCTAACTTTATATTGTGCGCCTTTATTTTATATACCCACTCATTACCTATTATCAGTTTTTAGCTTTAAAGCTAAACTACTACGTGCACTAAACGACAAAGGTTGTCCGCCTCGAGCTTTAGTTTTCCGGCGGCCGCTTTTTCACACTGCTCCTGCAGAAGACCTGTTTGCACACTTCATCTAGAATACGTGAACGTGTTTGTATACTCGTGTAGAAAGTAAGGTTATGAATATTCTACTTACTTAAGTATTTACGCATTTTTCTTCAGTTCCTAGGAACACAAGTCAAAGTTCAGCTTGAAAACGAAACTGAAAACTGTTTTTTAGACGTTATAGCTGCTTGGTGATTGGTGAACACGGGAAGATGAGACAGCACTCAGACAAAGAGCTGCGCGTTCATGTTTTGGTGTTTTATTTGACAGGAAAGTAAGAAGAGACATAAGGATGTTGCAAATGTGTGTTTTATGTTTGTTGTTCAAACTGTTTGCTTTCAAGTGGCACCTTTTAAAGCTAATTTAAGGAAATGTATTTGGTTTAGAACAGGAAATAAAACTAGTTTTATAGAAATAGTTAAATAGAAGAGCAATGCATAACATAACCACTAGGTGGAGGTGTTGTATCGTGTTTCTATAGAACATTTGTCACAATGTAAATTTGACATAATTTCTAAGAGCATATGGCAAAATGCATGGCCTGCACTTAATCAAGCGTCATCTCAAGTACAGCCGGTGTCATATGATTTGATCAAATGAGACCGAAGACAAAGTATGTGGTCATGCACACACCATGAGTATATTTGATGACAAAGGGGTAAAGCCAGGAGAAAGCACCTGATTCACTCACTGTATGATATGCAGATGAAATCAATGATACTGATTTGTAGCTAGTAGTTCAGGAGTTCTTGTGAAGATTGTTAGCATCCTGAATTCTTATATATCAACATATTTGAGGTCAAAACCATGTTGTTTCTGCCAGGAGGTTTAGATAGATACTTTTAAATCAGAACAGACGTAGTTGCACAAATATAAATCAGTAGTCTTGGATCATTCTTCATAAAACAGAATAACACATATTTTGCCTTTTTATAAGTCAATGAAAATGTTGCATCATTGGTGAGTGATGAAATGATTTTCTCATTTGAAATGAGTGATGAAATTATTCAAAAGGTTTCCATTGTGACTTAATATTTCCAATATGACTCAAATACATTAAGGTTTTGGTTTTCTCTGGTTTCAAATCATAGCTAAAGGTATTTCTAAGTGCCATCCGTCTGCAGATGTGTCCATATATCTGCACTCTTCTTCCCTTCGGCATATCTCTTACCCCTGACCTTCTATCTCGTTTCAAACCCCCTTCTCTCTCTGAAGTTCTTGGTTTCCTCTGGGGCCCATTTGTAGGTCACAAATGGTTGAAGCACACAGCCGTAAACCTGTGTTTCCTCAGCAGTAAATTACACTGCTGTTGGAACCTCTGCTAGCGGAACTCTCTCTTCTCCTCCACCGAAGGAGAAATTCCCTCCTGTGTGTTTAACCTACTGCAAGACATCCTTACTTCCATCCTGTTGTTGGTCGTTTAGGGGATCCCCTGCTCCCCCCAATCTCCTTTTCTCCCCTGATTGCTCATGCTGGGCATGGATGTTTTGCACTTGTCAGTCTTGTCAACAAAGAATCGGGGGATAAGAGTTATTAATAGGAGGCTGAGCAAATGGAAAGAGGAAGACAGAGAGCACCAAGATCACACCATCTGGATAAAACAAAGCCTGAGCTACGTCAGGATGGAGCGACACAATGGAGGAGAAGGGGATAGACAGAGAGGATAGAAAATGGGAGAAAAGATAAAGAAATGTTTACTTCGATTTATACTTCTTCATTTCTGTTTTAGACTATTTGTACATTAAGTAAAGAAAATAAAATCCATCCTCACAAGTAACATACTATATTGTACTTTTTAGCAGGAATTAAGAGATAAACAATGTTGATTGGTCACTATTACTGGACATATTCTAATAGTAATGCATGCATTAAATGTAATTTTAAATTGATGTATGAAAGCTCCACTAATTATAAAATTGAAATATGATCAATAAGATGCATGATTTGTTCATGGAGTCTGTCATCTGTTTTGTTGTTATTCAGTAAATAAAGAGTTCTTGCACTGTATTGTCTTCAGGTGTTAACGTGTATGCATGGAGTCCTGTGATTGTCCTAGGACAGACTCCAGATCTATTAAGAAAAATGTTTACTGAAGATGAATGATGCTGTCTTGTGCCATGCTGTTTATTTATTTGCGCTTGCGGTTCTTTGATACCAACCACAACCCCAGGTGCTACTGCTGCTGTGTTTATGGGCTGTATATAAATAACAGATGTACGATGTAGAAGGTTGAGTCTATTCCCACTGTAGTCTCATCTTCCTATTCTTAGCTGAATCCTGATGTGGTCTTCTGCTGCAGTACATCACCTGCTTGAAGGTTTTCGAATATGTTTCTGTTGAAACTTTTCTGCTGGCCATTTTCTTAGGACTTCTCTCATCAACAATACATTTCTGCCCACAGTGCTGGACACAGAACATGGGTTTATTTTGTGTGTTTGAGTGTCTCTATTGTGTGTGCGTGTGTGCTTTGCACTATTCTGTGTAAAGAAACTGTCCAGGATGAACATCCCAGGACATCAGGAGTGCATGAAATTTTCAAACCAGCTGAATGGCAACCACAACATGTTGTTATTATTATTATTATTATTATTATTATTATTATTATTATTATCATCATCATCGTTATTATTCATCTTCTTCTTCTATACTTGTTATCCAGTGGACAGGGTCACGGGGGCCAACACATCACAGGGTGCACACACACACACGCTGCTACATTGTGGAATGTGGAATTTGTGGAAGTCTCTTTGGACTGTAGAAGGAAACTGGAGTACCCAGAGGAAACCCACCAAGCACTGGGTGAACATGCAAACTCCACGCACACAGACCTGAGAAGGTAGGCGAACCCTCGACTCTGGTGGTGCAAGGCCACAGTGCTAACCACTGTGCCATATTGTTCTCTCCAAGCTCCTGTATTTATGACAGAAGAGTCAGGCTGCTGCTGTCTAAAGCTTTCTCAAGCACATCCCAAAGATTCTCAATGGAGTTAAGGTCTATGAATTCTGGCATTGTCATCTTGGAATATGTCCGTGTCATCAGGGAAGGAGAAATCTATTGATGGAAAAATCTGGTCATTCAGTATATTACAGTACATTGCTGAACCTAGACTGACTAACAGAAGCAACCCAGATCATAGCACTGCCCCACAGCCGTTTATCCTAGGTATTAGACATGATGGGTGAATCACCTTATTCACCTCTTGTCTTACCCAGATGCACGCATCATTCTGGAACATTCTGTACATTTGGACTCATCAGACCACATGGTCTTTTTTCAATGCTCCACAGTCTTTTCTTTATGTAGCCTTGCAAGTTGAAACCAGTTTAACTGATAAGTTGTTTTCTTAAGGCTACACGGCTGTTTAGTCATAATCTCTTGAATCCTCTTTGCAATGTGTGTTTCAAAATGCTCATACTTTTACGGTTAAACATAGTTGAGCTGTCTAGCTTTATTTTTGTTGTTACGATTTGATTTTGACTGATTAAGCCTTAAAGTGATCTCCCACCATGCTCATTGAGAATGTTTTCTGACTACATTTCTTCCTTGAAGATGACGGTTCACCACTATCTTTCCCAGCTTTAATAACGCACTGAACAATTCTTAACCCAATTTTTTCATATTCAGCAATCTCCTTGGTTTCTTTGCGTGATGCAGGCGAATAATTTGACCTTTTTGTAACGGAGTAACATATTTGCACGATCACAGATTATGTCTTCTGACATGGCTGTTTAAGAAACATGAAGCTACTCCTTGCATCATTTAAAGAAGTTAATAAATAAGTTGAAATATGTTCATCTCTGCATTAATTATCCAATGGAAAGCTCTTAACTATTTGCTTAGTCAAATGAAGGGGGTGTTTTTTTTTTGGCCAGACAACCAGTGTGTGTGTGTGTGTGTGTGTGTGTGTTATTAAAATGTATTCAATTATTATAATGTTATATTATTTACCTTATTGATCACTCCTGTGTGTGTGTGTGTGTGTGTGTGTGTGTGTGTGTGTGTGTGTGTGTGTGTGTGTGTGTGTGTGTGTGTGTGTGCTGCATTAGGTCCCCAAGCTTGTTAGTAGACTCCGTGTGCGTGTGAGGGTCTATGTTTCTGTCAGTGAGCTTGTTCAGAGTGCACTCTCTGGCCTTGATTGAGGATATCCTCTGGATGATCGTTCCCGCTACACACACGTACGCGTACACACACACACACACACATGCACTACAGAGGAACGCCCTGATCAGTTCCTTCGGCAAACTCATACAACCCTTCCACAGCTGGGAGACTTTCCCATGTGAAAACATAGTAACTAGGATGAACACAAACTGACAGACACACGCACACACACACACACACACACACACACACACACACACACACACACACACATTTCATACCAAATATTAATAGACAAGTTTCTATATATTTGTTTAAGAGACCTTTTTCCCTGTGTGTGTGTGTGTGTGTGTGTGTGTGTGTGTGTGTGTGTGTGTGTGTGTGTGTTTTTATTGCAAAAGGTTCCTAGTGCCTAAATTTCACTGCATAGATTTACTGTATTCTTTGGAGCAAAGCATGATGCTTAAATAGATGAACAGTGATGAACTGTTCGTCTTTCTCCACCCTCTCACTGCATGTCTCAATTGTTCGATTGTTTTCTTTCGGAAGCTTTGTCCGCACGACACCATGGCTGACTCCTCACCTCATGGACAGAACAGTTGGCGTTTAATGTCTGGGTGGGTCACGTCTCCACGCCGACGGCTTTCGGAGCTGATCACGGCGCAGAGTTCACATTGTACCGCAATTCCCAAAGCAGGGAATTCCTTTACCACTTCCCCACCCCAAGACATAGCACAAACAATGTGAGTGTGTGTGTGTGTGTGTGTGTGTGTGTGTGTGTGTGTGTGTGCGCGTGTGTGTGTGTGTTTGCGTGCATGTATGTGTGTGTGTGTGTGTGTGTGTGTGTGTGTGTGTGTGTGTGTGTGTGTGTGTGTGTGTGTGTGTGTGTGTGTGTGTGCGTGAATGTGTGTGTGCAGTACATGAGAGAAAGCAGGAGAGATGGCAATAACATAGCCTAATGCTTTTTCTTTTAAATATCCTTCCTCCTCTTTATGTCTCAAAGGAAATAAAGAATATCCTGGAAAAAACGGAAGCAGTAATATTCAAAATTTCTTTTTTGGAAGAGGGAGAAGTAGCTACAGTACGCGTCTGTAA